>OY728142.1:1608954846-1610311124 GCA_963277665.1 Viscum album
TTTTATCAGCACTAAAAAATCACTAATAAACTACACATTTATCAGCTCTAAAAAATCTCTGATAAAGGGTCAGTTTATCAGTGCTAAAGGAGCGCTGATAAACCACACATTTATCAGCACTCTTTTGGTGCTGATAAAGGGTTGTTTTATCAAAACTGTTTTAGCACTGATAAAGTCCCCCTTTATCAGCGCGTTTCCAGCGCTAATAAAGGGGACCCCCCCTTATCAGCGCTGATATTTACAGCGCTGATAAAGCCAGTTTTGAGCGCTGATAAAGACCATTTTTTTAGTAGTGTCTATTCCAAATCCATGATTCATTCGTTTCATCATTTAAACCATTAGTTTTTTTCTACATAAATAATTAATATCTTAGGTATAAATATTATATATTCTAGTTGACTTAAATTAAAGGATTTTATATTTTAAAACCTAACATGAATTATTTAAAAAATTAATAGAATAACCTTAATAAAAAATTGGAAAATACTTATCAGATTGAGATTTAATCCTTCATCATAAAGAACTTCATTAATGAGGGATGATCTTGGATTTATAATTGATACAACTCCCATTATTTTTACTTTATAATTTTCACTAATAGTGACATAGCCTCCATCAATTTTGGATAAGGAATAAAAATTTAATAAATTACAACTCATATTCTTTGAGAATCCATTATCCATATATAATTTCTCATTGACTCTTAGAAAATTTTCCCTAAAAACAAATCAAACAAGAAATTGTGTTATGACCCATATTATCTTGGGTCTTATAATATTCACAACCACATATTTGGTTAAGTGTATTTGCAGAAGATTTTGAGGTTACATGGGATTCCTTCAACCATTGTTTCGAATAGGGATCCTAGTTTTACCTTGAGGGTCTGGACGAGTCTCCAAGAGGCAATGAGAACTTAGGTCAAGTTGAGCACAACTTACCATACATAGATAGATGATCAGACGAAACATGTGATTCATATCTTGGATGATATGATTTGTGCCTATGTCTTGGATTTTAGTGGATCATGAGATAGACATCTAGGAATGGTTGATTTTGTTTACAACAACTTTTATCAGTTATTGATAAAAATATCTTCATTTGATGTGTTTTATAGTCTCCCATGCATATCACCTCTTTGTTGGGATTAGGTGGGAGAATTAGTTTTGGATGGACCATGTTTGGTCTAGGAGACATTTAAAAAGATTCAAGAGGTACATAGATCTCTAGTTACAGCCCAGATTCGACAAAAATTAAATGCGTATTGGCGGTATTTTCCTGGGAAGTTTTCCATTGGTGTCAGAGTTTTCGTGAAAGTATGTCCTTGGTTGGGTCACCGTCAACTTAGAAAATAGGGAAGATTGGATCCAAGTTATGTTTGACCATATGAGTTCACTGAGTGGCTTAAAAATATTTCTTATCGGTTATCATTTCCAGTTTAGTTGATAGATATTCATGATTTTCTCTACATATCTCAGCTTAGGAAGTACCAACCTGATCCCGCTGATATTCTGAGTTGAGAGGAAATTGAGTTAGAGCCAGATGTTTTTGTTTTGGAGAATCCAGTTGAGATCATTGACTCTCAAGTGAAAGTCTTTCATGGGAAGTTGATTCCATTAGTTAGAGTACTATGGAAACATGGATTACATTTTCTTAAGACTTGAGAATGTGGGTTTATGATGAGGGAGAAGTGACCTCACATTTTTGTAGGGATTACATATTCCACATGACTTCTTGAGGATGAAAAGTATTTATTGTGAGGAGTTTGTAACGTCAAGCTACCGATCTATTGGGTATGTCTTTAACCTCTTCATGTTTTTCCTTTTTCTTGTTACCTATATGGGGCTATGAAGGAATCAAAGGATACTTATAATGGTGAATTAATATATTTTTTGGACTCTTATCTTTAACCATATTTTTTTGTAGGATGAAGGAGGATTTAACGCCGTTTAACTAGGTAACACAACGTTGTGTAACAATCAATGGTTGCAAGTCATGAAAGACTTCAAGTCATGAATGGTTACATGATTTGAAGATATGTTTTACGCCATGAATGATTTATGTAATGGATTTTTTTATTATGAGGTGATGAATTTCTCGGTGTCCTTAAACACCATGGACTTCACGATGTGTAAAGGAATTACATTCCATGTAATCTTCTAAGTAGAAAAGTTTTAGGGCATCGTTCAGGTTTTTGGTGAACATTTGATAGCTACATTTATATTTATCTCGAACCAAATATCCTCTCTGATGATTTTGGGAGACTCCAATCCTTCTTGATGGATTTTTTTGGCGTTCGATCTTCATTGCGGTTGTGGCATGTCACTCTTGGTAAGTGATCTTTCTGCTTATTTATTGTCCTTTATTTCAATAGAACCCTTGGTTTGCCTTATCAAATCTATTGGTCTAGTTGGTGTTTTCTCTCATCTTTATGTAGATCCATTATGATGTCTCTTTTTAGAGGTCATTCCTTTGTTGGTCTTGGTACGAAGACCATTTTTTATTAAGATATGTGGGTTTCCTCCTTTCTGCCGACCCCTTGTTTTTTAGATTGGATCAATCTTGTGATGTGTATCGGATTCTAGGGTGTTTGTTGACCATCGTTGGGTTTTTGTTGTTGGTGGATCCCATTGAAAACGTGTGTGACCCGAGTTTTGAGGTAAGTGATTTTGTCTCTAGCATATGTTGATGGACCTTATTGTTCATGCTTTATAAACTAATTTATATAAGGAATTGGCATAATTGATTTGTGTGTGCTGAAAAGATTTTTTAAAGAAAAATGGATTTTCCATGATTGTTGATAAATGGAAAGAAAAAGGGAATTTTCAAAGCATTGAAAATTGTTTTGTAAAATTGTTTTGAAATGAACTTTATAACATTAAAATGATTGTGAAAATGATCACATGTGTTACCTTAGGTACTAGATGGAAGGTTTAGCTTGATGCCATAATCCATTATGAGGGTTCACCTTTTGGGGTGTTCCTCTTATCCTAGAGTGTAGATTATTGGATCTAGGTACTTATATGATGTTGGGGTTTTACTTTCTAGGGTGTCTCCCTAGTAATGGAATGTAGATCATTAGATTCAGGTACTATAGTGTACTGTTCATAGATTAAGGGGTATGTGTAGTTTTCTGCCTGACCTTTTTTATTCCTTGGTGTTGTGATGTTGTTGATGATAATTTTGTTTTTTTCTTGTATTTGTATTGTTTTATCCTTAATATGAATGTTTATGCTTATGAAACATGATATTAAAGAATGTTCTTTGAAATTTTTATACCTACTTTGTTTTAGAACTGTGATAAAAGGGAAATGATTACCATGTTTTCAATAAAACTGCTTTACTACTTACCGTGCCATTTTATATTTAAAATGATAATATAGGAATCGTTATAAAAAAGGAAGGTTATGAAACACCTGGGTGGGATCTTGTTGATCCTGTTAGCTCACACCCCGCAAACCTCTTCAGTGGTGAGTATAAAATTGAATGTATTCCAATACAGGGAAAGGAAAGGTGCCACAGTGAGTCAGTGAGGTTTCATGTCAGCTAAATTTGGTAGCTGGTGGTGAGATGGTGGGATTTCATCTACACCATAACTTCAAGTAGCTGTTTGGTTTTAGTCCTTTGTAGTTGGACTTGTATTTTGGAGTTTTAGATAATTTTACAATTGTTTTTTTCCATTGTCTTTCTTATAGTTATGGAATATATTTATTAGTCTTTCACTATATTTTTCTTTTTAGTGTATGTATATATATATTCCATGTTTTCGAACTCTTGGGGAGAAATCATTCCCACATGTTTGTTGATCGATGTTCGTGTGCTTCTCGCCAGCTCGTGGGGATTTTGAATGCCCTTCAGGTATGTGAAAGATTGATTTGGGTGACTATTTTGGGGTTAACCCAGGTCTGTTCATTACATGTGGCCATTTTTTATTTGCATACACCACACAAGTAATATGCCTATTGTAAAACCATCAAATATAAATACGGTTGGATCACCATGTGTTAGAATTTTTTTTTGGAATATCAAAAAAATATGATAAGACTAATATAAATATTAAAGTTTATCCTATATAACAGGGGTTCTCATAAAATAAGTCTATCCTCACTTTGACAAGTCCACATGAGAATAATGTCCAAATCGAAAATAAAAGGAATCAAGAATAAAAAGAAAATTTTATTAACCATGCATATCTAACTGAGCACTCAACATGCCTATGATATTTAACTAATCAGTAACCTTTTTACTTATTGTCTACATGATTTTAGATACTAATCTCATCAATAGAATCTAGATCTGAGATAATGTCTTCATCCAGTGATTGTTTCATAAAATCACATATGGCTACAACCCCCACAGGTTGTAGAATGATCTCACCATCCTAAAATCTTCAACATAAGGTGGTGAACTTAATGGTATAGGAATACCATTGACATGGTATAATGAAAACCATGGAAGATACCTGTGAGTGTCTCAAATTAAAGAAACTGTCAGGTCCGCATCACCCAGGGAAAGCTTTTTCCAATCCAGTGGGCCTTATCGACACAAACAACCACAATGGGAGGTTGTCCCCATATCATGACAACCGCTACCTTCAGTCTCCAATGAAGGTGGAATAGTGAGTCAAATACACCTTCCTTCCATTTCAAGGGCCATAGGGTAGGGCTCCTATTAACCACCATCACTAATACCATCCCATCGGTACCCATCAGTCACCTGCTGAGGGTACCACCCGACACCTTTTCGCCTATGAGACCCTTTCAAAAGCGATAAGGAAGACACAACTGTTGAGGAAGGACCTAGATAACCATGAGTGGGATCATATCCCTGCTCATGATGACAAAGTCTGCTAGCATATTTTGAAAGTAACCAGTGAGAAGAAGCATATCCTTGCCCAGTCAGAATAAGTCTTTGGGTATATCCCCATAGAAGGAATGGGGGAGGTGTATATCCCTACCATAGTACATGAAGCCCATTAGCATATTCTGGTGGCAGAAGGAGGAAAGAATTGGGAATATACCCTTGCTTCAATCGAAGATATTTTTCAGTATATTGTGGAGATGGAAAATGTTAAAGCTTATATCCATGATCTTTCTTTTCTAAAATGCCATTACATATTATAAATAAGATAATAACTCTACTAGAATATTATGGCACTTGTGATATGTGAATTTTTCTATCCTTAAATCCAGGTTATCTCAACACTCTGATCATTATGAACAAGTGGTTTCTCTAGAACAAGCACACAATATTGCTGTATAGGTGTATTATCATCACATTTCTATAAAGAATGAGACACCGGATGAAGCACATATTCCCATTTCAACCAGGGGTCACTACTTGGGAGCGGAACATGCCTTGGAATATGGGTGCATTCATATTGAAAAATTATAATGATATATTCCAAATACATAGGATTAGGATCATATCCCAGTTTTGGTTTGGGATCACCAAGTGAGAGGGTCACATTCCTTGGGAAAGGCTCATATTCTTATCAAAGAATACCAGTGACTACTACAAAGGCCCATGATTGGGTTCATATCCCCGTTCTAGATGGGTCCTACCAAGTGATAATGAAATTTCCATGAGAAAATATCATATTCCTATTAGTGAATATTCTTAGAATATTCCGGTAAATCAAAAAATCTAGACAAATATTCTTACTATTATCGAAAAATGACTACACCAACATCCTTTCGAGACAATACAAGAGGATGCTCATATCCCATCTCCTATTTCAAGTTCCGTTGATATATTATGACTGGGAATGCATAAACAGAACATGCTCATATTCTTGTTACAACAGGGGCTCACTAGGTGAGAGTAGAACATGCCTCATGGAAGGCTCATATTTCTACAATAAAACACCAGCGACACTTTCCAAGGTCCTAGGATCTGACTCATAATACTATCCTAACCGAGTCTCACTAAGTGAAAATAAAACATGCCTTGTTAAAGGCTAATATTCATGTAAATATTAAGGAAGCTCATTGGAATATTCTAGTAGCATCTTAGTGTCAAGCTCGTACTCCTATAGTAACAGATGTTTATAAACAAATTCTGACAATTGTCATACACCAGACTCATATCCCTGCTCAATTACAAAAGGAAGGTTGGAATATTCTAGCCATGATTCACAATGAGACTCATGTTCCTAATATTCTAAATTTTAGTATCCTTTAGGTCATTCTAGACACATTTTGAACGCCCCAAGTGTCCGTCAACTCTTTAATTGAAGCTGAATATGATCATTACCATGATAGTCCTTCTTATAGTAGTGTGGGGATAGATTTAAAAGACTCTACTCCTAACATCCACTGCGTTCAACCTCCCCATGATGATATCTCCCATAAACAAGGAAATAATCCCCTCACCCAAAAACCTCTGTATATAGAGGTTTTCAAATCTCAGAAACCTTCGTATAGAGTGTTTATCAAAATATTGGGGTCAACTGCATATAGTTCCCCATAAACTTCCAACAAGACTTCACTCTAGTTAGTAGGTGACCCTCAAAAGTATATTCTATGGCCTAACCTGATATAGGAATGTAAGTATGATGAAGAGGAGGTCAACATTAACATATGGATAGAGTTATCTGGAAACAACCTTCCCATCATGTTTAGACACCTCACTACTTCCGACTATAAGGTCCTAAATGATCTAGAAAAGGATTTTATGCCTTATATACATCAAAATATGTGCTATACTCATAAAAAAAACGAATGATAGAAATATCCTCTATCCAAGATATGACTATCAACCTTATATCATCAATACAATCTATTTTCATATGGATATGGACATAATTTTCATAGCCCGAAACCTAAGAATGGAGGATCATGACTAATTCCTATGTAGTTTTTGTCTCTACTTCTCAATAACCCTCTGCCGAATATTTTTCAGAGAATCACTAAACTTACATATCTAAGGATGGAAAAAATTTGATGTGTTTTACTTCGTTATGTCCTCATAATAATAGAAACCTTTAGATACAATGTCCTGTAATGTTATATCCCCCATCGAAATTAGAGGACCAGGTAACACATGAGCCAGTTGGTCACTACAACATAATTCCATCACTTCAACCACGCCTAAACATCATAAACAGTGGGAGAGGATAGAAAATGAGTATTTGAATTGGTCCCATCAAATAAATGGGAATTAATTTCAGACATGGAATCTAAGGTTGCAATCAACCCAATGTCATCCTATGGAAATTGTCTCCCATCATGGGGTTCCATTGCACCCATCTCCTTCATGAGCACAACTGCGCCACATAAAAAATTCCATAATAGAATCTTCTATAATAGTCATCTAGGAGTGGAACCATATTTCTAGGACTAGGGAATATATACCTCCACCTCTACCTTTCATATCATCAATTTATAAAGGATTCCGGATATAGCATCAACAGCGGAAAACTAACCTTATACCATTGGGTTAGGGGAATTTATATCTCAATCACCATCACCAGATTCATCTTCCCCTAAGAGGGTCCTAGGGAAATCAATGGTGACTCTAGATCAAACCCATCCCGATGGTCTGAGGAATTTATATATCAATGTACATCCTAGGAATCATCAAACCCCCGACTAGAATCATTGGATCCTCAACAAAAAGATTAATAAATGCCAATTGTGGCCCTGAATAACCCCCCAATCTATAGGGATGGGGAAATTTTCACCACCACCACCACCATCATCATCATCACAGAGAGAATTAGTTTTCTCCAAGATATGAGGAAAATATCTATAGTAAATATCCTATAAGTTCCTCCTATCGTAAAACAAACCTATGTTATTCGTGGATTGTTTAGAAATCATGAATAGAAACTATCTCAAGGTCATTACTCATAGGATGAGAGAAGAGGAATGCATGACAAAGGAAATCAAAACCTATCAGGTTTGTAAGAAAACAAGGCCCAATATGGACAGAGGCTCAAAGAGTGACCTTGATGAAGGCAGTGTAGAATAATCTTATTACATTGAAAATAATGAAACAACAACCATTGGCTGATATGCCTCTATAAATTTCATCACTTTCAACATGATATACAATGTGGATCAAGATGAAAATGCAGAGGGACACAACATAAAAAACTCACCCCAAGAGGAGGGTGATCTAGATGCACCAACCAAGGAAACCCACACTCAAAACCAGAGGTGGCTTCGAAGCCTGGAACCTCTAAATACTGAGTTTCCACCCCTATAGTGGAGAACCACCAAATAAAAAGGTATATGTGTATCTTCATCCCAATCAAAAACTCAAATAATCAATGTTCCTTCCACAAAGGAACAATTTTTTCAATATGATAATGAAATATAGACTCTCATAGAGCTCAATGAGGATCCAATTAGGGGAAATATTCCCATTGGGTATCATATTTAGGCTGAGGAAAATATTCCTCATCCCATACATTTAGAAAAAGATGATCCTACAACATGAACGGTATCTGAGCATCAGATTGGCTCCAGATCTAGGAAGACGGTCTATATAGATGGGGAAGTCAAAAATTGTCACAACATACCTCTATTCTGGTGAAAACCTCTCCCTCAACATGGAAATTATTTATTCTTAGGATGAATCAAGAGTCAATGGGAGATAAACATGGAACCACCTCATTTACCCCCACCCACTCCCTATAGACAAGAGGTGGTTCAGAAAATAGTACACCCAGAACTTCTTAACATAATTTAGTACGTAGCTAATTTAATTTATTCCATGGAAGGGATATTATCACCTATGCATCCTATAAGGAAGGTATATCCCGAGTGGGTGAATGAAACTTTTCCTCCACCCAATTTTAAAAATCCTACCTTCTGAACCTTTGATAGTGTAGGAAACCCCTAACAACATTTCACTCACTTCGTATCCCAATGTGGGTTGATGATGGGA
This sequence comes from Viscum album, assembly GCA_963277665.1. Classification (NCBI taxonomy): domain Eukaryota; kingdom Viridiplantae; phylum Streptophyta; class Magnoliopsida; order Santalales; family Viscaceae; genus Viscum; species Viscum album. Next base: position 1,608,963,739 of record OY728142.1, read on the forward strand.
CCTTGAGATCAACTAGAAGAAAAAAATTTAAGGTATTTTGTGTAGACGCTGACGGTACCAAGCATAGTTTTGGTAAAGTAGTCTACCAGTAGGTTCTGCAATAGTATGGAAAGACCTTCATTTTCAGTTACTTTATTTGTTTAGTTCCATGCCAAGGAAAACAAAAATTATTAACCTAACAAACTATAGGCAACATAAAAATTATAGGGTTTCCGACTTCATTGAAATGTGGAATGGTTTAACCTATTCACTCAACATACCTCTCTCATAGGAACAATTGATAGATATCTAAACTAAAAATCTATGGGATGAGCTACAAACACCTTTGATCCTAATGCAGTATCTAGGTAGGTTCTGTGAGTTCTAAAAAACAACACATTGATTAGATAACGCCATTCAGTGAACCCGATCCAAATCTCAACTTATACCCTCAACACAAGGGAAAAGGCTAGGAAAATCCAAAGCTAAAACTATCACACTCAAGCAAGTAGTAGTGCTCGTCCAAGCACTAATGAAAGTCCTAAACCACCCAACACTTATTATCGAGCGGTAACAACCACAAAATCACCCTCAGCTAAAATCATAGATAAATCAATGTCACCTGATATTTTAGGAATGGATTAATAAATCTTACTCCTTCTAGAATGAACAAGTGATCAATTATTTCTTCGCATCCATGGAAAATAACATGCTCAAGATTCCACAACCCTGTAAGCCTAATGAGGTCAACCTCATCAACCATCCTAACTACTTCCCTTTCCATAGAAGGCTAGATCATAATATCTGAGACTACTTCAACATCAAAGACACCCTTTAAGTCATGGTCAATTCTAGATAGTTGGTCTTAGATAACTCCTATGAGTAGGTTTCTTGCATAACCATAGCCCTGTTAGAAGAATATGATGGTTGGTAGAAATTTTTTTCCAGACATGAATGAAATTTCAATAACTAGATGACTTAGAAAATAATTGAACAAGATCATTACACCCTAAGAGAATAGCTAAAAAGACACGAAATAGATCCACTACCCATGTAGGTAACATCAAATACATATCCAAAGGTGGCTGTGAACATCATAAGTAAGAAGAGACAGAATATGAAGATTCATATTCTTCTCCAACATAAGATCAAACTCTTGAATATTTCTTCCCTTCAACATATGAAGCATGAGAAAATTCATAAAAAACTGAATCTTAATCATACTAAGAGATCATCTTTGGTTATTTCAACATGATACACTTATAATACCACTTCTATGATGATGAATATACCTCGTAAAATGAGTTTCCCACACCTAACTGGGGAACATGAGGCCACATTTCCTAGGAACTGAGGATATAAGAGACAAAAAAAGTGTGGTTGAACCCAATATTTTGGTCAAAACCCCACAGAGGTCATATATATAGCTGAGATCCATAGTAAGACACTTTAGTGAGCCCAATAGAGGCATATAGGTGTCTTAGAACCTTCTAGTGGTCATCCACATCTTGTTGTCTTATAGGATCTCCTAGAGAGGGTATGATAATTTGATTAGTCCAAACAACATGGGTGGTTGGAATGACCTGTACCACTAGAAGAAGATACTCCCACATCCTCCACATAAGAACCAGGCTCATCTACCTCAAATTAATCAGTTCCTGAGCCACATGCCTAGGAGAAACTCCACCTAGGGAAGTGTTAGCATCTATAACAAAAGTATGAAATCCCGAGGTAGCTGGTGGTTTTCTTAGCTAATCTGTCAATCCTTAATGCACTCCATATTTAAAAATAACCTAGAGAGGCACTCATTAATTCCCTCCAAACCCCATAGTAATTTGAGACAGAAGCCACTATATCTATGGTCTATTTAATGGAGACCATGTGAGTAGAATTACAAGCCGCCATCTCATTTATAGACCATGAGCAAGAAGATTCCATCTTGGGACACATCATACCCCTATATGTTTCAGGACGAATCAATAATGTTGAAATATGAAGGGATCCGATTGAAAATGGATCTAGGATCAATCTCATCCTGATTTGAACCCTATTATGTTTGGGAAATATTAAAGTGGATCTGTCTCCCAAAAAGATGAACATTCATGTGTATGATAAGCATGATCAAAGGCCTCTTGGGAAGATCAAAATCAAAACTCAGTTTGGGGAGCTCACATATAAAGCTGATTTTATGGTTATCATATAGGACACTGCATACAATGTACAACTCAGAAGGTCCTAACTCTACATCTACATGGTGGTACCTTCAATATTCAATCAATGTATAAAATACCCCATCAATGGAAATTTCGACATACTACATGTTGATAGTTACCCCTTTGAGACCTACAAAGCCACATATAATGAGGCAGGTTTCTATAAAATGGGAGGAAATCAAGAAATTGTTGATAGTGATATACAAGGTGTAGCTCCCAAAAGCTTAGAGACCACCCCAATACATACTTTAAATCTGATAAACTTCGACTATGTGTTCCCCATAAATCTAGTTGAGGTGATAGACCGAATCCCAGATATCCAAGATCCTCATATCCTTAATGATAGTGTAAAAGAAAATCAACTCTAACATCTCTCTGAAATAACTCAAGAAATAGGGGATGATAATGTATCTTATCATGGAATCTCCCACCTTGATAGTTACATAGAAGCCCCCATATTACCAAATTTATTTTAAAGTATCTATAAAGACTCAGAAGTGGAAGAAGATGAGGATGACAATAGGAATGCACCTTCCACATTCGAGGAAGGCGTCTTCACCACCATTGATGAGATCAGATAGATAAATATAGGAACAAAATAAGAATCTCAACTGATATTTATTAATTCTACCATTCCCCTTGATGATAAAAATATTTACATCAAATTTATAAAGAAAAATCAACATGTGTTCACTTGGAACTATACATAAATGCTCGGACTTAATCCATATGTGGCTGTGCACTATCTCGGCTTACCTGATGAGAGTTGAGGCTTCAAGAAGTCATCTAGGAGGATGAACACCACTCATGCCACCAATATAGAGAAATGTTTTGACAAATTGATCAAAGGAAACTTTTTTTGAGTAGAGAAATACTCAATATGGTTTTCTGAAAACATCCATATTAAAAAAAATAACGGGTAGATTAGTGTCCACATTGATTTTAGAGACCTTAATCAGCACTTCCCAAAAGATGATTTCCCATTACCAATCACAAAACTCTTGATTGATGCAACTACTGGATTCCGATACCTTTACTTTAGGAACATGTATTTAGGGTAAAATAAAATTAATATGGCCCATAAAAATGAAGAATCCAATACCTTTAGATCACCCAAGGGATCTTTTTCTATCAAGTCATGCCCTTTGTCTTAAAGAGTGATGGTGCCAAATTTAAATGTTCTACGCATCATATCATTAATCCATTTATATAAAGGATATATGAATGTTACATCAATGAACTAGTTGTCAAATACCAACAACAAAATTATCACTTCATGGATATTCAAACAATCTTTCACATGTTGTGATAACAGAGTCTAAAGATGAATCCTATGAAATTTGCTTTTTGGGTAACATCAGGGAAGTTCCTTGGGTTTGTGGTATGCCACCATGAAATCAAAGTCAACCTAGAAAAGAATAGTGATTTTTTAGAAATGTGACTCCCCCAAAAGTCTCAAATAACTAATAGGGATCCAAGGGAACCTCACCTATATTTGGTATTTCATAGTCAACTTGGCTGGAAAATCCCCCCCCCCCTTTACTAAGATAATGAAGAAGGGAATGATCTATCAATGGGATGATGGATTTCAGGGAACCTATGAAAGTATCAGGTAGAAACTACTATACCCACAGGTTCTGATGCCTTTTGTGGAATGGAGGAAAATATTATTTTATATGGCCTTCATGGAATACTCACTGGGCTCCCTCCTCAAACACAAAAAAAATGACGCAGGGAGGGAGAATAGTCTCTACTACCTCAGATGAACAATTCTAGGTACCAAGACGTGATACTCCAATGTCAAGAACAACTTCCTTCAACTCATATTCATATTGAAATATTTGAGGCATTACTTGAAGAACCATGAAGTCCATTTGGTCTATTGTATTGATCTTCTAAAGTATATCCTTGTCCTTCCAATGATAACTAGGAATCTATCATGATGGGTGGTAATTTTATAAAAATACGACATCCAATTCATGTCAAAAATGTTGTTGAATATGAACAACTTGGATGATTTCCTAACATCTCATCCTACCCTGGAGAATACAATGGTGGACACCGAGCTTCCAGATGAGGTCATCTTTTATACCTATAACACTCCCTGGACATGGGAGATGTATTTTGATGGTGCCTCATAGAGTCCTGCTAGAGAAAGGATGTAATACCCAATGTTCAATTAGGTTGGACTAGTGATTGTATTTTTCTCTCCAGACAAAATAGTTTTTCCCTACTCTTTCTCACTATATGATAGATGCACAAATAATGTGGCTAAATACCAAGCCCTCATAGTTGGTTTGGAACTAGCACTACAATTGCATATATCCTACTTTAATATCAAAGGGGTTTGAGAACTAGTGATAAATAAGATTAATGGTGAATATTCTATAAAAAGGAAGAACTTCCCCTATCACTAGATACATCAAGGGATTGATGCTAGAGTTCAATTTTGATCTTATGTTGTATCATGTTCCCCAATCACAGAATTCCCACATCAATGCATTGGATAATGTAGCCATAGTGATATGGAACAAATAAATCAGGTTAACATCACCCTAGAGCATGATGAACTAATATTCACCCCTGTATGAATGGATCCCATAATCAGTTATCTCCAAAACAGATCTCTCCTCGAAGATTGAGCTAGAAGGGAACATATTTGATGCCATACAACAAAATTTACCCTCTAGGATGGTCCAAATGAAAAAAATGACTCTATAAGGGAGGCTTTGACAAAATAATCATCATATGCATAATAGAATAATAGATTCCCACTATCATGGAAAAAGTCCATGCAGTCTCTTACAATGCTCATCAATCCAAGACTAGGCTCTCCCAACAAATCTAGAGGCTGGGTTACTATTAGAAAACCATGATACATAACTGTGTGGAGTTCACCAAGAAATTTTATTCATGCCATATCCATGTAAACTTCATCCACAAAACCCCTTAATTTCTACACATAGTTAAATATTCCCATCTATTTACCGTTTTAGGAATGGATGTCATGAGGCCATATCCCCCAACCACAACTCATAAGTTCAAGAAAATTCTTTCTTCTAATGGATTCTTTTCTAAATGGGATGAATAAATACCCCTCAAGGAAGTTGGGATGAAGAATATGATGAACTTCATAACGATCCATATAATCACTAGGTTTTGGTTCCCTCACACAATATTGATTGAAAAAACACCAACTTCTTCTCAACATAGTTAAATAAACTATATCCGGAGTACAATATTGAGTCCAATCTCTCATATAAATATCATGGAACAAAAAATGGATAGATAGATGAATTTAATAATAATTTTCTAAATATACTTCTAATTACGGTGAACAAGGATAATAAGTCATTGTTGGAAAATATCCTCTATGATTTATAGACATACCATACCACCACACATACTGCTACAAAAGAAATTCAAGAATCATTGGTGTATAGGATTAAGGAAGAATTACCCATAAAAGTATAACTACCTTCATGCCGAATAGTCATTTATAGAAATATATTAGGTGATGAAAAATCACACAATGGATAGATGAATTGGAGCAGCTCGATGAGAACAAGATGCATACATTGTAAAAAGATGAAGTCCATTAGAATCAGATCATATAAGCCTTTAATAAAAAGGTTTTCCTATATTCATTCCTCTATGGAGAAATGGTATTTGATCTTTAAACCCCAATGATACTAGGGAATAATCTATTAAAGTTGGAACCCAAATGGGAAGATCCTTACATCATATATAAGGTATATCCTAATGGAGCCTACTCATTGACCACAATGGATGGGGAGCATGTCACACCCCCACTAATGTGAGATTTATCAAGAAATAATTTTCATATATATCATTAAGAATATATCATCCTAATTTATTGATGGTAAACTTCACAAGGAAGTCCTAGAAGTAAGACTTTCAACAACACAACACATCTTGTCATTCCAGTAAGACGGTAAACTCCACAAAATCTCCATTCCAGGTGAAAAGACATTAAACTGCACAACTTCTCCTATCCTAACCACATGAAACTGAACTGTATGGAACAGATCATAACCACATGAAGTTAAAATACATGGAAAGTACAATCTCACTAATGAATCATCACATACGAGCTGGATTTGTGCAAAGAAAGGATGAAGTTCCCCATCCTTATGTGAGATTTATCTCTTAAAAGGGAATCTATGCATCCAATAACTAAGTGTGGCTTGATTCCTACCATCACAGAATACATAGTGATTCCCAAACCTTTAGTCTTGGGCCAGACCACAATATTAATTTTCTCTCACAATGGGTAATCCTCGTCCTTACCACTTTATGTTAAACTGCACAGTGAATGTCCTTACCACATGACACAAAATTATACAGAGAATTTTCTCACCGCATGATGTTAAATTCTACAGATACCCAATGGTCCATATTCATTCACATCAAGTGATCCTCCTCCTTACTACAAGATGTTAAATTACATGATTAATGTACTTTCCACGTGATATTTAACTACACGGGTTGTCTAGAACTATGCATGTATAGATTATTATTTTCAATGAGATACATAGGGATTCCATGATCCTATATATTGGTCCAGCCACAACATCATAAAAAATTTCCCTATCATACCCTAAACCACATCTAAATGGTTATTGTAACCCTTTCCATTCCTTTTTCCTAACACCAATCATAGATCACATGACCTTCGATATTCATACAAGGTATTCCCTAAACAAATGAGGCATAAAAGATCCTAATAGAATCATCATGGTTCTGAATGAATGACTATAGAATCCATACCATGATTCCTCACCTCATGACATTAAACTACATGGTTGATGCACCTTGAATGAAATAAAATTGTACATTCCTATGGACCATGCCCAAGAGGACTACCATTTTTGTTGTTGGTATCCTACCATGCCTCTATTCACAAACTATGTGTGAATTGATTACTGACATCATAGGATATGTAGTGACACCTATATCTTTAAACCTGTGTCTAGTCACAAAAAAATTAAATATACCCTCTATGCATATGAGCTATACTTTCATAGGAAGGTCCTTTATCAAGAACCATGTGTGACATGATTCTTGACATCACAGGATATGATATGAAACCTTGATATTCAATCATGGTTCTAGTCACAACAAATATAGAAATGTAAGCTCTCTATATATAGGCTAGACTTGTGCAAGAAGGTACTTCCTCAGGAACTAGGTGTGACTTGATTCCTAGAATCAAATGATACATAGTGATTCCTAGATCTTCAATCCTAGGTCCAATCACTATAAATGTAAACAATATCCCTCTATACATATAGGATAGACTTGTGCAAGAAGTTCCCTACTCAAGAACTACATTTCTCTTGATTCCTATTACCATAGGATATGTAGTGATCAGAATATTTCCATCCTTGGGTCAATCCATAATACCCCTTTTATTTTCAGAAGGCCAACATCCTTACCACAAGATATTAAACTAGATGGTTCCTCAAGAACTATATGTGGATTGATTCCTATTACCATAGGATACATATTGACACCTAGATCTCCAATCCTGGGCCTGATTATTACAATCAATAGAAACAATTCCGACCTTGGAATATGGGTTAGACTTGTGCAGAGAGTTTCCCATTAAAGAACAATGTGTGGCTTGATCCCTTTCATCACAGGATACATATTGACACTTTAATATTAAATCATGTTCCCAATTATAATAACCATTAAAAGTTCACTTTAATTGTATAAGGGTCAATTCATACATGATCATTTCAACTACAAAAAAGTTAAATCTCAGTGTGTCCTACTTATTCATATAATATATCATTCATATTTTTTCACGCCGGTTCCTATGTCCTTAACACATAACATTAAACTTCAAGGAAAACATCCTTACTGCATGATGTTAAATTACAAGGAAAATTTCCTTACTGCATGAAATTAAACTACATGAAAGAACGTAAATCCCTACTAGATTATGTTAAACTATGAATTCCATCACCAACTATCATTCCTTGTCAAAGGAATAAAAGAGCCTTACCCAACCAACCAGAGTATGGGGTACTTCCACCATATTTTAAGAACCTCGATCCATATACCATACTTCATGTATTGAGAACCTTAGGTTTCCACAAACCATTAATTCTCCTTATAAAGGAAAAAAATCTATCTATTTGAACATGATATTGATGCATAAATGGATTAGACCTATCAACCAGAGAAATCTTGTCTCTATAAGGAGGGATTTATAATCCTAGTGAGACTGACATCACTATGATAGAGCCCAGAACCTGAGTGTATTCTAGTCCATACCCAGTATGCTTGTCCCATATCATTAATCATGACCTAAGAACCTTGAGATATGATTTAAAAAATCTTCATATATTGATAAAAATGTTGTTGGGGTACTCTTGACCCTGGGTATCCTAATTTGGATATCGTATAACATCCACTATATTAGGTCCATTTGAGTCATGACTTTAAACTACCCACACTTTGGTTAAATCTACAAGACCTTAAACTCTATCGTATAATGGTCTAAATAAAAATACCTTAAACTAATAGTGAAAGAGACTTAAAAATTTTAATTCAAAAACCCACAAAGGGTGTCCTAAAAAAAGGAATGTTTTCACTGGATAAACACTTCATCTCTATAGTTTAAGAAAAAATTTGGGTGAAAATAAATATGTTATAAATCACATAGGGTTTTCCTTGTAGTCCTAGTAAAATAAAAGCTATGCTCATTAGAACCCCTAATCCAGGAAATGGTTAGAGTAATGGTTTTTCACATCTCCTCACAACACTAACATGTTCACTAGGTGGCGAAACATCTTTTAGGGTGCTCAAACCCTTAATAAATATTACACTTTTAACAAATAAAACAACATGATTTTGGAACCTTGGATCACCATAAATATTCCATGGCCATTGGAAAAGGATACCTGGCTTCAAGGGACCCTTTTTCCAACTATGCATGTATTCCTATGGCTCTTGCATATGAACCTATGATCATCAACCAAATTCATCACTCTACAAAAATGGATTTATGATCCTTATGATTCCTGACATCACATTGACAAAGCTCATCCCCACTGCATCTTCTGGTCCTTTCTTGGTATGATTTTCCCATACCTTCCTCATGATCTGAGCACTTTGGACCATGATTTAAAATATCTATACCAAACTATTTGAGAAGACTGAACATCCTTGATGTTAAATCACCATGTTTTGTACCCTTTCTCAAGGTAGGGATGTGACACTCCATTATTTAACCTTTTATAGAAAAAAAATTATGATTCAAAACCATAGGGTGTAGGTTTTGAACTTCAAAATTAACAGATAAATTTCCCTAGGGTGCCATAACCCTTCCTAGATAGCTTTCCTACCATACCCAACCTCATTATCTAGATGTTTGAGTCTTCCAAAATCATTCATGTCCCTCATAAATGAGTGAATATAATATTTTATTAACTATTATATCGATGTATAAGGGATTTGAGCTGTCAACTAAAGGAATTACCTCCTTATATGAAAGGAGATTCAATCCTTGTGATCCCAAGAAACACCACAGAAGAACCTGACACATCAGGGTGTTATGGGCAATTGCTGGCATGTCTTCCCCATTCTATATTCTTTGGATCAATCTTTTTGGTAATGATTTACATTATCCACATTATAACTATCTAGGTGGACCTAGCATCCCTAGTATTTTTCCGTTAACTAATTTACCCCGATAAATATTCCATGGCCCTTGGAAAAGAGTCAAGATGACTCTGTTTGACAATGATATCGATGCATAAAGGATTTGACCTACCAATCAAAGGAATATCCTCCTTGCCTTAAAGGATCTCTGATCCTCATGATCCTCGCCAACACCATGGTAGAACCCAACATCTTAGTATGTTTTGGGTTATTCTTATCATTTCTACACCATATCCCATAATATTTGATCAAGTCATGGAAGTAAGAATTTAAACTACATGGAATCATAAGGTTTGATCTTAAAGACCCTAAATTAAAAAATAGAAGGTTTGAGAAAAAACCCCATAACTACATAAATATAAGTTCTGAGCTAAAATACCCTAAACCACAGTTATAGAAGGTTCAAGATATAAGACCCCAAAAAACAATGACAAAAGGTCCAAGCTAAAATACCCTATACTATAGAACAAAAAATATTTAGTCTGTGATAATGAAAAATCTTGTATGGACCTCCATATGGACTTATAAAAAAACCAATCTATGCTAACCAAATCTATCAAATTTGTAAAAAGAAAGAGTACTCTCCCTCTAGGAAATATATTTTAACTATTTATCCTTTTGAAAAATAAGTTATCTCAAGATTTATAGAACATACATATCAATGAAGAACCTTATGTTGGTGTGAATTCTTGAGAATTTATCAAGAAGAATATGTTAGAATATCAACATTCAAGTATGGGAATTTGGGTTTACTTAATATTTTGTAATGTATGGTTATCCTTAGTGATTCATATAACATCGGAGCAGGGAAAGGTTATGCACATCATGAATGAATGAAAAACTAGACAACAATATATAAAGTTTAACAGATTTATTCACTTATAGAATATAATTAGAAGAATCTCCACATACCAGAGTCTCTCCCATAAAAATAAACAAGCTAAATAAAAATTTTAATATTACAACTCCATAATAGCATGCGTTCATAAGAGTACTTGAGTTTTGTAAGCCACTATTACAAAGTGTCAATAGACCTGTGTAACTGGTCAAAAAACTAAAATTATGCTTCTAAAACTCACTACAGCTCTTATTCCATAGCAATGGATTCAATTTTAAATTTCTCCTCTATATTGATGATACCCTACTACTTTGGTACAATATTCTCCAATATATAAAGTGCCTGTTAAAACCAGGATAGTTCTACTCAAAGATATTTGTTTTGAGGCTGAAGATGGTCAATTTCAATCTTACCAGAATTGAATACATCCCAGTGAGAAGCTGTATCCACCATATGATGGGAAGATACATTTACAACCTTATCCTAGTATTTCTTCACTGAAGAGGAGGCCTCACCAGTTACCACCCACAATTCGAGAACACCATTGTGCTCTCTTAGATAAAAAACTTCCTTCAATTAGGAATGAAGGGTAGAATAGTCAAATCCCTCATAAACAAGGGTGGTAAATATAAATCTAAGAAGAAACTATCAGTCCTTCAACTCATCAAAGGAGGTTTCTGACACTAAAGTCCAAATCTCTCTCCACATTTTCACTGCATCGACTGATAAAATGATGCAGGCCTAAGGCCTTGAACTAGGGTCATCTTGGGGACATGAATATATTCTAGAACTAGATCTTAAAGAGAAAGAGTGATGCTCATATTCATTGATGATGAAGTAAGAGATCCAGCCTCTGCATTGGTTGATCTAGTCAGAGGAACCCCCAAGAAAGTTGGGACGAGAGCCTTTGAAATTTGGGGTGAAGACACAACAACAAAGGGAAAAAGGGTTTATTAGTAAGAATATAAACAATATGGTATCACCAAAAAATATAAGAATATGATTGATGTTATAAACATAAATTTATCAATAACATCACTGGAAATGTCCACCACCACTACCCCATACTTGGGTGAAGAGTCAACACATTTCTGTGATGAGTGGATTCATGGAACTTCAGGTGATTTTCCTGAAGATATGTTTTTCTCATCACCCTTGAGGACTACATGAACAAAATATAATATCAGGTGACGTGAAAAAAATAATAAAAGTGTTCAATATGAAATAATTATTCACATTCTCCAAAACTCACTTCAATCAAGGATAACACAGAAACAATATATATATATATGTAAATATCCTTTAAAAGAATGTCTACTTATGCTAAATCAAGTGGTGTGATCAATAGAACATCTGAAACAAGTGAAATATACGATTGAGTCGACACCTCAGTATTCTACAATTCTCGATGGGCCGATCGTAACAATGAAGGGTCCGAAAAGAATCCAGAAACTCACCCACATCCTCATAGGTGGATATATTATCTTCCAAGAAAGCTCGGTGGGGACTAGATTTTTTTTGAAAAATCAGAATGTGTTTCCAGAATAAACCAATGTGAGATAAAAATAAAATACTACACTAACATGAGGATTCTGGAAGGGAAGTTCTTAATAATACTGAGAAATTCATTTTCCTCTTACCTTTTAGGGAATGCTCACTTGAAGTCATTGAATCCAAATTCTTCACTCCAGAAGTAGTAACTGCTATCCCTATATCGGCCTGTTGACCCAGAAACCCCTCATCATTGATCCCCCAGTCACAACTATATTCCTCTCACATAGTTAAACCATGCATAGAATATATAGGGGATGTCAATACTATCTGGTCTTTAATATACTCCCCATGTATCAACAAAAACACAAAGGATGTCAGCATAGTTTCAATGTCACCACAACCATTTATAACATAGCGGTGAGCTCAGTCTTACTGCTACCTCTATAGGATATCCAAACTCATTAAAGGAAATTTTCAGTGGTCCCCGCACCTCCATTTTTTAAACCAAAGGTGAATATGAAACTTGAACCTTAACACTTTTCATTATTACTTCAAGGTCTTGCAATAAGTCCCTGACCTCCTTAGGCTGGTCTTTGAAAGTAATACCTAGAGGGATAGTGGTTTGAGAAAAACTATCCAAAGGTAACTTTGGTTGGAACATGATACCATATAGCTCATCCTTTGAGTTCTTCATCCTCAAATACATCCACTATCAAGACATGATAGGAAATAAAAAATTTGACGTAGCTTCACCCTTCGGTACTACCATCACTACAACCACATCGATTGGTTCTCCTCTCGCCGATGACAAATTCCTTATTTATAAATAGTGTTCTTCTAGGGATATTAGTCCTTAAGAAACTAGTTTCTTTCTAGTCCTGTGATTGTTCTTGAAAAATTTGGAGGCCACTCTTACCAATATAGAAATTTCGCACTGGGATATGAGCAAAAACATATTTTAGCAAAACATTAGGATAAAAAAATTGATGCATCCTGAAAAGGAATGTTTATCTCAACACAAGTATCCTCCCTGTTAAACATTATCCAAAATTGGAGAACAACCATCATATTATCCTCATATAGAACATAAATAGAGTGATGTAATATTGATTATACACATAGGAACTAGAGGATAAACCTATAGGGTGCATACTAATCTCATATGAGGTCCCCATCGATATGGGTGGAAAGAGTGCCCTCACAAGGTGACATCATATAAGACCATGCCTTAAGACTAGCGTCACCAGTATCAAAAATATCACCCATTGGAACTATCCCATAGGTTATAAAATTGAAATGATTATAACAACTCAAATATTACATGATAACCCGATTCTCCAGTGTAGTATATATTAACCCACTGATACATTGTAGGTGTGGTATGAAATGTGCATTGGGATACCCTGGATATTGATATATTCATAACCTACTATATGAGATCCTATCTAACCTCATAATACTTTTAAGGGGACTAAGATCTTGTAATGATATTTCCTTATATAAACACAGTCTAGAAGATGATAAAGTTTTTCCATCAAATGGATGACTATCTCAATATTCTACCCCTTATATGGTGGTCACCATGATGAAATTGGAAACTCTAACTCAGCCTTTTCCCTTCATGGGAAGTAAGTAACCGCTCAAGTATATGGTGAGGAAAGTATTTAGTTGAATATCATGGTCAACACTAGGGACAAACTCACATCCCCATTCTTTAAATTTCCATTCTTTAACCATATCCCAGTAAGCACCTGGTGCACTATGGGAGTCCTTTGTAAGCTAGGCATTTGGATTCATAGCCCCTAGATTAGAGAAGACCTTCTTAAAGAAATATCCCTCCCACATCATGAATGAGATATCCACTATAGAAAGTGGGTCCTTCTGGAAGGGCTTTTTGGCCAGCCTGATCAGTTCTCGAGTGAGAGGAGGATTCCTCATTATGTCATCACAAGCAGACCATGGGTAGAAAAGCTCATCACACATCCCACCCAAATATAGGTTCACCACATATCTATTCAACATCCCATAAGCTGATGACTTTGTGGAAGTTGTTTGTGTCTAGCATCGAATGACTAAAAAACTCCATCATCAGACCATTGTTTTAATAAGAGAAGTGAGATCTAGATGGCCTCATACATACTAGTTTTCTTCACCTCCTTAGTGAATTCAGAAGAAATGTATTATACTTATAAAGGTTACCCATATTACATTATGCAACCACCTCCTGATCAGAATTCCTAGTTGGGAATCCACCCGAACTTCTAGTTGGAGGCAGACTTCCACATGACTGAATGATACATATGAACATCCTCATCAGGTTCATGATCAGTCTCTCTAAAGATTCTGGGAATGTATGCCAGTATATTCCCATCTTTGCGGTCCCCTCAATGAAAAAATAGTCACCTTAAGAGATGCTTTCCCTGAAGGTGTTGTGAGATCTTCGAACCAAAGAGGAAGGTACCAATGATGACTACAATGAAGGAATGAGAGTTTTATTTTTAAGAACAAACCCATAATGGGTAGAAAATATGAAAGGGGATAGCATTGAAATAGTACATATATTTCTTTTCATCCTTCTTTGAAGGCCTATGGGATGTTTTATGAGATTAAGAATCCTTTTGAATAAAATTAAGTGTCATATTTCTGATAGATAATATAAAGTCTTATTTAAAGGAAAGACATAAAAATTACGGTAGCATCATGCACATCACATGAAATAGTAATGTAATAAAAGAATCAAAGGATTCATGAATAAAATAACTCGTAAAAATATTGTAGGTAGAATAATCTCACAAGGCATCATGCAATAACATGAACCCTCATAAGAATCATGATCACGCGGCCTAGAAATTGTCACGCGAGTCGCATGATTTCCAAAAGACTATGTGATCAAGAAGACAGATCTCGTGAAAACCTCAAGACAATTGAGTATCCCCATAACCAAATATCCAACAATTACTGAGATTTTGTTCATAGTTGGTTCAAGTGGACCCATATAAAAATGCAGTCTTGTTGAGGGGTTTCCGTGAAATGGTCTTGCAACAAGGTCTCATAATTGGATATTTCAGAATGGTATTGTGATGTGGTCATGTGATAGAAGCAAGGTGCAATAGATATAGAGAATGGAGAAATTTATGAATAAACCCCTCTCCACTCCCATATTTATAGGGAATCCCATGGGATACCAAACATCACCCGATAGACTAAGAAAATCCCAAGACATAGGATGGCGAGAACTCTGAAGACTCACACTTGCATTTACTTTCTTCAGAACTAAGCCATTGACCCCACAAACATCACTCATGAGGGGGGAAATTTGTTGATTCCTACCAAATGAGAATTGGAAAATCCAAAAAATAATAAATACACGAATATGATTATTATTTTCCCTACAAAATCAAAGGAAGAAGATGGTGGAAATGATCATGCAGATCTCTTGAACCACTAGGATACATGTGATCGCATGACCAGTAGAGGGTCATTTAGATGGTCATGTGAAACACATAACCTTCATAAGATCCCTCAAAACCACTTTTGATAAATCTTTATGCTCTAGTAAAGGCACCCCGGTCAATCAATAATCATGTAGAGGCTACTAGAAAAGAGCCAACATGACATGTTGATTGTTAATTGGTAGATTCCTAAAAAACCTTCCAAGAATCATTTGAAAATAAGAGGAAAATATCCAAAAGATGAGAGCCTCTTTCAGTTGTAAAACTCATGTGATGGATCACCAATGGGGAGAGTGATTGTCATCAACAACACTCATGAAAACTCACAAGATCCCCATCTATTATAATATAAATAAAGGAAATAAAATGGGAGAAGGTGGGATCCTCTTGTAGTCTTAAAAGACACATGACGTACCCTTGGAGATCCATAAGATACCGTAATAACCTAGTGACATGTCTACCTCATCTCAATAAATCCCATTGGCACATCATCCTAATCCTGTAAAGATCCTCAGAAATGTCCAGTTGACCTCATGCTCCCCCTTTGGATCCATAAGGCCAAGCAGATGGAATTTTCCATGAGATTATCAGGAATCTACACATTACCATTTATTGGTCATGCAATGCTTCACCAATATATAGGGTAATTTTCTTCAACATTTATACAACCTCGCATGATCCCCAACCATTTTAAAAATTTTAAAGGAAATAATAAAGGTGAATGCGGGAGCCTATTGCATTCATAAATGACATGTGATGCAACCATAGATATTTTCAAGATACTAAAATCACCAAAAGACATATCCAAGTAACCTCATGATGGCCCCTTGACATTCCATCCCTGTCTTACAAAACGTCGCATATAAGTTGCATGAGATCATGTGAAGGCCCTTTAACAGGCACTTTCATATCTTGAAGTCCCTTGGAAATGTTATCTTGACAACATGGAAGTCCTTTTGAATGTACAAAAGATTCAACATGACCCCCTTAATTGGAAATAATCCAACAAATGTGGCGTTGAATGGATGGTCTCGTGGTTGTTGAAAATCATGTGATACCCCTAGAGTGATCTATAGTAAGAACTCATTAAGATGAGTGACACATGAGCCCTCCATTAACTCTAACGTCTATTTTAATGATATGCGCTATAAAAAATGGCAAAACAATAGGGTGGTGAGGCCTACAAATCCCCCACCTAAGCATAAAAAATGCAGTCTTACATAGACATAAGAACTATGAGAACCTCCCACTGACAGACCAAAGCACCAAAGTAGATTTATCGGGGTGGCCAACCTCATGACTAGAAATTTTTACATTAGGTAAGATACCACTGAACAAATAAAGTGATCATGAAACATTCATAGGTGATTTTCATGATCACTTATAGATCATGTGAATGACTTCTAGATGAGCATGAAAAGAACATCCTACGTATCTAATAAGTTACAATGAAATTAAAACAAGCCAACACTAAAAAAATCTAATGAATTCACAATATAAAGTGTATAAAAAAGACAAAAATATGAGAGACTTATGTGAAGAACATATACACTAATATTCATACACTTCAGATGAAACATCTGGGTTATACAAAAAAACTAGCACATATCACCTAGATCACATGAAACTCCTTTAGCGTACTATTTGTATCATGTGAAGTCCCTCAGAGATGTCAGATAAAGTCACATGGAACCCCCAGAGCATGACACCAAAGTCTTAAAAAACCCTCCAAGCTATCCATCCAAGCCTCACATTAGAGAAGTTGCATGACTCATATGAAAAAAACCAGATCATATAATCCATGTCTCGTGATATCACCCGAGCATGTCAACTGGATCTTATAATGCCCTTAGAGCATGCCAACTAGATCTCATGATTCCCTATAGAAATGTTATCTGAGATACGTGACACCCTTTGAGAATGTCACACCAACTCTCATGATGTCCTCCAAGCATGTTATCCAGATTTCGTGATTATAGCATGGAAAGTAAGCTGGATGATAAGACACCCTCTAGACTAGGAAACCGAGATCATGTGATGGATTCTAGGATCAAACCTACTGATCTTGCATGTACTATGGAAAATTCATCCTTGATCATGCAAAAACCTTAAGACATTCCATCCAAATTATGAGAAGTCCTCTGTAAAAGTTAACTGAATCATACAATTGTCTTTGTACATGTTAGGTAGACCCCCTCAGACATGTCAAGATGGAAATCAAGGCATGTGGAGTGGATAATAAACACATGTCCAACATACTAGTATACCTGGTCAATAGGGAAACCTCATTGTGTAAGCCTCAATCGATAGAATAACATGATATGACCCACATATAAGGGAAACATCAGTGTGTAAGATCAGATCACATGAACTAAAATGACTCTGATTCCCGCCATAACCAAGATACACATGATGCCTCTCTAAGGCCTAAGCTCTATATTAGAATCCCAAGGGCTACCCTAGTGCATATTTATCACATCCATATACATTGAAATTGATTACTTTATATCCATTGTTTCTCACACCAATCATGAATCATGCGAGATTAGGGAGTTTTAATAGTCGTGTCATTCACATTATGAATCTCCACCATCTAGGGAAATATTAATGGGTAATCCCCAATGAGTGGAATGAAATAATTGCCTCCATATAGAAGAATTTACCTCAGGGCTAGTCTCAATAGAATGAATGAACACTGATAACTAAGATTCATACTATAATCAGAATACGTATGACTCCTTTATAAGGCACAAGTTTTCAAATAAGCATCAAATTTGGTGTAAGTCCCCTCATGTCTCTGAAATTTCAACCCTTGGGACCCAATCATTATCATGGGATGATAATTCTACCTCATCCTTCAGTGGACTGAGAAAACAAATGAACTATGAAAACTATGAATCTTTCTATAACCAAGATACATAAAATATCTTCTCGAGGATCAAGCTTGAATACTTGATGCCTCAGTGCCCACACATATTTCCTTTACATACGATGTTAAACTACACTAGTTTAATGAACTACATGGGTTTTGGTTCCTACAATAACTAAGATATATATAACACCTCATAATACATTAATCCCATCCTTAAAATATTAACTGACTCCTTGCATGGAAGAAAATTCCTAAGAACCCAATTATACAACTTCAACAAATAAGAATCTTCCCAATACTGGGAAACAGATAAAAAACATCATATACATACAATTGGATTTAATAATCAGATCTCTTTAATATACTCATAAAAGTGTTTAATCTATGATAATTATGTTAGGATAACTAGTCCTATATCTGGATTAGGAATTGATTCACGAACATATCGTAAAAATATAAGAGAGTCTCAGAGTATGAAATCCCCCCTAAAGGGTTAGATGATCCCTACCTCCCATCATCTTGACTAATGTGTTTTCCTAAGTTTCGTTGGGTTTAAAAACACAATAAACCACCTGCCTTTAGAAACTAAGTATATAACCATTTATGGATATGGGAACCATTTGGAGATTCTAGGAAAGTCTAAACAAATGGTAAACCCAATGTGAGAAATTGAGCAAGGCATTGAAGCCCCACAATCAAATTCTCAGGCCAATATTTAATCATGGAATATACTACATAATACGAAAATGATATATTTCATGGTTCTTGTCAATCCATTATATTTTTCATATTAGAGATTCCTATCCACATCATTTCCCAATGAAATAATCATTAAATTATTATTGTACTTATTTCTTCTCTCGTCACTTGAAACATTTTTATAATAATTTTTACCATAAAGAGGTAATATAATATTTAATTCATCTATAATAGCATTAAATTCCAATTAAAGTACTCATATAGTAATAAATATGTAGACTCCAGAATAACATAACTGATTTTGTACTACCATATAGATGAATTCAACATACTTGAATTAACATAGCCGAATTGATCCATGTAGCCATTCTTCACAGAGCCGATTTCTCACACGACCAAATCATGTAGCCATTTTGTTGATATAGCTAAATTTGGAATAGATGACTGATTTACATAGTCGATTGGAACCACATAACTGAATTTATTCATGTATCCAATTAACATAATTGATTACTCTATGTGTATTATTTATAAATCTATTTCATCAATGTAGAAATTTTATCACATAGGTGATTTTATCAACGCAAATTGTTTTCATGTAGTTGATTATATGACATAACTCTTTATGTTAGTAGTTTCCTTCACATAGACAATTGAAATAGCTATTTTTTCGATATATGTAAATATTTATATAGTTTATTACCTCATATAGTTGATTTCCCATACTTAGGAAAATTTTTGTAAACTTTACGAGATACTGAATTACAGTAAAATTGACTTAAATAAAATAAAACCTAATAAACTCGCATAAAAACCAAATCATTACTAACATATTAAGGGTTTTTAGACCATAAAAACATAAATTGCACGGTATATGTTGGAACAAAATTAGTATTCCAACACACATGTCATCACCCCTTGATCCTCATATGCAACCACCAACCATTCAGCTGATGAGCTCTTCAACTTCCACCCTTTTTTGAAAAGAGTCACTGGGAATGAGACTACCTCAAATCATAGATTAATATCAATTTATTTACTAGAACCCTGACACTTGTGTTTATGGTTTCATAGGTTTTACCTCTCAAAATATTTTCTTAGTAACCTAGAATCCTCAACCTATGGTTCTATGTTCTGATCCTTACATCAATATTAAATTAATAGACCACACTTTATCTAGATGGTCCCCGACCATCATCATCATCAAAATAAAAAAACCATTATAATATAAAAAATACTCCATCTAAATTTATAAACTGAACCACTATAGTTGTCTTCTACCACTGACCTGAATATCCCAAGTCTCACACCATCTAACCACAGTCCACTCATAAAAGTACCAATATTTTTTTATCACCATCAACCAAGAACTCTCAGACACATGAAGCCCACTCTTTATTCCTAAATCATATCTAAATATTTTTTCCTTAAATAAATCCAATTTTATCAACTAAATATTTAATGTAAAATATATTGGTTGTCCTAGACATTTTATGAACCTAGCATTGGTTCTTTAGAAACTACATATATTGCCACTAGTTTCCTCTAGGAGAACCCTCTATATATAAATATGTTTATTATTATAACATACACTCTTAGGGTATTTCACTAGGTCAATAACCATCTATGACATCTTAAATTCAATTAAATCTATTGAATAAACTTTCCAATGACATTTCACACTCACATCAACTAGCTCACTCAAAGACCGTTATCCATGAAATTCTAAAAACACAAGGTTTCTCAAACCACATAACTCAAATACCTGAACTTATCGAAATATGATATATGAATTACACCTCTTATCAAACTACCAGACTACTATAATCTAAAAATAACACCTCAGCTACTGGATGATCTAAATTTTCAAACTCATATTTGAACCGCTCCTAGGGCAATGAATCACTCATTAAGGTCACACTCTAATAGTGATGCACCACCATATAATCTAGATAGTTGATCCCATAATAATAACTCATAACACTTAAGGGTATCTCAACCTGGGAAACACACTAATACAGACCTAAAACCACCACAAAATCTCGCTTTCTAGTCAAGGTATGGAGAAAACCTTATTTACTTGCCTCTTAAGGCTTGTGAAACCTAATCATTCCACTAACTGAAACATAACTAGTGGCCACTGAACACAACCATCATCCTTATAATATTACTAGTCATATATCACACCCAAATAAACATCCCAATAGTCTAGGATGAACTCACACATCAACCCATTTAACCCACATGATTATTTCTAGAGAAACACCCCTAACTTTACTATTGATGGGTGTTACAATTCACTCATGGTTCATATGTGGATATTCATCTCTTAAACCCACTCTAATAACTTATATATAGTTACACAGTTGTTTTACAACACATCAAAATCCAAATACCCCTTTCAAGGGTGCACTTCTAATGTAATATCTAAGAAAAACTGGTAAACCACTTCCAAAACCATCATTTGAGGGAGGATATTCACCAAAATATACATTGATAAACCTACCACTTAGGCCAAGATTGAACAAATAAAAAATTCCCCGAGGTCACAACTAAAATCAAGAATGAAATTAAAGAGTCATCCAATAGGGACACACATGAACATCATAAAACTCTAATTTTTAAGTTCCAAATGAGCTCATAAAAATATCATATTATTAAGGAAAAATATTTATACTCTTTAAAATCCAGTTTAAAACCACTTATTCAAGAAAACCATTTTGGGATAAACTTCAAAACTATTTAAATACATAAACCCCCTTTTCACTTGAGAGTCCATAAAAAACTGTATTTCTTTTCACCCATATTTGGGATACAATGGGATTAAATACCAATTTTATAGAGACCCAAGAATAACATACATGAATATTATATCATTTTAAATGAATATTCATTACATTAAAAAAATATATTCTTGAGTACCATAATAGTTTAGTGTCTTTGGAAACATTGAACAAAATATTATAACTGGGTGAAATATCCTCAACACGTCCTTTAAAGATCTTTCCCATTAGTACTCCTACTTATAAACTTTATTTATAATCTAGGGAAAGGAAACATAAGAAATAAGTGAGCTTAGATTGTTAGTAAGGGTAAAAAATAAAGGATATACATAAGTATAACATAAAAATAAGGATATGATAACATAAAAATTACATGGAAAATTACGCCCTATATATCAAAGAACATAAAAATGAATCTTGGAAGTTCATAAGACATGAATCATAAAGGAATCAAGAGCATAATAAATGAAATCATAACATAAGAAAAAGACATGCGATTGTGGAAGAAACATAAACATATTAAATTATTTCATATGTAGTCAATGAATTACTGCCGGGGCCAAATTAGTGGTATGGGTTCACTCCCCAAACCATCTTGGTAATCAATGTTCATTCCCAAGACCATATTAGTGTAAAAATTATTTTATTGAACCGAGTTCACTCCCCATTCCATCCCTGTATTACTAAACTAGGTTCACTTCCCATTCTATCCCTGTTTTATTAAACCAGGTTCACTTCCTATTACATCTCTATCATATTGAATAAATTTCACTCCTCATTACATCTAGGTCACACTGAACTAAGTTTACTCCTCATACCAAACCTTTCATATTAAACGTAGTTTTCTCCCCATTCTATACCTTCCACATTTTATTGTGTTCACTCCTCATTCCATCCATACCATAACGAGCCGAGTTCACTCCCCATTCTATCTATGTTATACTAAACCAAGTTCAATCCTCATTTCGACCCTTTCATACAGACCCAAGTTCACTTCTCTTTATATCCCTCTAAAACTCATGAGATATAAATATTTACCCAATTAATTGGATGGATATATATGTCCCACCAATCACATAATAAAACCATACATCCATGTGACACAAATTAGTAAAACATTAATCATATCATAACCCATAAAAAGAGATGAGTTTCATAAATATAATATCATAACCCATGAAATGAAATGGATATTATAAACAATTCATCCTATCATAACCTATAGAAAATATAAAATCATCACAATAATTTCATCATAGAATATCCCATGAAAAGAAGCGGGTTTCATAAGAATTTTATCATGGTATAACACATGTAATAGAAATAGGTTTCATAAGAAACTAATCATCATAGACATAAAACATTAAAATAAATAATAAAAATGGTTTCCTTGGATACTATCCTAAATAAATAATAAACTATATCCAAGTATTTAATCTTATATGGAAAATAATTTTAAAAGGATCTTTTAAAACATTTATTAAATAAAATAATCTTAAAACATTTCAAAGTGTCCCATACCACATTGAAACATTTTAATCATAATAACCATGAAATAATAACATTACATGAATCTTATAATATCATTAAAATAATTATATTCATAATATAAAATGTTAAAGGGAAGTATATATGCATTATATAAGAATATTGGAGCATATCATGACATGTGTCTCAATAAAGGCAAATTGAGAAAAAAATTACATTACAGATTCGATAACTTTTGATCCATAAACCCCATGAAAGATAGATCATAAAATAGATATATAAATACAACAAAATTTAATAATAATAATAATATAGTACATTAATGGGAAGTATATACACCACAGAAATTATACTAATGGTGAATATGGTATAAGTCTCGTAGAAATAAAAGTGAGACTAGAAATCCCCTTACTGTATAAGTAACATTTAAATCATGATATCCATGAAAAAATAACATAAATTAAAACTTTTAATATAATTAAATAAATTAATTTTCATTATATAACATATATTGGGTCATTATATACACCAAAAAATAAGAATAAGTGGTGAATATAGCATGTGTCTCACAAAAATAAAAGTGAGATGAGAAAACCCTTACCTTCAATCATGAATTTATTTTTACACATTAAAACCTCATATATAATAAATATATTTTTATTATACAAATAAAATATAACCATATTATTATAAATTATACCATATATTATTTTCTTATGACTTGATATTACCCATTTATTAATAATTCTATGTCAATGTTATGTTACGGGTAATAACCATTTTGTTTTTTATATATGTTTTAACATGTTATTATGGATCCACTTAGTTAGATCATTATTTACTTATGTAGAGAATGTAAAAAATGATTTAAATATCATATATAATTAGTATATAAATATTTATAATAATATATAAAATTTATAAATATGAAATGAAATACACCATTCACAGAGACGGTAGGCCGTACGTACATATGAACAATATTTCCGTTTTATCATCGTATTTGAAATAAAGAAAGTAAATGGAATATTATATATATATTATAATTATAGTATAATTATTATTTATTATATATAATATATGTTTACTAAAACCATCCTTAACAAATTCCATGTAAAGTGTGAATGAATCACATCACTTTTAGGATGTGGTAGTCCACACATCCACAAACAACGTTATCGTATTTAAATAAAATAGAAAACATGAAGGTATATTTTATATAAAAATTTTATAATTATAAACAAAACATAAATATAATATATATATATATAATATAATATAAAAACATAGTTTCCATAATAATTTCCAATAATGAGAGGTGGTAAAGGAAAAATGAACGACATCGTTTCACGAGGCATTAGTTCACCGTACACGAATGATAAGTTCATTACCAATTTGATGGAAGTGTGTTTTAGTGTAAGTAGAACCATTAGAATAAAAAAATATTCATATATTTATGATACCATGGTTATTATATAAGTATGTAATTAGAATATTTTAGGGGGATGTATAATGAAAATAATACAAAAGAGCTTGTGGAAGGATGTTATGTCGTTTTCGGGGAACTCCTTTTAGTTTTCACTAAAGGGATTCATTGGTTGGATTTATTTCCAAATGGATGATTATAGGATGGAGTTATGTATTTTGGGTGGATATTGGGGTAGGTTTAAACTGATAAAAATGGATTAAGAGGTGTAAAAAGAGTGGGAGGAGATGAGGATTTTTATAAGCTGGGAAAGGACACATTGGGTATTCCTAAAAAGAATTGTGTGCTACCTAAATTTTACTTGTCCCCAAGGGTTTAAAAATGAAACATTATTGATAATTAAAGATTTAATGGATGAAATATATCCAGGAAATATTTTTAGACAAGTTGAGGGTCATTTTTACACCTTAGTTTCTAAGTTTAGTCATTAATTAATCACATTTTTTACTTTAATCACTATAATTAATTTTAATTACCTTCACTAAAATTTTTGGTCAAAAAATAAGTTGAACTTATTATAAATTATAAATTATTCTTATCCCAAATATGTAATCGATTTTTCCAAATTCTAATCATAGATGTGGCTGAAATCTAATTAAAATTAATCCCATAGATAGGACGAGACAACAAGTTTTTAAAGTAAGAAAGTCCAAAAGTTTGAAATGTTTTTATATCCATTTTCAATGTGAAATTTGTTCCATTAACCAAAATTGGATTAATTGATTTATAATTGGTATAATAAAACTTTAAAAACAAATTAAAATATAATTTAACTATATAAATAAATTAGATGAAAAATTAGTTTTGAATTAAAATTCAATGTTGTTTACTATTTATAAAAAAATCAAACTTCTCAGAAAAATACCAAAAATCAACCCAATTTAAATTTTTATATAATTATTTAAAAAATGAATCTTATTTTATCAAATAAAAATTATAAAAGTGTAAAAATTTAGATTTAAAATGGATTTAAAGTCAATAAATTACATTTTAGAAAAATACATAATTTTATTCATAAAATTGGTTTATCCTTATGTTAAAACTATCATGTATATTGTATGAGTATAAAAAATATTTATTGAATATAAAATATATAAATTTTATTGAAAACATTCATCAAAAGTGTTATGTTTTATTTTATTTAGATAAAATGACGTTTGTACATAGAAAAATAGTTTTCTTAAAAATGAAATTTATTTATTCTCAAATGGTTCTTAATTTCATTTATAACTAATTGATATCAAAATTATTTATTTTATATACATATTTCAACCATAGTTTCATAATTTATTCAACCTAATTCATATACTCCATTCTAATGGCTAGGTGATAATTATAATAATATTTTAGTAATAATATTAATAATATATTTTAGTTCAGTAAAACTTTGATTTCTTGTAATAGAAGCTATCGAAGGGACTTCATATTATGTGTTACACAAGACAAACATAGTGTTTCATGTTCCAAAAGCTAATATAAGTTTTCTTGTATAGTGAAATATTAACTTGGGGTTGTGTATAACACAATTCAATCTTAGTGTTTTCATATAACAAAATATGTTTTCAATGTTGAAAAATATTGAAATGATAAAATTAACTGGAATAAATCTCACAAAATCTCAGGGTGTTACATTCTACCCCACTTAAAATAAATTTCACCATAAACATTCATCCGAGTTATTAAATGTTTAATACTTTAAAGTTCCTTTCATTGGAAACCACATCGAAAAAATGAATACTAAAAATCCATTTAAAAAGAGAATATTGGAAATATAATGGTTACCAAAAGTAACATATAACTAGGTTTCCACAAAGGATAAAAAATGTAAGAAGTGAAAAAATGGACATGGAATAAAATCATAAATAACCATAGTGATTAATAAAGATCTATAATCACAATAAAGTGGGCTATATAGTAAAATTTAACAATCACAAAACCATAAATTTAAGAAGCCTGAAAGAGGTCATTGATATCATAAAACATATTGATAATAGGGCAACATTTTATTTCAAGACCATTTTTCAAAAGGTGATTTTTTTTGAAAAAGTTATAATTTATTGATTTATTCCCTTTTATAAGAAAAATATCTCCCTTTGGTCATATCTTGGACAATTTCCACTTTACCTCTTACTCCAAAAAATGAAGGTAATTTTTTTTCATTCTAGAAACACTAATAGATAATGAGATACGTGACAAGTTATCCCATATATCTTCAGTTACCATTAACGTAAAGTATTTTGAACATGTTATCTAACATATATAAATCCCCATTTGGTGAGATAATACTCTAATCTCACAAACTTCATCTGAAGTTTTACTTTAAATTTCAATAAATGGTTAACCGTATAACCCTTACAAAAGATGAAAATTCAAAACATTATAAAAAAGGTCACTAAACTTTCCAAAAAATAGCTTAGTTTTGATCCAACATATATCATAATGTATCTCTTGGTTTTTATATAACAAACATACGAATACCTTAATTGTATATTTTCTTTAAAAATGGTTATAACCTAAATTACTATAAATACTTTTGGAAAACATGAATTCTTACTTATTAAAATGATTATTGGATATATTCATTAAATCTTTGATGTTTTAAAATACCTCCATGATAACATAGACTAATTTTTTAACAAATCAATAATCAGTTCCATGGTAATCGGTACTATCCAATTTACATTATCCATATCAATCATCTCTTTATCCAAGCTAATACACAATCTTCTCAACATCAGGAACACATTAAGGGTTACCTTACCTTAAAAAACATAACCTTTCCATTAAATCACTTTTTTATTTCATTATAACCATTCATCACGTCCTTTTAAATTCTTGATGAAAAAGATAGAGTTTATTATTCATATAACATAATTTTTGAATTCAATACTTATACACTTCAATCATCCAAATTTATTCTTAAACCATTATTTATGATTCATTATCTTATTCCTTAATACCTATTTCCTATAATATGAAATATGAATCATGTCTTAAGGATTATCAACCTCAATTTAATCATACCTCTTACGTTTAATGTAAACAATACTGTTAGAACATCCCATACTCTTTACATTTCATTCAGGGTTTCTTTATCCCCAGCAATGTAACCAATAATAGTACCACCTTACAAATTATCTTCATGATATTTCCACTAAGGTAATTGATTTGTATGATTCCCATACTTTCTATATATGAATCATTTAATTTTAACCCCGTTCCTTCTAGTTCCCACTATTGACTAAGACCAGAAAGCATAGTGCGAGAAAAACTTATCATAGAAGAAAACTAAAAAATCATGAAAAATAAATTATAATATTCCTAAATCATGAAACTTAATTTTAAATTGATGAAAAAATACGCTTATCCATACATATATCATTAGAAATATCCTTAGAATTATACCTAGGGATCTCACTAAAGTTTTATCATAATAGTTTCCAATAGTTGACTAAACTTTTTCTTTGATACCAACTATAGTGACCTAGGATTAACATACGTGTATATTACATCATTTTAGATGAATATTCAATACATTACCAAAATACATGCCTTAGGACTATAATAGTACAATGTCTTTGGAAACTTGGAACAAAATATTCTAATTGGGTGAAATATCTTCAACATATCCCTTAATGATCTTCCCCTTTAGTACTACTTTCCTTTCTTCATAATTAAGTGAAAAGAAACATAAGAAATGGGTGGGACAATGTTCTTTTGAAGGGTAAAAATTAAAGGACATACATAATAACAACTTAAATATAAGGGTATGAAAACATGAGCATAAAATGTAAAATTATGCCCTGCATATCAAATAACATAAACATGAATAATGACATAAATATTAGTAGTTCATAAGACATGAATCATATGGGTATAAAGTGAATAATCCATTAAAGCAGAACATAAACATAATACATGGGATTGTGTAAGACACATAAACATATAAAATTATTTTCATATTAGTCAAGTCATCACTTACAATGCCACCTTAGTGGTATAAGTTCACTCCCCAAACCAGATTGGTAGTTGAGGTTCACTCCCAAGACCATATTAGTGGAAAAAATATTTTAATAAACCATGTTCACTCCACGTTTGAGCCCTATATTATTGAACCGGTGTCACTTCATGTTCCAGCCTTGTATTACTGAATTGGGTTCACTTCACATTCCATCCATTTCATACTAAACCGAGTTAACTCATTGTTCCAACCCTATCATACTGGACTGAGTTCACTACTCATTCCAACCCTATCATACTGAACTAATATCACTACTCATTCTAACCATGTCACACTAAACCAAGTTCATTCATCATTCTAGCCCTATCATACTAAACTAGGTTCGTCCCTCATTCTAGCCCTATCATATTGAATCGAGTTCACTCCTCATTCCAGACATGTCATACAAAAATGAGTCAACTTCTCATTCTAACCCTATCATACTCATGAGATAAAAATATTTTCCCAATTCATTGGAGGGAGATATAACTCCCACCCTTCACATAATAAAATCATACATCCTTTTACCACAAAATAATAAAACATTCATTATATCATGACCCATAAAAAGATATAGGTTTAATTAATATAATATCATAACCCATAAAATTAAATGGATATTATAAACTCTTAATCATGTAATATAATTTATAAAAGATATATGATTCACAATAATTTCATCATTGAATAACCCAGGAAAATAAGTGGGTTTCATAAGCATTTAACCATGGTATAACCCACGGAGTAGAAAAGAGGTTTATAAGAAACTTTTCATCATAAACATAAACCATTAAAATAAATAATAAGAATGGTTTACTTAGATAATATCCCCAAAAAATCCTAAAATATATCCATTTATTTCATCTAAGATGGAAAATATTTTTGAAAGGATCATTTAAAACATTTCATGGGGAAACTAGTCTTTAAACATTTCAAAGTATCCCATACCACTTTGAAACATTTGAATAATAATCCCCATGAAATAATAAAATTACATTAATATTTATATATTATTAAAATAATGATATTCATGATATTAAATTTAAAAGGTTAGTATATAAACATCATGGAATAATATAGGTGCATAATATGGAATATGTCTCAATGAATGAAAATTGAGACAAAATTACTTTTCCCAATTTGGTAACATTAGAACCATAAGCCCCATGAAATAGAGATCATAAAATGGATATGTAAATACCCATAAATTTAAGAATAATAATCATAGAATACATTCTTGGGTAGTATATACACCACATAAAATAAATGAGTAGTGAATATGGCATAAGTCTCATATAAATAAAAGTGAGACTAGAAATACCCTTACGACATGAGTAACATTTAAATCATGATCTAAATGAAATAATAACATAAATTTAATCATTTAATATCATTAAATAATGTCAATTAATTATATAAAATGTTTTTTCTTAGTATATACACCACACAATAAGAATAAGTGTTGAATATAGCATATATCTCTCAAAAATAAATGTGAGACGAGAAAACCCTTACCTTCCGTCCTGACTTTATTTGTACACATTAAAACCTCCTCTATAAAAAATATATGTTTATTATGAATCTACCAAAAAACATATTCTTATAAATAATACCATATATGATTTTATTATGACTTTATATTACCCATTTATTATCATTTCCATGTTAATGTTATGTTTCAGGTAATAACCATTTTTTCCTATATGTTTTCACTTGTTATTATTGATCCACCTACTTAGATAATTATTTAATTTTTTATAATGTAAAAATTTATGTAAATATAATATATATTAAATATATAAATATTTATAATAATGTATAAAATTTCAAAATTTGAAATGAAATATACCATTCATGGAGATAAAAGGCCGTGCGTACGCATGAGCATTGTTTCTATTTTATCATCATATTTGAAAGAAGTAAAGTACATGAAATATATGTATAAATATATTATCAATATATTAGAATTATTATTTCATTTATATCATATAATTTTATTAAACCCATATTTAATATATTCCATGTAAATTGGGAATAAATCACATCACTTTAAGGAGGCGGTAGTCCACACATCCAAAAATAAAGTTATCAAATTTATACAAAATAGAAAGAATGAGGCTATGTGTTATATAAAAATTATATAAGTATTAATACAACATAAATATAATATATATATCATATAAAAATATATTTTCTATCATAATTACCAACCATGATAGTTGGTAAAGGAAAAACAAACGACATCATTATGTGAGGTGGTAGTTTGTCGTACATGAATGGTAAGTTCATTACACATTTGATGGAAGTGTGTATGAGTGTAGGTAGACAACTTAGAATAATAAAATATAAGTATATTTTGGATAATTATATTATTATATAATCATGGAATAAGAATATTTTAGGGTGTGGACAATTAAAATATAACAAAAGAGCTTTTGGAAGGATGCTACCTCTTTTTTGGGTAACTCCTTTTAGTTAGAACCAAAGGGATTCCTTAGATGAATATATTAATAAAGGGAGGATTCTAGGACTAAGTTAGGGATGTTTGGAGGATACTATTTTAAGGTTTTCTGATCCAAAATCACTTGATAGGTTTAAATATAGGGGGAAGAGATAAGGCCTTTTATAAGTGGAGAAATGAGACATTGGGTATTCTTTAAAATAATTTTGTGCTAACATTGTTTTACTTATCCCAAAAGGATTAAAAATGGACCATTATAGATACTTATAGGTTTAATGGATGAAATATTTCCTTAAAATAATTTATATATAAGTGTAAGGTCATTTTTAAATGTTATTTTCTAAGTTTAGTCATTAACTAAGTTCATTTTTAACTTAATAACTGTAATTAGTTTTAATTACCATCACTAATATTTTTGGGCAAAAAAGAATATGAAAATATTATAATTTATAGATTATAATTTTTACTAAAATGAAATAATTTTTTTGAACTCTAATTACATAAATCTCATAAATTATATTAAAATTAATCCCATGTCTGGGACGAGATGACGTGTTTTTAAAGTGAAAATTCCCAAAAATCTAAAACGGTTTTATTTAAAATTTCAATTTAAAATTGGTTCCAATGAAATAAATTAGATTAATTTATTTATAAATAGTATAAATTTACATTAAAATAAAATTAAAATAAAATTTAACTATATAAATAAAATATATGAAAAAGTATTTTTGAATTAAAATCCAATGTTTTTTACTATTCATCAAAAATGAATCTTATCCAAATAATACCAAAAAATCACCCAAAATAAATTTTATTATTCCAATTTAAAAAACTATGTTTATTTTTTCTAAAAAAAATTTAAATGTTTCAAAATTTATATTTAAAATTGGTTATCCATTAAAAGGTGTTAAAATTACACTTTAGAAAAATATATTTTTTATCCATAAAATTGGATTTATTCTTATCTTATAACCATAAAATCTTTTGGATGATTATAAAAAATAATTATTGAATATATAATATTTAAATTTTATTTAAAACATTCATAAAAAGTTGTTTGTTTAATTTTTTTAATGTAAACTGGTGTTTGTACAAAATAAATAGTTTTCTTAGAAAAGGAATTTCATTATTCTCAAAAAGTTCTTACTTTCATTTATAAATAATTTATAACCAAAGGATTCATTTTATAAACATTTGTGAACCATATTTTGACAATTTATTCAATATCATTCATAAATTCCATTCTAACATTTACAATATTATTATTATAATATTTTAATAAAAATATTAATAGTATATTTTAGTTCGTTAAAACTTTATCTTTCATTTAAAACAAGATATAGAATGGAATTAGTATTGTGTGTAACATAATCCAAAAATAATAATTCATGTATCATAAGATAATATAAGAATTATTTTTAGTGCAAGATTAACTTGGTTTGGCTTATAATGTAATTCAAAAACATTGTTTTCGTATAACAAAAGTTACATTCAGTGTTGAAAAATCTTCAAAAGATTAAATTAATTCAATTTTTTCCACAAAATATCGAGGAGTTACACATCTAAAATATGAATTCCCTTTTCTTTTAAATAAATTGAGGAAATAGAACCATTTTTCCATTTTGAATCCATTCCATTTAAAAATGTGTAATTTAAAATTCTCATAATCACTCCAAATTTCAAAATCCATTTAGAAATAAAAATATATTGATTACCATTTTACATGTTTTATTCCAAGTGAATCTTCTCCTTTATTATAACTTAAAAAGGATAGAACAAAAAAAGACTTGAAAAGGGATGAAACACACATAATACTTACTTACTACTCAAGGATCATGTATATTCCATCAATAATGGATGTCTTTTATAGTCATATATATGAACAATAAGGTATAACATGACTTGGATTAAATAATTAACTGTCAAAAATAATATATGAAGAATTACAACAATAATATTATAATTGGAAAATAAAAATTTGAAATGATATCTATCATAAGAAAATATATTTATGACATATGTACCTACATTCCTACTCATGATTCCTGAATGCACTAAAATCCCATAAGACGTTACATCAAAATCATGTACATCACTCAAGGTAAAATTGATCAACAGAAAAATATGAACTGATAACAACAATATCATACCCTGAAATCTCGAAGGTTTATTACACATGAGTGAGATAGGCACACGCGTGACCCCCCTATCAATGTTTTTCATAACCTATCTCCATTTTACCATGACCCAATATAGTATAGGAGAAAATAAAAGGAAACCTCCTCTGATACCACTTTTTAAAAACTTGATCAAATCAATGGGTCTGACTATTATTTCATATAACCTAATTCACACCTCCCCATACACAACAGGTTTTTAAATAGTGGTGTGGGTTGATAATATTATATATAAAGACTATAACCTCTCTAAAAATAACTAAAAAAGATAATCATAACAAAGTATACATATAAATCACCTAAAATTATAAAAAATCCAAAAGATAATCATAAATGTGTAAAAAATGACATCCAGGTTATATAATATAAACCAAAGGACCCCTAATGTGGTAGTAAAAATAATGCATGATAACTAAATAAAATAAATGAAAACTTGACAAAAATACTCCGAATTATATCACAATATCACTTTTTTCCACCATGGTCCACCTACTCATCTCCCAGATATGTGTCGCTCTCCCTTAGCTAGATCCCTAACCATTAAATTTTCACATAACTCAGAACATCCATCCATTGATATTATGTTATATCTTATGATAATAATTAATTTTATCACATATGAAAAATATATTCCTTAAAAATATATGGTTTGGTGATTCATTTTTTTAGACTAGACCTATTGATTATCTTATTTGGAGAAACAATTCCCAAAAAATTATTCTAGATACAAATGAACTAGTATCATTCCTATGGGGATCAAGAACACCCTTTAAAAATTACCATGGACCAACTTGGGTGCCTGGATAATGGTTAACGACATTGGTTCATGAAAAAATGGTATCAGAGACCAAGGTTTTTTGTTTTGGTTATCTGGGATGCTTGGTAGATAGGATATAGGACTTCTAGAGCTTAAGGGGAAGGTACGAAGGAATGTATGGCCAATATTATTAGTACAAAACCTTAAGTTACTAGTGAATATTGGGATTTTATGTTTTCTCCGTTGATTTTGAATTAGTATTTCATAAACTAAATGGTTCATAGGATGCATACCATGCACATATACTATATATTATAAAAGGAAATGAATTATTTTACACCTTCACTATAATTTACGCTGTTGATATATGAGTGTCATGTTTTGATAAATTTTAAGTGATTTTATGGTTTTATATATTTTATTTCATTTTCATATAGTATCATGCCTCCTTGAATACCCTTAGTGAACCCTAATAAGGGAGGTGTATATGATTTTTTGTAGGAAAACTCTTCAATTTATCGAAACCTTAATCAGGATTTTTTTTAAAAAAATTCTAGTTGTGGATAATGGAACACATATGGGTCCAAATATACTTTAAGATGTAGGTTCATGTCTAAATCAGGATAAGGGTTAGGATCTAGATATTTGATAAAATAATCTACTAACAATCCAAGGTAATAAATACCCTCAGGAAGTTTGGGATTGTATTGATAAATAGTGATAATTTTGTAATTTTTTCATACCCCTGAAAGAGTTAATGTTAAGTGGGTCTATTTAATATTAGAAATTACCAACTAAATATAGTGGTAATATGTGGTATAAAAAAATAACAAGATAATATGGATTGAAAATTAATTAGGTTATTTTTTCCAAAAATTATTATCTAGACATGATGCATCGTTCCAATTCATGAGATTTTTTGACCCTTTAGTATGGTGGAAAAACCATGATAGTTTATATGAATTGTTTTATAGATTTAATTCACATTAATTTAGATCTAATATCTAATTATGACCTAAATTATTGTCATTTAGAAATGGGATCCATCGAGACATTCATGTTAATTTTTATCATTATATCTTAAAACCTACATTGAAGTGGTAAATTGAACTATGATGGTAGAAATTGACCAATCTGAGATGTATGATTTTATTAACACCCCTGCCAAGTTTGGTTTTTGTGAGGGTGGAGACAACAAGAGACATTGAAGGTAGGATGAGTCTAAAATAGGAAATGGTAGTTGTTCTAGGCCTTCTTCTTAGTAGGAATATTCATCTCTTATGGTGGGTTGGTCATCAGTTTTCACCACAATTTGTTTTAGTAATATGAAGGATTTATGTCTATAGATTCAAAAGGCATGTCATGATTTTGGGAAATTGGGACAACCCTAGAGATTTTTCAAAAATAATACTCTAAAAATTAGTGGTTCTAGTTCTTCTACTCCAAGAGGACATCAAGAATTGTTATATTTATATAAATACACATGTTCTCATCCTCAAGGTTAGAATGGAAGAAGTAGATCATCTTATATGAAAATTTAGTTAAAGGTTATGCCCTAGGACTATGGTATGCCCCAGATTAAAGTTGAGAGAATTTAACTACATGATATGGTGCCAAATCCTATAGAATATGACATGACATAAATGAAAGTGATAGGTACCATTATTATTACTTCATCTATATTTGATTATTTATTTTATACCAATTATTCTCACTCATTGTTCTCTCCTTGTGTGGAGAATTTATTGAATATTCCCCTAAATATCAATCCATATGCGATGGATATTTTGAATTTTATTTAGAAAAATGACCCCAGTCATTGATTCCAATATTATGTTATATCTATATTAAAGGTGGGTTTATCCAATTATTTATATGTCCTTGAAATGGATATCTTGAATATAATATTCTTAATGGATCAAATGAAAACATTCAGATCCTGTATCAGTTTCTATCATCAAAATGTAACTTTTAATTCCCCTAATTGGAGAATCCATCTATTTTAAATAGAGTTAGATCCCATTTAAATATATTTATAGACTCCTCTTCCTAAATATTATATTATTTTATGCTATATATGTTCTCTTATCTTAGAGGATATTTAATAGGTATCAGGGAGTGAGTTAAATCTTATGGTTAAATATTTTCTTGATGTGTTTTCTAATGAATTCCTATGGTTCACCCCAAATAGGGAAGTCAAGTTATCTACAAGTATGATCCTAGGGATGTAACCAATATCCTTACCTTCATAATGAATGGATCAAGCTATGTTAAAAGATTTAGAGACCCAACTCGATGATCTAGAGTCTATGGGATTTATTCTCCATAGAATGTCTATGTGAGATTCTCCAGTTCTTTAAAAAAATACCATTAACACTCTCTATTCATGTGTCAATTATATTGGTGACTATTCAGAATATGTGTCCCTTACTCTAAATCGAAAACTTGTTGTTATAGTTCAAAGGGGAAAGGTGGTTCTCAAAAATTGATCTTTTATTAGGTTATCACAATCTATGGGTGAAAGAATATAATGTCCCCAAGATATTTTTTAAAATTACACACGGGAATTTTGAATATTACATGATTAATTTAGGCCTTATCAATTCTCCTATGATATTTATTTATTTAATAAAATATATATTTCATCGATACTTGGACTATTTTTCCATGGTTCATGTGGGTGATATCTTAATTTATTCTATGATTAAGGAAGATCATTCAAGACATTTGGTAATCATCATTATCACAATTTTAAATAATTATATCTATGTAAATATATCTAAATGTTTCTTTTGGATTCTAGATGTTATGTTCCTAGGACATGTAGTGTCCGAAATGGGAATTTTGGTAGATATTAAATAGGTGATGCATGTTATGTCTTATGAGGAGACACAAAACATCTTTAAGATATAGATATTCTTAGTATTATCATGTTATTAATGGAATATCATCATGGGTTTTTGAAGTATTCATCTCCTTTGAATGAACTTACTTAGAAGGGAGTAAATCCTTTATGGTGCTTGAAATTTCATGCTTCCTTAGAAGAGTTTAATTAGACTATGACATTGACTTATATCCTAATTATTAGAGAGTCAAATTAGGAATATATGATTTTAATGCCTAGGGTATAAGATTATAGTGTGTGTTTATGTAGGATGATCATGTGATATTAAATGTGTTATAAAAGATTTTACCCCATGATAAGAATTATTTCAATCCTAATTTAGAGTTAGAATTTATGGTGCACATAATCAAATGTTTTCAAAATTATATGTTTGAAAAAAAATTCACGGTGATCACCAACCATAAAATACCAAGTACTTATTCTCATATAAATATCTAAACCACATGAATATACGGTGGGTGGAGTACCTATAATAATTTGAATTTGATATTTATTACACTCATGGTAAAGGGAATATTGTTGCATACACCCTTAGTAGAAAGATACCATATTAGGATTTGAAAAAGTGTCTTGAGGAATGGAACCTTATGTGCCTCTTGGATGAAATATATTTTGATGTGAAAGAGGATAAGAGTTTCATGTTATTTACTAATGTGTTATCGACTCCTTCCCTCTCTAAGATCATCTCTAAAGAGAAATCAAAGGATGAATAATGTCAGTGTATCAAGAGAATTATATATGGAGGGGAGACATTAAATAAGTTGTCTATATCCTTGGAAGGATTTTTATTATTCAGGAATGTGTATATAGTTCCTTAAACTATGATAAATGGAGTTATGGATGACTTCCATCAGCCTTAGCGGGTCATCCATTATGGTTCCACCAAGATGTACTATGATATGCGATGATAGTATTATTGGATAGGTATAAAGTAAGATGTAGTTTATTTTATAACATGATTCTTTTCCTAACAATAGTTAAAGTATAATATTCATTATATATATCTATACTTTTAATGTACATATATCACATCTTAATAGATACATATTTATTACATAGCAATAAGATCTATGCTAGAGTCATATAGGTATAATGTATTTGGAAACATGGATACATAAAATCTAATTCATAAGATATCTACATAATATCCCACTAAGTTCTCTATAACTAGAAACCTTCTCAAACATATCATATTTAAAACCTTTATTCATATCCCTAATAAAGGAAACATAATAAAGAGTGAGCTCAAATTATTAGTAAGGGTAAACAAGGGAGATATCAATGATTAATAAAGTATAATATGAGAATAATGGTGTGAGAACATGAGATTAATATTTGAAAACTATGCCAAATATATAATATATCATAATAATGAATCATGGCATAAATCATAGTAGTTTATAAGACATGAATCATAATAGAATCAAAGAACATAATCCAATAGAGAATAACATCGTCCCAATACATAAGTATGTGGAATAAATAAAATCATAAAATATAATTTCTGTAGTCAATTATAACTACCAATACCATTATAGGGTATTGGGTTCACTCCCCTTTCCATCATATCCATAGTCAAGGTTCACTCCAAAGACTATCATATTGGTCAGAGTCACCTACTGAACTAGGTTCTCTCCCTATTCAAGTCTGTATTATCTCATGACATGTCCATATTTACCCAATGCATTCGAGGGATATATAATACTAGTAACATCCATTAAATAATCATAATAAATTCATATGTGTACCACATGATCATATAATATTCATCATATATTGTACCCATGGAAAAGAAATGGGTATCATAAGCATTTCAACAATTTATTATAGCATAACTTGTGGAATAAAAATGAGTTTCATAAACATCTCATTATCATAGTCATAAACCATCCATAGAAATAACAGGGATGATATCATTGGATTATATCCTTAGTAAAGGATAATTAATATCAAAGGATTTTATAATAAATTAAAAATTTCTTTAAATGATATCTGGAATAATTCTTGAGAAAAATAATCATTTCATTTTGAAATAACTTCTTTAAAAGATAAAAATTTCCTAAAAATTATAGAAAATATTTTATTTCAAAATAACCTTTGAAATTTATAAAGGAATGTTCAAATCATTGAGTGGTCATGACAGGGATAACTTCTATTCATGATGTGTATATAAAAATTAAGATTCCTTTGTCATTTTTGTTAAAATTAAAAAGTACCTCATTTAGAAACTGGTAAGAAGGTTCCATTTATACCATTTTTTAAAACATTAAACATAGTTAAAAATTTATTTAAAAAATAATTACATATTATTAAAAATATTCTTGAAATAATTTTAGAAAACATGGACATGGAAGAAAATGATTTTTTATTGAAGAGAGAAATAAATTCAATCTTGCTTAAAAATATTATTTATATCTATTGAGTTATTAAAGAGATAAAAATTAAAGGAAGATATTTAATCTCCATAAATAACCTGAATACAATAAAATTAATTATATTATTGAGAGATTGGTTATAAAATTTCATTATCAAAAATTTGATCATAAATAATACCGATGAACTATAAGATTATAACATAAATCCATTTCCTCTTTGATAAATTTTGAATCAAATCCTAATGAAAGATACAAACTTATATGGATATGTAAATCACCATAATTTTAATAAGAAAAATTATAAAATACATTCATGGAATGTATATACACCACATAAATAGAAACAAGTGGTAATATGGAATGTGTCTCACATAAATAAATGCGAGACAAAAATACCTTACCTCAAGTTTGACTTTGAAAGAACTACAACGTCCTGTATAATAAATTTAAATTTATTATAATTATATAATATAATAATATAAGTATTTATAATATCATATATGAAACAAATATAATATTTCCACATCAATTTTTTATTAATTTCTTTTTAAAATCATCATTTCTTTGTGATACATGTTTTTTTACTAAGAATTTCAATTCAGTTATATTACCTTAGAACCAACTCTCCTAGATCTGGTGGTAAAATCATAAAATTTTCATTTCCATATTTGATGCAATTTATTGTGACCCATTTTTTACCATCCAAAACTTAAAACATAAAAATGAAAAATTGGACCACTTACATTATCGAAGACCTCCTAGGTTTGGAGTTTTAGATAATTAAGAAAAACTCCCACAAAAACAATACCCATGTCATCAAATGAAAATTTTCCCACTTAACCTAACTTTTATTATTTCACATTAAGTAATCATCATCATCCATATGAACTCACTTATAGAAATAATTCTTTGAACCTAATTCTTTATAACCTATGGAAAATGAAACATAATAAGGGTGAGCTAAAATACTCAACAAGGGTAAACATAAGCATTAAAAATTGAATGTCATCAATGTGAATAAGAAGTGAATAATTGTATGATGACATAATTAGAGTGGATGATCTAATCATCAAATAACTATAACCATATATACTTAAATGATAAAATATTAAAACATGGAAAAGGAAAGAGTCATTATAATCATTAATCATAATCCATGTGATATGAATCTTGATTATAAGAAACATTATATACCTATAAAAAAATCTAATACAAAATATTGGTATCTTGGAACATCATATCATGGAACCATTACTGAACCGTTATTATTGGAATAAAAATATGGATGAATTCCAATATAATTATATATAGAACATAATCATTACACAATTCATTACAGTGTTATTTGGATGCACCCATTGTTTAAGCTATAATGGGCTTACCTGATGTTGTCTAGGCGCACCCATTGTATATAATTTATAAGATCTACTACAATAATAATGTATATAGACATTTCATGTCATCATAAAACTCCTAGAATAAAAAAATTATTCAATTTATAAATTGATTATCCCATATAAAATAAATGGGTTTGATTTTAATCTCTTTTAAACATGTTTTACTATAGAAAAGAAATGAGTTCGATAACAATCTCTTTGAAACCTGATTAACCCATAAAAGAGAAATGGGTTTCATAATAATATCATTAAATTTTTTTATATAATCTAGAGAAATAATGAGGATGGTATCAACACTAAATATCCTTATTTGAGGATAATTAATAACAATGGTTGTTGATGTTGATGAATGATAATACCTTCAAAATAACAGTAAAACCATTCTAGAAGAAAATATTCTTTTCATTTTTAAATCACTTTTTAAAACATAAAACATTTTGAAAATAAATTTATTTGAAAATATTATTTAAAAACCATAAATTTATAATATATTAAAAATAAAATTTCATTAAAAATAACCTGGTAAACTTTCAAAGTAATCTTTAAGCAAATGATGGTAATGTCGGTGGGTAATTTCGTACATACTATAAATATCCTTACTTTTTCATAGTAAAAACGTTAGAAAAGTGCCTTACTCAAAAATAGATAATAAGAATCTTTTGAGTTTTTTTGTAAAAAAATAAATGGGTAAAATTTTATTTAATAAATAATTTTTAAAAGGTCAAAAACATTTTTGGGTACATTTTTAGAAAACACGTTTTTTAAAGAAAACAAAATTTTGACCTAAAAGGGAAATCAAGTCATATCTTTTTAAAATTACTTTAATAACCGTTTTAGGTACCAATGATTGTAAAAATTGTATAATTAATTAAAAATACAATTAATAACCATATTATAATAGAATTCATGTGACATATAATATTTTATCATTGATGATATAATTATACACAATCGAGATAAACGATGAAATTGTAATAAGACTTTTACAACTTTTGAAACTTTGAATCATAACACCCAAGAAATAATAACATTAAATAAAACATAAAATATCAATAAAATAATTATATTCATGATATAACATGTCAATGTATTAGTATATATTCCTCATAAAATAATATAGGTATATAACATAAAATACGTTGGAAATAAGGGAAATTGAGAAAAAAATTCCTTACTGCTTTGGAAACATTAAAACTGTAAAAGCCATGAAAGAGAGTTACTAAATTATATATGTAAATCCCAATAAATTTAAGTTTATTAATCATAAAATACATTTATGGGTATTATATACACAACATAATGAAAATAAGTTGTGAATATGGAAAATATCCCACCGAAATAAAAGTGAGATGAGAAAACCTTTACAATGAGTTTGAATTGACACGTGTGTATTTATATCCCTAAATAATAAACTTATGTTAATTATTTACTTTATTTATAACATTTAAAAAATTTATTATTAATTTTATTTCACTTATTAACAATTAATATACAATTACTTAATCGATTAAGTTTACATTGGATATTTTGACCATATTCAGCTTTTGTGTTAAAAATGACTTTGGTGGGTCGACTATGGGAAAAGTGGTCATTATTTAAACATATCCAAAATAATTAA
Organism: Viscum album; assembly: GCA_963277665.1. Taxonomy (NCBI): domain Eukaryota; kingdom Viridiplantae; phylum Streptophyta; class Magnoliopsida; order Santalales; family Viscaceae; genus Viscum; species Viscum album. The sequence continues at coordinate 1,609,006,428 of OY728142.1, forward strand.
AATTAAATAATTGTCATATTTATAAATCAATTATACTTTTTAACCCCTCATGAAATATGTTTACAAAAAAATAACTAATGTTACGATCATGGAGACGGTAGGTCGTTCGTACGCATGAGTAAGGTTTCTATTTTTTAATGACCATTAAGAAAAGAAGGTAAGTAATATTTTGTATTTTATATTTATAATAATATCATAAATACAATATTATTTAATTATACATAATTATATATATAATTCTAGTGATTTGGTGGTGAACAAAAGGAATCAAATTGCTTTGAGGAGGCGGTAGTCCACAAACCCATGAATGGTGTTTTCATTTCTTTGGGAGATAAAATGTAGAAAAAATGATATATTATTTTTAAATAATGATAAATATGTCCTTTATATAATAATTATTTTATTTATATCACATATATTAATTTTATACCCTTATTACCTTCCATGTAACATGTTATTGAAAAAAAAAAATCACATCGCTCCATGGGGCGGTAGTCAGTTGTACACACTAGAAACATTATCATATTCCTTATGGAATAGAAAATAAAAAGGGATATAAATGATATAATTACTATAAATGTATAATTATTTTATAAATATCATATATAAAATTTATATCCATCCTCAAACCCAACCCTGAGAGGTGGCAATGGAAAAATGAATGACATCATTTCCCGAGGTGGTGGTCCTCCATCCACATGAATGATGAATTTATTAACCATGAATGTAAGTGTGTATGGTTGTATATAACATCCTGTAACTAAAATGATAGGTATGTTTTTAAAATTTTCATGTATTTTCCTTTTTTTTAACTAGATTGGGTTGAGAAGGAATTGCGAGGACACATATAATGGCGAATTCATAGATTTATTGGAATCTCAACTGTAACCAGTCATTTGTATAGGCTGTAGGAGGGTTACACACTATATAACTAGGTTAGATGTCATGTAATGATTAATGGGTACATACCGTGATAAGGGTTCATTCCATGAATGGTTACACGATGTGACAAGTAATTACACATCGTGACTTATTTAAAGCCCTATTTTTAATTCAAAGCGATGCATTTTTTAGTTTTTATGGAAATTATCTATTTCATAATGTGTAATGGTGTTACACATCATGTGATACCCCAAATACTATTTTAAAATAGGAATCATAGATGATCTATATCTTTTGGTTCCTCTCTAGTTCCATTTATCTCAACCCAAAGCCTTACCCAAGTGATCTTGGAGCCCTCCAATCGTTACATGTCAATTAATTCAGTTTTAGATCATCGTTTCACTTTCGGAGTGGTTTAATAGGTAAGTGTTCTCCCTATTCATTTCCCCTTTATATATTTCTCCTCCTTTAGGCTTAATAAATCATTTAAAAATTTATGGATATATGCCTCGTGATACTGGATATTGTTTCTAGGTTGAGTTTCATGGTCTTCTACACCTTTTAAATCATTGAAAGGATAAATCATGAGTGTTGAGTTCTAGGAAAAGGGTAGGTGAATTTTTCCCTCTTGGAAAAATTTATTAACCTTAATTTTTTTGATTTATTTCAGTTTTTGATTTAAATTCAGTTGTTGAAATTTTCTTTCAATTGGTTTTTTTAAAACATGAATCTAGTGAATTGGGAGATTTGAAATGGTTTCAGCAATAAATTGGGGGAAAACCCTCAATTATATTTAATTTGTGTGTGTTTTAAAATATATGGTAATGGTTTAAATTTAATTGTTGAATTTAATTTTTGAAAGAAAATTGATGGAATTGGTTAAAATGTGAAAATGAATTAAAATGTTTAGATAGATACCCACTGGTCTTAACTTATTAAAGGCATGGTTTTGATTAAAACGTGTTTTGGTTTTCAATAAAAAATTGGTATTTGTAATGTGAGTATGGTATTTAATTTTATTGTAAGAAGTCTTGAAATAAATTTCCCATAATTCATTATATAAGAGAACATGAAAGACTTAGGTAGATTGTGAGTTATTTGGACACACTCTATGATTATACAATGTTCTAAAATGTAAATGTTTCATATCACATCCATTATGGGATGCTGATGACTCACCTTTGGTCAATGTTAAAGGGAAATTTGTGTATACATATTCTCATGATCACTTAGTGAGTGTGGAGTTCTATAGCCTAGAACCTTCATACCTATTTGGCAAATTACCATGATTAATCGCTTGTTTATATTTGAGATATAAATGTATGCCAATGTTGTTAAAATTCTTTACAGGACTTATGAAATTATGAAAACTATTTTATATAATTTTTTTATTTAATCCATTTCTTTATAAATTTTCCATTACTGGTAAATCCTTTTCTTAAAGTATTTTCCATCATTTTAACTGTTTAGCATGATTTGTTTAAATATTCATTGAAATTCAAAACCTATTTATTTTAAAATTGAAAGCATTCATTTGGTTAATATATTATTATCATCTCTTATGGAATCCTTAATGAGACCCTATTGAGATTTTTATCTCACACCCTACTTGTGCCTTTGGGTGTTTGTAGATTATCTCTTTCTAGGTTCGAGCAAGGAGAAATGATCTCTTGGTGGTGGATCTAGCTATTGAACCTTGGGTTTGGTTAGCTGTGTCCTTAGGGACTTGGGATATTTTTCTATATTTTGGTGCTTGGGTAGTAGTACATTGGCCTTGTTTATTCCTTGTTGACTTCTGGTACATTACTCCTTATTGATTATCTTTTTGATATGCATACTGTCTTGTTTATTTTTCTTCTGAATTTTTAGTGTAAAAATAATTCATACTTTTAGTTTTTATGATTCCAAGTGCTAGTCAGCGAACCATGGGGATTGGGAAAGCCCTTCAGGCTATGTTAAGGATGGATTAGTTATCGGGTTACCAGAGTACCTTGGATGGTTCTGGACAAAGTGGTATTAGATAGAGGATTGATCTCATTTCATGGAGTTAGTATGCATTTGTGAAATTTTTTCAGGACTTAGAAGTTAATTATGATTGAGTTTCTATCTACCTCTCATCGAAATTAACCTTAAGTCACTAGGGGTGGTTAGGAAAAGAATTATTGTGGATTAGTTCTAGTATTTTCTCTATTTCGATTTGGATAGAGTGTAATCAAAATATTATTTGTTCTTAATTTTGGAATTATGAATCAGTTGTTTCTACGTTTGATCATCATATAATGTCTTCTGTTTTGTATGTTGATATTGTTCAACATCATTCCTCCAAGAAGACATGCTAATCAGATATAAGATAAATCTACAACTGAACCACAGTGAGCGATTCCTCTAGTGGACCTGAATCTAGTTGAGTTGATTGTGTGTACTGTTCAATCTCTGAGACAGGCACCACCTTCAGTTCTGATTTAGGCTCTAGTTGTGGAACCTCATAGGAACGTTCTCAAAGTTAGTTCTCAAGATTTCCTTAACCATAAGCCACTAGTTTTCAAAGGATCCACTGATCCTCAACATGATGAGGAATGGTTGGGTAGGATATAATGTCTATTTGAATTTTGGAGACTTCTGATGTGATTGAGGTAAAGTGTGACACCTTCATGTTAGAGGGAATAAGAAGGAGATGGTGGGGCATGATGGTCATAGAAAAGAAACATAGTGGATTAGAGTATAAAGACTTCAAGGTTATTTTCACTGACCAAATCTATCTAGAGTCAATGGTGTTGGGAAATGATATGGAGTTTCTCAAGATCGAGTATGCTAATAGAAACATGATTGAGTATATAAATCACTTTTCTAAACTTGTGCGGTTTTTACCTGAGATTGTATCTAATGAGAGGATGAAGGCTCAATGATTTGAGTTGGGAATCTAATCAGATATCCATTCTCAAGTTTTCTTACTAGAGCTTCCCACTTATACTAATGTTCTGGATAGGGTGATGATAGTTGAGATGGACCTGGCTGGAATGTCAGGGTTGACATGAGTTTCTTTTTCTCCTAGTAGGATAATGAGTTCCTTCAAATGAAAGAGGAATCATGGTGATTCTCAGGGAAATTCTCGATTGAAGGGTTACTCCAAACCTCCTACAGCCCAAAGAGGATGCCCTTTGATTTTCTATTAGAGTTGAAAGCCAAGAAATTGTAAGAGGTTTTTCACAAAGGAACCTATGAACTATGGATTCTATGGACATTCAGGGCTTTTATATAGATTTTTCTATATATTTTATACTAATCACAGTAGAACTAGATCATCAAATTCTCTAAAAACTATGGGGTAGTTAGATGATTCACATATATTAGGGTTACAACTATATGAATCTAGAAAAAATATACTTCACACAGTGAAAGAGTCTCCATAAGAAGCAGACATGGGTCTAGCGACTGTGATATGTGCCATTATTCAACTTCATAATTAGTAACAAATCTATTTGATATTGGTGCATATCATTCATTTATTGAAACATGTATTTTTAATATTATAAATATTCTTATAGAGTTTTTATCTTGTGAAATGGATATTAGTAAACCCTGTGGAATGAAGAGAGAGAAGGGTCTTTGTTGTCCCTCTTGTGTCTTATATCAATCAGATGTCGAGATGACTTGGAGTTTTATGGTCCTTGACATGAAACCTCTTGATTCCATTTTTAGAAAGGATTAGATAATTTCTAATAAATATGTTATTGATTGTTATCTTTTATGGGTCTACCTTACAACAACCATTGGTGCGTCTCTAATATTACAAGGAGAATGGGACCCAAGGTCTATTAGGGCCAGACCTTCTTATATAGAGTTTGGGAAGATAATATCACTATTTTCTTTTGATATGAATAAAAAATCTTTGAGCAGTGATCTACATCCAATTGTAGTTAAGTTTCTGGATGTGTTTCTTTATGACTTCTCTAGTTTTCCCCTAGTAAGGGAGATTAAATTTTCTATTGACTTAATATCTGGTACTCAACAAGCTTTAATTCCCTCTTACCACATGCCACCAACTAAATTAAAAGAGATGTAGACCCCATTGGAAGATCTTATTTAGAAAGGATTTTTACACCTGAGTGTGTCACCTTGGAATACACCGGTTCTCTTTGATAAAAATGATTATGGTTCTATTTGATTATGTGTTGATTTTCAAAAGTTAAATCGAGTTAGAGTAAAGAATAATTATCTGTTTCCATAGTTTGATGATCTTTTTGATCAATTGAAAATGGAGAAGTGGTTTTCAAATATTGAACTTCATTTTGGTTACCATCAGTTGAGGATAAAATAATACGACTTTCCGAAAACCTTCTTTTGGAGTAGGTATGACCATAAGAGTACCTAGTTAGGGCCTTTGGTAAAACAAATCATCCTGTTATTTTCATGGTTTTGACAAACATGATTATACACAAGTATCTAGATAACTTTGTAGCAGTATTTGTGGAATACATCCTCATTTAATCCAAATATGAGGAGGATAATGTACATCATCTGAGAAAAGTTATGATCCTGTTGAGAAATCACTTACTTTATGCCAAGATTTCAAAGTGTTATTTTTGGATACAAGAAGTGAAATTATATTGACACGTGGTGTCAGAACTAGGAATATCATTTGATCCTAATAAGGTGAAGGCTGATATGACTTGGAAGCAACAACAAAATGTCTTTGAGTTTCAGAGCTTCTTGTTATTAGCTGGATATTATAATCGGTTTGTGAAGGACTTCTCAAAGATGGCTTCTTCACTGACTTCTCTAACTTATATGGCAGTAAAGTTTACTTGGAATGATAAATTCCAGAGTTCTTTTATTGAGATGAAATGTATTTTGACTAATATATAGGTGTTGACTATTCAAAAGTCCTAATAGGGGTTTGTGGTCTTTTGTGATGTATCAGGTTCAGTCTTGGGATGCATTCTTATGTTGGGAGATAATGTCTTTGCCTAAGGATTTCATCATCTTAGGCCACATGGGAATAATTATCCAACCCCTAACCTTGAATTTTCATCTATAATACACACACTTAAGAGTTGGTGCTATTACCTTTACCGAGAATGGTTTACTAATTTATTCATACCACCAGAGTTTGAGTTATATATTATCTCATAAAAATTTGAATCTCTGCCATAAGAATTGGGTGGAATACCCGGAATATTTTAACTTTGAAATCACCTATACTCTAGGTAAAGGGAATGTTGTTGTAGATGTTTTTTGTAGGAAAATTACAACCCAGTAAGTGAAATAATCTTTGAAAGAGTAAAATTTGATGGATCTCTTTGTACAACTGCATATTGGAGTCCTTGAATCAAGGTATAAGGTTTCCTTAGACAACATTCAGTTTTCATCATCTTTTATTGAGATTATTCTTCAGGATCAACAACTTGAGAATGGATTGAATAACATTAGAGACTCTTTTTATGGTGGGGATACAATTTCACATTGGTATTTCTCTAAAGATAGTTTTTTATGTTATCACAATCAAATCGTTATACCATTAGTGGCACAAAATGCTGTGATGGGGGAATTTCATAATTCCCAGTGGGATATTCACCCTGGAACCACAAATATATTCTATGATATGAGGTGGAAATTTTGGTATCTTGGTATGAGATGGGGAATTTTTGAGTTTGTTTCCCACTGTTATATATGCCAACATGTTAAGGTTGAGCACCAGAAACCTTCAGGTTTACTTTAGTCACTTTCAGTCCGTACTTGGAAGTGGGTGATATTTTTCTGGAATTTTTGGTTGGGTTTCCACATAACTAGATAATGAAAAATGCGATATGGGTTGTGATCTACAGGCTCACCATGCTGGATCACATCATACCCATTTTTGATACAACCAATGTTGAGGAGTTGGGAAATATTTATGTGAAAGATATTGTCCATTTGAACAGAGTTCCTTCTTAAATAGTTTTGATAGGGATAATTGGTTTACTTCTTACTTTTGGAGATGACTTTAAGAGGGACTTGTATCTCAGGTCTATTTTAGAATGACACATTATTCGTAGTTGGATGGACATACATGGAGAGCTATAAAAATTCTTGAAGATATGCTTCATGCTTGTGTTCTCTACTTCAGTGGGACTTTGGATGATCATTTAGGGATGTATGAGTTTTCTTATAACAATAGTTACTAGTCCGAAATTAGAATGGAACCTTTTGGGGAATTTTATGTCCATCCTTGTATGTATTCGTTGTGTTGCTCAAAGATTGGGGAATGTTCCTTGGTTGGACCATGTTTGGTGCAAGAGATGACAAAAAAGATTCAGTTAATTAATCAAATAATGTTAGTGTCCTAGAGTTGATATAATTCATATGCAGATAATCACTGTAGACCTTTGGAGTTCTCAGTTTGTGATTATATGTTCTGGAAAATTTCACCCCAGTTGGGTCATCGATGAATTAGAGGAAAGGGGAGATTTATATTCATTCTGTGGGACCTTTTGAGGTTGTTGAGAAGGTAGGTAATGTTGCATTCCATTTAGCACTTCCACAATAGACAATGTTGATACATAACTTGTTCCATGTATCATAGCAGAGAAATTATATCTATGATCCATCACACATTTTGAGCTAGAGTGATCTTGAGATTGAACCTAATTTATCTTTGACCGAGTAACTAGTTAAAACTGTCGATTTTGGTAACAAGTTACTTCATGGGAGGGAAATAAATTTAGTTCACGTTCTATGAAAGCATGGTTCTGATCATCATGAGATGTGGGAACATGAGGAACTGATAAGAGAGTAGTGACCTCATCTCTTTGGCATGGAAGCTTCTTCATAAGCTTTTTGGGGACAAAACCTTTTTATGGTGGGGAGGTTGTAACATCCCATTTCCGAATTGATAGGTACATTTTTAAACTTGTAATGGTTTTTCATTTTTATTAACTTGGTAGGGTTGAGAATGAATTTGAAGGATACCTATAATGGTGAAGTCATATAATTTTTGGACTCTCAGCTATAATCGGTCGTTTTTTCAAGATGTAGGAGTGTCACATGCCGTGTAAGTTGGTTACATGCTGGGTAATGATTTATGGGTACATACCATGAGGAGGGTTCATGCCATGAATAGTTATATAACATGATGAGTATTTAAACATCTCGAGTTAATTAAAGGTTAGTTTTTATTTCAAAGAGATGTTTTTTCAACAATTATAGAAATTAACTATTTCACAATATGTAATGGTGTTACACGGCTGGTAATATCCCAAATGCTATTTGGAAATAGTTAGAATGATCGATATCTCTATTTTGGTTCCTTTTTAGTTTCATTTATCTCAACCCAAATCCTTCTCCAGGGGATCTTGGATCCCTCCAACTCTTTATGTTCCATTCGTTTGGAGTTCAATCATTGTTGCACTTGCAAAGTGGATTCTCAAGAAATAATTCTTCCTATTATTCATCCCTGTATCTCTTTATCCTCTTTTAGTATCAATAGATCATACTGAAATGGATGGATCTATGACTCGTGATGTTGGATCTTGTTTCTAGGTTTATTTTCGAGGTCTTCTACACCTACATTCTCGTTGGAAGTTTATGTTTCAAGTGTTGAGTTTTAGAAAAAAGGTATGTGATTCTATCCCACTTGGCCAAACTAATTAACCTTCTTGATTTATTTCAGTTGTTAACTTAAATTTAATTGTTGAATTTTTATTTCATTTGGTTTTAATTAAAACATGATTCTAGTGAATTTGAAGGTTTGAAATGGTTTCGATAAGAAATTGGAAAAACCCCATTTCTATTGAGTTGGGGTTTGTTAGAAAATAGATGGTAATGTTTCAATTAAACATTTAAATTTAATTTTTGAGATAGAATTGATTGAAATTATAAAATTGTGAAAATGGATTTAATAGTTTTGATAGAAACCCAATGGTTTTATCTGGTTAAAGGCATGTTTTTAGTGAAAATCTATTTTGGTTTTGAATAGAAAATTGGAATTTAAAATGGGAGTAGGAGATTTAATTGTATTTTAAGAAATCTTGAAATAAATTTCCCATCATTGATTTTGTAATATCACATGAAAGCCTTAGGTAGATTTTGAGTTATTTGGATACACTCTATGATAATACAATGTTCTAAAAAATAAATGTATCAGGTCACATCCTCGATAGGATGGTGATTAATAAACTTTGTCCAGTGTTAGAGGGACATGTGTATTCACATATTGTGGTGATCAGTTAGAGAGTGTGGAGTCCTATAGATTGGAAATTTTATACCTATAGGGAAGATAACCATGATTTCTCTCATATTTATTTTTGAGATATAAATGTATGTCAATGTTGTTAAACATCTTTACATGCCTTATGAATTTATAAAAACTGTTTTGTAAAAAAATGTTTATTTAATCCATTATTTTAAAAACATTCCATCACTTGTAAAGCCATTTCTTAAAGTATTTTCCATCAATTGAATAGTAGAACATGATTTGTTTAAATATTATTCTAAATTCAAAACCTATTTATTTTAAAATTGAAATAATTCCTTTGGTTAATCTATTAATATCATATATTAAAGAGTCCTTAGTGAGACCATACTAGGATTTTTATCTCACACCCTACTTGTACCTTTAGTTATTTATAGATTATCTCCTTCCACGTTTCAGAAAGGTGAAAGGATCTCCTTGTGGTGGATCAAGATGTTGAACCATGGGTTTGGTGAGTAGTGTCCTTAGGGACTTGGGATCTTTTACTCTATTTTGGTAATTGGGTTTTATTACTTTGGTCTTGTTTATTCCTTGATGACTTCTGGTACATTAATTTAGGCGGATTATATTTTTTATATGCATATTGTCTTTTTTATTTTTCTTCTTCATTTTCAATGTAAAAATAGTTCCCACTTTCAGTTTGTGTAATGCTAGGTTCTAGTCTCCAACTCATGGGGATTGGGAATGCCCTTTGAGCAATGTTAGGTCCAGATCAGTTATCGATTTACATGGGTTCCCAAGATGCTTTGTGACATTGTAGGTTAGAAATTTTAAATAAAAAGAACTCATTATATGGAATATACTGAGTTTGTTATATCATCATGGTATAATAATAATCTAAAGGAGTAGAGAAATAAATTAAAAAAATGCTCATTGATGAATGCTACCTATTCTTCGGGAAACTCCTTTTGGTTTGAAATAATGGCCTTCCTTAGTTGAATTTTTGCCTAAGTTAAGGATTATAGGATGATAATATGGAAGTTTATAAGTTATTTGGGTAGGTTTTTGATGAGCCAAATGACTTTAGATGTGTGGAGAATCTAAGGGATCGAGTTCCCTTTTATAGTTGAGGAGGAGTGTCATTTTTGTAAATACTCAAAAGTATTCACTATTGGGAGGTAAATATTACCTCATGTGGCTGAAATGTTAATAATTAATGTATTTTAAGGTTTATATTATCAAGACACACCTCCACCACACAATGAAACACATGTTTTTAAGATTTTGTTCCTTACCTTTTAAGTTTCCTTATTTTTTTTTCATTTTGGTTTTTCATTATGGTAACTTATTTTATAACCTAATTAATTTATCCATTAATAATAAATTAAAGTCAGCCTTGATATATAATTTTTAACCAATTATGCTATGTATTAAATCAAATTTATCAAATAAAAATCTTATGTGTGTCAAAAATTAATTTTAACACAAGCGCATGTAACCTAAACAAACACTCTTTTAAACTTAACCATGCTAATAAAGTAATTTACTATTAAGAAGTGAATATAGTAATTATAAAATAATAATTGGTCCATGAATAAAAAATCTCGTAAATTTATTATCATTTATAAATCAGTTGGTAGAAGATAGTTTTTTAGTAATCTTAAATTATTTTAGAAAATATTATTTATTCTAAAATAACATTAATATCAATTTTGACATTATTAAGTTAATTTTAATTTTTTAAAAAATAAATAAAAAGATGAAATTAGAATATATTATTCTCATACCTATGTTACATGATATATTGATCTACCAAATTAATGGAATATAACAATTCTTTCAATTTACTTAGCTTTTAATATTTTTAGTGTCATTTATTTTAGTTAATTATTAATTAAATAATTACTACATTGGAATTTATTATGTAATTAATGTAATTAATTCATCTATTAAAAATTAAAATACAAAATTATGATATAAAAACTAATTTATATTAAAAATAATATTTATTTTCCCTATCCAAGATATGTATATATTTAAAAGAAAAAAGTTTCCTTTTTGTATTTTTCTTTAATTAACATATTATATAGGCCACCTTCATGGAAAAGTATCCTAGAAACTCATAAAAAGATAATACAGTCACAAGGGTATAGATATTTCCATAAAATGGTTCTTGGAGAAGTTTATAATTCGTTTTCCCCATAAGTTTAATGTTTAATTCCTCGATAACCTTGTTTTTTCCTTAATTGTTGTGATTAATTTTAATAGTTTTCACTAATCATTATGGTCGAAAATTGGTTTGGAATTATTAGAAATTATAAATTTTGATTATTCCAAAAATGGAAAACATTTTTACAAATTTAATTGAAATAAGTGTAAAATTTTAATTTAATATTAATCCTTCACAGGCGGCGAGACAATGATTTTTTAAGAGGAGTATTGTTTTTAGAAAAATACGATTCATTATTAATTATATGAATAATAATAATTGTATGAAGAGAAATTAATATTTACTGAAATATAATATATATTTCTTTTAAAACATTCCACATTCGGAATTATTTTAGTTATTTAAAATTGAAAAACAAATTATGCATTTTAATACAGTTTATAGAAAAAACTGTTTAAAATAAAAAAACAAACTTATATTAAAAAATACAAATATGATTAAAATTAATTAATAGGATTTAATATAACTTATAGTACATCAAAAGATATTTAAAACATATTGTGACTTATATATTACTTAAATTATTGAAAATAAAAAACTTTTTTACTAAAAATCGGTATTGATAACTATTCAATAATTTTTAAAAAATTCCAAAATTTAAACCAAATTAAATTATGACATTCCATTTCAAAAAATGAATCTCATTTTATTAAATATATTTTATAAATGATACAAAAATTTATTACAACTTTTTTTTTCATGAAAAGGAATAAAAATCATTTTTGAAGAAATCATATTCTTGAAGAATAAAATCACTTTACTAAAAATTGATTGATTATTTATTAAAAATTTACCAATAAATTTTATTGAGTATGAAATATATATATACATATATATTTCATAAATTTTTTTTAAAACTTTTCATACCTACCAATTTATCATCTAGGTTATATTGGTCATATGTATCATTGGTCGTTTAAGTTCGATGTTGCGTGTTGAATAACTATCAAACATAAAAATTTGAGTACTAAATGTAACACAATCTAAACTATGTGTTGTGTGTAACACATTATGAAAATAATTTTTCATTTAATTTATGATATTGAATAATATTTTATTATTTTATAATATTGGTGTATTATATCCTCCCCCCTTTAATAAATTGCATCCACACAATTTAAACTTTTTCTCTATTATCAAATGTTGGACATTTAAAAATAATTTTTTTTGTAAATACATATCATAAAGAGGGTTAGTTAAAAATACTCTTAATAATAGAGAAATGGAATTATAAAGTTTATATATAATAATACAAAACCAGGTATCTAAATAGAACATATAAGGGAATTGTGTAAATTCTTAAATAATTTTATAGAGTGATTGAGGTCATTTATCACAAACAATTAAATGGTAAATAGAATGTTAAGTGACTTAAAACCATAAATCAGTGATGATCTAAAAGGAAATAGATTCATTATAATTGAAGGTACTATGATAATACATTTTTTTTCAAGATCCATTTCCTAGTTTTTAGGAATTGTTTCACCATCTAGGCTAAAAAATAGTGAAATATAGTTACTTGTTAAGTTATATTTCATCCTTCATTAAATTTCCACCATAATCTCATCTTTTTCTCCAAACTATGAGTATTCATGGTGAATTTTTAATGCAATAATCACTAAAATAAACTTTTAAAGACAATATAACTATAAAATGGATAACAAGATATTCCTACCATCTTTAAACATTGACCAAAACCAAAAACATATAGCACATGGTAAGAGAGTACCAAAAATGAATAGACCATAATATGATACAATAATCTTAAAAATTCAATAGCAATACCCCAATTTTGAAAAAAATAATTTTATAAACCCATATTCAAAATAACCTCAATAACCATAAAATTAAATAGAGTTTTAACCTCAAAGGTTATATCATACATTTTATATTTCAAGCCCAAGAATATATAGATATTATTTTAAAGTAATATTAATAAATTAGTCACCAAATCAATTTTAAATACAATGGTTATCTATATGATTAAACCTGTGATTATCAATATCCAAGATCATATAAACCTATAAGGTTATCAATTACTTAAATCTCATTTACAAAAAAAATAAATGCATAATTATTGTCAAAAATTATATTTAAAAATAATTTATACTATTAAAACATGTCCTGAAATTTCATTAGTCACATTAAGACCTCATCAATTAAAACCTCGAAGAGGTGCCTAAGACTTTGATCTTATGATCATACTTAATCTCATAGACCTATCACTATGTCCATATGTTTTTTGTTGACCTCACATAAATACATCTTAATTTCTAAATTTACCTAAACCTTTTCTTTGATACAAATCATAATAGCCTACAACCTATACTACTATATCCAGTTCTAAAATCATAATCTTTAAATTTCCATATTTGATTCTGATAATTGTGTCCAATTTTTTGTCCAAACCTTACAACATCAAAAGAAAAAATTGAATTAATTACAATACTAAGGAAGTTTTAGGTTTATATTTTTATAGCATGAGGAAAAACTCCAACATAAATAATACCCATGTCATAAAATGATCATTTCTTAGACTTAATCCAACTTTTCATATTTCACATTAAGTCGTCATTATCCATATAAAATCCCTTTTAGAATTATTTCATTCAACCACATTAATTATAACCTACAGAAAAGTAAACATAAGAAGGCTGATATCAAATTCCCTGTAAGGGTAAACATAAGAACTAATAATTGAATGTCATAAATTAGAAAAAGAAAAGAAAAAGGGTATTAATACATAATAAGAGTGCATGAGTGAATCCTTAAATAACTCATACACATAAACACCCAGATCACGAAACATGAAAACATGGAAAAGGAAAAAGTCATCAAAATAAATAATCACAATCCATGTGATTTCAATCGTAGTGATATGAAAAATTATAAAACCATAGTAAGCATATATAAAACATATTTGTATCTAGGGATACCATATCATAGGACCCTTAAATAACCCTTATAGAACCCTTACATTTAGAATAAACATAAAAATGAAGTAAAATATAATTATCTAGAGAACATAATCATTACCCAATTAATTTGAGTGCTATCCAGGCGCACCCATTATTTAAATTATAATTGGCTCACCTTGTGCTAACTGGGTGCACCCATCGTATATAATGTCCAAGAACCACAACATGAATAATGTATATTGATATTTAATTTCATCAAAAAACTCATAGAAATAATCACTATTCCATTTATAAGTTGATTATACCATGGAAAAAATAGGTTTTATGTCAATATCTTTAAAAAATTATTGACCTGTTGAAAAGAAACGAGTTCGATGACAATCACTTTGAAAGATGATTAACCTATTGAAGAGAAAAAAGTATAAAAAAATATCTTTGTAACAATATTATTCTACACAAAGAAAGAATTAGGATTGTATCAATAACAAATATATTTAGTGGAGGATAAATAACAACAAGGTTTGGTGACATTTGTGAAGGAAAATACCTGTAAAATATCATTTAAAACATTCTTGAAGAAAATATCCTTTTCATTTGGAAAATAAATTTTCAAAGCCTAAAACATTTTGAAAACACATATCTTTGGATTAAAAAAAAAGAATTTAGAAAATATTATAATTTTGTTTCATAAATATAACCTCTAAAACATTCAAAGTAATCTTCAAAGAAATTACGATAATGTTGGCGGGTAATTATGTACATACTGTAAATAACACTCCTTTTTCATGGTAAAAAGGTTTGAAAATTTCCTTATTCAGAATGCGACAAGAATATTACTTTGATTTTTTTTTGTAAAAATAAAAAATGGGTAAAGATTACTTTAATAAATCATTTTTAAATGGTGAAAAATATTTTTTATTTTTTTTAGAAAATATATTTTTGGAAGAAAACATATTTTCCAGTCGAAGAGAGAAATGAAGTCGACTTTTATTAAAATCATTTTATAATAAATTTTAATTATCAAAGAGTGGAAATTATTTATTATTACTTGAAAATACCATGAATAAACTTATAATAATATAATTCATTGTAATTATAAAATTTCAACATCAGAGTCTTAATCATACACAATCTCGATGAACGATGAGATAGTAAGAAAAGAATTTTAAAACTTTTATAACTTTGAATGGTAGTCCCCATGAATGAATAATATTAAATGAAACTTATAGCATCAATAAAATAATTATATTCATGATATAATATATCAAATAATTATTATATACATATCATAAAAAAAGATTGGTGTATAACATAACATACATCTCAAAGAGAAAAAATTGAGACAAATATCTTTTACCGCTTTGGTAACTTTGAAGCCTTAAACCACATGAAAGGTAGATCCCAAAATGGATATATAATTCCTAATAAATTTAAGGATAATAATGTTAAAATATATTCATGGAAATTATATACAACACAAAAAGTGGTGGATAAGGCATATGTCTCACAGAAATAAATGTGAGCTGAGAAAACCCTTAACTTGAGTCCGACTTGTCACGTGTATCTTTATCTCCCTAAATAATAACTGATTTTAATTATTTAATTTCATGGGAACATTTTTAAAGTTTATTTTTAATTTTATTTCACTTATGAACATCTTTTATACAATTACTTAATTGATTATGTTTACATTGTATTTTTTTGACCATATTCATCTCGATTGTCATAAATGACTTAGGTGGGTTAACTATGGTCAAAGTGGTCATTATTTAAACATATATTGAATAATAAACATGATATAATTATAAAATTTATACATCAATTATACTTTTCAAACCCATCATGAAATATTTTTATGAAAAATAAACTAATGTGATGATCATAGAGACAATAAATTGTTCGTACTCATGAGTGACGTTTCTATTTTCAATTGATTATTATGGAAATAATGTAAGTAATATATTATATTTAAATAATGATCATAATATTATAAATAACATATTATTTAATTATATATACTTATATATATGATTATTGTGTCTTGGGAGTGAAAAAGTGGAAGTACATCGCTTCAAAGAGGTAGTAGTCCACAAGTCCACGAATGACATTATCATTTTTTAGTGAGTGAAATGGTAAAAAAATGATATTTTATATTTATAGAATAATTAATATGTAATTAATATCATAAATATTTCATTTATATCACATATATTTATTATATTTACCCTTATTACCTTCCACGTAACATGTTAGTGAAAAATAAATCACATCGGTTTGTGAGGTAGTAGTCCACTGCACACACGAGCGCCATTATAATATCCCTTATAAAAAAATGAATGAAATATTTTCATGAGGTGGTAGTCTATCATACACACGAATGATGATTTCGTAACCCATTTTATTGAAGTGTTTTTGGTTTTATATCATAACCTCAAAATTAAAACATCTTAGTATATATAATCTATTAAGGTTAATATATCATCATGGTATAAAAATAAATTAAGGGGGTGGAGAAAGAAATAAAACAAAAAATCACGTTGATGAACACTACCTCTTCTTTGGGTGACTCCTTTTGGGTTTCACTGTAGGCCTTAATTGGTTGGATTAATGACCAAGTTAAGTAACATAGTATAATAATAGGAATGTTTGGAAGTTATTTGGGATGTTTTTGGATGAGACAAATAGATTTAGAGTTGTGGAGAAGTGATGGGAGTGAGTTCCCTTTTATAGTAGAAGAGTGGAATTTTTGTAAATACCAAAAAGTACTCACTATTGGGAGGTCAATATTACCTAAAGTGAATTAAATATTTATAATTATTGTGTTTGAGAGATTATATGGTTAATGAATACATCCAAAACACAATCAAACACATGTTTTAAACATTTTCCCCTTAACTCCTATGTTTCCTAATTTTTTTCATTTTGGATTTTCATTATGATAACTAGTTTTCTAACCTATGTAATTTATCATTTAAGAAAAAATTAATGTAGTACTTATTAGATAATTCTCACCCACTTATTATATGAATTAAATCCAATTTATCCAATAAAAATAATATGCGTTTTTAAAATTAATTTTTACACAAGCATATGCCACATGAAAAAACACCCTTTTAACCTTAACCACATGAATAGAGTTTTTTACTATTCAACAGTCAATATATTCATTATAAAATAATAACTAGTTTATGAATGGAAAATATTTTATATTTATTAACATTTAAAAATAACTTGTTAGAAGATATGTTTTTTAATAATTTTAAATCATTTAATGAAATTTCATTTATTATAAAAAAACATTAATGTCCATTTTGACATTATCAATTTAATTTGAATTTAAAATATATCAATAAAAACATGTAATTTGAATATATTACTCTAAAACCTTTTTAAAATGATATATTCATTTAAAAAATTAATTTATGACAATAACTCGTTCAATTTACTTAATTTTTAAAACTTTTAGTATCATTTATTTTTGTTTATTATTAATTAAAAAATTACTACATTAGCGTTTCTTAAGTATTTATTATAATTAATTAATCCCTATAAAATTAAAATAAATCATTATGATAAAAAAAATTATATATAAAAGTAATATTTATTACCAAAACTATATTTTTTCCATATCCCAAAGCTTTATATGAATTAAACAGAAAAAATGATTCTTTTTTCTTTATTTAACATATTATGTATGTAGATTTCTTGGAAATGTGTTAAAAATACTCACAGAAATATATAATATGGTAATAAGGGAATAAATATTTCCATCCTATGGGTTTTAGAAAAGTTTCTATGTTATTTCCCACATTAAGAATAAAGTTTAATCATTCGGTATAATCATTTTACCAATTAAATTTACATAAGAGGAAAATTTTAATTTAATATTAATCCCACAAACGTGCGAGACAAGGGGTTTTTAAGAGGATTATTTTTATGAGCTAAATATGATTCTATATTAACCCTATGATCAATAATAAACATTGTATGAAAATAAAATAATATTTAACAATATATAATCTATATTTTTAATTTTTAAAATTCTCTATTAGGTATATTTTAATTAATTAAAATTGAGAAACTTTATGCATTTTAAAACAACTTTTAGAAAAAAAAATTTAAACAAAAAATAAACTTATAGTAAAAACCAATATAAATTTGATTAAAATTAGTTATATAGATTTAATATAAATAATTAGACTTGAATAAATATTCAATACTTATTGGTACCTTTAAATTACTTAAATTCTCAAAAAAGAAAAGAATTTTTTACAATAATTGGTAATTTTCACTATTCACTAACAAATCAACATTTTCTGAAAAATACCAAAATTTAACCCAAAGTAAATTTTGATATTAAAATCCCAAAAGTGAATATAATTTTACTAAATACCCTATAAATGTTCCAAAAATTTATTATAATATATTTTTCCTGAAAATAAATGAAATCATTTTTAAAGAAAATATATTTTTGAAGAATAAAATCACTCTACAAAAAATTGATTGTTTATTTAACAAATATTTATAAATAATTTATATTGAGTAATAAATATATATATATAAACACACATATATTTATATATTTCATATATTATTTGATACTATTCATACCCGGTAATTTAACAGATATGTTACAATGGTAATATATATCATGGGTTGTTTAAGTTTAATGTTGCATGTTGAATACGATATCAAGCATAAAAATATTTAGGTTACATGAAATAGAATCTCAACTAAGTGTTATGCATAAATTGAGCTAAACCTAGGGTCCCATGCTCTTTATGTTATTGAATAATATTTTTTTTTTAAAATCTCAAGGAGTTACATATGTAGTTCCAGTCCTTGTAATTTTATCATGGTTAAGTCATCTACAAAATATTAATCATGATAAAAATATAATATATTTTAATTATGTATATATATTTAACTTAATATATAAAAAGTGTATATATATATAATTTAATTACACTATTCAGGGATATGGTAGGCCATACATACACATGAACATTGATTATAACTTTTTGAAGGATGGAACAAAAGAAAGGTAAAAAATAATTCAACTTTTAAAAAATAATATTATATCATATATATCATTTATATTCAATAAATCTATCCTTATTACCATACACTAAAATTGGGATTGAAAAACGAATCACATCGCTTCGTGGAGGTGGTAGTCCACACGTACGTACATGTGATGTTATCATTTTCCTGCGGATTGGATGGTAAGAATTTAGATAAAATATTATAATCTTTTAGAAAATTTAAATAAAAAATATCATTTATAAATTTTAAACCCATCATAATAACCATACATGAAATATGTTGATGGAGAATGAATAACAACTCTCCGGGGAGGTGGTAGTCCACACGTACACACGAGTGATATTTTCACTACCGATTTGATGGAACATAAGGTGGTTTTGGGTGGTTACATAATCATAATAAAATTTAATTATAGTTAGTATAATTAATTTATTAATTTATGATAAATACCATAGATCTAGAGAAGGTAGAATAATAAATAAATTGAATGTGGTTGGGTAAGACAATTACCTCTTCTTTGGTAGACCTCCTTTAGATCATTTTTAAGGACACCTGTAATGGTATTTTAAGAAGAAGAACACACACAATTTGTGTATATAGAAATATATAAGATAATTGGATAGGTTTTAGTCAATATATATGGATCACAGTGCTGTAAATAATAGAAATGAGGGGTGTGTTTTAATAAATGGCAAAGATGACACACTTGGAATTTCTTAAAAGATTAAAAAACAATAAATGCAATACTCATGAAAAATGATCCCAAATGACAAGAGATTAAAATATGTGACAATAAAAGGTAAAAATATTTCCATATAATAGTATTTATATAATTTTAATTAGATAACATATCCTTATCCCTTGGCTTAACCACATTTGTAAACTCACCTTAACCTTAACCGTGGTAATGAATTTTTACTTTTTTTACTATTCATTATGAAATTTTTTGTTTTTCTACTTCTATAATATTAATTAATCTTATTAAAAATATTTAATCTATTGTATAAAATTAAATTCATAAAATATTTATAATTAAATAAAAAATTAAACGTATGAACATGACAAAAAATGGTTTTCTTGAATTTTTTTATTATATATAAAATGTTTTTATAACATAATCCTATATAAGATAAATTTTAATGACTATAATTTTATTATTAATAATATAAATGAAATAATTTTACCTTTAAATTAATTTTAAAACAAAATTTAACCTTTTAAATTCTTTAAATGAAAAGGAAATCTTCAATAAAAATTAGTATTTTTCACTATTTACCGAAAAATCAATATTTTAAAAAAATTATCAAAAATACATAAGAAGATAATTTTTATATGATGATTTTATAATTGAATTGATTTTTTTTCAAATAAAAATTATAAAAATATAAAAAATTTGTTTTATTATTTTCTCATAAAAATGAATAAAAACCATTTAGAGGATAAATTTATTTTTAAAGAATATATTAACTTTAATAAAAATTGAGTCCATATTTATCAATATATTTTCTTAATCTAACACCATTAATCTTATTTTTTCAAAATTTGGTAATTACTATTCACTCTTCCAATTTAACAACTATATTATAATGATATACTATATTATGTTTCAACGAGACTCAGGGCTGCGTGTATTGCAAGCTATCAAAGAAACTAAATTAATTTGAGACAAATATATCAGTAAATGTAAAGGTGTTATAATATAATCATTTTAAAATGAATTTTACATTTAAAATTCCATCCATAAAACACACAAAATTAGTATATCTCAGTTTCATCACATCCTCTTGTTCCCGTGTAGCTTCTTCGAATTTACCATTCCTCTATAGAACGTTAATAAGGAGAGTAGACTTGTTCTATAACACTCTATTTCTAAAATAAAATATTTCTACTGATTGTTACTCATAGGAAATATCATTATCAAGAAATATCACCTCTCAGTTTAATACATTTTATGGATTTTGCAATATACTTTCTTTGAAGAGATACATGGAACACATCCTGAACTTGAAAGAGGTTCAATGGAAGTTCCAAGAGATAAGCCACCATCCTGACTTGATCAAGAATCTGGAAGGGGACAATGTACTAGGGGATCAACTTAACACTCTTTCTAAATATAAAATCCTTATTCTATAGAGAAATTCATAGGAATAATTTCTCACTAACTTAAAATTATAAATTTCACGAATGATTTTTAGTATAAATTTTTTAACTAATCCCAAATACCTTGATATATTGATGAATTCCTCTAACTTTCTCTTATTTTGAAACCACTGGCTTACTTATCAATAACTTTCTTTCTCAGACTTCAACACAACACATTGGACTTCTACACTTATTTTTATAGAGGGTTTCATAATAATCCATCTGAATGATCATGTAAAAGACATTATTGTAAGAAAAATTGACTAGAGGAAGGTATTTATACCGACCACATTTAAAATCCATATAAAAATATCTCAAAATATCCTTTCATGTTTTAATAATCCTCTTAGACTGACCGTATTTCTTAGGATAATAGTTAGTATTCAAACATAACTCTAAATCTATAGCTTGGGGATGGCTTCACAAGAACTTCAAGGTAAACCTCAGATCCTAATTAGATACAATATAATGTTTTAATCCATGAAACCTTTACACTTCATTAATTTATATTATGTATGTTTAATAAAGGGAGATATATTCTTTAATAAAAATGTAGTGTTCTAAGTGTATAAGGTTATTGACTACAACCCATATAACATTATGAATTTTAGATGTTTTGGGGAGTCTAATGAAAAAATCCTTGGTAAATTTTTTCCAGTTCCATTTTAGTATGGGTAATAGTTAAAATATACCCTTATACATATATCTATTATCCTTAACATTATGAAATACCAAGCATCAAGATACATACTCTTAAATATCTATCTTCACATTGTTCCACAAGAAATATTCTTTCAGATCTCTATACGTTTTCATCATTTCTAAATGAATAGAGAATGATGAACTATGAGATTCTTCTAATAAATCATTCTTCAAATTTGATATATACAAAACACATTCATGGTTCTAGAGAATTATCATTAAATTAAAATCATTGTTAAACATAGAAACATTTCTCAACTTCTTTTGTAGCTCCATATCTTCCAAATATTCTTCTTTAATCTTCACATGGATAGATAGTTGGAAAATAATTTTAGAAAGATAATATTTCTTTCATTCCTTCAATATTTCTAGATCAATACTTTATAAATATAAATATATTTCATCTTTTGTGATCTTCATCATAGATAATCTAGCTTTATTCTTTCAACTCAAAGCCTTTCTACCCTTTCCATTTTCAAAGGGTGATTATTTTTTGAGCATTCATAATCATTAATTAACTCTAACTTTATTTTATGGAACATATTTGACTCTTTCAGAGTGAATATATACTTTAAAGCTTTATGATCAAAATATATTTTACATATTTTATGAAAATGATATTTCATCCATATCATTAATTAAAAAATTACCTTAGTTAACTTTAAATAACGAGTTGGATTAATTTATTCATGATTCGTAAAATTTCATGAGGTACAAAATATTACCAAATAAATTTTCATGAGGAGGAACCCTAGACCCTTCTTTGATGCATCACTATAAATTAGAAATCCCTATCCACTATAGGGTAGTGTAAGAACAGATAAACTAACTAACCTTCTATTTAGTTCCTTGATATTTTCATTACATTCATCTATATCAAAGAACTTAGCTCCATTTAATGTTTAATTGTTCAGTGGATTAGATAGTCCTGAGAAATTATCCACAAGCTTTGATAATATCTACCATAACCAAGAAAACTATAGATCATAGTCAGCATGGTTGGTCTGGAAAAATGTTTAATATTTTTTTATTTTATGTGTCTATAGACATACCCATTATTGAGATTATATGATAAAAAATAAAATATTTTATATATAAAATTTACATTTTGTAAAATTTTCATATAACTTCTCATTCATTAGGGTCTTCAGTACAATAATCAAGTGATTTCATGCTCTTCCATTATCTATGAAAATATAATAATATATTATGTAAAGTTTTACACAAACTAATCAAGGTAATCTCTAAACACTCTATTCATTAAATCTAAAAAGATAATAGCTGATTTTGTTAGAAAAAAATAACATCACTATAAGTTCATAGTTTCTATACATTTTGTGGAAATAAGTATTGGGTATATCCTCCTTAACCCTCAAATGATTATATTAATAATGATGTTCAATCATGGAAATGTATTGAGCTCCATATAGTGTATTAAAAAAGTCATAAATATGGGTAAAATTATTGTTATTATTTATTAAGATCATGTTAATTCCAAAATAATCATTATAGAGTCAAATCAATCCATCCTTTTTCTAAATAAAAAGAAAAGGTGAACCCCATGGTGATGCAAAAGGTCAGAATAATCCCTAATAATTCTCATGGATTTTATTCTTTAATTATTTTAACTCATAATTTCTATTCTATATATAGTATTTGAAATAGTTATAATACTATGTATGAGTTCTATTGAAAACTCAAATTAATGATTCAGTGGAAGAAAATGAAATGATTGGACAAAAACATCAAAAAACATAATATAATATGCACATATTATATAATAAATTTCTTATCTACCATCTCAATTAAACACCCATTTAGAATAGGAATCAGGATCAATATAATGGATGTAATTTCCATTGTATGTTCATTGTAATTATTGCATAGATATATGCTCATAGGTTGATTATAATATCCAACACGACTTATCTTCAATGAAAATTGTTATGGAATTGATGTAAATAAATCCAATGCATGCCTAAGATAACATCAAATTCAATTAGAGGAAGAATAATGAGATTTTTGTGAAGCACATTCCCAGAAAATTTAATCTGATAAGAATCGTATACTTGAGATACAATCATTGTACCATTAATGGGTTTCATTGATAGTTAAACATCTAATAATTGAGGATATGAATTGATATTCCTATTTTTTTTATTATACAAAGGAATTCATATGACTTATTTCAAATAATATACTTCAATATTTTAGTGTCTCTATCACCACTTCAAAATCATTATTCTATATTCATAAACTTACTAAAACCAAAGTGGTTAGGTGAGAATCAAACATCACAGTGAAAAATCACATAATTATGACAAATTATTTACAGGATGTTTAAATCAAGACACATTTTTTCAATATATGATACCTTTGTTTTAAAATAGGCTATTAATGGTCATCATCTATTCAAAATTATTTATAATAGATTCTAAAGAAAATGTGAATTAATCTAAGAATACCCCCTCAGAGAGTCAAACCATGCGAGTAGTAAAAGAATGCTCACCATGAACCAGGATAATAGATAATATATACCTAACCAACTATTTTTAGGTTTATTACTCCTAGAAGAATATTTTACAAAACCATTCCCACTTGTAGTATTTATATAGGAATATATTTATAGAAAAAATAAACTCTTTTATTTACCTTAACATGGGATGTTCTTTAATACATATGTTCTCACTAATGTTTTATCATCCTAGTTTCAAAAGATAACTAAACCTTTATATAATACCAAATATAGTGATCTATACTTTTCATAAATAGATATTACATATTAAAATATGAATATTCATTACATAACTTTATGATCCACACAAAAATCAAATAGGTTTATTTTCTTTATAAACTTGGAGACATAATCAATTGGTATATAAGAGATCTACATTATCAACCTCTAAGTTCTTCATAACTAGAACCATTATTAGAAAAAAACACACTTAAACCTTTCTTTATCACCAAGGTAAAGGTAACATAATAAATGGTGAGATAATAATCTCATTAAGGTTAAAAAAGGCGATATCAATGTTCGATAAATCATAATATGAGCATAAGGGTATGAGAACAGGATCTTGACATTTGAAAACAATACCAAACATATCATAGGACTTAATATTGAATCATGGCATAAATAATTATAGTTAATAAGAAAATTATCATAAAGTTATCAAATATAATGACTATAGCACATAGTGTTTTATTAATTTTTTTCAAATAAAACTAATTTCTTTGACAGTTTGTGTTACACACAACATTGAGTTTTAAAGAAACCCTGATATACTATTAGTATTATTATTTAAATGTGACCATTATAAACTCGCTATTAAACTTGGTGGTATAAATTAGAATAATTTTTTAAAAAACTAAGTATAATGTATTTATATAAATAAAACATATTTATAAAAATACTTCTTTAGTAAAGTCTTTGTATTCTCTAAAAAAACGTTTTTCCTGAAAAAATCCTATATTGGTTTTTGTAAAAAAATAGTAAAAGTATTTTTTTACAATTTTAGAAAATGTATTTGATAAAATAAAATTTTTATTATTTTTTATATCTTAATTTCAAATTTACCATTGATAAAATGTTTGAGAAGTTTAGAAAAAGATTATTTTTTGATGAATAGTAAAAAAATAATATTTTTTATGAAAAAAATTTCTTTTCACTTAAAGAATTTAAAAGATACATTTTATTTTAATATGGTATTAAAATTAATATTAGATCAATTATATATTTTTAATCCAATTTATTGCATTTAAATCAATTTCATATTGAATTTTTATATTAAAACATTCTACATTTATGAAAATGTTTTCTTTGGAAAACCAGCTTTTCATCATATATGTGGGATTAATTTTAAATTAAATTCTTAAAATTATATGAATTAATTTTTTAAAAATATATCAAATATTTATAAAAATAATAATCAGTATTATATAATAATTTTTACTTAAATTTTGGTTATAATTAATAGTAAAAACAATAAAAATAAATTATCACTGTTAATGTTAAAATGGGTTTACCAGGTGGTTAAACAAAAAATAAAACAGTTAAAATGAAATAAAAACTTCTATAATTATAATTTTATGCAAATATTTATACCTTATATCATTTATTTTTTTATAATGATATATTTTGGATCCTTTTTTCATGGTTAAAATATGGGTATACCTTCTTCTTTTAAAAAACTCCACGTTTGTCCTCTCCCCTACTTATAATAGGTCATCACCAATCCTCTGCTATTAAAAATTTAAAACAATTTTGGTTCCAAAAATACCTACCCAAATATATACATTACTTTACTAGAAACTTCATAGAGTCCATATTTTGATTATGAATCCCTCCTAAGAAGGCTTTTGGTGCAAACCTAAGGAGGTTGTTCGAAGAAGAGGCATCATTCTTAACTGATCATGTTTGTTTTATTTCTTCTTCTACCTCCATTAAATATTATAAAACTATGGTAAGATAATAAAAAAAGTTTCTAACATATAATTAGATGTTATTGTGTTAATTTAATAACCCATATCCATCTCCTCTATTATCAAACGAGAAACTAAATCGCCGATTGTGTGAGTGGAGGACTACCGCCTCACAAACCGATGCAATTAATTTCCATCAATATCTTTCATGGATGAATATAATTATTAATTTAACATATTTATATTATATTTATGAAATAATTATACCTATGAAATTATATTTCACATCTTCCTTCTTACCATCCAATCCATCAAATAACGATAACCTCACTCATGCATACGTGTGGAATACCACCTCCACGAAGCAATGTGATAAAATTTTCATTTTATTTTGATATAGATGGTAATAATAATATATTTAATGAATATATATAATATAAATGATATAAAATTATTCTTTAAAGGTGAATTTATATTTACATTTCTTTCCATCCGTCGAGAAAATGGATACATAATTTATGGGTATGTATGGCCTACCATCTCCATGAACGGTATAATTAATTCTTTATCTCCAACATTTATGGATTAAAATAAATACATATATAATGAATATATATTATATTTATTTCATTGTTAAAATTATGTAGATTATGAAATGAAGATTAAATTAAAAGTACTGAAAATACCAAACCAAAACATACATGAAAAACGAAGAAACTATATCCCAAAACATGATTTTAACAATGAATACTTAATAAATGGGTAATAAAAGGTCATAAAAAAAATATATGGTATGATATATAGTAGTATGGTTATTTAAAATATTTATAATAAACCTATATTTTTTATACAAGATTTAGGAATGTGTATGAAGAATGTCGAGGCTTGAGGTGAGGGATTTTCGTCTCACTTTTATTTTAATGAGCCACAGGTGATATTGACCACTTATTTCTTTTGTGTGGTGTATATAATACCCATGATTATATTTTTTTATTATTATAATGATTAATATGGGATATAAACAAACAAATAATTACCTTTATTTCACGTGTCTTATAATTTAAAATTTACCAATTCTTTAGATGTTTTATCCTACAATCATATTATTTGTCAGGATTATTTATGATTAAGTTTATATAAGATCTTGGACCTTTCTAGAGTCATATAGGGTATTTTTTCAAGTAATTATTTTTTTTTAAAATTATTTTAACTTGTATTAGTTTCTTGAGGAGTGTTTTGGTGAATTTTTAAGAAACACTAAAGGAGAATGGGCTGTGTACGACTTGACAAACTGTGCGAAAAAACCATGAAAAGTGTGTGAAACTGGACAGATGAGTCTGCATGGTTTGTGAAAGGTTTGAAAAACTTTGTGACCAAACCTTGCCAACTGTGAAAAAATGGGAAGTGGATTCTGCACGGTTGGCGAACGACTTTTCTAACCGTGAGCCTCTTCCCAGGAAACCATGCACGCGATTTTTAATATCGAAAAATCTCTTTAAAAACCACCTGAACCCCATTGGAATCCCATATTTTGACCTTGTATTGGGCTTGAAAAATTATAGGTGTTCTTAAAGCCTTTCAGAAAAATTCCAAGGTGATCCTAACACTGTTCCTCGATATTAAAAGCCCCGATTGATGATCCGCTCTCCTCCCGGTAAGTTGATTTCATATCGATGCTTCTACCATTCTTTCATCCACCTTTCTTATATGTTTTCATGGAGGATATTAATCTTTTTAGTAGATATAAACCTATGAGTTAAGATCTAGATATAAGATTTTAGATATAGATATATCTTTTCAAGATCTTCAAGCCTTTAATCATAATTTTGGTTTTCAGGACTTAGATCCGGAGTTTGATTGATGACGTTGTGCCGCTTGGATTTTGGGGATTTCCATAGGGATAACTTCCATCAATAAACCTAGGTAGGTGGTCTATATTAAAATCCGATAGTCACAATTTATGATATGTTTATGAGTTATGAAATTTCTAGATTCCCTTGATAATTTAATTCCTAAACTAGATTAATTAGGAATATGGTTTTGACATGTGATTTTCCTTGGTGGTTAATTGATGGTTTATCATGGAAAAAATAAAGGGGGTTTCCCATATTTATCTTTTGGAAATTTTATATTGTAGTTGAGTTATTAAATTGAATGTGGAAAGATAAGTAATTGGGGTAAATTAATTATAGAAGGATGTTTGTATTTGAAAGACAATTGATTGTGAGAATTAATTATGACTTGATGATTTTGAAATGGATAATTAATTGTGAAGAGTTAATTATGGAATGAAAATGGGTTTGATTCATTAATTAATTGATCAATCAATCAATGGCTTATATACTTAGTTAATTTATGAATTAACTAATGGACTTGGAAATTTTTAACTAATAATGAGATTAGTAAATCAATAATGTGGAAAATTCTTGAGAATTAAAGAATGATTAAATGGATGATATTTTTTGGTGATAGGAATGGCGTCATAGACCAATTTGAAGTTGGGTCTTGGACATGGCGTTCCTCCCCAATAGTTATCTAAGATTGAGATTATAGGGTGAAAGGCATGCCGACCTACACCGAATGAGAAAAGGAGGGCTAGGAATGATGACCTACACTCATGTGATTTGTGGTTATAGGCATGATGACCTATACCAAATGATAAATGATAATGAATGATGATTCAAATGGGAAACATGAATTGAACTTGGCCTAATGTGATGATTGATGATTAAATGAAAATGTGATAACTGTTTAAATTATGAATTGTATTTATTAATTCATAAAACTACATGAACTATCTTTTGACTGGACTTATTTAGAAACCGTTAGTGGTGGCCTACTGAGTTGTACTCACACCCTATTCGGGCCACCTGATTGACAGCCAAGAAGACTTTTTTATTGATGGATAAGATAAGGGAAAGTCCTTGAAATATATTACTGTGTGGGTTTGGATCATGGGAGAGGGAACCCAAAGTGGTTTGGGAACTATTTTGGAGTCGTTGTGTCTTTATTTTCAGTTGCATTATAGACACTTGGAACTTTCTTTGTCATATCATTATTTTCCTTTTAGTTAAATATTGCATTTTTTTAGTTTTGACTATCACATGTCATAGATTTGTTCTAGTTATTTATTTACACTTTCATTCTTGGTTAATTGTTATTAGCTTCTGTCGATGTTTTATTCTGATAACAGAGGGTATAGTCTCCCCAAGACAGACTTACCAGACCCTCGTTGCTATTCGACAACCTCTAGGATATGGGAAGGCACACTTGAGGGCATGTGGACAACTGGCTCGGGGCACAGTTCATTGGATTTCGGTTCGAGACATCACAAAGTGGTATCAATGGAGTTTTATTTTAATTATTCATTTTTTCTATTACAATTTTGGGAAAATGTAGACAAGAGACTAGGAAGAGTTGAGGATTGGTAATGAGCTCATGCATGGGATTTTCAAACCCATGTAGGGGGGAAATATGAGTACTCTAGGTGGAATGGTTGTGATTGTTGTTTGTTGTTACTTTCGTATATTATTTCTCATCGGGTGACGTACTTGGGGTGTGATGTGATATTTGTTTTGAAATTTGTTTAATTTTGATTCACGACCTAAAGAGACATGATTGTGGAGTCTGCATGCATCATTCTAAGCACTCAGGATTTTTTTCACATGCATCATTCTAAGCACTCATGGGAAAATGCATTATGGGTAAGTTGTTAAACATGAACTATTTACCTTGATGTGATATTGGAACGATGATGCAAAATGAGAATTATGGGTATCTAATGATAACCTTGATTGATGAAATGGGAATGATTAATTAATTAATTGTTGAATTAATTAATTTGAGATAATGTGATTAATTAATGGTTGATTAATTAATGATAATTAATGTTCCCTTATTAACCAAGACCTAGGAGTAGGATGGTTAAAGTTTATGGTAAGGCCTCGATGTTGACCATATGGTGAGAAAAGGAAGAAATGACATGTTGAAACTTGTTGTGTTAGTTTCTTCCCTTACATAAATGTTATAAGGTTGCGTTATGAGACCTAATACATGTGTTTGGATATGTAGAGATATTCCTCTATGAGACTTCTTGAGGGAGAGTCCAAGGTGTATGGACTAGAACAAACATCCACATATGGAGCTTGAGGCACCATTGGTGCATGATGAGGAATAATGAGAGAAGTTCCAAGATAACTTTGCTTGTTTCATGAAATTCATGGAGAGAGACCCAGGGCAGGTTCCAAAAAGCATGTCTAAGTTGACATGGGAGTTTTAGCTACAAAACCCTCCTACTTTTACTAGAGAGGGTGGTATTGATGGAGATGAATTTTGGATTGAATCCATTGAGATGATACTTGTCCATTTTAAGACTCCAACAGAGAGGAGGGTCATGTTGGCTACTTATATTCTATGGGGTTCAGCGAAACTCCAGTGGGACATTCAAGTATGATCTGGAAAGACTGATGATATGTTTTGGAAGGAATTTTTGGAGAAGATCTTGGAACACTTCTATCCATACACACTGAGGAAAGAGAAGGCTTTAGAGTTTATGCATCTGACACAAGGAAGAAAGTTCATAATGGAGTATATTGAATGTTTCACAAATTTAAAACATTTTTCTACCACTTTGGCGATAGACGAGGCATCTTAGACAAAATGATTTCCGGATAGACTTAAGTGTGAAATTAAGTCTCAGGTGAATATCTTTAGGCTGAATAAATTTTCAAAATTGGTTAATAAGGCTCTCATTTCAGAGGGGAAGTTGAATGTGGCTTCTAGTACTGCATAGGTATCTAGACGATTAGGGAGTGGGCCTTCTGAGAGTAGGAAGCGCCGCCATAAGAATCTAAGTCAGGATAATGGAAAGCAAGGAGGAATAGTTACACTAGATCTTTCTCATGTGATTTTCCACTAGTGTGGTAGGTAGGGACACTATTTTACATATTGTCCTGGGCCACCAGTGGAGTTCCAGTTTTGTAGAAATACTGGACATCTACAAAGGATTTGCAGGAAGTAATGACTGGTTGGTGTTGAGGGAGAAGCTTCTCAGTGTTGGAGTGTGGGTAAGGGGGTCTTCTACAACATATAGTTATGGCAGCTAAAGTTCAAATGAAAGAGGTGGTAGAGTAAGTGGGAATGGTGCTTCCGGGTTTGTGCGCCCATACTAGGAGAGTGGTGCTACTTAGGGGAGTCAGATGACACCATAGGGAAGAGGGACAAGACAATTACATGCAGTGCAACCTACACTTGTGGAGAGTAAGGATGGTCCATCGACAGTGAGAGGTACTATTACTGTTGATTCTACTTTAGCTACTACCTTGTTTGATACTGGTTCCTATCATTCCTTTATATCTACAAATATTGTTAATGGATGGAGCCTGGAGGTGGAGTTTGTAAGTGGGATGATGATTATCAATACACTATTGGGAACACAAAGTAGGGATATATGTTTATTTAAGGGATGCTTGGTAGATATTGGAGAGTATCATATCCTTTCGGATATCTATGTCCTTGATATAACGGGCATCGACCCGATTATGGGTATGGACAGGCTAGTCACATACTGAGCCCACATAAATTTTTACCATAGGAGAGTGACCTTTGGATATTCTGATGGGTGACCACTATGTCCTTCATGGAGAATGTGATATCCATGCCGGCAGAGCTAGGCCAATTACTCAGCAACCGGGAGAGATCACAACCCATGTTGCTAGTCTTTTGTTGGAAGATGGGAGTGGTAGAGAAGACATCCTTCCACCAGTAGTAAAACTATTTTAGGATGGTTTTCCTAAAGAATTTTTAGGGTTACCACCTGAGAGTGATGTGAAATTCACTATTGATCTCATACCGGGGACTGATCCGGTATATATTCCACCTTATAGAATGGTACTGACTGAACTTCAAGATCTCAAAACATGGTTGGAAGAGTTATATGATAAAGGGTTTATTCTTCCAAGTACATTACTTTGAGTATCACCTGTATTGTTTTCAAAGAAGGTCAATGATAGTCTACACTTGTGTTTTGATTACTAGAAGTTGAATAAAATGATTGTGAAGAACCGATATCCTCTTCCATGTATCGATGATCTATTTGACTAGATAAAGTGGTATAGTGTATTCTCAAAGATTGAATGAGATCAAGGTATCATCAGGTGAGAGTTTAGACATATGATATTCCAACAACTGCATTCAGGAGTAGGTATGGCCTTTATGAGTTTTTCATAATGCTGTTTGGGTTGACTAATTCTCTAGTAGTGTTTATGGCCTTGTTGAACATGATCTTTATTTCATAATTGGATCAATTTGTGGTGATGTTTGTGGATGACTTCTTAGTGTACTCTTAGAATCATGATGATCTTTCTCAACATCTTAGCATCGTCATGGGTACACTGAAACAACATCAGATATATTCCAAGTTATCTAAATGTCAGTTTTGGGTTGACATGGTACACTTTTTGTTGAACATAATCTCGGAAGAAGGTGTGGTAGGGGACCCAAAAAATGTTTAGGTGGTGATTTCTTTGGAGAATCCCAAGAATTTATTTGATATTTGAATATTTCTGGGATTAGCTAGTTATTACAGGAGATTCATTTAGGAATTTTCCGGGTTGGCTGCACCACTTTCTGGTTTGACAAGGAAAGGGGTAAATTTTGTTTGGGAGGAAGCACATGAGATTTCTTTCCAGGATTTGAAGAAGAATTTGACTTCGACATCAATTTTGATCTTACCTAAGTCATGTTAGGAGTACACGATGTATTATGATGCTTCTAGGGTCGGACTCAGAGCTGTGTTGATGCAAGGGGGTAGAGTCATTGCTTATGGGTCTTAGTAGTTGTGGCTACATGAATGGAACAATCCTACGCATGACCTCGTGTTGGTAACAGTGGTTTATGATATTAAGTGTTGGCGATACTATCTGTTAGTTGAAGAGTTTATAGTTTTCATAGATCATAAAAGCTTTAAGTATATCTTTTCACATCATGGATTGAATCTTTGGAAGCGAAGATGGGTGGAGTGTATGAAGTCCTTCAATTTTGAACTAGAATATACACTCAGAAAGGGGAATAGTTCGACTGATGCTTTGAGCAGAAAAACTCAGGATCATTTGGTACATGATTCAAGTGCGGAGTGGAAGATGATGACTTTCCTAGCGGAAATGCATGTGGTAGTTCAGGAGAGTTAGGAGAGGATGAATCTGATTTCTATAGTACTGAAGTCTATACTCTTGAGATGGATCCGAGATAGAAAGTATGAGGATTCAAGGTTTTTATCCTTGAGGGAAATCCTTGAAGTTGGGGAGACACCTTCAGACTAGAAAATAGATGAGGATGAGATCATCCCTATGAAAAATCGGGTTGTTGTGCCTGCAAGTATGTGAGAGGAAATCATACGAGAATTTTATACTTCAAGGTGGGCGGCACATCCTGGGGTGAAAAAAATGTACCATGACCTTCGATGATAAGTTGGGTGGCCATACATGAAAAAGGAGATATCAAGGTTCAAAAAAAGATGTTTCACCTATCAGTAGGTGAAATTAGAGCATCAATGACCTAGAGGGTTATTAAAGCCATTACCTATTCTAGAATGGAAGTGGGATGACGTGACTATGGAATTTGTGGTAGGAATTCCAAAGAATCTTAGGAAGAATGATGTTATTTGGGCCATTTTGGATTAACTATCAAAAGTATCACTCTTCTTTCTTATCAAAGAATCCATTATAGTAGAGCAGTTCAGAGAATTGTACATGAGAGAAATACTTCATTTTTATGGGGTGCCACAGACTATAGTCTCAGATTGAGATTCACGCTTTACATCACACTTTTGGTAGGGGTTACAGAAGGATCTTAGTACACATGTTATATTATGTACGACCTTCCACCCATAAAAAGATGGTGTTGGGACCAAGTTGGATGGAGAAAGAAGTTTGAAGAGTTAGCATTTGCAGCGTGTTGTCTTTTGTAGTCAAAGAAGATAAATAAATTCACTTTGTAAAGGACTTAAACTAGACGATGCTTTGCTGATATGTATTTCTCAAATATCATAAGTTAGTAGAACTTTTGATTCAAGCCTTATGATGGAAAGGGGGAGAAATGATGATGCCAGTCATATACATTTTTGATTGGAAGGATTGATGCTGCTGGAAGATAGGGAAGTTTTTGTACTTCCCATTATAACTCTGACGATGCTAGATCTGGTCTTTCAAAAGATAAATATCACGATGGTGGAATTCATGATAAAAGAAGAAGAATGGTTATGGGAAGTAGTGAAGAGAGAAAATGACAAAGCAATGGACAATCTGGGGGCAGCAGAAAAGCACAGTTTAAGGTGGCGCCATTTTCCAGTGATTGCCAAATTTTAGAGACTGAAAATCAGGAGATGAAGATGTGTTTTTGGCAATGGATGGAGCGTGCAAGATTGAAGATGGTGTATATTTTTTCATGCAAGGAATGATTCAAAGTCATAACATCGAAAAATGACAAAGGCATGGAGTGCACAGAAATTTAGGCAAGTTGCACGCAAAAATAAAGTGGTGGTGCAATATATGCTGCTTGCACGAAATATTTGAGGGAGGCGTGAAATTTCCGTGGGATGCGCGAAAAAAATGAAGGCCACACGAAATAGTAGGATGATGTGCGAGAAATAAATGGGATGCACGAAAAGTAGAGTGGTGTGAGAAATAGAGGAATGAAGTTTTCGCGCAAAAGGTGTTTTGAGATCAAAAGTTCTAAAATTGGAAAAGGCATGAGGTGCGCGAAATATTGGAGCATTGCGCAAAATGTAAAGTTGCGTGAAATATTTTTTACACGCATGAAGAGGGTTTTACGCTCGGATTAGTGGTTTTCGTGCCGGGTCAAAAATGCATATAAATATGAGGAGAACCCTTCTCATTTGTTAATTCTTGACACTTAGAAGAAATCCCGATCTCTGGTGCACATAAAATAATATTCTAAGTAAGTTGTGTGAAAAGAAAGAAGTTTGCACGAAAAGAGGACAGCTTCGCGAAAAGAGAAAAAGTTGGGAGAAAAATGGGAGTTGCGCGAAAAAGTTTTTCATGCCAAAAGTGAATTTTTACGCCCAAGGCATTGGAATTGTGAAAAAGATATACTAATGGCTGTGCAGAAAATTTGGGGTCTTCGCACATATTCAGTTGCGTGTATAGAAGTTATTACCAGCTTTTGGGTAGGAAAGTGAAGATTTGTACTTCAGAGATTACATCTGTTCAATTGTGAAGAAGCACTGAAATACTGTAATTCTCTATTTGTGCTAAGAGGGTGCACACACACTTGCATATTGTTTTCCAAGTGCTACAAGAGTGTAATGGTATATCCTACTCATTTTATTCCACATCAAAGGATTGTTTTCTATTGGATTTTGTGTCACTAGATTATTTCTGTACCATACCAAGGACGTAACTACTCTTGTTGAGAAGTGAACCTTGAAAATCTTGTGTTCATGTGGTTGTGTGTGTTCAGCAGAGAAGAAAATCTTTAACAGGAGGTGAAGGTTGTTTCAAGTCGAAGGAAACATAAAAAGAAAAAGATATTGCTGATTCACCCCCTCCCCCTCTCAGTGATACTTGGATCCTTGCTGGGAACTTTAGATGAGAAGTTGGAGTGTACCATACAAGTGCTAGAGGATATGTTGCGAGCATTTGTGCTTGACTTTGGTGGTTCTTGGGAGAAGCACTTGGCATTAGTGAAGTTCACCTAAAAAAAGTTATCAGGAAACTATATAGATGGCACCATAAGAAGCACTTTATGGTATACCTTTTACATCACAATATGTTGGTTAGAGGAAGGTGAGTCAAATTTGTTAGGACCGAGTCTCGTTCAGGAGACATCAGAGCAGGTTCAGTTGATTCAAAAGCGTATGGCTACGACTCAGAGTAGGCAGAAGTCATATGATGATATATGGAGATGACCCCTAGAGTTTACAGGGGGTGATCATGTATTCCTTCAGGTGTTGATTAGGTTGGGTTACCATTGGATATAGGGATAGGGAAAGTTAGGGCCCATGTTTGTTGGATCGTTTGAGGTGATGGAGAGAATCGGGCCAGTGGTGTACCGATTAGAATTTATATAGAAATTCAGAACTATGCATGATGTTATTCATGTTTAAAAACTATGGCGGCATCACCCCAACCATTCCCTTGTGATTGATATAGAAGAGGTTGATCTAGAGATAGATGCATCCTTTGAGTATCATCTGATATGTGTGTTGGGTCACAATGAGAAATTATTATGAGGAAAGACCATGCCATTAGTTCATGTGTTATGGAAACATGGTAATTCTCAAGAGGAAACTTGGGAACGGAAAGAAGACATGAGGGCTCAGTGTCCTAATCAGTTTGGCTCAAAATATTAGAGAAGTTCGGGAGTGCTACTTGAGGACGAGCTATTATAAGGTGGAGAGATTGTAAGATCCCGACCTTTTCTGGAGTCATGTCAGGCTCATTTTCAGGTCCTTTTTGAAGTTTTTAATATCCATTAACTTGGATTAGTGTCCTAGGATGAGTTTGGTTAAAATTTTAAGGAAAAATAAAGGACAGTGGGTTGTGCACGGTTAGTGCACAGTTTGACAAAAAAGGCAACCAAACCGTGCCAAGCGTGCGAAATTGGATAGAGGAATCTAAATGGTTTGCACACTATTTGAAAAACCATGAGACCAAACCATGCCAACCATGAAAAACTGGGAAATGGAGTCTGTACAGCTGGTGCACTATTTTCCTAACCATGTGCCTCTATGCAGGAAACCATGGACGTGGTTTTTAATATCCTAAAATCTCTTTTAAACCCACCCAAACCCCCCCAGACACCCATATTTCGACCTTGGGTTGGGCTTGACAAATTCTAGGTGTTCTAAAACCTTACAGAGGGATTCTAAGGAGATATTAACACCGTTATTCGAGATTGAAAGCCTGTATTGAAGATTCATGCTATTACGCCCCGACCCTAGTTACCGAGAATCAGTTCATTATTACATAACATTGGCATGATACAAGGAATCATGTCCCAAAAGACCATTCAGTTTAGTAGCTTTGGAAGTACTAGATACATACATTTTTTTACATTACATCATGAAATAAAAAAACAATATTGTGTCCCCTTTAAATACCCTTATATCCCTTAGACAATTCCTGTAGGTTAATCATAATATACTTCTTTGCATCCTGGAAAAAATAAAATATAAGAAAGGGGTTATCTCAAATGCTCAATAAGGATAACAATATACTAGAAATTGTCATAAAAAATAATTAACATTTAATGCAATGTATAAGACTAGAACACAAGCCTTTTAAACTTAAACTTCAGCATAATATGTCAAAGATAAATCAGATAATTCCATTTACCTATTAACATGGATATTATACTAGTCAAATAATCACATGTAATATCAATATCCAATTTCATGATGATTGAATGAATAATTCGAGACTTCATAACCGCATATTCAAGGCCTTGTTCCAAGACAAAAAATAAGATTTTGTCAAGGCCTTGTGCCAAGACACTAGTTTGTCTCATGAGACCTACTGATGCATTAAGGAGCTATATCAGGCTCCACCCATCACTTACTAAGTCCAATTCATTCCTCATATGAAAAGGTTGAAACATAATTTAAACATTCATATTAAAACTTGTATATAAAATGTCAATATTTTAACCACAAACCATGAATGGAATAAAAATACCACATCCACAGTCAAACATAACTCATTTAATACATTATGGATGATTGTATTATAATAAATCAACCTCAATCAATAATAAAATACACTGGTGGATATTTACATAGATGAAAATAGTCATTAAAACAATTTGATACAAATATCGCCCTTTTCTTGAAAACACTTAAATGTTGTACTATTTATCAAAGAAGTCATTTAAAAGAGATTTTTGAATCAAAGTGTCCCATACCACTATGAAACTTTTAAAAGGAATTTTGATTTCAAAACATTCTTGTGAATATAAATAAATATTTAAAACCATTTTAAAAACTTGGACATTAATGAGAAAGATTTAGAAGAATACATATTTATAACATTTAAAATAATATTTTAGTTAAAGTGTTCCTAATCAAATAAGAGATGCTTGAATAAAAGTAATTGATGAATATCATTAATCAAGGCCTTATAAAATCATGATAATAAAGGGATTCATGATATAATATGTCAAAGTATAGTATATACACCATATAAATGTGAATTCGTGCATAACGACAAAGAGGTATCAAAGGAATGTAAATTGAGGAGAAATACCTTATAAAGACCATATCCTTAGATTAAGGATAAATCAATGAAATAATTATGTGTGAAAAAAATTAATACAAACAAAATAATTGGATATTAAATGTAAATAAATCAGGTTATATTCACACATATTCTAGTAAAAACAAAACCAACGACTTGGATGTTTAACTCAATGAATGGAAATTGAGTTAAGATTACCCTTATAATGTTCATATCAATGGAAGGTGAATTTATCAATGGGGGGATTATGTGTATCAAAGGTATATCCACAAAAAGGGGAGTGGTGATTACCACATAAATAATAAATAGTGATTCCACACATAATCTTGGAGTAAAATAATCAATGAAGTATGCGTAAATCCCAATGAGTAGAAATTGAAATTTTAAATATCGTTACCGATTTGGTAACTTACCAAATATACACACCATGAAATAAGTATCATACAATGAAGATGTAAATATCTATAAATTAAATTATATTACACAAATAATACAATCAAGTGCCGTACACACACCACACAAATGGAAATATTGGCAATATAGCATAAATCTCACGAGAATAAGAAGTGAGATGAAAACCCCTTACCACGTTGTAATAAATTGAGTCGTATGAGAAAAAGTTAATAAAAAAAAATGAATTATAGAATACCATGAATATAAATAGAATCATGATTATATATATATATATGTATATATATAATGGTTGTACACAATACACCACATGCAATAAATAAGTGCTGAATAATGGAAATCTCACGGAATGAAAAGTGAGATAAGAAACCCCTTACCTTGCAATTTTCCTTAGTATAGGGTAGGTTAACCTAAGGTATAATGGTGAAATCATTGTTATTAAATTATACAAGAACCAAATACATAAATATGATATCATATATGATCTTCTAATATTTCTTTGTTAATCATATTTCAGTAGTATCATTGTTTTGGTTGTTAACTGGTTCATTTTCCTTAATATGTTTTGTTACGTAAGTCATATTTGTTTTGTATATTATGTATTTTATTAATATCCAGAATTATATTATGTTCTTAAACATTATTTTCAATCATAAAATGAAAATTATTCTTGAATTATTACGTTGGGGAATGAATCTCATCGTGTTCGTGGAGACGGTAAGCTGTACGTATGCACGAGTGATTACATCATTATATTTATGGAGAAATAATATGTAATTGGATGGTATATAATATATAAATAATCATTAACATGTTATATTTATTATTTATATTAGTTATACTCATTATTATACCCATCCAAATAATGAAGTGTTTGAATAACAAACTACACCACGACATGGAGACGGTAAGCCGTACGTACACACGTATGATGACTTTGTCATTTATAGGATGAATAGAATAATGAATATGGTTGTAACATATTTATAATAACATCACAGTATATATAAGGTACGGGATTTATTATTTTGGTATGTAAACAAAAAAGAAAGAGGAAGTGGAAGAAGAAAATAACTTGAAAGAGGGTGGTGAAATTATTACCTCTTCTTCAGGTGTTTCCTTTTGAGTTGAGAAAAAGGGATCCATAGGTTGGATTTATGATCAAAGTACGACCTCTAGGATGAAGTTAGGGAAGTTAGAAATATATTTGGGTAGGGGTTTGTTGAGTTAAATGGCTTTGGAGGTGTGAAATTAAGAGAAGGGGAAGTACCCATTTATAAGAGAAATAATCACCCTACATTAGCTATGATAATTGCATCAACTACCATGTTATCCATTCTTGGATTTTACTTAATTGAGAAATAATCACCCTATATTAGCTATTACCATATTCTTTGGCACATGTTTAACTCCTTCTATGTGAATATTTACTTTAGAATATTAGGATTGGTCTATATGTCATACTTATCACCGTAGACACAGTTCCACAAAATCCTCATGGTGGAGATCACATTTTCTAAATATAGATCTTGCATTATGTAGTTTTTCTGAGGGATATTCAAATTTCATGAGGCATAGGATATCAATTTGTTTTTTTTATGAGTACACAACCCATGACTTTTTTTTGAAGCATCATGTCACGACCCGTCCTCGGGACCTGTGCCGTGACTACCCCAAAACCGCCTCCCATAGGCCAGGGGCTGGCGACTAGCACCAAGGCGTAAATCCCAAAAAAAAGGGGAAGAAATTGCCTTTATAAAGTAAACATACACCACAGAGTAAGCAAGTAGATGTAAACACTAAGTAAACTGGGTACAAAAAGTAGTGCGGAAAAGTAAGTGGGCCAGAATACAAACCCAAACTGAAAGTAAAGTACAACTGGAATTAAAGTACAACAACTGAAAGTAAAGTAGCAACGTCGAGCTGTCCATTGGAATTCCCACCTGAAGGGTGGGTACAGATAGACTCCTAAGCTCCTTGGGTCCGGCCATCCGTTCTGTGTACGTCCCGCCTGGTGGTCCACATCCATGTACCCACATGCTCCACAAGCCTCAACCACGATCAACACTGTCCGTCGTCTGCATCCAAAACAACATATTGTAGGCATAGACTGTGCAAGGGTGAGTATACGCTACTCAGTAGGGACCCCGAGACCCCCGAAGGTCTCCCAGAATCCACAAAAGGTAATCCAAAAAGGAAAGATACAATCACGAAGTAACATCCAACACTACTTAGGTATATGCCCATACATATACCTAAGTCATAAATTCCAGTTTGACTCCAACATCCGAGCCCAAGTTCGATCACGTCCACACAGGATAGTACAACCCAATCCACATAGGAAGTCAAGTCAATCATATCAAAGATATTGATTGAAGTCAAGACTCAGCTCACACAGGTATACTTCTTCAGTAAAAGAGATGATCAGATATTGCCACTGATTCATCTAAGCTGGGACCCATGTATGATACTAAACCAGCTAAGCTGCCGAACCCATAGAGGATTTCAATGCATTCTTCATTGCCGTCGAACCCACAGAGGATTTCAGTATGGTCTTCATCGCTGCCAAACCCACATAGGATTTCAGTGCAGTCTTCATCGCCGTCGAACCCACATAAGATTTCAGTACGGTCTTCATCGCTGCCGAACCCACATAGGATTTCAATGCAGTCTTCATCACCATCGAACCCACATAGGATTTCAGTACGGCCTTCATCGCTGCCGAACCCACATAGGATTTCAGTGCAGTATTCATCACCGTCGAACCCACATATGATTTTAGTACGGTCTTCATCACTGCCGAACCCACATAGGATTTTAGTGTAGTCTTCATCGCCGTCGAACCCACATAGGATTTCAGTACGATCTTCATAGTCGCAGTCGCAGCCAGCTCTAGGGTTCTCGCACACAACATACTCATTTCTGGGAGGGTCCGCTCCACGAGCCAAGGGGTCGATATATCAACTGACACGTAGTCTGGATTTGATGTATCTTAATGTTTCGTCTCGGTAAGAGGAACCCAACGGGACAGACGGCGCGTCAATCGGACGCTCGGTCTGAGCGTTATTGGATTTTTCATTCGAGGGGCCCAGTTGGGTTTTAAGTCAAAACCAACCTGACCGCACTCTAACTACATCCAAACCTCAAGAGGAGTAATCCAAAAGTTCCTTCTCGCTAAGAGGAATCCAAAAAAGTCGACGGCACGTCAATTGGACGTCCGGAGCTAAAGTTATAAGTGTTTCCGCTCCGAGGGTCCGGTTGGTTTCGTGTTCGAACCAACCCATCTGTACCCAAAGTTCTACAAAACCTTGATTCTAATATACTGAAATGACCGTCTCGATCCAAGGATCGTCATGCAATTGAAAGTGCATTGATCGGAGCTCCGTAGTCCATGATACGGGCGTTTGAACAGAACTGTCTGGAAATAGGGGGTTTTGGGCCCGGACAGACCCGACCGAAGACCCCCATGGGTCGGCCCGGCCCAGTCGGCTCGGCCTGGCCCGGTGCGGCTTGGCA
Source organism: Viscum album (assembly GCA_963277665.1). NCBI lineage: Eukaryota > Viridiplantae > Streptophyta > Magnoliopsida > Santalales > Viscaceae > Viscum > Viscum album. Next base: position 1,609,049,118 of record OY728142.1, read on the forward strand.
CTGGCCGAGAGGACGCGCAAGGGGGTGGCTGCCCCCTTTATTGAAGCCGTGGCCCCGCATGGGGGCCGCTCCCTTCAGCAAACGGACGCGGCGCTGGGCGCATCGTCTCCCCAGGTTCCCGCGCGGCTGCGGGACCGCTCGCCTACCGCCACAGTGGTCCTTCCTGGCGGCGTGTCGGGACGTCGCTGCCTCCGGGCAGCCGGCCAGCGCCGGCAGCCCGCGCTGCCGGTGTAGTCCGCGGGCCACCGGAGTTTCTCCGGTGGTTCGTTTTCAAATTCGTCTGTGCCGGTGTTCATCTCTGGTCCCGTACTTTACTGTAGAATAATCAAACCGCCTCTGTGTCCTGTTCTGTCATCACCCATCGATCCACCATCAAATAAAAAATCTGTGGAGTGTTTGAATCGCCTCAACGGCGTGGCACGACGGCGCCACACTTCTTTTCCCGTTCTTCATTGTTTCTGCGTGGTGCCGTTACACCGCGCCGCATTTTCCCATACCGAAACAAGTAAAATCAACAATGGGGGAGGAGGGTCGGTCGTGTTTCTGCGGTCCGAACTCCTCCCGTTATTACGATAACAGACGGCCCAAATAGAAGTCGATGAACGAAAAAGAAATAATTCACGGGTAATACAATTAACACCTACCTCAGGCATTGTTTAATGAAGGTTCGTCGTGGGGAAGGGACGTCGCGGAAGACGGTGTCGCGGAAGGAGGATCATCGGCGTCGCGGTACACGGCGTTGCGTCGTCGATCTCTGGGGAACTAGCATTCTTCGTCGTCTTTCGTCGGAGGCCGGCGTTCTTCTTCGGCGACGGTGCATTCTTCGCATTCTTCAAGGAGGAAGATAAGGATTCCAAGGCTTGAGCAATTCCTCTTAATCCTTATCGCACAATGAAACAATAACAATAAAATAAGGCGTTGCCTTATTTTATTTTTCATGCCAACCCTTAATTGAAATTCAATATTAATACACGATTTAACTAACGTGCGTTGACCAATTAATGAGGCGTTTAATAATCCAATTAAACATGAGAGTTGACATGGAATTTAAGAGGGGGTGCGGGTGAGTTACCATATTAAATGGTCGTGGGAGGTGAAAAGGAAATAAAGGGGTGGGGATCATGTGGGCCCCACTTCACTAATATCCTACCTAGGGTAGTTAGGAACTAGTGAGTCCCACCCCAACCTCCAAGAATAGGTTTAAGATACCTTAAATAAAAATAAAATTGGTTGAACAAATTTTATTTTTATTCTTTAGTTAACCCAATTAATTAAAAACCTCACCCGAGAAAATGCAACTCCGGAAAAGGTTTTATTAAGCAATTACTGGCACTGTGGTTCCATCAGTGCCCTCAAATTTCGATTCCGAGAATCGGTTCAAAAGTTAAGAAAACCCGCTCGTTCGTTTACTGAACGTACCTGAGCTAAACTTAAGCAATTGATTCCTGGCACAGCGGGCCTCGAAATCTAGTGCCGTCAGAAACTTATTTCTTGTAAAATCCCAAAGAAAATTAAGAAAAAAATTTCCTTTAATTTTACGGGTCTTTACATTACTCCCATCTCAGAGCTTTACATCCCCATAAAGATAGAACATAAACTAGGGGAACAAATGTGGGTACTGTGCATGCATCTGAGCCTCCTGCTCCCAAGTGCTCTCCTAGAGGTTCCCATGCTGCCATATGATGCACAGTAAAGGAATCGACCACCCACGTAGGGCCTTCTCCTGTCGATCCTCGATCTCCACTGGGACCTCTGAAAAAGACTCCCCATCGTCAAGGTCTAGCTCCCCATGGTCGATGATATGCGTCGGGTTGTGCACGTATCTCTTCAGGTGAGATACATGGAAGACGTCGTGCACCCGGTGCAACCGAGGTGGTAGAGCCAGGCGATAAGACACCTCGCCTATCCTACTAAGGACCTGGAATGGTCCGATGAAGCACAGAGATAGCTTGCTGCCTCGGCCAAATCTCCGTAATCCACATCGAGGTGAGACCCCCAAGAAGACGTGGTCGCCATCCTCGAACACCAGTGGCCTCCGCCTCCTGTCAGCATAAGACTTCTGTCGGCTCTGACCTATCCCCATCTGCTCCTGGATGACCTGGACCTTCTCTATCGTGGCCTAGACCATCTCTGGTCCCACAAGTGCTGACTCCCCAGGGTCTGTCCAGCATAGAGGTGATTTGCAAGGTCTATCGTACAATGCCTCGTATGGTTCCATCCCGATAGTGGAGTGGTAGTTGTTATTGTACGTGAACTCCACCAAGGGCAGGTGGTCCTCCCAGTTGCGAGAAAAGTCGAGGACACATGCACGGAGAATGTCCTCAAGAGTATGAATGGTCCTCTCCATCTGACCATTCATCTGAGGTTGAAAGGTGGTGCTCAGATGTAGCTGCATCCCGAATGCCTCCAACAACCCCTTCCAAAGCCGGGAAGTAAAGCGAACATCTCGATCAGAGACGATAGATGATGTCACACCATGAAGCCGTACAATCTCATGAACATAGAGACAACCCATGCTCTCTACTGAGGCCTGCTATCTAATGGGTAAGAAGTGGTCCGACTTGGTGAGTCGGTCTAGAATCAACCAAATGGAGTCGTGACCTCTTGAAGTACGTGGAAGTCCTATCACAAAATCCATAGATATCCCATCCCACTTCCACTTCGGAACCTCCAAGGGCTGTACCAAGCTTGCTGGTACCTGGTGCTCTGCCTTCACCTGCTGGCAGGTGAGGCATCGAGAAACAATCTCTACCACAACCTTCTTCATACCCTGCCACCAGTGCTGCCGTCTGAGATCCTGGTACATCATCTCCACTCCAGGATGTACCGTTAAAGGGGAAGTGTGAAACTCTATCAAAACCTCCTCCTGTAAAGAAACTGGTACCATGTTATGTCCTCTGAAAAGGACAATGTGCTATCCTCCTACAGAGAATCCATCAGGTGCCCGTCCTGAGGATATCTGCGCACGCTGTGTCTCACAGTCAGCGTCCCCACGCTATGCCTCTCTAACCCGCTGCAGTAGTGGAGGAGTGAATGTGAGTGACTGAAGAAAGGCTGCTTCATCTCTATCCACGAAGGATATCTGCAAAGTGGATAGCTGCTCCGTCACCTCCCCGAGTAGCTAAATGCCCATCTTCATGCTAAGAGCATCGGCTACTATGGTTACCTTTCCAGGAGTATAGACTATCTAAAAGTCATAGTCCTGGAGTAACTCGAGCCATCGCCGCTGTCTTAGATCCAGGTCCTTCTGCAAGAAGATGTACCTGAGACTCTAGTGGTCAGAGTAGACTGTAAAGCACTCTCCCATCAGATAGTGTCACCACATCTTCAGAGCGAAGACCACTGCTGCTAACTCCAGGTCATGGGTAGTGTTGTTCTGCTCATGATGCCTCAATTGACGGGATCCATAGGCGATCACTGCTCACTCTTACATCAGGACACATCCGAGTCCAGTACCTGATGCATCGCAGTTGACTACGTACCCTACTCCCTCCTCCGGTAGCCTCAAGATAGGCGCGCTGGTCAATCTCTGTCTCAGCTCCTGGAAGCTCTGCTGACAACTATCTGACTACACGAAGGGTTTCCCCTTCTTTGACAAAGATGAGAGTGGTGCCGCAACTCTAGAAAAGTCTGGCACAAATCTCTGGTAGTACCCAGCTAGCCCCAAGAAACTCCGCACCTCCGTCACGCTCTTGGGTGGATCCCAGGCTAGCACTGCCTCGATATTCATAGGATCCACCGTAACTCCCGCCTGAGAGATGACGTGTCCCATGAAGTGGAACTCACGTAACCAGAGCTGACACTTCGAGAGCTTACCATAAAGCTAGTGCTCTCGGAGTGTGTCCAGTACAACCCGCAAGTGGTAGGCGTGCTCCTCCTCAATGGTCGAGTATATCAAAATGTCATTGATGAAGACCACGAAAAATCGATCGAGGTATGGATGAAATATCCTGTTCATGAGACTCATGAACACTGCTAGAGCATTGGTAACACCGAAAGTCATAACCATGAACTCATAGTGGCCATACCGATATCTAAAGGACGTCTTGTGCACGTCCTTGTCTCGAACTCTGAGTGATGATAGCCTGATCTAAGGTCTATCTTTGAGAACCACCGTACTCCCTTGAGCTGATCAAAGAGGTCGTCAATCCTCGGTAGTGGATACTTGTTCCTTACGGTCACCTGGTTCAGGCGGTGATAGTCGACACCAAGTCGCAAGCTCCCGTCCGCCTTCATGGCGAACAATATCAGGGAAGCCCAGGGTGAAACACTCTGTCAGATGAATCCCTTTCCCTGAAAGTCCTCAAACTTTACCTGTATCTCTCGAAGCTTAGTGGGGGATATCCAATATGCTGGAGTGGATATCGGGGCTATCCCGGGGTACAAATCAATATAAAAGTCTACCTCTCTGGGAGGAGGTAGTCCTGGAACGTTGTCAAGGAAAACGTCTGCATACTGATCCACCACTACAGGAAAACTAGGACTCTTCACATCAACTGTTCCTAGGATGAGGACAGCTAACTAATGAGTGATGGGCTGTCCTCTCCTCTGTGAGAGTCTATCTTGTGCTGCAATGGATCCCTTCTCGCCAGTGAAGGTGAACCTTCTCCCATCGGTGCATACACACAACACCTTGCGCTTAATACAGTCAATCTGAGCATGGACTGTAGATAACCAATCCATGCCCAAGATGACGTCGTAAGGCCTCGACGACACTATGAGAAGATCCCAGCCGAAGCTATCACCTCCTAGAGTAATCTCACACTGCCTACACCAGTGCGTAATCGTTGAGTCTGCTCCCGTAATAGTCTCTAGTCGTAAGGATTGAGCCAACGGCTCCGTTGGAATCTCCGAGCTCCGAACAAGGGCATCGACAATAAAATAATGACTCGCTCCTGTGTCTATAAGAACTGCAGAAAGGGTGGAGTAGACACAGATAGTACCTCGAATCATCTTTGGTGCTCCGTGGTCGTAGGCCTCCGCTGCCTGAAGCTGAGCCTGTCTCTACCCGCCAGCTCCCTATGTTCGGGGTGGACCTCCTGGTGGTGGTGGTGGTAAAGACTCAAAGCATGGCCCACCACCTGCTACTCGGCCAGCTACCCTGCCTCGTCTTCCTGCTCTCGGCGGACCGCCACAGTCGACCCTCTTCCTCTGCCTGGGTGGCCCCTCAACCATCTGCTGCTCCTCTACACGGTGGGTCAGGCAGTCACGATCCATGTGGCCCTGCCCGCCCCATGCGTAGAACCGCCTGCTTCTCAAAAGGCTGGCTCTACCCCCTGTGCCCTGCACCTCTAAGCCAGTGTCCTGAGGTTGTTGACTGATGGTCCAGTCCGCCTGGACCCCTGTGACATCCGTCAACTACCAGCTGCAGATGAATCTACTACGTTCTTCCCTGTGGTAGTTCTCGATGCTGGCGTAGGCTTGTCAAGAAAGCTCCCTATGAGAAGAGCTCGCTCTAGTACTTCTGCCTGTGTCAGAATGCTGAGGGAGATCATCGATGCCCTGATCTCATGCCTCAGTCCCTGCTCGAAGGTCCGAGCCTGGAAGAATGGGTCCCGTACCATGTCCGTCAAATAGCGTGAGAGATCGGTAAATCTCGCCAAGTACTGGGCGACCGTCATGCTTCCCTGCCGCAGATGTAGAAGCTCCTAGACGTGCACTGCACAGAGGGTGGCTGGGACGAACTCCGAGCGGAAGAGGCTCTCAAATTACATCCAGATGAGTGATGCCTCGTCGTGCACTTGGAGCATCAAGATCCCCCATCTGCTTGCTGCCGCGTGCAGGAGGCTCGCTGTGAGGATCACCATGAGGTCAGCTGGTGTCCCCACTAACCTGAAAACTCGCACAACCACCTCTAGCCAATCCTTGGCTTCCTGAGGTTCCGTCTCCCCGTGGAACCTGAGTGGTATCTGACGCTGAAACTCGTGAAGCGCACTAATGCGACGTGCACTATCAGCGGCTGGGGATGGTAGAATCAGTGGCTCGGTGGGTAGAGGTACCGCTGGCGCCTCCACTGCCAAAGGGCCCTACACCGAGGCCTCATCGCTCGGCGGGATGTCGTCTCGCATAACGCTCGGAACCCTATCTGGCTACCATCATGGGGCCATCCCGAAAAGAAACAGGTGCGCCACAGTCAAACAGTATACCAGGTGAGCTGACACAAAGTAATCACAAAGAAAACTTTTGAAACACACATGCAATCAATGTTTTCGTACATTGAGTCGGAAATCAGAAGTCAGAGTCCTGGTGTACATATAACTCGGCCGCCGCACCAACACTAGACTCCCTGAACTAATAACCGCAATCAATACCCTTAACACTATTTCTTCACATAGAAGAAAGATCAGAGTCCTGATTTCTGCGGTAGAAACGAACTCCTTTGATACCAATTTGTCACGAACCGTCCTTGGGACCCATGCCGTGACTACCCCAAGCCCGCCTCCCATAGGCCAGGGGATGGAGACTAGCACCAAGGCATAAATCCTGACAAAAGGGGGAAGGCATTTCCTTTATAAAGTAAACATACACCACAAAGTAAGCAAGCAGAAGTAAACACTAAGTAAACTGAGTACAAAAAGTAGTGCGGAAAAGTAAGTGGGCCAGAATACAAACCCAAACTGAAATTAATGTACAACTGGAAAGAAAGTATAGAAATTGAAAGTAAAGCAGCAACTTCAAGCCGTCCACTGGAAGTCCCACCTGAAGGGTGGGTACAAAAATCCTTCTCAGCTCCTCGGGTCTGGCCGTCCGCTCCGTGTACGTCCCGCCCGGTGGTCCACCTCCAAGTATCGACTTTCTCCACAAGCCTCAACCACGATCAGCGCTGTCCGTCATCTGCATCCAACAAAACGTAGTGTGGGTATAGCCCGTGCAGGGGTGAGTATACGCTACTCAGTAGGGACCCCGAGACCCCCGAAGGTCTCTCAGAATACACCAAAGGTAATCCAAAAAGGAAAGATACAATCACGAAGTAATATCCAACACTACTTAGGTATATGCCCATACATATACCTAAGTCATCAATTCCAGTTCGACTCCAACATCCAAGACCAAGTTCGATCACGTCCACACAGGATAACACAACCCAATCCACATAGGAAGGAAAGTCAATCATATCGAAGATATTGATTGAAGTCAAGACTCAGCTCATACAGGTATACTTTTTCGGTAAAATAGATGATCAGATATTTCCACTGATTCATCTAAGTTGGGACCCATGTAGGATACTAAACCAGCTAAGCTGCCGAACCCACATAGGATTTCAGTGCAGTCTCCATTGCCATCGAACCCACAGAGGATTTCAGTATGGTCATCATCGCTGCCAAACCCACATAGGATTTCAGTGAAGTATTCATCACCGTCGAACCCACCTAGGATTTCAGTACGGTCTTCATCGCTGCCGAACCCACATAGGATTTCAATGCAGTCTTCATCACCGTCGAAGCCACATAGGATTTCAGTACGGTCTTCATCGCTGCCGAACCCACATAGGATTTCAGTGCAGTCTTCATCACCATCGAACCCACATACTATTTCAGTATGATCTTCATCGCTGCTGAACCCACATAGGATTTCAGTGCAATCTTAATCACCATCGAACCCACATAGGATTTCAGTACGGTCTTCACAGTCACAGTCGCAGCCAGCTCTAGGGTTCCCGCACACAGCATCCTCATTTCCGGGAGGGTCCGCTCCACAAGCCAAGGGGTCGATACATCAACTAACACGTAGTCCAGAGTTGATTTATCTTAAAATTCCGTCTCGATAAGAGGAACTCAACATGATAGATGGCGTGTCAATCAGATGCCCGGTCTGAGAGTTATTAGCCTTTTCGTTCCAGGGGCCTGGTTGGTTTTTAAGTCAAAACCAACCTGACCACACTCCAACTATGTCCAAACCTTGAGCGGAGTAAGAAAAAAGGTCCTTCTCACTAAGAGGAATCTAAAAAATTCGACGACACGTCAATCGAACGTCTGGAGCTCAAGTTATAAGCGTTTCTACTCCGAGGGCCCGGTTGGTTTCGTGTTCGAACCAACCCGGCCATACCAAAAGTTATCTGAAACATTGAGTGTAATATAGTGAAATGACCGTCTTGATCCATGGATCGCAACGCAACTAGCGGTGCATCGATCGGAGGTCCGTAGCCCAAGATATGGGTGTTTGAACAGAAATGTCCGGAAATAGGTGGTTTTGAGCCCGGACCGACCCGGCCCAAGACCCCCCCTGGGTCGGCCCGAGCCGGGTCCGGGTCCGGCCCATTAGGGCACGGCCCGGCCCGGCCCGGTAGGACTCGGAGCTTGCCGAGCGGGGTCAGCTTGGTGCTGGCCGAGCGGTCACTCAAGGGGGCGGCTGCCCCCTTGATTGAAACTGCGGCCCCGCGTGGGGACCACTCCCTTCAGAAAACGGACGTGGCGCTGGGCGCTGCGTCTCCCCCGGGTCCCGTGCGACCGTGTGACCACTCGCCTACCACTGTGAATTCAGCCGCGGTGGTCCCTCCTGGCGGTGCTCAGGGACGCCGCCACCTCCGGGCGGCCGGCCGGTGCCGGCCCCCTCCTCCGGCTGCCGGCGCCACTGAGCTGGCGACCCGCGCCGCCGGTGTAGTCTGTGGGAAACCGGAGTTTCTCTGGTGGTCCGTTTTCAAATCCGTCTATGCCGGTGTTCATCTCGGGTCCCGTACTTTACTGCGGAATCATCAAACAGCCTCTGCGGCCCATTCCGTCATCGGTCGTCGATCCGCCGTCAAATAAACAATCTGCGGAGTCTTCGAATTGCCTCAACGGCGCGGCGTGACGGCGCCACGCTTCTTTACCCATTCTTCATTGTTTCCGCGTGGTTTAGTTACACCGTGCCGCCTTTGCTTGTATCGCAACAAGTAAAATCAACAAAGGGGGAGGAGGGTCAGCTGTGTTTGTGCGGTTCGACCTCCTCCCAAAATTACAATAACAGGCGGCCCAAATAGAAGTTGATGAACGGCAAGGAAATAATTCACGGGTAAAACAATTAACCCCTACCTCAAGCGTTGTTGAATGAAATTTCGTCGTGGGGAAGGGACGTCGTGGAAGACGGCATCACGGAAGGAGGATCGTCGGAGTCACGGTACATGGCGTCGCGTCATCGATCTTCGGGGAACTAGCGTTCTTTGTCGTCTTTCGTCGGAGGACAGTGTTCTTCGTCGGCTACGATGCATTCTTCGCATTCTTCAAGGAGGAAGATGAGGATTCCAAGGCTTCAACAATTCCTCCCAATCCTTCTTGAACAATGAAAAAATAACAATAAAATAAGGTGTTGCCTTATTTTATTTCTCATGCCAACCCTTACTTGAAATTCAAAATTAATACACGGTTTAATTAACGTGCGTTGACCAATTAGTGAGGCAGTTAATAATCCAATTAAACGCGAGTGTTGACATGGAATTTAAGAGGGGGTGCGCGTGAGTTACCATATTAAATGCTCGTGGGAGGTGAAAAGGAAATAAAGGGGTGGGGCTCGTGTGGGCCCCACTTCACTAATATCCTACCTAGGGTAGTTAGGAACTAGTGGGTCCCATCCCAACCTCCAAGCATAGGTTTAAGATACCTTAAATAAAAATAAAATTGGTTGCACAAATTTTATTTTTATTCTTTAGTTAACCCAATTAATTAATTACCTCACCCGAATAAACGCAACTCCAGAAAAGGTGTTCTTAAGTAATTATCAGCGCTGCGGTTCCATCGGTGCCCTTAGATTTTGATTCCGAGCACCAGTTCAAAAGTTAGGAAAACCCGCTCCTTTTTTTACTGAACGTAACTGAGCTAAACTTCAGAAATTGATTCCTGGCACACTGGGGCTCAGAATCAGGTGCCGTCAGAAACTACGTTCTTGTAAAATCCCAAAGAAAATTAAGAAAAAATTTCCCTTTAATTTTACAGGTCATTACACATCACTACATATCATAAAAACTTATCCACTTGTTGGTAGCATGAGTACACATATAGTGATTATCCTCTTCTTTCTATATTTAAATATTCCCTTATATTATTCTCTCCAAACATATTTTACCACTTCCCATGTTAATATAGCTATTGGTCTACATAATCATGAGATATTTATTTCAAAATGTTTTTATTACCCTGCTAAGCTAATAAAATTATGGATTTTGGTTACAATACCGGGCTTGGGTGATTTTTCAATTGATTTTGACTTTGAAGGGTTCATAGAAATTACCTCATTTTTAGTCACGTTTCCCAAGAATTTGATTTTTTCCTACAAAATTTACACTTTCTGAACATAGAATAAATTCTCTCATTCCTTAATATCATCATCATAGTCCTTATAAACTCTTCCTGGTACTCTTTTCTCTTTGAGTAAATAAAAATATATTCCATAAAAATAGTAATAAATTTATCAAGGTAGTATTTAAATATTCTATTCATCAAATCCACGAAGATATTAAGGGAATGAGTAAGCTTGAAGTGAATCACTGAGAACTCAAAGTGCTCATAACTTGTATGAAATGATGTATTTTGAATATCTTTTTTCTTCAACTTCAGCTGATGATATAAATATTGAAGATCCACCTTTGAGAAGTAATGATATCCTCACAATTTTTCAAATAATTCCTCAATCATTGGTATAAGATACTTTTTCTTTTTGTTGATCTTATTGATCTCCCTATAATCGATACACAATCACATCGATCCATATTTTTTCTTTATAAAGAGCCCTGGAACACCCCAAGGCGATGAACTAGGGAATATGATCCCTTTTTCCAAATTATCATAGAACTACTTGTTTAAATCCTCTAGTTTAATTGGAGACATTATATAAGGGAATATATATATATATATGAGTGTTTCTAAGTATTAGTTCTATTTATAACACTACCTCATAATCAGGGGGAAGTCCATGTAACTCTTCAGGAAATATATCAGTGTATTTCCTAACACTGGTAACATACTCAAGGATTATGTTTTCCTTTAACTCAAATATTTGGTAATGTTATGATTTATAAAAGGGTATAGACACCCACACTATCTACAAATTATCCAAATAAGATTCATGAGATTTATATCATATTTAGAGGATTATGGGATGGTTTGGAATATAAAAAGAGATTTCATTTTCCCAAATGAATAGTTTTTCTCTATATAGCGAGAGGCAATCCATCCCCAATATAGTATCCAATTCCACCAAGGGAAGGATTATGACATTCAATATAATAATCCTACCACATATTCTAATAGAATAAGAGCCCACAACTTGGGTATCAATGATCATAACACTATGTGTTTTTATAGATATCATTACTTCAAGATATCATGGATTCGATTCAATATTTATATAAAACTTATAGGATATAAAGTAATGTGTAGAAAAAAAATTAAAAATTTTCCATTATTGAGTGAATTGGATCTATACCTTGTATGCCTTCATTTTCAGGCTCCACTTCATTAGTATTCAAGAAATAATATTTCCCTTGACCCTTCAGATTTTGTGGTTGCTGATGCTGATTACCCTCAAGGAGCCATGGTTTAGTGCATTGGCTAGCATAGTTCCCTTTGTCTCTATAGTTGAAGAATTAAACTATGGGGTTTTTATTTGGATGATCCTTCCATTCCTACATCATGTTAGCTGACATATTTATGTCTCTTTGACATTCATGAGCTTCGTTTCCTTCCCTCCCACACATGAATCATTTTACCATTCCATTGAATAAATTACCATGATGATTCATCCTACATTTTTGACTTCTGGGTGGTTGGATCCAATTTATTCCTTTTTCATTTGAACCACAATCTCGAAACTCTATTCTTATTTTCCTATCCCTATGTCCAATCAACCAATCTATTAATTCCATCTCTAGTTTGAGGGCACATAAATTTACTTTTTCATTACTCATGAAGTCTTAGATAGGTAGAGCCTTTTGAAGGTGCAGTTTTAATCCACTAAATATTCTATATATTTTTCAATATTTGTTGATAAAAAAACCAAGGATTATCATCCATGAATTTTGGAGTTTTCATCATAATCTATGATAGATCTATTTTCCTTTTTATTCATATTTATGAATTCTATGACCATCATTGTTCAAAGTGTTCATGGAAAATACATGTTAAGAAATGATTTATTAAAGTATTATAACTCTATATCTTCTATTTAATCATGTTTCTTGGTTTCCCTTATCAACACCTAAAGTTTATATAATTCTCCATCTAAATAATATATGACCAGAGTCTTATTCTCATCCATATAATTTTAGATCACAAAAAATTTCTTCTCTATTGTGTTAACACACTATTCTGCAATACGGGGATAAAAAGGACCACTATATTTTAGGGTTCATTACCACATAAAGGACTCAATAGTCAATTTCTCATTATTAGGCAAAGTAATATGTTATACAAGGTTTTGGTTATTTTCCATAGCCTGATATAACTTGGTAAGAATTTCGATAATGTTATGAACTACAACTCCCATGAAATTAGGGATTTCGTTTGGAAAATAATTAAATTATCCCTCACATGGGTTGTTGTCATGGTTTCTCTTGGTTCCCAATGTTTTTTAAAGTAAAAAAGGTTTATAAAAAATGCAAGTAAAAAAATGAAGAAATAATAATTTATTATTTTACACATTTAACACAAAAGGTATATCTTATGGGATCCCTATGATTATTGTTTTTCTAAAAAAAGCTTCTTTGATGTTTACATATACTTAGAATTATCCTAATGGTTTTCGATAATGTTTTCTAAACATAATTCTAAAATTAACTAAACCTTACTATTATTCCATCTATAGTGACCCAAATTTTTCATACATGACTATTACATAGTTTTAAAGATAAACAACATAATAACTATACATTCAAAGATCAAACAGATTAATATACTAGGAAAATTTGGACCATACGTAACTTATACATAATAAATCACAAACTTTTAATTAATGAAGTATTGTTTTTCCATATTAAATCTCATGTTATCCTTAGTATATGTTGTCACCTGATGATGTAATCAAAGAAAGTGGTGAGCAAAAAGCCTGGTAGAAGGAGGAATAAGGGACACACATTAATATTACATGTATGAGAAAAATAATAATCATCACGTCATAATAATAAGATAGTAATCACAATATTGAGGGAAACATTTGTTAAATGAATGGAATTTGGAAATTCATAAAAATGAAACATCATGTCATAGTGGTCAAATACTATACATAGTGGTAAACAGATCTAATATCATGTTCATTCCTAACATATGTTCATAATAATAATATAATAAATGTGAAAAAATATTACATAATTTTCACACATAATAGACATTATCTTGTGATATACATCACATTACCCAATGAATTAGTGGGCTATGTAATTCTGGGCCCCCATAACATCATAATATCTACACAATCATTCATGGCACATAGAATATATAATAATAATAGTCATGAAATAACCCAATGAAAGGAATGAGTTATATAAGTAATTCATTAAGAATAATTTCATGCATAAATGTAGGCTTCCAAATTTAATAAGAAAAAATATATTCGGCCGAATAATCATCATTCTTTGGTGAAGAAGTAACAACTCAAGATTAGTAAAAGATGTGTTTTGGAGAGAAAAGTGTTTTTTTGAAAATCAATGTATTTAGATTATAAATAAAGGCGGTAACTTTTATATCCAAAAATTAAATTGGAATAATGGATAAAATATTTTTAAGAAACAATATTGGAATATCCATAATGAAATTTATGTGAAAGGGGGATAACAAAAAGAGATAAAGTTTGGTTGGAGAACCCCCTTACATTAAATCCCTCTTTAATTCATCACTTTCTTGCCTCCAAAATAATAAACATACTATTATTAAAAGATATTTCTAGAAGTCAATTATTTTAATATTTTACACTATTTATTCATTAAATTATTTTATTCTAATTTATACCATTATTTTTTAAATGTGAACTATTTTGATATCATGTTTTCAATAAATTTTCCCATTTAGTTTTTGTGTCTCTATTTTTGTTCGAGGTCATTTTTACATTAGTAGTTCTAATTACATAACATTAAAACATATATTTATAAATTTATATATCAGAAATAATTTATTTAAATGAACCATATGTTTTTGATAATAAAAGGATTGTCAATGTCTTCGTTGGCGATTAACCTACTATTGAAGAGACATTGCCAAATGGGTAGGAAAGGGATGTTTGAAATTTATATATGTCATAAATATGATAATTCTAGTAGGATAATATTATTAATATAATTTAATCATTCCTCATAATTAATTTTATATGTTTTTTAATGGAATTTTTAAAAATAAAGAGAAGATGAAAAAGAGAGAAGAGTCAACATAACCTTACTCTACCCGCGTTGTATCTTCTTTGGAATGACCCTAAAAATACCTCGATGTATAGGATTGGTTTACTCAAAAAACCCCCAAAGTATTATAAGAGTAATTAGAGGGAGTATTTGGGTAGGTATTGTTTTATATCATGTGAGTTAAGAGTGGTTTTACAAGGGGATGGATAAGGTTTATTTTTAGAATAAAATATTGAATAAAATACCATCTATAATGTAAACCTTGTAATAGTAAATTTTTTGACATTATAAACCATTTATGAATTATATAACATGATTTTAATACTTTTAATATATTTATAATTATAATTTATTCTCTTAAATAATGGTAATGGTGAAAAAATGAGAAAATATTTTTTTTAATTTGAAACATTAAATTTTAGACTCTAGAAATACTTTTGAGGTTTGAAGTTTAAGTTTATGTTATTTTAATGAATCAATTATGAAATTATACAAATTTTGGCTCCAAATAATGTTATATAAACTATTATGTCAATATTATATCAACAATTATGTAATTTAAGATACACCGATTATGTTAAAAATAATATTTTTTCTATTCACCAAAAAATTGAAGTACTTCAGAAATGTACCACAAAATAAGCGTTAGAAAATTTTGAGATTATGATTTAAAAAATGATACTAAATTTATCAAAAAAATTATAACATAGGTTATTTTAAAATTTTAAATTAAATTTATTATTTTTATGAAATACTTAATAATATAGTTAAAAAAATGTACCTATATTTTCTTTGAGTATTTAAATGATAATATTTATTTTTATGTATTATAATAATTAAATTTACTTATATTAATCATTAAAAATATTTTATATATAAAAATATATTATTTTAAGGTTAAATTACTGTTACAATAGTTAGGTTTCTATTTACAATGTTCAGATTATTTTTCCCAACGGTTAGGTTACTATTATAATAGTCAAATTATTATTTAAATGGTCAAATTATATCCGATAGATGCCACTTCATTATTTCTCTAAATATTTCTACAATTCCACAAAATTGTATATATAGTTTCATTGTATATTATTTTGATTTGTTTACTAATATTTTGTTTCATTTCTATAGTGTTGTCCATGGAGGTGATGATTCAAACTTATTGGGGTGATCCATAATTTCCCATTTTGGCCTTTCTATTATATATATATTTTTTCAAATTCTCATGTTAAAAATTTTCATTGGTTTAATAGTTGAATAATTTTATGAAATTTATTAATAAATTAATGTGTTATTGTTTTCTCTCTTCATGTATATTACATATATAATATAATACACATTTATTTATGAAATAATTATCATTTAAAAAGTTTTTGTCATTACATATGTCACGTTTTTTTATCCAATTTTCCGAATTATTTTTATATTATTATATATATCACCCCCACATTAATGGAAATAATTTGGGATGTTATACTATATATAATGGAGCTTATGGGTGATTGATTTTGTTTCTTATGGGTGAGGACACTATTTACTCATCCCTAGTCTCCATTTTTGAAGGCGTTTTGTTCTACCTCTGTTTTGAGGTAGGTGTTTCTATTCCAAGGTTTAATTCAATGAATTTATTATTATTATTATAAAATTACATATGATTATACATATAATTGAATTTATTTATGGTTTTCAATCATTTATTGAGAAGATTAATCTTTTTAAAGGGGGTTTCTTTCAAAACTGTGTTTTGCAAACCATGTGTTTGATTAAATTCATGAATGGTGGTTTTAATTTAGAAATAGGTTTTCAAACCATGAAGAAGATTCGATTAAATATGAAATTTTATATAAATCGTGATCATTGATGTGAAATGTATTTTAAAAAACATGAAACATTGGGAACCTTAGGTTCATTGAGAAAGGGACATAGTTGACCGTAGTGTGCATGGCATTACTAGGGGTTACTTTTGAATATCGATGGACTGTGGAAAGACTCGTTATTAGTTGGTACCAACATATGTATAGTTTGTCCTCTGTTATGTTTAGTATATATTACCATAGTATAAAGATCAATATAGAGTTCCATTTATGTATTATCACAAGATAAAGTTTGTCTGTATTTATTATCACATGTTTTTAACATGGGTTTGTATCACATGGTTTCACATGATAGGTTTTTAAATTCATATGTGTTTACTTTATTACCTTATGGTGTATGGATACAAATTCTTTTAATATCAAAAATATTTTTCATATTACTTAATTTTTGAATATAAAATGGTTTTATGAAAAAATAATAGAAAATGATATATAAATTGGTTTGGATTTATAAAAATGATTTTAAAAACTTTTTTTTTAAATCTCAAACTGTAAAATTCTTGATAATAGACCTTATATAGGGTATATGGTGGTATCATAATTGGATTTTTTATCATACTAAAATTATTACTTTTCTTAGTTTAGACATTGTTTTTTAGGACTCAGGTAAGGGGAATGGAATTTTATTGCATACCATCTTCTATTTCCACCATTAACTTTGTAGTTAGATGGTTTGGAGGTTTATTTGGTCACATGGAGAATTGTTGGTCTTATATTGTCGTAATTTTTGGTTTAGAGGGTTCAGATTTGATTGAATGGATATTTGAGGTATCTATTTCTTTTGGTTTTTCCTCTTGTTTTATGTATTGTTTTGTTAAATTCTATACTTGTTATCTGTTATCTTATTGCAACTCACCACCGTGGTGTGCCAACTATGGTAGCTTTTCTAGTTTACTCATGTTGGTGTGTTACACATACACAAGAAAATGAGTGATCTATAAAGCCTCATATGGCATAATCAATGCCTAAAATGATGAATGTAAAACATTTGAGTTTAGAGACATATCAATGTGATAGAAAAGGGTGACAATTAGAAAAATTTACATTAAAACATGATATAATATAATAACATTAATACAACATAAGAATGTAGTCAGAAGAAAAAACTTGTCATCATAAGTACAAGTCAATGATAACCCCTGAGAAATCATAACATAATGTTCTTTTAATGTAATATTATACATCATATATGGTATCTGATGAGGTAAAGACATTACAAAATTCATTAGAGGGTTATATAATTCTAATCCCACCCATTACAATCATATCGTGTATATGAATTTGTGTTCCACATAGATTATACAAACAAATAATTAATTCAAATTTTTTATTCCTATGATTATGTATTATGGGTTAAATTTATATAATCCCACAATTAAATAAAGTTAATTAAATCAATTTGAATGCCCTTGAATGTATATGGGGAAAGAAATTCACAAAAACAAATTTGGTAGGGAAAATCATGAGATAATTTTGACAACATTACAGGTGTATGTAGAGGTTCATATAAGTGTTTAATGAGAGTTAAAGGTGGTATCTCATTAGTAGAAAATATAATGAAAATAAATCAATGTTTAAAAATATTTTACAACATCAAAAAAATAAATATCAAAAGGAATTATAAAGAGAAATTACTTGAATAAAGAGGAGGAATAAAATATTTTTTACAATGAGAGAGAGAATTTAAAAGATTTATAAGAGTTTGTCTCGAAATTTGGAATATATTGGGATGGATTTGAAGATATAGAGTGAGTGTAACTTTATGCTCAATGAGTTTTGAGTGAAGGGGAGTGGGATGTTGGATGCGTATTTATAGAAAAAGAGAGGGGAATTATTTATTAGTTTCTAAACTCAGATTTTAGACTCTATATGATAAAATAATAAAAAAATATACCTTAACATGGTTTTTCCCATCCTTTTTACCAAATAAGAGTATTTTTAATTATTTAATAAGTCTAAGTTATGAAAATATTAAAATAATAAATTATTTAAGTAGAAGTTATTTGTTTTTATAAGTAATTGATTTTAAAACCTTAAAATACAATATAAGTTTGGGATGATTCATTAAGGGTTTATTAAATTAATTAAATAACTTTATAAAAAACAATATTTTAAAGGTTAAACCTATCATTTATCATGGATTCAATTTAAAAAATTTATTACATCACTTTTGGGCTATTATGATGCATAATATAAACCATATATATATATATATATCATATTTAATTTTTGCCAAAAACTCCCACTATAATAGAAATTTATGAAAAATTTATAAATAGATAATTTCAACATGTTAATTTTAAAAATAATATTTAATTTACAAAAAAATATTTTTTAAATATGAGAATTTTAACTTTTAAATAAAAACCCTAACTAGAAAATGTTTTTCAGAAGTAACAAATTTACAACCCTTATAAAAATTACATCATAATTTAATAAATTACATTATCATTTTTATTAGTATTTAATAAATTATATTATCATTTAAATGAAAATAAATATTATTTAATAAAAATATTTTATAAATATAACAATTATTTTAAAAATAATTCACTTTATCAAAAATAGTGACATAACAGAAATTATATATTTCCCGAAAATATAATTTGAATGTATTTGTATCAAAATATATATTTTATCATACACATTATTTAATTATATATATAAAAAGTAATAATAAAAAATGGGTGCATATTATCATTATCTTACTAATAATAATGTATAAAAATTTATACTACTAGTGTGTAGTTACTTAATCACCTATTATAGTAATGTACATCCTTAGTGTATGATGTGTGATGATTGTACTTTCTTAGGGTGGTTCAATAAACATGGTTTAGGTTGTGTTATCAATAAGCTCAAACATCTACTATAAATAGTTTCACTCGGGTTTTAGTTATTGAATCTAAATTTAGAATTAGTCATGGGAAAATAATAGTGATTCAATCTACCATATAATATTTTATAAATAGGTTTCATATGGTACAATTCTAATGGTCAGAGCCATCATTTATTCCATCAGTGTCCATGGGATTTTATCATGAACCTTAATATATTCTAATATTAACAGTCACTATAAAGTACTATGCTTTCAACAGTTGTTATTCTTAATGATATTTTAAGTATGAAATAATATATTTTTTAAAGACTCAAAATAACAAAAGTAGTGTATGTGTTTCCAAAAACTACATCACTTAATAAGGAATTAATTAATTTAATAAGGAATTTCATTTATAAAGGATTTGGGAAATAAATTTTTTCCATTTAGAAATTCCACCCTCAAAATTTCATTTCATACACTAAAATAGATTAGGGTACTTCTATTTCATCACTTCTAGGGTTCCCATGTTTCCACCTCAATCATGAGGTTCCGCCAAAACAATTTGACAAGGTAAGGTGTCTTTTTTCGTATAAAATTTTATTTATGAAATAATATCTTCAATGGATTATCCTGATATGAAAGATTATTATTGAAAAGAAGAACCTATAGATTCTGTACACGTGAGGGGTCTAGTATGTACTTTGTTAAAAGGGATACATAAAACACATCATGTAACTAATATTAGTTAGGGGGAGCCCCAGTTGATATGCCACAACTCCGATGAGATCCAGGATTTAAAATAGTATGATGTCTCTATTATTATGAATTAAATTCATCCCATACTTATGATTTTTTTGATGGTGATATATGAAGTAACAACTTGTATCCGAACTCAAAATAAAGGTCTCATCAATGATTGTCCACATAGTTTTTATATAAAATTTTGGAATGTTTCTTATGAGATTTATTGTTTTTAAAATCTTATATCATCTCTTAGATAAAACATACCCCCATAAGCTTTATCTCATTATGTTTATCCCAGTATGTTAGATTCATACACCTCTTCCTTTATAAAACCTCATAAGGATCCATTTGAATGCTAGAATATAGACTTTTATTATATGAGAACTACTCTAGGGGAATGTATTGATAAAAAATACTTGGAAAACATTAAACATTATCTCAACATATTATATAGAGTTTGAATTGTTATCTCCAATGGACCATCTATTTGAGGGAGAGAAGTAGTACTAAAACTGGGATCAATATCTAATGCTTGATGAAGGGATCTCTGAAAACTAGAGTATACCTTAGATATCTATCTGATACAATGGAGAGATGAAATACATGCAGTGTTACTACTTAACTTATGTATATATTGGATATTTTATTAGGTGATAAATATTCCTTCATATTAATGAAATACACTGAATTTATAAAGCAATTTCTACCATCAAGATGGTTTTATTGACTTAGTTGTATCAGGGAATCCTTTGATGAATTCTAGGATTATGTTTTTCCATTTCTAAAATAATATGGGAAATGGTTTCATCATACACTTAAAAAGTTTTTCATCCATCCTTGACATGTTATCATACCAAGAATCAAGATAAAAATATCTATATCTCCTCCTTTATGTTATCCCACCTGATGTTTTATTTTAGATCTATATAAATCTTAGTGATTCCTAGATAAATAGTGAAGTATGATCTATTCACATCATATATAAGTTCCCTCTTCATATTTTGTTTATATGGCATATATATCCAGGTTCCATACCTTATAACTCCATCTTTAAAAAAGTTAAACTCTAGAATATTTACTTATTTTTTGTACCTCCTCATCATCCTTTTTGTCCCCCCTTGATTTTCTCAAGAATAGATGGTAGAGAAGATATTTAAAAATGGTAGGATGAAGTCTCTTTTATTATTCCCATATCTATAATTTTCATGTATAAGAATATTGGATCCCTTTCAATCCACATCATGAATTATGCTGTGGGATACTTTCTACTCAGAGCATCTACCGCATTGTTCACGTTCCTAGAATGGTAATGGATTTAACAATCATAATACTTGATCTGACCTAACCACCCTCATTATCTCATATTGAGATATTTTTGTATTAACATATAATTGGGGATTTTATAATCCGTATATATTTTCCACTTATCCCCAAATAGTTAATTTAATCAAATATTTACTATGTTGATATATGTATCTAATTATAGATGTTGTCTTGGGTTATTATACTCGTGGATATTTATTTATTGGGTGGAATAGGCTATAAATCTTTTATTATGTATTTGTATAAAACCCAATAATATATTGGAAAAATCCCTGTAGATAAAAAATACTTCCCCAGAAATGGGTAATATAAGAAGAGATGCAGTTATTAATTTCTTTAACACTTTAAAGTGCTCAACATATTCATCAGTCAGGATAAATTCAATACCTTCCAAGTTATATTGGTTATTAGGATTTAAAATCATGAAAATTTTATTATAAATCAATGATAGTAACCATCTAGTACAAGGAAACTACAAATATCCATCATATATGATAATACGAGCCTTCCTTCAATTTCTTCTTTTGTATTATGATCCATATATATATATATATATATCATTTTTTTGGGGATAAAATTCCTCAACAATGTTACTTTCTCTATCGAAAAACTATTTTACTATACTTATCATATAACTTTTCCTTTAACAATGTCCTCATTACAACAATCAAATCCTCCCCATGATCCACCTTGATTTTTGAGTAGATGAGAACATCCTTAATAATGACTACCAAAGAATTTTTGTGGTAGTACCTAATGACTCTATTCATTGTGTCAATGAACATAACAATAGATTTAGTGAGTCTAAATAGAATTACACTGAACTCATATTATCTATACCTTTTATGAAAGGTATCCTCATGGATATCCTTACTTATCATCTTTACTTGACAACATCCTGAATAGAGATTCCCCTTGTAGATGTTTTGGGATCCACATAGTTGATCAAAGAAGTCATAAATCCAAGTAAGGGATACTTGTTATTTATCATGATCTTTTTTAAGCTCTATATAATTAATACATAAGTTCATTAACCCATCCTTCTTCTTGAATAAAAGGACTGGTGAACCACACAATGGAGCACCTAGGAATATAAAAACTTTATACAGATTCTCTATTAATTGATTCCTCTTCTCTTCATGTTAAATAATGTACATTCTATATCAATTCTTCTATATTCAAAATGCATGTGGTATATTTTTTTATTAATAAATCAACCTTTTATCTCATAGGAAGAACATGTAATTCTATGATAAAAACATCAAATTATTCTGACACAATGATAATGTTTTCAAGGATATTTTATTACATAGTTCAAATCATCTGAGAAATACATTATTACTCATGTGTCAATAAAAGGAATTCTTTAGTTGACAATTCTAATGTAGATTCATCCTCATAATGACACTTTTATAGAATCATAGGATGATTTTTGATACTAATGGTGATTTTCATATCTATGGTATTTTTGTTTTCTATTATAATGAAAACCAACCCATTCTCAAAATAACAAAAAATTACATGATTTGGGGGTATCAAAAGGTTTTATAGAAAATCAAGTCCAAAATATTGATAGGGAGGTGTTATATACAAGAGATTCAATAATTCTCCCATTATCTAATTTTATTTATAGATTGTAATCACTAATTTAAGGTGGTGTTTGAAAAAGTATATTAAACATGCATGATATGAATGAATGTGTAGAACCAGAATCAAATAGTATGTTCACAATACATTAATAAATTAATAGATTACCTATCACCACCTCATTTCCAGTATCCACCATAGTAGTTTTTATGGTATAAAATTTCCATTTCTCTCTAGGTCTTGGAGGTTTTTTTCATTGGTTATCATCGACACCCCTTATATTATTTCATTGATTCACATAGTGTTCTTGTTCATTGTAGTTGAACAATTGTGAGATAGATTAAGATTTGACTGGAGAATTCTTTCTTCCATCACATTGGTGGGTTTCTCCCATCGGCATTCACTATCAAAGTGAATTTACATCCAATACTTAATGAATTGAATTATCTCCTTCCAGAAATTTCTGGGATACTTCTTCCCACACTTCAAAGAAGTGGTCTATTGGAATTTCTTAACACTGTGAGGGTTATCGACAATTCCATTAGAATTAAAATTAATACATAACTTCTTATATTATGATAGATGTTACACTTGAGATTCACTAATATTCAGTTTGAATTTGAGGGCACATCACACATTTTATTCATATCTGTCAAGGTCTAGATTCACCAAATATCATTTTATAGATTTTGATTTTAACCACTAAAAACTTTTCAAATTTACTTTTAGGGTCTAGGAGAAATATAACGGTGTATGGAACAACTGTTTTTAATTTTACCTCATATGACCCATTGTATTCAGTAAACTTTTTATTGTGTCTTTGAATATTACTCTCTATTTTATGTCATAGAGTGTGAGGAAAATATTTATCAATTGATTTTCTAGAATTATTTTCACTACATCTATTTGATCATCTCCTCGACCTCCATATTTTTTATCAATGTCCACTATTGATCAGATTCTCCCATGAGTTTTATATTTATGATCTATTTCATTATGATTAAGGGATCATAATATCCTATGAAAGTAGGTATCCTTTGTTGAAAAATGTATTAATTGAAACATTTAATTTATTAGGTATATCTGAGTTTATTAGAGTTAAAAAATTGAGTTAATTGAGTAAGTATTATCATGAAGTCCTCAAATACTACATCTATTATATTGAGCATCTCATTTTTTTGGTGATCATATCACCCACCACAATAGTTTTTGACTCAATTTTTCATATTTCCACCCATTGACTAAAATAGAGATAAAATTTTGGATGATAGTTTTTAAGTTGTTAAACATATAAAAGGGGAACTATAAAAATATTAACGATAACATACAGATTACATGTATTATTTAATGTATGAATTTCTATGTTTCAATATAAGATACCCATAGTCTCTTTCCAAACCAAAAATTTAATGTGAATTTTTTATTCCATTAAAAATAGTTCACAAGGAGCCTTTGAATTTACCAAATCATATCCCTAGTGAGTGTCAAAAAAGGTGTGAATCAAGGAATATTTTTTGTTGTACTAGGTGATGATTAAGAGAATACCCAATGTGTCCTTTTGGGGTTACTACCCCTAGCTACAAATATGATAGAGTCACATCAACTTTTAGTATATGGACTTGTATTTCATTTCCTCAAAACCAAATACTATATTCATTGGAATTTTCTCTTATGTTCATTCTTATACCTACGAATTTCACTATATTTTTATAATCCAATTCCCAAAAAAAAATAGACATTACTTTGATACCAAATATGAAAATTTTATTTCATTCACACAATTTAGTTCACGATTTTTTACATAAATAATCACCTAATACAATCCCCAAAGATCAAGAGGCCATGTGTATTACGGAAATTATATATATAGCACATTAACATAAAATAGGGATACAAATACCTTATTTCAAATATCCATGACATGAAATTATATTACATTGATATTATAATAATTAAAGATATAACTTTGGTATACACAAAAGAAAAGGGTGAGATATAAAGGATAGTAAGGGGATAATGAAATAATAACATCATGAAAGTAAAACATGCTAGTCAAGGGGCTTATCCAGGTGAAATAAATGGGTGAGAATCATTGTTTCATTAGAAAATATCATATGCATGGTTCAGAAAAAACTGTTTGATGATTTTATTGTGGGGGGTTTTATATTAATAAAATAATTCACACCGCGTTCAACATTTAGGTCAATCTTCAACAGAAACACCCAACAGTTGCAATATCCATAACACATTACATACATTCTTTCTAAAGGTAGGCGGTCTATTGTAGTTTTTGACCAAATGTAAATTAGAAACTCACATTAGTTGAGATGATGCAATGTAGGGATCATCACACCCCTTTTTGGTAAATTGATTCTTGTTCTAGTACATTCTTATTGATTTAATATATATTTGAGATCTCTTCCAAATCTTGATACGAGACCTGTTCCCCTACAAAATGATCAGGTTTAAAACCCTTTAATGTATAAATGGAAATTTATTAATGAGCCCACCTATATGTGTCCATGGGTTTTCCTTAAATTTCCCTTAATTCATAGTAGATTATATAGAGAATTCATATAACCTGGAACTCTAGAATTTATTTCCATCTAGGGAGGTGATTAATATTATAAGGACAGGATTGAACCTTTTTGAGGTTTTCTATATATCTTTCTTATATTAGGAATCAAAAACCACATAGTTCATTAAACCTATGATGTTTGACCTCATGTGTAAGTGAAATATATGGGGGAAGAAAGGCACATAATATAGATATTGAGCATCAAGGATGTGTCCTACATATCCCGATTATGTTAGGAATCACTATTAACACAGTTTAATCATGACATTGGGATATACCTAGAGACAGGTTCCCCTAAATTAGGCTATCATATCATTCCACTAATCGAGGATCACAAAATGAGGATTCCCTAGCTGGTGTAGATTCATAATGTGAATGATATGATCATTGAAAATCCCTAAGATCACTTGATCCATGATTAGTGTGAGAAAAAATGGGTATTAAGGGATTAGTCTCTCGGTATATGGATGCCAAAATTATGATTTGGGACAACCCTTTGGAAATTTGATATGTAGATCGGGCCTTAGGAATACATCATACACATCTTTGTTTTAGTAAGGAATTAGATTCATTATTGTAAAATTAGCCTCTAAAAATTTTGGCGGATGATGAATAATTATTATACCATGAGAGAGATTAGATACTGATGGTTGGAATGTGAAAGAAATTGGGGGAATCACATTGAGTTAGATGTCTATTTGAGTTTTGTCTTTAAGAAGGTGTCTTATGTATCCTGATTATGGAAGGAATCAGATCTCTTGTAGTTCAGTGTGATCAATTCTTACACACTGAGGTTTTCCTTATATAATCTCTAGATAAGGTTTTCATGTACTTGGAAATCTACTTGACATGTCTTGACTATGTTCCTGTCATGTTATAATTGTCTCCCAGACAGGTTCAAAGATGTTTGGACTTGTCTTGGATATCTAGTAGATATGTCTTAAGATAATCTCATGATCTAGTTGACTTTTCTAGAGGACATCACATAAACTGAATGAAATTTATGGAGACCATATCATGACCAACATTTACATATATACAGAATCACTACTACAGAACATGCCTTTAACAGTTCTATGAATGTCCTTTATCAGTTCTAGAAAATTGTTGACAACATGAGAAACATTAAATTCCCATGACATTATCAGCACTGAAAAACACTGACAAAGGGGAAATTTATCAGTGGTAATAACTCTGCTACTAAAAGAATTCTTTATCAGTACTGTAAAAGTGCAGATAAAGTAGACCTTTATGACCACTTTATAAGTGTTTATCAATGAATTTTTATCATCACGTTGAAAAGTGATGATAAAAGGCCATACTACTGTATGCTATAAAAACACACTACAACACCACTGTGGTATGTTGTTATAGCACACCACTACACCAGAAGCACTAGAAGAACCAGAAACACACCAGCTATATCAACAATAACAAGTACATATACAAAATTTAAACGAAATGAAATTTACAAAACAAATACCAGAAAAGACACTATATTATATAAATTTCAAACATTGATTTATACAGTTACATAAATAAAAATTGTTACATACATTTAAAAACAATCCTACCTGTAACTGTTACCATGATTTCCATTGAAATTCTTTGTCGAACTGCCAATATTGTATTAGCAGCTTCAAAGAAACCACATTAACTCGAACAGAAGAATCCACCTTTATAAGAAAATAAAAATTTTGTGAGTAATACTAAAAAAAAATAAATTAAACATAAATATGAAACTATATATTAATTATATGGACAAAAATTTTACTGTGAAAACATCAAGATTACCTCTATGATTGAGTAGAGGCAACATCATTTCTCTTGTTACAAAGGATGTGGAGGTAACTTGAAAGAAAGTGATAAATGAACCACAACATGGGTCAAAATATTTTAATGGATAAGAAGCATGAAAGTTGGATAGAGCACCCCAACTGGAAAAAGATAATCCACCTATATAAGAAAATAATTATTATGTGATTTGTAATATAAATAAATGAAGTAAAAATAAATAAGAAAAAAAATAATTAATTTTATGGACAATGATTTTACTGTGAAAACATCAAGAT
This sequence comes from Viscum album, assembly GCA_963277665.1. Lineage (NCBI taxonomy): Eukaryota > Viridiplantae > Streptophyta > Magnoliopsida > Santalales > Viscaceae > Viscum > Viscum album. The sequence continues at coordinate 1,609,076,410 of OY728142.1, forward strand.
TCCCTAAAATAGCATAATTAAGTTACCTAGTTATCTAGGATTTACTTTTTTTTGCTCAATCAATTTTCACATTCACATGTCACTAACAAAACACATTTACACATACAAGTCATGAAAAACAATGTACACATAGTATGCCCCTACTTACACACCCATCCCCCTTTTGAAAACATTCTCACACAAAATAATTTCACAAATTTTCCTCACACCTATTATGGATTTTAGTAACTCATTTAAAATGTTTTCTAAAATAACCCCAGGAGGCACCCTAAGGATTTATATAAAAAACACACCCAATTACACATGAAAATGATACTTTTATAATAAAATTAACCACATAACCACATTAAACATAATTTTTAACACCTATATAATTTAATAAATCTATTAAAAAATTTATAGAACACTTCCAATTAACAAAACTAGATATTACACCAATTTTAATCCAATTCCATAGCAAGTACTTTTTTTAGAAATTTTTACACAATCTAAAATCATTTTCAAAACATGTCTTTATTCCTTTAAAAACATTTTTGATTCACAATAAAAAAGGTAAAACATGTTCAATAAGGTCAAGTATGTCAATTCCATTTAATAACTTACATTGAAACTTTTCCACATTTATGTGCCTTTGAAAATATGATTTTCACCTTTCAAAAAACCCATAACACCCTTCAACATAAACATACACACACAAAATAGCCATTTTCCTTTACAAAACCCCAACCCAACAAAAATCATGCCAAACAATTTGAAAAAAAATGCGCATCACTTACACCATTTAATAAACCATTTCCACATAAAAAATATTATTTTTAAAACAAATTCTTCATTATTTAAACACTTACCAACTCATAATAAAAAGCACACCATAAGGCTAGCATGACCAAAATGATCCATTTCCCTTTAAAAATCCCTTTTCAACACATACACACCTTAATCACCTACCAAAACAAATTTTTCACTACTCAAACAATTAATTTAACACTTCCATTGATTTTACACAACAAGATCTATATAAATTATCTAAAATTTTTATGGCATGGATCCACCTACATCAGGAAGAGAAATTTCCAATAAGTGATGCGAAACCCCGTCTACTTCAAAACCAAAATTGAAAATTGGATTTTGGATGATAATTTCATACAATTGGAGTGCCAAAAACAGTCAATTGGTATGATTCATGTTTCGATTCACTGAGGTTGAGCGCCAATAATGGGTGGCTTCTTTGGAAATCTCTTGATATCATGAAGAGTTCCCAAATTTTTAGGGTTTCTAAAATAGATCAAGACACTTTTATCAGTGCCTACAAATAAGCACTGATATGACCAATATTTATCAGTGATAAAATTAGAGCGTTCATTAATTCACATCTTTATCAGCATGAAAAATCACTATAAGTATTCTTTATCAGCGCTTATTATTGAAGCATTATTAAAGGAATTATAGTAATAAATATAAATAAAAATTTATCAAAATTTATAAATACTTAATAAATATATATAAATATCAATATAGTAAATATATTCATTTTTAAATATGTTTTTTATAATTCTAAAATTATTTATTTCTAATTATAGAAGTATTTAAAAAAATATTATTTAAATAATTATATATATTTATATAATTGTACATATATATTTAATAAATATATTTAAATATAAATATAGTAAATATATTCATTAGTTAAGTAAATTTATTATAAATTTAATAATTATTTATATATACATTATGATTTATTTATAATTATATAAATACTTTTTAAATTTTATTTATTTATTTATAATTATAAATATATAATTGTATAAATATACTAACTATACATTTATAAATATATTTATTTATAAATATTTTTTAAAAAATATTTTTTTGAGATTATTAATTAATATCTCCTTTTAAGTGCATGCATCTATGTTAAAATTGATTGAAATTGAATAAATTATGAATAAGAACACTTTAACAATATTGAAAAAATGGATAAGTTTGGTAACTGTTAATTGTATATAGAAATGAATTTATTAAAAATATATAAAATAAATATTACATACAATTGATCTATGTTAAATTAAAAAAGCAAATAAAGTTCAATTAAATGTCATGTACTAGGAAATTATTGTCATTATTTTTAATTCATATTAATTTTTCACTATAAACCATTATTCAATAAACACATAATTATTTAATGTAAAGTGCATACCTATTTTTTAATTTATAAATAATATTTATATAAATTAAAATATATCTATATATTTAATATATACAATTTAATAACATTAATTATCCTAATTATCTAATTAATAAAATGGTTAATAATTAATAATATATAATCAATCTATTCATTTTAATCAATAATTATTTAATTAATAAAATTTGTAATATTTTGTTTAATTAACACAAATTTTTAATTATTTTATTATATATTTATATATAATTATTAATCTTCACTAAAAATAAATCATTGATAAAGTATACCATTTATTAGCACTAAAATTAAAGCACTGCTAAAGGATTCATGTATCATCGGTAAAAATAAAGTCCCTGATAAAGGATACCATTTATCAGTGCTAAAAATAAAGCACTGATAAAGAATACCATTATTAGTACTAAAAATAAATCACTGATAAAGGTTTTCATTTGTAATCACTAAAAAAGACATTCTGATAAAATGTGAAATTTATCCGTTGTTTATTTAGAACAGATAAATATTCCACTTATCAGCATTTTGGTACAGATCTGATAAATATCAGTGATGTTAAAGGCATGTTTTGTAGTAGTGGGTGTTGCATGACTTGGAGACATGTATACAGGACATCTGATTATCAAGGATAACATGTGTGGAGGGTGTTTCATGACTTTCCTGACATGTTTAGAGGACATCACATGATCAAGGACCACATGTATAGAGGGTGTCTCTGACTTGGCTAACATGTTTGGAGGAAATAACATGATCAAGGATGACATGCCTTGGAGACATTGTTAGACCCAGTTGATATTTCATGGTGTTTCCACATAACTTGGGTGATAGGTCTAGGGGACATCACAAGACTTGGAGGGAAAGCTCATACAACTTTTCAAAATGGGGGGATTCCTAGATGGTGTCATGTGACTTTCTTGATATGACCGAGGGACATCACATGATCTGAATGACTTTTAGAGGGAGTGACACATGACTTAAGCGACCTATCTCGAGGATGTATCATGATCTCGACGAGTCATGTGAAGGACATGAAGATGAGTGAATCTGTATTCACATAAATCTATTGTCTTTATGACATTATTCTAGTATATATTGTATAAGTGCCTTTTGTTTTCCAGTTTTTTACCTTTTTTAGGTTTCTCATGATGAAATGGACATGAGGGACTTCCTTTTCATAAGGCCAACCCTTGATATCATGTGAATTATGATAATAAGGTTTTTAATATGAATCTCCCATATGATCTCAAAAGCTATCCTTTATCTCCCCAGTTTCCCGTGTATGGATTTAGGCAGTTGAATGATAATTCCCCTACCTCTCCTAATAGGAATCATCATTGTTTCTAGTGTTTATCTTCCCTAGATTATGTTCAAGTTATGACTTTGGAAGGAATTCCTCTGATCATGGTATGCTATGAGGGGCTGTCATAGGTGTTGGCAAACTCCCCATGTATCCCAGATGGTTGTGATTTTTTCCACCCATTAAATCACTCAGAGCTATTCAAGAATATTTATCTCATACTTGAATGATTTGACAAGATTATGGTTATTTAAATGGGACTCAAGGCTAGGTATAATTTTTTTTGATAAATGGGAGTGTCTGTTTTGGGTTAGGGAGAGCTACATAAACTTTTCAAATAAAAATACACACTATTCACATTTACTAAGAAGCATGATATTGTCAATTTTTTATTCTTTCCAATCGGAGTTCCTCAAAGATATGATTAGTTGTTGATGTATTAGAAATAAATTCTTCCATTTATCCCATGGTGGTGTAGTAATTTTCCTTTGGGATATCTTCCGACTGCTCAAAATATCTCTTATTATAGAGATGTATAAATAATTTCTTTTTTCCATGGATGTCTAGGAAGGCCTCACACAAACTCTATCCTTGGTTTGGGAGAGGATAAACTCTATGAAAGAGAAATTAAGGAAGGATTTGAATATATGGTCACACATTTACTTCAAGTAATTGTTCAATATATTTGTTTTCTACAGTAGAGATCAGCCAACTACTATACATCCTCACAATTGTACTTCCAGATAGGTTCATAATATTGAATATATGGTCACACATTTACTTCAAGTAATTTTTAAATATATTTGTTTTCTATAGTAGAGATCAGCCAACTACTATACATCCTCACAATTGTACTTCTAGATAGGTTCATAATAGCTTGAGTTTTTACTTGGAAGTCTTGGAAGATAGACAATATACCCTATGGGGCTACCAGGTGAGGCTTGAGATATTCCAAAAACATATCCTAATGGGTTTTATAGACATGTTATTGAATGGATGGATTTTTCCATCTTTGGATGCTTGCTCAAGAATCCAGGTAATCACATTAGTGATGACATGTTGGTTATTAAAGTGACGGTCTCAAAATTTATCCAGACAAACTCTTACTAAATTTTACCAAGTCTTAGGCCATATTCAGAAAGTAAAAATCTCTTATAGGATCAGTGGTCCTTTCCAATTATTATATGTAGGCATATGGGATAATTTATACTATTCAAGTCTTAATAAACAACCAGGATCCCGGGTGCCTCGTTCTTCCTCATGCTGATGAACTTTTCTAGGGTCGAGGTAAGGCTATTAATCGTTGATCAGGTTTAATGAAATGGTGAGGTAGTCTAGCCATTTCATCTTTAAGCCTCATTCTATGATATCCTGGATAATTTTTGATAATGGTATCATATCTCTTGATGAGCGGTCATACACGATCTCCCTTTAGGAAGGGGTCCTAATGGACCAGATAGATGAGTTGACTATTTTCATGCTATATAACCTTTATCGGTTCACTCACCAATTCAAGTTCATCCAATGGGTTTCTTCTCTCCCCTCAGATGGTGCATATGGAGAACAACATCCAAGGATGGAATGTGAGGACATGAATTTTGTGATCATAATTTTTCCTTTTGGTATACCCATATTTCTATGTTATGATTATGCCTTTGCTTAGGTGGATTACTAACTAGGTGGTGTGCTGGATAAGCTGGTCCATTAGGTGGAAAAACGATGTGCTTCACTGACCCCCTTGTATGTAGTAATGATGGAGTTGATTCAAGACTAATTCAAGCCTTAAAGTAAGTGTCCCCATCATTATGATGATCATCCCATAAACAAGTAAAAATTTATTGTGGAATATGGACCTTTTGTACTATTGAAAAACGATGCATCCTTTAAGAGAATATCTCATGCAACTTCTTCTATCACTTATTATTCAGCTCAGTTAATTGTTCCCACTTCAGACATATCTACTCCAGTAGTTATATAGGATAAGACACTGTGTAGGCTTATGTAGATGAATATTAACACCTAGATCACTAAGACTACCTAGAAATATTCTATGACTATTAACAACATCTTCCTCAACTCATTCATGATTTGGGAATAGGAAGATTTTAATGCTAACCATTATATGAACTAATGAGACAAATCATCCTGATAAAGAAATATTTGGATAATAGATAAAGGTTATTACATAATTTTAATGATGGGAAGGCCCTAGCTAATCTAATGAGACAAGCTTCAAAGGAATTGGAATAAATCCATCCAATAATATCTTAGATGTATGTTCAGATGGATTCATTGACCACACAGATAGGGATACATGAGTATATCATAGCTTTCTCAATGTCTAATCTTTCAGTGTCATCATCCTCATTAGAAAATACCCATAAAATATTTTAGGTCCTCTCTACTCTTATCGAGACTCTCCATCCTTGGGATGAAGTGGATGAAACAGGGAAAGTGATGCTTCAATGTACAATCGATGCTTCTCATTATTTGTTTTCCGATTTTCACTGATCACCCAATCAAATATTATTATAGATTGATCATGAATGTATTTTTTTCTGATTTAATCCTTAGAGAGGCTTTGAAATGGTAATATCCATCCCATTTTATACTATCAATGAATATATCTTTTTAACATTATTTTTCATTGTTGATTTTTTCACTATTCACGATGTGCATGACTTTTTTTCATTTTTCTTGATGGATCATCAATGATAACCATCATTTTCATAATTTCAAGTAAACCAGAATTCTAGGATTTGAATGTTCAAAGCATAAAATATTTTCATTGAGAAATTATCATGAATTCCCACTAACATGATATTCCTCATTGATGTGTCTACTCTAGTTATCTTGTGATTACTATATTTAGAAAAGGATAATTTAGGTATAATATATGTCATGGGTAGAGAATTATTTGTCTTTTTATGAAGTAAATGGGATAATCAACCATAGATTGAATTTTTTTCTATACCTATATAGTGGGACATACACGCTTTGTATATTTTAATTTTATATTTCCCTAATTATTTCATAAGGATTATATACTAGAAGACATATTGGGTGTGGAATCACCTTTTACTCAGGCCACCCTCTTATGGGTTTTTGGTCTGGTAGGTGTTGTTCATTTTTATAGTCTTTTGTACTATGACATTAATATAATGTAATTTAAGGTCTTTTATCTAGGATTTTCTATAGTTGTAAATATACTATTTGAGAAGTAACATTCTCTATTCAGTTTAATGTCATGAAGAAAGGATATATTCCATTCCTTTTAACATCATGTTGAAAGGACTAAAATTTTACTTTCACATTAAATTATTATTGATAGTAAATGATTAGTGAATATGGAATATATGGAAGACATGAAAGGGATGAACAATAACTCCCTAATATGTTGAGTTCCTTCTTGGTGTATGTAGGACTCACAAGGACCATAGTTCTTTTCCCACAAAGAGTTTATTCCTTTGATTGGTAGCTCAAATCCCTTATATGTATGTGGAATGGTGAAACAGATGCATCCCCACTCTCTTTTAATGGATATTGCTGATTTGGGGGTTGGGTATGGGTGTATGGGGAAAAGTTTGGGAAACATACTCTACCTAGATAATTGAAATGTGGTTTGAGTAAGCCATTACCCAAATTCCGAGTCAATGCATTTGGAACAGGGAATACATGCTAGGAATGACCCACAACACCATGAGGTTCCAATTTCTTCCATGGTGTTACCTGGGATCACAATGATCAGATTTCCATTCCTAGAAGTAGGGGATGCCTATGTGTAGTAGGTCAAAGCCCTTATGTATTGATAGCCTGGTGAAACAGAGGTGTCCCCACTCTTTTTTGATTACCTTGAAATATTTTCTACAAATAAAATTTTTGGATGATGAAGTTGGGTATGGAGTGAAATGATATATTGGAAGGGTTCTAAACCCTTATGTAGTTTATCCCTTTATGGGGAAATCTCGAGACCTACACCACGTGGATTCAAATTACATGGTGTGGGACATCAAAAGGTTTGGTAAATGAGTGTCTCATTATTATTTTGAGAAGGGATATAATACATGGTGACATAATGTCAAGGATGTTGAATCCACATGAATAGTTTAGTGATAGAAATTTAAAATCATGGTCCAAAGTTCTTTGGTTATGTGAATGGTATGTGAAACTCATGTTGGGGATGAACCAAAACACCCAATGATTTTTTGTTCCACCATGGTGACATCAAGTATCACAAGGGACAGAATTACCTTTTTGGAAATGACTGAAAAATTTGTTAGATGACCATAGGAACATATGCATGATCCATAAACATATATTAATAATAAGAAAAGGGTTCTGCTAAAGTAGGTTATTATTTTCTAAGGGCCATGGAAGGTTTGTGGGGATCTGAGGTGCTAAAATCATGAAGTATGATTGTATAAGGTGTAATATTCAAGAAGGATTCGAGAACACTAAAAGTTTTGATTTCGAATAGAGAGCATGTTATCACAGAGAGGAGATATGAAAAATTATTACATTAACTTTTTCCTAGACTAGGTAGTCTAGTGAGCATGACTGGATTTTTTCTAGAGAAACAAAGTGGGCCCTATTTTCTTTATTACCTCTACATTTGTGATCTAATTTTTTCCTAAACATCGAAGGTGAAGAGTTTAGTGAGAGAATACTTGAATTTTCCTCTTGATGACCTTTTTTGGTTTTTAGCCTATCATGTTTTCTGTCTCTTTCAGAAGACGTTTATGGTTATGTGATCTGGACCAAAAAAGGATAATGTTTAAGGGTATAAATCTTGGACCAAAGTGCAGAAATTTTATGACCGTGACACACATGGACCTAATATGAGGGTAAAATTACACAATAAGATAATTAGGATACCCAGGGGATAAAGTACTCCAACATCTTTCTATGTGGGAGATGAAAAAATTATAAATCTTGGATAGAGTCTCTTTGGTCATGGGTAATAATTTGAAACAATCATAATAGTGATGAATCAAAACACTATAAGGTGATGTGTTCTTCCATGTTTACATCAGGGCTAAAAAGGATCAGATTGAAGTTTTTTCATGTAATGACACATTTGGTTGAAAACAATAGGGTCATATGTAGGATTCATAGTCATAAATTCATATTCAAATAAAGGGTCACTTGAAGCTGGGTACCCCTTTCTAAGGGCCATGTAAGGTTACGATGACCTGAGGTTCTAAAATCACGAAGTGTTATTTATGGGTTGATGGGATTGAAAGATGGAAGAAGCACTCAATACTTCGGTGGAATAGGGTTAGGCTCTTGTGGTCCTTTAATAAGGTATTATGATATGTAATGGATTTTACCTTTTAACATCTTATAGTAGGTATGCATTTTTAATGTTGTTTTAATGGAATGTGATTAAGATGTTTTCTATGCAGTTTAATATCATTCAATAAAGATGTGGGGATTAAAATTAAAGTTGTGTAACATATTCTTGGAGACACTTCATACTTCTCATGAGAATTTATATGTTGGGAGAATCTTTAATTCATGCACATGTATATTTGTGGATAACCATATTCCAGATCCATTCTTGCACATATTTATTATATGTGAAAGCTTGTTGTACCTAGATTTGACTTGTGTGTATGAAAGATGAGATTGTTTGACATGTACATTTTTTTTGAAAATATTTGTACCCTAATTTTTTTATTTAGACTAATATTATGAAGCTAGGACATTTACTACATAGGTCTGGCCCATATGAAGTCAAGGGTGTATTTTAATATTTTTATATGTTATGGATGAAACCATAATTTGGGGGTTAAGAGTCACTAAGTATCCTATTATAATATGAAAAAATGCCAGTGTAGTTATTGAATGGGAAATGATCTCTGTATGCCTAACCCACAAGACGAGGGGGTCATTGTTACCATGGATTCTTATTGATGGGCCCCAGATTGGTGATTTGTGCATCACTATGTATCCTATGATTATAGGAATAAATCCCAATGTAGTTCATGATAATACATGGAGTATCGCTTCTTGTAGAAAGAACATGGATCCCCAAAATTAAAAGGGAATATTGAAAATGGATCCAAGAATAGAGGTCTGTGTGTCACAATGTATCCTACAATTGTAGGAATTGAGCCACACATTGTTCTTGAATAGAAAAAACTCTAAATGAAACATACACATATGTAGAGGGGGAATTGTTCCCATACATTTTTGTAGATATGCTCAGGATTGAAGATCACAGAATCACTATATATATCCCACATATAATAATATTTCCACATGTTGTTCTTTAATAGAGGCATGGTGGAAGTCCAACACTATTGATAGTGGTCCTCTGAAGTGAGGTACATAGTAGTGTGCAATTTTTGTCTTTTAAGATACATCAAATGTGGATTTTATTAAAATGAAGTGATGAATTATGGTTTTAATTTTATATTATTTCATCCAATACTAAATTAACCTTGTCATGAGATAATATATATGAGTCATGTAGGGAAGCCCTTACCAAAATTCATAATCTCACATGATCCATGATCTGTGCGAGAAAAAAGGAATGGTAAAGAATCTTTTAATGACATGGTGTAAATTAGAGGATGTATATGAGAATTTGTATATTTAAGTGGCTAGGAAAGGATATAGTATCTATTCATCCATGTGTGTCTCATTGGAATGAGAATCATGACTTACATCGTTTTTTAGAATCATGAAGTTTTATTTCATACGATGAGAACAACAACTATGTAGTTTACTATCATGAAATAATGAAAAAGTTGACTTGATGTGATAAACGAGAAATATAGTGGTTGGGACCAATAATGGAGGTATGAGTGTCACTAGGTATCCTATAATATTCAGTATCAAGACATAAATAGTTCTTATATTGGATAATCTCTAGGTTGATCTGACTCACACACCGAGATTAGGGAACTCCATTTCTCTTTTTCATAGACCTAGATCATGTTTTGTGTATTGTTGATTAGATGGTGCTTCCCGTGCAGTTTAATTTCTTATTGTGATGAAATATTCAGTTCATTTTAACATCATGTGGTAAGGAAATATTCCGTGCAGTTTAATGTCGTTAGGTCAGGACATTTTCCATATAGTTTAATTTAATAACGTTAAGAAATTTTTTTCTAGTTTAATGACATAAAACCCAGAAGAATTCATGCAGTTTAACATCATACAACTCAGAAGATTTTTTTTGTAGTTTAATGTCTTGCTACATGGACTTATTCTATATAGATTAACATTATTTGTTTAGTATGTGCATAATGAGTGATGGTAGTTACACAAAGTATTTCTTAAAGAACAAGAATTTATGTGGGGAATGACATGTTCCCTGTCCATTTTGTCATGTGATTAAGCTCCTTTATGATATAAATTATGTGTGATATAAGGTCCTTGGAATTTGTGTTTTATCTTAGAATAATTTTTTCTTGGTATCATTGGGATTTTTTAGATAATAATAGTTCTCCTTGAATGAAATAATAAAGGAAAAACTTTTTATTTATTGTTCATGTGATCTCAATCTGATGGACGTGGAGGTTGTGCAATGTATGCAACCTGTTCTCATCATGTTTTTACAATTCATCCAACCACTTTTATATTTTCTAATCATCAGAGAGTTTCTTGTATTTGCCTATTAAATGTGAGGAAAAATAGAATTTTATAGGAAACTCCACTTGTATTCTATAAACCAATTAATATGAATTTTCTTTTTTCTATTACGCATAGTGGAATGGTAATCTCATAAAGCTTGGATGAGATTTTACGATAAGGAATTCATGTCCTTATTCCTTATATTCTGAAGTATATTTGATTGATTCTTTTAAAGGTCTATCTTTTATCATTTTTTGGTGCATGAGAGATGGCTGAATGACTAGACTCAATGTTATAATCTTGGTACAATTTATTGAAATCTATAAGAGAGAATTTACTACCTTTTCCATTAGTATCGTATGATGGAATCCAGATCTGGTGATGATAATGGACTTCATGAATTTGATGATATTATTTTTATTGACTTTCGTGAAGGGTATTTCTTCCATCCATTTGGAAAAAAATGTCGGTAATAGTAAGGTTATACCTAAAACTTTTATCTCTGGATGGGAGATAGGACCCCATAATATCAATTCACCATATGGAAAAAACCATGAATATTTAGCTATTTATAGAAATTATTAGGATATTGGTTGAAGTTTTCATGAATATTTAATGCATAACATTTCCTTGTGAATTATACATAGTGTTATATCATGAATACCCAATAATAACCCAACCTACTGATTTGATGGGAGAGACAATTCCAAACTAATGTGTGCCATAGAAGATTTCATGGACTTTTTCCATGATGGTTGGAATCTCACTTTCTTCTCTGCAGATATAGAGGATTCCATTGAATTCTTGGTTATTGAGGGATTTCTGCTTAGTTAGACTATCCTATAGGGTAAAGCATGCTGATTAACACTGAATAAAATCTCCTCCATCTCAAATAGTCAGGATAGTTCCATTTTCTATAGAGTCAATTATGGGATCCCTCAATCTAGAGAAGGATACCAGGTCATATTTCTCTTGATTGTTGTTAACCTGACTGATTTTTTCCATGTCACAAAGGATGATTGATGATACCATCCTACAATTCGTGATAAATAAGATATCTTCCTCTTGATCAAGGATTGCCAGGACTATGGATACATTAACAAATACATTATAACGAGCATTCTATGATCAAGGGACATGAGGAAATATGGTCTCAAAAGGTAATTACTTTTTTAGTTCTCTAATGTGACCAGTGACATGGGCGAATTATCCCTTTTTTATGGAATATTCATCATTGATATGCTTTATCACTATCTTTAAATACCATTTGATTTTTATTTGGGATATTTTCAGTCGTAGGTCTAGTTCTAGGCTAGTGATGTGGGATTGGTATTTAGCCACACTATTCTTTTAGCCTTTGGATAGTGAGAAATATTATGGACAAATTTCTTTTTCTAGTGAAACAAATACAATCCTTAATCCAACTTGATTGAGTTTTGAGTTTTCTAGTACCATTCTTGTAGAACATCATATGGAATCAGAAAAATATATATCCCATGTCCAGCAAGTGTCATGGGCATAGAAAAACTCCCCATCCGGAAGCATTGTGCCTAGTGGTCTAATTTCTATGGAGGGATGTTCCTTGCAAAAAATAGCCTAGGAATGTCCTTTTATAAACTTCTTTTACATGAAATGGAGGTCATACTATTATTTAATAACCACCATTGTTCCAAATGCATAGTTATAATGGGATGGATAAGCATTTACATGAGAAGGTCGATGCGAGAGAAAAAGTGGACTTCATAGTGCTACAAATAATGCCTCAAATATTTCACTATAAATATGAATGTGAGAAATTTTTTCTCAACATAATAATATTGGTTCTATGTTCCTAGAATCATTAAGTTGAGTTTGTAGTTATTTTCTTCATTCCCCACATAATTATTATATATGAGGAGAGAACTAAGTAGCCATTCCATATAGTTCACATATAATACGAGTGGATTTCTTCCCGTTAGTATCATCAAGATAGATGGTTACAATAGGTACTATTTGAGACTCTTATAGGCTTCTTATCAGCTCTCATCCCATCAACAAGTGATTCCATTCTTCATTAGCTTAGTGATGGGGTGATATTTTCTGACCAAATTTTTTATGAAACACCAAATTTTAGAGAGGTTATCTTGGATCCGCCTCAATTCATTGAGATGTCGAGGGGTTTATATTTTTTTAATTTCAATCTTTATGTTAGGGTCAAATTCAATTCCCCAATGGTTAACCAAAAAACTATGTAATTCCACTGATGTTACACCAAAATTAAATTATAGTTAATTTATCTAAAGATTATGCCGTCACATCATTCTAAATAAAATTAGCAGGTATTCAAAGTGATCACATCACTACCAGGATTTGATAACCATACCATCGATATAACATTCTAATATTTTTTTTCCAATAAGCGATTAAATATATGTTGCATGACATGTTAATAAGAAACTCTATCAATCTTCAAACCAAAGGTAATTTCCCAATTGAGAAATATCCCTTGAGGTGCTCTGAAGGTGGTGACATCCTCATCTTTAAGGTCCATATTTACTTGATTTTATCCTAAATACCCATTCATAAGGGTGTTTTATTGGAATCTAGAATTTTCATCGATCAAGAGTTTTGTGTTCTAAAATTGGAAATCATCCTTTGTGAAGTATTAATTAAGGTCCATGAAATTGATGTAATATTTTCTTCCATTATTTTTATTGATAGGGATGATGTATGGGATCCATCTTGGGTATTTCAAATTTTAGATAGAATTTTGTTTGATAAATTTGTTAACATCCTTAGTATCATAATAAGGGTTAATCCTATGGGGTACTTCTTGAAACCTCATTATTCATTGGGAAAGACAATATAGTGTGTAGCGACATATTGATTCAGTCCAGGAATTTCTATATAATCTCAAGCTAGTAGATATTTTTGTTGATTTGAAAATGAAATGTATATATCCTACTCCTAGAGATGCATGAAGAAACTAATCAGTATAGGAAATAGTTCCTCTTATGATCAAATATTTACATATCATAGATAATAAATGTTGGTGGATACACGCTCCTCAAAGGTGGGAGGGGCATTCCAAAGGTCATCCTCAACTTATTCCACCTCTGAGTATGTGAAGTAATTTTCATTTGACGTTGGAAATACAAGGTAATATTTATCACTATCAGGGTGGTAGAGGCCATGAGAGAAGTTATTTTTCATATGATATTGGTAGATTCATTTTTGAGAGATTATGAATCAAATTTTATTTTACACTATTATTGGGGATGGAAGTACCTTGAACATCTAGGATTATGTATATTTCCTCAACAAGTTATGGGTGGCCCATAATCACTATCGATCATATTCTATGAATTAAAAGGGACAATACCCATTCCATAGGTTTTCATCTACAATTGGTTGTTTTCCCTCACATTTATATAAATCCACCTCTTTATATGATGCTTCACATGACTCCAAGGGTGAATTGTCACCATGTAGTATGATGACCTTTTCATCAATGAGGTATTTCAATCATTTATTGAATGTTGAAGGTACCACCATATGGATATGAATCCAAGGACTTCCTATCATGAAATTATATGCAATATCTTGATATATGACCATGAACTCAGTGTTAGATTTTAGAACTTCCAAACCAATCGTAGAATTATATCTTATGAGGAGGTGTTTTCTCACTCTTATCATACCCATTAATGGTAAGATTAATGGGAGATAAATCACCCTAACAATATCCCAAACATTTTAGGGTATGAATTAGGATTAGGTTAATCCTATAAAATTTTTAAATTAGAACCCTTTGGATGTTGAAATTATCATGTATACCAGAAAAGTATGCGAGTCTAATGAATACCTAGATGACCTCTTCCTGATCATGATTTGTGAACTAGATAGAGATATGGAATTATAAAGGCATGATCTCAAGTTGATAAAATTGATCTAAAATGATTTCTGTCTCATGAACCAATGGGATCTTGAGGGCTTAAAAAAGTTCATCTCCGTGTTCTTTTGAAAGATAAAGTGTTTCCAATATTGAGATATTGGATGAGACAACAATAATCTAATTTAGAATATCATATTATTGTTCCATAGATCAGTGATTCCCATTTTGGTGTTTATCATTATTATTTTGTTTATGCTCTAGGTAATGTTTTTAGATTGGTTTGGTTCTTGTCCATATTTCAAGAGAGAATCTTCTTCCAATGGAGTAGTTCACGCTGACCTTCCCTATTGCCTAGGTTGACTAGATTGTCAAATCCTGTCAATAGAGTCATTCCAGATGACTAGGTGAGGGACATAGCTAGAGGGCTCCAAGGAAACTCAATTTTTATACTGGGCTCATAGGAGATATTTCCCATTTTTTCTTACCACATATATATACTTTATAGTGATGTGACCGATATATTGGGTATGACCATGCCTGTGCGGTCTGTTGTATCCTCAGATACACCTGCAACCTTTAGTTCCCCAATTAAATAAGGGGAAATCATATTCTACGGAATATTCATCATCATATAATGGTTATTCCATTTGTATCACATTAGAAAAACAAAATATGATCTATTAGTGTGATGTGGGACAGTTGTTTTGGGGATACACCCATGCTTTAGATGTCGCTCAAAAGAAATATCAATGAGTCGAATCATGAATCAAAGATAAATATGACTCCTCCTCTTCTATATGATCATGTTTCAGATGATTATGTCCACCTCATGAAGAAAAAATTTATGTCACCTGCCTAGGGGATGTGATCATTATGGGTCTACAAAGCTGTTCTCTCAGAATGGTATGAGATCATTAAACTATTTTTTGAGACATATAGTTGACAAACTTATTCTGACACCATGATTTTTTTTCTATTCACATTCTTCATAATCTAGGCTACAATTATTTTGGACACCTTTATAGGGGAGTTTTACAACATTGCCTCTCCATAATGAACCATGATTTAGATGCTTTATTTGAAGATGCAATAATCATGGATGTTGTTACCCAGACATCTATGGAATGGAATGCGGATGGGATGGTCAGTGATTTTGACTTCATTAGGATTCCTGGTATGTGGAATCTTGAGTAGGTTATTATACATAAATAAAATTAAATAACGAATAAAATTCTCTTTTTAGAAAGAGTATTCTTGGGATGTGTAACCTTGATCTCTTCTCTCTTCTAGTTAAGGGTTATTCTATTATTTATTCTACTAGATAGGAGGTGCCAGGTAGTTTGCGGCCTAATTTGGTGATTGGATGGGAACTGATACAATTTACTAGGTAAAAGAGACAGTCTCTTCCTTGTGAAGCCTTTTCCCTTATGTAAAGGGAATGAGTCAAGACTTAGCTTAGGTTTACTAAATTAAATCTTCCAAATGTTTTTTATTTTACACATACTCAAATAATCTACCTAGATATTTCATTGCGATCAAAGGTTTTTGTTGCTCATCCAAGAGATTTAAATCACAGTTTTCTAGTAATTGCTTCTATTAGAGAAGGATTCATAGGGAATGGGTTAAACCTTTCTATCATGATAAAAATTTATAAACCCTATCATTTAAACATTTTGTTGTCATTTTTAGGTTGAAAATTTTCATTTTCCTTAGCATAGAGATGGAATGGTAATGGATTTTGTGATGAAGGTCTTCCCATCCTACAACATATCCTTTCAGAAGTCTACTATACCAAAAAATGTTGGCCCTATCTGATTTCATACAAAAGACCTCAGGTTGGTTACCTCCTTCTAATCATGAGGTCCCACCATCAGACCACGTTGGGATATGAAGTGTGAGAGATAGAATTTGGGGAAGCCTGCACCATAAATGTTGGAAAGGTATGGTTTCTGAAATTGGGTGCCGTAAGCGTATCATCCACCTAATTTGAATATGGATTATTTTGGGGAAACATGGGTGTTTTTGGCCCTTACATTGACTACATTCGAGTATCAAGGTATTCGATGTCATTGAGAAATTTTGAAGGTACTACTATTTGAGTTGCCTCACCACTTTTGGGAGCGGGTGGGACCTGATAAGGTGGACCTTCTTTTCACTCTAGCTAATTCTCTATCCCTGATAAGACTGAATGATCTCCATGGTAGGGGATATTCTATCTCTGAAATGGAGGGAAGTTGTGATCATCTCCAACTTACCCATTTATGTATACCACCTTCTTAGATCTGAATCCTATATAACACATAGATACTGCTCTTGTAGGAAGATTAGATACTTCTAGATATATAAGAGGAAGATATTTGCCTCAGGATAAAGATGATTCTTGGTGGGAATGTTTCCCATGAGTTTCTCCTCTTCATTTTTCTAATGGTTTGTATCTCATTCTCATATTGTTCCAAATTCTCAACCATGGAAACAATTTCGACTCTCCTAGGTGATGAGTTGGATATGAATAGTTCATTCCCTTTATCCCTAATAGCATCACACTATAGGGGAAACAACTCAATATTTAGATGTTATAGGTTTTGGATTGTCCTCTGGTTTTGGGTACCTGTTGCCTCAGAAGGTTCATCTAGATCCTCCTCTCATGTTATATTTTATGTACTACATCACTCTACATCTCGGCCAATATTCACCTTTTCTCTTGTATTGATTTTGAAGAAATTCACATAAGTGTATCTGATAATGGTTTTTTTCCAATTACTTTCAATATAACAATACCAATATATATTTCTTTCATTATCTTCATTCTTTAATACCTTGTAAATATTTGGAATATTTGGATTATGACCATAGTGGGGATTGAATGGCTTTACCATACATTCCTCCCATCTCAACCTATGAATAGTTAACTTGAGAGAGTTTCATGTCATTTTTTCTGAATATTCCCTAAAGATAAGAAGTTTTTATTGTAGTGGGAAGATGTTATGGGATTCTGAACATCAATATTTACCACCCAACCTAGATAATACTGATTCCCTCTAGGATGATTATGATGATGATGAAAATTATCCTAGATCTATAGGCTTTGGGATATTTGGGTCCACAATTGGAACTTTTTGATCATTTTTTGAGAATTCAATGATTCTAGTTGAAGATTTGAAGACTCATGGGATGGAAATTGATATATAAGTGCCCCCATTCCAATGGAAATTAGATAATTTGGATATAACACTAATTTTACTTGGACCCTCATGTGAACATGGTGATTGAGACCAAGATAAAAATACCCCCATCCCAATGGGTTGGGGTTTATTTGAGGTTGTTATTGATATGTGCTGAATCCTCTAAGAAATTGATGATCCTAGGGGTAGAGACCTTGAAAAATATTTCTCCAGACTGATGGGCTAGGTTTCCTCTTGGATGAAAACTATGAAAGCTATTATTGTGATCTTTTTGACTTATTGAAACTATGATTGTGTATGATTTGGTTGAAAGGCATCCCACTATGTGAGTCGTTATTCATCAAAAGTTGTATAGTTAATAAAAACTTTACCTTTCATGTCTGAAATTCATTCCCATTGATTTGAGGGGCCCAGTTTAAATGCATATTTAATTGCATGTCCCTTTATTTTCAATGTCTTAACATCACTATAGTGGGGGCATTCTATTTTGGAAACCAACTGTCTAACATGTTACCCAATTCCCAAATTTCTCTAGAGGATATGACATTACATGACACTATATTTGGGGTGTTATGCTATACTTGGGGTGTGGTAATGTTAAATTTTCCATACATTCCCCATCCTTAAATAAAGATACATGAAAAGTCTTTGGAGACTAGTTTCATAAGAGTTGTAATGCAATGGCTGCAAGCATGATATAGGTTTGTGTTGTGATTTTCTTGGTTTAGGTCTTGAACAATAGGGATAAGATCTAGGTATAGCTAAAAATAGAGTATCTTAAGGGTTTAAGGGTGACCATGGTATATTAGGTAAGGGAGGTATCTTGCTTTTAGTCTCTAGTGAGTTTCCCACATATTTTATCATGGATAATGCATGCAATCCTTCTCTAGATTATCTAAAATATCATATCCAAAGTGGAAAGGGGACAAATAATGTTGGGGAGGGCTTGTTTCTAACTAAATATCTCTATATATCAATGCCAACTTCATCCTCATCAAACATACACTCCTCTATCTAGTCATACCATAGAAGGTGTTTCTTAAGGTCACCTTCTGACCAGAGTGATGTGTTGCTGGTAGTTGATGTGGTACTATATACAGTTGACCATGGTGTTTTGAGAACCTCTCTATATGAAGGTGTCTATTATTTGAGCACCTCACTATACTGATTTGATTGGGAAATGGGAGGATTTCATCATCTATGGGAAATATCACTGTGGTGAGGTTAACCACCACTACTAGAAACTGGACATATACTAATGAACCTATACCATCAGTTTTGGATAAACTGTTCGTATAGGTATAATAAAATGACCCTATTCAAACGGTTTAACCTAAACCATTCATATAGGTACCATAATATTACCCTATATCAATGTTTTTGGAAACACAATTGGTATATCTATGAATTATACCAATGGTTTTAGAATAACCGTTTGTATAGCTTCCAAAAAAACGATTCTATACCAATAGTTTGTCTAATAATATTAGTATAACTTACACTTAAAGACCCTATAACAATGGTTTTTCCAAGAACCTATTATAATTCCAAACCTTTAGTATAGGTATTCTTACTTTTAATGAATTATTTTATCAAATAACATTGAATACATCAGAAATTAATTTACTTTTAAATATAAATATACAAATTGTCATATTAGGCTCCCAAAATCATTGTTTCTTAGAGGTTAGTTCATTGAAATATAAATTGGAGGTGTGGGGATAAAAAGCAGTCAATTTTTTTTTGAATTAGCTTTAACAACAGTTTTGTAAATTTTTTGTATAGGTATTTCATATTATATATACCATTGGTTTATAAAGCATTGGTATATACCACCTATACCAGTGGTTTCAAAAAACTATTGGTATTGGTCTATAATACAAGAATACAAAAAAAATACCACCCAAATAATTTTTATATCGCAAACCAACAGTTTTGGGGTCTATATCAACAGTTCCAAACCATAGACTTTTTTCCAATAGTTCATGACAGATGTTCGGAGTTGAGTCCTTGAGATCAATCTAGACACTACCACGAGGAGGAATATCATGGATATGATCATCTTATACATTAGTTGAAGAGTTAGAGAACCATGGGGTGTTGAGATTGTGTCTCTAACTTCCTCAAGAACACTTTAATTGAGAATATTTGGGATATGAACCATATTATACATCGTGGTAGGAATATGTTGAAAAAAATTTAGGATTGTGTAGGGATATGATGCTAATATATGATGGATTCCATAATATATTCATAACCTTAGGATGCTATGAGAGTATGATCCCACTACTAAAAAGCTTCTAGAATATATTATTGAGATTCTATATTTTCAGTAGGAATATGAACCTATCTATGGGTAATTTTTAGAATATATTCGTGATCCCTAGTTGGAGTGAGGATACGAGCCTTGTTCAAATAAGAACTCCCCATAGGAATATGTCAAAGGTCCTCTAATATTAGAGAAGGTATATGAGCCTCCAACTATAAGGCCTCTAAAGGATGTTAGTGTAGTTGTTCTTTAGAAAAAGTAGGGATATGATCCTGGATTCAGTGAGCTACTAGAATATTCTATGTAGCTTCATAGATAAGAATATGAGCCTATCTCGAGGCATGTATTGCTATCAATTGGTGGGTCTCGATTAGAATCGATATATGATCCTTATCCAAAGTTGTTGGATTTTTAAACTAGACTCTTTAGACAATAACATGATCCTATATTGAGATTTTTGTTGCACTAACTTGGTGAGCCATGATCAAAAAAAAATATGAGTATGATCAAGAGACATTGGATTAGGACAATGGTCATTTTTTTTAAAGAATTTGAACATATCCTAAGGCCTGTTTATCTCTCACTTAAAGAGCCTTGGTTGGAACAAGAATATGACAACGATCCAGTACCTCATACATTATCAGAATATGCCAATAATCCTCATGGATGGGGGAAAGAATGTGCACTTACTCCAGAGTAACCACATGTTCATAGAGATTATATGCTTTTGCTTCCTTGGATATAGTGATATAAATATGGTCTTTTCCCAGTATCTATTCAAGTTCTGGGATATGTTGACAATGTTCTTTAGCTGTTTCTATGTAGTAGTGACACTTTATCAACGTGTACATTGGAATGTATGAAATCAAATTTTCTATCACAACTATATACTGGAAAATATATTCAATTTAAGTGGGGATATGATCTAACTTCTTCCCCCATTGATCCACTAGAATATTCTAATGGGATTCATTTATGCGGGTGAGGATATAACCCCCCCATGATTTTTGTAGGAATATGCCGATAGGACTGCTTTAAGTGATCAGGGATATGAGCCTACCTACTGGATACCATCAAAATTTTATAGTGGGATTGATTAATTGAATCTAGGATATGATCCTACTCCTTTTTATCCAAATATTTCTACCCAATATGTTTCTCTCTTATTTCTCACGCATGGGTGTTATAGGTGACAATTTTCTAGGTGGTGACCTCACTGTGAGATTGAGGGGTACCCGCAGGATGGTGATTTTGATGGAGGTTGACAGGAGCCCTCCTCATAGGATCCTAAACCAAAATGGACACATAGTTGAATCATTGGTCCAAATTCATCAGATACTGAAGGTGGTTATTGTATTACTCCATAGATAAGATTTAGAGTGGTTGATGGTGCAAACGAGTTCCAATGTTATTTTTGAAACATTCTTTGAATGATGCACAATCATAAATTTCATCATTTGGTGACCCTCATTTTTAGTCCTAAGGTTCATGATCATACCATGTGAATAGTATTCATGGACTAGTGCATTCAATACCTATCACTGGAGGTGTTATGATGGTAAGTTCATTCTGCAACGCATAGGGGGTGTAGTCGTAGTAGGTTTTCTAGAACAGTCATTGGATGGTGAGATGATCTTGGTTCAGGGTGTTTTTAGGAGAGATATATCTACATTCATGAAGATAACAGGGAATAAGGTCACTGATCGATGCATCATTACAAGAATGATAAGTTTTCAATCAAATATTCATGGGTAACATAATTTCCCTTTCTTCTTCTCAATCCATCCATCCCCATCATGTTTGCTTGTTACAATAATGAGAGACATATTTCACAAGATCCCAATCTACAGAGGACCATACAATACATTTTTCTATATGAACAATTCTTGTTATTTTCACCATTTTTTATAGGAAATGCAAAAATGGTCTGAAACATAGTAAACTGATCATTTTTCTATTTGAGAGTTTCATGTTGGGTTCACCATTATTGGATTTTTAGAAAAGATCACACAAAAGGTTTGGAATTTCATTTGGCTGTTTGATTATGGGGGTTCAATGTCTATATAATCAGTCACTTTGAGTTTACTATTCAAGTTTATCTTCCAAAGAAACTCAAAATGGTTCCCACATCCATAATTGAGTACCGACCTACTTTTCAATGGTTCATGGGAAATTGGGGTTTCAAACACAATTCCACTTAAGAAATAAATTTTTTAGAGGTTAGGAGGTCTGGATCATCCCAACCATTAGGGGGGGGGGGTTTCCTAATCTAATTATCTCTTATAGGTTAAATATATGTTTGATATTCTATTCCTAAAGTAGATATAGGAAAAATTACCCTACAAAATGATCAAGTTTGGAACCCTTCCATGCATAAAGGGAAGTCTATTAATGATCACATCTATATGTATCTGATGTTCTTAACTCATTTCCCCTTAAGGAGTATCTTCGTATATATTGATGCTGTATAACAAGGAAATATGGAATTTAATATAATCATAGGAGGTAATTAATATTATTGTTCTTGGATTGAGCATTCATATGGAATCCAACATATACTAATTATATAAAGAATCAAAACCAACATATTTTGTTAAACCCATGCCGTTTAACTTTATGATGAAAGGATATATATATATAAGGGATCATATGAACTAGGTATTGAGATTGAACCTCAATTATGTGTCCTACACATCCTGGTTATGGAATGAATCTGTGTCATTGTAGTTTGATCATTCCCTTGGGACTTACCCCAAAGTGGGTGCCTCAGAATGGGGTTATTAAATCATGAAACTGATTAGGGATCTAAAACTAAATCTTCCATGGGTGGTGTAGATTCATTTTTCGAATGATATGATCATTGAAAATCCTTAAATGGATATGATCCATGCTCTATGTGAGAAACAAGGGTAATAAAGTGACTAGTCTCACCGTATATGGATTTTGGACTTATGCTCGAGGAAAACCCTTTGGGTATTTGATGTGGAGGTAACGCCATAGGAACGAATACTCTATATCCTATTTATAATATGAATCTAATTAGTAATATTTCAATTGACCTCTCAATACTATGGTTGATGAGAAAGAATGTTAGCCCATGGGAGATATTCGATCCCGATGGTTGGGATGTTAGAGACATGTGGGCACTCACACCGAGGTGGATTCCCATTTAAGATTAGGCCTTGGGAATAAATCCTACATATCCTAGTTATGATAGTAATGAGAGTTACAATATTTTTGTGTGATTGGGTCATACACACTGATTTTTTCTTTATATATCCACTAGATAAGGTTATTATGTCATTGGGTGTCTTCTTGAGATGTCTTTACTGCATTCCTATCATATTCTGATTATCTTCTTAACATGTCAATGAATGTCTGGACATGTCTAGGTTTTCTAGAGAATGTTAATGAATAAAATCACATAACCACAATGAATTATATGGATAAAGTCACATAATCTAAATTACCTGTCTAGATACAATCTAATGACCAAGGATGACATGTTTGGAGGGTGTGGAATGACCTGGCAGACATGTCCAAAGGAAATCACCTGATCAAGGATGACATGTCTAGAGGGTGTCACATAACGTGATTGACATATAAAATTGAATTTTCACAATAATGTATGACATGTATGGAGGGTTTATCTTAATGTTGTTGAAATTTCTAGAGGACATCACATGATCAAGGATGACATGTCTTGGTGACATTGTAAGACCTACCCGACATGTCCTTTGGTTGAAGAATAACTGGGGAGACATTTCTGGAGGACATCACAAGATTTTAATGGAAATAATAGAGTAATTATAAATAATTGATTGGTATTATTAAATTATTTCATGGCAATTTTTCATATATTTGAGGGATATCACGTAATTCAAATGGCATGCTGAGGGAGTGTCACATGACTTAAGTGACATGTCTCGGTGTTATCGCATGATCTGGACGAGTCATGTGAATCACATGAAGATCATTGAACCCTTATTCACATAATTATCTTATATTTATGTATTTAATCTATCATTAATCTCATAAGTTTCTAATGTTTATCTATTTGTTTTATTATTTTAGGTTTCACGCGACCCATTAGAAACACAAGACATATTTAGTATAATCTATTCGACATGCCAGAAGTCCTTCGAATGATATATAGAGTGATCATGAAAATTTCCTATGAATGATGGGTAATTATTTATTTCATTCATAATTTTTTAGTTAGAATAATACCTTTGAAATTATGTGACTAGTCACTCTGAGAATCTTCTCATGTGATCATATGTGCGATCAATCATGTATAATTTTTTTTATCATGAGGGGAAGGGTTTTATAGGACTCACTTTCTTAGTTATATTCCACCTTGTGTAGTATGTATCTCAATTATTTAATATGGATTTGGTGGAGGGTATTTATGTCTCCCTTTTTTCATGTTCCTACCATGGGTAATACATGGCGTCACATGATGATCAACAACCATGGGAACATTCCATCATTACCTTGTTTATTGAACACCAACTAATCAAAGGGATTTAACCTAACAAATTAGAAGTGTCAAGGTACATTTAGAGTGCTTGGACTAATTTTCTAGGAGTATTCATGACATTCAGATGCGTTTTTGAAGGGGTTCACATGATCAAAGATGACTTGTGTGGGGTATTCCATGAGGAAAAGGTGGATTTTCCGGGGTTCTTTATGAGATCAGGCTGACATGGTGGGGGGTATCATGAGATCATGATGTATTTTTAAGGTCTACTCACATGATAAATGGTGTCCAAATGAGGAATATTACCCTTTTCATGTGAATCCCAACATATCCTCACTCCATAATAAGTTTTCACCTTCCCCCCTTTCCCTTATTTTTTTACAAGGGATGGAGATCTTGGGAAGTTATGTGATTAATGTCAAAGAAAATCAATCTCCCAATATGTGATATTTACATGACAAGTAATGGATCACGGGGTGATTTGTGGTAATTCTCATTGAAAACCCTCATGTGTTTCTACAGAGCTGAAGTGGTAGCACAGAATTGGATGTTCATGTTCGAAATCCTTCACAGGATGAATGTATCATATCAGGAAGCTCTTACATAATAAGGTGTACGTGTCACCAGAAGCTTCATGATTTCTTGAAGACAACCCAAATGCATCATATGAATATCAATGACCAAATAAGGTATCTTTATTTTTCATACTTTCATCCTTTATTTTACAAGTGTTTTGAGATGTATGTTAGGTTCATTTTAGTTGAAAAGTCAAATGATTCAAAGGAACTAATTTGGAATCCTTCACTCAATAATCGATACATGTTTGGATTCCTTCTCAAGAAAAAAAAACAATTATCAATGGGGGTCAACATGATCTAAACAAGATCATGTACTATAATTTATTCATTCACATGACCTTCTGATGGCCATTTGATTTCATGTCTATTTCAAGGTTACGTGATCCATGTATATGTTTTACCTTCTCTTAATTTTCATTGAATAGAAAATAATACCAATGCTTCAGGTTTTTTTTACCTTTTATAGTTTTTATGATTATTTGGTATGAAAAAACATTCATAAATGTGAATATTAAATCATGATATAAGATAATATATCCTGGAAACATAAGAAATTAGAAACAACATAAAACATGACATCATAAGCATAAGTCAAGGATAACCATGAAGAAATCATAACGTAGTATGATTAGGATAACCTTTCATTAACCATACATGATATCTCATGAGATAAACATATTACACAATAAATTTTATCAATATATAATTATTGTCCATCCATCACATTCATATCATGTACATGCATTTGGGCACCATAAAGATCAGACAATATAAGAACGTTTTTAATAAATTTTAATCCCATGATTTAAGACTATGTGTTACATACATGGAATTACCCACTCAATGAAGTATATTTACATCATTTTTAAATACCTAAATTAAAAATGGGGATAGGTATTCACAAGACACAAGTTTTTCATGGACTCTCACAAGATAATCTAGGCAATATAATTGTTGTATATAAAGTTTCATTGAATGTTTTAATGAGAGATAATGGTGATATATAATTACTTGAGAATAATAATTATAGTAAATTTATGTGTAAAAACATATAAAAAAATGATAAATTTGAATCTAAATGAATGATACAAATAAAAAACTTGAATAACGAGGAAGAGGAAGATAATTACTTACCTTGAGAGGGTGCTTCTAGATGATTGGTAGGAACTTATTAAGATATTGGGAACACATTGGTATGGATTTAGAGAGGGATAAGGATAGGAAAATTTTTAAAAATGGGTTTTGAGTAAATATTAGTGAGAGGTTGGGTGGTTATTTATAGCAATATATAGGAGAATTGATTGTTATTTTTTAAACTTAGGTTTTGGAATCTATACGATAACATAATTAATACCATAAAAATTAAAATGATTTTCCTTATATATTTTAGAAAATATGTTTTTTGTTATATATTTTATATGTTTAAGAATCTAAAATATTAAAATATTATCATTAGTGGTGCAGAAATGACTCATGTTGACAAAGAGCTGATTTTAATCCATTAAAATATAATATATACATTGGAGGATTTATTAGTGGTTAATAAAAATAATTAAATAACATAGAAATTAAATATTTTTAAAGGGAGAACCATTTTTTTGTTGTGTGTTCCTGTTATAGTACTTATTACATCACTTTTGGGCAATTAAGATGATATAATATAGACCATATCTTTATACTGTATCTAATTTTTATCCAAATATTTGACTCTCTCAAAAAATTATAAAATATTTTCCATTGGATAACTTCGACATGAGTATTTTAAAAATAATATTTATTTTGTCAAAATAATTTTTTCAAATATATGAATTTTTTACTTTTAAATAAAAATCCTTATTTATTATAAAATACTAGTTTTTACAACAATAACTTATTGACCATTAAAAAATTACATTAGAATAAATTAAATTCTATGATCATTTATATTTAAATAAATACTATTTAATAATTTTTTTTTATAAGAATAAATATTAATTTAAAAATTATTTAATTTATCAAAACAGTTAGCCTAATTGAAACTAGATATTCCCCAAAAATAAAATTTTAGTTTCTTTATAAGAAGTTATAATTTTTATCAAGATTATAATTTATCCATATATATATACTTGAAATAATAATTAAAAAGGGATAGAAATAATCATTATTTTTTTAAAATTAAAATATAAAAATACATACTAATAGTGTCTATATACATAACCCCTTACTACACTATCTTGTTCCCTAATGGTAATGTTTACGATGGTTGTACAGTCAAGGGATGGGTCGAAGAATGAGGTTTGGTCTGTAATCTCAATAAGATTGACCTTCTCTAATAAACGGTTTTACTCATGTTTTATTTTTTTAATCTCATTCCATATCCCTCAAAACCTATAAAATTTTCTTTATATGGTTTGATCTTTTTTGGAGGTCATCGATTATTCCATCCTTGTAAATTTAATTTTATAAAAAACATTAATATACACAAATATTATTGGTTATTATAAAAGGACTATATTATAAATATTTGGGAAGATTAATGGTCTTTTAAATCTGATGGGTTATATTTTATAACTATCCAGAATGGAAAAATTAGTGAATGTTTTTTTTAAATTACATTACTTAACAGGAACTTTATTCATTTAAATGGGAATTTCATTAACAAATGTTTGAGTTGTTACATTACACATCTCCATATATGTTATCCATTTCCATACTATACCCATAAATAATAAATTCATAGTAATATGATAATAAGTACATATCCACACATACATTTTATTCCCAAACCATGAGTGTGGATACTATATTTTGTGATACGAATGTTCAATTCACACTTTGTTAACTTCACCTATCTTATGTGATGTATTGATGTGGAAGTATGTATTAAAAATCCCTGTTTATTCAAAATTATCATATGGTTTTCATTTTTTATAGAGAAACTATTTTATTTTGAAATCATAATGAAAATTTATCGAGAAAAATCTAGATGATCTTGCTTAGAACTTGAAATATTGAAAAAATAAAGAATCCAAAACTATTATTATTAATTTTCATTCATAGTTCATGTATACATGATGAGAACAAAAAA
The DNA here is from genome assembly GCA_963277665.1 of Viscum album. Taxonomy (NCBI): domain Eukaryota; kingdom Viridiplantae; phylum Streptophyta; class Magnoliopsida; order Santalales; family Viscaceae; genus Viscum; species Viscum album. The sequence continues at coordinate 1,609,104,941 of OY728142.1, forward strand.
CTATAGATCTATAGCAATCAAAAATTACAAAATAAAACTTTAAAGGGACTCAAATAAACAGAGGACAAAAGAAGCTATTTCAGGAAGCAAACCAAGGCAAACTAGGTTGTAGTGATCTTACTAGTTACATGGACTTAGCAACCTACCTTCTTGGATGTACCCAAACTATAGAACCAAATAATAAAAGGATACATCATAATAGAATAACATAACTGAATATATAATGAAAACACTTATAAAACAAGGTCCCTATATAAAGACTTGGTTATGTTTAAAAATGATGAATCCTTAGCCTTTGATTCCACTTTATATGGAGTGATCTTCTTTCTATAGGATCTGAATGCATCTCATGCATTCTACACTAGAAAACTAAATAGAGATAATGATTTGAGGATTGTTTCACCAAAATCTTAATGAATATTAGTAGGCTCTCAAATGAAATCTATCCTCTATCTCATCTTATAGGATTATATCTCGACAAACTAGGTTTTATCTCATTAATGAGGTGGATCTAATTACCTAAACCAAAAAAGGGTGAGTAAATCATGAAGAAAAATAAAAAATTGGGTGTCATGAGGAGAAGGCTCATTGTAAGATAAATATATGGTGTATATTAAATAGATAGATAAAAAGTTCCACCTGTGTAACAACTCATCCAATGTTAAGACTCTACTTATAGGATATAAATTAAGAGTCATAGATTGAACTAATATATACAAGAGAATATACATAGTTAATAACCATAAAGGATTACATGTAGGGATATTTGATCTAGGGGTCAAAGAATATGATTTCCTTAGTTGATGTAACACATAATAATAAGGAAAAAAAATTCAAAATAATATAGGGGAAAAATATACATATGAATAACTATTTACGTAAGGGTCAATATGAAGTAGTGAAAGAAAGAGAATACAACATGAATTACATAAAAAATACACAATAGTAATCAATACGCATGTATGAGAAAGTATTTAGAATTATAATACATAATGGTAAAAAAATGTAGTAGAAATGTATTATGTAAGGGTAATCAATTATCATTACAAACAACATACAAAACATATATCCCAGTCTGGTATAATATTACTCTGTATTTGGTGATCTGTCCACCTATATGTCATATAATATTTTTATGTAATAGATTGCATCGCCTATATCTATTTTAGAGGGTTTCTCAATATTAAATTAGAAAAATTTCTTGATTTAATTTTATACATTTGTCTATTGATGACCTTCCTTAATAATCAACACATCATCTTACAAATATTAGAGTGATAAAATGAGTCTTAAAAACTAATTTAGTTAGATTAATAGATAAAATTTCTTTTTATTAATCAAATATATAAATAAAATATCCCAACCAATACATAATTAATAAAAATTACTAATAAATCATATATTCCCAATATCTTTGAATAATGAAGAAATAATTTGACATGAAATACAAATGAAAACAAATAATAACTCATGTTAATTAATAAATATTTATTTAATATCTATGAAAATTAAGTCCATTCTTTTATGGATATTCTTTTTAAATATATAAATGTTTAAATCAATAGTGTACATTAGGTAGGATTATTCATTAAGTATATTTCCATGATATATAGCTCACTACAGATGGTAGTTTTTTTAATAGTTATAAGTAAATTAATGGATCATATTTCAAAATTTGTACTAGTTTGATGGAATAAATTTAATAGAACCCACCATATATAAAACCAATAAATCTCGATCGGGGTATATATGACATAATATTTTATCCTAGAGAACATGCCTTGGATAATTATATGTTTAACAATTTTTCATTTATAACTTCAAGTAAACTATTTTTTTTTGTTGTACACAGATAAAATAAATTTCCAATTTTATATCACTAAGGTGATGATGTATATTTTATTATTCTTATATTATAAATTTTCATTGTATAATACATTATACTATATATACTTTTACACATTGTAAAATTTCTAACTCTTAGAAATTTTATTTGAATAAAATATTTGATAAATTTATTGGTCCTTTCACATTTCAAAAAATACCATTAATAATTAATATGATGGTTTTTAAATGAACCTTATAAAATTATAATTTGGAAATTAAAATTAATTTTATCACATTACTTAAAAAAATATTTATCTGATTTTTGAAAATTAAAAACTACAATATGATCGTTATTCATGAACTATAAAATATAAAATAAAAAGTATAGTATGACAAATTGAAAATATTTTATTTTCAAGAAAACATGAACAAAGGTCACACATTGTGATTAATGTTTTTCTAAAATACAAAGATACAATATATTCAAAAAAAATAATAACAATACATGGTCAAATTTTATGAAATAATCACTTCTCCCATTTTTTGTGGTTGTTTTAAAAAATACAATCTATAACATTTCATTGTTAAAAATGGTAAATTCCTTGAGATAGACTACTGTTATATTGAATAATTTATTGAATCTATAAAATCCTAAATAATAAATAATAAATTTAATAATATATATATATATATATATTGGCATCACGAAGAAAAAATATGAAGAATAATAAATTGAGGATGAGTGAAAACTAATGAAAATAGATAAAAATAATTCTTTAATGTGGGATGACAATGGTACCCATTGGATGAATGAGGCTTCAATAGATATTTGGAAGTATGTTATACATTATACTATAGCTCATGTTGGGTAAATGTTTAAAATTGTTTCCCTTTAAGATCAAAAGGTTATATTGAACGAATAAGTAATCAATTAATGTTTTTAGAGATGTTGTTTTGGATACTATTGTCCCATGATAAGATATTTGTTTTGATGGATATTTATAGGTTATATAATAATAAATATTCATTTAATGATACTCTAGAAGATCCTTTATAAGGTCTTATATAAGGATTATAAAATCAAATACCCTTTCCTTTTCCCTATTTTTCCGTCACTATGGTGACAATATTTGATCCTGAACATTCAATATGTCTTGAAATTTTATTAGGAAAGGGTTCTTTAATATTTTCCATTTATTTTAATACCAATAAACATAATACATATTTTTTTACATACATACATATTTTTAAATATAATTTTTGATTTCATTGTTTGCTGACTTGAGAAATGAATTAACTAGTCTTTGTACTCTTTATATTAATCTTTGAGAATAAATTTAGAAGTGTGTTCTCTTACAAGTCCCAATAAGTTTTTAATTTCCATATATATTTAAGATGTTAGACATCAATTTATATAATTTTATAATTTAATATCTTAATAACTCTATTACGTTCGTTCCAAATTTTTTAGTGGTCTCTAAGTATTTGACTATTTAATAACCACCTCAATCTATTCCATTTAATTATACATAGATAATTTTTTTCCTTGCTGTTCCTTAACCAATAATTCAAGAAGAATAATTTTATCATTTAGAGATTTCTCTATTAGCATATCCATATAATGCAATTGGATTGCAAATGGATGTGGTGGAGCATAAACAACTAGAATTAAAGTATATTATAGAAGTAATAGGACCTTAACTAATTCAATCTCATTATTTCTTATGAAGATATTTAATAGAGAAGAGGTACCATGTTCAATATCAAATTTTTTCTGAAATATTAAATATCTATTTTTATAACCATTATCTCATTCTCTATTTCCATAAATCCTTGTATGTTATTTTTAAAATAAGTGGTTTTAAAAATCCAATCAACCAATATATTGTAATAAAATTTCAATACAAATGAAATATTATATAACTACAAAATTTAAGATCTTATATATTCTTCATTTCCTAGACTTTTACCCTATTTGCTTAATTTTTACAAAATCTGAGCTTTTGAATTACCAATGTGTAGTTTATTATTCATTTTCAAACTTAGTTTATTATATTTTATATCCAGTAGTTGTATGGGGTACCTCACGTAAACCAACAACTCTAAATGAAATATTATCAAAATTTGCATCTAAAAGTCAACCTGGTATTGGTTTTAACACCCTTTATTTTTGTATTTTATTGTTTTTTTCAAAGGAAAATAAAATTGTAAAAAATTTAATAAATATGAGTTATTGTTTTTGATTAATAATAAATAAATATCCATATGGTGTGATAAAATCCCAAATTGGTCAAGGGAATATAGTTTTAGGAATTATGGGATATCCCAGTGAAATTTGAATGAAATTGAGAAATGTAATATATTTTTTGGGATAGACAATGTTTAGAGTGTATGGATACAAAAACATTCTTTACATCAAATAGAATGAAAATATGATAGATAAATAAGTTCATGGTTATGATAACCATATAAAGTGACTATATAATCATTAAAACACATATTTATTTAATTATTTACTTCCATCTCATCATTTTTTTATTCTTCTATATACCATATAACGTACACACCCTCCCCACTTTGTGATTTCTCAATACCAACTTAGCAGAGTTATCCATCAGGATATCAAAAATAGTCAAACTTCTCCCTTTAAAGAGAGTTAAAAATACTTAGATATTTCTAATTTTTTTTTGCAGATGATGAGATTTTTTCCTTAATAATTGGGACATTTTCCATAACGGATTTCAAAGAAAATATTTAAAAAATATTATAATAAGAGTGGGAAACTATTTAATTAATCTAAAAATTATATATATATTTCTACTAGTTGATCAAATAATAATACTAAACTAGTTTAGGAATGATTAGGGTTTCAATAGAGTAGTTTTATTATAGAGTGAATAAAGGATATATTATATACTAGTAGAATTTGTATTTAACACATTGTAAACACGATTAGTAGTATTTTGGGTCACATTACCTATTGTAAGATATGTTTCCTATCCTTTAGTGGTTCAATGAATTTTTATTGCTATTCCTACCATCGATACCCATGAATATCCATTTGGTTATAAAGAATTCTAAAGGATTAATATAGAGCATATATAATTCTATTAATGGATTCATTTTGGACTCTCAATAAAAAAGTTATGTGTCATTAGGTGAGTTACAGGAACTTGGTAAAAAAACTAGACAATGGAGGGATCAATATAAGTAGTATCAATGAAATAATACAGGCTATTTAGGATAAATTAATGTATCAATTAATTTACAGAAACTCTATATAAGAACATTACACAAGAAAAAACATGGAAAAAGGATCAATATCAAAATACACATGAATTTTGTGGATTCTATACCTTCTTTTGAATATATAAGAACATATTTTTACACTATTTAGATGTTTATAACAGAATATAGTTAAATATGAGTTTTTTTTGTAAGTATAAGTGGTTGGGAAGTCTATTATGTTTTTGATACTTCCCTTATCGATATATGACATTCAAATAGTCCAATGAACTTATCATGCTTACTAGTGTATTCCAAAATGATGGGAATAATGAATTTTTTGTTTGAATCCACATGGATAAAGTGCATGATCATTGTGTTTTTACCCTGTACTAGGCAATAATCTTCAACATAATGGATTATAAAAAAATAATTCACTTTATTGAACAATAAGAGAAATAAAAATGAGGAGATAACATATAAATGAAATAAATCAATTAGATGATCTGATTCTTGGTGTGGAAAGTATGTCAAAAGTCACTACTTATAAATAATGATATCTAGACAAGGGGAATTCAATATTTTTCCTATTGATGTTTCTATCTGTAAACAAATAATAAGACAAATGATAATATTTTAATTTATGAAGATTAGTCTAGGATTATCTGTGAGGTTACCTATGTATAATATACTTAAAAAATACATTATTTTAGAAGAATATTTAATATATTTCACAATAATACACACTTGAGGACCATAAAGTTTTAGTTTATTTGGTGACTGGATACAAAAATTATTTTATTTCAAGAAAGATCTTAAATATCTCCCACAGAGTTCTTACAGAGTACACTTCTTATATATACCCCACATAAAAAATTTATTCATAAACTAGGGAAACTAAAACATAATAAAGGGTGTGCTGAAATTCCTATTAAGGGAAATCATAGTAAATTTCAATCAATGATCTTAAATAAGAATAAGTATAAGGTTATGGGAACATGATCATAACTTAAGAAATTCATACCAAAATTTTCAAATATCATTAATCTAGAATCATGTAATAATGTTTTTTATAAAAAAAATATATATTTCTGACTCTTTTGTCAGGGCGTGCACACATCCTTCATATAGGGGAGTACGCGCGGCTTGTGGCCCTGCATTCCCGCATTCCAAAGGCGGGCGACATCCGTTCCTTGTGCAGGGACATCTGCTCCTTGATCGAAACCGAGATGATGGGATGTCAGTTCTTCCTTCCGTGGATTCATCCCCGAAGCTCGTCACCTGGTCTGGGTCTCCCTCATAGATTTAAGACGTATTCGTGAATCTCATTCCCGGTGCCAAATCTTCATGGACACCAGTTAATTATGCTGCTTCCGTCGAGATGCTCCAAGGGGTTTGGTCAGGGAAGAATCCTTCGGTGAGGAGAATGGTCATGTTGGGGCATCGTTGGAGTGTCTTGACACTGGGGGATTGGCATGTATGTCTTCTATCCCTTATTATAGGGCTTCTCGAGGGTGTGGAAGCCCGAGGTATCCCACATTGAACGCGGGGAATTGGTATGCCATAGGCATGTATCTGAGGCTTTCCTCACCATCCCATTTTTAACACGGGGTATGCCGCGAGTTTAAAGTCTTGCGAAGACGGGTCAGATAGATCGGAACACTGAGAGTGGATCAGATAAAAGGACCCCCTGAAGGGAACTCCGATGTTGGGTCCAGCAGGTGGGCGGCTTCCCGGATACTGTGGAGTGGAATGAGGTGGCATGATCCCACCAGGATGTGGCGGCCCTGGTAGGAGTTAGGATGGGTGATCGAGTGAAGGTGGCTTGAACCTCATGGGGCTTCCTACGTATTGTCGTGGAAGGGAATCAAAGTCCACGTAGTTCGAAGATATGGTGGGACACCAGAAAAGGTGACATGTGAGAATGAATTCTTGGATGGGACCCAGAGGGAGTAAGGCCTCTAGACCGGGGCATGAGCCTCCTGAGGCACGTGGGCTCGAGGGAGAGGTCAGGATGGGACATGGATGTTGGATATAGGGCTTACACTCTGAGGTGGCCCATAATGATGGATATGGGGTCTACACTCTAAGGCGGCCCATAATTATGGATATGGGGTTTAAGCTTTGAGGTGGCCCATAATGATGTATATGGGGATTACGCTCTGAGGCGGCCCATAATGCTGGATATGGGGCTTACGCTCTGAGGAGGCCCATAATGGTGGGTATGAGGCTTACACTCTGAGGCGGCCCATAATGGTGGTTGGTGAACCGAAACTAAGGGGTCAAAACAACCAAGTGATGGGCTTGAACCTCGTGGAGGCTACCTACATACCATGCTTTAACACAGATCATAGTTCACGTAGTTTGAGCATACAGTTTAACGTCATGCGGGACGGTATACAGTTTAACGTCATGCGGGATGAGGCAGACATTTTAAAGTCATTCTGGAGGGGCATAAAGTTTAACATCATGCTGGATGGGCATACAGTTTAACTTCATACAGGATGGCCAATTTGGGGATTACGCTCTGAGGCGGCCCAAGGTGTTGGCGAACCGATGTGAAGAGGTCGGAACGACCGGGTGGTGGGCTTGAACTTCGTGGAGGCCACCTACGTACCATGCCTTAGCACGGATCAATGTTCCCTTAGTTCGCTGGGATGGGCTTACACTCAGAGGTAGCCCATAGAAGGGTGTCATGGTCGATGCTTACTCTACTCCCACACGAGCCATGCTCGGTGTTAGAAACAAGAGGCAACATGGACCATACGATCACATCGCGAAGGGTGCCTCCGTGAGAAGCGAAGAGGGGCTTACGCGTTGAGCGGCCAATGGTGCTGGGGCTTACTCTAAGATGGATGCCCGTGATGCGAAAAAGCACAGAGGGAGAGGTATTTGGGACAGAACAAAGGAGATGCCTCTTCCTTATCACACCCTCCCCTAGCCTTGGAGGTGGGGAATTACGGAGGTGCATGGGTACTACCTTCCGCAAGAGAGGCTAGGGGCTTACGCTCTGAGGCAGCCCTTCCCCCGTGGGCAAACGCCACTCCAAAATTGAGGATATCATTCCATGTGAGGAAGATTCCATTCTCGTGGAGATGAGCGGTGTAAAGAATGTCTGAGCCGGGGGGACCCTGCATGCGAGGCACAGGGTCAGATCACAGTTTAACGTCATGTGTTGTGGACGAGGTTCTTGGCAGTTTAACATCCTACAGCTCAGACGAGGTGGGTTCTCTCCACACCCCTAGGGATTAAATTCCCAACACCCTCTACAACTTGTGGGAGGGAAGGCATCGGTAAGGCCATGGTGAAAGGGGGCTGTAGGGAAAACCATCTAGGGTTCCACGTTAGCATGGCTATGAGAAAAACCAATAGCCGTTAGCGCGCCTATGCAAAGGAGCATAAGGAAAAGCAACGCAATGGGAAACACTGCCCAAGGGACCTCGAAATTACTTCGTACAAGCCTGGAAGGACGTTTGGGAAAACAGCGCATGGCTCGCATGCCCGGTATGGAGGACATCGGGTGCCTTTGTAGGGAGGAACCCGATGGGGTGTCAAGCTGAGGGGTCCTAGGGTTTGCACGCAAAGAGAAGGTTTGCGCGGAAAACACTGGGATGACACATAATTGGGGCAAGAGGATTGCGCCCAAAGACGGTAAATTGCGCACAAGTGGAAATGGAAAAATCCTAAGAAAAGGTCGCACACCGTGAAGGGATTGCACACAATTGGGGAGTTTTTCATGCAATGAGAATGTTTTACGCACAATGGGAGAGATTGCGCGCAATGGAGGAACCCTGAGGAGTTTGGAAATTTACTTAAGCCGGTGGGATTGCGCGCAAAGGCGGATCCCGAGACAAGGTTGTGTGAAAAGAGTCAATACCTGAATGTCATATTGCGCACACGGGAATCCTATTTCACACAGGAGAGTTGGTTGAAATTCCACAACCCTGAAATGGAAGGGTTCTCCCTCTATTTATAGGATCCTGGCATCACAGAATCCAGACGGTGAGCGAAATATTGCGCGCCAGAGACGGCGACACGGAAACGGGCACCGCGTAGGTGCTGGCGTGCAAATATCGTGCGCCAGATAGGGGACCCTTTTCACGAATCCCGGACTCCTCCGCACGACCAACCGTTTTTCGTGCACATCCTCCTTTATTTCGTGCGACACTTCTGGGCCCTCCGGACCAAGCCCCCGGGTCTGAATATGACTTCGCTTCATCATTTCAAAACTTCCTTTAGGAATTAAGGACTTTTTTGGTGTCTACAAATGCCCCCCTCGGAATTGGATCCGTGAGAGGCCGAAATGATCGAATTTTGAGGGAAACGCCGAAACGCCGAAGTGGTGGATTTTGTGGTCACTTTGTGCGCAAATGCCAAAAGAGGCACAAAAAACTCTAGGTTAGCGCAGAATTCACTTTACGCACGGTGCGGAACCCCAAACTCGCCTATAAAAAGGGGAGATGGCTCCCAGGACCCATCCTCAAGCTTTTTCGCGCGATAGGCTCCAAGATCTCACGCGCGAAATTTCTTTGGTGACGGCGTGGAAAACACGCGGTGTTAGCATGCAATTCCTTCCGAATTCCAGCTGCAATTCCACACAAACTCGGGATATTTCACACTAAGAATTCTGATTTTTCACCCTACTCTATAATTGCACGCAATAGATCCCAATTTCACGCAACTCTTTCTGATTTCGCGCAACCCATCGAGATTTCACGCAACTCTCCAAGAACTCAAGATGGCCGCGAACCAAGTAGATGAGGGGGAAGCCGCCGATCGTAGAGATAAAATAGCGGCAAATGAAGAGGTTTATGGTGACAAGGTGGTTGTTTCCGACAACCTTACCTTGTTAAACCTATTGAACCCTGCCCAGAAAGAGTATCCTCTATCCAACAACCTCCCGCTCTGAAACTTCGGCATCCTAGAGGAGGTCCCACTACCGGGCTTTGAGGTGGACACACCGCAATAATGGGTGACCCGGGAGGACAACCTTCCCCGTCACAACATCACCAACAGTGGTCATCCTGCTAGAGAGACCAGACACATGGATGTGTCTGTCCTGAAACTATGGACCAGAACCATTACTGGGGGTGATCCTGTTGCGGAGAGATCTCTGGCCCTCTACGAAAGCACGTTCCATCATAGCATCATGGATGACACTAAGGGATGGCTGCAAAATGGGACTTGCGGTCCGGAGGAAACTTCACCAGTGAGTGGGCCTGGGCGTACTGGGTTCGCCATACGTGCGACCAATTTGGGGCCGAGCTGTGGCACATTGGTCTGTTCGAGGCAGTGTGGACATCACAATTCCACTTCTTCCGTCAACCCGAACTCGAGCCGGAGCTGTTTACCAGATGGTCCCCTGACACCAACACATTCCATCTTCACCATGGACAAGTTGGCATCAGCCTCTGGGATGTTCACTGCATTGAAGTTATCCCACTAGAGGGCTACCAATACGACGAGTTCATCCCTCCAATGAACACCTGGGAAGACAGGTCACAGACGCCCATGCTGACATGGAACCTATTGGAGCTGGACAAAGAGAGGCTGGGGGTCAAGGACTTCCTGAAGGGGATTTCCTACAAGGACTGGTTTAGCCAGTTCCTAGAGAAGGACCCAGCGGTCAAGATGTTGGGGCGGGGAGAACGGTGCCCAAACGCGGCTCAGAGGAGCATGAATGCATCGTATTGGAGGACCCTAGAGGTGGGGCAATACCAATCATGGGGCTACCGCGTCATTAAGGTCTGGGACCCGAATGTCCGATATGCCGGGTTCCTCTCCACCTTTCTAAGAGGGTGGCTCCTGCCGGTGCAGGACACAAGAATGGGTGTCCGTCCAGCAACACTGGTGATGGCAGGCACCATGGCTGCCAACAAAAGTTTCAATCTGGGGGTCCCCATACTGGCTAGGTTGTATGCCATTCTAGGACGCATCTCCAGAGGGGGGTTTCCTTGGAGGGTGTGTGGCCCCTTCCATATCTTTCACGACTGGGTGACGACTCATCTTGGTAGATACACCTTCTCAAATTCCATTCGTCCTCCGGGAAACGGCCTGTGACCATCTCTCCAGAATATTTCCGGGGTTGCACCGATGACGCTCAATGAGGAGGGCGTAAGGATCTAAATCGGTAACCACACCAATTTCAACCTCAGCACGTTCCCCACCCCAGTCGACCAGATGGTGGATAATGGGAAAGGCTCACTGGATCAGCAATAATACTTCCAGAGCATCCGAGGCGGGGTTCTTATAGCTCGGATTGACGGGAAGATCATCTGCGAGACTTATGTTCTGTCCTGGTTCGCCAGGAAGTTCAGGTGCCTCTAGCGAATGCCGAAGAAGGTATTAACAGACATCCGAGAGGAGAATAATCCCTGCGTCCTTTTCGATATGTGGTTAATGTTCACGACTTATGGCTCTGGTGATGTCATTACCCTTCCTCCCACTAGGGTCGATGCTGGCCTATCAACTGAGTATGCCAAACACTGGACTATCGCGTACCCTAAGGGGATTTTATGCAAGTGAGTCCTGCAACTTGATACTACCCTCGAGGAACCCAGGCGATGAGAGAGTAGGCAACGTGCCGCTAGAAGGTGGGGACCAGGGGCGCGTCAAGCAGCGAGGCCTGCGCAGGCCGGGACCTCAGTAGCGGGGACATCGCATGGTGCCGCCACGACCTCATTGCCCGGAGGGGGGTCACACGAGGTGGCGAGAGAGCTGCCCAGGAAGCAGATATGATACCTACTCGAACCTTCTAATGATGCAATTTTCCCGGTATTGTGTTCGGCCTGGATGACCCTACGACAATCATTGACCGTTGAAGCAATCTGGCAGAAGATAATGTAGGACAGGATGCAGCTGCTGGAGGTCGGGCTCACTCGAGTTACCGATAGAATAAACATCCATCGGCGGCACACATATCTAACGGACATAGACACACATGCGTGCCAAATAGGTCAGCACACGGAGCCACCTTTCCTGGTGAAAGTGATGCTCGGCCAAGAGCATGATCCGGAAGTGATGCCTCTGGGAGAAGGCGACCGTGATGAGGAGTCCGAGGGAGAGGAGGAAACAAGAGAAGATGAAGGCGAATGAGAAGATGAAGGAGAATGAGAAGATGAAGTAGAAGGTTAATGAGAAGGAGAACCCGAAGGTGAGGGGTCGTAGGGGTCATCCAACCACTGGAGACTCCGGGAGAGCGGTGAGATTTTCGGCTCTGATCTTGACACAACTGAGATACTCGAGGTCTCTCTCTATCTTTATCCATCTTCCTTATTCGTCAATTATCTTCTGTAATTTCTAATCCATCTCTCTATTTCACTCAGGAGCACATAGGTGCTGATCAGGCATCCCCAAAAGAGGAGGAAGGAGAGACTCCGGTGGGACAGGATGGGGCTCCGACACCCATTATCGAACTGACAAGCATAGAGGGGTCTCCTGCCACGACAGATCCTGTAGCTGTCAGAACATCGGAGGCTGATGCTATGGGTTCCTGTAAGTCCCATTATTTTCTATTAGTGATTACTGTCAGAAAACCCAACTAATCAGGATGCTCCTCTTACAGTGATCTTGGCGTTGGAGGCTCGTCGGGCTGCTGAGCGCGGGTCGTCCGTGAGTGGACCAGTGGCAGACATACCACCTCCTCTAGAAAATACCTCCGAAACTGAGTTGGCCCCGACAATTGGTGAGAAGGGGGCGGAAGACACCAAAGGTGATGTCATTGGAGCAAGGCCGAAAGCTGACAGAGGCACCGCCGCTGTTGGGGAAAGAGAGGAAGGTCACCTGGACATCGAGGATCCTATTCCTTGTGAATGAATCCCTGAGGCAGACCCTACTGCTGAACTGATGGTTGCCTTTCTTGCGTACCGGCCAGCTGATCCCGAGGAGATAGATGATTTAGACTTGGAAGCGGGAGAGGAGAGCTGGATGACATGGCACAAAGGGTGGAAGTGTATTCAGTGCTTTCTCAGGCAGCCTCAGGTGGATTGGATGAGGCAGATGGCATCACTCCAGACCTGACTACGCTTCCTGTGTGCCGGAGAGGCTGACGCTCAACGTCTTCATCTAACGGTCCGTGATTACATGGCCGTGAAGATACGTGAGAGCAGCCGGCGCACTGACGTTGCCCAGTGTTGGGACAGATCAATGAGTACCTGAGCATTCTTGAGGGCGGAGCAGGAAGTCCAACACCTCGAAGGGTAGGTGGCAGAGAAGGAGGTCTTCATCGCAACATGCTCTGAGCTCGTGGAGAAACTGATGGCCCTGCTGGCTAATGCCCCAGAACAATTGATGGAGGTGAGTCACTAGATGACCGTACCTAAACTGAGTAGGCACATGTGCAAGATAGGATTGGCGAACTGCACTCTATGGCTGCTGATGAAGAGAGAGTCTTCAGGGAGTGAGAAACAATCCTAGAGGCTACCAGCCAAAGGGTAGCAGTGTTGGAAAGATCAATCCTGCATGCTGATCCTTAAGGGATCTGTTTTGGCCATCCCATGAACTTTTTGCTTTCACTGCTCAATATTTCGATCCTATGTGTGGAAAAATAAATTTATCTGTACTTTTGGTTTAATGTGCTCAACCATAATCCTGAAATGAATAACAACTCACCCCTAAGCTCATGTGGGTTGTACCCAATGTGAGAAACAAAGGATGCTCATGTTATCATTTCGTCCAACTATGGGGCATCAACCAAGCTTCAGGCATCCGAAATTGGACCTCGACTTCTGAGGAGGGGACCTCAGACCGATTGATATATCAACCTCTAAATGTGTTCTGACAAATGAGAGGGGCAATGTCGGGGGCATTGAAATCCATCCAAACATAGGGATATGAAAAAATTGAATCAAGTTACTCAAATTCGGAACACTATGGGGGGCACGACGATTAAAGATAACTGCTAACTACGGAGGAAACACAACATCCATATCGCATTGTCTTGAAATGGGGACAATAAATGAGGGCCGACCGCTGACCATGTTCACAACATGGGGCCTAACTCAAAAATCATTGACCAGTCTTCCGAAACGTTGGCCCATGACAGTAGGCGGACCGTAGGTCGATCATCCATATTGTTACAAGAGGCAGACCGAAGGTCTATCATCCATATTGTTACAGAAGGTGGACCACAGGTCTAGAATCCATACTGTTAGGGGGTCCCATCAAACATGACCAGTCTTTCGAAATGTTGTCCAAGGACAGCAGGCAGACCATAGGTCAATCATCCATATTGTTACAATAGGCGGACCAAAGGTCTATCATCCATATTGTTATAGTATGCGGACCACAAGTATAGAATCCATACTATTAGGGGATCCCATCAAAATGACCAGTCTTCCGAAATGTTGTCCTTGGACAGTAGGCGGACCATAGGTCAATCATCCATATTGTTACAATAGGTGGACCAAAGGTCCATCATCCGTATTGTTACAGTAGGCGGACCACAGGGCGGGCATCCATACTGTTAGGGGGTACCATCAAACATTAGAGAGGATGAAGATCTGAAAAAGTGGGAACAAAAAGCGTGGAAAGTGGAGTGGTGGTTTATTCGAACAGAATCCAACACTCCCAAAATTGCGCCACCGTGGTGGAGGCACATTAGGCAGACATATTAATCTAGTCAGGGATCATCCCAAATTTCAGATAGGACCTCTCTGGTGAGAGAACTGTTTCTTACCAACATCACTATGGGGCACCCTATACTTATTCAGGGTAGACGTTGCAATTACACCACTCCCCAAGAAGCCAGGCCAAGGGGCCGATAGTGTGGAGGGATGAGATTCGGTAATCCTTGAGGCTGGACCCAAGAAGAAATGTCCAGGCGTTCCTACATTTCTCATAAGGATGAGAATCAAGCCACACGTAGTTCTAGGGAAGGATCTTAGTTTAAGGTCTTACAGCTCAGACCAAAAGGGTAAGGGAAGTGGTAGACACATGGTAAAGTGGTTGCGAAAACCAACGTGAATGGGGGTAAGGTCTTGCTTACCATGTGCTCCTTGGAGACGTGTTTAGGTCAAGGGACTGAACACGAAAGTTAGGCTGGGCCTGTGGGGAAGTGCCTAGGCACTTCTACATATCTCATAAGGATGAGAATCAAGCCATACGTAGTTCTTGGGGGTGCCTTTTAACGTTGTGCAGGACGAGAAACAGGAGGGATAATTCTCATAACAGGGTGCACATGGTGTGGCTATCGCAAACCACATGTGAATGAGGACGTAGTCCTTCTCACCACCCCACATGGCCCCATGGTCAAGGTCCCAAAGTCAGGATAGACACGATGAATTAGCGACCAATATGGACCCAAATAGGCATGCGGTTCTAGCCCTCGCACCAAAAGAAGCGGTATTTGATGTATCTTGTTTGTTCTTAAAGGTAGGGGGGTTTTCATTTTTGGAGCGACCAGCCTAGGGTGGAAACTCCTGGAATCACCACAATAATCAAGCCGTAATAGGCATTGAGAAATGGTATGGTAATTTACTGATACCCAATGTGATGTCCCCTATGGGGAGGTCACCATAATGCAGTGCTATTTTTCATCGTGCGGCCAGGACGATATCATCATAGTTTATGGTCATGTGGTGGGACCAAACAGCACAGTTTAAGGTCGTATGGCTTGGACATGGGGGAATATGCACGATGTGATCCAGCATACCTGATGAAGATGAGTACATATCCTCATACCATCACCGCACGCAATTTCGATAGAGGAGGCTCGGGCCAAGAAGCCGACGAGGGTCCAACAATCATGGGGCAGGAGACACTAGCTTCCAGCTGAGCCGGGCCCAAAACACAATATCTCGGTGACTACTCTTTTCCCATGGGGATGAGGGTCAAGCTGTGCATGATCCTTATAGAAAACCCAAGCATATAACCTTATCACTCGGATCGCGGGAGCCCTGAGAGACGCTGTCACACAGCTTTGTCCGCCCGACCTTTGGAGGTGCACTGAGGGTTAGTACAAGGAGTGTCAAGATTCCACCTTGACATGATGGGGTGGAACATAATGTTAATCATGAAACCAACATTCAGGGCCTAAAGGATATGGCGTGAAGACTGAGGACTACTACTGACCATATTTTCAACACAGCTTCCTGGCGCATTATCCTAAAATGGGGACAAACAAATGAGCATCGACCACTGACCATGTTCGCAACGTGGGATTTGTATCAATTTTTTGTCTGAAACCCTCGGGGGCGTTGACCCGTGATGGTAGGAGAGCCCTTAGGCATTGTATCCAAGCCATTCTTGGGGGTCCCTCTGGGTGTGAAAGATAACAGGGGCCCGAATGAAAAGGATCATGAAGCTCGACAAGTGGAAAAAAACTTGCCTAAGTCGAATCTGACACTCTAGGTCCTAGAATAGAGTACTCTAAGCACATTAGAAGACCACTGGAAAGGGTCGAAGGGCTCAATTTGAGAGTGTCTAAAAGATGGATGATTCCCGAGAGAAGGGGGAATGGTTCCAAAAACCCTATACCAAACCTATATATCCCCGGTGGGGAGGGACAGGTGAAGAGGCCGAGGTGACCGGGAGATCAGGGGATCTCTAATAAATGGGGCTGGAACTGAAACCTAGACGTTCATGCGGTCCTAAGTATCCCATAAGGATGGGAATAAATACATGCATAGTTCTAGAAGCACATTTTAAGGTCATGTAGGACAATGAGAGGCATCTCATATAGGAATGTGTACAACGCGGTGGGTAAACACCACACCGCACACTCCTGGTAAGGACTGGGGATAAGGGGCCTGAGAAGGCCAAGGGGCCTGAGGCTGGGCCTCAGTCAGGAAGGCCTGACCAGCTTGAAGTTTAACGTCTTACAGTGAGGACGAGCATTTAGTTTAAGGTCATGCTGGACCACACGGATTTTAGTTTAAGGTCTTAGAACTCGGACCAAAAGGGACTAGATGTAAGGACAAATGCAGTTTAAGTTCGTGATGGATCAAATATAGTTTAGGGTCATGCAGGACCAGGTACAGTTTAGGGTCATGCAGGACTGTTATCCAGTTTAATGTCATGGGGGACCGCAATGCAGTTTAAGGTCGTGCAGGACCAGGTGCTTAGGCAAAGTACTACTTGAGGAACTTGGCATTGGTGGGAGGAGTGATACGCTCGCCATCCATAGTCACCATGGAATACGTTCCATTGTAATAGACCTTTGGGAAGATGAAAGGCCCCTCCCATTTGGGCTCTAACTTGGGTGGTTTCCTTCTGGGAATCATTGGCGCCCTGAGGGCCAGTACCAGATCACCTTGCAGGAAAGAGCGGAGGCGGACCTTTAAATTGAAAGCTCATGCCATCCCACTCTGATGCCTTTCCAGGTTGTGAAAGGTGCGAAGCCTATTCTCTTATCCTGCTTCAAATTCAGCTAGACGGATTTCGACAACTCTATCTGGCGCTTGCTGGTTTTAGACTACCGTGTACAATGAGGGAAACTGAATCTCGATGGGCAGGACAACCTCAGCTCCGTACACCAGGGAATACGGGGTCACCTGGGTGGAATTAAGAGTCATTGTCCGATAAGCCCAGAGGGCGTTGGGGAGCTTGTCCGACCAACTTTTCTTTTTTTGACCAACCATTTTTTGCAGAGTGTTATAGAGGGTTTTTTAAAATCCTCGATCTTTCCATTCGCCCACGCGTGATAGTGGGAGTTAAGGTTAGAGTGAATGTTGTACTTGGCATACAATTTAATCAGCTCGGCCACTCGGAAGTTGGTTCCGTTTTCCTTGAGGATAGCGTGAGGTACTCCAAATCGATAGATGATGTTGGAACTCATAAAGTCAGCGATAGAATGGGATTTTACTTCCTTGAGTGGAATTTCCTCTGCGCACTTGGAAAAGAAATCCATAGCGGTCATAATGAACTGGCATTGGTGAGCCGTCGCTGGTGGGTAAGGTCCTAGGATATCCAACCCCCAAACTGCAAAGGGACAGGAATACTTGGTAGTGTGGAGAGGCTCTGGTGACCGATGCACAAAGTTAGAATGAACATGGCATCCATGAAACCTCTTGGAAAACTCGATGTAATCATAGATCATGGCGGGCTAGAAGTACCCCAACCTCCGAATTTGGTGAGAAAACTTCGACCCGGCCTGATGGGCGCCACAGGAACCAACATGAACCTCTTTCATGACCTGAGGGATATCGACTCCTTGAAGGAAACAGAGGAGAACACCATCAAATCCGAGTTTATAAAGGATCTGCTCAAGGCTAGGACCGCTCTAAAGGGAAAACTACAGCGTGCGATGTAGGATTAGCTCACGCTCGGACCGTTTTGATGGAATATTACCACGTTGGAGGTATTCAACCAAGGCTGTCCTCCAATCAGGAACTATTTCGTTCACCGTATCTGAAGTACCTTGGACTCCTGACGTAGGGGCACCAACGGTAAGATGGTTCACCAGCAGGCCGCGATCATCATCCAGGGTAATGGGAGCAATGACTCTTCGGTGCGCCACGTGGATAATCAGGTCGTCATGTTCGGGCTCTGCAAGCGACACAGCCAGGCTGACCAAAGCATATGCTCGACTGTTCTGTGATTGGGGAATATGAACGACCTCTGGCTGAGAGGGGAATTGAGCCATTAGATGGAGGGTGCATTCTAATAATGGCACAAGTTCCTGCTTTCTGAAAACATAGTCACCATTGACCTGCCTGATGACCAGCTCATAGTCCCCTTTCAGATACAGATGGGGCACGTCGATCTCGAGGGCCAGTTTGAGGCTAGTGATGAGGGCCTGATACTTTGCCTCATTTTTGGTGCAGCCCTCGGACAAGAGGAACTAATATGGCAGGACGTATTGCTCCGGGGTGATGAAGATGATACCCAGGCCGACTCTATTGAGCCTGGGATTGTTGAGTCTCCTACCGGTGGGGCTCCAGGAGGCACCATCAAAGTTCATCTGCTAGCATGGGACGACATGATCGACTGAGAGGATTACCTCATCATGAAAACCTAGGTCTATTGGCTGATCCGTGGAGGTTGGGTGAGAAGCTAAAAAGTCAACCAATGCCTGTCCTTTGATAGCCTCCTGAGGTACGATCATGATGTTGAACTGCTGGAGGATCACTACCCACCACGCTAGTCGGCCAGTCCACATAGTTCGGTTCAGGATGTACTTCAAAGGGTCTACCCGAGAGACCAGCTGTAACTCGTGGTGCTGCAAGTAGTGCTGCAATTTCTGTATGGAAAATACGAGCGCCAATCAGCTCTTCTCGATGGGAGAATATCTAATTTCTATATCTAGGAGTATGCAGCAGAGGTAGTAGAGGATTTTATCTGTTCCCTCGTTGTTCTTCTGGGCGAGAAGTGCGCCAAGGGACCATTCCAGGGCGGTCACATAAGGGACCAGCGGCTTCCTGGAAATGGGTGGCATCAAGACCGGAGTTTGGAGAAGATACTACTTGATTTTCTCGAAGGCGGTCTGACACTCTTCATCCCATTCATAGGTGGAACCTTTCTTCATGAGATGGGAAAAGGGATTACACTTTCCTGCCAGATTCGCAATGAATCGGTGTATGTAGGCTAAGTGGCCTTGGAGACCTCAAAGCTCCCGAATATTGCTCGGGGGAGGCATCTCGCTGATGGACTTGATCTTCTCCAGGTCGATCTCGATGCCTTGGTATCTAACAAAAAAGCCAAGAAACTTCCCGGAGGTGACCCCAAAGGCACACTTCAGTGGGTTCATCTTTAGGTGGCAGGAATAGAGGAAGTCGAACACCTTCTCAAGGTCCTTGAGATGGTCCTGGCACTAGAGATATTTGACCACCAGATCATCCACATGGCATTCTACCAGTGTCCTGAGAATTGGCTTGATTATGCGATGCATGGCCTGATGATAGGTGGCATATGCATTCTTTAGGCCGAAGGGCATAAACTGGTAACAAAAAATACCTTGGGGGGCCTGAAGGCAGTGAACTCTTCGCCCTCGGGGGCCATATAGATCTGGTTGTACCCAGAACACCCATCCATGATGAAGAGGGCTTTGAACCTAGCTGTGGAATCAATCAACAAATCTGTCACTAGAAGGGGAAAATCATCCTTCAGACAGTGGTAGTTGAGATCGCGGAAGTCGATACCGACCATAATCTGTCCGTTATTCTTCCTGACTGGCATAATGTTGGCTAGCCACTAGGGGAATTGAACTTCCATGACGAAGTTGGATTTAATAATCTTTTCATCTTCAGCCTCAACCATGGTACTGTGAGAAGGGTGCATCTTTTTGGGCAGCTTCTTGAACCCATGATGGCTTGTCGGGAGACCAAGGAAGTGGATGGCTACCTGGGGATCTAGTCCTGGAATCTTGTCGTAACTCCAGGAAAACACATCATGGTGCTGTTTAAGAAAGCCCACGTACTGTTGTTGCTCCTTGAGGGGCATGACCGCACTGATCAATGTGGGTCTCGGATCTTCCTCACTACCAAGGTTCACATGTACCAATTCATCGACCGTGGTAGAGACCCATTCTTCAAAAGCATAGGGAGCATCCTCCAGATCCACTTCTCCACTTGTGGAGGGGTATTCCATGAGGGGATTCATTTCGGGGCTACCAGACCCTGATGGGAAGCTAGTGCTGGCTTGGGCGGTAGTGGTCATCATATCAGGAGACTCACACGCCACTGAGACCATAACAATGAAGGCAGTCGATCCAATCCCATCTGGTCTTCGGCCCTAGGGGCCATGTTTGATGACATCAAAGTAGTAGTGGCACGTCGGCTTGAGCCGGTTAATTCCATCCCTGCAGAAGAGACATGTAGGACGCACCGTCATTGCCATGAGCCTGACGTCCCAATACCGTACAGGGGTAGGAGGTTCAGGAATCACCTGAGCTCGGTTGGTGTAGGAGTATGAGGTGATTTTCCGCCGTCGCTTGGACTTGGGAATATTCCTTCATCTTGTACCTGAAACCACAAAACATTTCCCCATGTCAGGGGTTGTGGCCTCCAACCGATGGATTGGGAAGGTGTAGGTGTCATCCAAACCTACCCAGGGATCACTTTTGACAGTGGCGGGCTCAACCACACTTCCATAATCTGCATATCCTTTCTCTTGTAATAGTCGGCATCCAGATAATGGGATTCACAAGAGGCAAAACTAGAAGCATCTTTTTGGAGCAAGCCTACTCGACCATTAATAGAGTATTTGAGGAATTAGTGATACGACTAGGGGACCACCACATGAAGGTGGATCCATGACCTACCCATCAACGCATTGTAGGCAGTGTCCTAGGAGACAACCATGAATTCGGTGCTGGATATTAGGCCACTGAACTGGGTCTTCAAGTGAATCTTGCCGACTGGAGTTTGCTCGGTCCTATCATACCCCTGGATCTTGAGGTCAGAGGCTGTTAAGTCATCCTCTGATAGACCTAGCTTCCGTAGTGTCCGAGTTGAGATTAGGTTAATCCCAGAACCCATGTCAACAAGACAGCGGCAGACCTCCATGTCATTGAACTGGCCAGTGATGTACAGTGGGCGAATGTGCCCTTATATGGGAGGGTCTTCATCTTCACAGGAGAATGAGATAACTACCTGGCATTCAACGTTCTCAATTGCCTTAGCGTGGAAGACTTCTGCAGCTGCTACCTCCATTTCAAACTGGAGGGGGCTCTTTAGGGTCTCGTCTAGCACCTCGCGCATTTCAGATGATAAGAGAAGAGCCTCAAGGATAGAAAGACTTGTTGGAATGCTGTCCAGGTGCTTCAAAACATCATACTTCTGGGCCAAAGTTGATCCTTTGTATATATGAGGCCGCTCTGCAATTGGAGGCATGACAGGCCCTACCGGCGGGACCGGTGGCTGACCGGTACTGGGCACGTCTCGTTGTTCACTAGTCGAAGCCCGAAGTGTGGCTTCTTGATTAGGACTGGAAGGCTGGAGTCGGTTGGTGGCAGGGAGGAGCGGGTTGCAGTACGAACGAGGTGGTTCCACCTGATCCTGCAACACAAACTGTGGTGGAGGAGAACCTGTCGACACCGGATAAAGGGGCCGCGTGTGCTGAGCTCTGTACTGGGCCTGCTGCCTGGTCTCAGTAGCATGCACGACCTGGATCGAGGTGCCAACTGTCGTGCCCCAGCGATTAATGTATCCACGGCTCCACCGACGTTGGCGACGACTGGGGACATTGGGAAGGTCCACCTGGCATTCCTCAATGTTGGGAGTGAAAAAGAGATTTACCAACTCTACGGTGTTAACCGAAGCATACCTCTGAATGTCACTTGAGGAGTCATCCATTACCGGGTGGAGTCTCGGAGGGATCCCCATTTCTGGGGGCATGAAGTAGCCAAGAGTGCGGGATGAGGACAGCATTGGAAGGGCGCGTTCTTTCTTCTTTCACCGCTACCGCTTTCTCTTCTGGTAAGATGAAGGATAGGATGACAATGCCGAGGTAGAAACCACAAATCCTATGGGATCTGGTGGATTCAGGCATGCACGGATGATGCCATGGGTGCAGGCGACCGTCTTGCGGGCCATCCAGTTGTTATATTTATGGGACCTACGGTCAGAAACCTACTGCCATTCATCCTCGTCGCCGATATTGCCCTCTGATATCACAAAGACACATGCTACTTGTGCCGGGGCTGGGCCCAACCTTACTATATTGTTGTCAATCTGGTCTTGGAGCCAGTAATTGAACACGTAGCATCACATGATGGTATGCCCCAGGGTCCGGTGATAAGGGTAGTAGTTGGGGTGATCAGTGAGATGTGCCTCTTCTGGCTTCCGGAACATGGGAAGCTGCACTATTCCTTGCCCCAAAGCACTACGGAAGTAACCAGGGACCTGAGCCTCATCGAACGAGTATGTCCGATTCCTTTTGTCTAGAAAGGGGGCTCTAGGAGGCTGGACCTGACGAGGGGCCGGAGGAGCATGCCTAGGAGGTGGAACCTGATTATCTCGCCTAGGTGGTGGCAGTGCATTATGCCGAGGCACTTGCCGATTTTGAGGCAGTTGTTGCTGGGCTGGAAGCTGCGCTCATAAAGGCAGGCCCTTATGGGGCTGCAGAGCTGGCCTCACTGGTAGCAACTCTAGCTGCCTGGGGACCTCTATCTGGGCCACAGTAGTGGGCTCAGCTCTGGAAGCTCTCCTTGCAGGGATTACAGAAGGTAGAAAGCGTGCCTGACTAGCCTATTGCAGGGCCTCTTTGAGGCACTGATCCTTGTCTCAGAAGTCCCGGAACCCTCCGGGGCAATTCCGAGTGATCAGAGAAGGAACCAGCACTGCCATGACATTCCCTACGCACATTGTCAGTAATTTCTCCCGAGTTAGTGGCATGTCAAGGGAGTATGTGAGCCCCTTCCACCAGGCGATGATGTCCGCGACTCAATCACCGGGCCTTTGCTTTCACCTGAAGAGGTCTGCGATGTTCGACATCCGGGTTGTGGAACTGAACTGGTAGAGGAATTGCCTGCGAAGTTCCTCCCATCTAGTCACATATCTCACAGTGAGCTGGCTGTACCAGACGAATGTTGGCCCCTCTAGTGTCTAAACCGAGCAATGGATCTTGGCAGCCTCCTACTGCACTGGAGTTCCTAATATAGGCCCACACCTCGAGTTGAAGTGGCGCAGGTGCTGTGGAGGGTCTCCTGTCCCGTTAAAGGGAGAGAATGTGGGGTTCCCAAATCTCAGTGGGGCCGACATATCATCCACCCATGCTGGGCATGGATTGTCGTCCGGTGGGATTTCCACATGTCGAATTTACAGTGCCTCTAAGCGGGCGATGAGTGCTACGATCGGATCGTCTGGACACGGGTTCCTGTCCTAACAGGGATCCCTAACCACAAGTGCATCGTCGAGCTCTTCAATCCGGTAGTCATGCTCAGCAGCTCACGGGGCGGCTGGTGGAGTGACTCTTGGGGCATCGAGAGGAACCCGAGCGAGGTCCCTTGGTTGATCACGCCGCTCAGAAGGGTTCGGCGAAATGTATCACACCCCCTTGCCATGAGCCCCAGACTCTCCTCTTTTAGCTAACACTGCATGATCATGGTTGCCTGGGAGAATCTCAACGAGGAGTAGTTGTTCCTACCCCTGCTGTCCCAGCCTAGGATCACCGTAGTCGAGCCACTGATCAGCAATGCGTTCGGCCAGAAGCTCATCAACCAGCCTCTTCTGCTCAGCAAGCTGTTGGAACAACACCGCTTTCTCATGACCTTCCTCTGCCTTATGCACTAAGACAGATGGGTTGGCGAGATTGACAGCCCCGACATGTTCCTTTCCCTTGCCGATGTTCCGGATCAGTGTTAATGCCTCAGTGGGTGCAGGGAGACCTAGGAGGTTCCTCTGTTGGTGATTAATCCTCCCAGATGGTTCTAGTAGTGGCCTGTCCTTAGGGGGTGAGTCCCCATCGAGAAGTTCAAAACTGTTCCCCTCTCCCGACGGGTCGGCCATGTTGACTGCCGCTGCCCTCATGGGCATTCCCTCAAAATCGCTTGGTGAGCCGGGCTGTCGGTGAATCTTACTAAGGAGAAGGGTAGTGTACTGAACCCATCCACAGACATGTGTGTCGGGGTTGGCTTCCTCGATAACTTTGCGGAGTACATGAAAACTCTGGATGAATTGTTGTTGGAGGGCCCTATGGTGGCCAAGTGACTCGGGGTGCTGAACTGTGGGGACCGTGGCTGGGTCGACCCGACGACACTGCTCACTGATATACTCGAGATGTGATGGACTCCCAGGATAAGACACTTGTTGATGGTGATGACGAGAGTGAGTCCCTGGAGAGTCTGGCAGAAACATTCAAACTCTCACGGGGTGAGCGATTCTGGTATATCAAAATCTGATCCTGTAACTAGCCAAAACTTCTTGGGGAAGTGGCCTGCTACGAGGAAGGTCCAGAAGCTCCATGACTCAGGTTTAGGATCTGACCCTTGCTAGCCCTGCTCACCAATCGAGAATGACTGGGGAACTGGCAGCAGTGCCAAGGCAGGCCGCTGGGCCGGTGAGGTGGCCGGCGGAGAATACGGTGAGCAGTCCGACTGGCCGCCGAATCCTAAGTCGTCCTCCAAGGGCTGCAGTGTCCTAGATGTCACGTCACGATAGGATGGGCCTGTGAATGGGCCTCCTGCCACTGCGTCGACACTTGCCGAGGGTGCGCCATGTCGCGACTCTTCCATTGGTCCCCAAAAAAGTTCCCCACCCTCTCTGACCGAGGTGGAAGGTGCTTCCGGAGAGGCCAATGGTAACTGGATGTTTGATCCCTGGGGGTATGTCAAGTCCTCGTCCTCCTAGATATACCTTCGGAGGGAGGAGGGGATTATACAGATATTTCATTCAGGGAGTACGAGGCTGATGCGCCACATCTCTATCCCAGCCCTTGACTCATAGGACCGGGGGAAGGGCTTCATCGCCGAATTGTACTCTGCCTCAGATTCGACGAAAAGGACTGGTCTGATTTCTGTCAGGTATTCCCTGGCATTTCTCTTGTGGCAACGATGTCCCGCCTTCCTGCCCCTGGGTGGCTCCTTGGGGCATAGCTGATTTCTGTCATGGAGTCCTCTGGCCACAATGGTGCTGGGGCGGAAAGGATCGAGGGCCGGGGTGCGAGGAGCACCGGGCCAGATATTGAAAGGGACATGGGGAGGACCTCCATGTGGGTGAGTGACCGGACATGCAACAGATCCATACTCGTGGCCTACGCTGGGGGAGGTGACCCCGTACCTAGTGTAGTGAGCGCGGGAAAGATTCCCACCTGGAGCATTACTATCATGGAGAAGCCTATTACCTACGGCGATGGTGGCGCCAGGCAGGCCTCTAGGCCAAGGTTGGAAGAAGGGAGGACCCATAATCCCCAAAACGGTGGTACGAAGTAGGATTTCACGTTTGATGGAACTACCACGAATTGGTCCTTGGTGGCCATTGCCTGTGCCAGCGACCAGGAGAGTCGACCCAACCTGCATGTGGGGCGGTCGGGGCCTCGATCCAGGTCGGGCATGTAACTGCCCCTACTCAACATGTGTGGGGGTTTGATGATAGGAGTCAGCAGTGGCTCGAGCCATAATGGTTGTTGACGTTGATACCCCAGGGCGGACATCATCTTCCGTTCGTGCCCGATGCTGGCGTCAGGTCAGACGGGTTGGAGCCGGTGGTGCGGGAACATGGATTGCCTGCTCTTCGGACTGGGGAGTCGGGTGGCGGTGTCGATGCGGCCTGGTAGGGGCCCTTTCCATGAACCCCTAGAGCGGGTCCCTGATCAGGCGAACTTAGACATCCCCCACCTCATCAGCATAGGGAAGGGAGGTGTCGAGGCTTTCTGGGGATAGGGTCCCAAAATGGTTGAATGCCAGTGTGGGAAGCAGCGGCTCCCTGTGCAGCCCTCAGGGGCGGTGATGGCAGTGAGGCACAGCTTCCTCGAGATCCAAACATGCCATGTCCCTGGTCAGGATGACCCCTTCCTCCTCGTACCTACACACAAGGTCGTTTATCACCCTACGTTGGATAATCTCTGACGGAGAGAGGGGGCACGAGCGCCCGATAGTCGTGGAGGTCAGAGCAGCTGTGGAAAAGGTAGAACTGCTTGGGGTGGCTGCATCGGTACTACCCCTGCCCCTGCGCCGGTGGGCAGGTGGCGATCGAGCTCCGGATGCAGTGATCTGACTCCTGAATGTAGGGAGATCAATACATTAGCACTAATAGGAAAAGAAATCAACAACCAATAGCCCAGTGCCATTCCGCCTTCTGTGGTCGGTAAGGGGGATCCACACTGATGAAATCATAGAAAGGAGTGCTCAGCATCCTAACCGCCCTAACCCCTAGCAGGTTTCACGTCCTAGTGCTGGGTTCCCGGACCTGGTGACATGCTAATCTTCCGACACCCCAAACGCTACCGGTCTCCATATTGAGGAGAAGAGATTCATATCAGGTTCACCAATTTCTATTTCCCACGCTTTCATCGGGGTGCGCGCACATCTGTAACGTAGGGGAGGACGCGCGGCTTGTGGCCCCGCAGTCCCGCTTTCCAATGGTGGGCGGCATCCATTCCTTGTGCAGGGATGTCTGCTCCTTGATCGAAACTGGGATGATGGGATGTCAGTTCTTCTTTCCATGGATTCCTCCTTGGATCTCGTCACCTATTCTGGGTCTCCCTCATAGATTTAAGATGTATTCATGAATCTCGTTCTCGGTGACATATCTTCATGGACACCAGTTAATTACGATGTTTCTGTCAAGACGCTCCAAGGGGTCTGGTCGGGGAAGCAACCTTTGGTGAGGAGAATGGTCACGCAGGGGTGTCGTTGGCATGTATTGACGCTGGGGGATTCACATGTCTGTCTTTTGTCCCTTATTATAGGGATTCTCGAGGGCGCAGAAGCCCGGGGCATCCCACATCGAACGCGGGGAATTGGAATGCCATAGGCATGTATCTTAGGTTTTCCTCAACTTCTCATGTTTAACACAGGGTATGCCGCGAGTTTATCTTCTTGCGGAGACGGATCAAACTGATCGAAACACTGATAGTGGATCAGATAAAAGGACCCTCTGAAGGGAACTATGATATTGGGGCCAACACGTGGGCGGCTTCCCGGATACTATGGAGTAGAATGAGGTGGTATGATCCCACCAGGATGTGGTGGCCCAGGTAG
The DNA here is from genome assembly GCA_963277665.1 of Viscum album. Classification (NCBI taxonomy): domain Eukaryota; kingdom Viridiplantae; phylum Streptophyta; class Magnoliopsida; order Santalales; family Viscaceae; genus Viscum; species Viscum album. Next base: position 1,609,132,569 of record OY728142.1, read on the forward strand.
GAGTCATGATGGGTGATGGAGTCAAGGCGGCTTGAACCTCGTGGGGCTTCCTACGTATCCCCGTGGTAGGGAATCAAAGTCCATGTAGTTCAAAGATACGGTGGGACACCTGAAAAGGCGACCCATGAGAATGAACGTGTGGATGGGACCTAGAGTGAGTAAGGCCTCTAGACCGGGGCATGAGCCTCCTGAGGCACGTGGGCTCGAGGGAGAGGTCCGGATGGGACATGGATATTGGATATGGGGCTTACGCTCTGAGGAAGCCCATAATGATGGATATGGGGCTTACTCACTGAGGCAGCCCATAATGATGGATATGGGGATTATGCTCTGAGGCGGCCCATAATGATGGATATGGGGCTTAAGCTTTGAGGCGGCCCATAATGCTGGATATGGGGCTTATGCTCTGAGGCGGACCATAATGGTGGGTATGGGGCTTATGCTCTGAGGCAGTCCATAATGGTGGGTATGGGGCTTACCCTCTGAGAAGAACCATAATGGTGGTTGGTGAACTGAAACTAAGGGGTCGGAACAACCAAGTGATGGTCTTGAACCTCGTGGAGGCTACCTATGTACCATGCTTTAGCACAGATCAATGTCCATGTAGTTCGGGCATATAGTTTAATGTCATGCTGAATGATATACTGTTTAACGTCATGCGGGATGAGGCAGATAGTTTAACGTCATGCTGGATGGGCATACAGTTTAACATCATGCTGGACGGGCATACAGTTTAACGTCATACAGGACGGGCAATTTGGGACCTATGCTCTGAGACGGCCCAAGGAATTGGAGAACCGACGTGAAGATGTCGGAACGACCGGGTGGTGGGCTTGAACCTCATGGAGGCTACCTACGTACCATGCCTTAGCACTGTTCAAAGTCCCTGTTGTTCGCTGGGATGGGGCTTACGCTCTGAGGCAGCCCATAGAAGGGTGTCATGGTCGATGCTCACTCTAAGCCCACGTGTGCCATGATCGGTGTGAGAAACAAGAGGCAACAGGGACTAGACGATCACATCGCGAAGGGTGCGTCCGTGAGAAGCGGAGAGGGGCTTACTCGTTGAGCGGCCCATGGTGTTGGGGCTTACTCCAATATGGAGGCCTGTGATGCGACAAAGCATAGAGGGAGAAGGATTTGGGACTGAATAAAAAAGTTTCCTCGTTCCCTATTACACCCTCCCCTGGCCTTGGCGGTGGGGAAGTACAGAGGTGCATGGGTGCTACCTTCTGCTAGAGAGGCTAGGGGCTTATGCTCTGAGAGAGCCCTTCCCCCGTTCAAAAACATCACTCCAAAATGGAGGATATCATTCAGTGTGAGGAAGATTCCATTCCCGTGGAGATGAGCGGTGTAAATAATGTTCGAGCTGGGGGGACCCTGCGTGCGAGGCATGGGGTCAGATCACAGTTTAACGTTATGTGTTGAGGACAAGGTTCTTTAATGTTTAACTTCCTACAACTCGGACAAGGTGGGTTCACTCCACACCCCTAGGGATTACATTCCCAACACCCTCTACCCCTTGTGGGAGGGAAGGAATCAACAAGGATGTGGTGAAAGGGGCCGCAAGGCGAACCATCGAGGGGTCCACGTTAGGATGGATATGCAAAGAAGAAATATCCTTTAGCGTGCCTATAAGATGGAGCATAAGGAAAATCAACGCAAATGGAAACACCACCCAAGGGACCTTGAAATTACTTCGTACGAGCCTGGAAGGCCGTACAGGAAAACAACGCATGGCGTGCATTCCCGGTATGGAGGACATCAGGTGCCTATGCATGGAGGCACATGATGGGGTGTCGAGGTGAGGGATCCTGGGGTTTGCGTGCAAAGATAAGGTTTGCGCGCAACACACCGGGATGGCGCGTAATTGGGGGAGGCAGATTGCGCAGAAAGAAGGTAAATTGCGCGCAAGTGGCAATGGCCGAATCCTAAGAAAAGGCCCCACACCGCGAAGGGATTGCGTGCAATTGGGGAGTTTTGCATGCAATGGGAAAGATTTTCATGCAATGGGAGAGATTGCGCACAATGGAGGAACCCTGAGGAGTTTGGAAATTTACTTAAGCCGGTGGGATTGCGTGCAAAGGCAGATCCCGAGGCAAGGTTGCGTGAAAAGAGTCAATACCAGAATGTCATATTGCACACATAGGAATCCTATTTCACGCACGAGAGCCGGTTGAAATTACAAAACCCCAAAATGGAAGGGGTCTCCCTCTATTTATAGGCTCCTGGCGTCGCGGGATCCAGGCGGCACACGAAATATTGCATGCCAGAGACGGTGGTGTGGAAATGGGAACCGCGCGGGTGCAGGCGCGCAAATATTGCGCGCCGGACATGAGTCCCTTTTCGTGAATCCTGGGCTCCTTCTGCACAACCAACAGTTTTTCACGCACATCCTCCTTTGTTTTGCACGACACTTCCAGGACCTCCAGACCGAGCCCCCGGGTCCGAATATGACTTCGCTTCGTCATTTCGAAACTTCCTTTAGGAATTACGGACTTTTTTGGCATCTACAATATATAAATCAAAGGATTTTAGGATCATCAATAATGAATCATTATCCATGAGAACATATCATAAGTGAAATAAATAGGATTATGGAACACACGCAAGTATAGAAAATCATTTTCTTAGTCAAGGGTTACATACAAGACTATAATAGTAGATTTGATTCACTCCCCATTCCACAATTTACATTGTCATGGTTCACTCCCAAGACTATCCTAATGGATATAGTTCATTACTAAACTTTGTTAACACAACATTACAGTCTGTATTAACTCATAGGATATCAATCATTAACTAATGCATTAGAGGACAATATAATCTCAGTCCCAACCATCACATAATTAAAACAACACATATGTGTGAGAAAAGTTCATAAAACATTCACCAGTTAATCAAATCCTAACCCATGGAAAGGAAAATATATTTATAAACATTCCATAATTTTATCATAACATAACCCATTGAAATGAAATTATTTTCATAATGATTTTTCCATCACTTGATTTGCCTATGGTAATGAAAAGGGTTTCATGGAATAATCATTAAATCATCATCACCATAAGCCTTCTATAGAAATTAAATGTATGGTATCGTAATATAAAATCCTTAGTGACACATAAAATTCCTTAATGTATTTTGACATAGAAGAAAGATACATTTAAAATACTATTAAAACTATTATTTAATGAGAATATATCATTTTATTTTTGTAACATTTTAACTAAATATTCCCAGAAAATTGAGAAAATTATTTTATTTTAAATAAATCTGAAAAATTGTAAGGAATATTTAAAAAAAATGTATGGTTATGATAATGGGAAAATTCATTTTTGTAGAATATAAAAAAGCAAAACATATTTTCACACTTCAGTAAAAAGTCAGAAATGAATTATTCAATTTTTTTAAAATGAATTTTAATTATTGGTTAATATAGTTAAAGGTAGTTAAAATAAAAATTTTAAATGTTTAATTTTTTTTAGAAAAACTTTCATAAAATAATTTTGAATATAATGTATGAGGAAAAATAAGTTGGACAACCAAAGAGGAAATAAGGCCATCTAATTCTTTAAAAATAGTTTCTTAATCAATTTGAATACGAAGTGAAAAAATTTACTATTATATGAAATATAAGGAATAACCATAACAGAATTAAAAATATATAGATTAAAATATAAGATCTATATAATTTTCATCAATGGAAATTTATTATAAACAATACTAAAAAGAAATGATATTGTCAAAAAACAATTACCTAAAGTCCCTTATAGATTTATACATGTTCAAATATCATGTATAATTGATATCTATCAAATATAAATCTATTATATAAAAATATTAATAAATAACTAAATATTTTTTATTCCATTATAATTTCAAATTATCCTTTAATTAAAAATTCTTCATTAAAATGATCATTAAGGGGAAAACTATCCATTTTCCAGGCATGTTTCAGTTCAATGGTTCTAATACTTTCACTTTGGACATGGTTTTATCATATCTATAATATTAATAATTTCAGAAGTTTAATATTTATTCCTTATATACACTTTTATAACCAATCATATAATGCAGTGAAGAGAAATAAATTACATCACTTCAAGGAGATGGTAGTCTATACATATTCATGAGTGATTTTCTCACATTTAGATGGATGGAAAAAAGAAAGGTAAATAATAATTCACTAATATAGTATCATAAATATTTAATTAGCATCATTTTATTTCATTAAATACATCTTTATTTACCTACTTATAAATTGTAAATGAAAAATGAATCACATCCCTTCATTGAGGTGGCAGTCCAAACTTATGTAGGAGTAACATTATCATTTTCTAGTGGGTAGGAATGGTATAAAAAATAGAAATAATATGAAAATAAAAATATTTCATTATAGTTAATATAATTTTTAAATATTTAAAATATTATTATATATAATTTGGATAAGGTTTAAGAAGGAATAAATGTGAAAATATTTGTAAGAACGTCTACCTCTTCTTCAGGTATCCTCATTTCAAAAGAACCTTAAGGATTCTTTGATAGATCTTTTGGGAAGAGAAACATTTCAAGGTTATAACTAAAGATTCTGTGATATTATTTATTTATATAATTTTTTATATAAATGGATGAAGTGGTGAAGAGAAGATAAAAGATAATTTTCCATTTTATAAGTTAGGGGAGTGATATACTTGTAATAATTAAGAATAGAAAAATTGTATAAAATCAATCTCTATGGAAAGTGCCTCCCAATGGGATAATGTTATAATATATAATGATATGGGAATAAAATATATTTATCCAATAGGATTTAAACAATTTTTATTTTATTTAAACCTTTATATCTTTATTTTAACTGCCTTTTCTCCCTTTTAAACTTTATAATAGTAATGAATTTTTCCTTTGATTACTATTAATAATGAAAAAAATGAATTTGGAATTATTATAAAATTTTAAATTATAATTAAAAATATGGACACTATTTTACTAAATTAAATTCCAATAAGGGTCATAAATTAATTTTAAAATAAGGTTGAAAAATGCAACAAGAATTTTTTTTAGAAAAATGCATTTTAAACATAAAACTAAGTGTAATTTGATTAATTTACAATTAAAAAACATTAAATTAAATTTAATATATATCATTTAATATATTATATAATAAAATCAATTAAAAAAATTAATAAATAGTTATTAATTAAATTTATTAAGATTAAAAAACATTACTCCCTAAATAACATTTGATAGAAAAGACTCTATTTTTTACATTCAAATTACATTATTTTCATATCTAACTAATTGATAAACAATGAATTTATTTTCTATATGTGTAAAAACATATTTTTAATAAATTTTTTGGTCTTATTAATAAACATAGATTTGATTGATAGGAATTAAATAAGAAATTTAACTATAATATTTCATTTGTATATTGTGGTTTATTTAAACTTGGTGTGGCATGCAAGGAAAGCCATCAAAGGTATAAAAGTGATGTAAAGAAGAATATATCATTAAATATTAGGATTTTACATTATAACTCATTAGAAAAACGTATCCCATAAAATTATGTAACATTGATATAAATAACTAAGGATACTTCTCCCTCATCACGTCATTAGGTTCACAAGTAGCTCACTAAAATTTATGGTTTCACCATAAAACATTAACCTAGTGAGTGGGAATGTTCTAAAATACTTTATCTCATCAATGTAAAATATCAACTAGTTGTTCCTTATAAGGTAAATAATTTTCCATTGGTATGACCCTTGAGTTAAGTAGATGTGAGGAATCAAGTATTTATTTCATTATAATAGATAATGTAACACATAATATACTTGAGAGAGGTTTGGCGGAAACACCATGTTATAAGAGATCACCATGCTGAGATCAATAATTTTAATGTGATCGATAAATATTTTCCTCATATTCACCTTCTTTCCAAATCTCATATCCCTCTTCCAAATAGATATTCTTCGGAATACCTTTTCACCAACATAATATTCTATATCTCATCAATGATTATCAGTATAAATTTTCAATTGAATCCAAACAAACCTAATGTGGTATTGAATGGTTATACAATCCTATAACATTTCCTAAAATAACTTAGGTCCTAATAAAATTTATTCTCCAACTCCATCCCATCACATTGGAGTTCTATAATTACTACCAAAGAGATATTCATAAGGATCCATCTGAATTCTTGAGTAAAAGATATTGTTTTAAGAAAAATACACCAAAGAAAGGTTTTAACCACAAACACATTTTAAATCTATATAATATACTATCAACAAATATTTTAGGGTTTTAATTGTCCTCTCATACTAACCAATGTTTTGAGGATGAAATGTAGAGCTAATGTTTAACTTTGTATTCAAATATTATTGAAGATATATTCAATACATTAATATAAACCTCAAATCTTGATTATATATAATTAAGAGTGTTACTTCATGAATCATTAAAACCCAATTGAATTAAAAATTAGAAATCCAATAAAGAGTGAAATATTCTCAAATAATAGTGAAATATATTAATTTCATAAGGCGATCTACAATAATCCAAATAGCTTTGTAACATTTGGATGTCTTGGAGATCCCTACAAAGATATCCATGTTGTTGTTTTGCCATTTTAATTATGGTATAGGTAATGGTTTTAATATTATCTTAGGGTTTTATCTCACATCCTTGACTTTTTGACATATGAGGAATTGAGATACAAGATCTATAATATCCCTTATCATGTTCTTCAACCAAAAATACTCTTTTAGATCTCTTTATATCTTAATAATTTCAAGGTTAATAATAAATAATTGAATATAAAATTTATATAATATATCATTCTTAAATTATATTATTGATGAAAAACATACTATCTTATTAAACCTTATCATTCTATCAAAATCAGTGTTGAACTCAAGAACATTCCTTACATTTTTATATTGTTCAATACCTTCCTTCTACAATAATTAATCATCACATCGATGCATAGATGGAAAATAATTTGTGAAAGATATGAACAATCCCCATTAATTGCGAGTTCAAGATATAAATTTGGTAAATAGATAAGTATTATATCTCTTTCAATCCACACCATAGAAAAACTATCAAGGTCCCTATGAATCAAGGCCTCAACCAACTTGTTTTCCTTCATAGAGTTGTAATGTAATGTTTAATAATAATTTTTAATCAACTATAACAATCTCCCTTGATTAATATATTAGTATTTATGTGTGAATATATTAATCAATATTTTTTAAATAGTATATATTTATATTTTAACCATAATGAAATTGAATCCATATTTACAATAAAAAATTTACTTCTTCCAAATCCAAATCATTAGTCAGGTAATTTGTCTCATGAATTTTCAATTGGAGTATGGCATAATTAATCACCATATTATTTTCAATGATGATTCACCTTATAACCATATTTAATGAATTATTATAGAAGTAGAATCTATAGTTTTGGCACACCATCGTTTGGTTTTTTTATTTTTGGTGTTTTTTTCTTATCCTCGGGATGGGTTTAAAAGTGTACGATGAGAAATAAGCTTGGTTATAACTGCAAGATCCTTATGTAACAAATAATTAAATAAAAAATAGTTTTATAATGTAAATAAGTCATGGCATAAGATGTAATAATACTTTAAGTCATAAAATATATTTGGAAAATGTTATCAATCCATAATAATTATTTACACCATTAAACATTTTTTTTCAAAAAAATTTATTGAGTCGTCTAGTTTTTCAGAAAATGAGATCTTAGCCCAATTTACAAAGTAAATTCAAAATTTACATTTTATATTGGCCTAGTTTAGGCAGGTTATATTGTGTACAATGTTTTTTATTCATCTTATGTGGTTATTCATTCCTCTCAACTTCTAGGGAACCCATAGCAATATTCTAGAGACATTCGATGTATTAAAACTATTTCAAACAGACTTTGTAGTTTGTGATTATGGAAATCATGATTTGTGTCTTCTTATTACTTATTTATTTATATATCCATGTTTTTTTCTTGAATTAAACCATAGAACAGCATTGGAAAACCAATATCTATGGGTCAGGATTCATTCTTAGGAGATATTCTTGGGTTTTGTTAGAGGAATAAAGGAATAAGAGAGATTGATGGTTTCGTCATAAGTCATTTGTGACAATCAATTGAATTTTATGTATATGGACTCTATCTCTCTCCATATTTCTAGAACCAAGAATATTTATTTTTTAAATGGTATTGGTTTTATTACCATTGGCCTCACTATGTGGTTTCATGAAGGAAACTTATTTAGTTCTTTCTTTGGAATATTTTATGATATTTTGTAAACCCTATTTGGATATGATTTTAAAATGTCAAATTTATAATTATGAAGTGGATTAAAGACATGAATTTTGTTTGATGAAATTTTTTTAAGGATGAATTATTATTTGAAAATAATTTATTATAGTAATTGGACATAATTGGGCTGACATGTGTTTATGGTGAGAGATAAGGTCAAAAGTGCCTTCATCAAGTTTGGATGGACTATGGTGTTAGAGTACCACCATTAATGGTAACACCAATAATGAGTGAATTTATTGTATTTTGTGTATTGAGTATATTGTTGGGTGTATCTATATGAGAGTGTGTGTGATCCCTGAAATTATTATGAAAACTTTAAATGGATCGAAACATTCTTGTTTACTGATTTTTTTTCATGGATTCATCTTATGTATTATATAAACTGTTTATATGTTTTCCAATTATTTTATATAAAAATGATAACTTATTCTATACAAGTGGCGTGTGTTATGAAGTATTTGGGGGAATTCCAACAATGTTTATTCTCACTCAATACATGGGAAATTTGGTAAATTTTCAGATGTCATACATTGTGATACTGATATGGGAATGGTATAGTATTTCCCTAGTGATGTGTTTTGATACAGTTGGATTAGAGTTCTGTGTTGGATCTTGGATCTTGTTTGGGAAGTACAAGGGATTTTTACTTGATGTTTTTGAGTCTTGTTGTATTTTTGATTATAATCTCTCATTTCTATTATCTCTTTGATATTGTTTTTATATTAGTTTAAGTTAATTTTTTAGTTTTTTTATTCATGATTCTTGTAGTTTTTGGATGTCTATGTTGTGTGTTGTCTGGTTGTCTCCTTTTATAGGGAAAATAATACCTCATGTGTTCCCTTAAGCCCTTGGAACACATTTCTATCCTTTTGTGCCTATGGATATCACCAAAGGATAGTATCATTATTGACTCCACTAAATCCAATGAGATTGGGAACGATGTTATAATAGATAAAAATTCATTATCCATAATCGGGTAGTGTGAGAAAATATGTGTTAACCAACATAAACTTTAGTTCCATGAATCTTAACTAAAATTCATTTTTCCAAAGGAACACATATCCCTTTCATGTAAATAGGTCGTTACTTTTGATATCCACGAAAAGTAAGTCACAAAGGTTTGGTGGTTTCAAACAAACTTAAGAAAACTATATATCTAGGTCACCATGGTTGACCTGTACCACTTATCAATAACTTTTTTCATTGAAGGATCCGCTGATATAAACTCTTTGGATATTATATAATACATGAATGAATTTTTATATAGAAAAAAAATTCATAATTTCAAAATTTAAGTATTATTTTTATTTTTTAGGGTCTTGAATATAATGGTCAAATGATATACACTATCTTCCATACTCTTATAATACTTAAGAATAATATATATAAAGGCACTCCGAAACTGATTGAGGTAATGTTTAAAGACACTATTATTTAAATCCCTAAATATTTTAGGGGAATTAGTAAGTCTAAATGAAATAAAAATAAACTTATAATGATAATATGTCATATAGAAGGGTCAATTGGTTGTATCTTACCTATGGAACCTTAATTGATGATATCCACAATGTTTCCAAAAAAGTGGAAAACTATTGAGATCTTTATTGTTGATTAGATTATTCATCAACACGGGTTAGAGGATACTTATTATTAATAGATAACTTTTTATGTTCTTAATAATTAATGAATAGATGCAATGAACCATCTTTATTCATAATAGTAAGAATAATTTCTCCCCATAGTGACAAACTATAGTGTTTGAATCCCTTTTCTATATTCTATTGGAGTTGATTCTTCAAATCCTATAACTCAATCATAGCTATTCTATATGGAATATTTGAAGTAGAAGTATAACTAGGTATTTTCTATATTAGGAAACAAACCTTATGATTTAGGAGGATTCTTTCAAAGTCATTATGAAATAATTTACTACATTTATGGAAAATAGGAACATCTTCTAGGTTGAGTTTTTTTATAACAATTTGAGGTGTATATCCCTCGTGAATAAGAGTTAAGACCCACACAAAGAAATTAATATCAATAAGATATTCATATTAATCCTCACACAAAAATATCACATTAGTATGAATTGGAATATCAAATGATATTTCTATTACATTAAAATCGATTCGAGTTCTTTCTGTGGAAAGACAATCCACTCCCAAAATAATATAAAACATAACTAGGGGAGAATCACAAGAACTGCGAGATGAAAATTCCCCCAAAATTTAATCCTATAGGATCTATATTCTTAAAACGTGATAACCTTACAATTAAGTTATTTTACTTATAATATTATATGAAATTATAGTGTTTGTGAAATATAACCCTAATAAAATTATTCAGATAGAAAATTGTGAGTAGAAAAAAAAATCAAGTATGAAATTTTTTTATAGTGGATAGTAAGTATTCCTTTCACCACATCATTCTCCTGAACAACTTCAATGATTTTTTTTTCACTATATTCCCTTTATATATTGTCTTAAGAGGATTTTAACATCGATTACTATCATTAAAAATTCAATTCAGGATCTAGTTGGCATAATTATTATACTCCTTGAAATTGAGGCATTAGATTCATGGTGGTCCATTCAAATAAGCTTTCTCCATATTTTTTTCATTTCATTTTCTATTTATAAAACTTTTATAATCACTGTCAGATACCATTATGTTATACACTTGAAACATTTACCAGTCTGTTGGGAACTTTTTTTAACCTGCTTATTTCCCTAGTTATCACATAAAGGACGATTTATTTTCTTCCCTACATGGTTTTAATTATCAATATTTACCCAAAACACTATTATTATATTCAAATCAAAACCATTAGTATAATGTGAATAATCTCACTTTGTTTATAAGTTGAGGGAATATTGAATAATGTATTTGTAACTATTAAACATTATTATGGTTAGAACAATTTGGAAATATAGCTTTATGTCATTTAATAACCAATATATTTTCAATCATTTTAATCATAAAAACAAGATTTAACTTCATAATTCATGTAATATTTTCCACAAACATAGTAATAAACTCCTCACCGTTATTATTAAGATAAATCAATATTATTTTCATTTTCTTAAAAATATTTTTGTGAAAGTAGATACTAAAAAATATGATATTAACCACATCTAGTTTCATGGATTTAATTTATTCTTCTTAACTAATATTATTAATAATTTCCCACAATTGGTTTTCTTCAAATGATAAATTAAAAATTGTTTTGAAAACGTTTTCATTATTAATGAACTATAGAATGAAAGAAATATTTTTAGTGGTAGTGGCCCATTTCTCAATAAATAGTGGTTCAAGGGACCCAATAGAAGAAGGATGAATCTACCTCATTAAATACTAAATAGTGAATTGTTCCATACTTTTTTCATGGGGATGATCGGAATGATTCACATATTGGGAAATTAAATTGAGCATAAAAAAAGATTTTTTATTTCACCTCCCATTCCATTCAGTTTCTCCCGAAGTGAATAATTAAATTTCCCACCAAATTAACTATTTACATGATTTCTCATGATTATAACCATATAATAAATCCAAAAATCATAGTGTAAGAATATAAAGACCCGAACCCGAAACTCAAGTTTCCCCCTTTATAAATGATGTGTAAATTTTTTTATTAAAGAAACATGAATAAATACATAGAAATAAATACAGTAGAAGACCTTTTACTGGTCTAGGTTATGGAAAATTAGATACATCACATAAAGTTTAATAAAAATATACAAATTTAAAACCATGATTCTTCAACGTGTTGCTTCCACAAGTGATCTTAAACACAGAAAGTAGGCTAAACATGAAAAGTGTTTATAATATGTAGGTTGAGTATAAAATGCCCTCTAAAGGGTTTCAAAACAACTGATAAGTTTCTTAAAGCATCCCTTAAAATAAATATAAATATTTAAAACAGATTTTCACAAATACTGGAAATATATATAGAAAAATGGCATTTCACAAAATAATTACGTTTGAAAGCTGTTGGAATTTCTTCTTTGAAATTATTATTTTTATGTTGGTCATTAATAATACATGGCATACAATTATTAAAATCCATACAATTGGACACTAGTATTCACTAAGACTTATGGATTCACTCCCCATAATGTCACGGAACTCACCTGTGCCAATTTTGAAAACATTTTCCCATGGGCCTACCTTTCTTAATTCATACCCAAAATGATTTCCAAAATACTTACATAATATTATTTTCTTAGAAAGAAAATAATCTCCCTCATGTAATCACCAATTCCTAAGGTTTTAAAACCATTTTAGGAAGAATCTCATACTTGGAATAGACACACTTTTATTTGAAAACTGTAATTTCATGAAACATTGGCTTAAGTGTGTGCAAGATTTCATAATGATTCAAATGCCTAATATGAGCTAGATAATGGACATACCTATTCATGCATATCATGATAAAAGATGCAGATATGAGTTCAAAAATGAAATAACAACTTTACACAAAAATACACATAAAATAATAACAATTACCACATGCAATTATGTAAACAAGGTGAATATAGGAAATTATACATATATAATTCTTTAAGCACTAGTTTAGTGGTTGATAAATACCATTTATAACATATACGTAAACGAGAAAGAACAACTCCACTTAATGTGTTCATATTTGTATGCATGAATATGTGTACATATATATGTATATATAAATATATACACACACACACACACACATGTATGTATGTAGTTTGAAAACATGAAACCCTTGAAACCATAAGATTTTTTTTTGGGAAATATCGTTTATAATAAGAAGACTTATCATAAATATAAATTCGATTAAAAAGATATGGTTTTACATACACACACATATATATATATCACAATATATATATATATATATATATGATCACAAAACAAATGAAAAATAATAAAATCCTCTAAAAACCTTATGATTTAAAAAATTTTGAAACGAGAACCCATTTCATATATAAAGAAAATAGATAGTTATATATATATACTCACACACACACACAGTTATATATATATAACTTAGTAAAACAAGGAAGATTTGAGGAAATACAATAAACCCTTACCTAGTATGGATCAAAAGAGGCTTTTGAGGTTCTTGTAAAATGAGAACATCATGGGGGACTTGGGTGGTGTTGTTATTATGTTATTGGGATACAAGGAGGTTATAAATATACATCAACATGTTTAAATCCTTCCTTCGGAAGTTGGGTTTTTTAATGGAAAATTTACAGATGCACAAATCCTATGTGAAACCTGACCCTTCATTGGATTCCATTGAAAACAAAGATTTTTGTTCCTTTATTATTTAAATTATTATCATTTCAATTATCACCTCATATTATATTTGTGTTTTTTTATTCATTAGTAAACTTGTACTTTTTTTTCATGTCATCACGTCAACTTTTTCTCAATCACATGCCTTTACCTTTTTCCCCTAATCATTACTATTATTATATTAGATATATTTTAAGAGTTATCATTTCATTTTTTTAACAATTATTAATTCTTATTCAAAAAAAAACGGATCGTGTAACTTTTGTATATATATAAATTCATTTTTATTTTATATTAAAAAATATTTATATATTAAAAAAACATGTAATATATATATATCGGGTTTTTTAAATAAAAAACTAATTAAAATCAGCTTTTTTAACACCAATGCATAATTTTACGAAAAAACAATTAAGAAATGTTTTAATATATATGTAATTGTATAACTCATTTTTTATATATAAATCAATGCACAATATTTTTACACATATATAATGTGTGTTTTTTTGTAAAAAAATTATATATATTAATAATTTATAAATTTTATAAAACCAAAAACATAATTAAAAAAATATTTATAAAATATATAAAACAAATAGTAATAATTTTATTTAAAAAATAAATTTATTATAGTTATTATTATAATATCATTATCATTATTTATTTAATATTATATTATGATTATTATAATTTATTTATAATATTAATATATTAACTTTTAAAATAATAATTATGTTTTCCCTTAATCAACGTTATTATTTGTAACACATTTATTTAAACATTTTTCTTAAATCACAAAAATTAGGGGTGCAATTTTTATAATAAAATAACACATAAATAATAAACAATAAATTCATATTTATGAAATTAAATAATATATATATATAAGATAATTACATGTATTTATAAACACATGCTAATATGTATATAATTCGTTTTTTAATAAATAAATCAAATCAAATTCTTATCTAAAATATAAATATTATGTTTTTTTTATAATATAATTATATATATATATATTATTCATAATATATTTTATTTTAACAATAATAATAGATTTCATGAAAAAATATTTTAACCTTAATTTTTAAAAAATTTGTTTTTTAAAACATAATGTAATTGTGATATTTATTTTATTTCAGATGATAGAAAAAAAATTATTTATAAAAATTAAATAAATCCTCACATAAAATAAATTTTTATTTTTTGTAATTTCTTTGGATGTTACATTCTTCCCCCCCTTAACTGAATTGCATCACCGCAATTTATTCAAACACATAAGAAAAAGAATGTTACACGAGAGACATAATATATATTTTTAATTGGTTCTAATTTTCCAAAAATTATCTAGATCGTTCCTCTAATACCAATTATAATGACCCGAACCCGGAACTCGAGTTCCTCCATTTTGAAATGCTATTTAATTTATTTTATTAAAGAAACATGAATAAATACACAATAATAAATATAGCAGAGGACCTTTTACTAGTCTAGGTTTGGAAAATTAGATATATCACCTAAATTTCAATAAAAATATACTAATTGAAAACAATGATTCTTCAACGTGTTGCTTTCACAAGAGAGCTTCAATGCAGAAAGTAAGCTAAACCTGAAATGTGTTTATAATACGTAGGGTGAGCATAAAATTCGAAGTAAGGGGTTTAAAAACAACTAATAAGTTTCTTAAATCATCCCGTGAAATAAATATAAATATTTAAAACAGATTTTAACAAATACTTGAAATATATATAGAAAAATGGCATTTGAAAAAATAATTATGTTTGAAAGATGTTGAGATTTTTCCTTTGAAATTATTATTTTTATGTGGGTCATTAATAATACTTGGTCGACCGTTATTAAAATCCATACATGCGGCCACTAGTATTCACTAAGACTTATGGGTTCACTCCCCATAACGTCACGAAACTCACCAATGCCAATTTTGAAAACATTTTCTCATGGACCTGCCTTTGTTATTTCATACCCAAAATTATATCTAAAATAATTAGATAAAATTATTTTCATAGAAAGAAAATAATCTTCCTCATTTAATCACTAATTTCTATGGTTTTAAATTCATTTTAGGAAGAATCCCATACTTGTAATAAACAAACTTTTATTTGAAAAACATAATTTCATTAAACATGGGTTTAAGTGCGTGCAAGATTGTGTAATGCTTAAAATGCCTCATATGAGCTAGATGATTTCCATACCTATTCATGCATGACATGATAAAAGATGAAGATGTGAGTTCACACATGAAATAATAACATGACACACAACTACACACAAAATAATAACAATTATCACATGAAATTATGTAGACAATGTGAATATAGGAAATTATTCATACATAAATCTTTAAACACCAGTTTGGTGGTTGATAAATACAGTTTAAAACATCTAAGTAAATGAGAAATAACAACTCCACTTAATGTGTTTATATTTGTATGCATGAATATGTGTACATATATATGTATGTATAAATATATATATAAACACACACATGTATGCATGTAGTTTGAAAACATGAAACCCTTGCAACCATAAGATTTCTTTTTGGGGAAATACCATTTAAAACAAGAAGACTTATCATATATATAAATTGGATTCAAAATATATGGTTTTACACACACACAGACACATATATATATATATATATCACAATATATATATATATATATATAAATATATATATGTTCACAAAGAAAACGAAAAATAATAAAATCCCCTACAAACCGTATGATTTAGAAAATTTTGAAATGAGAACCCATTTCTTATATAAATCAAATTGACAGTTATATATATATACACACAGAGATGGATATATATATAAAACTTAGTAAAACAAGGAAGATTTTACGAAATTCAATAAACCCTTACCGTAGTTTGGATCAAAAGTGGGTTTTGAGGTTCTTATAAAATGAGAAGAACATGATGGGGGACTTTGGGTGGTGTTGTTATGATGTTATTGGGATGCAAAGATGTTATAAATATACATCAACATGTTTTGATCCTTCCTTCAGAATTTGGGGGTTTTCTAAGGACAATTTGTAGATGCGCAAATCCTATGTGAAACCTGACCCTTCATTGGATTCCATTTAAAACAAAGATTTGTGTTCATTTATTATTTAAATTATTATCATTTCAATTATCATTTCATATTATATTTGTGTTTTTTTATTCATTAGAAAACTTGTGTTTTTTTCTTGTCATCTCATCAATTTTTTTCCCACAGGCCTTTACCATTTTCCCATAATCATTACTATTATTATATTATATATATTTTAAGAGTTATCATTTCGTTTTTTAACAATTATTAATTCTTATTCTAAAAAAACGGACCGTGTATCTGGAATATATATATAAATTCATTTTAATTTTATATTAAAAAAAATTATATATTAAAACAAACATGTAATATATATATATATATATATTTGGGTTTTTAAATAAAAAAACTAATTAAAATCACATTTTTATAACACCAATGCATAATTTTACGAAAAAACAATTAATCATTTTTTTAATATATATGTAAGTGTATAACTTGTTTTTTATATATAAATCAACGCACAATATTTTTACACATATATAATGTGTGTTTTTTTGTAAAAAATTATATATATTAATAATTTATAAATTTTATAAAACCAAAAACATAATTAATAAAATATTTATATAATATATAAAACAAATAGTAATAATTTTTTTTAAATAAATTTATTATCGTTATTATTATAATACTATTATAATTATTTATTTAATCTTATATAATAATTATAATAATTTATTTATAATATTAATATATTAACTTTTAAAATAACAATTATGTTTTCCCTTAATCAACGTTATTATTTGTAACACATTTATTTAAGCATTTTTCTTAAATCACATATATTAGGTGTGCACTTTTTATAATAAAATAACACATATAAATAATAAAAACTAAATTAATAATTAAGAAATTAAATAATATATATATATAAGATAGTTACATGTATTTATAAACACATAATAATATATATTTAATTCGTTTTTTAATAAATAAATCAAATCACATTATTAACTGAAATATAAATATTATGTGATTTTTTTATAATATAAATATAAATATATATATATATAATTCATAATAGATATTAATTTAACAATAATAATAGTTTTCATATAAAAATATTTTAAACTTAATTTTTTGAAAATTTGTTTTTTAACACATAATGTAATTGTAATATTTAATTTATTTTAGATAATGGAAAAAAAATTAATTATAAAAATTAAATAAATCCTCACATAAAATAAATTTCTATTTTTTTAATTTCATTGGATGTTACAAAAATGAATATATAATAATTAGTGTGATAAATTATATAATCATAAAAGTCATTGGTAATATGGCCTAAATTATGTTACCTTCTTATCAACATATTCCACTTTTTGGTTCATTATATATTTATTTAAATTCAGCATAGGATATATAATGTTATATCCTCATATTATTCATTACATAATATCTAAAAAACTCTATCATTCTATTATACCAACTAATGTGACATGAGAATAACGTATATAAAATTTCCCTCATTTTAGAGGAATATTTAATAAATTTCATAACAATACATGATGAATGTCTAAAAAGTTGTAGTTTATTTAAAGTATGGATACATAATAATCTTATTTAATGAAATATATTTTACATATCAAAAACTTTTCCCATATAAAGAAATTTATAGAGAGACCCTACTTAAAAATTATCTTTATAACTTTAGGAAATGAAAACATAATAAATGGAGACCTCAAATCCCCAATTATGATAAACACAGAAGATATCAATTCAATATCATATGTGAAGTTAAGGATCATATTATATGAGAATGATATCTTATTAATAAATTAATACCACACCATTCAACGATATTTAATCATGAATTATGGTGTAAGGTTTTTTCATAACAAATGTACTAATTCATAAAAGTGGGGAATCATCAATAATAAATCCTAAACGATGAGAATATATAATAGGAATAAGACATAAGTTTATGTAATACACATAAGTATATAAGAAAACTTCCTTAGTTAAGGATCACTACTATGACAATCATAGAAGACTAGGTTTAATCATCTTTTTAAAATTTATTTAGTCAAGGTTCAATACCAAGTCAATCATCCCAGCCATAGTCTCTTACTAAACTAGGCTCACTCCCTATTCGACTCCATAAATATCCATCTTTAAATAATTCATTGAAGGGATATATAATTATAAGCCCACTCATCACATAATAAAAAACATATATATGTGTTCCATAAGATTATTAAACCTTCATAAATTCATCATTCCATACCCCATGGAAAGAAAATGGGTATTTATAAATATTCTATCACTACACAATAAAAAAAATCACCAAAAAGAAATTCTAATCATAAAGATTTTATATTTCCTTAACTAACCCATGGTAAATAAATGAGTTTCATTGAATCATCCACAAATCATGTTTTTCACAACCCATATAGGGAATTAAAGTAGATATAATTTTAAGATCATATCCATAGTGAAGTATACCAATTCGTAAATATGGAGACATAGGTTAAAAATACATTTAAATTATCATTCAAATATTTATTTGAAAAGTTTATAAAAATATCCTCTTATTTTAATAAAATATTTAGAATATTATTTTCACTAAAAATTAACATGGAAATTTGTAAATAAAGCTTCAATGAAAAGAACAATAATTACAATGGGAAAAACTATTTATGCCATATATTTTAAAAGATAACATTTTTTCACACATTTCTAAAAATTTAAAATTAACTCACAAAATTTATGTATAAAATTATTAATTTTGAACCTTTGTAAATAATTTTAAAGGTAGTTAAAATTAAAATTTTAAAACAATTCAAGTATAGGTAAAAACAGAAATATTTTTTTAATTGATCATGGACATGAAAGAAAATGTTTTTCGACCAAAGATAAAATAAGTTCGAATTTCCTTAAAAAATATTTTATTCATTATATTAAGTTCCAAATATTAGAAATAGGTAATATTAATTTAAAATTTACAGAATAAGTATTGTATAATATATTATTTGGGTTTCTAAATATTGTATCAAAATATTCACCCTTAATTGAAATTTAGTATTAAAAATCCTAAAAAGAAATGATATTATAACATAACCTTTAACTAAAGTAACATATAGATTCTTATGAATTCCAAAATACATTATAATAAATATATACATTTTTTAAATACCTTATAAAACCATATTAATTTTACCTTACTATATATCATATATTATAATTTCAAATTATCCTTCTATTAATAATTCATCATTAAAATTAGCATTCATGTGAAAATTGGTCCATTTTCCCTGCATGTTACAGTATGATAGTCCTAGTCTATGCTACTGGGACATGGTTTTATAATATCAAAAATATTATCCCTCTATAAAGTATCGTATTTATTTATTATATAAAATTTGATAACAATTCATTTAAAGTGTTGATGAAAAATAAATTACATCACTTTATGGAGATGGTAGTCCATTTGTACGCATGAGTAATGTCTTCAATTTTCGATGGATGGGCCAAAATGAAGGTAAATGATATTTAAAATTTAATAAATAATTATTATATCATGAATATTATATATATATATATTCATTAAATATTACTTTATAACCAACCCTGTAATGTGGAAATTAAAAATCAATCGCATTGCTTCTTGGAGGTGGTAGTCCACATATACACACAAGAGACAATATAATTTTATTTTGAATGAGAATGTTATAGATAATGTAAATCCCATTAACATAAAAACACATAATTATAGTTAATATACAAAATCTATAATTTTAATTTTGATATATAAAAATTTGAGGATGCTTGGTAATGAAGGAACATGAAAAGGATCAGTAAAAATATATACCACTTTTTAGGTATACTCTATTAAAAGCACTTTAAGGATTATTGGATTTGTATTTTGGTAATTAAAAAACCTTAATGTCTTGGAAAATGATTTAGGGAGAATATTTTCTAAAATAATTGTTTATATAAAGGGATAAATTGGTGTTGAAAACAGTGGAGATGAGGTTCCTTTTTACAATCACGGGGAGCGTCACACTTATTATTAATAATAATATTATAATATAATTAAGTCAATTGAATGGGAAAGAATCTATAAATTTTATTATGTTCTATGATAGGATGAAATATTATAATCATTCTTCAATTAAATAGAATTGAGAATTTTTTTTAGTTTATTTTAACCCCTCTCTCTTTAGTTTAACCCCTCATTGACCCATTTAACTTTTACCATAGTAATAATTTTTTTACCTCGGTTAATATTAATAATGCCAAAAAATTAAAGTGGTAACATTAATGATTTTTTAAATCATTATTAGGATTATGTAAACTATTTTATCAAGTTATATTCTTATAATTTTAAAAAATCTATTTTAAAATAAGCATGTAAAATGGAGTGTGAACCATTTTTAGAAAAATTCCTTTCTAAGCATATAAAAAAATTTAATTCATTTCATTTACTAGTAAAAAAATTATGTTAATGATAAAAAATTAAATTTAATATAATATATAAAATTTTCATTAATATATTTCATTAATAGTTATTAATTTAATTTAATAAAATAAAAATACATTTTCATATAAAAACCATTTTTTTATAAAAACATAATTTTCTACTATGAAATGATTTGATTTTAGTTTCTAACAAAATTTTATAAAATTTATTACTTTTTATACATTTATACATAATAATTTTTCATAATTTAGTTGCCAATATTTATACCATTTAATCCAACGACTGAGCGATAAAGGACACATTTTGTAATAAAATTTCAATAGTTTACCTGGGTCATTTAAACTTAGTGTTGTGTTCAATGTAAGATACTAATAAATCAATGTTATTTAAAGATAAATATATCATAAAATATTGTGGTGTTATATAATGTAAGATCCTTATAGATATTTTATATATACTATTCAATTTTAACCCATTCAAAATATTTCTTACATTATAGTTCAAATGGGATATTCCCTCTTCTAATATTGAAAAAACATAGATTATTTATTTTATTATATGCTTCTGTACCATAAGGGTGATTCAAAATGATGACATTAATATCGATTCAACTATAGTTTCCAATATAGTAGAATCAAAATTATATTAGTGAACAACAACATGGATTAACTTCTACAAGGGTGTAATAGTCTTTGTTTTCCACCAGTCATGTATAGTAATTCCATAGATGACCATAAAAATGTGAGTAGTAGGAGAAAATAATAGTGGGTTCATTGGATTCCTCCACAACTAGACTTAAAAATCTATACTAATGGGGTATGATTCAATGGAATCATGCAAGAGGGGGGGGGGGATAATTCATAATATATGAAAAGAGGTCATTATTTCCTCTAGTGTGTATTGTTGTGAGGGTGTATACTAAGGGTTAAAACCAGTTTGTTGAACATCTGAATATCTAATTTAAAATTTATCGGAATAACACTTTTGATAATTAAATCTGATGCAACTCATAACATCAAGTTCATGAATGGTAATTCAAAAACTCCCCAGTCTATAACTAATATAACCCTAAATGAAAAATTCATGGTCAAGTTGTAGGATTAGATATTACATAATTTGTGTGAGGATAATAGAGAAGTAAATTTTCTATGTCACATATTGACCATTATTTTATTTTTATGTTTTGTATTTAAGTGATATTGCCTTTTATAATTCTTTTCTTTTGATTTTTTGGAGTTTTGGAGGGATCAAAAGAGGTTATTTCTCTAGAAACTACAGTCTAAAATAGTTCATGCTACGAAATATGGTTTGATAATTTCAATCACTTTTATGCAATTATCATTGTTACTATCTGAATTACATTTTTTCTAGGAATAAATAATTAATTCCATGAAAGATCATTTCAATTCATTATTTTTTGGGATGAATGACCATTCATGCCATGAATAATGATTCAATTCTTGAATGTAGTGGGACGAGTTTTAATTTTAGAGGGGGTACCAACTTTTTAGACCCAAGGTTAACTATATTATTGATCTTATTCACCCCATTTGATAATTCTGGCTTCAAGTATCACCTCTTTGTTTTCTATACTCCTCTATGGAGGATCCTTCGATTCTCTTCATGTCTTGAGGTTGGTTCTTCTAGGTATGATCAAATCTTGCATTTACATTATTATTCTATCCTCTAAACCCCCAAAAAATATATGGTAGAAGAATATCAGATTATAGGTTATTCTTAATTAAGTGTTTAATCTGTTAGGGTTCACTTTGTTCCTTATAGGTTTCATAAGTTTACATGGGTTATGTCAAGGTGGATTACCTTTGTGGTCATTGAAGACAAAGAGATTTTTGGAATTTTTCACATGAATTTATATTTAAAGTTAAGAATAAGATTTATTATGATTTCATCACGGGGTTTCAATTCCCTTTATTGTTTTCCTAATATATCATGTAGTTGTATCAATGAATTTTTTTCCAACAATTTTGATTAAAGTGGTAAATTTTGTTTTTCATACTAAATAATATTACAAGTAATTTAAATGTTCAAGACTCTATTTTGTAATTTTAAATAACATTTTGGATATAAATAATTATTCTTGAACATCTTCGTGCTAATAATTCCCAAAGGAATGTAAAAAAGTTTTTTTTCCAAATATCAGGTGTGTTCTTCCTTTTGATAAATGCATTGAGAATTTGTAATTATTAAAGTGAAATAATCTATGAATGGTTTGTTAATAGAATTGAATTTATTTGAATGTATTATAATACTAATTGGCTTTTAAAGAGGTACTTTTTGGAACTTTTAATGGTCTATTAGAAAATTAAAACCCATAGGAAATTCCCTTTTAGTCTGATTGCAATTAGTGGTTGCAAAAATCAATAATTTCCCTTTAATGGTAAGGGGAATTATATTGTTATACATGGATAATGGGGATGTTCCTATATGGGTGTAAAGAGGTGAAGGTGAATTAAACATATGTTTTAGGATATGATTACATACTCTAATTACAACATTTAAATTCTCTCCACCTTTTATATGTCATGGGAAGACTTTGATAGCTTGGTAGAAAGTTTGGGTACACATTCTCATTATTTAGAATTATGATCTTGTTAGTTGCCCAAGGCGGGCCATATGTTTACCTATGGGATGCTTCCCATCCATTATTCATGATTGGGTAAGACCAGTTGTTTCATAAGGTTGATAGTTATGTATATTTTTACCAGCTTAGGAAATTTTCTTTATTGATTACTATGTTATCTCTGTACATGATTGTGCACATTGAGCACCTAAGATTCCATGATGGAATTATCTTTTCCAAAGCATGGATATATTTGGTTGTTTTTGAAATGGTATTTTGATCTCATTAAAGGTTCTCCATAAAACTAGTTTTAACTATATTTTATGAATTATTTGTTTAATGGAATGAATTTTTTTGGTTTTGAAAGTAACTTGGTTTTTTGATTATGGGATTTTTTTCAATGTTAAAATATTCATTACTTATTTTAAAGGTTAGAAACAGGGATTTTTTTTAAATATCTATTTTCAAACTAGAATTTTATATATTTAAATGTAAATTTTCATGCATTGGGACAATTCATGGTAACCTATAGGGTATTTTAGATCTACCCTATATAATATAGGACAACTACTGACTTAGATGTATTAGAATCACATGAGACTCACCCTGATTGTTGAGGACTCGATAGGTGAATCCAAGAGAACCGAGATCAAATATGGGTGGAGGTGTTTTTTCAGGTACTATAGCTGGTACAGTAGCAGTTACTATAGCAGGTACTGTAGCAGTTAGAACTATTCATCCATTTGGGCCACCGGTTTGGGTCTCAGGTCCTACAAGGCCTTCAGACCACCCAAGGCCTTCAGGCAAGTTGATTATCAAGGCCTTTGGGCCACCTTAAGGCCTTAGGTCCACCCCAATGCCTTCAGGAAACTTGAGTTCAGATGTACCAGTTTGACTATAAGGAACAAGGCTTCAGATGAGGATTCAGGGAAGACACATTCACAAGAGTAGAGAAAACTCAATTTGAAATAATGAGAGGGTATGGCTTTTCCCTCAGTATCAAGCCTGTACAGATTTGCATAGGATAGCTAGCTGACCATCCCTACGAACTTGGAGTTCTGATATCATGAATTATGCAGGGGAGGAGCAGTTCTAAGTTGTCTTGTCTGGGTGATTCCCTGTAAGGCCTATGGGTCATGTAATTGTATCTGAGCCTTCGGGCCTTGTAAGGGTTCCACCTCACCTCTTGAAAGGTGTATTATCAAAAATAATAAAAAATGAAGGCCTTCTGGCCATTCTGACGTATTATAAGTTCAAGGATATATTGGTTTGAGTTTGGTTAGGGGAAATTAGAGTTTCCTCACCTGAATATGAAGGCTTCATTCTTCTTGTCTTGTTGTATTTGTTTTTCTTTATTTTTAGTAATATCGACCATTAAAATTATATTACTAGATCCTATATCATGTCATTTTAACAATTATTGAAGATTTAATTTTTTATTTTCATTTAATTTTTGTCTTTATACTACATAATTATTCTTTTTTAGGTTTAATAATTCCCAAAGGGTTCTTATTGATTCTCATGAACCTGTTTCCGGCCCTTGGGATTTTGGAATCACTTTCAATAATTTCAACTGGCTGGTTTAGATATCCAGTTTAGTGGTAACCAAGGATGGTTTAGGGAAAATTAGTATTAAAGGAAGGTTGGTCTCGTTATTTAGGAAATTTTGGTAGATATGAACTTGGATCATTAGAAAATTGATGGTAAATAATTATTTGGTGCCTTATCTATCATGGAACTTCTTGGGTACCATGGTTACTTGATAGCTGAGATGACATTGACATATCTCGAAAGGCATTCTCGATCCCCATGGAATGTTGAAAATCACCTGGAATCATAATAAAATAATGTGGGATGGAATTTTACATGAAAATTGTAGAATAAAGATAAATAATTCATCAAACATACAAGAAAAACTCAACATGTAGAACTGTACCAAATTTCAAATAGGTAAAAAACCCAAAGTACAATAACAAAGTACCAGAAAATAAAATAAAACCCCAATTCCTTGATGAGATAACTCACATAGACCACGGTTTAACAACTATTACCACCTCCAAGTTGCACCTTACACTTGTCAAGTCTATAAGAAGACAATCTAAGAACACCTGAAGACACAGGTAGGGTGTGAGCTAGAATCCTAGTAGGGTCACACTAATAATACTGAAATAAGATTTCAATACTTTACTAACCAAATAATGATTCCAATTTTAAATAAATTGACATGGAATTTTATAATAATATTCCAACAAAATGATTCTTTACAATTAAAATTTTAGATATAATTTAAATGAATGTCTTAGTAAGCATTTTATATAAAAGAGTTTATATAAATTCAAATGGCATGTTGAACAATTACAAAAAACACTGGCATATATTTCAAATACAAAAAATGAGCAACATGGTCATATGCTAAGAGGCATGATAGTTCCAGGTTATGGGATCCTCACACCCTCATATGATAATATCCAAAATTTGTAATAAAACCCCTCAAAACTTTCTAGAGGGGACTCATTTTCATCATAGATAGTAATAAGATGTGATAATAATGTTTTTGTTAGTTTTGTAAAGTGTCAATCCATTCCTAGGGAAATTTCAACTAAGCGTTTTTGTCCCATTAACTCCCAAACTAAGTAGTATTAAACATTACCTAATAAAAATTAATTATTTGAATTTATTTTAAGACTTAATGAAATAAAATTTATCCTATTATATAATTTAAAATATTCCAATAATTCCACATAAAAACAAAAATAGGTTTTTTATCCAAAAATTTATTTTTCAAGACAAAACCAATGGGTTTCTGTAAAAATAATTTTAAGTAATTTTTACTAAATACCAATTTGAAATAAATTCCATCAAAATAACTTCAAAATTTAATTCCAAAATTTTAGATGTCACGTAATTCCATCAATTTCACAAATAAACCTCAATTCAATAGATATAGGTGGTGGGGGGGGGGGGGTCCCAATTTCATGCTAAAAAAATTTAAATCAAAATCCCCTAATTAAACAGAATGGATTTCTAGTAAACTAATTGAAATAAATTTACTGAAATTAAATTTTAAATAAATCAATTTAACATAAAACACGCAATTTAGGGTTAATGAAAATTGTCCATCATAACGGAACCACCTACCTTGGTATCCTAAGATCTAGGAATGTAAATACCATAGCAGGAAACTCTAATGAAGATCATTAGAAATGAGTTTACAAGAATAAATCCATGATTCAAGATATAAACTAGGGTGTATTATATTCCAAAACAACAAAGAGATCTAATAAACCATATGTATAAAAGGAGAGAGAGTGGGAGGAAGAGAACAAGAAGAGTAAACTAACTGGGATAAGATCAAAAACTATTTATGAAGATTCAATCTTCTTATGAAAGGGTGTAGAGGGAAAAAATCACCTCTCAAGAGATCCCCTTGAAGAATAAAATTCTATGGGTCAAAAAAGGCCCATCAGGCACCGTAAACAAGGGTTTCATGACTTTCAAAAAAAATTTCAGATTAATTAAATCTCGTACGTAAGGTTAGATGGGAATGACCACACCATTATAAAAAATCATTTTCCCTTAAACATGAACCCCTATTTGTGGGGTTTCATGGTTTCTCCTAACTGGGTGCATGGTGTAATTTCTAGGTTTCGGAAGCCACCCAGAGGCGCCCCATACCAGGTTGGTCACATGGCCTCAAGCGTATTTCCCCGAATTCCAGAGGCTGCTGAAAAGCAGCGAGGGACATGAGTATGATTGTGGGGAAACTATGCCCTCATTGGAAGAGTAACACAGCGGAAGGGGAACAAATACACAATAACGGAAGCAGTAAATATACCAACAATAGTAGTAGTGGAAGACTGGAATAACAAAAAACTGAAGAACATATATAAATGATGCATGGTACATGTGTGTAGGAAAGAACCCAAATAAATCACAATGATGGAATAAAAACAGTACTAAACCAATGTACAAAAGAATAAAATAAACAACTCTTCAGTATCACAAGTCTATGCTTGGTCCCATGCTCTCCAGATCCGCATCAATTCAAGTACCTAAAGTATAAGGGAGTTTTCCCTTGTCTATACCCATAATAATATAATCTGTTTGGGCCCAAAAGCATGACCCTAATAGGGTGTGAGACTAAATCCCAGTAGGCAACCACCCCATGATCAGTGCCTAACAGTCAGTGAATATATGGAAGGTAAAAGTATAGAAGCAATAAACAAGAAAGTACTCAACAGAAAACAACTCCACATATCAAAAGCAACTAATCAAGCACGGTAACCCTCTGGTAAGTGCACACAGTATGACAAACCTGCTTTTTATTTCAACTTAAACATGATTCATTACATAAAACTTCACTTGACACAACAAAGAAGATCAAGAGGTTTAATGTCTTTGGGGATTAGGATCATTACATAAAAACTTAAAACATGGAATACAACATCTTTATTGAAAACATCCTTTACATGACCACTACATTCCCTCATACTTAGCATTGCATGGGATAACCTGGGGACATGCATAAGAAAAGGGTGAGCTATAAAGCCCAGTAAGGGAGTACACATGGAATAACATGAGAAGTAAAATACATGTTATACAATAGGCATATCAATAGAGCATAAAAGAAACATGAACATAAAGGCATGATAAAGCATGATAATCATAACATGGAAATGTGTCAACGACACTTAACATTAAATTATCATGAGCCAAGGCTCATTGCACATGGAGCATGAGTAAACCATCATTGCACATGAAGCACAAGTAAACCCTCGTTGCACTTGAATTAGCATGAGTCAACACTCATTGCACATGATGTATCATGATACTATACTTTACCCAATGCATTGGAGCGCAATAAGGGTGCACCCTTCTTAAACATTTCATTTCATGCATAAGTGTGCTACATGGATCATAAAACATGGATTCATAAAACATAATAATTTATTCCATGATAAAGGAATGTGGAATTCATACATGAAACGTTATAATCAATAATTAAACGTGCATAAAGGTGAATACCCTTGATGGAGAAATGGGCATGGTATTCACTACACAATGACCTTAGCTTAGAAAATCGATGCGATTTCGGCAGCATACCGGCGTGACATAAGAATTCATAAAAATGGTTGATGAAAGAGAAAGGGTTTCGTCATCATATTTACATGTAATGGACAGTAAGGAGGTCATATAGATACATGTACCAAAAATTGAAAAGGAATTTAGATTCATGATACAAAAGTATTGCTTGAATGTAAAAGAAGAGAGAGAAGTTCCTTTCAGAATTTCGGCATAGTAATTGGTGTACATGGGAGGCATTCAATGAGAAAGAAAGGGGTCTCCCATCATTAAAAAAATAAGAGGGTAGTATGAGTGAGGTTTGAAACCATACCTCAACATTCATAATTGAAATTAAAAGGGCAATACAACTTAAGGAAAATTGACAAAAATGAGCAAGGAAGAAAAAAACCCTTACTTGGAAGTGTGCTTCCAAAGGCTAGAGAGAGGCTTGTGAGAGACTTCTTGGGATATTGGCGCACCTTTTGAGGATTATAGAGAGAGAAGGGTAGAGGTTGGACGAACTCCAAAGGATTTTAGTGAGGAGGAAGTGGGATCTTGGGTGGGTTTATATAAGATATGTGAGAAAATTCTTTATTATTTAGGTTTGGGACCCCTTATATTAAACTAATCTAAACCACAAACCATCCCATGGTTTTTGCCCAAGATTTATGGAAAATTAAAGAGGAAAACAATATTTTACAAGGCCAAGGTCAGAACTTATTAAAATAATAAGGTTGCTTATGTGGAGGTGAGTCACACTCCCATGAAAATTAATTTAAAAAGGCAAAGTGTTGAATAAGTCTTGAGGGGTTCATTAATTCTTTGAAAAGTAAGTCAAACAAACCCAACATCACAATATTTTTATGATAAAACATATATTGGACGAAAATAAGGATTATGGTATTTTATTACATCATCATTGGGTCATTATGATGTCATAAAACACATTATATATTTAAACAGTATTTAATTTTTACCCAAAAATTTGACCGTCTCAGAAAATTATTAAAAATTCACCGTCGGATAAGTTCGACATCCTGATTCCAGAAATGAAATTTATTTTATCTAATTTTTTTTCTAAATATGTTAATTTTCACTTTTAAAATAAAAACCAACATTTATCGAAAATTCACGGGTTTTGACAGAAATGGATTTCAAACCTTAATAAAAATTTTAATTGCATTCATAAATTTATAAGATCATTTATATTTAATAAAAATTAATTTAATATTAATAATAATAATTTATTAAAATATTATTTAATTTAAAAATCCCCTAATTTAATAAAATTTAATTCTTAATTAAATAATAACTAAAAACACCATTTGTACTTTAAAAACTATTTACAATGTATCAAAAATGACTAGAAATTATATTCATTATTATATACAAAAAAAATAATGTACATGAACATAGTACTACTTATTTTTTACATAACCCCTTAAAATAGGTGCATGAGACCTAAGGGTAAGGTGTGCGATGGTGATAGACTCTTGGGGCGGCTCGGATAACATTGCTCGAGTGGTAATCTCTATCAACTTCCACTTTTCCCGTAGATGGTCCTGTTCGAGCTTGACATGGTAAAGCTTAGCTTGGGCTTGGTCAAGGGAGAAGCCCAAGGATGCCACCTATTTTCTGAGCTCTGACAAATGGGCTTCTTATGGGGCAATTCTACTAGATGAGGCCATCACGTCCTTTGTCTGAGTAAAATTGGTTTCGTTAAAGCCTTATATTTATACTAATCATGTGATCACTATTCAATGACTATATTAACAACGGTCACAATTCATAACATAAAACCAAAGAAGTTGACATCTTATAAAAACATTTTTCAAAAATAGACATTTAATTGGATTAAGAGGGATTTTACATTAATGAAACTTTGGGTCGTTACAATATTCCCCCCTTAAGAAATTTCACCCTCGAAATTTTCATTTTCCCACACTAAAACAAATGTGGGTAACTCAGCATCATCATATCCTCCGACTCCCAAGTCGCTTCTTCAAACTTTTGGTTTCTCCACAACACCTTGATGAGGGGCATTGTCTTATTTTGTAGAACGTTTTCTTTACGATCTAAGATCTTCACTGGTTGATCCTCATAAGAAAGATCATCTTCCAATTGAACCACCTCGGAAGAGAGTACATGTTAAGGGTCCGGTATGTACTTCCTTAAGAGGGATACATGAAAGACATCATGAACCTTGGCCATAGTAGGTGGAAGTGTTAGTCGATAGGCCGCAGCCCCAACCCGATCAAGAATCTCGAAGGGGCCGATGTACCTTGGACTTAACTTCCCTTTCTTTCCAAACGTCATGACCTTCTTCCACGAAGATATGTGTAAAAACACCATGTATCCAACATTAAACTCAAGGTCTCGTCGACGATTATCTGCATAACTCTTCTGTCGACTCTGGGATGCCTTGATATGCTGCTGAATGGTTTTCACCTTCTCCACCATTTTTTCGACCATTTCTGGTCCAAGCAGCTTACGTTCACCGACCTCATCCCAACATGTCGGTGTTCTGCACCTTTTCCCATACAGGGATTCATATGGTGCCATTTGGATGCTTGAGTGGAAACTGTTATTATAAGAGAACTCAACCAAAGGAAGATGTTGATCCCATCCTACTGTAAAGTCCATTGAGCACGCTCTCAAAATATCCTCAAGTGTTTGGATAGTTCGCTCGGATTGGCCATCAGTTTGAGGATGATAGGTCGTACTGAAGTTCAGTTCAGTATTTAGAGCATGTTGAAGACTTTTCCAAAACTTAGAGGTGAATCTTGGATCTCGTTCAGACACAATAGATAGTGGTACTCCATGCAACCTTACCACTTCCCTAATATATATTCGTGCCAGTTGATCCAATGAGAAATCCTCTCGAATAGTAACGAAGTGTGTAGTCTTTGTAAGATGATCCACAACAACCCAGATTGCAATATTGCCTTTGGATGTCCTTGGAAGTCTGGTGACAAAGTCCATGGTGATGTTCTCCAATTTGCATTCTGGTATGGGAAATGGTTGCATCATCCCCTTAGACTTCTGCCTCTCTTCCTTCACTTTCTGACACACCAGGCACTTTGATGTATATTCAGCGATCTCCTTCTTCATATTATCCCACCAAAAGTTTTCTCGGAGATCTCGATACATCATTGTGCTCCCTGGGTGAATAGAGAAATTTGAACTATGTGCATCATCCAAAAGTTCCTTATTCATCTCCGGACTTGATGGAACACATAGTCTTTTTCCAAACCGCACAATTCCTTCTTCATTAACATTAAACTCAGAGGATTTTCTCTTTTTGATATTTTCCACTTTTTATTGAATTCCTACATCATCCTTTTGAGCATCCTTTAACCTTTCCAAAATAGATGGTTGAGCAATCATTTGTGAAAGTTTTTATGATGTTCCCTTATTTATGATTCCCAAATCCATCTTCATCAAGTATAAGAAGATTTAATCCTTTTCAATTCTCATAATTGATAGAATCGCTGGATCCTTTCTACTTAGGGCATCTGCCACCTTGTTTGCTTTCCTAGGGTGGTAATGTATTAAACAGTCATAATCCTTTATGATCTCTATCCATCTTCTCTGGCGCATATTATTCTCTTTCTATGTGAATATATATTTAAGACTCTTGTGGTCAGTATATATCTCACATTTCTCTCCATAGAGATAATGCCGCCAGATTTTCAAGGAAAAGATCACAGCCGCCAACTCTAGATCATGCGTTAGATAGTTTCGCTCATGGATATTCAACTACCTTGAGGAATAGGATATCACTTTATCATTCTGCATCATCATACATCCTAATCCCTTCTTCTAAGCATCACTGAATACCACAAAAAGATCCCCACTTGTGGGTAAAGTGAGCATGGGTGCAGTGATAAACCTCATTTTGAACACCTTGAAGCTTTCTTCGCATTCATCACTCCAAAAAAAATTTACTCCCATTAGAGTTATCTTGCTAAGAGGGTTGGATAATCGTGAGAAATTTCTCACAAATTGTCGATAATATCCAGCTAACCCCAAGAAGCTATGGATATCGGTTACTGATGTTGGCCTCAGCCATCCCTCAATTGCATCTGTTTTGGAGGGATCCACAGATATCCCATTGCTTGTGATGATATATCCCAAGAATGAGACCTCCTTCAACCAGAACTGACACTTTCTGTACTTTTCATAGAGCTTCTCCTTGCGCAATGTCTCTAGTACAGTTCTTAAATGCTCCTCATGATCCTCCTTGGTTTTGGAGTATATTAGAATATCATCTATAAATACTACCACAAATTTGTCAAGGTAATCTTTAAAGACTCTATTCGTCAAGTCCATGAATATTTCTAGAGCATTGGTGAGTCCGAAAGGCATTACTATGAATTCATAGTGCCCGTATCTTGTACGAAAAGCAGTCTTGGGGACATCTTCCATCTTCACCCTTACTTGATAATATCCCAACCGCAAGTCCACCTTGGAGAAGTATTGTGCTCCACACAGATGATCATGCAAGTCATCGATTCTTGGGAGAGGATACTTGTTCTTTATCGTGATTTTGTTAAGTTCACGATAATCGATGTAGAGCCGCATTGACCCATCCTTGTTCTCGATGAAGAGGACTGGTGCACCCCAAGGTGAAGCACTTGGGCGTATAAACCCTTTATCCAGATTCTCCTGTAGTTATTTCTTCAGCTCTTCAAGCTCAACAACAGCCATTCTATATGGAGTCTTGGATATTGGTAATGCCCCAGGTATAAGTTCAATTGAGAACTCAACATCTCTTCTAAGAGGAAGACCAGGCAGTTCCTCGGGAAACACTTCCGTGAATTCCCTCACAATAGGCATTTCTTCAAGGATGGTTTCTTCTTTGGACTCAATCATCTGATCCGAATACGCGTGCTCATAGTGAAATAATATCCATGCTTGAGATGATGGGGCTAAAGGAGATTCATCTTCCTCCTGACACTTGTAAAGAATCGGGGGTCCATTCTCCATATGGAGTGTGATTTCCCTCTCCCAAAAATTTATGTTGGCTCTATATAAGGAAAGCCAATCCATTCCAAGAATTGCATCAAATTCCACCAAAGGGCGTATGGCGAGGTTCTCCAGGAAATTCAATCCATAGATTATAATAGGGGATGACTTATATTCATGGGATGCAATGATTTCCCCATTTTCTGTACTCACCGACATCTTTACTTCCATGATTTGTGGTGGTGATGGGATTGTTCTACTAAACGTTTGAGATATAAAAGAATGCGTAAAACCTGAATCAAAAAGTACGTTCGTTATTCTTGAATGAATAACTAGCATACCTATCACCACTTCGTTGTCGGGGTTCACTTCAGCAGAAGTGATGGAAAAATCTCTTCCTTGCTATCATAGAGGTTGTTGGTTGCCTCCGATAACCCTTGGATTAGGGAACTGATTTGCAAAATGACCCGGTTCTTTGGATTTTTAGCATTGAACAATGCGTTGAGGTTCGAACGGAGCGTTCCTCTACTCTGTCATAGCCGCAAGTCCTTCTTGCCGAAATTTAATAGCTAGGTGCCCTTCTCTTCCACACCTGAAGCATTTTCTCATCCCCTTAAAGAAATTTATAGGGTGCTTCTTTCCGAACTTTTGGCAAGTGGGGTGCTGGAACTTCTTAGCGCCATTGGATTTATCCATCGGACCACCATCATTGAAGTCCACCTTACGCTTATTGTCCCCATGATACCCCTGTGATTCTCCGATATCCATTTCAACCTTGAGGGCACATCAGACAATTTCCTCATAGTTGTCGAAGTCACGGATCGCTAATGCTTTCCGCAAGCTATGCTTCAGCCCACCAAAGAAGCGGTCAACCTTGCATTCGGGGGTAACGACAAAGCCGGAAGTGTATCGTGCAAGACTTGTGATGTTTGCCTCGTACGCTCCCATATATTCTTCATCTTTTTTCTTGAGGGAAAGTAAGTCCATTTCTATCTTAAGATGGAGGGTGCGCGGAAAATATTTATCGAAAAACATCTTCCAGAATTCCTTCCATTCCAAAGCCTCGATCTCCACCTCAGGCTTCGTATTTTTGATCAACGTCCACCATTGATCAGCTTCACCCTCTATACGATAAGCATCCTGGAGAACCTTCTCCTGTTCAGAACATTGAAGGATGGAGAAGATCTTTTCAATGGATTTGATCCATTGTTCAGCGATCGTGGGATCAGATGGTCCACTAAAAGTAATAGGCCTTTGTCTCAAGAAGCTCTCGATAGCGACTTGTTCTTTCTTAGGGGGGGGGGGTTGAACGTTCCTCTTGACCCGTGTTTCTATTCAAAATCTGAGTTAGCTGAGAGAGAAGCATGACAAAGTTCGCCATTCCCACTCACATTGGATTGGGCATCTCATTAGTACAATCATCACACTGATCTTCACAACAGTTGTTAGCCTGAGTCCTCATATTACCGGCCATTGGCTGGAATAAAAGGAAAGTTAGTGGTAACACATAAAGGGTAAACCAAAGACAAAATTTGATTACTTATAAATAAACTTTAATTTCTTTAAATCATGAGTCTATAGGATTCAATCTAGGCTTTTCATGATCTACTTTCTAACATATATTCTTAGGGACATTTTTCCATTAATAAGGGTTCATACCAAGATTTTGAATTTATCAAAACATATCCCCCAGGAGTGTCGTAACCAATAGTGCAGCAAGGCCCGTTGTCGTGCACTAGTTCCCATTCGAGTCTATCTCAAAGCGGTGTTTTCGGGTTTTACCCCTAGGATACATCTGTGCCAGAGCCGCCTCTACCTGCTCGTATCCAGACATGGATGTATTTGTTTGATAAACCACTTAATTAGTATTTACCAAATCTTAGGGATGTTTTTATTATACTTAGTCTTGTCTCTAAGACTTTACTATGGTTTTCCGAATCCCAAAAATAACTAAACCTTTCCTCTGATACCAACTATGACAACCCTGCTTTTTATTACAACTTAAACATGATTCATTACATAAAACTTCACTTGATACAATAAAGAAGATCGAGAGGTTTAGTGTCTTTGGGGCTTAGGATCATTACATAAAAACTTAAAACATGAAATACAACATCTTTATTGAAAACTTCCTTTACATGATCACTACATTCCCTCATACTTAGCATTGCATGGGATAACCTGAGGACATGTATAAGAAAAGGGTGAGCTATAAAGCCCAGTAAAGGAGTACACATAAAATAACATGAGGAGTACAATACATGTTAGACAATAGGCATATCAATAGAGCATAAAATAAACATGAACATAAAGGCATGATAAAGCATGATAATCATAACATGGAAATGTGGCAACAACACTTAACATTGAATTAGCATGAGCCATGGCTCATTGCACATGGAGCATGAGTAAACCCTCATTGTACATTAAGCATGAGTAACCCCTCATTTCACTTGAATTAGAATGAGTCAAAAATCATTTCACATGACGTATCATGAGAATATACTTTACCCAATGCATTGGAACGCTATAAGGGCGCACCCTTCTTAAACATTTCATTTCATGCATAAGTGTGCCACATGGATCATAAAACATGGATTCATAAAACATAATCATTTATTCCATGATAAAGGAATGTGGAATTAATACATGAAACTTTATAATAAATAAGTAAATTTGCATAAAGTTGAATACCCTTGATGGATAAATGGGCATGGTATTCACTACACAATGACATTGTCATAGAAAATCGGTGCGATTTTGGCAGCGTAACGACGTGACATAAGAATTCATAAAAATGGTTGATGAGAGAGAAAGGGGTTCCTCATCATATTTACTTGTAATGGACAGTAATGAGTTCATATAGATACATTTACCAACAATTGAAAAGGAATTTAGATTCATGATACAAAAGTATTTCTTGAATGTAAAAGAAGAGATAGAAGTTCATTTCGGAATTTCGGCATAGTAACGGGTGTACATGGGAGGCATTTAATGAGAGAGAAAGGGGTCTCCCATCATTCAAAAAATAAGAGGGAAGTATGGGGGAGGTGATAAACCATACACCAACATTCATAATTGAAATTAAAAGGGCAATACAACTTAATGAAAATTGACAAAAATGAGAAAGGAAGAAAAAACCCTTACTTGGAAGTGTGCTTACAAAGGCTAGAGAGAGGCTTGTGAGAGGATTCTTGGGAGCTTGGGGCACCTTGGGAGGATTA
Source organism: Viscum album (assembly GCA_963277665.1). Classification (NCBI taxonomy): domain Eukaryota; kingdom Viridiplantae; phylum Streptophyta; class Magnoliopsida; order Santalales; family Viscaceae; genus Viscum; species Viscum album. Next base: position 1,609,169,570 of record OY728142.1, read on the forward strand.
TAGAGAGAGTAAGGCAGAGGTTGAACGAACTCCCAAGGATTTTAGTGAGGAGGAAGTGGGATCTTGGGTGGGTTTATATAGTAAAGGTGAGGGAATTCTTTATTATTTAGGTTTGGGACCCCTTATATTAAACTAATCCAAAGCACAAACCATCCCATGGTTTTTGCCCATGGTTTCTGGAAAAGGAAAGAGGAAAAAAATATTTTACATGGCCATGGTCCAAACTTATTAAAATAATAAGGTTGCTTATGTGGAGGTGAGTCACACTCCCATGGAAATTAATTTAAAAAGGAAAAGTGTTGAATAAGTCTTGAGGGGTTCATTAATTATTTGAAAAGTAAGTAAAACAAACCCAAACTCACATTATTTTAATGATAAAACATATATTGGTCGAACATAAGGATTATGGTATTTTATTACATCACCATTGGGTCTTTATGATGTAATAAAACACATTATATATTTAAACGGTATTTAATTTTTACCCAAAAATTTGACTATCTCAGAAAATTATGAAAAATTCACCGTTGGATAATTTCGACATCCTGATTCCAGAAATGACATTTATTTTATCTAATTTTTTTTTTCTAAATATGTTAATTTTCACTTTTAAAATAAAAACAAACATTTATCGAAAATTCACGGGTTTTGACAGAAATGGCTTTCAAACCTTAATAAAAATTTTAATTGCATTCATATGTTTATAAGATCATTTATATTTAATAAAAATTAATTTAATATTAATAATAATATTTTATTAAAATATTATTTAATTCAAAAATCCCTTACTTTAATAAAATTTATTTCTTAATTAAATAATAACTAAAAACACCATTTGTACTTTAAAAACTATTTACAATGTATCAAAAATGACTAGAAATTATATTCATTATTATATACAAAAAAATAATGTACATGAATATAGTACTACTTATTTGTTACATAACCCCTTAAAATAGCCTCATAAGACCTAAGGGTAAGGTGTGCGATGGTGACAGACTCTGGGGGCGGCTCAGATAACATCGCTTGAGTGGTAATCTCTATCAACTTCCACTTTTCCCGTAGACGGTCCCGTTCGAGCTTCACATGGTGAAGCTCAGCTTGGGCTTGGTCAAGGGCGAAGCCCAAGGATGACACCTCTTTTCCGAGCTCTGAAAAATGGGCTTCGAATGGGGCAATTCTACTTGATGAGGCCATCGCTTCCTTTGTCTGAGTAAAATTGTGTTCGTTAAAGCCTTATATATATACTAATCATGTGATCACTATTCAACGACTATATTAACAACAGTCACAATTATTAACATAAAACCAAAGAAGTTGACATCTTATAAAAACATTTTTCATAAATAGACATTTAACTGGATCAAGAGGGATTTTCCATTAATGATACTTTGGTTCGTTACACACAGCATATCCCCTCTAGTTCAGTTATAAAAATATACAAAGACTCTATGTGGATTAACTCATAGTCAATTCTCTTATAGTCAAAAGTAATTAAAGACTCTCTGAGAAATCTCTCATCATCAATTCCCCTTATAGTCTAAGGTAAGTCAAGGACTCTTTGAAGAAGCTGACACGGTCAATTCCACTTATAGCCCCATGGTCAAGTACTCTCTTAGGAAGATCACCCAGTCAATTACCATTATAGCCCCCAAGTGGTTCAAAGACTCTCTGAGGAAGCTCACTCGGTCAATTTACCTTATAGACCCAAGTGGTTCAAAGACTCTCTAAGGAATCTCACTCGGTCAATTCCCCTTATAGCACCATGTGGTTCAAAGACTCTCCGAGGAAGCGCACTTGGTCAATTCTCTTTATAGTCTAAATTGCTCAAAGACTCTCCGAGGAAGCTCACTCGGTCAATTCCCCTTATATTCTACTACACAAGGATCTCTCGGCCCTATGTAGGTCAATGAGTATAGTAAGACAAAAAAGTCCAATGTAAAACTCAAGAACTACTTGGCTAAATTAGTCTATAGCATATCAAGCATGTCAAAATACAAACACTCCACCCTACAAAAGTAGGCATGGAAAATAGGAAAGGTGGCCAAACAGGATAAGCAGACCAGTGGTCATTAACAGAACATGTATAGGAAACAAATTCAAAGCATAAAAATCAACCCTATTCGCATCCAATTAACCTCTACACAATAATACAAGCATGGAAGGCAATCAACAAGGTAAAACAGTAAACATGCAATACCCTGTTCAAGGGTATTGGTCAAATTTGAACATAATACTCAAAGAATTTCAATGGAAAGGAAAAAACCACCTAACTCAGCATTGGGAGATCAATATACTCTGGAGTTGGCCCTTAGATCGACCTAGAACGCGGTAGATCTATAAAAACATCTAAAACGTTCAACCCATGATATCTCATGGGAGAGGAGAAATCAGAATATGGGGATCTAGGAGAAGAGAGAACTCACCGATGCAATTCCAACACAACTGACAATTTTTGATTTGGAAGACGGATGCTCGCTCGGGGGTTCGTCAAAGATTCGTGGCTGTACGGAGCTCTCAGTCAAATGAGACCTAGAAAGAGAGCGTTCTGGCGATTAAATGCGACACCGACACGTTTAATTAAAAAATGAAGTACAAGGCATGTACTTTTGAAGTACACGACATGTGCTCTCAATTTCCACAATCTACTTTAGGCAGCCTCTAGGTCAACCCACACGACCATGTGCATGGCCGCTACATGGCCTACACTCGGGTACCAGCGGTATCCAAGTACACGTTGTGTACTCTTAAAGTACAAGGCTTGTAAATTGAAAATTTATAGAATTTCCTATTTTTCTAAAAAATGACAAGAAAAGGAAAACATACCTGAAAAGAAGGTTCGGGTTCTTAAAAACTTCCACCCTTAATAGAATTCGTCCCCGAATTTCCATAGCGCGATGTAGAAGAAGAAACCCCAATTAGCTCCGACCCCTGTGCTCGTATATCGACCTCCCCCTACCGAGTCTCATCCTGTACCCACCCTTGCTGCTATAACCCTCATACCAGAGGAACAGAATGGCCATGGAGAACCTTTGTACTACGATCAACAATTTGGATAGAATGCTCCTCTAACTACGCATCCACTTGGATCTCAACCACCTCAGGTTAAAAGACATGAGATGGGTCTAAAAAGTAACATCTGAGCTAAGAAACGTGAAAAAAACTGTTTATAGCCCCGTACCTCTGGGGTAACTGAAACTGATAGGCAACCAACCCAACTCTCTCCACAACCTCAAATGGCTCGACGTACCTCGGTAAAAGCTTACCCTATCTTCTAATCCTCATATGTCCCAACCTCGGTGTAACATGCAAGAAAACCTAGGCCCCGACCTCGAACTCCAGAGTTCGTCTCTGCTGATCAGCATACGACTTCTGTTGAGACTGCACAATATATATCCTCTTCCGAATCCACTTTATCTGCATTATGTTCTCCTGAACAAGACGAGGTCCCAGCGGAGCTGCCTCTCCTGTCTCCAGCCAACATAAGGGTAATCGTCATGACCTACCGTACAAAGACTCATACGGTGCCATCTGAATAGTTGCTTGAAAAATATTATTTTAGTAAAACTTCACAAGAGGTAAATGCTTCTCCCAAGAACCTCCAAAATCCAGAATGCATGCTCAGAGCATGTCCTCAAGCACCTGAATTGTATGCTCAGACTGACCATATGTCTGGGGGTGGTAAGTTGTACTCAAAAGTACATGTGTACCCAAATCCTTCTAAAGCCCCTACTATACTCGAGATGTAAAACAAGCATCCTTATCTGAAACAATGGATTGTGGAAATCCACACTGTCGTACAATCTCACAGATGTACAACCATCGCAACTCATCAACACTAAAGGTCTCCTTGATCGACAACAAGTAAGCAACCTTCATAAGCCTGTCAATGACTACCCAAACTGCATCAGTCCCTCGAGGAGACCTAGGAAACACCATTACGAAATCCATTGCAGCATCATACCATTTCCACTTGAAAATGGGTAACTACTACAAAAGCCTTTCTGGTCGCTAATGTTCCGCCTTCAACTGTTGACAGGTGGAATACCTCATCACGAAACCAGTGACATCTATCTTAATACCTGGCCACCAATACTGATGGTGTAGATCACGATACATTTTGATGACACCAGGATAAACTCCTCAAACTGAGGAATGAAAATCCCACATCATCTCCTCACGTATATCTGTTGGAACCCACACGCACCACTAGAAATGCATGATCTAATCCCCACCTACTTTCCATCATGGAATACGGTCCTCTCCTGGAACACTCTCTTATAGGACTAGGCCTTCTGAATCTGACAGCTACCTCATTCACACTTGATCATGAATAGTAAACGTAATATCTATAGAACAAAGAAATGTCTACCCCTAATTATCGTGCACCTCCAAATGCATCTCAGAAAACAGATCCATAAGCTGCCGCTCACTACAGTCCTTCTGAACTTCCTGTATCTGAGTCCTCCTGCTCAACGCATCATCCACTGCGTTAAATTTCACAAGCATATATGCAAGCTCAATGGAAAAGGACTGTAGGTACTCAACCCACCTTTTCTATCAAAAATTCAAGTCACAGTGATTGAAAATGTACCTGCGACTTTTTTGGTCAGTGAAAACCAAAAAATGCTCTCCTAGAAGATAATGTCTCCAACAGTGCAAGGCATGAGCAACTATCACCAACTCAAGATTGTGTGTCGGGTAACTCCTCCCATGTGGCCTCAAATTCCAAGACCCTTATGCAACTACTCCATCTCCCTGTATAAGCACATCTCTCAACCCAATACCTGATGCATCATAGTAAATAGTATAGATCTTGCCCGGCTCTGGTAAGACTAGTATCGGTGCTGAATTCAACCTCCCTTTCAGCTCCTAAAAGGCAAACTCACAAGAATATGACCATAATAACTTCGCACCCTTCTTAGTCAAACTCGTCAGCGGTGATTTTAAGCCTGAAAATTCCTGTATGAAGAGTCTGTAGTATCCAGCCAGCCCTAGAAAAATATGCACCTCAAAGACGTTCTTCGACTGCTCCCTGGAAACTACTTCCCTCACTTTATCTAGGTCTACTGATACACCTATCTCTGAGATAAAATGACCCAAAAAGTGAATATAATCCATCCAAAAGTGGCATTTTGAGACCTTAGCATATAACTGATGTTTTCTTAGTGTACTCAAAATGATCTAAAGATGAGTAGCATAGTCGTATTGAGTGCGAGAATACACCAAGATATCGTCCACGAAGACCACCACGAAGGAATCCAAGTATGGATGGAACACTTGGTTAATCAATGCCTTGAAAACTTCCCATGCATTCATGAGACTTAATGGCATAACCATATACTTGTATAGACCATACCTATTTTGGAAGCCCGTAAGAGGTATATCTGATGGTCTAATGCACAAATGATGGTAATTGGAACTCAAGTCATTCATCGAGAACACCCGAGCTCCTCTAAGATGATCTAAAAGATCATCAATCCTAGGAAAGGGAAATCGTTTCTTGACCGTCAACTTGTTTAACTTCCAATAATCCGCACAAATATTGAGGGTACCGTCTGCCTTCTTTGCAAATAGGACATGCAAACCCCAAGGAGAAGTACTGGGTTAGATGAAACCCTTTGCCTACAACTTCCCAAACTTCTTCTTGAGCTCCTGAAACTCATGTTTTGCCATCCTATAAGGAGGAATGGAAAACTTTTCCACCCCTGGCACAAGATCAATATAAAAGTCTACCTCACACTCTGGAGGAAAACCTAAAAAGTCCTCTGGGAAGACATCTATGAAATGATCTACCACTGGAGGAAAGTCTAACAGTGAAGTCCCCTAGCAATCCAGATATAGACTAGCAATCTGGGTTGTATCTCATCCCAACCCATGATGCTCGGGTCCTGCTCTGCTCTCCTGGACATCCCATTCTCCCTTATGAAGAAATGAATCACCTTTTGTTGACGTGGAACTCACCCTACGATGATAATAGTCGACGACTGCCAGGAATGGAAATAAACAGTTCATCCTGAGAATGACATCATAACATGTCATCTCTAGGACATAGAGGTCCCAAAAGAAGTGATACCCACCATACTTTAGAGTGCACTCCCTTCACTGACGTACACTAGTCGTTCTAGTCCCCAACATAGTGTCTAGCGTAAAGATATCAGCAGACGAAAAGATACAGAGACCAAGGCTCTGCAGAATAGAAACAAATATAATGTTTTGGGAAGCCCCTGTATTGAAAAGAGAAAAATATAGAACTGCGTGTACAAATATCATACCTCGAACTGTAGAAGGTTCGATATCCTGTTCCTGCTAGGTCTGCTCCACGACAAAAGTCTGGCCTGTACCAAGACCCTGTGACCCTACCTGACCACTCTAAGCTGATACACACAGATGTCGCCGAATGACCAGTGACTAACCACCATGGCCATGACCTCCACCTCGGCCTAAACGGCCATAAGAACTAAAGTTCTCTGACTGGTGAGAAACTGGTGGTGCTGCTCCTGAACGCAGTGTCAAAGAAGGACCCCTGTCACTGGCTGCAGTTGAGAAGATCTGAAAGAAGCGCTGAAGGTGACCCATCTTGCTGCTAGATCATCACTTTACTAGACCACTCAGGCAATGTGGCCTCATATTCACGCTCTTCCCGCACTGTTATCACACCACCTATCTACCAGAAGATGCATCCCGCCTACTATAATCTCCTTGTGCAGTCTCCTAGTGGCACTTCTTGCTATCAGTAAGAGGAATACAAACTCTGGATGACAAACCACCCTAGCTCACATCTCTAGAGTCCCTCAGATTACACTCTGTGGTTAGCATCTGGTTGATGATAGAGGATATCGAATTCAACCTAAAGATGTTCACCAGTGATCAGATGTCATGCCTCAGACAATCCTCATGCTTCCATGCAAGGAACAACTCATCCTCCCCTATAAAGGGTGTAAAGCACTGTAGCTCGGTGAAGTGATAGGAATAATCCATAATAGTAAGATTATAATGCTCTAGAATCATGAAATCTCAGGCTCGATCGGCCCTTATGGTCTCCAGATAGAAGTAATCGTAGAAGATGCACCGAAACTCATCCCAAGCCATATTCTACTGGCGTCCCTCCGGTGAGATCACATACCACCACCACTTAGCGGAGTCTTGAAGCATGTAGGTAGTGAGCTTCACCCTCTTCTCTGGAGGTATCTCCAGATGCTCGAAAATGGTCCGCGTGGCTTCTAGCCCTGACTCTGCAGCCTGGGGTCCTCCATCCCCTAAGAAAGTGGGAGGATGCTGCTGTTGAAACACCAACGTCAATTCTACCATCGACGGGGTAGGAGGCGGCACTATGTGAAAGGTCTGCATCAACTTCATGAAACCCTATCTGAACTATGCATCAACAACAATGTTGGGTATCACGGCTGGTTCCAAGACTGGCATGGCAAGAGGATCTGCAGCTAGTCCCTGATCAGCCATGTCCGGTGTCAGATCACTACCTTTCAACTGACGTACAACCGGAGGACGTCTTGGTGGCATGACTCTAGAAGATCAAGCGAACACCTTAGATCAAGATTATCAAGGACTAAAAACTAAAAGTGTAGGAATGGAAAAGGAGAAATAAAGCATTAAATTTTTATAAAACATGACTACACAACGTGCACAATTCCTACACGGTGTGTTCCCTTAAGTCATTTACATGGGCATATACTCCTGCATAAACTCGTCATGTAAGACCCTAAACACACAACATGTTTTATTAACACACAGTGTGTACTTGAATCCACCTCCCCTTCCCGAGTCCTTCAACACGGTTAAGCCACACGAATCTCCTAAGAAAAGACTACACGGCGTGTTCACGGTAGAAATGGCGTGCATCCGAAGACAAGACTACATGGTGTGTTCACGGTAGACACGACATGCACTGGACAAGCGTCACCTAGCCCATGTTGTTAGTGACACGGCCTGACACATGACTCACACTACACAATGCGTTCAAGGACGACGCATCATGTATGTAAAATGATAACACCAACCCATGTTGTTAGTGACAAGGCCGGGTACCTAGGTCAGACTATATCGCATGTTCAATCCTAGCATGACGTGTATAGGTTAATGTTTTTCCATCCATGTTGGTCATTACACGGGCAGACATAGGGTCAACACTATACAATGTGATCGACTGTTACAGAGCCTGTTCCCACCATAATTTCCCCATCCTTTGTCTCTGCCCACACAACCTATGACACGATTAGAGACTACACGGCGTGTACATAATGTACATGGTGTGTACTTAAGAAAAATAGTTTCTTACCGAATAGAAGAACACATGGCGTGTAACTAACATTTAATGACATGTATTCTGGGTTTTTCTTAACAGTAAGCCTCAGAATATTCTCTGAAACCCAGAAAAAACACTAAAATAAACATTGAAAGTGCCAAATTCTGATTCATGAGGGCCCATACTCCAAGCTAATCAATGTTTGGAATCTTATACATGTTATAACATGGAAAATAAGGCAATTATCAACCAAATTATGGTCCATGAGGGCCCATAACTCCTCAAGAACCAATGTTTGACATTCATTCAATAAAAACCATACACAAACAATACCCTATCAAACAACATGTATTTTTATCAAGGCATCTATCACATAAAAATTTATATTCTACACAACATCTATCTCAACAACATGAAATGGATAATGCATCCTAGATGTCATGGAAGGAATTCATGACATGTGATTTCTAGCAAGTTCCTATATGATGCATGAGATGACACACCCTCATCTCCTCGAGTTGCAACTGAAATAGAGCCTCAATAACATTAACGGTAACATAAAAAAACCTGTGAATCACCCAACTGTGAAAATCAAATCATCTGTAGAGTTGAAGAACCCGAAATATTGAAATAAACAAGGCAGATTGAATTTTCCCTATACACGGGTTAACTACTCCTGGGCACAACTTTTTACCAAGTACATATTCCAACCAATCCCTGGCTAAAGGCTCCAAATATTATGTCAAGAGAAAAGAATTCCTATGATACCACTTTGTAACGTCCCGATTCAGGAAGCCACCCAGAGGCGCCCCATACCCGGTTGGTCACATGGCCTCAATGCACATTTCCCCAAATGTCCAAGGATGCTGACTAGAAGCAAGGGCCTTGGGTGTGATAGCGGGGAAACTATGGCCGCATTGGCAGAGTAACACATTGGAAAGGGAACAAATACTCAATAGAGGAAGTAGTAAATATACCAACAACAGTAATAGCGAAAGACTAGAAAAACAAAAAACTGAAGCACATATATAAATGATGCATTATACATGTGTCTAAGAATGTATCCAAAAAAATTACAATGCCGGAATACAAACAGTACTAAATCAAAGAACAAAAGAAACAAATAAACAGCTCCTCAGCATCGCAAAGCTGTGCTTAGTCCCATGCTCTCCAGCACCACAACAAGTCAAGTACCTGATGTAGAAGGGCGCTTGACCTTGTATTTACCTACAACAATATAATCTATTTGGGACCCAAAGCATGGCCCAAACAGGGTGTGAGACTAAATCCCAGTAGGCGACCACCAAAAGATTTATGCCTAATAGTCAGTGAATATATGGCAGGTAAATGTACATAAGCAGTAAACAAGAAAGTACTCAGCAAAAAACAACTCCACATATCAAAATAAACTAATCAAGCACGATAACCCTCTAGTATGGGCACAAAGACTATCCCCTATGGTTCAGTTATAATAATATATAAATACTCTCTGAGGAAGAATTCACAGTCAATTCCCCTTATAGTCAAAATTAATTCAAGACTCTCTGAGGAAGCTCACACGGTCCATTCCACTTATAGTCTATGTTAAGTCAAGGACTCTATGATTAAGATGACATGGTAAATTACCATTATATCCCCAAGGTCAAGGACTCTCTGAGGAAGCTCACTCGGTCAATTCCCCTTATAGCCCCAAGTGGTTCAAAGACTCTCTGAGGAAGCTCACTTGGTCAATTCCCCTTATATCCCCAAGTGGTTCAAAGACTCAATAAAGAAGCTCACTCAGTCAATTCCCCTTATATACCCAAGTGGTTAAAGGAATCTCTAAGGAAGCTCACTCGGTTAATTTCCCTTGTAGTCTAAAGTGCTCAAAGACTCTCTGAGGAAGCTTACTCAGTCAATTCCCCTTATAGTGTACTACACTAGGTTCTCTCGGCCCTGTGGAGGTCAACGAACGTATCCAGGCAAAAACTACCAAGGTAATCTTCAAGAACTACTTGGCTAAATCATTTCTACACCATATCAAGCATGTAAAAATACGAGCACTCAACCCTATAGCACTAGGCATGGAAAACAGGCAAGGCGGCCAAACATGCTAAGCAGACAAACGGTCTTAAACAGAACTTGCATGGGCAACACATCCAAAGCATAACAATCAACCCTATTCATATCCAATTAACCTCTACACAGACATAAAAGCATGGAAGATAATCAACAGGGTCAAACGGTAAACATGCAATTACCCGTTCAAGGGTTTTGGTCAAATTTGTACATAATACTCAAAGGATTTCAACGGAAAGGTACAAACCACCCACCTCGGTATAGGGAGATCGATAAACTCTAGAGTCGGACCTTAGATCAACCTAGAACATAGTAGATCTAAAAAAACGTCTAAAATGTTCAACCCACAATATCTCACAGAGAGGAGAAATCAGAAGATGGGGCTCTAGGAGAAGAGAAAAATCATCGATGCGATTCCAACACAACCGATGGTGTTCAATTCTGAGGACAGACGCTCGCTTGGGGGTTCGTCGAAGTTCCACGGCCGTATGGAGCTCTTGGTCGAATGAGACCTAGAAGGAGAGAATTTATGCAATTATCAGTGACCTCATGGAATTTAATGAAAAAAAGAATGTACACGGCATGTACTTTTGAAGTACATGACGTATAGTCGCCATTTTCTTACTCCGCTTTAGGTGGCCTCTAGGTCATCCGACATGGCCATGTGCATGGCCGCTATAGGGCTAGCACCCGGCTACCAGCGTTAACCGAGTACATGACATGTATTCATAAAGTACATGGTGTGTACTTCAAAAATTTCCTCAAATTCCTATTTTTCTAAAAAATGACTAGAAAAGGAAAACATACCTGAAAAGACGGTCTGGGTTCCTACATATGGTTTTTCAAACTATGTGCCAACTATGAAAATCCTCAATTCCTTGGTTTTCATGGGTTACACTTTCAGGGTGCATAGTATGGGAAACTATGTGAAAACCATCATCAACCCAAAATCCATTAAAAAATTTCCAATTTTAAAATGAAGCACTACAAAATTAAACCCAACTAAATCATGATTAAAATAGGGGTTTAGTAACACCTAAAAATAGTTACATGATGTTAAAACCTCCCCACTATAGAAACATTTTTACCCCTAGAAAGCCTACTGAGAAAAATCAATATGAAAACGAAGTGGACAATACCCTCATAAGCGCCTCCCTCTCCCAAATCTCATTCGCATCAGAACCATGCTTCCATATCACACAAACCAAAAGTATCTTTCTCCCAAGAAGTACCTTGGTTTGGTAATCAACTACCGTAACTAGAAATTCATTCATGGATAAATCAAGTTCATCCTAAAGATCACTCCAGCCTAGAAAATGATATTGATCGGAAATATCTTTCAAAGATGTGATACATAGAACATGTTATGTATCAACATCAGCTGTGGTGGAAGTGATAAATGGTAAAAAAACTATCCCCACATTCTCCATAACCTCAAAATATTCCATAAAGAATGGATAAAATTTCCCTTACCTCCCAAGTTGTTGATGATTGAACTAGGGTGAAACTTTCATGTACCCCTTGACAACAACTGATAATTCCAAAGGTTTATGATGAAAATAAACATAAAAAATAGACTAGATTTGTTCAATCAACATTATCTGATGAATCAACAGAATATATTATGTCTTATCTTAAACCACGATATGTCCAACCAAGGAACATTTACTAATCTCTAACCAATTGAACAAAGAGCATCAAGGCCCACCATATTAGGCCTCAAAAAAAGCCATTCTGATTGAGGAATGGTAACTATTTTTATAAGAAATGTCATCCATCCCCAGATGGTCATCCCAAGCTCCACCAAGGTCAATAATACAGTCATGAAGCATATTCTCACGAATATATATAGATATTTCTGTCTGCCCATCCAACTATGGATGGTCTTCCATAGTCTAATGAACCTGATATCCTAGTTCCTTTTTAAGGACTCTCTAGAAATGAGAAGTTAACTAAATATCCCTATTAAAGAATATATAATAAGGATCTGTATTAAAATAGATACTCTATTTCATATAGAGATTACCCAACACTTTAACTTTTGTTGTATCATGATTGGGAATAAAGTGATATGATTCAGTCATTCAATCGATCGTAACCCTTATCACATGATTCTTTCTTTGAGTAAATGGAAACCCAACCACAAATTCAATAGAAATATCATCCCACATCTATATTCCCACTGTAAATCGGAAGAAAACCTGACATTTTCTAGTTCTAGACCTTGACTTATTGGAATGTATAAAAATGATATAGAAATTCAAAAATTCTTCATCTCATATATGTACACAAAAATTTTAACCATATTTCATAGAAAATTTTCATGTTTCCTAGGTAACTGCCCACTCAAAATTATTAAAATCCACCACCACCACTTTTTTGACCGATAATAGTATCATAAAACGATTTTGATAGCATAGAATTCCCTCAATAGAAAATGACCAAAAAGGCATGGTCTCTTCACCATAAAAGTTGTCTCTAGTTCAACAGAACTCTTCATCAAGCAGCTATTCGTGAAGAATCTTCTCGGGAATAGTAGAGGTATACTAAAAACTAGCCAAGGAAACCTCAACCCATGATTACTAGACTCCAATATGAAACTATGGAAACATAGTCATCATGTTCCACTCTTTGGATGTTTCTTTCACAACTTGAGTTAGGGGTTTACTTCTTATATCATCTATGAAAAAATTTCCTTTCATCAAATTATATGTTTTTTAAAAGTGAAAATATTACAGGTATTCCACCAAATACATCTAGTAGAGATTTAAATATTTCTGAGAGAATATATTACACAAACTATTCGGGTCTGAAAACATTGTAAACCTATCTCCGAAAATATAATGTCTCAAACACTTAATTGAGTGCATCACTACTTCAAGTTCATTTTCATGGTTCAGGTAATTCTTCTCAAGTGGTCTAAATTGATGAGAGACATAAGCAATGACATGATCACCCATTATGATAATGTAGCCCAAACATGATGCTGATGCATCACAAAAGACCACATATCTCTACTAGGACTCTATAAGAGTCATCAAAGGTGATGTAGCTAAAATAAATTTTATTTCAAAAAAATAATTCTATCATTTCTAATCCCATGAAAAATTTACTCCATTTACTATTGGGAAAGTCATCATAGAATAGAACATTGAAAAATCATTTATGAACCAGTGTTAATATCTAGCTAAACCTAAGAATATCTAAATATAGAAAAAATTATATGGTTGTTCCCATTTCATAGTAACCATCACTTTTGAAGAATCAACTGATATACCATGTTATGACACCCTGTATCCCATAAAATTAACTTCCTGATTAAAAAATTCACATTTTGGAATATTATAATAAAGTTGGTGAGTTCTCAACAATTCCTAAACAGCTTTAGAAAGACTCACTTGAGCCTCCTCAGACATAGATATTATTATTTAATCCAAAAAATATAACAAAATTGTCATGATAATCATGGAAAATCTTTTTCATTAAAACCATAAAGACAGTAGAAGCATTGATTTGACCAAAATGAATTTCAAGGTACTCGAAATGGCCATACCTAGTTCGAAAGGTTGTTTTCGGAATGTATGATTATTTTATTTTTAAATGATGATAACTAGTTCAATGATCAATCTTCAATAACTAATTATCTCCTTTCAACTAGTCCAAAAATCATCATTCTATGGAAAATATTTTTTTTCTTTACAATAAATCTATTGAGTTTTCGGTAATCAATACAATGGAAAATTGAACAATCATAGTTTTTAGAAAACATAACCAGAACTGCCCAAGGTGACACACTCTAGCACATAAATCATTTCTCTAAAAGATAATATAGTAGAAAATTTAACTCATTCATTTTATCTAGTTCCATGTTGTAATAAGGAATATATACTTGTTAAGTATGAGGCACTAAATCGATGAAAAACTATACCACCCTTACTAGTGGAAAACTAGATATATATGAAGGAAAAACATCTAGAAACATGATGGAAAATAGAGGGAGATTACCACTCAGTGATTCTCGATCCATGTAATGAATAATACATTGATATTACATTCCCTAAATATAAATAAGAAGGTCTTTATCTATTTGACCTTGGGTCCCATTCTCCTTAAAAAAATGACACATCCCATCAGGTGTAGTAAAGGAGACCCATTGAAGATAACAAAAATATAGGTATTATTAGAAATGAGTCAATCCATCTTAAAAATGATGTCAAGAGGTATCATATTGAGAACTAGAAAACACAAAGAACCCATGATATCTGATAAAGAGAAAACAAAAGTTGGACAATGGAGACCCTGCACTTTCTTCGTTCGAAAGGCTTTAATAATATCATTCACATAAGATAAAATATCCAAGGAAAGATTAATGAGACTTACAATACATATTGAAATAAATGAATAAGATGAACTAGTATCAAAAAATGTAGTTACAAATAATGATTCTATTGTGATGGTACCTGTCACAGTAATTGGGCCTATATCTACTTCCTCTACAGACTCTTCTACCGTGCGAATAAGGTTCATTCTGGATGTCTATGGCTGGAACCCCTGTGCTTAGGAATCATTTAATTGAACTAAAATTTATTTTGGCACATATGATCCTGTTCTACCATAGGGAGTAGAAAATACATGGATGAACTTTTGTAAGTAACCCAAACATCCACATATGCTACATATCTTGGGTGTCTCAGTGCAAACTCACTTAAAATTCCTAGGCTTGTCACACTAGTAGAAAATAAAAGGTCCTCATCTAGAAACTACATGAGGTGTGGAAGAACCATGCCATCAATAACCACAATTATAATCATCATACTTCCTATTTCATTTAAAAAACTTCATATAATCGCAACTGTGAGGAAATGAAACTCCCATCAACCCTAAAATTATAGACAAGTCTATTTAAAACATCAACGCTCTATCTAGAACATCAATATAATATGTTATGATTAGAAAGAAATCATGATAATTAATATCAGATCAAAGTACCATCTCTAACTTTTGAGTATTAATCTTCTCATCCATCATAATATAAGGTAAAAACTCCCTATGATAAGAAAAATGGTTTTCATATTCTATCACGGTCCTATGAGCTTTCTCAGGTTTGAATAACTCAAGAGAATTTTTCAAAACCATTGAATCTGGATAATACTGGTAGGTCAAAATGGCCTTAATTTCTTTCCACTATAAGACCTCATTCTTCTCTTCAATCACCATAATATCCTACCATATCCATCTTTGTCCCTCCATCTTGAAGGTTGCACACTTTACCTTTATTTCATGAGGTGTCTCCCATAACTCAAAAAAATATCAATACTTTTCAACCATTCCTCATCCTCTTAAAGATTAATAGAGCCTTTGAATGCTGATGGATTATGGTGAGAGAAATCTTAAGAATGAATCTATAAAAAACTTTTTGAGGTTCCACAGGTAGATCCTGAATGGGGATGGGTGAAGGTTCCTGTCCGAGAACATTGAAAACACACATGATATCCCCCACTTTATTATGGTCCACGGGAGGAATTTCTCAGTATGGTTAACCAAAAGAATCCTCATGGATCCAAATTTCATGTATTCTTGGGGGAATTATGATAAAAAACATTAGAAGATAATAAATAAGACATCATATTATCACTGAAATAGAGAAAAAATGGGCAAACAATCCCTATAGATAATAACACATGATTTTTATTTTGATATATCCTAAAAAAATAGAGGAAATAATATAAAAATATAAAAGTCATATTTTCCAAACCACCTATAGGTACTTATGGTTCATTGTGGTGAAAGATGAAAATGTACTCATCTGCAACAACCTCATATGTCATGATAAGATTACACAATTTCATACTGCCATCAAATAAATAATATCAATAAAGATATCTGATACCACTTTATGATGAAATAGCTTGGTTACCCTAGTAACCCAATAACTCAGCTGACTTGAACATAGCTCGAAGGGAATTACCAATCCCCATGGGTTAGAAACACAGGCCAAGAATCATATGAAAAGAATGTGGGAATGAATTTGACCCAAAAACTTAAGAAGAATTATAAACAATAAAAATTACATAGGGGGATTTGTAAGAGAAGTCAAACTATTAAAAAATCCAAAAGTACAATATCAAAGTACCCAAAAGTTAATAAAAACTCAATTCTTAGTGGAAACAAATTATCTAATCCCAAGGATAAATAACTACCAACACCTCCAAGTGGTGCCTTAAAAATTACTGAGTATGATAGAATACAATATAAATACACCCAAAGGAATAGGTATGGTGTGAGCTATAATCCTAGTATGTTCTTACCAATGATTACATAATAAGATGGAAACATTTAATTCAAAAAATGAAACTTAAATTTTAAATAAATAGGCATGGAATTTTAAAATCATATTTCAAAAAAATTATGCTTTACATTTCAAATGATGGTTACAATTTAAACAAATATATTTGTAAAATTTTTATATAAAATAGTTTATATAAATTCACAGGGCATGGTAAAAAATTTACAAAAAATTGTTGAATTTATTTCAATTAAAAATAACAAGAAACATGGTTCTATACTAAGAGGTAAAATAGTTCTAGGTTATATCATCCTCACAAACTCATATGGTAATGATAGAAATGTGTACACACATCCCTCAACAATGGCTTGATAAAACTTATCTACCTCTTACCAAGGAATATGATTATGTAATAATGTTTCTATTAGTTTAGAAAAGTGTTAATCTGAGGCTAGGTAAATTCCAAACATCCTTGTTTTTTCTAATATCTCACTATTATCTTGGATTTTATGAGCTCTAAGAATAATCAATTGTGGGAAAATTATTTTAAGAATTATTAAAATACAATTCATCTCATTCCACCATTTCGAATATGCCAATCTTTCTACTTAAAAATCAAAACACGTTTTTATCAAACATAAATTTTTCAAGATAAATCCAATGCATTTAAATCAAAATAATTTCAAGAAATTTTCCCTAAATATTTATTTTAAATCATTTCCATAAATTTTATTTCACAATTTAAATCCAAAAATTTAAATTTTACATGATTCCATCAATTTATAGAATACACCCAAATTCAATGTAATTGGGTGGCTTCCATAATTTATTGCTAAAAATCCAATATCAAATCTAAATTACCCAATTCAATGGAATTGTATTTTCAATAAAATAATTTAATGGAATCTTGAGAAATTAAATTTTAAATTAATAAATGGAATTGAAATCGAGAAATTTATCAGTAATAAAAATTAAGCAACATAACTGAACGACCTACCTCATGATCACATTATCTAGAAATGAAAATACCTAAGCATGGAACAAAAAGGAAGATCATATGTATGAAATATTTGAGATTTAAACCTATATTCAAGGTTAAAAAAAGAAGGTATTAGATTCTCCAAAAACATGGTGATCTAAGAAACCCTTTGGAGGGAAGAAGAGAGAGTGAGAGAAAGTGAACAAGAAGAGGAAGCTAACTGGGAGAAGATTTAATTCCATTCACCAAGATTTTATCCACCTATAGAAAGGCATAGAGGGGAAAATCACCTACTATGAGACCTCGTGGAAGAATAAAAATATACCGGTCCAAATAGGACAATTAGGCACCATAAACAAGGGTTTAGAGACTCTTAAAAATAATTTTCATAATAATTAAATATTATATGCACGGTTAGTTAGGAAAGGCCAAACAGTTAGACAAACCATATGCCCTAACCTATAACCATTTATGATGAGGATTTGTGGATTCTACTAAGTAGGATCATGGGTTTTCAAACAACACACCAACCATGGAATCCCTCACTTCCTATGTTTTCATAGTTTTCACTAGCAGGGCTCACAGTTTGGGAAAACCATATTCCAACTATGCACATCCAAAAGCCCTTAAAATTTTCCATATTCCAACCAAAACAAAAATAAACAACACAAAAATGAAACATTATTAAAATATAGGTTTAGCAATACCTAAAAATAGTAATAATATATTACATTACCACCATCATTCATGATGATAACTAAGTATCCAAGGTAGTCTAGGATGAGAATTAATTTTCATCGAGCTTAGTTCTTGGTTTTTTTTGAGAATTTTGATCATTAAAACATAGTGACTTATTAATTTTCAACAGAAATAGGGATTAACTTAGGGGAATGTAGTATATCTACATGTTTTGTAAGATCATGTGTAGAACATGTAACCAAAGTGACTTCGATAAGAATTCATATGGGTAGTGTATGATTAACTAAACTTTGTGGAAGATCCTTGCATTGTCACAAGATTATGTGATTATAGAATTTTTTATTTTATTGAATTATGAGATATTCATATTTTATTTATTAATTTTTTTATAATGAATTATTTTATCTTTTCAATGTTTTCATTGTTTGAGGATAAATTTAAATGTAGATTTTAAATGTGAATGTTTGAAAATTGTTTTTGAAAAGGTACTAACTTTTCTATATTTTTTTGGAATACATTCAAAATGTTATAAATGTTTGGAAATTGTTTTATTTATTTAAAAGGATTCTTAGTTTAAGTAAAGTTTTCAAAATATTATAAATATTAAATTAGGATTGGTTTTTTCTAAAACATTCTGATACCTTTAGAATAATGGGAAGTGCTTACTATTTTTAAACTTTTCAGGGGATGTTAAGAATGTTAAACTAGAACATTTTAAAGGTTTTAATTGTAAATAACTTTTTAAATGGATAATTTTGAATAATTTGACTATTAAGAGTGTTTTACTAAAAGTTAAAAATGTGATTATATGGTATCCTAAATAAATTAATTTCCTCTTTTTTGAAATGATATTTGGAAAATATTTTGGTTGAAAATGTTTGTTTAATGATTGGAAGTTCTTTAATAAATGAGTTTTGATAAATTCTATTAGTTCAAAAAGGTAAAATACTTTTTTATATTCAATGAAATAATGATTATGATTTGTTAATAAATTTATAAATTCTAATATTTCAGTTTTATTTAGATTTTTTTGATATTTCTTATTTATATATCTTTCATCACATAGGGTATGAGTTTTGAAGTCTATTTGGATGGAGTTTATTTTTTTTAATTTAGAGTGCTACAAAATATAAATTTAATGGACTCCTTGGTTAATGGAGTTCTTCTTATGATGGTTTTCAATATTATCCGGTTCTTAGATCTTGGTGTTCTTTATATCTTTCCTTAACCTGAGGATATTTTTCGAGAGTTAAAAAACAAAAATCCTTCTCATTTATTTAGGGGAAAAACATTCTCCTAAAGAAGTGGAATAACTACAAAGGGACACAGATATACTACTACAAATGCCCCTTTTATCAGCACCAAAAAATGGCCTTTAACAGCGCTAGAAAAACACTGTTAATTCCAGAGAAGATAAAGGGGGTGCCCTTTATCAGTCCTCAAAAAAGAAATGATAAAGACCCATTTTATTAATGCTAAAAAAAGCGCTGATAAAAGGGGTCTTTTATCAGCGATAAAAAGTAGCGCTGATAAAAGGGTCCTTTATAAGTGCATTATTCTTAGCGCTGATAAAAGAACTATTTTATCAGCGCCTTTTTAGTGCACATAAAAATAAGAAAAATAAAAAAAATCCTGCCAGTCTCGAGGGGGATTTTTACAGCGCTTGATCCCCCCGTTATCAGTGTTTTACCGCACCTCCAATGCCCGCACGCACAACCTCTACCCTTTATCAGCACTATACACCACTTTTATCAGTGATATCCCTTTAAATTCACCCATGCATCCGCGCCCCTGCCTCTACTCAGATTTGATATCGAGACCTCCCCCCTGTGCGCCTTAAGCCTTTACCACTCCACTATATTGATTTGGTCTCTTATTTATGATATATCTATTTATTTATATATATATATATTTAGTTATATTTATTCGTATAGTAATATATATTTATATTAATACATATAGTTATATTAATATATATAGTTATATTAATATATATATTTATAGTTATATTAATATATATATAGTTATATTAATATATATAATTAGATTAATATATAGTTATATAAATATTCATATATTGGTATTTTAAATAAAATGGATATTAGTTATTATTTAGATAAATCTCATATATTTTATATGTAAATATGTTTAATTATTTATTTAAAAAATTAAATTTTTATGAGTGAATATATAAAAAAATATTTATATATTGTTATATATTTGATTATAAATAGCAGTGAATTATAAAAAATGATAAAATATAAAAGAAATAATATTAATATGAATGTAATTCCTTGGAATAAATTTAGTCCCCACCAAAAAAATGAAATAATACCCCCTTAAACGAGGTTGAAAATCCACCAAATGTTAAAAAATCGGGGTATCCCGACTAAAAACTAAGTTTAGGAGGCCTTATGGGCGTTTTTTGGACTCGAAAAACCCTTGATCGTGTATCTATGCAGTCACAGGTGCGTAGATATCGTCACAGGCTTCGATTTGATATATGGAAAATCTCAAACGGACACCCGGATCAAAAGTTATGGCCGTTTGAAGTTCGAGTTGCGTTTTCAACATATTTTGGGTCTTTTTTGAATTTTTTGATTTTTTGGGTCTTCAAATTGTTATGAAATGACTATTCCTCCATAATAATTAGAAAATTGTTAATTATAAATATTTTATTAATTTTTTATAAGCCATTTTCACAAAATATCTTATATATTAAGTTTATTAAGTGTAAATGTATATTTATAATCATCTAAAATATATTTAAAAATTATATATTATATTTATATCAATATAACTATATTTATATATTTATATATTAATATATTATTTTTAATTAATTTTTTTTAAGTCCACCCTTAATCAGCGCTAAAAAAATTACTGATAAAGGTACCCCCTTTATCAGCGCTTTTTCATTAGCGCTGATAAAGGTTGGCGCCGGAAAAAACTGTTTTTTTGGTAGTGATATTTTCATCCAGTATGAGCTTCATGAATTTTTGAAGGTTATGTTTGCACGCTTCATGGAGGGTGGCCCTAGTAAGATGTGGTGGATGTATATTATTTACCAAATACATAGACCTATATTTCATGGGAATGTTTCATATATGGGTTTGTTCATTCATTCTATCTTATTGTGGAAAAAGGTACTGAAGTCTATGTTATTTTAAGGCCTACAACAATAAGATAAAATAATGTCGGTTTACACATTACATTTTATCAAGTTAATGTCATACATTATTGATCTATCATCGGATGATTCATTTTTGGGAAAGGGTTTTACGTAAGGTCTTCATCCATACCTTTTTCAAGATGTTTCATAATTTCGAATTGACTCTTATTTATTAGTGGTTAAACATGTTGCAAAAATAACTAGGGTAAAATATATATTTCATCTAGTATGAGCTTTAATAATATATTAAGAGTATGTTTTCATGTTTCATACTGGAGGGTCCTGCTCAGAATTGGTGGATTTTTATTATTCGGACAAAAATATAGATTTTTTATTATTTTTGATATCCCAGACCACTATGGTCTACTACTTTGTCCAAATCTTGTGTTTGGGGTATTCTAGGAGGCAATAGCAGCTCATTTCAAGTGTTTCTCAAAATTCAATTTTCTATTGGTATGTTGTGTTAGCGATTCATCATTGATAGGTCATATCAATGATTTAGAATCAGTTGGTTTCATCGATGATTAAGAATCGTTATGTCATATCAGAGACTCAGAGTCAGAAGGTCTTGTCGATTGGTGGTATCAGTAGCTCGTGTCGGTAGTTGAGGGCATCAACAGGTGAAAGTGTTGGTAGATTGGGTAATTATTTGATCAGGGTGTTAGTAGGTTAGGGTGTTGGTAGGTGAGGCATCAGTGAGTCACATCGTTAAATCGAAATCGGTAGGTCACGTCGGTGACTCATGTCAATGACTCACTGTTAGTGAGTCACGTTGGTGAATCAAAATAGGCAGGTCACATCGGTGACTGACATCAGTGACTCGCTGTCAGTCGGTCATGTCAGTGACTTACATCAGTGACACGCTATCGGTAGGTCACATCCGTGACTCATGTTGGTGGATCGTGTTAGGGAGTCAAGTATCAGTGACTCTTATCAGGGACTCACTTTTGGTGGGTCACGTCGGTGACTTCTCCCATCAGTGATTCATTTTTTACTTTTTACACTTTTTTTCCAGTTTTCCCCTCTTACATTTTATTTGATGTAAGTTGAGTTTAATACCTTTATTTATCATATCTAAATATGTTTCAATGGATATTAATTAGATCTTTAATATCCTAATCCTTATAGGAATTGGAAATTAGCAAACCATGTTATATTAGCCATGATCTGACTTTAATGGCCCTTGAAATCTTTTCCCATCCATTAATATAGGATTTGGATTTACTATAGTCGAGATCCTCTCTTCCATTTAACCTTACATTTTTTATTTTTGCGCCCAGAACATTTCTTCCCCAAGGAGACACATCAGTACTATAGCCATGGATATAATTTTCAGTAGAGTCTTTGATGCTGCTCTTGTTTCCCATTTTTTGGCACTTGAAGGAATTACTGATCTCTTTTTGTTCCATGTAGATATTCCTTCATCTCCCATTAAATTGTGTATTATGTGGGGTGGGTATACAGATCTATACCTGTGAAAATTTATGGATCCATGTTGAAATGAAGTAAAAAATGAGGGGTTGGGAAGATGATGATGATGATTGTTTATTTTATTTTTATATCTTTGATCCATATTTTGAATTGTATAGGTTGTTCACATTGGAAAGTCATGGTCATTGGTGGTATCTGTTTATGTAATGAACTCATGAATACTTGTTGTTATTCTTCTATTGAATGACTGTGAACCAGAAAAAATTATTAATCACATATATTTTGTTAAATAAATGGATTTACTATGAATAAACTAGTTTCTGTGATCACCCATGAATAATGAAAGTTGAAATAATGAACCAGTGATATAAATAAAAATACACTTTGAGTGATGGTGTGGATGTGTGCTGTGTGTGGTTCTATTTGGCCTTATGTCTTTTGTGGATCATATTGTTCCGTGGTTGATTGTATGGCTTTGTGCATGGGGTGGTATGGGTGGTGAAATGGTTTCTCAGGTTTATAGATTGATTTATTGGTTAATGGATGAACTTGTTGAATAGTGGGTTTGCATCTGGATTTTGTTATGGTTTTTGTGCATGGTATTCTAATGTAGTGGAACTGAAATATGGTCAATTTTTATTGTTTTTATACGTATGGTTATTTTTATGTATCGCGGCTACTGAGAATGGTTTGGGAGGGCTAATTTTGAAAAAGGATGGTGTTACCTTGCATGGGAATTTATCCTACAGTTTTTAGAGACATTTTTGAAGTGTGTGTGTGTTGGATATGATGTTACTTGTGGTGTGCTATGTTTGGTAGTTTCTCTGGTAGGGATGGAATAAATAATTAAATAAAGTTTTTAATGTAGAGTGATTATTAGTTAAATGAATTGGCTAGGGTTATGAATTAATTTTGTGTCTTGTTGTGTGATTATGCATTAGAGGTGGAAAAAAGTATAGTTTTGCGTGGGTAGGTTGTTTTTTTAAGAACCCATAGGTTGGTATGAGTGTTTGGTACCTATATGTATACTTTTAGTTTCTTTTGATTTCTATATAAACCCCACCTCTGTTTTTCACTTCCTGCCAAACACCCCCATTTTTAGGGGAGAGTGTGTCCTTTCCCAACATTCTAGTGGGAGGATTTATGGTTGGTTATTGTCTCATATATTCTCCCTCTTATAGCCATTAGTATCCCTAGACTCTTCGTAAAGGATGTGGTGTGGTTTTGTGGTCCATGTGTATGTGAGTGAGGTGTGCTTCCTAGGTGTCTTCATGTTGAGATATATTTTACTTTCCTAGGTGTCTTTGAGATGAGGTTTTGGCTTTTTAGCTTAGGCGTCTACAGGTGGGATGTTATATAGTATTTGGTCGAGGTGTGTCTGTGTAGGTTGTGATAGTGGGGATTGTGGAAGAGTGTTGTAGCGTCAGGACATTCACCTTTAGGGATGAGAAGTTAACTAGTTGGAAATGGTGCGGGGGTACCCTATCATCAATGTTCTTAAAATTTACTTTACTTGCCTTTCATTATTTAGTGAGTGTGCCTTGGTGATGTTGGGGAGTATAGTATATCCTTTTCAGTGCTTTTGAGTTTCTGATGTATTCTCAGAGGGGAATTAGTATGTTTCCCCCACTTGTGCTCCAGAGACTTTGGATTTTATTACTGAGTATACTTGTATGCTCACCCTACGCATATAAAATTATTTTTTGGGTTCTCTGGAGATTACATGGACCATGATAGACCTTACTATATCGGGGGTCAGTATAGTTGTTGTTTCGATGCTATTCTTTTTTCTTTTGAAATTTAATTTGGAGATTTTCATTGTATTTCTTGGAGTTTTACTTTAAAAATACATGTGGGATGGATTTTTTATTCTTATATATATCTGTCTTGGAGTTATTTTGGGTTTATAAGTCTTATCTCTCGATATTGGTTACTATAAAAAGGGTAATTTATCCCATTTTTTGATATTTCTATGACCTAGGTTCTGGTCTCTACCCTGGGGCCAACTGAAAGTGGGACTCTTGGGTCATTATCTCCTTTTCCATCCTAAAGAAGGATGGTAACAACATTTTTTCATCACTTTCATCATTTTAATGAAGGAGGGTCATTAAAAATGGTATCAAAGGATGATGGTTGAGATATAGGATGAATTTTGGAGTTATACATAGTGAGGATTTCACGGGATGGTCGGGAAACAATGTTAAGTGATCTTGGTTCGTGATATTTTCTTGGGAAGACTACCTAGGACACTGTATTTTGATTCCCCTCATGATCCTTTGTAAGGACTTTTAGCCTACTGAATGAACAATTTAAGCTACATGGTGTGCAAGGTAGAGGCCCTAATAATGGTTTATACATCATGATGACTTGTGTTCTTGTTTGTTTTTGGAGTCTTCAATAAATTAATATAAACAATTAGTTAAAATATAATCTAAATAAAATTCTATACTACACGAGATTAGGATTTCCTTGTTTACTTTCAGCTACGTCTCCCGACCATAGTCCGCATGTGGTATAATCAATGGAGGCTTACTAGGCTGATCCAGATGATAAGAAGAGAGCTAACCCTGAGGAGGGGGAAAATAGCGGCAAAATATTCTTCGTTCTTTCCAGCATAAGACTTTGGGAATGTAAAAAGGTATCCTTTCAGATTTAGATATGGAGAGTTGGCTTGAAGATTTGGTGATCACATTCAGCTTTATTTGAGATAAAACAATGTACCGGGTTCCTCTGGTGGAGATCCTAATTCAAGGTGTTAAAAGTCAGTGGTGGGCACTCTACATGGGGGAGAGGAAGGATACTAATGCTTTCTAGGTTGATTTTGAGAAGAAGTTCTAGGAGGAATTTTTTTCTTCAACCATGAAGGCAGAGAAAAGGAAAGAGTTACTCTCCATCCAGTAGGGGATTATGTTAGTGTGGGGACTAGGGATCAAGTTCAAGTATCTCCTTTTCTATAATCTAGATCCCTTTCCTGATGAGGAGTCTCGGGGGAGACATATATAAGAAGAACTCCTTCCTTCCCTCCTAAACGTAGTTACTCCCTTCACCTTACCGATATACCTAGAGGTCCAGAAGAAGGAGGAATTGGTTGAGAGGATGAACTAGTTAGGAGGTATACCACAAAAGGTGATCCAAAAGGGTCCTATAAAGGGAATGGATTATAGTGTGAGGTCTCAGGTGTAAGGGACTTTGAGGTTTCGGCCAGCAGGGAGTCGACCTCAACAGTTTCATTTTCAATGTTTTGGTCCTTGTTCTTTTCCTATAGGCTTGGGGATGAGATTTTTATCTAGTGGATGGAATGTGAATATTTTGATTCTGTTACATATTCGAGCTCAGTATGGTGGAGGGGTGAAGGTTTAGCACCCGACTAATCAGTAGTTTCCAGCTGTTCTATTTTAGAAGCTAAGATAGTAGGCTATTTCTCTACTAAGGGGAGATAGAGTCGACAGAGGTGAAACTTAGGGCATTCCTTAAGGACCTCAACCCATATGTGGTTAAGGAGGTATTCGATACTAGAGGGGTATAAGGTTTGGTCATTGGTAGTTTAACATCATAGAAAGTGTAGTTCTAGTGGGGTCAGAGATCTTCCAAGCTACCATTAGCTTGTTTGGTAATCTTGTTTTCACATTGTTTGATTCAGGAGCTTCACAATCCTTTATTTAATTTGGTCTATACCATTAAATAGGACTAGACATAGAGAGATATTCGATAACCCTAGAGATGAGTTCACTGGTCGGAGGTCAGACTAGTATATTTGATGCTTTTTGTGGATATAGACTGATGATGGGACCACATCAGTCATGTGGGGATATTTTTCCACTATAGATGCAACTGTAAGATGTCATCCTTGGTACCAACTAGTGGTACTATGTGCATTCTATTTTTTTTACTTCTTCTAGAGAAGATTCATGTTTTCAAACATGGATGGATAGAATGTTTATTTTGTTAGCATGTCGAGTTGTCTGAGGGGAAGTCGGTGTGTGGAGAATCTTCTTTCATTGTTGGATGAGCTATCAGTGGAATCATTGGATTCTAATGTGGAGGATTTACTAGAATTTCTGGGGAATTGTTGCATGTCTTCCCGAAGGTGGTTGTGACTCAACCCCTTCGACATAATGTTGATTTCGGAATATACATACATCATGGTGCTTCTCCGATTTCGATGAACCTTTATCGGATGTCACCTTCTGAGTTGCGGTAGATACAGATTCGGATAGATGACTTGATGGAGAAGGGATTTATCAGGTCTAATGTGTCACAATGAGATGCTCTAGTATTATTCTCCAAGAAGGAATATTTTTGTTTGTGGATATGTATATACTACTTGAGGTTGAATCAAGTGAGGTCAACAACCATTACCCTCACCAGAGGATAGATGATATTTTCAACTAGATAAGGGGAGCAAGGTGGGTTTTTGAGATCGATCTCGAGTCTTGGTATATCCAGATGAGGGTGAAGGACAGTGACATCATGAATACTTCTTTTAGGTGCAGGTATGGGAACATTGAGTTTGTGGTTTTTCCATTCAGTGTTACAAACACACCACCCATGTTCATGGGGATCATGAATTTTGTCACCCATGAGTTCCCCAACCAGGCTGTCATCGTGTTCATCGATCACATCCTGACTGACTCAAAGTCGTAGGAGGAGTATACCCAGCATCTCTGTACTACCCTTGAGGTTCGTCGATACCACCTACTTTATAAGGGGTTTTCCAAGTGAATTTTTTGGAAAATAGAGGTAATATTTTATGGGAATGTGGTTTCCTAGTAGAAGATATTAGTGGAACTGTCAAAGGATGAGGAAATTATTTCATGGGAAGCATCCAAGAATATGGTAGGAGTTCCCAGTTTTCTCAGTCTGGCAGGTTATTCCCAAATATTTTGTCCCGATTTCTTTGGAGTAGCAGCTTCATTGATAGATTAGAATAGAAAAGGCCAAGATTTTTTGTGGAGAGAGTAGTGCTAGGTAGAGTTCAACTATATGAAGGGGTAGTTGTTCAATGCTTTAGTGCTCCAGTTTCCATAGGAGTGCGTGATGTTTGAGATGTTCTATGATGATTCCCATCTAGGATTGGGGTTTGGGCTGATGAAACAACTGGGAGTGACATATTATGGTCTTAGGAAGTTATGTCCCCATATACGTAACTATGCCACCCATGATCTAGATCTTAAAATATTTGGGATTTTTCTAAAGATGTGGTAGCATTACCTCCCTAGGGAGCACTTTATAGCCTTTAAAAGTCAATAATGTTTGATTTATATCTTTTACCAGTGAGATCTAATTTTGCGACAGGGGAGGTGGATATAGTTTCTTACGGACTACGATATTTAGATCTTCTAAAAATTAGGAAAGGGGAATGTTTTGGCTGATGAATTGAGTAGGAAGTCGAAGAAGGAGTTATTTTGAGAATCTATTGATGCTTGGTGGGTTATGAAGGAGTTTTATTCCTTGCATTTAGATTGAGAAATGGATGGAGGAAGATGCTATCTTTTTCAGACAAAGGTGCATTCATATTTGAGGCAACAGATGGAGGAATCTTAGTGGAGAGACTCAGAGTAAGAGGTGATGTGTGATTGCATTGACCCCGATAATACTCGGAAGTGAAGGTCAGAGGATGGTTCGAATTGGATGTTATTCTATGGGAGGCTGTTTTCCGCAGTGGCGATGCATGAGGGTGTTCTCTATGAGTTTCACAACTCACCAATTGGGGTATACCCACGAGTTTCCAATATGTATCATAGAATGAGATAGTATTATTGGTGGCACAGGATGAAGTGGGCTGTGATTAGTTTTTGGCAAAGTTCATGGTGCGATAGAAAGTAAAGGATGAGAACCATGTTCTTAGTGATTTTTTCCTGCCCATAGATATCCCCTATCCGAAGTGGAATGAAATATCAATGGATTTTATTACATGATTACCTAGGGAATAGGGAGGATGCGATGGAATGTAGGTAGTTATGGATCATATGACGAAATATTCTCACTTATTAGTAATTAAGGATTTAGACAGAGTGGATTCTTTAGCATAGAGGTCTGTGGATGAGGTGGAGCTGTTTCATGGTGTTTCGAGATCCCTTGTCTCAGATCGGGATACTCATTTTACCTCAAAAGTCTGGAGGTGATTTCAACAAGATTTCAGTACTCACTTACACCTCAGCACTACTTTACATCCTCAAATAGATATAGGACCATCAGGGTGTTTGAGAACATTCTACGAGAAATAATCTTGGATTTTGGTGCATCTTGGGTGCGATAATTTCCCTTGGTAGAGTATTCTTAAAAAATAGCTATCAATCTTCTATTGTTATGGCTCAGTTCAATGATTTGAATGGAAGATCATGGCCTTCACCCTTATGCTGGGAAAAAGATGGGGAGACAATTATTCATTGTCTAG
The DNA here is from genome assembly GCA_963277665.1 of Viscum album. NCBI lineage: Eukaryota > Viridiplantae > Streptophyta > Magnoliopsida > Santalales > Viscaceae > Viscum > Viscum album. Next base: position 1,609,198,855 of record OY728142.1, read on the forward strand.
AGGTGGTATAGAGCATGACAGAGAAGGTTCAGTTCCTTGATGAGAGGATTAAGGCAATACATGACCGGTAGAAGTCGTATGTCGATCGTAGGATAAGTGCTTGGAGTTACAAGTCCGTGACCATGTCTTCTAGATGGTCACCCATCAACATAGGTAGAAGTCATTAGGTTGGAAGAGAAATATTACTCCCAGGTTAATAGGACCATTAGAGTTGTTGGGGAGAGTTGGAGAGGTTGCATACTAGTTGGTGTTTCCACCACAGTTGGACAGGATCCAAAACATCTTTCAGGGCTCCTATCTTCATCAGTATATTTAGGATGAATCCAATGTCATTGACTGAGGAGGATTGGTTATCAAGGAGGAAGAATCATTGGTGGAGCGACCAGTGAAGATCTAGGATTTTTAGGAGAAGGTGTTATGGGGATGGATCATTCCTTTAGTTTGTGTGATGTGGAGGTATGGTATGCTTGAGGAGAGTACTTTGGAAAGGGAGACACAGATGTGTGCCTAGTACTTAGAGCTGTTTTTTTTGTTTTTCTTTGTGTTGTGATGCCCAGAACTTGTTTATAAGATGAGTTGTTTATATGTTCTATAAAGTATGATAATGTCCTAACATGTGAAAATGGGGAGACTGGATTCCTAATCAATAGGCATTAATTGAGATTCAATTAAACCCTTGGGGGTGGATCAGTTCTACCTTGATCGAATAATATCTTGACATTGAGAAAGAAATTACCTAATTCATGTGCCTGAATAGTAGGGGTTTGTGTGGGGTATCTTTTATATGTTTGGGTTAGAAGATATGGGAGGAGGTTTTTGTGTATATTGAGGTTTTACTCCACATTTCGAACAACGTAGGGTGGGTTATTATTGAGAGGTATCTTACAGGGTGGAATATTGTAAAACACCCCTTTAATAACATTAGAATATATAATCTCTATAAAAAAACACTAATAAATGACATATTTATGAGCACTAAAAACAATTGATGATAAATTTAACCTTTTATTAGCAAGTCTTTTTTAGTGCTGATAAAAGAAAACATTTATCAGTGCTTTATTTTTAGTACTAATACATGGTGTCCTTTATAAGTGCTTTAATTTTAGTGCTGATAAGGGGTATCTTTTATCAGCGCTTTATTATTAGTATTGATTATTATTTATATAAATAAAATTAAATAAATAAATAAATAAATAATAAAAAATGTGTTTATTAAATAAATATTACTTATTTTATTAATTAAATAATTATTGATAAAAATGAATAGATTAATTATAAATAATTACTTATTGAACATTTTCTTTATTAGATAATTACGATAAATAGTCTTATTAAATTGTATATATTAAATATATAGATATATATAAATGTATATAAATATGATTTATATATTACAAAATATTTGTGTTTATTAAATTAAATAGTCCTCTATTTATTGAAAAATGCTTTATAATTAAAAATTAACATGAATTAATAATATTGACTATAATTGCATAGTACTCAACATATAATTGAATGTCTTTGGATTTTTCAATTTAACATAGATCAAATGTGTGTTATATTGATTTTACATATACATAATTAACACATTTTTATATATAATGCACAAACACCAAACTTATCCAATTTTAAAATATTTTTTAAGTGTACTTATTCTTAATTTATTGAGTTTTGCTCAATTTTGACATAGACCCATGCACTTAAAAGGATATATTCATTAATAATGTTAAAAATATATAATTTCAAATAATATTTATAAATAAATATATTTATTAATGTAAAGTTGGAATATTTATGCAACTATATATTTATAAATATAAAGAAATACATATTTTTTAAAAGTATTTATATAATTACAAATAAATAATTATGTATATTTAAATAATTATTAAATTTATAATAAATTTACATAAATAATGATTATATTTACTCTATTTATATTTATATATCTATTTTTAAATATATACGTATAATTATATAAATATATTTAATGATATAAATCCTATATTTGAAAATATTTCAATAATTAGAAATAAATAATTATAAAATTATAATAAATAAATTTAAGAAAAAAAATGCTTAGTTTATTGATATTTATATATATTTATTAAGTATTTATAAATTTCTGAAATTTCTTTATATATATATATATATATATAAATCCTTTAACAATGCTTCAGTAATAAGAGCGGATAAAGAATCTTTATCAGCCCTTTTTTGGGCTGATAAAGATGATGATTTATCAGTGCTTATTTGTAAGCACTAATAAAATTTTCCCGATATATTTTAAAAATCATAAGCATTTTCAAACTCGACGCGATATCATGAGATTTCCGTGGAGGCCACCTGCTGCCGGTGCTCCTCCACGGTGAATCAAAGCTCGAATCACACCATTCGACTATTAGCAGTGCTCCAATTGCATGAACATCTCATTGAACATCTGGTTTTCTGTTGTAGTGGTAATGCGGATGTGGTTTCAAATCACTTTTTGGAAATTTCTCCACCCGAGGTAAGTGGTTCCATGCCCTATCAATTTTAGATAATTTAATTTTCTATCTTGGTTAATTTTTTCATCATCTATAGTTTATTTTAGTTGTAAAAACATGTTTTGGAAATGCTTTGACATGCAATTGTATTGGAGATAAAATTTCTAAAGTGAAATTGTTTTGTTTCTATATAGGCCTTGTTGTGAAAAATCAGTGTAAGTGTTTAATTAATTGTCTGAGTAGTGAGAAATGTGTTTTTGGGTGCTTAAGGTGCGCGTGTGTTGAAAAAGGATTTTTGATGGGAAATGGACTATCTTGAGAATGTTATCCTTATTCTGTACTTCTGATTATGAGTTATGATATGTTTAAATAATTAATTATTTGTTTTTAAAAATTAAATTTGGGATATGGAAAAGGATTCTTAAATGGTGTGAGTGATGAAAAATGCATTTTCGAAGGCTTTGGCATGCTTTGTGTTGGGTTTGGGTTTTATAGAAGATAATGGCTATGTTTTGTGTGTTTGTTTTAGTGTGGTGTTTCGTGGAAGGGTTTTATGGGTTGCTAGAAAGATGAAAATAATTTTATTTTCAAAGGAGAATAAATGAGGATAAGTTTGGAAGTAAGTTTTTAAAATAAATTGACATACATTTCAATGTTTAACATGTTGTACCTTTTTTTAAGGTGAATTTTAATTTCTTAAAGGATGGAAGACATGTTTTGAAAATGATTTTGGGTTGTGTAGAAATTTTTAAAAAAGGGGCTTGCTATGGAATTCATTGAGAATTGGTGTAAACTATGGTTTTATAAATTGGAAGAGTACTATAATTTAGTAAATAGATTTATTAAATTATATAAGTGTTTCAAATTATGTTATATAGGGTTATGCAGTACGATTGATTTTAAAAGTATCATTTTCATGTTAACATGGGTGTGGTTTTTATGTAAATCCATATGGTGCTGCTATGGGTTATTTTAGATAATATTTTAAATAAATTGTTATCATAGAAAATAGGTGCAAGACATGTTTGTCGAATGATTTTGTGTGTATATGTTTTCAAATGGGGGTTTTTTGCAAGTAGTGGCACACTATTTGTACTTTGTTGGGCATTACCTGTGTTTGTAAATGGGCTTTTTTAGTGAAATATTAATGGGAAACTTGATCGAGCACTAATAAATTGGAATCCTAGGTAACTGGGTAACTGGATTGTCCTTTTTTAGGGAATATTGATATTTGCATAGTAAAATCATTGTCTATAGAATGAATGTATTATTTCATATTTATTTTTTAATCATTAATTTTTTGTATTACTCCCATAATAATTGTTTTCTTATACATATGGATTCTTTTGTTCGAGTTGGGGTGCTCTATCCAAATTTCCTACTTCCTGTCCCTTAAAATCTTTTCACCCATGCAGTGGTGCATTTATCACTTTCTTTCATGTTACCTCCACTTCTTTTGTAGGAAGAGCGATTGTGCTTCCTCAGTTCAATGACATTGGTAATCTTTATGTTTTCACATCCAAATTATTTTCCATATAATTAATGTATTGTTTCATAATTATGTTTTATTTAATTATTCTTAGTATTACGCACATAATATTTTTTTATATAGGTGTATTATTTTGTTCTAGTTTATGTGGGTTGTTCGAAGATTCTCATGTAGTGTAGGTAGTTCAACAAAGATTTTCAATGGAAATTGTGGTCACATTTATTGTTAATACTATTTTTTAATGTATGCAATAATTTTTATTTATTTAATTGTGTTAAATAATGTTTTAAATATCTATAATATGGTGTATTTTTTATGTTATTTGTGTTATAAATTTCGTGTCATTTAAATTTTGTATTAGGAATTTTTTGTTGATATATCGGGTGTGTTTCTGGTGATTTTGGTTCTTTTGGTGGTGTGGGGTGCTATAGCGGAAAACTAATGTGGTGCTATAGTGTGCTGTTACATCAAACTATAGTATGGCCTTTTATCAGCACTGATAAAGAAAATATTTATCCTCACTTTTAAAAGTGCTGATAAAGAATACTTTTATCAGTGCTTCTAAAAGCGGTGATAAAATTCTACATTATTATTACTTTTATAATTCTGATATATAATTATTTTATAGGTTCTTTAAGAAGCCCCGATAAATGTTCCCTTTATTAGTTCTTTTTAAGCGCTGTTAAAAGTCCTATGATATTAACATTGTTCACATTGTCAGTGCATTTCTAGCACTGAAAATGGGGATTTCTAGTGCTGTTAAAAGCCTGTTTTGTAGTAGTGGTTGTTATTAGGACTCCTCTTTCTTCTGGGTTGGTTTTTAATTCTATAGGGAGAGAATAATTTGAGAGGTATTTGATATAATGTCCCAGACCTTTTCGGTATATTACTTTTTCAAAATCCAGTGTATTGGTTTTTTTGGGAGGCAATGGCAGCTCATTTGAAGAGTTTTCTAGAATTCCTATTTTTCCATCAGTAGGTCACATCAATGATTTAGAGTTGGTAGGTTATGTTAGTTAATTAGCATCGGTAACACGCATCAATGACTCAGTTTTGGTTGGTCATTTCATTAGTTTAGTGCCTCAGTAGGTTAGGGATTCTGTAGATCAGTGCATCAATAGGTTAGGGCGTTGGTAGGTCGGGGCATCGGTATGTTAGGTGTTGGTGAGTCACATCGGTGACTCACTATTGGTAGGTCACGTCGGTGACTCACTATCATTGAATCACGTCTATATAGACTTAATTTTATATTATTATAACCATTTGTCTTAATATCGACTAAATTGTATATTATTCTTTTAATAAATTTGATGAGTGACCATCCTCTCTCTTATGAAAGGGAACCTCTACTTTGCATTATTTATAGAACATTGAGACATACAGATACACTACAGTCTAAAAAATTATTTTCCACATTTCCCTATCCACATTTTAGATGTGTTATCCTCCCATAATACGTACCATATATCCATTTAGGGGAGATATAAAGGATTCATTTTAATGAAGAGTTATTTTCCTTAACCAATCACTTCATTTTCTACTTTACTTTAAATCCTCAAAATAAATAATGTTTATCTTAACCTGATATATTTAATATCCTAAATATTATTAAATGTTATTATTATTATGAATACACAATTATATTCCATTTTACTCTTCAAATTATATGTGAATGTATCGCTTGTGCGAACGTACATATTACCCTCTCAATGAAGCGATACAATTAATTTTTCATCACTACATTTATTTTATATGTATTATGATTGGTTTAATGTTATATATGATATTTTTGAAATAATTAAACTTCTAAAATTATAATATCATGTCTACCATCATTCGGCACAATCCTTTGTGAAACTATAATGCCACTCTTAAGTATGTGTGGACTGCCAGCTCTATGAAGTGATGCATATCTGTTTTCCATTATATTTTACTTGGATGGGAATTAGGATTAATTTTATGAATATATATGATATATATGATAAAATAATTATTTTTAAAGATTTTTTATTACATATATTTCTTTGATACCATTCGTTAAAAAAATGGAAACAATGTTCATGCATATGTAAGACCTACCATCTCCATGAATGGTGTGGTTCATTTTTCTATATCCATTTAATATGAATTATTATAAATAAGTATATAAAAAATATATTGTATTTTTATAGCAATATTAAATTCCAATAAATTATGTAACTGGGATCAATGTATAAGGAATGGGATTGCTGAATCAAAACCTGCTAGGATGATGATGCAATTATCACCGAGAATAGTAATTTAAATAATAAATTATAAATAAAAGGGTGATAAAATGTGATAAATGAATCATAATTATTATTATAGATATGAATAATTTTATAAAATACATGAATAATAAATCTTTATTTATTTTATATGAGATTTGAACGTGGATAACTAATATCAATAATTGATGTAAGGTATTTATGTTTCAATTTTAAATAAATTGGTATAGTTTATAATTTAATTTCCATTGAGAAAATTAAACAATCATTATAATATTAATCACATTAATTTTATCATCCTATTTTTATTTATTCATATTGTATTTTTTACTTTCATTTTACTCACATTAATTATTTATGAGATTAAGAGTTTTTAATTAAATAAAGATCATTTCTCTCTTCGGTCTAATGTATGTTTTCTCCCACATCCACATTTTTTAATTTTTTTAATAATTATTTAATGATTATCCTATTATTTTTTAAATAATATTTAACCCTTGATTTAATTTTTAATGAAAATTTTTGAGCAATCTTCAAGTTATTTTTCTAATGAGGTACTTTTCAAGTTTTTACAAAAAAAAGAGTGAAAGAATGATTTTTTAACTTATACGGCATGAACTAAATTTCCCACCATCGTCATGACTTAATGATTTAAATCTCCCATTACAATTTTACAAGGTTATTTTTAATGAAAATATTTTCTTTATTACATGTACAATTTTTAGATTTTGGAATGTATTTTTAAAATTTGAGAAGGTATTTTCCTCAAAAAGAGTTTAATGACCATTTAATGAAATATTTATTCAACAATGATAACAATACTTGATATGAATTATAATTTTATAGGGTTGTAATCCAAGGATACAATCTTTATTTTTTAGTGATAGATTAGGATTATGGTGAAATATTTTTACGAAACCTATTTTCAAGGGTTTTTCTATGATAAAATGTTTAGGAAACTGTTATCTTTTCACATATTCTGATAGGATAAATGTTTCATTTTTCCATAGAACACATATGTATGGGTTTTATTGTATTATGTATGGTATCTAAATCTCCCACAAATTCATTGGTAAATTATTATATCTCATGTGGTATTTTTGGAAATAATTTCATTGTGCTTGATCTGTTATGGAAAAAACGACCAAGTTCTTGATCTGTTTTGGGAAACATGTCTATGTGCTTGATCCACTATAGAAAAAATGTGTTAGTTCTTTATAAAATGTATTTGGTAGTTAAAATTTTCATATGAAATGGTTTTTATACATATTATGGTGCCAAAAAAATTTATGACATGAAATTATGGTTCATGATTAAGTTATAATGAGTTCTCATTTGTTTGATTCATGCCTTTTTAAATGCTAAATATTTATGACATAAATTATGTTTATGTTAATTTTCATGTCGGTTATGAAAAATATACATTATTTTCATGATCTAATACCCTTATGTTTATCTTATTATTTCATATGATCATCTATTAATATCTCAATATTTATCCTTAGTGAGCATTTGAGCTCACCGTTTTCTTATATTTCCTTTCCATGGGATATAAAGAAAGTTTTTAGTGGGAAAATTCTATGAAGAGTACAACGAGGGATGATACTTATGGGATATGTTAAATATCAATAACAAAATAATGGGATTGTATATCTAGTCTCTAAATACTCTAAACTATAACCATTTTTTCCCGAATCATATAGTTATATATTGAAAAGTTATATAAATAAGTGTAAAATTTATGTATGAAAAGATCAAGTATTCATTGCACACATGTGAAATATTTTTGAATTATGCTCTGGTTAGTGTACCTAAGTGTGACTTAGGTTAGACTATGGGATGTTTCCATTTATTTAGGCTAAGAAGGGTAAGAATGGGTATTCAGGCGGGTTCATTGTGGTGTAGCTTTTTTCCAACATGTTAAATTTATTCATTGATGAATATGTTAGATTAATACTAGATTTCGCTCTTTTAGCACCTTATATTCCATGACAATGTTATATTTTCCAAAATATGGAATGACATGGTATTTTGTGGGATGGTATTTTTATTTATTTCAAGGGTTGACTTAAAATTGTTTTAATTTCAATTTATGAATGATTTTAATGAAAATAAATTGTGGATTTATATGAAAGGGAACTCAGTTTTATGAGAGAGGAATTTTTTTATTGAAAAACCATTCGATTCCTGTTTTACATGATAAAAACATAGAAGTCTATTTTAATCCTCTTTTTTCAAAACAACATGTTATCAATTTTTTATAGTGTTTTTCATTGGATTAACACACGATGAACTTATAGTATATTTATATCTCACTTATATATTATAGGTTAAAAGGCATATCATATGTACTATATGTTCATGGATCTCTTGATTTAGGTTTAGTGAAGGCTCAAGTTGATATTCCTCATTTGAACATGGTGAGTTGATTTTGGTGGTATTTTTGTATTTATGTTTCCTAATTTTTAATTACACTGATCATAAGACTATTATTTAAAAATCATGTATCATATTGTATTATTTATTATATTAGATTTATTAGATTATTTCCCTTTCATTGTTGTCATTATTTAGCTTAATTATTCAAATTTTTGGGTGAAATAATTACCAATTCATTATTTCATTTCCCTAATGCTTATATCTACCCTTTGGATTTCTAGAATACCCTTCTAGCCATTCAATTATCTAGCATGAGTACCCAGTTTTAGGGCTAATTGAGTTAGTTCATAATAATTTAGAATTAAAATATTATTTCTCCCTTGCCAATATTTTTTTCTTTTTCCATAGGATTCACTGACTATATCTCTTAAGGATTATCTTGGAATCTATAATTTTATCCCCAAAAAATTGTGGTTCTATTTTTAATTCACTAATTTTAATAATAAAATAATTTTTATTAGGTCAAGAATAATCCTTAAGGTGGTTCTAGGGTCCTAAAATAAAGGATTAACTAGGGAATGTAGAATTCTGAAAGAATGAGGGGATTTTTATCTATTTGATTATTGAGGATGATATACGATAAAATCCCCCATTAAAAACATTTCATGGAAATATATCATCACATTTTTGTAATTATCCTTTTAAATAGGTTTCATAGATAATATAAAAAGTAATATTATTCTATTTTGTGTATTTTGACTAGGTAAATATCTTTTAATGGATTGATGGTAAACATTTAAGAAAACTATTTTATAAGATAAAATAAAGGAATTTTACCTCATACTTTTATGAGTTTTTTTATGATTTATAATAAATATATATTTCATACTCCAAAGATTTTATCTAAAAAAATTAAAAATCCAACTATTCATAGGATGTATATTAAATGTATTAATACTTATCTAAATAATTATGAAACAATTCTATATATATTGAAGTATTTGATTAAAAATCGCTAACTCATCAATTAAACAATCAGAATTTGATAGATATATAATAAGTATGAGGAGATATTTTGAATTAAAATATGAAAACATTTAAGGAATTAATTATTGAATGAATTCCCATGACCAATGAAATTTTCATTCATAAAATTAAAAATTACCATCCCAATTTTTATTATTTCTCGATTATGTTTCCCATTTTGATATTGTATTTAATTTCTAAATATAACAATCATGTTTATAATTATCTATATTTTTAGAAAAATTAGTTTATAATGATTTCGTTAATATTTATTATTAGTATGTTTTTATAAAGTGTAGGTTTATACATAGTTCAATTTTTCGGGATAAGAAATAAATATACTATATCTAGGTAATAATGGATATGTTCTAGGGATAAAATAATATATATATATATATTCCTTAGTGAAATTAAAATAGGATTAAGGATTTATTATTTCAAATATTTATATCACTTTATATTCAATTTATATTTTTTATTATTGTTCAATTATTATCCTCTTTATTACACCCATTAAAATTATATATCATTAATTTTTTTGAAAATTATCAAATATTATTCTTGTAACATAATTCTATGAAGAATCACTGTTCGACGTCTAATTTTTTTATTTCTAAAAACTATGTATTATATTATTTCAATTAATAGTTTACCCCTTGTAAGGATCTCTATTGCGATAAACCTTTATATTATAACATTTCCTATCAATATTTCATTCATTTAATTTATAAAACATAGTACATAAGAAAAATTAATACTCATGTTGCTGTTAGAAACATTGTTCATCACATTAATATCAACCCTATATTATTTGATGGAACACTAAAAGAATATTGGAAATATTGAATATATGAATTCAATAGAAACAATATTTTGAACTAAAAGATCATTTGAATGACAAAATAAATTATTTTTTAGAAATAATTTGATATTTTTTATTCAAAATAATTCTTAAAGGATTAATGAAACTCTAAAACTATTCCCCTTTTTATGTTTCATCAAATTTTTCAAACCATGTTTCTTAATGTAATTTCCATAATATTTTCCCACATATAACGCATATGTTAGGTGAATTGAGTCATTTAAAATAATTTATGTTAATTTAAACTATAGAATGATTGTTGATCTTTTTATTTATATCATTTGTCTATATTATTTAAAGAAAAAAAGATAAATTAAAAAGATAAAACTACAAACCTTTTTTAAAGTTATTCAAGACATCTTTAACATCCTAATTCATATCCACAGACACCCAATGTGGTGTTACTAGATTTTACAAGAAATTTACTTTTAACAAGAATTTTACAATCGAGTATATGAAACTAAAAATACGGGTTATAACATTAATATTTAACCTAAATATATATTTATAATATAACTCATTTTCCCATGGTCATTGTTATAAACTATGTCCAAGTAGTGTGAACTTTGGTATACATTTAAAAATTTATAAATAAATCTAATACATTTCAATGTTAATAAATAATTAAATGAATAATTATAAAAATAATGAATGAAATCCAAAACAATATATAAATCAATGATGAATATTTTATTAGTGAAAATATAAATATATTGAATAATTATATTAATAAAATGTGGGACTCAAAAAACTAATCAATGATAAACTTTTTTTTCACATTTTTATGAATTATTGTTTATTTAGGATTTGAAACTTTTGTATGAGTAATTTGATTAAAAATGAACTACCAATATCTCTTCCATACAACATAAATATGTTCTTTAAATTTATATAATGATCCCTTTAATATTCAATATTTTAGACCGAAAAATTCAATGTGGAAAAAGTGACCATTTATAAATATTAGAATATTCTTATTAATTTTTAATTTATTTTTTATTGTCTTTTATAAATACATTTATATGTTTAGAAAATATCAAATTTAATGAATTTTTAAATAATAAAAAATTTTAATGTGATGATGTGTTTAATATATTTATTAGAATGCGGTTAAACTTATTTTAAATTATAGATTTAAATTAATATAAAATATATTTTTTGTTAGTATGAATAGTTAGAATTTGTTCTTCCAGATGAATTAATATATTTACAAATAAATTATGTCACAAATTATGTCATGTAACATGAATATGTTTCCCACTATTTCAAACTTAATTAGTTGTAATGGGTATTCCCTATTACGTAGATCATGTATAATATAAGGTGTCTATTATCATGATTATAGTTGTTCAATATTTGGTAGAAAAATATTAAGTAAACATAAATATAAGAAAAAATATCTAAATGAATTAGTACTCTATATTAGTCTAAGTGACACATCAAATAAAGTATTCCATAATGTAGATAATTATAATGTATCTATGGAAAATCTTTATAAATAAATTCTGATAGATCTTTTAGAGTTTGTATTATAAGAAACCTTTCATCAGATAACACTTCAAATTAGGCTATATTGATTGTTAGGTAGATTTACATAATAGATAGAAGAATACATGTGAATACATTTTGTGTCTAATGGTGATACGTATTGTAAGGATTAACATTTAAAAATCAATATTATGTTTATAACCATTATTTAATTGGACACGAAAAATATTAAATCATTGAATTTGAAGGATGAATATATGGTATACAATTTTTTAGACAACATGTACATGATAACTCTATATAGGAAAATGTATACATACTACATATGTTAATGAATTTTAAAACTTTATATCATTTATATAACGATGTTTATTATTTTTTTTCTTATATGATGTTCATATTAATAATCGATTTTACTATAAAAACATCCATGCTTCATAAATTTCTTAATGATTATATATTTGATTAAAATAAAATAAATGAAAAAATTATAAATATTTTCACACTTAAAACTAACTCAAGATTAATCAACACGAGGGTTTTAATGATAACCTTATAAAATAATAACTAGTAAAATTCAATGCATTTAGTCTGATCATCTAAAACAACATTATTCCCATTTTTTAGTAAGAAAATATTATATGAAAAAAATTATATTTAAAATGGACAATAATAATTGTATTAAAACATATATAAAATACTTTATTTTCAGAAAAATATTACCAAAAGTAGAGGATAATAATCAATATTTCTTTTAAAATAGTGAAATACAATATTATCAAGTAAAATAATTTAAAAAATGGATAAAATGTATTCATTAATGATCATCAACACAATATTTGACTATTTCGATATGTTTAATTAGAAACATTGAATATCATTATAGAAAAATACAATATTAAGAGTTTGAGATATTTTTTGCATTGATGTGGATATAAAATCTACAAAATAATAATCAATAAATATTAAATAAATTTAAAAAATATAGATTCTATTTATTGAAATAAAATATGAAATAATACAATATGGATGAGTGAAAATTTTGAAATGAACGCAAACTTTTGATTTATTATAGGATTAAAATGGTATCATTTAGATAAAAGAGGTTTTTATTGATTGGAAAAAAGTTTGATTTAATTCTATTTAAGTCTTTTTTGAGTAAATTATTGCAATTAATTTACATTAATATAAATAAAAATCTTCACTATAATAAATTCATCATTTTTTAGTTTTCACAATAAATTTTTGGTTTCGATATCTTCATACCTGGTTTTTGGTTTTGATGGATTATTCGAAGTAAGAGAATAATAAAAATAATATTTGGAATTTCCAATGGGACATCCATCATGAGGCCATATAATAATTTTTTATTATCCAACCCTTTATGTTTTTATTATTATTTTGGGTAATTATGGTACCATAATTTGATCTATAATCATTAACAAAACATGAATTTTTTTTTGGAAAAACGGATTTTAATTTTTTTACATTGAGATATATTATAACCACCCAAATTACAATAGGTAAATATTTTTCTAATATAATTTATAATTATATATTGTATTTTATTTGTGGAATTAAATATATCATTTCAGATATATCAGTTAATCTGTGTATATAAAATCAATAAATCATTACCTAAGTTTCATGCTCTAAGAATTCTTAATTTTTAACATGAATTTCGTACATATAATCTCCATTTATTTTATTTGATAATAAAATATATTAATTACAAAATATTTATCAATTATAACTTTTTTTAAAAAATAAATTACAACTTAATGTCTTTAGAAAATAATTATTTTCCTTGATTTTTATATGAAAGTTTTTATTTTTTATTGTGTAGTTTTTGTTGATTCCTTGACTTCCCTTATTATTTTCTTTAATTAAGAATAATCACATTATTTAAATGAATTCCCTTCACCAATAATTCAATACATCAACAATTATTAATAATTTTATTCATATTTTGTTGTATCCATATGATGCTTAGGTACTTGGATAGTAATTGAAGGTGTTTGAGTATAAAAAAATAGATATATGTTACTAAATTAATCATACCTTTAATTATTTATTATCATTATTTATCAATAATATATTTTTATGAAAATTGATATAAAATTTTAATTCTTAACTATATTAGAAACATTAAATATAAAATTTGAGATCCTTTATGCCATAATTTGTTTCCTTATATCCCAGAAAGTAGTTTTAATTAAGTGGATGTAGTAATATAACACAAGACCCTGAGAAATCAAATTTCATTTATTATTGAAAATTATTTAAATAAAAAATATATGATCCAATATCTTTTTTAATTTCCATCTTACTAACTAAATATCTTAATTATTTAAAAAATATGACAATTTGAATCGTCCATTTCTATAAATGAATGTTTTTATTTCATTAGATATATAATTTCACTTAATTATTCCTTTTCAACTATCAATCACTTAAATATCTCTATATACGTTTTCGTTACTAAGGTTTAATTTAATTTTTTCATGATTTCATTATGGTTAGTTAATTTTTTTTAATGTTTATCATAATTAGAAAAAAATGAAATTGGGCATAATAAATATTGTTTCATTTATTTTTATGAAAATTTCATTCAGTTTTATTGAATCTTATTTTTAAGTCATCGTGCCTTGAAAAATAAAATTTTGGTTGGAATTACTTTTAAATAATGCGTATTAATTTTCAAAATAATTTTAGAATTTTCATTTTAACATTTTTTAAATTATGTTCTGGAATGGATCATCTTTCCAATGGTGGGTAGTCATTAGAATGGAATAAAAAAAACTCAAATATTTTAAGATAAAACTAATAGGATTGGATATCTACATATCTCGTCAGGGAGTTTATTTTAAAGTATAAGAATCACTTTTATATTTGAGAATGTATTTTGATTTCCTTCCCAAAAAAATATAAGTTATTTTTTCATAATTTTCCACTTCAGCAAGGTGAACACCTATAATGAATGTTCTTGACTAGATTTTACTTTATTTGGGATCACACAACGTTGACTTTAAATCACATTGCACTCATAGAATGGGGTATCTCATGCTTATTAAAGGAGTATTGGTATATGTTGATATCTTGTTTATAAAAATATACAAGAAATCACATAGAAGATTAATTCCATCCAAGAAGGATTGAAGGTTTATGCAAATGATTTAAGGTACCCCTAGATGACATATGGATGTCCTAGAATTTCAAGGAATTCATGAATGATAAAAGGGTAAGTTCTGGGGTTTATGGTCTCCCACATGGACTTATGGATACACTAGGATTTTACTACCCTACGAAGGTTAATATAAGTCCTAGGTTTCAGATAAAGTAATATATTTGGGTTTGAAAAGTTTTTATTATTTTTGAAAAATTAATATATATAGATTTTTATTATTTTTGGTTTGAAAAGTTTTTATTATTTAATTCAGAGAGAAATGTTTTTACAATGAATAAATGATCACCTATACCATTAAATTGGTTTGTGTAAAACTTAAAATAACCCTAAAATATGGTTTTAAAAACTAAAACCCCTCCCCACCCAGATTGTAGACACACAGATGGAAACTCTATTTATAGTTTATTTCTAGGAAATTTTGATTGATTTATTATTTTAGAGTATACTCCCACAAAGTTTTTTTTCTTTGGGTGTGTATTCAAATTCATATATTTATATATTTATCTATTATTTTTCTTAGGGAATAGGGTTTTGAAATTGGGGTTTCCCTAAGGTATGTAAAATCCCATTAGTTACATGGGAATTTTTTTAGTAGTGAATTGAAGAGGTTATGAAGACTCGTGATATTGTATTTAGTATCATGGATTAGATTTATCATATTGGTTGAGGTTGGTGGACTCTCAATCAATATACTATTTTTCAATATCAGATTATTTTTGATGTGGGTGTTTAAGTGAATTATTTTATGTCATTTAAATAATATATTTATGGTTTGTAGATTATCCTTGGTTCAAATAGTAGTGTTGGTGTTTGTGGATTTTATTGAAATGAAATTAGTGTATTTCATGAGGTGTGTACCATTTCTTAAAAGTGTTTTCTTTAAAGTGTGTGATTTTAAATAGGATGATTGATTGAATGGTTACATGGATTTTATATTTTTATTAATTTTTTTTTTCTAATTTTCATTCATGTAGTAATTTTTTTATTTTTGAGCATTGACAATAAGAGTTGATGATATTTTTGGATTATAAATTAGGTTAAATGGTTAATGTTATTTTAGGATAATTTTATTGAAAAGATAAATTATTTATTTAAAATTATATTTCATGATATTGATGTGGTTTTGTGGTAGGGTTATTTTACACAATATGGGGTTATTTGGGATGGTACCTTGTGTTGCATTATGGTTATTATTGTTGTTTTTTTTGTTTATGTTTCATTAGCGAGTGTATATGTTATTTTTTACTGGGTTTGATGAGGTCTTATAAACATGTTTTGAAAACTGAATCATGGGTGTGGGGACCTTTATTGTAATTGTGATTTAATGTATACATAAAATCCCACATGGTTGTGGGTACCATTTTAAGAGTGAGAAAGAGTGGTTTGGGGGTAGTTGATCTAGTCACAATTTAGTTATAACCATTTGTGTATATTACTCATAGTCTAAGTGTGTAACGCCTCGACCCCAGCTACCCAGAGTCGGTGCATTACTTCATAACATTGGCATGATCACAAAAGATCAAGTCTCGAAAGACCGATTAGTTTAGTAGCCTTGGAAACACTAGATACATTCATAAATGTTACATTACATCATAAAGTGAAAAACTAATAACAAAGTCTTCATAGTCCACACTCATATCCTCTTCTGACTATCCCTGCAGGTCATTCATAAAATACTTCTTCACATCCTGGAAAATATTAAAACATTGAAAGGGGTGAGCTCAGATGCTCAGTAAGGAAAACAACATAGCGGGAACTTTCATAAGAAAACATAAGCATTTAAGGTAATGTATAACTAAAAAAAGCCTTATTAAACTTGAACTTCAGCATAATATGGAAAAAGTAAAATAAAATAATGTCATTACTTACTCACAAGGATATTCGACTAGACGAATAATCACATGAAATATCAATAACCACTTTCATAATGAGGGAATGTATAATGCCAGACATTCTGAGACATTTTGTCAAGACCTCGGCCAAGACGTCTAAAATGATTAAGGCCTCGGCCAAAACCATAAATCAAATTGGGAAAGGGCCTCGGCCAATTCCACGTCTAGTTGTCTCATGAGACCTACCCATGCATCGAGGAGCTATAGCGGGCTCCACCCGTCACTTATTAATTCCATTACATTCCTCATATGAATAGGTTTAAACATAACATAAATATTCGTAATAAAACTAGCATACGAAATGTCAACAATTTCTCCATAAACTATGGATGGTATAAAAATAACACATCCATAGTTAAATATATCACAAATGTTCAATGGATGTTTTGTATCATAAATCAATTTCAATTAAACATAAAACCCATCAAAGGATGTTGACATAGATGAAATCAAAGCTATTTGAGAGAAATATCTCTATATTTTGAAATCATTTAAAAGTACCATAATAATACATTTAATTTGAAAATATTCTTATAAGCATGTAAGGGAAACTTCAACGATGTTATAATGGCCGAAAATAGCCGCACCCGCCGTATAAGTTAAAAAACATTCTTACCTTAAATTTGTCAAAAAGGTTAAAAAGTACATTGTTTGGAAAACGACGGTAAGATTCCTTTCAAAAACATATAAGGGTATAAATGAATTTAACCCATTTTCCATTTAATAGTAAAAATTTTTTGAAAGACATTTTTAAGAAACATGGATGTGGATGATAACGAGGTCCCAGTAGATAATTATGTATAAACAACCTTGGATAATGAAGAGGTTGTGAAGTAAACCCTTACCTCGTGTCCGACTTGACTCGACCTCTCTTTAACCTCCTGAATAATAAACTAGAGTTAATCTATACCTTCTTAAGAACCATTTTAAATTTTATTATCCTTTTTATATCACTTATTACAATGATATGAACATTATGTAATTATTTAAGTTAATAACGGTCGTTTTGTCGATCTTTGGTACTTGAGTAAACAATAAACTTCTTATGATTACAAGTTGTTTATGTGGTTGAATATACATTATCTCCAGAATTATATTCATGATTTAGATGTCATATATATCATATATATCTAGTATATACATTCATTCATAACATTACGTAACATTTAGAGGTAAGAACTGAAATGCACCGTTCATGGAGACGGTAAGCCGTACGTACGCATGAACGCTACTTTCATTTCTATTTCGTAATTAATTGAATGAAATCATAATTATATAAAGGTATAATATAGTTCCATTATAATATCATATATAATATCATTTACTCCATCCTTTATACATCCCACATATGGCATTAACGATTCACATCACTTTGAAGGGGCGGTAGTCCGCACTTCCTAAAATGAAATTATCGCGTTTACCCATAATGGAAATCATAAAGTATTTCATAAATGAGAAATACAGAAGAATAAGGAAAACATAAACATAATATATATATCATATATGAAAATAGTGTCATCAAAATGGACACCATTATAGGTGTTAAAATAATTTGAACAATCATCGTTTCGTGAGGCAGTATTTCGCCACCCACAGAAACAGTATGTTCTTTAACCATTAGATGAAGGTGTGTGTAAGTGTAAACCAAATACTTATCATAAAGAAATCCTAGTATATTGTAGATACTGGTGTTGTTACAAAAGAAAGGAATGAAAATATTTATGGGGTTGGAGAAGCAAAATAAAACAAAACAACATTAGAGAAGACATTACCTTAAAAACGGGTAACTCTTTTTGATTTGAGCCAAAGGATTCCTTGGGAAGAATTATGCCCAAAGTGAGGCTTCTAGTAGTAAGGTAGGGAAGTTGGGAGAGTATTTGGGCAGAGGTTGGCCGAGCCAAATGGCTTGAAAGTGTGAATGAGATGGTAGAGGTGGGGGCCTTTTATAAGTGGAGAGGAGGGGCACTCTTGGAAAGTAATGAAATATTACTTTATTATACAATGCTTTTCGGATTCTAAAGGTCCCACACTTATATAATTCAAGGATAAGGTGATTAGGGTTCGAAATATACCCATAAAATAGTCTTTGGACCAGTGTAAGCCTTGGATTGTACATTATCTTTTCATTTTATTAAAATCGTTAAATAATGAGGTCATCGCTGCATCATAATGATGTCATAAATAATTTAATTTATTTAATGTCTAAAAATTATAAAAAAATTACTATGATGTAGGAAATATTTTTAGCATTCCAATGACTATTTATAGTCAAACATATGACTTGTATAACCCCATGTAAAAATTTGTTTAGAAAAAATTTCATGTTTGTGTCATTTTTTACTTTAACATTAAATAAAAGGTATTTATGTCATTTTCCAACTAAAGTGGCTCCATGGGGTCCCCAAGTTGACCCATGGATTTTCTTGGTCGGCCATGGCACATCCAATTAGGGTAGGACTTGTTTAAATCTCATCTCATATTATTAAAACATTATTTTTACCTTAAACTACACTAATTACCTCTAATCGCGATTAAGAACTTAAAAGTTACTATTCACCAAAAAATTATTTTAATCTCATAGAACCACATTTTACTTCTTAATAACAACCATGTATGTCATATTTTTTAAAATCAAATCACAGAAGTGGTAATATTTCATTTAAACGAAAAATCAGTTATTTAACTACCACTTAGTGGTTTCACTATTCATCAAATATTGAAGTTTTTCAGAACAATGCCAAAATTTCACCCTAAGCTATAATTGATATTCCGAATTAAAAAATTATGTCTATTTTACAAAATTCCAAACATATAAGTTGAATTAATTAATTTTATGATTAATTCCTACTGTCACAACAAATAGCGTGTTTTTAAGAAACAATTTATATCAAAAGATTGGCAATTGTTTATGTCTAATTTCAATGTTAAATTAATTATAATGAACACCATTAGATAAAATGGTAAAAATATATTCTAATTATAATTTAAAACCACTCAATATTATAATTTATCACTATAAATTATTTTTATTAAAAAAGTTGTTTTAAGTATTTTTCACTATTCATAAAAATTTGGAAGTTCTCAGAAAATTACAAAAAATTCAACATAGGCTAATTTCAATATTAGGAATACAAAAACTGAAGTCCATTTTGAAATATAAAATTTCTATAAATTTAAAAAGTGGTTATTACTATTCATAATGGCTACTTTGATTAGTTGTAGTGTGTTAGAACTCGAAGTTGCGTACAATGCAAGCTATTGCATTATTGAATGAGAAGCGTATCATGGAAGCTCGGGGTGTTACATTCTCCCCTCCTTCAATAAATTTCATCCTCACAATTTGAAATTTTTTTCTTTGAAACTAAAAGGTTGAAAAGAGAAAATACCTTTGTGGAAAACCCACATCGGAAATAAGATTAATAAAATTTAGCCTTAATAAGAGGGAAAGGGAAATGAAAAAGTCACCACCCAATTATGATCTCGATTAGGAGAACATTGGTGGAAATTAGAGACATATAATTTGGAGGAAAAACGTAAATATTTGTAAGGAGTGATTGAGGTCATCAATCGCAATCAACTGTCAAATTGAGGGCCTCAAAGCCTTCAATCTATGTTGATTTAAAATATCATCAGTTCAACAAGAAATAAGGTATTAGGATAACACGTTTTTTTGTTTTAATATCCCTTTAATAAAGTTTAAGAATTAATTTATTCATTGATTAAGAGATAAGTATATATATATTTATGCTTGACAATTAGAGTTTCAACCTTCAACTCAACTTTCACACAAAAGATAATAGAACTCAAAAATATTATACTTATCCTAATTATATAAGGTTCCAAATGTTAACACATACCGTTTAGATTAGTAAAATTATTTTGTAACAACCAGGGACTTCCTGTAGGCTAGTGGTAGGAAATAAAGGCCTGTCACACTATGATTGTGGGTTCGATTCCTGCAGCTTTTTCTGACGTGACGGGTTATTCCCCACCCTGCAGGTTGTCCTTTTCCTAAAACTATAGTATTATAATATTCCAAAAATAATCTTCAGAAATGTTTTTACCTTAAACAATACTATCCAAAGATCAACTTAATCCATCCCAAGCTTTATAGTTATCCAAAATACCTCTGTCCAAACTTTCTCTAAAAGGTCTCTTAATTCCAAAATCAATTTATCAGATTCCCCAAACAAAGTAAAGTTTCTCTTATTGTCACATACTAAAAATATAATTACCTTCATCATATTAAAACCTTACTAAAATCAACAAGTACTTCAGTACAATACTTATATATATATCACATTATTCTAATAACTAGAATATAATCCATGAGTCCAAAAGCACCAATACAATAGTTATTCTGCTTCAACTGTAGTAACAAAATAAGATTGTCCTTGTTCCCTTGGCCTTTTCTGAGGTAAGTTTCCCTGACGCTTAGGACATTCATTTGAATAATGCCCCATTTCCCTACAATTATAGCATTCAACATTGATAGCCTCTTTCTTTCCCTTGCAATCACGCACCTGGTGACCTTTTTCTCCACATTTATAACAAACTCCCATTCCTTTTAGGCAAGTACCAGGGTGATTCTTCCCATAATTATCACATAATAAAAAAATCATTCTTTCCCATTTTCCCTTTATCTGTCTCTTGTTCCACCATTCTCTTCTTCTCTTTCTTTACTTTGTTGTCATAAGACTTAGAGAATTCCTTTTCTGTCTTGATACCACATGAGAAAATATGTTCGTATGTTGAGAAAGATTGTGATACTAAAGCTCTACGGAGAAATGGTTTTAAACCATCAAAGAAACGATCAATCTCACCACTTGGGTTACGTATATAATCTGTAGCATACCTCACCAACCTTTTAAATTTGGCCTCATACTTTGCGACATTCTCATCCTCCTTTTGTCTCAGACTCAGAAATTGCCTTTCCATATCTTCTCGATGGTCATGAGGAAAGTATTTTTCTTAGAAAAGCTCTTTGAACTCCCTCCATTCCATATTCGATATTACATCATCTTCCTTTGTATTTTGAATCAATGACCACCATTGATCGGAATCTCTAGTGAGGCGGTAAACTGCCATGATAACCTTCTCCCTTTCGCTACTCCCCAAGGTGTGGAATATTTTCTCTAAGGAGTTTATCCATTTCTCAGCTACTAACGGATTTGTACCCCCATTAAATGTTGGTGGTTGTTGCCTCATGAAGCGGTCTAACATTGATCCTCCACGTTGCGGATCAGGGTGCTCCATACGAGTAAGGTTATTATTCATAACCTGAGTGAGTTGTCCCAGTATGGTAATAAGTTGATCAGCACCAGTTGTATCTCCAGACCCACAATAATTATCTTGGGCAGGAGGGAAATCCCTACACGGAGTGCGTGCATTGATACAGTTTCCATTCCTTCCACTAGGCGCTATTTCTAAACAATGGCATAAACTAGATTAGTTTATGAATCAAAATACATAATTCCATACTTGTAAAATACTTAACATAAATTGAACTATTTATGGACATAATCCATAATCATAAAAAAAAATTCTTTGAGGAAGTATATACTCATAACCCTCCATAGTGGTTTGTAAGGAAAATGAGAATTATCCTAAGCATATCCCCTGGGAGTGTCGTAACCAAGAGTGCAGCAAGGCCCATTATCGTGCACCAGTTCCCGTTCGAGTCTAGCTCAAAGCGGTGTTTTCGGGTTTTACCCCTAGGTACATCTGTGCCAGAGCCGCCTCTACCTACTCATATCCAGACAGGGATGTATTGCTTGGAAAACTCACAAAATCTCTACAATAACAAAATTCTAGGAAGTTCTTCTATACTAATCCTCAAATTCTATCTTTGGGCTATGTGCTCTAATCAGAGTTTATCTAAATCTAGCTTCCAAGGTTAGTACTAAACTGCCTCCGATACCAACTATAACGCCTTGACCCCAGCTACCCAGAGTCAGTGCATTACTTCATAACATTGGAATGATCACAAAATATCAAGTCTCGAAAGACCGATTAGTTTAGTAGCCTTGGAAACACTAGATACATTCATAAATGTTACATTACATCATAAAGTGAAAAACTAATAACAAAGTCTTCATAGTCCACACTCATATCCTCTTCTGACTATCCCTGCAGGTCATTCATAACATACTTCTTGACATCCTAGAAAATATTAAAACATTGAAAGGGGTGAGCTCAGATGCTCAGTAAGGATAACAACATAGCGGAAAATTTCATAAGAAAACATAAGCATTTAAGGCAATGTATAACTAAAACAAAAGCCTTATTAAACTTGAACTTCAGCATAATATGGAAAAAGTAAAATAAAATAATGCCATTACTTACTCACATGGATATTCTACAAGACAAATAATCACATGAAATATCAATAACCACTTTCATAATGAGGGAATGTAAAATGCCAGACATTCTGAGACATTTTGTCAAGGCCTCGGCCAAGACGTCTAAAATGATTAAGGCCTCGGCCAAAACCATAAATCAAATTGGGAAAGGGACTCGGCCAATTCCATGTCTAGTTGTCTCATGAGACCTACCGATGCATCGAGGAGCTATAGCGGGCTCCACCCATCCCTTATTAAGTCCGATACATTCCTCATATGAATAGGTTTAAACATAACATAAATATTCGTATTAAAACTAGCATACGAAATGTCAACAATTTCTCCATAAACTATGGATGGTATAAAAATAACACATCCACAGTCAAATATATCACAAATGTTCAATGGAAGTTTTGTATCATAAATCAATTTCAATTAAACTTAAAACCCATCAAAGGATGTTGACATAGATGAAATCAAATCTATTTGAGAGAAATATCTCTCTTTTTTGAAATCATTTAAAAGTACCATAATAATACATTTACTTTGAAAATATTTTTATAAGCTCGTAAGGGGAGTTTCAACGAAGATATAATGTCAGAAAATAGCCGCACCCGCCATATAAGTTAAAAAACATTCTTACCTTAAATTTGTCAAAAATGTTAAAAAATACATTGTTTGGAAAACGACGGTAAGATTCCTTTCAAAAACGTATAAGGGTATAAATTAATTTAACCCATTTTCCATTTAATAGTAAAAATGTTATGAAATTCATTTTTAAGAAACATGGATGTGGATGATAACGAGGTCCCAGTAGATAATTATGTATAAACAACCTTGGATAATGAAGAGGTTGTGAAGTAAACCCTTACCTCGTGTCTGACTTGACTCGACCGCTCTTTAACCTCCTAAATAATAAACTAGAGTTAATCTCTACCTTCTTAATAACCATTTTAAATTTCATTATCCCTTTTATATCACTTATTACAATGATATGAACATTATGTAATTATTTAAGTTAATAACGGTCGTTTTGTCGATCTTTGGTACTTGAGTCAACAATAAGCTTCTTATAATTACAAGTTGTTTATGTGGTAGAATATCCATTATCTCCAGAATTATATTCATGATTTATATGTCATATATATCATATATATCCAGTATATACATCCATTTATAATATTACGTAACATTTAGAGGTAAGAACTGAAATGCACCGTTCATGGAGACGGTAAGCCGTACGTACGCATGAACGCTACTTTAATTTCTATTTCATATTTAATGGAATGAAATCATAATTATATAAAGGTATAATATATTTCCAGTATAATATAATATATAAAATCATTTACTCCATCCTTTATACATCCCAAATATGGCATTAACGATTCACATCACTTTGAGGGGGCGGTAGTCCGCACTTCCTAAAATGAAATTATCGCGTTTACCCATAATGGAAATCATAAAGTATTCCATAAATGATAAATACAGAAGCATAAGGAAAACATAAATATAATATATATATCATATATGAAAATATTGTCATCAAAATGGCCACCATTATAGGTGTTAAAAGAATTTTAACAATCATCGTTTCGTGAGGCAGTATTTCACCACCCACAGAAACAATATGTTCTTTAACCATTAGACGAAGGTGTGTGTAAGTTTAAACCAAATCCTTATCATAAAAACATCCTAGTATATTGTAGATACTTGTGTTTTTACAAAATAAATGAATTAAAAGAGTTTAAGGGGTTGGAGAAGCCAAATAAAACAAAACAACATTAGAGAAGACATTACCTTAAAAACGGGTAACTCTTTTTGATTTGAGACAAAGGCTTCATTGGGAAGTATTCTGACCAAAGTGAGGCTTCTAGGAGTAAGGGAGGGAAGTTGGGAGAGTATTTGGGAAGATTTTTTCTGATCAAAATGGCTTTAAAGTGTGAATGAGATGGTAGAGGTGGGGGCCTTTTATAAGTGGAGAGGAGGGGCACTCTTGGAAAGTAATGAAATATTACTTTATTATACAATGCTTTTCGGATTATAAAGGTCCCAAACTTATATAATTCGAGGCTAAGGTGATAAGGGTTCTAAGGATATCCATCCAATAGTATTTGGACAAGTGTAAGCATTGGATTTTACATTAACTTTTCATTTTATTAAAATCGTTAAATAATGAGGTCATCGCTGCATCATAATTATGTCATAAATAATTTAATTTATTTAATGTCTAAAAATTATAAAAAAAATACTATGATGTAGGAAATGTTTTTATCTTTCCAATTACTATTTATAGTCAAAACTATGACTTGTATAACCCCATGTAAATTTTTTTTAGTAAAACATTTCATGTTTGTGTCATTTTTTACTTTAACCTTAAATAAAAGGTATTTATGTCATTTTCCAACTAAAGTGGCTCCATGGGGTCCCCAAGTTGACCCATGGATTTTATTTGTCGGCCATGGCATATAAAATGAGGTTAGGACATGTGTTAAGCTCATCTCATATTATTAAAACATTATTTTTACCTTAAACTACACTAATTACCTCTAATCGCGATTAAGAACATAAAAGTTAATATTCACCAAAATATTATTTTAATATCATTGAACCACATTTTACTTCTTAATTACAAACATGTATGTCGTATTTTTGAAAATCAAATCACAGAAGTGGTAATATTTCATTTAAACAAAAAATCAGTTATTTAACTACCACTTAGTGGTTTCACTATTCATCAAAAATTGAAGTTTTTCAGAACAATGCCAAAATTTCACCCTAAGCTATAATTGATATTCCAAATTCAAAAATGATTTCTATTTTACAAAATTTCAAACATATAAGTTGCATTAATTAATTTTATGATTAATTCCCGCTGTCACAACAAATAGCGTGTTTTTAAGAAACAATTTATATCAAAAGATTGGCAATTGTTTATGTCCAATTTCAATGTTAAATTAATTATAATGAACACCATTGGATAAAATGGTAAAAATATATTCTAATTATACTTTAAAACCACTCAATAGTATAACTTATCACTATTAATTATTTTTATTAGAAAAGTTGTTTTAAGTATTTTTCACTATTCATAAAAATTTGGAAGTTCTCAGAAAATTACAAATAATTCAACATTGGATAATTTCAATATTAGGAATACAAAAATGAAGTCCATTTTGAAATATAAAATTTCTATAAATTTAAAAAGTGGTTATTACTATTCATAACGGCTACTTTGATTAGTTGCAGTGTGTTAGAACTCGAAGTTGCGTACAATGTAAGCTATTGCATTATTGAATGAGAAGCGTATCATGGAAGCTCGGGGTGTTACAAAGTGTTCCTTCATGTTTTGTTTTTGACACAGGTGTGTGGGTTATTCTAATGGGTGTTTGTTTTTGATATTTTTTTGATTTTAATCGATAAAAGTATAATTATTATTAATGTATGTATTTTTATTATTTATTTGTGGATGTTACAAGATTTATTGTAATATTATTATTTGTTAAAGTGATTTAAATTGGTTTTAAAAATTTTATTACATTAGATAATATATTATAAAACATACTTTAAGGTTGTTTTATTTTCACTTGGATGGGGATCATGGGTAGACTTGTGGAAATTCCACTGGGTATTTCACAAATCCTGTTCATGAGAATCTTTATTCCTATGTAGATGATGATGTATGAATTTTAGGTTATGTATATTATTTTTTCCATCACATGAAGTGGTAGTGATTGAATAATACTTACTGATGGAGGATGGATTGGGTCACTAATTATTGAGGTTTTTTTATTTGAAAGGGTTTTAACTTTATCAAAAAGTTTTTTATATTTTATTGTTGTATAATTTTTATGCCTATGCATTTTGGTTTCAAATAAATTCAATTATCCCTTTTTCTATAAATTATATTATAAGTAAGTGTTTAGTATTGTTCATGAGTTGTTACCCCATTCCCTATGATTCATATTGTCCATTATATTTATCTATTGAACCTTTTGATACTAGAGGATAAAGCCAAGGATTGAGTGTCATTATGATCTAGCTAGGGATTTTTTTTTGTTTTTGGGTAGAGTTAGGATGTAATATGTGGCTTTAGTTTGTTTTTTATTTATTTTTTAGGTATCAAAATAGGATTTGGTGGAACTGGGTTAGAAAATCATAACAATTTTTGATTATCATCTTTATAGTGAAATCTGAGTTTCTAGGGAAGCTCAGAAATATGAGTTTTTTTATTGACTCAAAAGTAGTCAATTTTGTTAAGTTTCCCCAGAGAGGGTGTCTTGGAAATAGTATATTGATATGTGATATGTATCTTATGAATCATATAGTACCATGATATTAGATTCATGGGATATGGTTGATTTATTATGATTGTTTTAGGTTTTTTCTGCAAAATTATTTTTAAGCCTAGTAAACAAAATGGGCGTTCCTTATGTAGTGGGATTTTCAAAAAATAATGTCTTTGATATATGGTATTGGTTATTATTTTGAGTTTATAAAAAGTTCTTAAAAGTATAATTGTCATAACAAAATGGATGTAAAGGCATACATGTGGTTATAGAAATAGGTAAGGAATGTTGACTCATGAATTTTAAAAAATATTTGATGGGATTATTTATTTAACTATAAGTCAACTTGATCACTATTATTGGGTATTATTTATTTTTCTAGGATTCCATATATTTTTAAAAATATAAGAACTATTTAAAATTCAATAATTTAATACATTATAAGGGAAAATAATTCTGTTTAGTCCTAAACTAATTGAAAAAATATCTGTATTTCACTTTATTAAATGGGAATTATTCATTTAATTGGACTTCGCTTGAGGAAGTTTAAGTTTACTTTTGATTAGATGTAAAGTGTTATTAAATTTTAAAGTCTCTAAATGAATTTTTAATCAATTTTCTTATAATTAATATTTTTTTAAGTTTTTAATAGATAAAAGTTAATTATGGAATTTCAGGTTGAAAATTTATGTTTTAAAGAAATTTTTGTATATGAAATAGTTATGGGATTTCAAAGGTGATATAAGCTTGTTTATCCTTTTTAGTGTTGGAATGGGTACTTTAAAAAAGTGTTGGGATTTAGTTTTTTAAAAAAAATCTAGAAATGAATGTGTTTTACTAAATTTGTTAGGTTATTGTCTTCTGAAAGAAGGATAATAATTAATGATATTTTAGGAATAAGAGTTTTTTCTAGGTTTTGGTATTTTTGTATTAGTTATGAACATAAAAAAATTCTCCTCAAATTAGTTGGATTTAATTTCTAAAATGGTCAAGGAAGCATATTTTTAAGGGATATTTTTATCTAGTCTAGATTCTGTAAAATAATTGGACTTTTTAAACATTTTAGGATTTTTATGGTGGGTTTTCATAATTTAGTGGGAGTACAAGTATTGATGATAATGTTTATAATATTAAATAATTTAATGAGAATCTCAGGGATGAATTTAATTTCAGGTTAAATTGATGTTTTAAATTTTTATTCATTAAATTGATGAATAACATTATTGTATCCTTGTTGACTTTTAATGATTATAAATTTGGTGGTTTTTTTGAATTCCATTACCATGGTATCATTTGAAATTTTTTAGGTTTCTAAAATGGGGTAGAGAAATGTTAACAATTTTTAAAATTATGTGTTTTTTAAAATAATGAATTTAAAATTTATTAAAACATTTCTCATTTTATGGAATATCATTATTTCTTGAAATTTTTGGAGTTTTGAAAATATGATGCAAATAGTTTATAGAAAAAATTTGTTTGATAAGTTTCTGTTTTTAGTATAAAATTGTTTTTTATATGAATTTAGATGAAATGATTTATTTTTATGGATGATTTAATACTGCTATTATAGTTTTATAACAATTAAAAGTTTTAAATACTATAACTTGATAGTGGGTGGAATAGATATGGATAGAGATGGTTTTCTCTTCGTTTGGATGTTAATGATAGGTAGTTCAGCTGAGAATATATTGGATCATTTTGTTTCTTTGTTTCTGATACTAAAAATGATATAGAGGTTTGTTTTATTTTATTTATGGATGGTGACCATGGGTTCCATGTGGTTAATTAAAAAATATATTATATTAAGGGTATTTGGATTCTGTTTGTTGTCTTTGTGTCCTTTCATGGTGGGATAAATGTATTGATTTGTTCCATGAAATTTTTTTGTATATTAATCATGATTTATATTTTGGGGGAGTTTTTTAGTGGTTTCTTAATTAATATTTTTGATTTTAATATAAATTATTCTTATTGATTATTAGCATTATGTGCTAGAAATGGTTAAATATAGTTGAATAAAGGGATCCTGATTGGTTTTTTTGGTTTTCCATGGTTGTAAAGTTGTTATGGAATGTATTCATTGTTATATTTGATTTATTAGTTTTATATAATGGTATAATTGGGATGATTTACATTTGAATAAAATGGGAAAGAGTGCATAGTTCTTTATTATAGATTTCTGGATATATACTAGGATGTGTAAGATAAGGTTACTGGTGTGAGAGGTTTTCTCATTATGATGATATTGGATTAGTGATATTTATTGTGGTGATAGAGTATGGATTTATTCAAGATGGTTAATGGTTAGTTGTGGATATGAACATGATCTAGGATTTTGATCAGTTGGACCAATTCATGGGAATTTGGATTATCTTAATAACATTGTATGGGTGTAGATATTCTCTTGGTATTGAGGGTAGTAAATCATGGGATTTTTATTGTACAACTAATGGTTTATAAAATGATAAACATTAGAGAGGCTAAGTTAAAATCTAGAATATTTGTGTAGGGAGTGGTTGGATATCTAGTTTTGGATATTTGGGATGCATTTGGAAAACCAATTTCATTTTAGTATGGGGTTTTAGTATGGTGCATATTTTTTTAGATGCTAAGTCAATTTAAATCATTCATTATGTTGTATGAACTACTATATTAGTTAGTGTACCATGTTATAATCACATTATTATGGTGTAATGGTAATGGTTTAATTGATATTGCCTATGAACAGGTATTGGGAAAACCTTATAAGAAATGGTTTCTGGTGTAAAGTGATTTGAGATTGTATTTTGGCTAACCCTTCCTAGGTGGGTGAATAAAATGGATTGTAATTTTTGCTTATTACAACCCACAATAAAAATGAAAATTGTGTTGGATAAATGGTTTGGTGGTTATGAGGTCAAAATTTTAGTTTTTAAGATTGAGTGGTGTAAATATCCCTTGAGGAATATTATCTAGTAACTGTTAGTTTAGTGAAAAATTTTCGGGTTTCATTTCATTGAAAGAGTTTGCATAAAATTAGGGATGTGATTCTTATAATATTATGGAATCCAAATTTTGAGAATGGTGAATTTGGTTTTTTATTCTTTTAGTTATCATTGTGGTATGGAAATATCTTGGTTTCATGATAAATGTTTTATTGGATATATTCCTAGAGTCATATTTCAGGTCATAGACTTGGCATGTGAGTATATATTTGCTATCCATGATATTGATGTGGATATTCTAGGATAATTTCATAAAAGAGTGTGAATTCTTGTGATCTCATATGTATAGTAAGTAAGGAAATGGAAATCATCTGTGGTTCCGTGAATTATGCTTGTATATGGATATTCTTAATGGTGGGGAAGAGTTGAGTGGTTTTTAATTCCATGAAAGGAGTGTGTGACTTGGAATGTAAAATATATTTTTGATGGTGAAAATAAAGATTTTGGGAGAGTTTTCATACATTAGTTTTCTAGGATTGGTTAATGGAGTAGTTCACAATCAGTTTTTTAGGATTAATTTATTTAGGATAGTAACATTATTATGATTATTTTTTGGATAAAGGCTGATATTTTGGTTAGACATTTTTATATTATTATAAATTGATTTTTTAATGTATGCTGGTAAGGTTTTAAATATTTTGGGAAGGTTAGTGTGTGTTTAGAGAAGGTTGGATATGAAGGAGGTGGGAATTCAGTGACTAAGGAGATATTCGTGGTTGATGCACGGTCCTTATGACAATAAAGGTTCGACCATGAAACCTAGAGAGGAATAAGAATCATCTATATAGTTAACACAAAATTTTATAGAACCATGTGGGTTATACCTTTGAGGATTAAAATTACGATAGAAGGGGTTTCACTGTGGATTCATGGTTTTTGGGACCACATAGTCAGCACATGAAACCATTATAATGTGCCTTATAATTTTTTAAAACCATTAACCCCTCCTTTATTCCCAATTTCAATCCATATATTAGAGAGATCCATTTTTTTCTTAATTTACATGGACCTATTCCATTATATGTATCCTCCCATGAATCTTTAGATGTTTGGGTTCCATATTTAATGTATGACTTTCCTTATTCCTCTTATGTTATATTTCCCTTTGGATATAAGTTTTTTATAGAGGTGTTTCCTGTAAGAATGAGGAATCCCATTTGATTCATGGGGATTTTACTTGTAGGGGATCAATAATTATTTTTTAAGAGAGATTGTTAGATTTGGACACATGACTAGTCTTCCAAATCATGATTGAGGTCGTTGTCTTATAACTCATGATATCGTGTACCAAAATCATATGATCATAATTTTTAATGCTTAGGTAAATTATTTTATGACATTAAAATAAGTTATTTTTAGTTTGTGTCATATTATTAGTTAAAAGTAGGTTAATTCATGAGATGTTTTTCTAGAAATTAAATAGAAGGATTTCATAGTGCATGTGGGGCTTTATAAAAAGCATGGTATTTATAGAATGAGAATTGAAATGGGTTGTTAGATTGAGAAAGTTATTATATTATATATATTTGTTATTTATTTAGGCATTGACTTTCATGTGTGTAGTTATTGTTGTGGTTTAATGCATTCAGTTTCAGAGTTTATGATATTTAGAGTTGGTGTATTGGCTTTCATGGAAGATATTATTTGTTGTGTATTGAGTTTCAATGTGTTAAGTGCATTATGTGTCAAGGGATTTTGAGAGGATGACTTAGGTAATATAATTGGATTGTATTGAGAATTATATGATTGTTTATTTTAGGGTTATGTACCTTGAATAATTATTTTTGTTTGGTTAGATGTGTTTTAAGTTGGGTGAATAGTAAGGGTGTACATAGTATTTTGGTTAGAAATGATTTGTTATGGAAAATTGTTGGTTCTTGTCATAGAAATAGTAAAATGAATGTTTCTATTTTTATATTTACCAATTTTTTATGGAATTACGTGTATTGATATATATAATAAGTTAAAATTAAATAATAACTTATCTTAGGACATTCTTTTCCATTTTTATTGGGATGAGATTTAGTTGGAATTGTTAGAATTATCGAATGATCCTTTAGAAGAGGGTACTTTGTTTTTAGTACGAAAAAAATCCTATTAATAAATGAGAAGACATAATATATGATATTCATTTTAGATTAATTTTAGATATGTAACATTTAATTAAATAGGTCTATTTATATGTTAAAAATTTACTAGTGGGGTTATATCATTGAATTTATGAATTTTGATGTCAAACTGAGAGTTATTTATACATGTTTGATCTATAATAGTAATTATGTATTTAACAATAAAGTTAGGGTAGAAATGTGTTTTTATCAATTTTATATTGAAAACATAACCAAGCATTTTTTAAACCATTCACCTTATAAAAATATGAGACATTGTTTATTATATTATTTGAACTATGATTAAGTAACCATGCATTATTATTTCTCTATTTCATATTTTTTGTTCATGGGATTTTTTTATATATAACCTCTTTTTTAAGGATTTTTATAATTTATATAAATTAAAAATTATTTTTATGATATATTCTTGATCATTAAGGGTGGGTTATCATTCAAAAAAGAATTCAATTATATTGATATGGTCAAATATGATTTTTTGTGTTTAGATTAAGGAATATTTTTTAGAAGTTGAATTAAAGATTAATATGTTTTTTATGGGGAACATATAGTTCATGACTTGGGTAAATGATAATTTATTATATATCATTGAAATATTTATCTTTAAATGTGAGTGGGTTATATTAAATATTATTTTGGTAAGTTATTATAATACCCCATATCTTATCAAATATTATTATATCATTATTAGAATTAATATCCATAACATAACCATAGAAATCAAGCGGTCTTGTATATTTAGAAAAAATCATAAAATATAAAAAATTTGAAAATCAACAACATGGTATTTTATTTAAAATTTCATAACTTTCTCCTAGAACTCACAATATTTTTATTACTAGATTTTATAACATGGGGATAGGTTCAAAATAATGCATGATACATAAAGCCTTATAAGGGAGTAAATAAGATAAATATTGGGGATTGAAATATCATGAGTGTAAAGAATCATAGCATGGAATAGTAAAGGAAAGATCATAAAACATCATATATATACATGTAATAATATTATAATTTCATATGAGCTTGGTAAACATGAGAATAATAAAATAAAGAAAAAAATATTGCATGTATTAATAAACATAATTAAGAGATGGATCATATCTAAGACAACATAACATAATGGAAAAATAAAACCATGTTATACCCATGCATAATATTTTGTACATAGTTAACCATGTAATTCTTGTATATAACATTGGGTAAAAATCTAACTGCTGGATGATCACACATAAGGATCTCATTATATATAAATAATTACAAAATAAATTATGGTATATATACAAATTTTCCCACCATTACCGTAATACATATTCTTTATGTGTTACATATAGAAAGGAAACATATCTAAATAATAAACAAGAAATTAACCAATTATAATGAAATGGGTTAAGTGATAAGTCTGTTAATTTTTAATCGTAAATGTATCATGTCAAATCCCATGAAAATAATGATGTAAGGAATGTTATACATTCATTATAAAAATGTATCATTGTTCAAGAAAATAGATCTCAACGTGAACAAAATGTCATTATAAAATATAAAGATGAAGTAACTCAGTCAAACTATTCTATTAAACTTCTAAAAATAGGTGAAATGTTTATTGAAAGAAATAAATTCATAGAGTTTCCAAATAATATAATATAAAAAATAAATTCTATTTTCATACAAGGAATATTTTATTTGATAATAATTGAAAAAAATATATTTATAGAATTATGAGAATATCATAATAATTTTGGAAAAAATAGAAGGAAATTAGTAAATATTTCTCTTATAATCATTATAAGGTATGACCGAAGGAAATAATAAAAAATGAAATGTTGTTCTAAATCAAGGTAAATACTCTGTGGGGGGGGGGGTGAATCATTGATTGTTTACTTCTTTATATAATCCCTAACAATATATTTTCCAACTTTTTATGATAACATATATCTATATCAATATAAATATGATGAAATATAGAAAGTAAACAGGGATATACTAATTTAGTACTTAGTTTATTTGTATTAGGATAATCAAAGGATTATAAAATGATAATGTGAAAATATTACAAAATCAATAAGAACACTTCTTTTTTCTTAAAATTTATATAATTAAATTTACCCTCTAGGTTCATATCCCAAAAATGTAGATAAATCACTACTCCAAATCACTTAGGACTATCATTTATCCTCCAATAAAAACTACCACAATATTCACAAACCATGAATGATAATACAAAATTGATGGTGTATAAATTAAATCCTTTATCATTAATGTGATTAAAATCATCAATCTTATATTTTGAATTACTCCCATAAATCTCATCATTCTTCTCCCTTTCTCTCTAACACAGATCAAGAATGTAAACTACCATAATCCAAGATCATCCTTCAAAACTTTTATATAGAAACATATCTCTTCAATACTGAAATAATCTTTGAGTTTACAATTTAATTGATCAAAAAATATATTGGTTTCGAAATGAAAATTCATCTATGTAATTTATTTAATTTCAAACCAACCATATAAAACACTATTTTCAAAAAATTACTAAAATATAGGACCTTTGAATTCAATATATTCTATTTGACTCGACCCAATTACATTGTAACTCATAGTTTCACGGTGAATCATTTTTTACCAAATTAATAATATTTATTCAATCAAAAATTAGACGTCACCATGAAATGAATGCATCCTTTACAGTGAAGATCCCTTCAAATCTAAGTTTCTTGGGTGAGATTCATATATTAATGACATGAAGGTGTAATAGAAAACACTTGGAATTAACTATTTGTGGTGTGAGAATAATTTCATGGAGCATAAAACATATTCTAGGAAGATAAATATACATAAGCTCATAACACTTCAAAACAAACCCATATCTACTATAGTTTGATTTTCATTCTAGCTCCAGATAGATGATCATTGATCTTTCATGAGGTCACCTTCATGACTTGAATATCTTTTTTATTAATTGACATTAATAATGGGTTAATTTGACACAACTAAATTGTAGAAAGACATAATTAATCATATTGTGAAATTTTATAAGTTAATATTCCATAGTTTTTCATTATTCCATCCTATACCTCACTTTTTATAGGGTATAATTTATTCTTCCACTGGTATATTACAGTATAGATTCATTACTCATGAAAAAATCATTCTTCTAGCTATAAAAGCTCGTTTTGATGAGAAATATGCTACTATTTGATTCTTATAGTTCCCAAATGATTTGTTTCATATATATAAAATTTCCTAATTTTTATGAATTTTCTTTTCAAAACATATGATTTTCAGGGTATTAAGTCTTCGTGTCCACTTGAATCTCTTGGCAAGTCTCTTCATCCTAATGAAAAAAACACAAAAATCATGCAAGGAAAATTTTCCTAATAAGAAAAATAATATAATTCATATACCTAGTAAATGAAAGAAATATTAAAAATAAAGTACATAAGGTAATTATTTTATAAAATTTTAATGTAGAATATAAAGAGATATAGAGTGATGGAGAGTATTTATTCAAAAAAAATAAATGGTGGTATAAAACCCAAATCTCATGTCCTAACTTGATTTAGCTGCTCCAATAAATTCATTAATATAAAATTTTCATTAATTAATTACTTTTTTAAAGTTTTTTCATTATTAAAAATCTTATAATAAATATTTATCATTTTATGTTAATTTATTAAATTAGTATTGTCCTTATGGAATATTTCAGTGATGTTCTGTTCATTATTCAAAAACTGCTTAAATATAGTGGAAAAGGTCAAAGTTCATTATCCCATGGTTCAATATCTTTAATAAGTTTAATATAATTTAATAAGAGTTTTGTTTCAATTGACCAGTATATAGTTAAAATTTTTGGAATCTTCCTCAGTAATCTTGTCTCTAATGAAAAAAATGACTGAAATTTTTACCTTTAATTTCATTATTGTAAAGACCCGAAAATATCAAGAGATTTTTTTCTTAATTTTCTTTGAAATTTTACAAGAACACAGTTTTTGATGGCGCCTGATTCTGAGGCCCAGTGTGGCCGGAATTAATTTCCGATGTTTAGCTCGGGTACGTTCAGTGAACGAACGAGCAGGTTTTTCTAACTTTTGAACCGGTGCTCGGAATCGAATTCCGAGGGCACCGATGAAACCGCAGCACCAGTAATTTCTTAGAAACACCTTTTCTGGAGTTGTGTTTTCACGAGAGAGGTTGATAAAAATTGTGGAAGATAGAATAAAAATTTAACTACAATTTTTATTTTCTCTTGTGGATTTAAGCTTTGGGTGGAATTTGGGTAACTACCCAACTTCCCATGGAAGGTTATGAGAGTGGTGGGGCCCACACGAACCCCACCCCTTCACATTACTTAACTCCCTCAACTCACATTTTAATTTGATAACTTATGTTTTGATAACTTATGATATTAATGAAGTGTGTTTAATGTGAGTGTTTGAATTTCAAACTCTTGAATTTCAAACCTTAAGTTGCGTTAATAAAATAAGTAAGGTACTTATTTTATTTTGGGTTGGAGGCTTGTTGCTTGAGAGCTTTGGGAGAAAACCTAAGGGAGACTTGAGTTTCTTCATCCTCTTCATCGAAGAACATGAAGAACGCGAAGAATGCGAGGAACGTCAGATTTCTCGGAGGTCGACGTCTTCTTCCGCGACATCTCCTTCAGTGACGCCTCTTACCGCGACGCCGACGACGTCTTCTTTCACGACGTCTCTTTCTGCGATGAATCCTCGTTCAATGAACCTCCGTTCAAGCAATGTCGAGGTAGGGAATTGTTTTGTGAATATTAATGAACCCCATGTTACTTCCTTCTAAATCAAAGAACGCGGATCAACTAAACATCAAGTCGATCCGCGAAGAATATGTTGCGAGTTGAGAATTCTTCTTTGCGGGAAAACTGTAGGGGTTTATTTAATTATTTTTTTCATGATTTCTACTTGACGTTCTTCGTGGAATTCGACCAATTGCTATCAATTAACGATAGCGGGTCGGACCGCACAAACACGGCTGACCCTCCTCCATTATCCATGTTTGTTTCTAATGTGTTTGGAACGGAAATGGCGCAGTGCCGTAGCGCCACGCGGGATCGGGCGACAAGGAATGCGCGGCGCCGTCACGCCGTGCCGTGAGATTGAACCAAGTCGCGGCACCGTAGCGCCACGCCGGAGAACCGCAAAAGCACCACGGCCGGAGCGTGGCCGCGGCGGAGGGGTGTGACGCCGTCATGCCGCACCGGACGAATGAAGGCCGTGGTCGGTACTGGGCCACGGCGGAGCGTGGGAAACGACGGCCAGAAATGGGCCGCCGGCGTCGGAGCAGGACCGGCGGCCGGAAACGGGCCGCCGGTGTCGGAGCAGGGAGGGGACCGGCCGTCGCCGGTCCCGTGGCGGCAGAAACCGGCCGGACAGGGTGGGCCAGCCAGACAAGGGGATAGCCGGGGGGTTTAAACCCCCGACCGACCAGCGGAGCGGCCCCCATTAAGGGGGGCCGCGGTTACAAACCAGGGGGGGCAGGCGCCCCCCACTCCAAACGGCTCAGCCGTTTGGCCGAGTGCCTGACCAGCGCGCTAGGATCGTTGCGCCCAGGCCGGGCCAGGCCGCGCTAGCCCGGCCGGACCCGGACCCGGTTCGGATCGACTCGGTTCGGGTCGACCCTGGGGTATCGGGCCGGGTCGGACCGGGCCCGAACCCCTTAATACCGAAATATTTTCCGGTCGGACGCCCATAACATGTGCTACGGGCCTCCGATCGATGAACCGTCAGTTGCGATGCGATCCTTGGATCGAGGCGGTCGTTTCAGTATATCTCACTCAAGGTTTTGGAATACTTTTGGTTCGTCCGAGTTGGTTCGTACACGAAACCAACCGGGCCCTCGGAGCGGAAATGCTCATATCTTGAGCTCCGGACGTCCGATTGACATGCCGTCAACTTCGTTGAATTCCTCTGGATGAGACGGACCTTTTGGCTTACTCCGCTCGAGGTTTGGACGCCGTTGGAGTGTGGTCAGGTTGGTTCGCTCACGAAACTAACCGGGCCCCTGGAACGAAAAAAGCCAATAACTCACAGACCGGGCGTCCGATTGACGCGCCGTCTGTCTCGTTGAATTCTACTTGATGAAACGGAACTTTTGGCATACTTCGCCTATGTTTTGGTTGCTGTTGGATAGTGACCGGGTTGGATTGTACCCGAAATCCAACCGGGCCCTTGGAATGGAAAAGCTGATATCTTTCAGACTGGACGTTCGTTTGACAAACCGTCAGTGGCGTTGGTGATCACGTTGAGAAATTGTCCCTATGAGTATACCCTATGAGAGTTTGGGGTACAGTTGAGATACGGCCGGGTTGGTTCACGCACGAGACCAACCGGGCCCCTGGGACGAAAAGGCTAATAACTCACAGACTGTGCGTCCGATTGACGCGCCGTCCATTGCGTTGAGACCCCTATGACGAGGCGGTCCTTTGAGATACTTCTTCATGGGACTTTGAGATACTTGGATTATCGACCTATAGCTCGTGGAGCGGACCCTCTCGGAGACGAGCGTATGGAGCACGGAGACCGTGTAGCTGACTGAGACCTAATGACTTCTTGACCGACTCGACTTGGAGTGAGTCAACTAGCCCAGTGGACGGAACACTACTTTGTTTGGGTGAAAACCCATGGCAGACGGAGCACTACCTGTGTGACAGTGCAGACCCGTGGTACTCGTCCGGAGAGTACCTCAGTAGGCTACTAGGGGGGGTGCACTACTGAGTTTGGGTGGCATACCCCGGCGGGAAGCACTACTGTGTTTGGGTGGCTGACCCACGATACTCGACATGAGGAGTACCTCAGCAGTCTTAGGTTAGTGAGCAGTACCTCAGAGTCGTGACAGGACCACTGTACACTCCAGAGACGGGGCTCTTCAGCAGTTACGGTTTCGATAATGAAAATCCTGGTTTGAGCTGAGACTTTTGACCTTTGTGTTTACCTCATGATTGAGATGGGTCACTTGATAACTTAGGTATATGTATGGGAATATACCTGGGTAGTGGATATCCGTTGATTTCACGATCTTGGTGTTTTCCTCATGATTGAGATGAGTTACTTGATAACTTAGGTATATGCATGGGCATATACCTAAGTAGAGGTTATCTATTGAGATCTTATTTTTGGTTATCCATGTTGGTTTCAGTGAGACCTTGAGGGTCTCGGGGTCCCTACTGAGTATTTTTATACTCACCCCTGCACGGGCTATGCCCGAACCTCGTTATGTTGGTTGCAGACGATGGGCAGCGCTGACGGAGGCTGAGTGTTCGAGGACTGGACGGTACCCTGGGGTGGACCACATGACGAGTCAGCATTCAGAGGTGGACTTCACGACGACACGACACACGGAGGAGGTTGACGGGCGAGAGCGTTGAGGAGCTGC
Organism: Viscum album; assembly: GCA_963277665.1. Lineage (NCBI taxonomy): Eukaryota > Viridiplantae > Streptophyta > Magnoliopsida > Santalales > Viscaceae > Viscum > Viscum album. The sequence goes on from OY728142.1 coordinate 1,609,239,057, forward strand.
GCTATCTGTACCTACCCTTCAGGTAGGATCCGTGGTGGACGATCCAGGAGCTACGCTGTCTGTACCTACCCTTCAGGTAGGATCCAAGGACGATGACACAAGAGATGCTTCTTTTCTTCCAGTTGTTGTATTTTTCTGTTTTACTTTGTTCAGTTGCAGTTGTACTTTCAGTTGGGTTTGTATTTCTGGCCCATTTACCTTTCATCACTTCTCTTTGTACATAGTGTTTTACTTCCGCTTGTACTTTGTGGTGTTTTGTTTACTTTTATAAAGGCAATGCCTTCCCAGTTATCGGGATTTACGCCTGTGGTGCTAGTCGCCAGCCCCTGGCCTATGGAAGGCGGGCATGGGGTAGTCACGGCACAGGCCCCGAGGACGGGTCGTGACAAATTGGTATCAGAGGAGTCGGTTCTACCGCAGAACTTATAACACTGATATTTTCTTTCTATGAAGAAATAATGTTAAGGGTACCGAGTGTGGTCTTCAGTTCAGGGAGTCCAGTGTTGGTGCGGGAGCCGACGTATCCATACAACAGGACCCTGACAACTAAATTCAGACTTTGTGCATGAAAACAATGATTGCGTGTGTGTTTCCAGAAGTTTTATTTAAATATCAGCTCAAACCAGGTCAGCTCACCAGGTATAATCGTTTGACCGTGTCACGATGTTTCTTTCAGGATGACTTTTCACAGACGATCAGCTAGAGCCCAGAGGGATGTGCGTACTGATAGCCTGTCGAGCGACGAGGCTTCAGTACAAGGCCCTCTTGTAGTTGACGCATCAGCGGAGGCACCAGCGGTACTACCATACGTTGGGCCACCGATGCCACCAGCCCCAGCACTACACGATGCACACAACTTAAGCGCGCTGCATGAGTTCTAGTGCCAGAGGCCACCGAGGTTCCGAGGAGAGACGGACCCACAGGCGGCTGAGGATTGGCTGGAGGCAGTGGTGAGAGTCTTCTGGCTAGTGGGGACGCCTGCAGACTTCATGGTGATCTTTACTGCCATCCTTAGTCAGGCAGCAGCAGACAGGTGGTGGAGCCACTTGTTCCAGTTTTGCAATGGGATGACCTTCGCATGGGAAGACTTCGAGACCTTCTTCAGGGTAAAGTTTGTTCCAGTAGCTCTACACCCCGAGCGTGTTTAGGAGCTGCTTCCTTTGCCGCATGTTTTTCGATCAGTAGTCGAGTCATCTGTGGGCAGTAGACAGATGATGCAGAGGTCTAGGAGGACCAGACCAGTAGTTGGGCGATCTCGGGTTTTAGGACTGGTGGTGCGGGGCACCCGGGGTGGGGTCAGAGCCAGCCGTACGAGGAGCAGGAAGTGTTTTGAATGCGGCAGGATGGGTCACCGGACACATGACTGTCTGACCCCCCGCACTGTCGATCCGCAGGCGTTGGAGGAGCCACCGAGGCAGAAGCAGCGACGAGTGCTTGAGCAACAGCCGAGCAGTGGACAAGGCAGTAGAGCTCTGGGAGCAGGTGGATAGGAGCGGAACTAGTGGATATGTCCCTTGTACTCCTAGTTCCATATTATTGTTGTATTCGTGTCTTTGAACTATGAGCTGCTATAAAAAAAGACACTTATCTTTGTGATGTTTGTTTTCCTGTCCCTTTGTTGGGTTGATACTGAGTGGTCCTAGTTAAAACTATTGACTTGACCGTCACTTTTGAGATTTCTACTGGAGGACACCCAGTGACCTCACACTGATGCTGACAGTGTGACTCGACCCTTGGAGGCGAGAGTGACAGTTGGATCTCTTGGTAGTTACGTTGAGGCCTTACGACGTCATCCATGGCATGAATACATCATTCATGTCAGGATTGACTGTATTAGGAAAGGGGCGTGGTTTATCCAGGGGATGAGACCGAGTTTCTCTTTTCAGCAAAGGATAAATTTTAGCAGCTCTTCCAGATCATAGGCAAAGAAGGTGAAGATCATCCAGGAGCGGATGCAGACTGCACAGTGCAGTAAGAAACAGGAAACCAGTGCCAGTCTTAGAGACTCGAGCGTGATAAATGTTTCAAGAAGAGGAAGCTTTAAGGAGAGATGAGTCTGTGAAGCAGCAGGCATAGGGGCAGAGCTAGGAGAGCAGCATGAGGTGTTGTACATCTTAACATGCTACAACCACCCGCCTCAGTTATCCCCGCCAGGCTCAGGGAGCTGGAGGGCATAGGAAGAGTGCAGCTACATGCGGTCAAGGAGTGTGACCCAATGGCTCTAAAAATGATTCAAGGGATAGTCTGTGTCCACTACTAGATGCTATAGTAACAGACGTCGATATGAATCATTCCTTTCTTTCAAAAATCTTGTTCTAGACCTAGAGTTTCTGAAAGCCGTGGACATGACCCTCATGTCTGGAGATACCTTGGGAGAATACTCGATAATCACACTTACACCGACGGTGTGGTCAGACCCTCGAGGTGAGAGTTTCGGTTGGAATCTCTTGGTTGTAGCGTTGAGGCCTTGCGATGTTGGTTTGAGTATGGACTGGGCAATCGTAGTTCATACACAAATTGACGGTATTAGGCAAAAGGTTTGTGGTTTAACTACGACGTCGGAATGGGTTTTCCTTGGTCGGAGAAAAAGGAAACCCCAGGCAGCACAGAGTAACTCATGCACAGGAGGGTACGACTGATCACACTTGAGTCGGTCAAACATACCCTCGTGGCAACAGTCATTTTGAGTTCCAACTCTAAACAGTAATTGGAGACCTCTTGAGTTTGAGGATGACGTTCACGCCCTTATACGGGTCTAACCTCGACGAGGTTTACGGAGATGTGGCCAAGGCGACAAGTTATCTCCGAGGTTCAGCAGAACATCTTAGTTCCTCAACTGGGTAGGCGGGGTGGTTTACCTCTTGACCCATCCACCTCAGTTTCACCAGGTGCATGATGACTTCCACATATCTCAACTGAGGAGATACGTGATCGACCCTTCGCATATCATCGACCATGAAGAGCAGGAATATGGAGATGGGGTTACTTCCACGGAGGTTCCGGTGGGGATCGAGGATCAACAGGAGCGGATCCTACGAGGATGGTAGATTCCTCGGGTGAGCTTTCTTCGGCAGTACGGGAGCCTCCAGGTAAGCACATGGGAGCGGAAGTCTTAGATGCGTGCTCAATACCGCTTTTGTGATCCTAATTTGTGTTAATGCTTTAAGGGGACGTAAATCCCTGAGGTGGGAGTAATGTAAATACCCGAAAATTTCAAGGAAATTTTTTTCTTAATTTTCTTTGGATTTTACAAGAACACAGTTTCTGACGGCGCCTGATTCTAAGGCCCGGTGTGGCCGGAATTAATTTCCGAAGTTTAGCTCGGGTACGTTCAGTGAAAGAATGATCCGGTTTTTCTAACTTTTGAACTGGTGCTTGGAATCGAATTCCAAGGGCACCGATGAAACCGCAACGCTGGTAATTGCTTAGAAACACCTTTTCTGGAGTTGCGTTTTTACAAGAGAGGATGATAAAAATTGTGGAAGATAGAATATAAATTTAACTACAATTTTTATTTTCTCTTGTGGTTTTATGCTTTGGTTGGATGTTGGGTAACTACCCAACTTCCCATGGAAGGTTATGAGAGTGGTGGGGCCCACACGAACACCACCCCTTCACATTCCTTAACTCCCTCAACTCACATTTTAATTTGATAACTTAAGTTTTGATAACTTATGATATTAATGAAGTGTGATTAATGTGAGTGTCTGAATTTCAAAATCTTGAATTTCAACCCTTATGTTGTGTTAATAAAATAAGTAAGGGACTTATTTTATTTTGGGTTGGAGGCTTGTCGCTTGAGAGATTTGGGAGAAAAGCTATTCGAGACTTGAGTTTCTTCATCCTCTACGTTGAAGAACATGAAGAACAAAAAAAATGCGAGGAACACCGGATTTGTCGGAGGTCGACGTCTTCTTCTGCGACGTCTCCTTCCGCGACGCCTCTTACCGAGATGCCAACGACGTCTTCTTTCACGACATCTCTTTCCGCGACAAATCCTCATTCGATGAACCTCCGTTCAAGCAACGTCGAGGTAGGGAATTGTTTTGTGTATATTAATGAACCCCATGTTACTTCCTTCTAAATCAAAGAATGAGGATCAACTAAACATCAAGTTGATCCGCGAAGAATATGTTGCGGGTTGAGAATTCTTGTTTGTAGGAAAACTGTAGGGGTTTATTTACTGATTTTGTTCAAGATTTCTACTTGACGTTATTCGTGGAATTTGACCAATTTCTACCAGTTAACAAGAGGGGACCAGACCGCACAAACACGGCCGACCCTCCTCCATTATCCATGTTTGTTTTTAATGTGGTTGGAATGGAAATGGCGCGGTTCCGTCGCACCACGCGGGATCGGGTGACAAGGATTGTGCGGCGCCGTCACGCCGCACCGTGTGATTGAACCAAGTCGCGGTGCCATCACGCTGCGCCGGAGAACCGCAAAAGCACCGCGGCCGGAGCGGGGCCGCGGTGGAGGGGTGCAGCACCATCGCGCCGCACCAGACAAATGAAGGCCGCGGCCGGTACTGGGCCGCGGCGGAGCGTGGGAAACGACTGCCGGAAATGGGCCGCCGGCGTCGGAGCAGGACCGGGGGCCGAAAACGGGCTGCTGGTGTCGGAACAGGGAGGGGATAGACCGTCGCCGGTCCCGTTCAGGCAGAAACAGGCCGGCCGGGGCGGGCCGACCGGACAAGGGGATAGCCGGGGGGTTTAAACCCCCGGCCGGCCAGCTGAGCAACCCCCATTAAGGGGGGTCGCGGTTACACACCAGGGGTGGCTGGCGCCCCCCACTCCAAACGGCTCGGCTATTTGGCCGAGTGCCTGACCAGCACGCTAGACGCGCTGTGCCCAGGCTGGGCTGGACCCAGACCTGGTTCGGGTCGACCCTGGGGTATCGGGCCGGGTCGGACCGGGCCAGAACCCCTTAATACCAAAATCTTTTCCAGTCGGACGCCCATAACTTGTGCTACGGGCCTCCGATCGACACACCGTTAGTTGAGATGCGATCCTTGGATCGAGGCGGTCGTTTTGGTATATCACACTCATGGTTTCGGAATACTTTGTGTTCGGCCGAGTTGGTTCATTCACGAAACCAACCGGGCCCTCAGAGCGGAAATGCTCATATCTTGAGCTCCGGACGTCCGATTGATGTGCCGTCGACTTTGTTGAATTCATATTGATAAGACGAAACTTTTGGATTACTCCGATTGAGGTTTGGACGCCATCGGAGTGTGGTCGGGTTGGTTCGCTCACGAAACCAACCGGGCCCCTGGAACGAAAAAAGACAATAACTCACAGACCGAGAGTCTGATTGACGCGCCGTCTGTCTCGTTTAATTCCACTTGATGAAACAGAACTTTTGGAAAACTTCGCCTGAGTTTTGGTTGCTGTTGGATTGTGGCCGGGTTGGATTTTACCCAAAATCCAACCGGGCCCTTGGAACGGAAAAGCTGATATCTTTCAGACCGGACGTTCGTTTGACGAACCGTCAGCGGTGTTAGTGATCACGTTGAGAAATGGTCCCTATGAGTATAACCTATGAGATTTCGGGGTACAGTTGAGATATGGTCGGGTTTGTTTGCACACGAGAACAATCGGGCCCCTGGGACGAAAAGGCTAATAACTCACAGACCGGGCGTCCGATTGACGCGCCGTCTGTTTCGTTGATACCCCTATGACGAGGCGGTCCTTTGAGATACATCTTCATGGGACTTTGAGATAGTTGGAGTATCGACCTATAGCTCGTGGAGTGGACCCTCCCAGAGATGAGCGTAAGGAGTGCGGAGACCGTGTAGCCGACTGAGACCTGATGACTGCTTGATCGACTCGACTTGGAGTGAGTCAACTAGCCCAGTAGACGGAGCACTACTTTGTTTTGGTGCAGACCCACAGAGGACGGAGCACTACCTATGTGACAGTGCAGACCCGTGATACTCATCCGGAGAGTACCTCAGTAGGCTACTGGGGGGTGTGCACTACTGTGTTTGGGTGGCATACCCCGGCGGGAAGCACTACTGTGTTTGGGTGGCTGACCCATGGTACTCGACAGGAGGAGTACCTCAACAGTCTTAGGTTAGTGAGCAGTACCTCAGAGTCATGACAGGACCACTGTACACTCCAGAGACGGGGCTCTTCAGCAGTTACGGTTTCGATAATGAAAATCCTGGTTTGAGGTGAGACTTTTGACCTTTTTTTTACCTCATTATTGAGATGGGTGACTTGATAACTTAGGTATATGTATGGGCATATACCTGGGTAGTGGATATCCGTTGATTTCATGATCTTGGTGTTTTCCTCATGATTTAGATGGGTTACTTCATAACTTAGGTATATGAATGGGCATATACCTAAGTAGAGGTTATCTGTTGAGATCTTCTTTGTGGTTATCCATGTTGGTTTCAGTGAGACCTTGAGGGTCTCTGGGTCCCTACTGAGTATCGTTATACTCACCCCTGCACGGGCTATGCCCGCACCTCATTGTGTTGGTTGCAGATGACAGGCAGTGCTGACGGAGGCCGAGTGTTCGAGGACTGGACAGTACCCGGGGGTGGACCACATGACGAGTCAGTATCCGGAGGTGGACTTCACGACGAGACGACACACGGAGGAGGTTGACGGGCGAGAGCATTGAGGAGCTGCGCTATCTTTACCTACCCTTCAGGTAGGATCTGTGGTGGGCAATCCAGGAGCTGCGCTGTCTATACCTACCCTTCAGGTAGGTTCCGAGGACGATGACCCAAGAGCTGCTTCCTTTCTTCCAGTTGTTGTATTTTTCTGTTGTACTTTGTTCAGTTGCAGTTTTACTTTCAGCTGGGTTTGTATTTCTAGCCCATTTACCTTTCAGCACTTATCTTTGTACTTAGTGTTTTACTTTCGCTTGTACTTTGTGGTTTTTTGTTTACTTTTATAATGGCAATGTCTTCCCAGTTATCGGGATTTACGCCTTTGGTGCTAGTCGCCAGCCCCTGGCCTATGGAAGGCGGGCTTGGGGTAGTCACGGCACGGGCCTCGAGGACGGGTCATGACAATTATTACTAGATCAATATTACAATTAAATAATAATATAAATGATTTTTTTTTATTATTTTATCAAATTAATTATTGAAATAAAATTTTATGAATATATTTAAAAGGAATAAAAGAAAAATATTATCTCTCACTTATGTAGTGTAAAACTACCTCTGGTGAAAAGATGTTTTCAAGACTGTTTAAAAAATAAGTGGTATTATAGTTGATTTTAGAGTTTTATAAAATTATTAATGTATATTAAATACTATATTAATTAATAATTACTAATATATAATGAGCATGAGGATAATTGAAATTGAATCATGGGTTTTAAGAATTTACCTCACACCTTGAGTCGCTTCATTGGGATTTCCCTAATAACAATTGAAGGCAGGACTTATGGTAATATTGTGGGTGTAAAAATATGGATAGGGGTGTGTAGAGAGATATTTGGCCCGAAACATGGTAAATTCTTAAGGATTGTAAGTGATGAGAAATGGTTGAAACAGGGGTGTTTATATAGCCAAGGGGGAAGTGTATTTTAGATCGAATTATAAGATTATTATATAATTTATACTGAATACTATGAATAATATTGATCCCTAAGAATATTATTGAATGATGATAAAGAAAATGAGTTTTTCAAATGAAAATACATCTACAAATGAATGGGATAATTTAAAGAATTTATTAAATTTATATAGTCAAAAATAGTTTTTAATTATAAAAGAATATAAATTAGGTATTAAAATTACAAATATATGGTTATAAATTCAACATATTATTTTTAAAGAATTATTTTACCCCTTCCATAAATTTTAATTTGATAAAAATATTTCATAAATTCTTATCTTATATTTATATCAGAATAATGTCATTATATATATTGTATTTGTAAAAACAATAATTTTACTATTAATTAAGAAATATTTTTTTTTCTGAAAAATATAAAAAATTTATCATATGCTAATTATTATTTGATGTGTCTAAAATGAATCATTTTTCCATAAAATTAAAAAATTTAATATGAGAAATTTTATATCTAAATAAAATATAATAATTCATGAAAAAACCCATTTAATTTTGAATTAATGTTACATTTTTTTATATATGTGAAAAAATTATTAATTTTTGTTATTTATTAATTAATATATGATTTTTAATTGATTATTAAATATATATTAAATAAAATAATTTTGAAAATTAAATAATTAAATTATAACATAAATTAATATTTTACTAAATAAATTAAAATATAACTGATTCGAAATTATTATTATTTTTCTTTTACTTTATTTTATGTGAGGATTTTTTTAAAGTTATTATATTTCAATTTACATATTGTGACCCATTATAAATAATACTTTTTAATCCTTTTTTAATTTTCATTGATCTAGTTACAATTTAAACAGGTATTCGTTATTCCCATTAATCATATATGATTCTATCATTCATATAATCACTACACATCCTATAAATACATATCATTCCCTTCATTATTCCTTCAATCAATTTCATATGGATGTCATTTATTTATTTTAAATGATAATATTTTTTATATAATTTTTTTATTTATATAATGTTATTCACAAATATTATTATTTTAGAGGATCTCAATATACTTGAATATCATGTAGTATTTTTATTATTTAATCACATTGATTATAACATTATAACATTTTAAATTATATATAATATATTTTTTCTTCAAATGTAATGTTTAATTTGATGTAATGAATGGATTTTTACATGTGTATAATTTATACTCCATATGTATTGGAAATGAATATTTTTGAAATGTGAAAATTATTTGGCATAATATTCACCCCAATTAGAAATTTATATTCCTGAATCATCAAATCAAACCATAAGGAAAAAAATATGAGGCCACATTTGTTTCAGAAAATTATTTAGTCCCAATGATTCCCATTTATTCTAAAGATTTTCCATAGTACTTTTATATGGTAATTGGTCTTGTTTCATAGAAGATTATCTTAATGATATATGATTTTCAACAGCTTCTCTTCATAAGAGAGTTCATGATCTACCTATACTACCTTGGAATTCAATACATGTTAAGGTTTTGGTTTAACATCCCCCAATGAGAAACATGGAATAGATCATGCACTTGAAACATGGAATAGATCATGAACTAAAAAAATGTTCAGTGCATGGGATTGATAATAGGCACTATCCATAATGTGAATAAGAATATATAATAAGCCTATTTACCTAATGAATAACCTTATCTTCTTTACAAATATCATAAATCACTTCCATAGAGATAATATATGGGATACTTCTCCAAAATATCAAACTGAAGGACCCATCAATGACTATTTTCATAATTTTCTCTTCATTGTGACACGTTATTACATATTGTTGAATGACTTGGAGCTTCTTCACTATATTTTTTACTGGTTTGGTTCATAATATCATCATTTCTCTATCATTATCTTAAAATGTTTTTTTTCGTTTCTACCCATAGAGAGATTGATATGGATCCATATGAATTATTGAATGGATACTATTAAAATATAAAAACCTATCTATTTAAAGGTGTTTATCCCATCCTCATTTAAAATATAATGTGAAATCTTTGAACATAAAATCTAGTGTTTTAAAAGTTATTTTATATTGAATATATATATGAGGAAGATATTCTATACTAATGTATAACACCATGTTCAATAAATTTTGAAGGATCCATCAGAACATTGTGGTGAACCTTAGATCTCAATTTAAATCAATCAATAGTATTTTACCATTCATCCTCAAAAGTTATTTGACATATATCATGGAAATTGGATAGAGTGATATGTCTTCATTAATGGAGATGAAGGGGTAGTCCATCTAAAGTGATCCATGATAACCCAATTGGCATTATATCCTATATATCTCATTATAAGACCCATGAAAATGTCTATGGTGATGTTATTACATTTCAATATAAGTTTGAGTACTATTTTAATCACCCCATATACTTTTATCAATATTATTTTACTAATTATAACACTAATAAATTGCATGTATTTTAAAAATTTACATTCTAGATATTATCCCAAAATCAGTTCCCTCAACATTCTCCGTATACCATTGTGATTCGGGTGGATAGAGAATATTGAGCTATGTGAATCCTTTAATAGTTACTTCATCATATCAGTCTTAAATGCTACACATAATCATGTCCCATACCTTGTAACTCCATCTTAAATAATGAAAAAGTTTGATATTTTCCATTAATTCTTATGTTTCCTTTTATATCTCAACATCCTCCCATTGTTCCCACATAATCTTCTCAACGAAAAATTTCTATGTAATGATTTAATTTAGGATTGAATTATTATTTTCAATTATTATTCTAATTTCCATACTTGTTAATCATAGGAATATTAGATCTCTTTTAAATCTCATCATGTATAATGTTGCATGATAATTTATTCTCAGTGAATCTATTTTTTTCTTCTTTTATCAGGTGTTAATATATTATGAATACATATTATTTGATCAACTCTAACCATATTCATTAGTTCATGTTTGGATCCCATAATGTTAACATATACTATAGATTTTTGTGATCAATTTATATGTGCTAATTTTCTCTATAATGATAATTTTAACAAAATTTTCAAGAAAATGATTACCATTTCCTACTATAAATAATGTGTTTGATATTTTAATTTACATTGAACTATATTTTGTCATTTTATTTTACATTATATTTTTAAATGAGTACATAACCCAAGATGAATTTTGAATAATAACTGTATATCATAAATCCTACCCCATTTTAGGGTATTTTGAGTATAGGTGTTGTGAATATCCTTTTTTAGCTCCTAAAACAATTATGAGGTAGATGATATCACATTATAATTTTTAATTAGTAGACAACCCAAGATAATTTATGAATAATATATTTATATCATTAATCCTTACAATTTCATTGTAGTATGAGTATATGTTTTGTAACTAGCATTTTTTAGATCCTTGAAACATTCATAAAATTTTAATTTCTAGATAATATTTACTCCATTGAAGCATAACTTGGATATTTCATTTTCAAATAATGATAAACTTGTCACAAGCCATAAATAACACATTTTTATTCTAATTAAACTGTATATTTACATCATTATTGTTGGTTTAATCCATTAATCAATTTCTTTATTCTATGAATAGTACATTCATATTCCGTAACTTGTGATAAATTCCCAAAATAAGGTTAATTTCTCTATATAGAAGTCAAATTTACTATATTTTTTAAAAGTAGTTGCATTTAAAAAATTATTTATCTCAAAGATCTTTGTTCATCATGGTCTTCCTTAATTTTAGAATATATAAGATTAACATCTATAAAAACAACTAATTTTTTAATGTAATATATAAATTAATTATTAATTATGTCTATGAATATTTTTAGAGTATTAATCAGTCTTAGTGGAACGAATTTGACCTTGTAGTGTTTATATATTGTATAGAAGAATAATTTTGGTAATATTTTCATTTTTGACCTTCAATTGGTTATAAACTAATCAGAAATCAATCTTTAATAAATATTGAGACAAATGCGTTGATTGACTAAGTCATATAATCATTTTAGATGATAGTTTTTCTCTATCATGATCCTTCTATGTTTAAAATAAAAAATTTAGAGACTCATTAAACCATACATCTTTTGAAAAAGTTGCCTTGGGAAACCAATTAATAAGAACTAGGTTATATAAATCCCTTTTTTATGTTTTGTTTATGTATCTTTTTAAACTATTCAATTTTTTACGGGAAATTATATAGGGATATTTTAAATTGGTTAAGCTCTAGGTTTATGGTTCTTAAAGAAATAAACCACTCAACTAAGATGAATAATGAAGTCTCATGGAAATACATTAAAACATTCACTTAAAATAAATATGTCGTCAAGTAAAATACTTTTATTTTATACATTAATTTTAGATATATATACTTCATTATAATGAAATATTATCCATTCTTAAGATAGAGTTTCCAAAGAGGTTTCAATATTATCCTTTCATTTGTATTGAATCATAGGATGGTTTGTGATACAACAAGTTATTTCCATCTCTCTCAAGTTGATATTTCCTCTACACAAGCAGAACAACTCCATTACCAATATAGCATAAAATTATAACAAGGGGATCAAAAATATGTTTTCAAGAATATTTTTCCCATAATTTTTTATTGATTAAGGGTAATATAAATAAGATTCCATTGGTTCAAAACTTTTTTGTTTTCATTAGAAGATCCACGTTGATGTCAAATGGATGTTTTTGAATAATTCTGGAAAACAGTCAAGATATGGATTAATGCATAAAGCTACAATCAGATAAAACATTTGAAGTCCATTAATGGTTAATAAAAATACCTATCTCTATTTTATTCTAGTATTAATCATTTACTAAAATCAAAATGGTTACCATGAGACATTAACAATAATTTCTTAATAAAATCATAATAAAAAATCTTAAATTTATTGAATATAATACCTACGATATATTATCATTTGAAAACATCATTTAAAAATTTATCAAAATCTATTTAATTTATATCTCTTTTGGTCCCACATAGATTTATTATTTTTTGTTTTTTTATAATTCACAAACAAGTCCTGAAATATATCTAAACCTTGCTTCAATACGAAATCTAACTACCTACATCTGTAAACATATTATTTCATATTTAGCGTAAATATCTATAAATACACCTAGAAATCTAGAGGTTTAACATATTTATTAAATTATATACATCATAAAACATATCATGTCAATAACACAATCTTTAATTTACATTTTTAATGATTACTCTTAGAGATCACCTTACTCTTATTACTTTATTAGACAACATAGGGCATATATAAAATGATCAATCTATAAATAATAGTAAGTGTGTACATAGTATAAAAATGAGCCGAGATTCCATGAGATTGAAAAATAATAGATTTTTGAAATAAACAAGCAAACATAAACCATCATATATAACCAAATCAGGCATGAGATAGAACTAGACCCACACTCCTGGATCTGGTGCTAAAAACATCAACATTACATATTGGAGTTGGTACAAACTTAAAAAAACCCAAATATAGAATTATTTTTTAAAATTTAAATTGTAAATATTGAGTCACTAACATACCAAATACTTTTTAAGTTTAATTATATAGATAATTAAGAAATAATTTACATAGTAAAACCCTTTTCATCCTCATAAAATGGGAATTTTCCCATTATACCATGAATTAATTATTTCATAACAAGTCATCATATTGTTCCAAAAAACTCCCCAATAAAGATCTCCATATAGACATATATCGAATAATATAATTCTTAATAACCTGGGGCAATGAAATCATAAGAATAGTGATATCAAATGATCAGTATGGGTCAATATAGGAATTATCAATTAAAGATCATAAGGGGGCTTACAATTATCATAATATTATTAAGAATTTATTCATTTGAGTAAAAAATGATTCATACCCATAAGATAATAGCTCAAAGAACAATGTTCATGGAATAAACATCATCATAAAATGATGCATGTGTATTAAAAAAACCATCATCAAGAGCCATGATTAACTTAACATAACAACATGGTATAATATTTGATTATGGCATAAGTATAAGCATCTGAAATTAAAAAATTGTGGATCAGACATCACTAAAAAAATACCGTAACATAATATAGAAGGAATCATAATAAATATCCCACTTCATAATCAATCTGGGAGAATCACCAAACTCCCGTAGAATAATTAATTAGACTTTATTACAATAATCACATATTATATTGGACCTTACATTATTACTAGAATCCAGTAGTATATTGGATTTGGAATCTTTACAAGCATCCCTTAGTAATAACATGATATATATACCTATTACCCAATGTGTTATGGGGATATAATATACCCACTTATCACTGAATGATAAACCATACATATGTTTTCCATAAGAACATAACATTCGTGATTATAAAATTACTTAATTAAGTCATTGAAGGAAATTAGTTTCCAAAGAGATTTTAAAATCAATCATCGAATTCCATCTAGAAAAATAATGTGAGTGGTATAATTAGTGAATATTCTTTTGGGCGCATAAAAAACATTAAAGGATATTGATATAGAGGAAAAATAATTATATAAAATTATGGAAAAATTTATTAAAAAGGCAAGAAAAAATTTATAATTTTCTACAAGTAAATTTTGAAAAACAATTATTAGAATAATAGAAAAATGAATATATTTTAAATTATAAGTTAATTTAGTTAGGGAATATTTATTATAAAGAATTGTCATGATTTTAAGAAAATAACTTGTTATTAACACTTATTTATTTAGTAAATATATATCCTTATTTATTTACCTATAATTATCATGAATTCCCATAAAATAGTAATGCACATAGAAAAATAGGATTCATAATGAGGATCACATCCTCTCTCTTATAAAAGGGCACCTCTCCTTTCCATTATTTATATAACATTGCACCTTATAGATACACTAGTCTCTACAAAATTATTTTCCTCACTTCCCTATCCACATTTTAGATGTGTTATCCTCCCATAATACCTACCTTATATCGCATTAAGGGAGATATAACATAATCATTTTATAGAAGAGGTAATTTCCTTAACCAATCACTTTATTTTCTACTCTACTTTAACTCCTCTAAATATATGATATTTATCATAACCTGATATCTTCAGTATCCTAAATATTATTAAAATTTATTATTATTGTTAATAACAAATTTTATTCCATTTTACCAATAAAATTACAGGTTATTGTATCACTTGTGCGTACGTTCAGATTACCCTCTCAACAAAGCGATAAAATTCAATTTTCATCACTATATTTATTTTATGGGTATTATGATTGGTTTAATGTTATATATGATATTTTTGAAATAATTACACATCTAAAATCACTATATGATGTCTACCATATTTCCATACACTCCTTTGTTAAATGATAATGTCGTTTGTGCATACATATGGATTATGAGCTCCATAAAGTGGTTTAATTAATTTTTTCTTTTATACATTATTTGGATGGAAATTAGGATGAAATTTATGAATATAGATGATATATATGATAAAATAATTATTTTTAAAGCTTAATTATCACTTATATTTATTTCATTCCATCAGTTAAATAATGGAAACAACGTTCATGTGTATGTACGACCTACCATCTCCATGAATTATGTGGTTCATTTTTCTATATACATTTATTATGAATGATTATAAATAAGTATATAATGAATATATCATATGTTTAAAAATTTATTAAAATATTATTATTTTGTAACAAGGATAAATGTATTAGGACTATGATTGCTTAATCCAAACCGACCTGGATGTCGAAGCGATTATCACCCAGAACAGTAATTTTAATAATACATTATTAATAAAAGGGTTATAAAATTTCATAAATAAATAAAAATTAGTTTCATAGATATGATTTTTTTATAAAGTTCATTTATAATAAATATATATTTATTTTAAAACATATTTGAACATGAATAAGGAATAACAATACTTGATGTAAGGGATTTATGATTCCAATGTATTTAAATCAGTATTGTTTATACATGATTTTCAATTGAGAATATTAAATAATCCTTATATTATGAATCACATAAATTTTATCATCCTATGTTTATTTATTTATATTATATTTTTTTATTTCATTTTCAAAATATTAATTATTTATGAGATTAATAATTTTTTAATGAATGTAAAGATCATTTCACTCTTCGGCCTAAAGTATCTTTTCATCCATATCCATATTTTATAAAAAAAATTAATAATTATTTTAAGATTATCCTATTATTTTATAAAAAAAAATTTACCCTTTATTTAATTTTTCATAATATTTTACATGTTTTCTTCTTGTCATTTTCCAAATTAGGTACTTTTTAACTTTCTTACAAAAAAAATGTTAAAGAAAGGTTTTTTAACATATACAACATGAACTGAATAACCCACCATCATCTTTCCTTAATGATTTTAATCTACAATTAAAATTTCACTAGGTTATTTATGATGAAAATAGTTTATTTATTAGATGTCCAATTTTTAGATTTTGGAAAGTATTTTTAAAATTTGAAAGGGAATTTTGCTCAACAAGGGTTTACTGATCATTTAATAGAATCATTATTCAAAAATGACAATTACACTTGATACTACTTATTGTTTAATAGATATATATTCCAAGGATACCATCCTTATTTTTTATTATTGGATTGGGAATATGATAAAATATTTTTATAAAACCAGTTTTCATGGGTTTTTCAATGATGAAATGTTTATAGAACTGTTTTCTTTTCATGTATTCTGATATTCTAAATTTCTGATAATCCCCTCGACCAGGAAGACCATTGTGACATCCATATTATTTTTTCAATAGACTGTAAGAGACTTAGACCAAGAATACTGAGGGGAATCCCAATTTAATTACACAGGACTGTGTGGATCTTGGTGTAGATATTTGACTAGAGGAGATTAGACCATTGGAGCTTTCCCAGGTTTTTGTTTATCTTTTTCTTGATTCCATGTTGGACCAAAGAATAAAGACCGTAAGTGATTTCCCAGAGGTTCATTATATAAATTAATTGATGATGTCAGACCAAAGGGGTTAGACAAGGAGAGATTTCCCATAGGGTTATTGTGAATTATTAAATGATTCTAAGGTGTTTTTCAAGACAAAGCACAAGCTTGGATTCAGTCTTACTTGATTATTTTGATGGTCTTCTAAGATGTCTGTTTTGTTACTTTACATGGGGATACCAAGCATAAGATATATCCCTTGGTTACATGATGCAATGGATAAATAATAAATATAAAATTAATATAATTGAAAACTATAGGATGGTTTACTTTTGAGTACTTCCTAGTTTATTGCTTAATTTTTTATATTACATACTGTATATATATATATATATTCATTGATATTTAGAAACACGTATTTTGGTGGTTTCCTACTCTGATTCATCTCACAACCTGTTTGGGTCATTTTTTGGTCCCAAATATATTATATTATTTTAGGTATATATATCAGAAGACACACTTCTTTATAAGGTAGATGATTACTATTAGAGCTGGAGAGCATGAGACCAAGATGAGGCATGTGATGCTGTTGGAGTTCACTTTTTTTATTTTTATTATATTGTATTATATTTATATAATTCTGACTATTTTGCATATTTTTCTAGATACATACAACATGCATAATTTTATATATGATATGGATTCTATTTATTTTACTTTATGTCTTCTACTGATTATTTCTATTGGGTATTATTGCTTATGTTTTTTTTACTATCTGTTTTCGACTGTGTATACTCTGCAAATGAGGCCATAGTCTCTCCAATATCACACCTTGTCCCTCACATCTAGTCATCATCCTCGGTTATTTGAGGAAATGTGCTAGGTATTATGTGACCAGCAAGATTTGGGACAACTTTGGGAGGCACCTGGATTAGGGACGTTACAGGTTGGGTGAGGGAGTAGTTTCCTCAAAAGTGTTCTTCTATCAAAGCCTAGGAATTTTTTTTGGTGAAGAAAATTCCATGGTAGAGAGTTTCTGAATTTTTTTGGGTCACAAGATCATCTAATTTCATGTTTCATTTATCCTTGTGTGCCTACCTAGAGTTCTCAGGTGTCTAGGGTCGAAAAACTAGAGCCTTTGGGGAGACAAACCGGGGCGTACAATTAGTGCATAGTTTATTTAAATCGTGTGGAAACCATATGAGGGGGGAAATAATTTTTTATATTGAATTTTTTATCATGTTTATAAAGGTAATTATAATTGTTCCATACCCCATAGAACGTAAATTGGATTATTTTGGTGGAAAATGGAACCTGAATGGTTATAGCATAATTTTCCTAACCTTGGGGACAAACCATGTGACCAAGTCCAGCTCATTAAAAAGGGAGGAATTAAAAAATTTACCCTGTCACGTTTTTATGACATTTGGGTTGTTTTTACTCCTCCATGGTGCACATCACTCCTACCTTGGTCGGGGAGATCTCCCCCTCATTCCATGGTGGGTTTTCTATTTTTTACATTATGGTTGAGCGTGGGGTATGTTTATTTATGTTATATTTCATATTATTTTCCCCAAATGAAGCCTATATTTTTCATTTTTGTGGAAGTGTATAACCCTTGATGGAGGGGTGGGGGTGGCAAAAAACGTAGAGTTTTGAGGGAGGATTTAGTTTTATTTCAAATGGAATGGTTTTGAAAGTCTTGATTATACCAATTCTAGTTGGCCTTTCTCTAGGAAAATTATCTTTGGAATGAATCCATTGTAGGTATCTCTATTTAAGGGAATTTTCCAGGGAATAACTTAATATTTATTATCATATTTGTTTTTTGTTTTAATTTCAATTTAAATAATTTATGAAAGGTTTGTATTTCATGGTTGTTTGTTTTGGAAATTTGTTCATTTAATGTAGGGGTTCCAATCGGGGGGGGGGGGGGCATGTGTTTAGAAATATTGTTTGAGAAAATGGATAAAAGTGGTTTTTTGGTTCTAAATAGACTTATAAAGTAGCACTAGAATGTGTATCAACATTGGAAAGGTTATTTTATCATGTTCAACCAGTTTTCTTATGAAATGGATTGTATTATATTTTTTTTATATAAACACTTGTTTTTGATTGCATTGGATTAGAGTATTTCATCTATTATCTCGGGTGTGAGTGAGAGGTTTTTTTGATGGACTGTGTGAGACATTGGAGGGAGGACCATGTGAGCCTCCATTTGTTTCCCAATGGACAAAGAGATCCTTTGGATAAGAAAAATAGGTGAGTATCCATGTTGTTTACTAAGAGTATCTGTGAGATCTTGGTGTCGTGCCTAGGGAAGACCCTATGAGTTTCCATTTCATAGCTATCTATCATGTTTGATTACTCCCTCATTGTAGTCTTAATGGTTATAGCCATAGGGTGACATTAATCAAGCTGAATTTGTAAACTGATTTATAAATTTATTTGTAATACTTTGATGTGATGAGATTTATTATCAAATTTTTTTCTATATATAATGTTATATGATGTTGATGCTTATTCTCAAATTATTTAGGTTTTATACCCAACCCTAGAATCCTAGACTTGATTCCTTACTTTATTACATTGGAATGATTATGAGGTACCAAATCCCGAAGGACCAAACATTTTAGCAGTTTTGGAGAAATGGATACATACATGAAACCCATTTGACATTGGTATTAAAAAAACACCTAACCAAATAAAGTGATAGATATCCTTGAAAATCATTTCAAAACATTATCTTCCCACCCTAGGGAAGAGATGAAAAATAATTGTAAGATAAAATTATTGGAAAGAGTTATGTATAGTGGAAGTGATCATGAATCAAAAATAATAATCAACAATGAAAGTTAGACAAACTAACAAACATTACATTCAAATAAATTAACTATCATGATATGATATAGAATAATCAATATTCAAGGGTAAATAACTAAACACACATTCCACTTACTCCATAAAATGTGAGTAAAATGAATCCATATATTTTATCATAGTGAAAACCCGTTGCATCATAAATAATTAATTATTAATGAATGAAATGATTAATTATTTTATTCCATGTTTTCCAATAACAATGAACCTTTAACAGAAATACCTTTTACAAGATCGATTAAAACATACTAGGTATAAACTAATTTGGTTTGTCCAACCATATCTCTACAGTCAAGACCTTTTATAGGACAGTTTAAAACATATAAGTTAGAAACTCATAGGGGTTTTCAACCAAATTTCATACCATGATACTAAAAATTAATTGAGGGGATTTCATTAAATGGTCCCCAATCCATTTCCTACATATCGTAATAACTACTCATATATCAAATACTTGACTTAATTCATAAACATTGTTCCATATCAAATAACCATATTTCATAAAGAGTATAGATTTTATCAATATTTCCCTAGATAATAAAATATATTTCAAAGTATATGTTGAATTGGTATAATGTTTAAAAAATAAACATATACCTGATAAATGATATGGATTATCAGGGGACATTTAAGGTACAAAGATCACATGAATGTGATTATTTTAGGCGGAATACCAAAATGAATTGAGTAAGTGAATTAAATACACTCCTAGGATAAATGAATCATAACCCATCCAAAATAATATGAATGAAGGTATCCGTACAACATATCCCAAGGGGAGTAATAATAAATTATTTTTTTCATTGATAAATAGAAATATTATATAAATATATTTTAAAAAATTCTTAAAGAAAATATAATTTTTAATTTGATTTTTTTTGAAATTATTTTCCTTGAAAATAACATTTAAATTTTTTTATTTTAACATTATACATTTAAAAATTAAAGAGAAGCTTCAATGAAATGATGTTGAGTAAATTTTAACACTCTGCACAATGTAAAAAGAATATTCCATTTGCACTACAAAAATGATTGTAAGCTACCTTGTTCAGAAAAACAGAAGAAGAAAAATTTTATTTTTTTTTGTAAAAAACATATTAATAAATCATTTTTATGAGTATAATTTTTTAAATAATATTGTTTCAAAAGAATCCATTGTTTTAAAATAAAATTGATTTTTGAATGAAGAGAGAAATAAATTTACATTTTCATAAAACATTTACTAAAATTTCTTAAGTATCAAAGAGTGAAATTATCATACTATTATATTAAAATTATTATGAATAATGAGAGGATAATAAAATTATATGTTTTATCAAATAATGATCAAATAATTTCCATTCATTAATATTAAAAAGTAATAAATCCTAATTAAAATCAGATTAGGAATAATAACTTTTAAAAGAACGCAACATTGAAGTGAGAATCAACCAATGAATCGATTATGTGTATCAACTATTTATAGACATAAAATAAGGTTAAATTAAAAATAGACCTAAAAATTTTATTATATAAAAAATCATAGAATATTAATGACAATGATGAAGTAATATAATTTAATGAAAAGTTATTTAGTTGTATAATTATTTTCTAATTAGAAACTCCTTATTCAAAACCCATTAGATAAATCAATTCAAATTGAAATTAAAATACCATGATGAATGAATTATTCATGATATTACATTTCAAATTGGTTATTTATGCACCATATAAATGTGAATTGATGAATAATAAAATTAACTCTCAATGGAATGTATATCGAGATGAAATACCTTTCCAATTTGAAATTTTTGAATTATAATCCCAATAAAAGAAGTAAATAAAAATTAAACATTAAATAAAATAAATATTTAATAAATCATGATATGATATATCAAAATGGTAATTATACACACCACAAAAAATACATTAGTTTTGGATATGACATTTATGTCATACATGTGAAAGCAGAGATGAAAATACCTTACTACATGAGTAACTTTTGAATAGTGAGATATGCGAAAGAATAACATCAATTGAAAATTTTAAATAAAAAAATAAATAAATTATTTAAATAAAATGTAATAGGGTATTATATAAACCAAAAAAAATAAGGTAGTGGTGAATATAACCAACTCTCTCAATAATAAAAACGAGACTAGAAACCCCCTTACCTTACGCTCCCCTTTAGTAAAACACTCTTTAAAATAATTGATAATGGTTTCAATAATGTTATTAAATAATAACAGAACCATAATCATATTTATAATATCATATTATATCATTTTATTATATATTCTAACCTATTTGTTAATAATATTTCAGTATTTTCATTATTTAGGGTCTTAATTGCCTTGTTTTTCAAGAATTTTTCTACTTGTTATTTTTGTTCCTATTTCTCCTATTTTATTTCATCGTATAAATAATTTAAATAATGATGTAACTATCATATATATATATATAGTAATAAATAAAATTTAGTGATAGGATATGAAATGCACCATTCATGAAGATGGTACACATTACGTATGCATGAACATCGCTTCCATTTTAGTATCGTATTAAAATAAAGAAAAGTAAGTGGTATATATATATATATATGTATGTATATTATCATTATAGTATCATATTTATGTTATATATATCACATTTATTTCCTAAACCCATTGTTTCCTCTAGATAATGGGGATGACCTTGGTTGTTTAAGGTTCAAACATTCCAATCGGTTTCTAATGGGTTTGTTCATAGAACTGGAAACATCCAATGATTCTATATCCATTTGGACCTACTTTCCATAGGTAGGTTCTCCTTAGTTGTGGACTGATGAGGCTTAATAATTTTTATTGGTCGAGAGGATGGGAGGTCGGACTCATCAAATCTTTTTTGGGGGAATTATTGTCTACTCCAGGACTCTCTTTATAGATTTGAGTTATGTTTTTGAATCATTATTAAATTATCAAGTATGAAAATGAGATTTCCTTTATATCTAACAATCAATGATTGATATTTATGAGATTTAGAGAATATTTTATATGTATTTGAGGTTCTTCATTGATAGAGAATCATCTGTATTTGATAGAGATTCTTAGTCAATGGTATCCTTCAACACATTATATAGAAATCTCTTAGCCATTATCATAACCATACTGGTTTTAAAGACACTCAGTGGGGCACTTGATGTTTATTGTCATTCTGAAGGACATGGATTATTTTAGAGTTTAGATCATACCCACAGATGGGCTACCTACGTATCCTTATTTAGAAAAGGAATCATAACCCATGTAGTTCTAGTAAATAAGTATGAAGTTTATGCATGATTTATGGGTCAAAGAAAAGATATGATAATTACTTTTATGCTCTAAGCTCATGTGAGTCATGCTCGGTGTGAGAAAGAAGAGGTATCAGTAAAACCTGATGATTGTGCCACGAAAGATGCAATTATAAAGAATGATGTGGGTCTTATGTATGTATGATTGCCCGGATAGATGAATATTGGGACATACTTCAGAGAAGAAGCCCAAAAACAAGGTCCATAAAAGTATATGTGCTTTATGGAGATTTGGATACATAACTTAGGGCTTAATCCCAAGGAGGATGCCCAAATTAGAGGGGACTTATGATTGGGTTTTATTCCTTGGAAGGAAGCCCATGTAAAGATAAATTAAGACTGGGGATTACTCTTAAAGAGGGGGCCTTGGTTAAGGGGAATTTATATTTTCGGGCTTACTCCAAAAGAGGATGCCCAGATTTGGGAACTTGGGGCTTACTCATAAGGTAGATTCCTAGATTAAAGATCTTGTGACTGGGGCTTACTCCGGATATGGATGCCCAAATTAAAGAAACTTGATGAATGGGGCTTACTCTTGAAAAGGGGGCTCAGGTTAAGAGGAGTTGAGACTTTGGGGCTTACTACTGAGGAGGATGCCAAAGTTTAAGGAACATTATGATTGGGGCTTACTCCTGAGGAGGATTCCCATGTTAAGAGGACTTGAGACTTTGGTAATTACTCCTAAAAAGGAGGCCCTGGTTTAGGGAACTTGGACTAGGGCTTACTCTTGAGGAGGATGCCCAAGTTAGGGAAATTGTGGCTTATTACTAAGAAGGATTCCCATATTAAAGATCCTATCATCTTAAAGGATGAGGTTGAATGAATGAAATCTATAACCTTATTGAAATAAATATATGTAAATCACTAGGTTTTGAGAGATATTCCACATAATTCCTTTCAGATATGGAAGCCAACAAAGGAACCATGCCAAAAATGGACATGAAGAGGGTTTTGAAGGCTAAATCTTGAAGAGGATAAGTGGATTTGAAGAAAAGAATTTAATAAGCAGGAGGTCCACTCAGAAAGAGGTAGGTCCGCAAGTGCTGTTGAGACATGCAAGTACTGGTCATGCAAGTTGTAACGCCCCGACCCCAGCTACCTGGAGTCGGTGCAATACTTCGTAACATTGGCATGATCACAAAAGATCAAGTCTCGAAAGAACGATTAGTTTAGTAGCCTTGGAAACACTAGATACATTCATAAATGTTACATTACATCATAAAGTGAAAAACTAATAACAAAGTCTTCATAGTCCACACTCATATCCTCTTCTGACTATCCCTGCAGGTCATTCATAAAATACTTCTTCACATCCTGGAAAATATTAAAACATTGAAAGGGTGAGCTCAGATGCTCAGTAAGGATAACAACATAGCGGAAACTTTCATAAGAAAACATAAGAATTTAAGGCAATGTATAACTAAAACAAAAGCCTTATTAAACTTGAACTTCAGCATAATATGGAAAAAGTAAAATAAAATAATGCGATTACTTACTCACATGGATATTCTACTAGACAAATAATCACATGAAATATCAATAACCACTTTCATAATGAGGGAATGTATAATGCTATACATTCTGAGACATTTTGTCAAGGCCTCGACCAAGATGTATAAAATGATTAAGGCCTCGGCCAAAACCATAAATCAAATTGGGAAAGGGCCTCAGCCAATTCCACGTCTAGTTGTCTCATGAGACCTACCGATGCATCGAGGAGCTATAGCGGGCTCCACCCGTCACTTATTAAGTCCAATACATTCCTCAAATGAATAGGTTTAAACATAACATAAATATTCGTCATAAAACTAGCATACGAAATGTCAAATATTTCTCCATAAACTATGGATGGTATAAAAATAACACATCCACAGTGAAATATATCACAAATGTTCAATGGAAGTTTTGTATCATAAATCAATTTCAATTAAACTTAAAACCCATCAAAGGATGTTGACATAGATGAAATCAAAGCTATTTGAGAGAAATATCTCTCTTTTTTGAAATCATTTAAAAGTACCATAATAATACATTTACTTTGAAAATATTCTTATAAGATTGTAAGGGAAGCTTCAACGAAGTTATAATGGCTGAAAATAGCCGTACCCGCCGTATAAGTTAAAAAAACATCCTTACCTTAAATTTGTCAAAAAGGTTAAAAAGTACATTGTTTGTAAAATGACGGTAAGATTCCTTTCAAAAAAGTATAAGGGTATAAATGACTTTAACCCATTTTCCATTTAATAGTAAAAATGTTTTGAAAGACATTATTAAGAAACATGGATGTGGATGATAACGAGGTCCCAGTAGATAATTATGTATAAACAACCTTGGATGATGAAGAGGTTGTGAAGTAAACCCTTACCTCGTGTCCGACTTGACTCGACCGCTCTTTAACCTCCTGAATAATAAACTAGAGTTAATCTATACCTTCTTAAGAACCATTTTAAATTTCATTATCCTTTTTATATCACTTATTACAATGATATGAACATTATGTAATTATTTAAGTTAATAACGGTCGTTTTGTCGATCTTTGGTACTTGAGTCAACAATAAACATCGTATAATTACAAGTTGTTTATGTGGTAGAATATCCATTATCTCTAGAATTATATTCATGATTTATATGTCATATATATCATATATATCTAGTATATACATTCATTCAGAATATTACATAACATTTAGAGGTAAGAACTGAAATGCACCGTTCATGGAGACGGTAAGCCGTACGTACGCATGAACGCTACTTTCATTTCTATTTCATATATAATGGAATGAAATCATAATTATATAAAGGTATAATATAGTTCCAGTATAATATCATATATAATATCATTTACTACATCCTTTATACATCCCACATATGGCATTAACGATTCACATCACTTTGAGGGGGCGGTGTTCCGCAATTCATAAAATGAAATTATCGCGTTTACCCATAATGGAAATCCTTAAGTATGACATAAATGAGAAATACAGAAGCATAAGAAAAACATAAACATAATATATATATCATATATGAAAATAGTGTCATCAAAATGGCCACCATTATAGGTGTTAAAAGAATTTGAACAATCATCGTTTCGTGATGCAATATTTCGCCACCCACAAAAACAGTATGTTCTTTAACCATTAGACGAAGGTGTGTGTAAGTGTAAACCAAATACTTATCATAAAAACATCCTAGTATATTTTAGATACTGGTGTTGTTACAAAATAGAGAAATTAAAAGAGTTTAAGGGGTTAGAGAAGCAAAATAAAACAAAACAACATTAGAGAAGGCATTACCTTAAAAATGGGTAACTCTTTTTGATTTGAGCCAAAGGCTTCCTTGGGAAGAATTCTTCCCAAAGTGAGGCTTCTAGGAGTAAGGGATGGAAGTTGGGAGAGTATTTGGGCAGAGTTTGGCTGAGCCAAATGGCGTGAAAGTGTGAATGAGATGGTAGAGGTGGGGGCCTTTTATAAGTGGAGAGGAGGGGCACTCTTGGAAAGTAATTAAATATTACTTTATTATACAATGATTTCCAGATTCTAAAGGTCCCACACTTATATAATTAGAGGATAAGGTGATAAGGGTTCGAAATATACCAATCCAATTGTCTTTGGACAAGTGTATGCCTTGGAGTTTACATTAGCTTTTCATTTTATTAAAATCGTTAAATAATGAGGTCATCGCTGCATCATAATGATGTCATAAAAATTTTAATTTATTTAATGTCTAAAAATTATATAAAAAAATACTATGATGTAGGAAATCTTTTTATCTTTACAATTACTATTTATAGTCAAAAATATGACTTGTATAACCCCATGTAAAAATTGTTTTAGTAAAACATTTCATGTTTGTGTCATTTTTTAATTTAACATTAAATAAAAGGTATTTATGTCATTTTCCAACTAAAGTGGATCCATGGGGTCCCCAAGTTGACCCATGGATTGTCTTGGTCGGCCATGGAACATCCAATGAGGGTAGGACATGTGTCAAGCTCATCCGATATTATTAAAATATTATTTTTACCTTAAACTACACTAATTACCTCTAATCGCGATTAAGAACTTAAAAGTTACTATTCACCAAAATTATTTTAATCTCATTGAACCAAATTTTACTTCTTAATGAAAAACATGTATGTCGGATTTTTGAAAATAAAAACACAGAAGTGGTAATATTTCATTTAAATGAAAAATCATTTATTTAACTACCACTTAGTGGTTTCACTATTCATCAAAAATTGAATTTTTTTAGAACAATGTCAAAATTTATCCCTAAGCTATAATTGATATTCCAAATTCAAAAATGATGTATATTTTACAAAATTCCAAACATATAAGTTGCAATAATTAATTTTATAATTAATTCCCGCTGTCACAACAAATAGCATGTTTTTAAGAAGCAATTTATATCAAAAGATTGGCAATTGTTTATGTCCAATTTCAGTGTTAAATTAATTCTAATGACCACCATTGGATAAAATGGTAAAAATATATTCTAATTATACTTTAAAACCACTAAATAGTATAATTTATCACTATAAATTATTTTTATTAAAAAAGTTGTTTTTAAGTATTTTTCACTATTCATAAAAAATTAGAAGTTCTCAGAAAAATACCAAAAATTCAACATAGGCTAATTTCGATATTTCGAATCCGAAAATGAAGTCAATTTTGAAATAAAAAATTTCTATAATTTTAAAAATTGGTTATTACTATTCATAACGGCTACTTTGATTAGTCGCAGTGTTTTAGAACTCGAAGTTGCGTACAATGCAAGCCATTGAATTATTGAATGAGAAGCGTATCGTGGAAGCTCGGGGTGTTACATTCTCCCCTCATTCAATAAATTGCGTCCTCGCAATTTGAATTTTTTTCTTCGAAAATAAATGGTTGAAAAGAGAAAATACCTTTGTGGAAAACCCACATCGAAAATAAGATTAATAAAATTTAGCCTTAATAAGAGGGAAAGGGAAATGAAAAAGTCACCACCCAATTATGATCTCAATTAGGAGAACATTGGTGGCAATTAGAGACATATAATTGGAGGAAAAATGTAAATATTTGTAGAGAGTGATTGAGGTCATCAATCACAATCAACTGTCAAATTGAGGGCCTCAAAGCCTTCAATCTATGTTGATTTAAAATATCATCAGTTCAACAAGACATAAGGTCTTAGGATAACACATTTTTTTATTTTAATATCCCTTTACTAAAGTTTAAGAATTAATTTATTCATTGAATAAGAGATAGGTATATATATATTTATGCTTGACAATTAGAGTTTCAACCTTCAACTCAACTTTCACTCAAAAAGATAATAGAACTCAAAAATATTATACTTATCCTAATTGTATAAGGTTCCAAATGTTAACACATACCATTTAGATTAGTAAAATTATTTTGTAATAACTAGGGACTTCCTCTAGGCTAGTGGTAGGAAATAAAGTCCTGTCTCACTATGGTTGTGGGTTCGATTCCTGCAGCTTTGTCCGATGCGACGGGTTATGCCCCACCCTGCAGGTTGTCCTTTTCCTAAAACTATAGTATTATAATATTCCAAAAATAATCTTCAGAAATGTTTTTAACTTAAACAATACTATCCAAAGATCAACTTAATACATCCCAACCTTTATAGTTATCCAAAATACCTCTATCCAAACTTTCTCTAAAAGGTCTCTTAATTCCAAAATCAATTTATCAGATTCCCCAAACAAATTAAAGTTTCTTTTATTGTCACATACTAAAAATATAATTACCTTCATCATTTTAAAACCTTACTAAAATCAACAAGTACTGCAGTACAATCCATATATATATATCACATTATTCTAATAACCAGAATATAATCCATGAGTCCAAAAGCACCAATACATTAGTTATTCTGCTTCAACTGTAGTAACAACATAAGATTGTCCTTGTTCCCTTGGCCTTTTCTGAGGTAAGTTTTCCTGATGCTTAGGACATTCATTTGCATAATTCCCCATTTCCCTACAATTGTAGCATTCAATATTGATAGCCTCTTTCTTTCCCTTGCAATCACGCGCCTGGTGACCTTTTTCTCCACATTTATAACAAACTCCCACTCCTTTTAGGCAAGTACCAGGGTGATTTTTCCCACAATTATCACATAATGGAAAATACTACTTTCCCCTTTTCCCTTTATCTGTCTCTTGTTCCACCGTTCTCTTCTTCTCTTGCTTTACTTTGTTGTCATAAGACTTAGAGAATTCCTTTTCTGTCTTGATAGCACATGAGACAATATCTTCGTATGTTGAGAAAGATTGTGAAACTAAAGCTCTAAGGAGAAATGGTTTTAACCCATCAAAGAAACAATCAATCTTACCTCTTGGGTTACATATATAATCTGCAGCATACCTCGCCAACCTTGTAAAGTTGGCCTCATACTTTGCGACATTCTCATCCTCCTTTTGTCTCAGACTCAGAAATTGCCTTTCCATATCTGCTCGATGGTCATGAGGAAAGTATTTTTCTAAGAAAAGCTCTGGGAACTCCCTCCATTCCATATTCGATGCGTCATCATCTTCCTTTGTATTTTGAATCAATGACCACCATTGATCGGCATCTCCAGTGAGGCGGTAAACTGCCATGATAACCTTCTCCCTTTCACTACTCCCCAAGGCGTGGAATATTTTCTATAGGGAGTTTATCCATTGCTCAGCTACTAATGGATTTTTACCCCCATTAAATGTTGGTGGTTGTTGCCTCATGAAGCGGTCTAACATTGATCCTCCACGTTGTGGATCAGGGTGCTCCATACGAGTAAGGTTATTATTCATAACCTAAGTTAGTTGTCCCAGTATGGTAATAAGTTGATCAGCACCAGTTGTATCTCCAGATCCACAATAATTATCTTGGGCAGGAGGGAAATACCTACACGGAGTGCGTGTATTGATACGGTTTACATTACTTCCACTAGGCGCCATTTCTAAACAATGGCATAAACTAGATTAGTTTATGAATCAAAATACATAATTCCATACTTGTAAAATACTTAACATAAATTGAACTATTTATGGACATAATCCATAATCATAAAAATGTTTTCTTTGAGGAAGTATATACTCATAACCCTTCATAGTGGTTTGTAAAGAAAATGAGAATTATCCAAAGCATATCCCCCGGGAGTGTCGTAACCAAGAGTGCAGCAAGGCCCGTTGTCGTGCACCAGTTCCCGTTCGAGTCTAGCTCAAAGCGGTGTTTTCGGTTTTTACCCCTAGGTACATCTGTGCCAGAGCCGCCTCTACCTGCTTGTATCCAGATAGGGATGTATTGCTCAGAAAACTCACAAAATCTCTACAATAACAAAATTCTAGGAAGTTCTTCTATACTAATCCTCAAAGTCTATCTTTGGGCTATGTGCTCTAATCAGAGTTTATCTAAATCTAGCTTCCAAAGTTAGTACTAAACTCCCTCTGATACCAACTGTAACGCCCCGAACCCAGCTACCCGGAGTAGGTGCATTACTTCATAACATTGGAATGATCACAAAAGATCAAGTCTCGAAAGACCGATGAGTTTAGTAGCCTTGGAAACACTAGATACATTAATAAATGTTACATTACATCATAAAGTAAAAAACTAATAACAAAGTCTTCATAGTCCACACTCATATCCTCTTTTGACTATCCCTACAGTTCATTCATAAAATACTTCTTCACATCCTGGAAAATATTAAAACATTGAAAGGGGTGAGCTCAGATGCTCATTAAGGATAACAACATAGCGGAAACTTTCATAAGAAAACATAAGCATTTAAGGCAATGTATAACTAAAACAAAAGCCTTATTAAACTTGAACTTCAGCATAATATGGCAAAAGTAAAATAAAATAATGCCATTACTTACTCACATGGATATTACACTAGACGAATAATCACATGAAATATCAATAACCACTTTCATAATGAGGGAATGTATAATGCCAGACATTCTGAGACATTTTGTCAAGGCCTCGACCAAGACGTCTAAAATGATTAAGGCCTCAGCCAAAACCATAAATCAAATTGGGAAAGGGCCTCGGCCAATTACACATCTAGTTGTCTCATGAGACCTACCGATGCATCGAGGAGCTATAGCAGGCTCCACCCGTCACTTATTAAGTCCAATACATTCCTCATATGAATAAGTTTAAACATAACACAAATATTCGTATTAAAACAAGCATACGAAATGTCAACAATTTCTCCATAAACTATGGATGGTATAAAAATAACACATCCACATTCAAATATATCACAAATGTTCAATGGATGTTTTGTATCATAAATCAATTTTAATTAAACTTAAAACCCATCAAAGGATGTTGACATAGATGAAATCAAAGCTATTTGAGAGAAATATCTCTCTTTTTTGAAATCATTTAAAAGTACCATAATAATACATTTACTTTGAAAATATTCTTATAAGTTTGTAAGGGAAGCTTCAACGAAGTTATAATGGCGGAAAATAGCCGAACCCGTCGTATAAGTTAAAAAAACATTCTTACCTTAAATTTGTCAAAAAGGTTAAAAAGTACATTGTTTGGAAAACGACGGTAAGATTCCTTTCAAAAATGTATAAGGGTATAAATGACTTTAACCCATTTTCCATTTAATAGTAAAAATGTTTTGAAAGACATTTTTAAGAAACATGGATGTTGATGATAATGAGGTCCTAGTAGATAATTATGTATAAACGACCTTGGATGATGAAGAGGTTGTGAAGTAAACCCTTACCTCATGTCCGACTTGACTCGACCGCTGTTTAACCTCCTGAATAATAAACTAGAGTTAATCTCTACCTTCTTAAGAAACATTTTAAATTTCATTATCCTTTTTATATCACTTATTACAATGATATGAACATTGTGTAATTATTTAAGTTAATAACGACCGTTTTATCGATCTTTGGTACTTGAGTCAACAATAAACTTATTATAATTACAAGTTGTTTATCTGGTAGAATATCCATTATCTCCAGAATTATATTCATGATTTAGATGTCATATATATCATATATATCCAGTATATACATTCATTCATAATATTACGTAACATTTAGAGGTAAGAACTGAAATGCACCGTTCATGGAGACGGTAAGCCGTACGTACGCATGAACGCTACTTTCTTTTATATTTCATATTTAATGGAATTAAATCATAATTATATAAAGGTATAATATAGTTCCAGTATAATATCATATATAATATCATTTACTTCATCCTTTATACATCCCACATATAGCATTAACGATTCACATCACTTTGAGGGGGCGGGAGTCCGCAGTTCATAAAATGAAATTATCGCGTTTACCCATAATAGAAATCATAAAGTATGCCATAAATGAGAAATAAAGAAGAATAAGAAAAACATAAACATAATATATATATCATATATGAAAATAGTGTCACCAAAATGGCCACCATTATAGGTGTTAAAAGAATTTGAACAATCATCGTTTCGTGAGGCAGTATTTCACCACCCACAGAAACAGTATGTTCATTAACCATTAGACGAAGGTGTGTGTAAGTGTAAACCAAATCGTTATCATAAAAACAACCTAGTATATTGTAGATACTGGTGTTGTTACAAAAGAATGGAATGAAAAGAGTTTAAGGGGTTGGAGAAGCAAAATAAAACAAAACAATATTAGAGAAGACATTACCTTAAAAACGGGTAACTCTTTTTGATTTGATCCAAAGGCTTCCTTGGGAATAATTCTGCCCAAAGTGAGGCTACTAGGAGTAAGGGAGGGAAGTTGGGAGAGTATTTGGGCAGAGGTTGCTCGAGCCAAATGGCTTGAAAGTGTGAATGAGATGGTAGAGGTGGGGGCCTTTTATAAGTGGAGCGGAGGAGCACTCTTGGAAAGTAATGAAATATTACTTTATTATACAATGATTTTCTGATTCTAAAGTTCCCAAACTTATATAATTCGAGGATAAGGTGATAAGGGTTTGAAATCTACCCATAAAATAGTCTTTCGACATGTTTAAGCCTTGTATTTTACATTATCTTTCCATTTTATTAAAATCGTTAAATAATGAGGTCATCGCTGCATCATAATGATGTCATAAATAATTTAATTTATCTAATGTCTAAAAATTATAAAAAAATAGTATGATGTAGGAAATCATTTTATATTTCCAATGACTATTTATAGTAAAAAATATGACTTGTATAACCCCATGTAAAATTTTTTTTAGTAAAACATTTCATGTTTGTGTCCTTTTTTACTTTAACATTAAATAAAAGGTATTTATGTCATTTTCCAACTAAAGTGGCTCCATGGGGTCCCCAAGTTGACCCATGGATTTTATTGGTCAGCCATGGCACATCCAATGAGGTTAGGACATGTTTCAAGCTCATTTCATATTATTAAAACATTATTTTTACCTTAAACTACACTAATTACCTCTAATCGCGATTAAGAACTTAAAAGTTACTATTCACCAAAAATTATTTTAATCTCATTGAACCACATTTTACTTCTTAATGACAACCATGTATGTCGGATTTTTGAAAATAAAAACACAGAAGTGGTAATATTTCATTTTAAATGAAAAATCAGTTATTTAACTACCACTTAGTGGTTTCACTATTCATCAAAAATTGAAGTTTTTCAGAACAATGCCAAAATTTCACCCTAAGCTATAATTGAAATTCCGAATTCAAAAATGATGTCTATTTTAAAATATTCCAAACATATAAGTTTCAACAATTAATTTTATAATTAATTCATGCTGTCACAACAAATAGCATGTTTTTAAGAAACAATTTATATCAAAAGATTGGCAATTGTTTATGTCCAATTTCAATGTTAAATTAATTCTAATGACCACCATTGGATAAAATGGTAAAAACATATTCTAATTATACTTTAAAACCACTAAATAGTATAATTTATCACTATAAATTATTCTGATTAAAAAATTTGTTTTTAAGTATTTTTCACTATTCATAAAAAATTAGAAGTTCTCAGAAAAATACCAAAAACTCAACATAGGCTAATTTCGATATTCCGAATCCAAAAATGAATTCCATTTTGTAATATAAAATTTCTATAATTTAAAAAAGTGGTTATTAGTATTCATAATGGCTACTTTGATTAGTCGCGGTGTTTTAGAACTCGAAGTTGCGTACAATGCAAGCCATTGCATTATTGAATGAGAAGCGTATTGTTGAAGCTCAGGGCGTTAAAAAAGTATTCTTGCGTGACACATGTGTACTTGCGTGACAGTTAACCCATAGGGTAATAATTGGGAGAGACTTGGCTCAAGCCCTTAGTATTATCCCTAAAGGCATCCAAAAGTGTGGTGCAAAAGTTTTGTTGAAGGCTTAAGGTGGCACGCATGTGTCTTCATTCCCTTAAGGGTTAGACACTGAGGCGCGCAAGTGTCGGTGAATTTCAACACATAGTCCTTGTTCCCCCTCTTTAGATCTTCCATTCTAGGTAAGAAATTACCTATGTAGTGTTTAGAAGACTTCAAGTAGAGACTAGGGCACTAGGAGCTTAAATCTATCTTTTGGAATTTTTTGTCCCCAAAATGGGGGGCCTACAAGGGGTATTTATAGGCTACTGAAGACCTTGGGAGAAAATCAAATAGGGAGCGCATGTCACCTACGCACCCAATATGTGGCGCGCAAGTATACTTGTGCGGCCATGATGAAACTTGCGCGGCCTATGGTCAAACAAATCCTTGTTCATGCCATTGTCAATTTTTGATGTTTCTTCAAAGGATGAATCTATTTCTGCTAAGGTATTCCCCCTTTTCAGTCGTTAGACTCTATGATGGAAAGGAGCGTAAAAAAAAGCCCCCCCTCAGAGTTGGACCTGAAAGGAAGGCGGGTTTGACTCTGAGGTAAAGGATAAAACCAAGGAACTGTGGCATGGATGTTTTGAGCGTGCAGGTAGCGGCGTGCAGGTGAGAGTTGTGCAGGGTACGACGCGCTGGGTACAACCTTGGCCTATAAATATGCAGCCATTCTCACGCAAAGAAACCGGATTTCAAACCTTTTCACTCTCTCCACGTAGGTTTATCTCATCGCGCAAGTGTCTTGATTTTCCACGGTTCATTACTTATGTTCGTGTCGTGCTTCTGCAGAGGTAGTTTGACTTGCATGGTGATATCTGTGCACCCAAACTTGCGCGACATGATTAGACTTGTGTGCCAACATGGGACCTCCGTTCCTTAATTCCTTATCCATTTTCTCTAATTTCTTCAAAAAGTTTATGAAAAATAAAGTTACTAATAAGTCAATTATCTAAACTTTGGGCAGATTAAATGGCTACTAGAAGAATCGGAACGACTGATGAACTGGCTAGAAAGTGGATTGATGATATGATGAATGTTATTGGCCATGATTACTATAATATCTGCGACATCACTATCCCAGATCTGGCCAAGTACTTGAAGAAGTATCACCTTAATTTCCCACAAAGTATTTACCTGCCTCTGTATGGGCATGATAATCTGCAAGAATTCAACATTCCAGAGCCAAAGAACTATCTCCTGCATTCTTGGTTTCAAACTTACACCAATTTTTCTTCAGAAAATATCTCAATGGAGGATCATTTGATAATACTGGAATAGTGGAGAAGGCCTACATAATGCATCATAGCCCTTGTGCCCCATATCTGAAACCTCACAATCCTGATATGTAACCACATTGTTATCCTTCAATCTTCAGAAATTATCAGATGGATCAATCCAAAGGCTGGAAGAAGAGTTGGGGATTTCGTCCTGGAGGAGGTGTGAAGCCAACTAGGATGTGGGAATATTGGGTGCGACAAAACTATGAAGAGTTTGTCGAGGATTTGAAAGGAGTTGCAATATAGGAAGCCATCTGGGCTGGGCAGACATATGTCTATAGGAATGATGACTTTATGCCGGAGCTAATCAGCCGCTGGAGCCCAGAAACCAATTCTTTCCATCTGACACTTGGATAAGTACGCATCAGTTTATGGGATGTCTACAAGATCTCGTGGGCTCTAATTTTGGGTGATATGTATGATGAATTCATCCCCCAAGGCGACAAGGAATGATTTGGATAAGACTCCATCTTTGGATCGAGAATTATTGAAAATTTTCTACAATATCAAGAACTCAAAGTCCTAAAAAACTCATTCTAGAAAGGATATTTATCAAAAGGAGTGTATGGATATGTTTCTTACGAAGAAGGAGGTGAAGGGGCCCACCTGTACTTTTCTTACTACCTGCCCTAGAACAGAGAAGCATAGTGCTTCTGGCACATTCTGGCCAACTCTAGAAGCAGGAGAATTTGAGAAGTGGGGTTACGAAGTGGATTAGAGAATCCCAAAAAAGACCCGTCTGGAGGGCTTCTTATCCTTGTGTCTCAGTGTTTATCTTTTTCTAGTCAGGGACTTGAAGGGAGGAATCAGGTCAGGGACCTTTGCTGTGGCAGCTAAGTTGGCTAAGAGGTGGGTTGGCCACCCCATTTTGGCAAAGATTCACTGGAGCTTACTCCATGTCTTTATGGATATGTCTCCTTTGAGAATAGTAGGGCCATTCCATGTTTTTTGGGGATGGATCACCACTCATTTCAGGACATATGCTGTACAAAACAGAGTACAGGATCTTGGAAGCTCTTTCAGGCCATCAGTGCAGGCATTTCCTAGAATTACACCATTAGCTCTCAACTCCTATGATATGAAGGTGAGGCTAAGCATGTTCAAGGAATTAAATTTCTTTCCTTATGGAAACCCACCAACTAGGAAGTTTGTTTATGATGGAACAGCCGACCAGGAACTAAGGTCATACATGCTAGCTTACAGAGATGGTGTATTGGCCATAATGATTGATGGATAGATTATATGCGAGGCCTATGCTCCATACAGATTTGAACGCCAATTAAAGTGTCTGCAGCAGACTATTGTATCCCCTTCTATGCATGTCAGGTCAGAGCAGCATCAGATGGTTTCCCAACAACTATGGTTTCTGACATATGTGGAGAAGACCGAGGCAATGTTTAATCTACCAGCTGCTAAATCGGCGAGTAACTTGACTACATGGTATGCCAAGAACTGGATAGCATCAAACCATGAAAGGGTACTGAATCATCCGGTTCATCAGGTGGGGAAAAATAAAAGAACTGTAGAGAAAGAAACCCTTCTTATAGAAGGTGACTCTTACCCACCTGGAGCTGATTCACCAGGTTCATCACACAGGGCTGACTCGTTGGATTCCCCAGATGGGGATGATGAGGCGCAGCATGTGACAAAGAGGCCTTATGCCAGATATAATCCTCCTGTCAGAATCAAGAGACCAACTACATCGACTCCTAGTGAGTTACTTCATTGGGGAAATTTAATCCCCATTACTTTATAGAGAAAAAAGTTTTATTTTCTAATCCTTTATCTGTAGTTTCAGGAGCTGGTAAGAAGCCGAGGTCCATGATTATAGGACCCTCCTCACAGCCTTCTAGTACACATGCTGAATATCTACGACCAGAGGCTGTCCATACATGGTGGAGTTTATATTGCGATGTTGAAACAACCTGGCTGGATATGTGAGAGGGGCTACACATACCTAGAATAGGGAATCTTTGGGCCTCTATCTATATATGTTTCAAGGATAACCCCGATGAAGTGCGGGCTTACATCAGAGAGTTAGAGATGCTCATATATGCCACCGATGATTTTATTCCTGTCACCAATAGGGTGAAGGAAATGATAGATCGTGGCACCAATGAGAGGACTACTGCTTCCAGAGATGAGGAGTGGCACAATTACGTGGCTCCTGAAGATGTAAGTCTCTTTCCATATTTTCTTTGCATCTTAATTATAGTTAAATCTTTGTTACTCAAGGAAATTATTTTCTCCATCCTACAGATTGCAAAGAATGGAACAGCTGAGGTTCCTTCATCACTGTATAGCCCTGGTGGTACTGCCATTGGGTCTAATGAATCTCCTTGCGAGCCGGGCAAGGTATCTCCAGGCCAGAAAGCCATTGAGGTGGAGTTAGACATGGCTCTTCATTCTCCAAATCATTTATTTGGAGATGATGATTTCATCACTCCCAAAAAGCTGAAGACAAAGACATCAAAGGAAAAAGTCCATAGTTCAATGCTTCATTAGTAGTGGTAAGTCCTTCAGATAGTAATGAGTCTTAACTCATTAAAAGATTTCTCATACTTTTTGGTATTTCAGGGGATTTTTCAATTTCCCCTTTGAGGGAGAGGACTGACCCTCCTCTAAGAACTATGGAGGGTGCTGGTGAATAGTCGCAAATTCATGCTGACTTCGCTGCTACTAAGGAAGAGCCATCATCTGTTCCTAGTATCGCTCCTACTGCTGCTGTAAAGAGAGAAGATCATGATTCTGGTAAATTAACAATGCTTCAAAAGATATTGAATGAAAACATCAACTGACTTCCATTATGTGATACGTTAGGTTCAACCTCTGCACCAGAGCATTTGGCGGCCACAGTAACTGATGCCGTAATTTTATATGAAGAATTTGTCTGGGGTTAGAGGCTAAAGGATGAGGGTCTCCAAAAAGACACATCAAATACTCCCACTGATGAGACTAACCAGGAATCTAAGATACCATTGGATGAAATGATGAAACTTGGAACATATTTTGAAGACTTTTTAGATCATGTTAAATTACAATGTAATTTATATGATTTTGGATGTGAGTGTTATACTTCGTCCAGTTAAAATAAATTCTTATTACATCTCTGACCATGATTGGTTAAAATTTGTAGTTCCATCTATGCAAGCTACTGAACTGCCAATGCCTGAAGGGGGTATAGACAACCCTACTATTGCAGAGACACTAGCACAAGTGGAGCTGAACCCGGTAGAGCTTCTGGAGACTCTTCTTGAAAATCCCGTTGAAGCTAGGAAAGATGGGGAGGAGCCTTATCATGCTGCTGATCTACAGTTGGGTAAGAGATAACCATATTTTTGGCTAGAATTAATTTTCAAGAAAACATAATCAACATTTGTTATACTTTGAAAACTAACCAAAACTTTCAATTGACTATGTAGGGCCATCAATTTCAGGGGCTAGATCTGGAGGTGAAGCCTCAGCCTCTGCCCCAATGGGAATAAAAAGTGATGTAACAAGGGTCAGGGGGGGAGGAGTAGAATAGGGTACTTCTTTAAGTGCATTAATTCCAGATTATATTCCCCCCTGTGATAGTGATGCCAAATCAGACTCAAAGGTATAAAAGGCACTCCAATTTTCATGTCACAAGGCATGGAAGAAAATATGGAAGATCATATCTGAAGTGACTCTTGAAGAGATGTCATCGATGATCCCCCGACTATCATCCCTATTCGTCATGATGGGAGTTGGCAGTTTTGGATATCAAGAGATCCATGTCGCGGTGAAACAAGTCATTTTAAGGAGGGAGAAAGAGTAGATGTACCGTCAAGTCCTGACCAGAGTAAGGTTGTTAACCAATGTCAGCGAATTTGAGGCTACGTTGTCCTGAGATGAAGCTGATCATGCTGCCAAGTTGAAGGAGCTAAAGTATAAAATCAAGAAGAAAGTTGTCCAGCAGATGCACCTTCAGCAACAGTTAGATGCTGTTACTAGGGAACTTGACCAGCTTAACAATTCATTGGAAGGAGTTAAAACAAATGGTATTAAATCCATTGCAGATGCCAAGAAATCAATCTATCAAGATGAAAAGTGTAAAGCTAGTTGAGTGCATGAACTTCAAGTGGCTGCTGATGAAGCTCGGGATACCGTAAATCAAATGAAGAGTTATGTTGAAAGTCTTTTGTAACCCCTGAAAAAGGGAAGAGACTCAAGTCTGTGGATGTCTTTATAACTCTTTTACATCAATGAAAAACACCTCCATCTTCAATCATTTATGTATGCCTTCTTTTTCTACATGCTTTAAATTTTTCCTAAGCCAATGGGTCTAGTAATCATAGTTTGATTTTTTCTAGGATTATAAAAATTGCCCTACAAACATTGAATCTATTTATTGCTCAAGTTTACCTAAATCATACGAAATGTATGTTTAGTGAGTTGGGACTTGACTTTTGTTCAGAGTTCCCCTGTCTTTTGTGGGAAGTTTAAAGTCATGCACGTCGGACATAAAAAAGGATAATGTTTTAGGTCGAATATCGTTGACTGAATGTATTAAAATTAACTCAATTCTTTGATAATTTATCTAAAAACATATTACCACACTCATGTATGGGGTAAAACATGTAAACTATGACTTAAGAAATTATGAATCTGAGGAATGATATGAAAAAACGGCCAAGAGGCATTAGAAAAAGTATTTTCTAAGAGTGAAGTTACTATTATTTAACAAACCTGTTAGGGGGTTGAATAATGCAGGGCTGCCTAAGAGCATTGGCTGCATAGTCAAATAATAGCATCTTTTGGATGACAGGTCTGTTATGTAGACAGTTTATGCAAGGCCGCCTAAGGGCACATACTGCATAGTCAGGAAAAAGAACTCTCAGAAATTTTACTTTTCTATTACTAAAAAGCCAGTGAAAGTTTAGGGAGATTTAAATTTCCCAAAGCATAGAGTCTGCTGTAAGGAGAGAGGTACTTGAATATGGAGAGGACATTTCCAATCAAGATTGTCAACGAATTGGATGAATTTCACTCCGGTGAAGGTCTGACCCAAACGCAGGGAAGGGAAATATAAACCATATACTTGAATACTTTTAAATCATGAAATAGATTATGGGAAAAATATGTTAAGGATTGATATTTTTGCAAATCCCTACATATTGTTGTTAAGAACACTAAAGGAAAAAGAGGATTTCTTCCCAATAATGAAGTTACCATTATTTAACAAACCTGTTAAGGGGTTGAATTATACAGGGCCGCCTAAGGGCATTGGCTGCATAGTCAAATTATAGCATCTTTCGGCTAACAGGTATGTTATGTAGACTATTTATGCAAGGTCTCCTAAGGGGACATGGTACATAGTCAAGAAAAATAATTCTCAGGTATCATACATTTTGTGACCAGATGTCAAGAAAAGGGTCACAGAGATCTGGAAGTATTTAAGGTTTGGAGTATGACACATCAAAATGGGCATTATTGAATGCATGTAGAGATACACAGACCAATGCTAACCATAATCATGTTGTGGATGGGTCCTAAATTGAGATGTTGGACTTCACTACATATCTCATTTGAATGAGAATCAAGCCAAATGTAGTTCTTGAAATATAGTTTAACATCATCTGGGAAGAGAGTATATGAGATCTTAGATTAGGGTCATAAAGCACATACCATAACAATGAATACACAGTGTGTATTTTATAATCCTGATGTGAATGAAAACCATAGTTTTCATACCACATTCTTGTTTTCACAGGGGGAATTTTCAGCCAAGGGACTGAAAGTGGAATTTGGGTTAGGCCCAAAGGGTTGGGGCTAGATTCGAGGGATGCTCGAACGTTCCTACATATGCCATAAGGATGGGAATCAAGCCGCGTGTTGTTCTTGAAATACCCTATGTACAGATTTGGTTCTGGGGGCGGCTTCATGAATCAACATCGTATGAGATGGAGGTGAACCAATGTGAAGAGATTGGTTTTGGGCTTAAACCTCAGGAGGTTACCTACGAACCCAACCTAGAAGGCAAGGATCATAGTCCGTGTAGTTCAATTGAAGAGTGAATTGGTAAAGAAGTTGTTCTTGAGGACAATGACCTAAATATGGTTTTCAGACTTACGCATGGTTAGTGGCCCAGAGAAGGTGTTATGGTTTATGTTTACTCTAAGCTCACGTGAGTCATACTTGGTGTGAGAAATAAGAGATAGAAACAACCTTAATGATGCACAGTTTAACATCATGTTTGGACTAAGGGGTGACTGTGAAGTTTAAATTCATGCAGTGCGGACATAGGGGACTGTGCAGTTTAGTGTCATGTAGTAAAGAGAACACAGTTTAATGTCATGCTGGACAAAAGGGGTACAATACAGTTTAATTTCATGTTGGATGATGGAGTGTTGTACAGTTTAGCATCGTGTAGATGGGACATATTATGTACTTTTTCAAAGTTTAACGTCAAGTGGGACAAATAGGTGCACAGTTTAACATCGTATATCTAGGACGATGGTTATGCATTTTAACGTCTTGCTGGATGTAAGGGACTTTTGTACAGTTTAGCTTCATGTAGCTAGGAAGTCATAGTTTAACGTCATGTTGGACGTACTGTATTTGTGTTACACAAAATACATCCTAAAAAATATTTCATTGGTTGGAGTCGTGATGAGTTCTCCATCCATTGAGATTAAAGAATAACCTCCATTAGAGTAGTCCTTATGTATTGAGTAAGGTCCTTCCCATTTTGGCGCATGCTTAGGAGGTTTCTTTC
The DNA here is from genome assembly GCA_963277665.1 of Viscum album. NCBI lineage: Eukaryota > Viridiplantae > Streptophyta > Magnoliopsida > Santalales > Viscaceae > Viscum > Viscum album. Next base: position 1,609,281,143 of record OY728142.1, read on the forward strand.
CTGGTATCATTGGAGTTCTGAGAACCAATACCAATTCTCCCTGAATGAATGAACAAAGAAGAACTCTTTTGTTGAAAGATCATGGTATTCGATTATGATAGACTTCCAAGTGATGTAGGGTGCACAATCTTTTCTCATCTAGTCATTTCAATTCATCCAATCAATTTTGAGATTTTTCATCTGTAGATGACTGATCACAAATGGATACTCTGAGTGAATGTAATTGAACTTCAATGGGAAAGACTTATTCTTTTCCATATACCAATGAATATGGAGTTGACCGCGTTGCAGTGCGGGTGGTGGTTCGATAAGCCCATAAAGCATGAAAGAGTTTATCAGGCCCTGATTTCTTATCTTTATCCACCATATTTTGCAGTATGATTGAAAGAGTCTTATTGAAGTCTTCTATTTGGCCATTGGCCGCTGTATGATACTGAGATTAATGGTTGGATTTGATGTGGTATTCTTGATACAACTTCCTTATCTTGGATAAACCGAAGTTGGTGCCATTATTTGTCAATATGGTATGAGGGACACCAAATCTGGTAATGATGTTAGACTTGATGAAGCTAACAATGCTTTTAGAAATAACTTCTTTGAGAGGTATTTCCTCTGCCCATTGGGAAAATAAATAAGTAGTAGTAAGAACATACTTAAACTTCTTGGATGTAGCCGAAGGGTAAGGTCCCACTACATCCATGCCCCATGTGGAAAATGGCCACGAGTATTAAGCTGTATGAAGCAACTCTGGGGGTTGATGAATGAAGTTGGAACATACTTGGCAAGAATGACACTTCTTAGTGAACTAAACACAATCTTGTATCATTGAAGGCCAAAAGTATCCAAGCCTTCTAATTTTATCAGATAGTCTATGTCTAGACTGGTGGGCACCACAAAATCCTACATGTACTTCTTTCTTGCAACAATTGTCTCTTCACCATTAATACAACTGAAGAGAACTCCATCAAAACCTCTTTTGTAGAGAATTTTTCTTATGTGATTAGGGCTATCATAAATAGTAAAATTGACCACACGTCACCAGATTTGTTATTTCTCAGCTCTATCAGGTGGAAGTGTTCTATTTTGAAGGTATTCCCTGATAGGTGTCATCCATCCTGTAGTATGAACATATGGTTCATAAATGGGACTAGTTTCATTAATTTTCTCTCTTCTGGTCTATACATAAGGTGAAATTGTACAATAGTGGGAAATATGAATGATTATTTTGTCCCAATTTGGATCTGTCAGAGCTGTGGCTATATTAGACAGTGCATCAGCTTGGGCATTTTTTGATCGTGGGACATAAGAAAATGTCGGTTCTGAAGGAAATTCCACCATTAACTCTTTGACGTAATCATACAAAGGGATTAACTCTTCTTTTATGATGGCATAATCCCCATTTACTTGTTTGATTTCCAGGTCTGAATCACCTTTCACCATTAAGTGATTCACTTGTGCTTGATGTGCTAACTCTAATCCTGCGATGAGAGCTTGATATTCTGCTTCATTATTTGTACCGCCTTCCCACAATAAGAAGGAATAAGGTAGCACCGCCTTTTCTAGAGAAATGATCACAATTCCTAACCCAACTTTATTGAATTTTGGATCTTCCATTTTCTTCCTTGTTGGACTTCTGGAAGCACCATCAAAGTACATTTCCCATGTTTGAAGATTAACTTAAATTGAAAAGACTTACTTGTCATGAAGTTCAATATCTAAAGATGTATGTTTTACTGAAGGGTGTTTAGCAAGTAAATCAGAAATAGCTTGTCCATTTATTGCCTTTTAAGACACATATTTGCTATCAAATTGCTGCAAAATTACTTCCCACCTTGCCAGATGTCCTGTAAGCATTGGACGACTGAGGATGAATTTGAGTGGGTTATTATGAGATACCAATTGGACCTCGTGATGATGCTGGTAGAGTCTCAATTTCTGAACTGCAAATATTAATGCTAGGAATCACTTTTCAATACATGAATATGAGGTTTCTGCTTCATGCATAGTCTGACTAAGATAGTTAAGGTTGTTTTCATTCCCAACATCATTATTTTGGGAAAGGAAGGAACCAAATGATCACTCTAATGATGTCACATAAAGAATAAGTTGTCTTCCTTCAACAGGTGGAATTAATACCGGTGGACTCAAGAGATATTTCTTGAGAATATTGAATGCTTCTTAACATTATTCAGTCCACTGGTAAGTGACTCTCTTCTTCATCAATTTGGTGAAGGGTAAACATTTAACTGCCAAATTTGTGATGAAACGCCAAATATAGTCCAAGTTTCCTTAAATTCCTATCTAATAATTCTAATTTCTAGGAGGTGACATACCAAGTATTTACTTTTGATTCTCTGGATTGACTTCAATACCACAATGGCGTACAACAAAGCTGAGAAATTTTCCTGAGGTTACCCCAAAAGCACATTTTAAGGGGTTCATCTTCAAATTGTCTTGTCGATGTTTGTGGAATATGATTTCCAAATCAGAAAAGTGATTATAAATTTGTCTGGATTTAACCACCAAATCATCCACATAACATTCAAAAAACTTCCCTAAAAAGGGTTTGAAGATATGATGCATGGAACGCGGATATGTTGTGCCAGCATTCTTCAGGCCAAAGGGTATTACCTGATAGGAAAACACACCCTGAGGGGATCTAAAGGCTGTATATTCTTCATCTTCTGGAGCCATTCGTATTTTATTATACCCGGAATATCCATCCATGAAGGAAAGTGCTTTATATCTAGTTGTTGCATCAATTAAGATTTTTGAGATTGGAACTGTAAAATCATCCTTGTGAAAATGCCGATTAAGATATCTGAAATCAATGAAAAATCTAATTTGTCTATTCTTATTTTTCAAAGGGACAATATTAGCCAACCATTTGGTATATTGTACTTCTTTGGTGAATTTAGCTTTGATAAGCTTATCAACATCAGCTTCAATTTTGGAAGCATAATATGGGTGTGTTCTTCTTGCTGCTTACGTGAATCCTCGATGTTCTTCTGGAAAACCCAAACGATGAGTAGCAACATCCGGATCAAGGCTTGGAATCTTTGTATTGTTTCGAGAAAATATATATCCATTTTGCTTTATAAATGGAATATACATTTCTTTCTCTTCAAGAGTTATGGCCGCACTAATTAAAGTGGGGCGTGGATCTTCTTTTGTACCCATATTTATTTCTCTGAGTTCATCCACAGTGGTAGAGATAACCTCTTCAAATGATGGAGGAGAATCCCTGAGATCTTCCTCTTCTTCTTCATCATGTGTTATTTCTTCTATTTCTACATGCATAGTAGATGATGAAGTAGAATTTCCATGATCAAGAGAGATGTTAAAATTTGAACATCTTGAAGAATAAGCAACCAATTCTGACCCTGTTGATGACGAAGGGTCTTGCTTGGGTAATAAAGAGGATATGATGGATTGAGAATCGACATCATAATTTATCTTTGAAATTTCTATTACTTCTTCTGGCCTGGTTGGAGAAGTATAGACTTGCTGGATTTAAGCGGATGAAATGAATACATCTCGATTTGAGCTTTCATCATTTCCCGGTGAATCAACAATTTCTCCCTCGCTGTCTGGCTTGATTTCTGTAATTTACATTATGGAAGTTTCCATAATAGTATTTGGATTCAGTTTTATCCATTCAATTTGACTGATAGGAAACACATAATATATACTCACATATATGAATGGGTTTACTAGAATCTTTTCAAAACCATATGGAGCATTAACATTGGTAACCTCCCTTGTTGTGGATTTATCCTTACCATACATGTGATAGAATTCCACCTCAATATATTGAGATAAACATGTTTTGAATTGGTATTTATCACCATAAAATGTTCCAATTTGACCATAGAAACAATATTTAAGATATTGATGGTATGATGAAGGGATAATCGCATGTTGATGTAGCCAAGGTCTTCCAAGAAAAATGTTGAAAGCTGTGTCATGATGAACAAATATGAAATCTGAATTGGATACAAGATCTGCAAACTGAGTTCTAAGTGTGATCTCACCTAGAGGTTCTTGTTCATTATTATCATATCCTTGCAACATCACAGTATAAAGAGATAAATCAGTTTCAGTGAGGCTCAATCGACGAAGTTTACGAATGGGGATGAGGTTGACTCCTGAACCATTATCAATGAAATATCTTCAGATGTCTACATTATTGACCTTTCCAAATAAATAAAAAGATCTAATATGTCCATCCACAACATCATCTTCATCATCAACTCTAAAATATATCACTGCATGGCATTCTGCATGATCATTCTCTACCTGATAGACTTCAGCCGCATCATTTTCAGTTCCAAATTTCTGAGGACTTGACAAAGCCTCAATGAGTGCCTCCTGAAGATCCTTTTACAGATTCAAGGAATCCAGAATTGATAACATGGCCGGTAATTGGGCCAAATGCTTCAAGACATCATACTTTTGGTCCAACGGTCTGTGTTTCCCAACATGAACATGTGGTTTCACAGGTGCCTTAGAAGTCGATGCTTTGGAAGTAGAGGCTTTAGATGTAGATGCTTCTTGTATCGGGGTAGGAGTTGGAAATACTCCTGGCTTTAGAATATTAGACCACCTAGGTATATTTAATTGCTGAGAGGAAGAAGGTGTAACCTCTAACCGATTTTCCAAAATAACTGTGCCAGGACTGAATCTTCCAAGCATGGAACAACTTTCTTGTTCTTTTTGAGCTCGCTAAATGGCTCTGCCACGAGTTTCTGCTGCATATACAGTACTAGCAGGGGTAGAATTAGAATAGTGGCTTATAGGATATCCATGTCTTCCTCTTTCTCCTAGACCTCTAGAACTACCTATAATTCCTCTGTTTGATACAGGGAACTCAGGCTCATCAAAATCAAAACTGTGATAGGCATAAGGATCTGTTAAGTAAATCATGTTAACAGAGCCGAAGATCAACTCTTTATCTAATGAAGACTCTCCCTTATTAGCCAATTTAGGTTGTGTCGTTCGGTGGGGCGGTGCCAATGGCTTTGAAATAGATGGAAAAAATCTTCCAGAGTCAAAGACAACTTAGGCTTTGACACAATCTCATCTTCTTCTGATTTCTCTTCTTTCTTTGAATTATGCCATTTCATTGAGGATTTCCATCTGATAAAGGGGGGTTTTCTTGGAAATCATAGAATAAGACACAATTGGTTTCTTCAATTGTGTTCGTAAAATGCCATGAGTTTGGTTGATCATTTTTCTGACCATCCAATCATCATATTTCTGCGCATTTTTGCTTTTGACTTCTTGCCACTCGCTTTCTTCCTCTAGATCTGTAGTAGTAACACATGATACCTAAGCCAAAGAACCTTTCAGTATGACTTTTCCCGAGTCCACCATTTTTGGAAGGAGGACTTTGAAGACGAAACATTTCTGAATGGGATGCCCTAACATCTGATAAAATGGGAAATAGTTGGGATAGTCTTCATCTCCTTACTTGTTTGGACTTTTAGGCCTTAAAAATTAAACCAAATTATTTTCCAGAGCTGAAATGAAGTAACTAGGAACTTGTTCATTTTGTAAAGAATAAACATTGGTCATTAACTCCTCAAATTGTTTCCATATTTGATATCTTTGATCATCTTGATGAAAATGCCTCTTTTGTTGATGCTCAAGAGGTTGAGCCCTTTGATATGATAAAGGTTTTTAAGTAGAAGTAGGTACATGCGCTTGTTTAAGCATAACTGTAGCAATCTCTTCTCTAACAGTTCTCCTTCCGAGAACTATTGGAATTAAATGAGTTGTATCCTTAGTCTTTATAAGAGAGTCTTCAATCTATTGAGATAATGAAGTAATGTCTCCAAACCCTCCTGTGTATTTCACATGGATCAATAGTGTGCGTAATTCATCACACAAATTTTCCACACAAATTGGCCACAATTCATCTTGAGGGAGTGCTAAGCTTAGGGGATATGTTAATTCCTTCCAATGAGAAACTAAATCTCAGACCCTTTCATTCTCCCTTTTATTACAATTTGTATGATAAAAAACTATTGTCTTTGGCAACGTTGAGCTGAATTGAAGAAGGAATATTTGGCGGAGATCTTCCCATCCGGTAATTGACCGGGATTGCAGGCTTGTATACAAGACAAAAGTAGGCCCCTATAATGACTCTAGAAAATACCCGAGCTTAACTACTTCTTGTTTTTGAGGAGTTTCAATCATAGGACCACAATGAGAAACAAAATGTGTTCAGTATTTCTCTGGGTCTCCCGAACTATTAAAAATTGGGAATGTGGTAATTGCAAAATTTGATGGGGGAGGAATTGCATCAACCCATTCAGGGTAAGCTCACTTTTCTGGGTGAATTTGAGAACTTTTTCCCTCTATAGCTTCCAACCATGCTGTTAATGATTCAATGGTAGTTATTAACTTTTGAGAAAAATCTGGTTGAGCTTGGACCTGAGCAGGTGAAATAACTGGAACTTGGATAGATGTGGTGGATGGTACTGCAACTGATGGTAGAACCATCGATTGTTGTTGCGGATGACCCATAGGATTAGACCTGTGAGGGTGTACTGGTAAAGGAGGATTCTCTTGATCCATTTTAGTTTCCGCAACAAATTACCTTGGCTGACTGACTCCATCATGCTTAGGAGGAAGACTACCTTGAAGTAGTTCTACATTCAAACTCTTTAATTCCATCATTTCATCCTCTTGTTGTGTGGTCCTTTGCTCTAGTGAGAGTTATTGGACTTCTCCAAAGAAAGGGTATGTAACCTGATTCTTTCCATTCCCTTTGTTGGATGCCTTTTAGAGAGGGAAAATTTGATTATTTGAATGAATACCTAGATTCTGGGTAATCCTTTCATTTCATGTATGAAAAACTTCTTCATTTGTGTCTGTCTGTACAACTTATTGAGTAGGAACCTCTTCATATGATCCCTCTGAGTGAGCCTCATGTTCTGGAAGATCAGGAACAATGAAATTTATTAAATTTATTGATTTATAACTCATTGCATCACTTCTATAGGCATTGCTTCGATACATTATTTTTCCATGTCCCTGATGAGACATTGCCTTCTGTTGAGTTGACCCCTCATGATCTTCTTAATGAACCGTAATTTGGAGGGAATATCATGATAATTCGGCTTTTCATTCCTCTTGTTGATTCTTCCCTAATCTATAGAAGACTAAATTTCTCTGAGGAAGAGATTTAGGATTTGAAAAAGTCCACAGTCTGGTGGAATGGGGTTATTCCTGCTCAACTCCTCAAATCCTATTAGTTGACTCTGAGGGTTGGGTTAAAAGAGTCCCCAGTCTGGCAAGCTGGGGTGGTTCTTGAGCTCCTACATCTGAGACTTTTTTAAAAGATATCCTGATCTTGAAGACTTTAGTCTGGAAATTGGCTGGATGTATCAACCTACATCCACTCAAATCACCTGTCTCAAATGACCGTTGGATGATTTTGGACACTTCTGTCACCTGATGATGCGGCTGCTATAAATGAGAAGACTGTTCGATTTTCTCATTTTCCTAATGAAGAATAATCTGAAAACTTGTTCTTTGCATGCCTGAATTTGAGAAGAACTAGTTGAGGCATGTTCCTGAGCAATTATTTGATTACAAACAAAACCAATTGGCTGTGGCCGGCCATGGGAAATAACATTGCATGAGACCATTTCTGGCGGGCTTTGTTGACTGGAGAGTACAGTGAAATGTAGTGCTCCATGAACACCCCATCCCCTAATATTAATACCATATGGGGCATTGGTAATTAACTGAAAAAATATTTTTAGTGCACTAAGGAATGAATGCTGAAGGGATCTTTGCTTCTCTTCAGCAATCGGATATCGAGAAACTGAGAGAGATGCCAATTCAATTTGGCATTGTAACCCTTCTATTATCTTGACATGATTTTCATATTCACCATAAGACTATATTTTCCTTTTCAATTGACAAAGAGTTTTCCATATGTTTAGATGAATATCGTGAATACAATCTTCCGTCAACATCTCTGGAATGTCATACTGAGAGTTAGCGAAAGGCCAAAACATAACTGGTACTTCACCTTTCACCAATTGTTTTCTCATATTCAACACTTCCTCTTTATCATTCAATGATGATTCTTCTACCTGATTAGAACAGAGTTGGTTCTTCTTTGTTGCTTCATCAGATTCAATAATATTGGTATAGAATTCATTTACAAGACTAGAAGATGAATGACCCAGGAGTGTTTTGGAGAATTACCTACACCTCGGGATATCTTCTAATTGAGAAAGTACTTCACCTACTAGTGGTAATGCATAAGACATGACTGGATTCACATTTTCAAGTAAATCAAGATAAGAGGGCATTCTCATCACTGCATTTTCCTTTGAATAATTTTCCATGCAATTCGAATTACTACTGCGGAAAGGACTTTTGCAGCTAAATTCGTCATCATGGGGAGGACCACCATGGTGGGTTACATTAAAAGATGAAACCTTTTTCTCCTTGATCTTCTGGACATAGAGAGGGTTCTTGTGGCTCTCATCTGAAGATGATACTTCGAGATCGACCAAACTGTCATGACGCAATCCTTCAAAACGAAGTGTCTAATGAAGAACTTTGTAATTAATGTTCCCACTATTGGGAAATGAGAGAGAGGATTCCTGAGTTCCAAAAGATAATTGTCTGATGGCTTCATGAAATCCATCATTGAACAAGGCTTTATTACAGATTGGCACTTGATTTCTTGACTGTGCTGAACGGGTATTTTTCTTAGACACCTTCTTACTCACTTTGGAAACCCCTAATTGATGAAATTGGTTATTATGGGTAGGTGTATGTGCCTGCTCAGGATAAATAGTCAGGTTAGGCTGATTATCTCCATTTAGATAAGGTGTATGTGCCTGACTTGATTGTTCGTATGACATTGGGGAGTGTGCCCCGCAACCCTATTGGACTTGAACAGGGGTATGTATCTGTGTCAGAGTGATATGTTGATGTGTCACTCCACTGGTAGGGACATATTTTCATTTCTTTCCCTGTGATGTTGCTGAAGCTGTTATAATATTTTGAAAGGCATCCAGAATATGAGTAGGGATTTTCTTATGATCTTTCACCATTGTTTGAATGTGTTTGGTGACTTCAGCTACCGTAATAGGAATATACATCCATTACGTGCTTGGAGTAGGTGTGTATTCATGCTTCTTTCCTCCTTTTCCTATCAGTGAATTCTGACAGCACTCATGTGTGGGGGCAGAGAGTTGAGTCTGCTCCAAATTTGTCATTGGAGCTTTCCGACTGACTTCTCCGAGCACTACCAAACGCGACTATTGGTAGGCTTGATGAACATTGGTAGGTTTGTGTGCCTTCTGTGCATTCCTCATCAAGTATGGTTGATGACTCTCCTTCAATATTGGAAGATGAGACTGATGACAGAATTGTTGATTGTAAATAGGTGTATGTTCCGGATTATCAGTTGCCACCATATCAGATTGGTGAGCTTCTTTGGTTGTAGTCAGACGAACCTGCTGACTAGCTGATGAGTTATAAATAGGTGTATATGCCTGCCTATAATACTCCACCGGAAATGTCTAGCGGGATTGGCGTGTTGCTTCCAGACGAGTCTGCTGGGCAGTAACATCAGGACAGACGGGTGTATATTCCCACTCATTTCTTTCCATCATGTTGGCTTGATGGACTTATCTAGAGGGACAGAAGTAATAACCTGCTCCATGTTGACCAGATTTTGCCTCTGGTGGTTCATCTTCGGACTCGGGTCTGAGGAACCTTAGCTAAACCCCTAAAGGCGATACCCTCATCATGTTGAGGGCGCACTGCCACGCGAGTCTGGTAACAATTGATAATGGGAGCCCTCAATAAGGACTCCTGTATCATTGAATTAAGGCCTTGAGTGAACTTATCATTCACCTCCCCATAATATGGGAGGGACTAGTGATTGCGTTCTGGGGATAACGACCCGAAACGGTTGGAGACGGTGGTTGGCACCACCTACATCTTGATCACTAGTCGTCATTTTCCGGACAACCAGGGTGAATTATTGACTTAAAGGGCTAGTCGTCCAGCCTCCAGAGTCAGAATAGTACCATGTTGACAGTATTCCTTAACCTGTGAATTTGATACCTAACATTTAAGATGCTGAGTAGGTGATGTCATTCCCAGAGTGGACGAAGATCTAGTAGGAGTAGCGGCAGATGCATTCACATGTGTGAACTTTAGAAAAGTCATTTTTGTAATGCAGAGAGATATTGGAAATGAGTTCCTTTTTGATATAACAGACATAATCAATATAAGTTTAGCCACCACATCTTTTGTATGAGGACATATGTTATTGATTGTTTTGTTTTCCCTCTCATTGAGTTTAAATAGGGGTCTAACAAATAAGTAAAATATCATTTTAACATGGTTAAGTATTCACATCGGGTTCACCATTTTTTTGTTTCCTCTAGATAACAGGGATGACATTGTTTGATTAATTTTCAAACATTGTAATCAGTTTCTAACGGGTTTGTTCATAGAACTGGAAACATCCAACGATTCTATATCCATTTGGAACTACTTTCCAAAGGTAGGTTCTCATAGTTGTCGACCGATGAGGCTTAAGAATATTCATTGTTCGAGAGGATGGGAGGTCGGACTCATCATAGATTTTGGTGGGAATTATTGTCTACTCTGGGACTCTCTTTATAGATTTGAGTTATGTTCATGAATCCTTATTAAATTACCATGTATGAAAATGAGCTTTCCTTTAGATCTGACAATCAATGATTTATATATATGGGATTTAGAGAATCTTTTATATGTATTTGAGGTTCTTCATTGATTGAGAATAATCTGTATTTGTTAGAGATTCGTAGTCGATGGTATCCTTCAACACATTATATAGAAATATATTGTTTGTTATGATATCTATACTTTTTTAAATCCACTCAGTGGTGCACTTGAAGTTTATTGTCATTCAGAAGGACATGAATTATTTCAGAGTTGGGATCGTACCCAAAGATGGGCTACCTACACATCCTTTTTTTAGAAAAGGAATTATAACCCACGTAGTTCGAGTAATGATGCATGAGGTTTATGCATGACTGATGGCTCAATGAAAAGAAGTCATAGTTGCTTTTATGCTCTAAGATCCCATGAGTCATGCTCGGTGTGAGAAACAAGAGGTATCAGTAAAACCTGATGATTGTGCCACGAAAGATGAAATTATAAGGAATGATGTGGGGATTATTTATGTATGACTACCCCGATAGATGAATATTGAGACATACTTCGGAGAAGAAGCCAAGAAACAAGGTCCATAAATGTATATGTTCTTTATGTAGATTTGGATACTTACCTTAGGACTTAATCCTAAGGAGGATACCCAAATTAGTGGGGACTTATAATTGGGTTTTATTCTTGAAAAGGAAGCCTAGATCAAGAGAAATTAAGACTGGGGCTTACTCCAAAAGAGGAGGCCCAGATTAAGTGGAATTTATAATTAGGGGATTACTCTTAAAGAGGAAGCCAAGATTAGGGAACTTGGGGCTTACTCCTAAGAAGGAATTCCATATTAATGATCTTGTGACTGGGGATTACTCCTGATAAGGATGCCCAAATTAAAGAAACTTGATGAGTGGGGCTTACTCCTAAAATGGAGGCCCAGGTTAAGAGGACTTGAGACTTTGGGGCTTACTCTTGAGGAGGATGCCTAGGTTTAAGAAAAATTATGATTTGGGATTACTCCTTAGTAGGATTCCCATGTTAAGAGGACTTGAGACTTTGGGGATTACTCCTGAAAAGGAGATCGAGGATTAGGGAACATGGACTGGGGCTTACTCCTGAGGCAGATGCCCATGTTTGAGAACTTGGGGCTTATTCCTATGGAGGATGCCCATATTAAAGATCCTCTCATCTTAAAGGATGAGGTTTAATGAATGAAATCTCTAACCTTAGTGACATAAATATATGTAAATCACTAGGTTTTGAGGGATGTTCCACAGAATTCTTTTCAGACAAGGAATCCAACAAAGGAACCATGACAAAAATGGCCTTGAAGAGGGTTTTGAAGGCTAAATCTTGAAGAGGAGAGGTGGATTTGAAGAAAAGAATTGAATAAGCAGGTGGGACACTCAAAAAGAGGTAGGCGCGCAAGTCCTGTTGGGGAGTAAAAGTACTAGTCGTGTAAGTATTCTTGTGCGACACATGTATACTTTTGCAACAGTTAACCCATAGGGTAATAATTGGGTGAGACATGGATTAAGCCCATAATATTATCCTTAAAGGCTTCCAAAAGTGTGTCGTGCATGTTTTGTTGAAGGGATAAGGTGGCACGCAAGTGTCTTTATTTCCCTTAAGGGTTAGACACTTAGACTTGCAAGTGTTGGTGAATTTCAACACTATGGCCTTACTACCCCTCTTTAGATCTTATATTCTAGGTAATAAATTACCTTATAAGTGTTTGGAAGACTTCAAGTAGAGACTAGGGCGCCGGGAGCTTAAATATGACTTTTGGAATTTTTCGTCCCCTAAATGGGGGGCCCACAAGGGGTATTTATAGGCTACTGAAGACTTTGGGAGAAAATAAAATAGGGCGCGCAAGTCCCTTATGTGCCCAATATGTGGCGCGCAAGTATACTTGCGTGACCATGATGAAACTTGCGCGGCCCACCCTCAAAAAAATCCGTGTTCATGCCTTTGTCAATTTTTGATGTTTCTTCAAAAGATGAATCTCTTTGTGCTAAGGTATTCCACTTTTTCAGTCGTTAGACTCTGTGACAGAAAGGAGCATCAACACCCATTCTTAATGAATTCCATGTAATGTGTGAAAGAATCACATCACTTCGAGTAGGTGGTAGTCAACACATCAAAAATTGATGTAATCATATTCCCACAAATTGGAAAGAATGAAGGTATGCATTAAATAATAGTTAAAGAGGCATAAAAATATATAAATATCATATATATAAAATAAAAATCGTAATTCCATTATTATTCCCAACAATGATGGTAGTAATGGAAGAACAGACGACATTAGTTTGTGAGGCAGTGGTCCACCATACACTTGAATGATGATTGTGTATCCCATTTAATGAAAGTATGGGTAATTGTAGGTATTAACCATAATATAAAAAATATAATTATATTTAAGATACTTATTTTTTAATATAATAAATATCTAATAATCTTTTAATTAATTGATATTGAAATAAAATTACAGTGCTCATTTAAGAACCTTACATCTTCTTTGGGTAACTCTTTTTGGTTTATAAGAAAAGCCTTAGTTGGTTGGATTTTTAACAAAATCGAGGATTATAGGATTAATTAATGGTTATTTTTATCTTATTTTTTAGGGTTTTTATAAGGAAAACGACTTTAAAGGTGTTATTATGTTAGCGGGGTGAGTTCCATTTTATATGTGGGGGAGAGGACACGATTGGCCTTTTAGAAAAGAATTTTTTACTCCCCATGTTTTTACCTACCAAGAGGCATACATAAATGCTAAAATCTGAGACATAAAGGTGTATTGTCGATATGATTCCATAAAATGGGTATTGGACCAATGTGGGGTTATTTAAATTCCTTATATTCTATGTTAAACAGTTAAGTAAACTTGTTTTTATCTTAATCATTATAGTTAATTTTAATTACATTCACTAATATTTTTCATAAAAAACTGAGTTTTAATTAATATAAATTATAAATTATTATTAATAAAAATATTAAATCCATTTATCCAAATTAAAATAACAAAATTGGAAGAAGTTAAATTAAAATTAATCCCACAGGACGGATGAGAAAGCCATTTTTAAAGTGAAAATGCACAAAAGTTTAATATGATTTTATATTGAAATTAAATATAAAATCGAACATAATAAAATACATTTGATCAATAGATGTAAAATTTATCTTATTATACTATTAAATAAATTAAAAATATCATTTATCTTTTTAAATTATTTAGAACAAAAGTTATTTTTCAATTAAATTTCAGGATTTTTTACCATTCATCAAAAAATAAAACTTTTTAGGAAAATACAAAAAATAAACCCTAATATAATTTTAACTTTAATCTTAAAAATATAAATATTATGTTGTCATATAATTTCTATAAAAGTTTTAAATTTATGTTTTAAAACATGTCTTTAATTAAAAGACTCAAAAATTGCCGATAGAAAAGTAGAGCTTTTTATGTGTAATATTGGATTTATTCTTATCTTATTAATATTAAATATTCTTGAAGAGTATCAAAAAATATTATTTAATATATAATATATTATTTATACTCATTAATATTAATTAATTTAAATTATTTGGATAAAATTAATTTAATTTTACAAATAATTTTCTATAAAAACCTTTTTTATTTATTCAATTGGTTTTTATATAAATTTATGATTCATTGGTAACTAATAAATTTGACCAAAAAATTTTATATATTAGTTGGTACTATTCATAAACTAAAATATAACATAAAGAAGATAATTTTTAAGTTAAATAATATCACTAATATTATTCATAAAAACTTGTTCTTGTGTGTAATGCAATCCATTGAAAAAATCCATTAATTCATGTAACACAACCTGATCACAATGTTCTATGTAGAGTAAAAAAACACTATGTTGCATATAGTTAAATATAAGATCAGTGTTGTGTGAATTTACTATAATATAATGTAATTAATTTATATAAATAGTAAATATATTATAATGTCTCAGGACATTATATTCCCTTATACACTTGGTGTTGTGTGTCATACACACTATCAAACACAATGTTCTTACTTTAGAATTTATAGGTGTTAAATTCTACCCACCTTAAATAAATTGCGTCCTTTAAAATTAAAATTTAACTCTGTAATATATAGTTTAATATTTTAATATTCATTTGTTCAAAGACCCATATCCTAAAAGGGTTAATAATATATTCTATTAATAAGAGAGAAAGATAAGTAAAACAGTCATATGGAATTACATGTATCTAGATTTATACATAAGAGAAAATTAGTTTAAAATGAAAATATGGACATAAAGGTAATTTTTAAATAATTATAGAGAGTTTTTGTGGTAATTGATCAAAAAAAATGAAGTATCAATGGATATTTGAATTCTATAATTATATAAATTAATGAGGATTTAAATAACTATCAGTTCAACAGAAATTAATGTATTAGGATAACATTTTTATTTAAAGATAAATTTCCAAGATTTTAGGAATTATGTCACTCTATAGGAATATATGGATATTCTTACTTTATACATATCTATTTTATAAGCAAAATATTATCATTTTGTTTGCTTGAACTATTTCAAATTCAATGGCTGCCTCATGAAGTAATAAATTAACCATTAAAACCTAATCCAATGATCGATATAAACCATTACATAATTCATTAAATTTTCCAAAATATTATGATCCAACACATTATAAGAATAATAACTAAATTTTCAAAATCAACTTATTAATATTATTGAAATATATCGCAATTTTAACATACCAAGCATGTGAATACTTTCATCATGTATTTTCCTAAAACATGGAAATAATCTACATTACCATATAACCTTGTCAAGAACCTGCATTATTCTTTATTCCATATGTAACATATATGTTATTGGATATATTACATAAATCCAAAATAATTTAGACTCCATCAAAGATAGAAAAAATATTTTCCAATATATCATTAATCAGTTCCACAGTGGACAATAATATCTAATATAATTTATCCATACAAATCATTTCATTATCCAACCATAATTATAGAAAAATTTGCAACTTATTAATGATTTTATTTCTATAAATTAGGTTTTTTTGAAGAAGTTAAACTTGTAACTAAATAATTTTTCTTATCCATCGATACCATTCAACATTCGCTTATTAAACCTTAATGAAAATGTAATACTATAAAATCATTTTATATTTCATCATTATTATGACGAATAAATCACTAAAAAAAGAGTCAAATAAGATAATTCTCAATTCCGAACACAATCATATTATTCATTCTTCATTTTTTGGTGGTAGCATAATATTGTCCATGATTTATTAGCCTCTTTTGGGGTATATTCTTTTGACACTTGAGAAATTGATTTTCATATTGTCCCATCCCCTTACAGTTGAAGAATTATGCATTAGAAACTATTTATTTACCCGTGAAATAACATGCATGGTGACCTTTCACTCCAACATTGAGTAAAATCATATTCATTTTAACCAAGTACGATGGTGTTTATTTCTACAATTATCACATGTGTGAAAATACATCATCCTCTTGTTTCCCTTATCTAAATTTTTCCAGCAATACTCTTTTTTCAGGTGTTTTAATTCAAATCCATAATTCTTATAGAATTATTTATCTATTTTATAATAACTTGATACTATGTTATTATATGATGAGAATGTAATAGAGACTATTTACCTACAAAATATTTCTTAAGATAATAAAAGAAATGATCCTTATTACACTTTGGATCTCATGAACTTGTGATGTTCCCATTCCTTCTTATAGGTTCCATTTCTAAATGACTACATACACTAGATAAGTTCATAAAATTATGGAAAATAATTTTTACTCTCAAAATTAGTGAATTAGTAAACAAAAATTTAAAAATTTATTAGTATCTAATCTCATAATCCTAAACAAGGATTCATTGGGATATTCTTATATACTTATCCTCAATGTCTATCTTAAGGTTATTTTATCTTATCAATGTTTTCTTAATATATTTTCCATTATTTATAATAAAATAACTTTAATTTAAATTGTAGCGCCCAAAACCCGAGAATCCTAGAGCTAGTGCCTTACGTTTTTTCATAGGTATGATTATAAGGAATCAAATCTCGAAGGAATGAATAGTTTAACAGTTTTAGAAAACCATATACATAAATGAAATAAATTTTATTTTGGGAATAAAAAACATAATACATAAAAATTCCTATTACCATCATCTTTGAAAATCATTACACGAATTCATCTTCACACACTAGGTAAAAGTAAAAAATAAGGGTGAGGCCAAATGACTAGTAAGGGATGAGTACCACATAAGTGATCATTAATTAATAAGAATAATAAACATGGAAAGGTGAATAACTTAATAAAGATTTCATTCCAACAAATTTAATATATTGATAAGATATGTTATAATAAAAATTTTAATGTAAATAACTAAACACACATTCAATTTAATAAAAAAAATTAAATAAAATGAATCTATAGATTTTGTTATATTAAATGTCCATTGGAAAATAATAAATTAATCTTGAATTTATGGAATTCTTAATTATTGGATTCCATGTTTCCTATGTACACATAACCTTTACTATAAATACCTATCATTATATGGGTTAAAATACATTGGCTACAAACTCATTTGGATTTTCTAACCTTATATATAGAGTTAAACCTTTTTATAGATAGTTTAAAACATAGTCTCTACAAATGAATAATGTTTTTCCATCCTAAATTTATCTCATGAGACTAACGATGCATTGAGGGTCCTTAAATAACTAGTCTTCAACCCAAGCCATACATCTCTTAATAATTCCTCATATATTAAATGATTGATTTAATTAGTAAATAATGTTCATTATCAAATATCTTTATATAGTAATGAATACTTATTTATATATATTTCCCTTGATAATCAAATAAATATCAAAGTAGACACCAAACATAGAAATAGTTTAAGTATTAAATAATAAATATTTTCGTGATAGACGATGTGGATAATGAGGGTAAATTTAATATCCAAATATCACCTAAATGTTAATATTTTAACGGGACTAAAAAAATGAATCAAGGAAGTGAATTTCAATACTATCCTTGTAATAAATAGTCAAAAATCATCCAAAGGAAGAATTAATATGGATTCCATAAAATAAATCTAATTCGAAAAAGAATAATTTTTTTCCATTTATGAATCCAAATACTATAAAAATATCTTTTAAAAACAATATTTAGAAAAGTATTCTTTTCATTTTGAAAAATATTTTGGAATTTTTTTTTGAAAATCAATTTTTGAAATAATTTATTTAAAAAGATAACTTTTAAACATGACATGTATTATTCAAGGAATTTATGGATGTTAAATTTTTACATTTATTTCAAGTGAAAAATGTTATTCCTTTCTTACCATAAAATGGATTGTAAGGTGCATTTTTTGGAAAAATGAGATAATAATTATTTAATATTTTTGGTAAATAATCATTTAGTAAATAATTATTAAGAGTTTAAAATAATTTTTGAAATCATTTTTGGAAAACATAGTTTTAAACGATTATATGGTTTTAAAATAAATGATATTTCTAACTAAAGTGATATATAATGGTGGGTTTCATAAAAAAAATTCTTTGAAAGTTTAAGTACCATTGGGAGAAAATAATATTACTACTTGGAAAAACCATGAATAACCCCATGGGATTAAAATTAAGTGTTTTATTAAATAATTAAAAAATAATTTAATTTAATTGAAATTTAAGTGTGAACAATCCTAAATAAAAATAAATTTTGATGTAAACCCTTGAAAATACCACAACGTTGAAATGGGAATCAACCAATAAATAAATTATATATATCAAAAATAAAACCAAATAAAATAAGTTTAAACACACCAATAAATAGTAAAAATTATTTATACTCATAATCTTATAATATTAATGATAATGAAGAAATAATATAACTATATGTGTATAAATTTTAATTATGAAATTCTTTTCTACATGGTAACTCTTAGTTAAAGTCCCCTTAGATGAACTAATTCAAATAGAAAATTAAAATATCATGAAAAATCAATTATTAAAGATATGAAATGTCAAACTTGTAGTGTATAATATATATAAAAACTAATTGGTTCATAATTACAAATAAGTCTCAATGGAATGTAAATTGAGATAAAATACCTTAACAATTGGAAACATATTAATTATAATCCCCCTGGAATAAGTAAAATCAGATGAAAATTTTACACCATGAAGATAAAATATTTAATTATATAATATATAAAAAGGTTCACCATATACACCACCCAACATAATTAAGTGGTCAATATGACATTTATCTCATAAATGTATAAAATCAGACGAAAATCCCTTAATATTTGAGAAACTTTAGAGTCATGAGATACATGAAATAGAAAATAAATTTAAACATTTAATATCTTGAAATAAATTAAATTTATCATATAACATGTCATATATAAGTATATATACCACAAAAAATAATCCAGTGGTGAGTATAGAGTAAGTCTTATAGAAATAAAAGTGATACATGAAATCCCCTTACCAAATGATTTCATTTGAATAAAAATTATTTAAAAAAAAGTATAATTGTTTTTAGAATTTTATTAACTAAAAAAACCGTACTCATATTTATAATAGCATATATATCATTTCATAACATATTATTACCCATAAGTTAATTATATTTCATTATTTTTATGGTTTCGGGGGTTACTTGCCTTGTTTTTCAAGTATGTTTCAACTTGTTATTTTTCTTCCTCTTAAGTTAATAAAGATTTCATAATCAATATAATATAAATCATGATTTAAATATAATATATATTTAATATATATATATATATATATATGTTTATATATATATAAATATATATTAATCCAAAATATTTAGTGATAAGAGATGAATTACACTGTCTATGGAGATGGTAGGTTGTAGGTACACATGAACACTGCTTTCATATTATTATAGTATTAAAACATATAAAATTAAGTGATATATATTTATATTATCATAATAGTATCATATTAATTTTATTTTTAGAACATTTTTTATTAATCCCATCTTGAATTCCTTTTGTATAGTGTGTGGATGAATCACATTGATTTGAGGAGGTAATAGTCCACCCGTCCCCAAACTATGTGATCATATTCCCAAAAACTTAGAAGCATGATGTTATGACTTATATAAAAATGTATTAAGAATAATGAAGTTATAAATATAATATATATCACATAAAAATAGTAGGTCCATAATTATCCCTAACCTTGATAGGTGGTAATGGGAGAACAAATAACATCTGTTTGTAAGGCAGTAGTCTTCCGTGCACACGAACATTGATTGTGTATACCATTTAATGGATGATTGTGTACATTTAAGTGATATTAATAATTTAAAACAGCTCATTATATTGTGGATAATTATTTTATTATATAACCAATATATAATAAGTGTTTAAGGGATGAATAATTAAATAAAACTAAAGTTCTCATTGAAGAACATTACCTCTTTTTCATGTAACACCTTTTGGTTTACAAAACAAGACGCAATTGTTGGATTTAATTAAAAATTGAGACTTATAGGATGATGTGATGTATGATGGAATATTATTAGTGAGTGTTTTGGATGACCCAAATTTCGTTAGATGTGTGGAGAATTTAGGGGGTGACTTCCCTTTTGTTTGTGGGGGAAAGGATATAGTTGGCATTTTTGAACAAAATTGTGTACTCCCCATGTTTTTACCTATAAAGTAGCTTCCATAACACAAATAATTATATAAATTAATTTTTAAGGGCTATATGTTTCCATAAAAGGGTTTTTACATGTTTAGGGTCATTTTTTGCAACTTATACTCTATGTTTCACCACTACAGGAACATAGTTTTTCCTTAATTTATCTAATTAATTTTATTTACATTAGTAAATAATTTTCAAAAAAACTAAATTCAAATTATTAAAATTATATATTATTCTGAATCCAAATATGGATTTAATTTTTCCAAATTCCAAATATCAATGTGTAAAAAATTAGTTTAAAATTATTCCCACAGATGGGATGAGAAATCATATTTTTAATGTGAAAATATTCAAATATTTGAAATTTTTTATATATCAAAATTCATTATAAAGGTGATCATAATGAAAGAAGTTAGATTAATAGATATAAAATTTATACTATTAATCTAAATAATAAATTTAAATTATAATTTTTCATTATAAATTTTTTATATTAAATATTTGTTTTCAAGTAAAAATCCAGAATTTTTCATTATTCATCAAAGATAAAACCTATCAGGAAAATGTTGAAAATTCACTATAACGTAATTTTTAAATAATGATTTAAAAAATGAAGTATATTTTTTAATATAAAATTTATATTTTGTTAATGATTTTTAAAAATATTTATTCAATTGAATAACCCCAAAATTACCTTTAAAAAATACATCTTTTTATATATAAAATTTGATTTTTTTTCTTTTCTTATGCCTATCAAATATATTGGATGAGTGTAATAAAATTTTATTGAATACATCATATTTTAATATAACACAATAATATCTATTTTGTAATTTATTAGTTTTAATTTCCTTTAGTGTATAGAAATAGTTTTTTTAAAAACATTTCATTTATATTCTATTAGTTTTTAAATTTGTTTCTTATTAATTGGTAACCGATGAATTTAACATTTGTTTTCTTAATTTTGTTAATATTATTAATAAAATTTAATCTAATTATTAGAATATAATTTTTATTTAAAATAATAACATAAATAATATTTAGTAACACTCAGTCTTGCATCTAATGAAATCTATTGAAGAAACTCATTATTGTGTGTAACACAATCTGACCCTGGTATTCTATGTAGAGAATGTTAGTTATTATTTTGTGTACAATGCAAGATATGATCAATGTTTCATGAGTTTATATTAATAAAATTTATTTAATATTTTCAAATTTTAAATGTATGGTAAATTATCAGGACATTATATTCCCTTTTACATTTGGTGTTGCATGTCATACACGCTTTCAAATACAATTTTTATAAATTAAAATTTCAAGTTGTTACATATTCTATATTGGTCACTTTGATCTTGTATTTACTTGTGGATTTTTTATTTATCTGTTTTGTGTTTGGGAATTCTTAAGAAAACCATGTTTTCATTCAAAATGTTTTCAAGCTAGTTTTTTTCACATGTCAAAGAACCAGATAGAATCATGGTGGTATCATATTATGATCCATTTCTCAAACTATTATTGGGCCATTTTGGGAATTTTTAGATTTTTTATAGGACATAGGTAATATCAAGTTCATCATGTACCAAGATGTCTCTTCTTGATTACTTATGTCTAGCGTTTTTTAAGGACACATGGTCTTATAGGGCTGGACTCATCAGATGTCATTTTTGGTATTTTTGTACCAAATATGTTGTATTTTGATTTTTTATTTACAACCTTTATTTTGATCTTAGGCTATTTATTTTGATATACCATATAAATGCCTTTTGGTTTCTCATTTATAGTTGATATTTGTAATTATTCATGGAATCCAGTTTTCTTTTTATATTGAATATGATTATATTGGTGTGTCCATCCTATTATTTTTTTAGATAATGATAATTTAAAAATTGATAAACTATTCCCAAATTCTAATATGTTGTTCTTGGTGCTAGTTGCTAGCCCATGGAGACCATAATCACGCTTTCTTCTTTGTGGTGTGATGACTTGGGTGGCATGTTTGGTCAACCTAGATTGATTCATTAAATAAGTGATCAATAGTGTCACATAATCTTTTTTACAAGAATCCAATTAATATGATCAATATCTGCAAAATATTGTAATCAATTTCATGCCTCATATACAAATATCACCAAGATTTCTCATATATGAATCTATCAAGTGTAAATAATTTTTCTTCTTTAGCCAGAATAATATCAATATCACAATGGGTTGGTAAAAAAGAAATTCTACAACCCAAATAATAATCAGAATAGATTATGTCAATTAAAATTTCTTCCTTTTCATTTTTAAATTTTCCAATCAATATAATATAATTAGTTATGGTGTTATGTTCTCAATGTCATGAAAGAATTTAATCACTTAATATAGTATTGCTTTCATTTTAGTGAAAATTATTCATTACATAAGTGAATGATCGATTTCTGTGTGTGATATATTTTTAAATCATGTTATTTTATCCAATGAAAAATATAAACAACTAGTAAATGATGTATTGGATCTAAATTTTTATTCATGAACATAATTTACGAATTAATCTTCATGAACTATGTAATTGGTGTTGTTGATCTCTTTTAAAAATTTTTGTCTATATTTCTCCTATTTTTACATAAATGAGTACAAGATATCATAATTTTCTTCACACAACATGTTTAGTATTCTATGAAGGATAACATGTGTGTGATTCTATAATTAATTAAACCAAAATATTTTTGAGTTATTACATTATTATGTAACCAAGGATGTTCTCTGAAATTTTATTTCTCTATAAAATCTTAAAAGTATGAAAAATATTTTTGATCTTCATTGACTGCTATAGATTCCTGGTTTTTTATTCACACAAGTTGTGTGCATATATTTATTTCTAAAATAGAGTATAAATATAATATATTATTTTTTATAATAGAATAAATGTGGGATTAAACAGAATACTCAATTTTTTTAAATGAAAAAATAGCTCTAAAAAATTTAAGCACTAACAAATGGGCTTAGGTGATCTCTTATTATATGCATGTAGTACCACATATGTCCTAAGAATAATGTTGTGTTCGAGTTTCAAGATTCATTTGATAATAGTAGAAAGATGCATAATCTCTCAATATTACTAAATATTTTGGTATATTAAATTCCAAAAATATTACTTTATCACAAAAATTCAATGATAATGGATGAATAGTCACATAATCAGTTGCTTCCCCATTCATGAGTTCAAACTCATGTGCATGTTAGAATAATCACATGATTCACCATTAACCATGAATGTTCATCATATAAAATATTATATCATTATTGTTTCAAGGAATAAGAACATCATCGAATTATTATTTTCATGTAATGCGAATAATGAATGAATATTCGTATTTGATCTAGTTATCTTAAGATATATTCATTTGAGCATTGCTTGATAATCATTGGAGATGGGCATCAATTTTCACATGCTCTATAGGTGCACTTAATAATATGAATAATTCTTGACTAGAAACTCATGATATAATAAAGAGGAATATTATGGCATGTAATTCAAAAGAGTTTCAGATCTATGATGATCAAAGAATCAATTTTTTGTTCATAATGTTTTTAATATGTGAATAGTTCCCCTACAGTTCCACTCACACATAAGAATTTTATTTGGTTAGGGATCAAGATTTATAAATAAACAACACATTAACCTGTTATATTTCAGTAATGGTGTCCTTTTCTAATCACCAACATACACTAACCCATGCAACATCCTCTATATCCCCACACAATGGTACCACTGCTCTTCTCCCATGTATCTTTTATAGGATCAATGCTCCCCCCTCCATCCCATAATATAATCCCATGCTCAAGATAATTCCCATGTAGTTGATCCATAACTCCAATATATATTCGATCTTACCCTCATGGGTGGATTTGGCTGGACCTATGTTTTTAGTAATGCCTCATATATACTCCCTATGTGATAAGTATGTTATTTCTACACATATACACACATTTTTATTTTCATTTGACTTCAAAACCTTTTTATGAAAATAAATATTTTCATGTTCTTATCACTTATAAACAGTTCAAAAAATTAAACCTTGTGATTATGTAAACAATGCACAAAAAAATTAACCCACGTTCATGAAACAATGTGGAATAATTCATCAAAAATCATTATTTAAGAGATATTTATTCAATAAAGAAATCCAATGACATTTAATGAATCTATAACCATTATCTATGATACATCGCCTAATATAAATAATTGACGTGACCATTAAACATATCGTAGACAGTTATAATTCAAATAATCATCAAATTCAAGGATTCTTATTATAATTTATATAATTGATTGGTAACTTTAATACAATCATTACTTATCATTGGAAAACAAAATATCTACTTCCATTATAATACTATTATTTAATGCATATTTTTACACTCATTGAAAACAAATACAACAAAAACATACATTAGGATATGTAATATCCACAATTTTATTATTTTTGAAAACCAACAGAAAATTCCATGTCAATATGTTCATCTGATTTCCATATATGATTTCTTTCTTCTCTCCTATTTTTTCCACAACATATTCATTTCCTTATATCCTCTTTACTGATAAGAAATCAAAGTACCTAAGAGTGGGTGGTATAATTTATTTCTTTAGAATTTTTCCATCAATTATTCAAATCTATGTATACTTGGGATTACCCAGTGTAGAATATAATAGGGCACAATTTAGACATTAGATATGTCAATTTTTTTAAGGAAGATGATGCCTTGGACCAAAATTACCAAAGAAAAATTATTATCAAAATATTTTTTTATGAGTCTAAAATATAAAATCATATAAAAATATTTTTCATGTGAGGAAATATGATTAGTTGGGAGGTCTTCAGACCTGGTGATGCCTGGATTAATGCCCATGTCAGCCAGGCCATCTACAACCATGTTTGCTTCATGATAAAAATGTGTGATGATATAGTTGAGTTCAATAAGAGAGAGGGTTAATTCCCTCTAATAGGCCATAATTGGCCATGAAATATGTGTCATGCTATTCAAAATTTCGTGCACGATGGTCTTCAAGTCACTTTCAATCCATAGGTTGTTCCAGAAAAAGTTCTTGGCAAAGGCAATAGATTGTATTAATCTCATCATCCCAGCTTCAAGGGAGGTGTTCGTGCCACAAATACCCATGGAACAACCAAGGATCATACTGGGGTGATTCCTAAAGATATTACCACACCCCACAGGGCCCATTTTTCCTTTAGAGGCACCATCAATATTATGTTTGATTCATCTTGGAAGATGAGATCTCTAGAACACCTCTAGTATATGGTGAGGTTGACAAAAATTTCCATTAATCTGTAGGCGTCACATGATACCAAAATCATGGGCATTGTTGTGGAAATGTCCCTTTTTCCTCAAAGTAGCTTTTTGTATAGAAATAAGGATTTGAATCTGACATGAATTTTGTTTGAGTGAGTAATTGTTATGAATAATAGCATTCTAATCATACTAGATCACATTTTGTATCTCAGCAACAACAATAAAGAAAATGTTTTTGATTTGTATGGAAATTCCATTTCTTCACATTTCTTTAGTTTAGTTTTTATGGAGTCAATAATCAACCATATGTAGTAAAAAATGTTAAGAATATAGTTCCAATGAGTAGAAGAAGTAGTCAAAGAAAGAAAGATGTGGGTTTTATCTTCTCTGTGTTGATTAAAATTCTGCACTTAGAGCAAAACTTGATTCCAAAAGAATGAATAAAAATTTCTATGGGAACTCTATTGTGTGTAAGACACCAGATGAGATTGAATCTTGAGGTTATAATACAATTCTTGTTGTAATTATTTATCCATATTTAATCACTTTCAGAGTTATAGAAGTAATGATTGTAAAACTTTTTAGAGTTAAGCATCCCACTGTGAGCAGGTTCCAAAACTGAGAAATAATTAGTATAAGGGAAATAATAGTTTTCAATGACATTCAAAATAGTATCAGAGAGTTGATCATGAGGAGATTTTATAATTCTTCTAATCCAGTAGTTAGAATTCTCAGAGATTTTATTAGGATAAATCATAGAAATAAGAGGAGTGCTAGTCCAGTTCTCTAACTAGTATTTCATGGAGGAGTCGTTGGAGACCATCCACTTAAAATTATTCATAATCTTGGATAATTATTGTTAGATGGATGGTCATATGTAAGAGTTAATGAAATTAGATTTTCTACTCTAAAGTTTGTCAAGAAATCTATTTTTGAGGATGGTAATAGCATTATAAGAATTGTGGAAAATGTTTCAAGTAAGTCTAGCTTGAAGAGATTCATTAAAGTAATTTACATTTTTAATACCAATAACACCTTTCTCAATAGGATTTTAACATGTTCACCATGGTAAAATATCATCTTTCCTTTATAAAGTACTATGAGTCCAAATGATGTTCTTTGTAACGATGTTTATTTTTTTTGGATCAGACCTATATGCCATTTATAGACAATAATGGAATAAACCATCTTAAAGACAATTGTAGATTTGACAAGGAAAGTCCTACCATACATAAGGAAGGATTTAACTTTCCAAGAAGAAAGATGGTTTAGTACATGGTCAACCATAGTCACAAATTCACATGACTTGGGTCTACCCCAATAGATGGGAACACCAATATAAATGAAATGGAACATACTATCTTTCAGGCTTATGTCACTGATAATGTTGGATTTTCAAATGGTAGGGAAGTTCCTCCCAATAAATATGCATGATTTTTTCCAAATAATGGTTTTAATAGAAACCTCCTCATAGTGTGTGAGAACTGATTTGAGGTTAATAATTTTTCTTTAATCACCATGACAAAAAATGATGTTGTTTATACCGTAAAAGAGTTGCGTAGGGGCATTCATGTTCCTGGATACATGGATGGGGTTTAGCATATTTTGGTGTGAAAGATGGGATATCATAAGACTAAGATAGACTTCCACAATCGAGAAGAGAATGTCAGAGAGGGTATCACCTTGCCTAACACCTTTATTGAATGTAAAATAGCCCTTGGGAGAACCATTGATCAAAATGGAAATCAACGCCGATTTGAACAATCTTCTGATTGCAGTGATGAAAGAAGCATTAAAACCATATCCTTGAAGGATCTTGAAGATAAATCACCAATCTATAGTGTAAAAAGAATTTATAATGTCAATTTTAATCTCAATATTGCATCCAATATTGGCTTTGTTCCGTTTATTGACACACTGAGAGGAAAGAAAGATGCAGTCATGAATGGATCTACCTTTAATAAATCCAAATTTGTTTCAAGAGACATTTTTATCATTGAGAGGTAAAATTTTGATTGTGATGATTTTAGTGATGATTTGATAAAGAGTGTTAATAATGGAAATGGGTCTGAATAGGTGAATCTCAAAGAAATTTTCCAATTTAGGGATCATGGTGATAAATTGGGCATTTGGATCATGATGAAGAACACCATTGGTAAAAAATGATTTAACAAGATTGAAAACATCGGCATGAATCACATACCAATAATGTTGGAAGAAACCATTATTAAATCTATCAGGACCTCATGCACTATCAGGATTTAGAATAAAGGCAATGTTTTTGATTTCATGATCTAGGAGAGTGTTGAGATGGAAAGTGTTGTCCCCACCAGTGATCACTATCAGAATGTTCTCAGGAAGGAGGTCTTTGTTGATATTTGAACCATTGAAGATGGATTCATCGTAATAGACTATATGATGATAAATATCATCTTAATTGTCAAAAAAGTTTTTTCCTATCCTTTAGAAAGGATAATGGGTTGAAAGGCTTCCTAATTATTTGATAATAATTACAGAACTTAGTATTTTTGTCCCCATATGATAACCACATAACTCTAAATGCATGCTTCTACATATTTTCATCAAAAGTGAGAAAAGAGTTGAGTTAAACTGCAAGGTTTATTTCTTGAGTTCGATCAGTGATGAGGTTAGAGCTGATGTTCTTGTTTGGAAGATCATTGTGTTCTTTCTCAAGGAGAAGGATGTAAATGTTAACTTGTTTGGATTTAAAGATGCACCAAATTTTAAGAGTCTATTTGAGGTGTTTTAATTTGACATTATAGTAAAAGTCATCCTCATTGTGGAACCTTTAAGACCAATAGTTTTGAATGATACTATATAAATCAACATCAAATAATTACATGTTGTTAAATCTAAAAGGAAGATGAGGTTTTATGTCTTTGGTGGAGACATTAACTAGGATGGGGTGATGGTCAGAGTTCAGCCTATGAAGAGTGGTGCTGGATATTGTGTCCCATTATTATAAAGTAAGAACATTAATGAAGGCTATATCCAAATTAGGGGAAACCACTCTATTGTATTGTCTTCTACACTATGTGTATTTCACAATAACGAGATTTATTGGAATTATATTGTTATATTTAATATATGATTTAGATTATCATGTGGAAATAAAAGCATGAGATGGTCCAATTTTCTCACATGAATTGAGAATGGCACTAAAGTATCCAATAAAAACCCAAGGAACATTAATATTATCACGTAGAGATAAAAGTTCATTCCAGAGTGTTCTCCTTTCATGGTATATATTCTTAGCATAGACAAAAGAATAAAAAATATGAGTTCCGTCAATATTCAAGTTTAATGTACAAAACATGTTAGAGACATTGTAAATACTAACATTCTGAACAGAAGCATGCAAGAAAATCCATATAGAATCATTATTAGGGGTATTTTTGAGTGCACCAGTAAAAAAATAATTATGCTGGCACAAATGAAAATAATTATAAGAAAAGGTAATTTTTTTCTCAGCAATAGAAAATATGATAGGATGATGAGTGTTAACCATTTCTTTAGAATAGTTAACATGTCCAAGTTGGAAATACCCTGACAATTCAAAGAAAGAATATTAATTTAAAACTGGATTTGGAGTTAGAAACCCCTTTTTTCTTTTTTCCAAATCCTTTGTTTCTAGAAGACCTTTTATACTTTTGTGTATTTTTACTAATAATGGTTTTTTATTGATCATTGTTTGATATTATAGGGATATTCTTAATAGGTTCATTTATTGAAGCATTTAAAGTTGAGTTTGTAGCATTCTTATTAGACAACATCAACAATTTGAAATTCTGGATAGATAACATTTTTCCAGGTTGTTCCTAACAAGCATCACCATCATTATCAATAGGTTGAGTACCATCTATTTTTGGGAACAGATGATGAGGTGTACCTAGATCCTTTCATGTAGTTGCATCCTGCTATAAGATAATGCCCAGATCTTATGGAAGAGGTTGCATCTACTCTATGGTGTCATTAATAACCTATATATGAAAAGATCCTAAAGCAATGGTGTATTTACCTTTATAAGTTTAAAAGATTCTAAAGTCATATAAACAATTTTTTATGCGTAGTGATCTTGGTCTGTGCCTCGACCTGAACAACCTCCGGGCTAGAGTTTAGTTCTATAGGTTTTATCAAAATTCCAATGGGTGTTTTTGAATCCTTTGTCTCTTCCACACCAGATACATCCATGGATTTGATATCAAGATTAGCCATGTAAGAAAATTCTTCTGTGAGTGTTTGATTTATATTCAAAAATTACATGGTATTGAATCCAGTTTGAGTCATTCTACTAATATTAGTCTGAGGATCAACATTGAGTAGCATTCTGTCTAGCAACTATATTTCCCATTTTAATGGTCCCAGTAGTGTTTTTTGATGTTTGAAAAATAACATGAGGGTGATATATAAGATAAAAAGAGCCTGAGTTTCTCATAGGTTCCATGGTATGGAAACCAGAATGGGTCATTCTATGGATAATGGTATGAGGATAAACATGATCAGTAGTCTTTTTTATAACTTAATTTCTATTATTCAAATTTCTAGTAGTGTTTTCTGGTGTTTGAGAACTGATTGGAGAGTGATGCATAACATGTGATGAATCTGAATTATTTACCCTATTGTGATTGTCTTTTTTTAACCCTAGAGCCTCAGAGTCATTCATGAGTGTGGGTTCTTGGATCTAAATAGTGTTTTAGAAACCAATATTATCTTCTGTGAATTGCCTAAATGTATCCAAAACAATGCATTCAATTTATTCTTGGATATTTTGATCTTTTTTGGAGTGATCTTCCTCTTCAACTATATCATCCCATGTTTTACTTGATTGTTTCCCTATGTGTGCCAAGGGATGTGTTTTTCTAACCAAAATTTCTGAGTACTTTTTAAATGTTTTAGGTATATCTACCATATGAGAGTTTTCTTTTTTGTTTTTTCATTATGTCCTTCATTTCATTTTTAATTGTTCGACTTACATGTTTTCTAATCACCCTACAATTAGAGATTGTGTGTCCAATGAACCTACAAAGATCACAAACGTTATTCTTTCTCTCATATTCTATTCTAATTTCAGTTTTTTAATTAATGGAATTGAAACTAATGGAGTTGGGTAGTTTGGAATTTAAATAAAATTCAATAATAACTCTTGCAAATTGGCCTAATTCAGCATTTAATATTCTTTGGTCTATTTTTATAGGTGTTCCTATACAAGAATCAATGTCATTAAGAATTTTGGGATTCTAAAAGAACTAGTTCAGTCCATGTAATTTAATCTAGACATGTGCCATGGGTCTTTTATACGTATGAGGATTAAAAGCAATGTCCCACTCCGATAATCTAAGAAATCGCAGTTTTATATTTATATTACCAGTTTTCCAAACCTTGTCAAGATCATCTTGAGAGATTAATAATATATGAAAATAACCTTTTCCTATTGAAATCAATTTTCAGTTAGAAACATGCCAATAATGTGCAATTCATGAATGTAAATCAATCAGAGGCCAAGGAAGATCACCTTTAAGATAAGAGATGTGGCCCACGACAGAAAATATTCACATTTGAGTGTGTTGTTGAAGTGTGTCCGAGACCACTTCCCCCAATAATCTGCCATCATTGAGCTTCTTGAAAATGGGAGGCTTCATCATTTTTTCTTTTCTCAGATTTGTGCCATTCAAAGCATCTAGAAACGATATCCCATTATCTCTATTCACGAAGGAGAAATTTTGAACTCTTTATTTAGGTATTTCATCTCTGTACTTATCGATAGCGATCTCTTGCACATTAGAATCCTGTTTCGAGTTATTTAACACAAAACAGTGGGATTAGAATATCCCAGGGGTGAGAAAGGCATTGACCATGGATGTAGAAATCAATGAGAAGGGAAGAGAAGCCCTAATCTCTCGACTTTTTTAGAGAGAGATGGTCACCCATCTCTCTAAAATATCGTTTTCACTATTAGAGCTATTTATTCTCAATTTAGAATATAATAACAATTGATTTTCCACATTTTTTATGTTTCCTCATGGGTTTTTTCAACTGTTTTATGGTTTATAGATAATGGTTGATTCCAATTGATAATATTCAAGTGGATATTTTTTGACACCACTTGTTGACAAATATTCTCAAGAAACATTCAACATGAAATTCACATAAACTTTTCAATTAATAGATGAAAAAAATTTATGTGTACTTGGTAGGTTATCTTCTTGAGTTCATTCCTAGAACGTTGTAAAGATTATTTTTTCCCTTTCATTGAGTCATTTATATTCGTCCCTTAAGGCTATAATTCATTAATTTTTTTTGAATTGGTATGAGAGGGTATACTTATATACCTTTTAAATTACTATCTAAAAAAGTACCATCCATAGATGTTATATTTTTTATGAGGTAAAATTATCAAATAAAATATTTGGAATCTCCCCCTGAAGTGATGATTTATAATTTCACTTCATCTAGAGAGTTCATTTCATAAATTGTTATTATGAATTCTAATTAATGTGAATACCTATAGATGTGATCATATTCTTGATCATGATGGGAAATTTTTGAACAAGACCCAATGGTTTGAATAAATAAATCGTGGTTGATGTCTAATACTTTATAACCAATAACATTAAAATTGACAACAAATAGAGATAACAACGATGGTTAATTCATTAAAACATTTAATAAATAATCAATCTTGAAGATATGAATATATAGTTTTATATACATTATCCCCATAGCTATGTTCATCACCTTGAATTCCATACATAATGAGAAAACACAATGTATATGGGAATAAGGTGGTTCTACATTAATTTTTAATGAGTTCAACAAGTTTGATATTTTTTTTATCAAATAAAAAATTTCCTTATATTATCTTCTAGTTTAGTTTGATCCATTCATTCTTAATTTTTTGAATTTCTTGGATATTTTCAGAATCATTTAATTCACAATTTCTTTTTTAATAACATTGTGTTGAATTTTCATTTTCACACAAGACATTATGGAACATTCAGTCATAGGTTATTTTGGATTATTCTTTTGTATTTCTTCTTATGTCAGATTTATGAGAAAAACATAATCAGAGATGTGTCAAACCCGTTTTCACCTTACACCTATTACATCTTATATTATTTGGTTATCATTATTTTGAAATCCTATAATGAAATTAAATATCATCATAAGAATATTATTTTGTCATTTAGTGATTTATTTCACCCTTTATTCATCCAAATTTCATTCTATTGCCAAATTAGTTGGATGAATTAATAGAATTCCATTAGTAATATACATAGAATTATTGGTACATCCCTATAGATCTCAATTAATCTCTTTAACAATTCATACCATTTTTATTTATCATGGTATAGTTTTCCATTTTGTTTCTTATTCTTTCTTATATACATTGAGATGTCCATGACCTACTTATAGTGATCAATGGTGTGAAAACTTCTTCCATAATTAAACAATATTATTCTATTTGTCATGGCACATATTTTTATATTATTTGGTTTTATTATAACATTAGTATTCTTATGAATATTACTCAATGTAGAATTTCATTTCTTATTTATTAACTTCTTGGGAATTTTTCTAATGTCGATCCTTCCTCATGTTTTAATCTTATCAATATTTGACTCCTATGGTGCATTCTTATGGATTATTTCACCTAAATACATGATTGATTTATACATACAAGAATCTTTATTGTGACCACCTCCATTAATAATTCCAAAGAGATTCTTTAAAATCACAAATCTGTTCGTAACATTCAGATTATTTCATTACATGTGTGGTATTTTCATCTTAACTAATTTTATACACTTGGTGTATTCATCCTTCAATTATCATATTCATTCACATTATATTATAAATATCATGCATTATGCTAGAATAATTCATAGAACCAATAGTATCAAACAAATATTGATCTTTTCATTTGAGTAGTAATATTTTATGATTGGAATGATTGCAGATTTTATACTATTTAAATATTATTCTTGGATTTTGTAGGGAAATATTTCATTCCCCTCTTATATTTATTCACTAATAATATAGTGTTAAAAACATAATAACCCCTCATAATCCTCTTTTTTCATAGGATTTTGTTTTGATCAAAAACTATTAATAGAACTAGAAATAACATAAAATTTATTATAAATGATGTACGATACGTTATTCTTAGAACTGCATTGGATTTAATGTTATATGGTCTAAATATATTACTTCCACTAGATAGAGGAATTTTATGATAAGGATCTACTTTATATGTTAGTTCAGTGACAATAATTGATGTAATAAATCTTATTTTATATTCTAGTAAAGACTCTTCATTTTCATTTTAATAAAATAATATGTATTCAAACACAAAAAATATCATATTATATATGTTTTTATTATAATCCACATTCAATTTTTTTTTTAAATTCATTCTTCATCTTCAAAACCTCATTACCATAAAATGAGTTGATATCTATATCAAGAATTCGAGCTCTTTGATCTTATATAACTTAGTACCACGTTGATAATTTTTGACATAGATAATATTTTAATGGATTTTTTCTAATGCATGGAACTTATTTGTAAGGAAATAAATGGACTGATCATTATTTTTTATTTCTTCAAACCAATCCTTCTCAACTACGGAGAATGCCTCTTTATGCTTTTTAACTGTAGATATTATTTAATTAAATTTCATAGTGAGATAATCTCACGTAATCACCCATAGTGAAAATTAACTATCTATTTTCATAGTATGATCTTATAGTTGGTTGAACTAATTTTTTAGGGTCTTCCTTCAAAATGTATAATTTTTATTTCATGGGGAAATATATTCATCAATTCAACTAGGTTCTTATTTTAAAATATTTCAAAAAATACCTGATACATCTTCCCCATTATCTGATGTAGAACCATGTTTCAATTATTCGGTTGTAGACTGAACTTCTATATCTTTTAATTATATTAATGAAATGTTTTCACATAAATAATGCATGGGGAAACTGATTCATCATCCTATTTTAAAAAGATATTATTATTTATCTTTCTCAAAACATTGTTTCTTTTAATTTTCAATGTGTGGGATGAGAAATAATTTTAATCCATAGCATATAGAACTTTACCAAGTTTACACTCCATTATAAATTGAGATAGAAAATATGATATTTAATAAGCTTTAGATCAGATAATCATACTAGTTGTGTGACCCACTCTGATACAAATTGTTAGGATCACTTTTTGGATGACAACATGGAGGGGGGGGGGGGGAATCAGTGTTTTATAACCTTTTACCATTATAAACATTTATACCTTTCTTTACCTCTGTTTCTTAATCAATAAATGAATATCTTGATTTCATCACATATAATTGGCATGTATATAAATAATATAATACAACACAAAAAACTATGATTTTTAGATGACTAAATCAGTACTCTATGGTGGTTCTTATCCCACATAAACATAAATTCTATTTTTTTATAAAGAAAAGAACTTGTGGGGGTGTAACAGTGAACATATTCTATTGGAAATGATTTGTCACAATGCTATCTAAAAAATTGATGCACAAGATGCAACATGTCAGCCTACCTCTTATGAAGTAATCAAGAGTGTAGAAAAAATATTATTTACCAGATTCCAACTAATCTAATAAAATTATTTCTAATGTAAAAATCATGTTCCTACCTTGAATAAAAAATTAAATGAGCTATCTAAGATGTCCAAAAATCATATATTATACCACCTTTTCTTCATTCATAATAATATTTATATACCTATGGACTGGCAACATCCAAATTATTTTACCCAAATGTAATAAGTAAATTTTTGTTCGGTCATAATTTTTTCTTATTTTCTTTTTATATTTTAAAATCATTATAAAATATTAAATTTTTATATTTGGTTCTTAATGTAACAAATAAATCTAATAAATAAATGTAGTATCAATTTATGTTTGGTTAAATTTATTTATTTCCCAAGTCTAAGAATTATTTCAGGGTGAATTATTATTTGAAATCAACTTAATCAATCTATTAACACATTAAAACATCCTATTATTGAAGTATTGGATCTGAATGTTTATGCATGAACACACTTTATTCTTTAATGTGAATGCACTATGTTCTTGGATTTGATGTTCAATTTCTTAGAATAATGTTTTACTTGATCCAATATATAAATAAATGTGAATGAGGTATCCCGGTATGATTCATGTATCCTATTTAGTATTATATGAATAAGATAAGGTGAATGAGTTTTCCCTTCAAGAAACCGAATGGTTCATTGGTTATTCCTTCATTGAATTACGAAGGAGGTTTATAGAACATATGTTTCCTCACTTCATCTTATGGTCATGTTGGATATTTATTATATTAACATACCATTAAAGGTACTTTGATCTTTCTTCAAAGAATATGTGTGTAGATATTTTGTTTCACACAAGACTATGTGTCAGATCTGTTCTTCATGTAAGTGAATTGTTTCATGCATAAACTAGATGATCTTTTTTAGATAAAATTGAGAGCTCTCAAATGTTTCAATAGAAGTACATAGTATTATGTTATGTCATTTTATAGATGTACACCACTACCTCTGTCCTGAGAATAATTCTTATTTGAGTTTCAATCCATGTATAATAAGGGTGGTAAGATGAGGATTGTCTAAATATAATTGAATGTTTATTTATACTAAAATTTGGTAGTATTCATTTATCATGTGACATTAGTGGTGCCAATAATGGTGGGATCTTTTCATAACTAGTTTCTAATTCATTTTTGAGATAGACTCACATTTATGTTATAACAATCACATGCTTCAATATAAACTATTTTTACTCATCCTTTGAAAATTTATTTTAATTCTAGTTAAATTTTAGTGGAATATCCTCCTATAAATCT
The DNA here is from genome assembly GCA_963277665.1 of Viscum album. Taxonomy (NCBI): domain Eukaryota; kingdom Viridiplantae; phylum Streptophyta; class Magnoliopsida; order Santalales; family Viscaceae; genus Viscum; species Viscum album. The sequence goes on from OY728142.1 coordinate 1,609,317,775, forward strand.
TTTCTTGTCATAAGAAAGTTACATGCATGGTGGTTTTTGATATCATTATCTCAAGATCCCTATATTATATCTCAGGTTGATGATCATTAGAGTTATTCAACAGCTATTGTGAGATCAATCAGTGATCATTTACACCTAAATAAATCACATGGAATAACATAAGATATCCAAATGATGAATATGATGGCATGGAAGAAGATGTAGTTTTAGAACCATCAGGATAGATTGACCAAGATTATTTGTGTAACTTTTTAATAGGTCAACCATAACCACATAGTTCTTGTTTTCCATTAAAATTTGGTTTAGTTGGGGATCACTTTTTATAACTCCCAATACTTTTTCTCTATATATATGAGAAATAAGGTCTTCTTCTGATCAACCTATACCACTGACCCATTCCTCCTTCTAATATACACTGCATGGTGGCTCTACTACTCTGCTCTCATGTATTCATTCAAGAACTATAATCACCCCTCCATTCCACCATGGGAGTACATTATTGGTCCATTTACCACATGTTGGATCCATATATCCCATATTTGGTTGATCTTACCAATACGGTGGCTTTGGTTACCCCTAATTGTTTTTTGTAAATCCCCATATATACTTAGTAATAATTAAGTATAATATTTCGAAACATCTATGCATTTTTATCATATTTAATGGACCTTGTATCCTCCTTATTCAAATAAATATTTTCATTATCTTCTCCCTTATTAAAAATTAAATACAAGAAAACTTGTTTTATTCTAAATAATGTGAAACATAGTAGCACATGTTCAGGAATTTATGGTGTCCAATCCATCAATCATTAGTGTTTTTTGGATAAATTTTCAAGAATTAAATAAAATGGGATTAATTGAATCCATAAAAATTATACAAACATCACCAATTCATCAAAAATATTTATGTGACTATTTAGATTCACATGGATGATTATCCTTTAAATATTCAACAACTTCCAATATTCTGGATGGAATGAACATAATTGCTTGGTCACTTGAATCCAACCACTACCAAGCATCAGGACACCAAATATTTACTTCAATTCTTTTAATATTCCTTAATAGATATTACCATAATCATTGAATAAAATCACAACCCCTAAAAGTAGGATCTTCAACGCCGATTGGGAGACCTATTCATGTTATATACATGAACAATAAAACATTCTTTTTTTTAATTTTATAAAAATTGAAATGTGAGTTATACAAAAACAATTTGAAATGGTTCATTTCAATAATTTCTTAATATATTTCAATTTTGTATAAAAATTAATTTATTAATCATTTAAAACAAGAGTATAACTGATATAAAAAAATAATAAGAATATTGTTATGGAAGGTAAATATTACAAGACTAAAAGTATAAATAAGGAGGTAATTTATTAAAATAATTTATTTAAATATTTTTAGTAAAATATGTGGAAAAATCACTATAATACGTTCAAAACTAATAAATAACTGTTATATAAGAATATATATATATATATCTTTGGAGAAAAAGAATATATAATTTATCATAATTTTATTTTAAACATAAAAAATCCTCATAAAATGTGTATATAACATAAAACCATACAACTTTAGTATCCTATGAATAAAAATATCATGAAATATAGAAAAATAATTGGATTAGTAAATCCAAAAAATTTAATGTAATGTATCATAAAATTTATTCACTTTCATTTTATACACCACACATTAGAATGAAGGTGGTGAATATATAACATATTTTAATAAAGGAAAATTTAGATGAAGAAACCATTACAAAAGCTCCTAAAATTTAAGTATAGTATAATCAATAAAGTAATGATATGTCATGATGAAAGGAAATTGAGTTAAAAATCCTCTTTTGACATACATCTTCTTGATAAATTTTTTTATAATACCTTCTTTAATAAAATTATACTTACTATAAATATATTTTTATACTATATATGTACTTACCATATAGTATATCATTATCCTATAATTAATTACTACCCATTTAAATGTAATTCATTTTTAAAATAAATATTTTTTTGTTAACTATTTAGATTTTCATTCATGTTTTGATTTGAGGGATCCGGTTCTTTCACTACGTTCTTGGTTTCATCATCCATTATAATGTTCATAAATAGGAAAATATTTCTTTCAAAATATATATAGAGATTCATAATTACTTTTTTTTTAATTTATATTAATTGTTTGCATGGAACACTTAAAAATTCCGTTGTCAGTGATTATACAATGTAACTAAAGAATTGAATTTTATGGTAAATTTTATTTTTAAAATTTCACTCAAGAATCAATAAAAGATAATAAATACATGATTAATAAAAAATAATACCAATTCATAATATTTCTTAATTATTCATAACATAAACATTATAACAATGTTCGTGTTGGGGCTAAAATCGAGGAAAACAGAACTGATTAGAACGACTGACTGAGTAAGAAAATGTTATTTAATAAATAAAAGATATACATTCCCAAAGAATAATTATTTTATAAATCTAATATTTAATCAATATATTATTTTTCAGAATAAAAAATGTATGATGGTGAAAATATGAATAACATCACCTCGTGTTAATAGTAGTTTGTATGAATGCATAGTGATGTATTCATTTTTCAATGATTGAAATGAAATGAATGTAAATAATAATTTATCTTTAATAAAAAATAATTATGTTATAAAAATATTATATATTCGTTAAATCCATCTATATACTAATCTTGTAATGGTGGCAAGGAAAAATGAATTAAATCGGTTCATGGAGTTTCTTGTTTGTACATACACTTCAATGAAGATTACATATTCCATTAGATGTATATGAGATAGAAAAAGGTCATAAAATGAACATAAATATTTTTATTATATTAAATATATAAGTTTAGTTATTTTAATATGGTTATTAAATACTTTGAGTAGGTTTATTTAAAATAATCTTGAAAATTGTTTTTAAGAACATATACCTCTTCCTTACACAATCATTATAGAGAAACATATACGGTTTTTTTGGATGGGTATTCTTGTATGAAAGGAGCCTATAAAGAACTTGGAGAATATTTTGGATGATATTTTGGTAGATATTGGTAGAGTTAATGTAGTTAAGTGGAATTAATAATTTATAAGAGGATGTTATATTTTATAAGTTAGTGGAGTTGAAACCATATAAATATCAAGAATTTTAAAATATAATAAATATATTCATCATGGAAAATTTATGCAATTTAGTTTAATGTAAAACATAGGATTACTTTTAAGAAAAATAAAATCCAAAAATCATTTATAAGAATGTTTTTTTGATATTTTAATCCTTATATCTTAGTTTAACCCCTCCCCTCTATTATCGTTTTTAACCATTAACATGATAAGAAACATTTTAAGATGGTAAATAATCTTTATGACAAACAATAATATGGGTATTATTAAATAATCTTAAAATTATTATAAAGAATAGTAAATATTTTTAGAAGATTAAATTTCCAAAAGTGGTGAAAATAACTTATATTATATGTTCATAAAAAATGATTTTTTAGAAAGATTGATTTTTTGGTGTAAAAATGATTTTATCCGAAAATAAAATATTATGTTAATTATCATGGAATTAGTTGTATTCTATTCACTAAAATTAGACTTGTTTTACCTTTAAAAAAAATAAAATAAAATTATCTTTTAAAATATATGATTAAAATATGATAATGAAAAATTGTATTTATTTTAATAAAAACATCTCATTGATTTACAAAATATCAAACATTACATTATATATTTAAAAATATACTTTTAAATGAATAATATTAGATATTATATTCAAATATTTTCTCTAAAAAATGTATCATATTCCCTCAATTAATTCTTCTATCATTATTATTTCATAAAATCATTTTATTTTGAAAATTAGGTTTTTAAATTATTCAACAAAAAATAACCTATTTTAGAAAAAATATAAAAAATTCACCTTAATATAATTTTTACATGCTGAACTAAAAAATTGTGTTTTTGAAAAATTAAAATCATATAATTATATAGTTTTATTTTAAATAAATCATATTTAATATATAGTGAATACCATTTTCTTAAAGAAAACATTTTTTTAGGTGTGAATAGTTAAATTAAATTCCTTATAGTTTCTAAGATGTAATATGGATTTTGTTAATTTATATTAATAATCACTAATTGATTTATGTCAATGTTATTTTTGATATCATTTTCAATGAAGTATTCAATTCAATGAAAATAAATAGTTCAAAAAAAGAGTTCAAATCAATCCATTTATAATTTATTGTATCTTATTATGTTAATTTCACCCCTATTTACAAAGTCATTTCATTTAACTATCTAAAAATGTATTCTAGTTTTTATAAAGATAAATCATTATCCACTTAATTCCAGTGTTGTGTTCGTCACAAGATAGCAAAAATATCAATTTATTAAGGATATAATTCTCTCAAATCTCTAGGTGTTACATTATTTCCCATTAAATAAATTATACCCTCACAATTTTAATTTTTTACTTTATAGAAAGCGTGTGCCATGAAATTGTAATAAAATATGATACATATTCTATAATAAGAGTTAATTTCAATGTCACAAATAAGAAACATATTATATATTAATTAAACATTTATTAAGATAATTATGTATCCTTACAAGACACATAATTTAGAATGAAATTACAAAAGAACATATTAATCAATGAGGGATATTTTCCACATAAGGCTCGAAAAATCTATCTTCCTCTTAAATGATTTGATGAATTACTTTACCATCAAGATATGGAATATAAGAAAATATACATTATTAATTTCCATTATATAAGCACAATATCGTCCTTTAAGGGTGTTTTTAGTTGTTTTCCACCACTTATTTATCTAATACTCTAACATATAAATATCCATGATGATTTTTCCATATCTAAAATAATAAAATTTACATTTAATGGACTATAAGATGAAAAAATGGTTGAGAAGTAATTCCTCATGTCTCTTGAAATTTATAAAAAAATGGGTTGAATTATTATTGACAATGAATAAACCTTCACAAAAATAAATAGTAAATTAATATACAATAACTCAAAAAAAGTTCAATATAAATCATAAATCATCAAAATATAAGAGAAAACATTCAATACAAGAAAATAGATTTTATTACATATTCCTATAAAATAAACTAACAATTTTTTCCCAAACAACAATAATCACTCATATGGACCCTTATTAAAATTTATATGACATAATAATAAGTTATATTGTATTTACTAATATTTTCCCAAAAGAAACTGAATTACCACAAAAAAATCATTTATACAACCAAAAGTTAACTCAGTCATTAATCAAGATTTTATATTAAAGTTTTAGACAAAAAATGTAAAACTAGATATTATGTTTACATTAAATGAATTACTATAATGTTACTAAAAATATAGTGAACTTCTTCCAAAATTCACTTAACTGCCTAATCCCCAAATCACTTTTCAAATTATATGTTCCCAAATGATAATAACCCTTTTTCAAAATTATCCATAGTTACTTAAATATAAATAAATATAATAAACCTAATAGGTTTGGAGCTTTTAAACCTATTACCCAAATAAAGTTTTTCCCAAATTACATTAACACTATATCACATGTTAAAACAAATGGTTATATTTATCTTAATAATGTATTTAAAAAAGCTCCAATAAATTCATTAGTCACCTTAAAATACAATATCAGAAAACCAAAAAATTATATCAATTCCATTAACCATATAATAAATAATATACATATTAACCCTTATGTTATCCAAGACACTTAAAATATCATCATAAAATATCATACTAACCTATATGGTTATCCAAACCATCTCTAATACCAACTGATACAACCTGAGTCCCATAGTTTTTGATCCAGTGCTAAAAAATACTAATTATATATTATATTTGATACTAACTTAAGTGAAAAACACATAATATTATATATTTAAACATTAAAAAAATATTAATTCACATTAAATTTAATAACTTTTTAGGTTTTGATAACTTGAGATTTAGTAAAAACATTTACTTATAAAATAACATTCATTTTTAATTAAATGATCATTTTCCCATTATACCAATAAGTTATTATTTTATAATAATTCATTAACATATCCCAAAAAATTATCTAAAGAAGATTTATTTTTTATATATATTAAAAATTAATATTATTTATGTCCCATGGGAATAGAAAAAAAATAAGGGTGATCTCAAAAGCTTAATAAGGATAAACATTGACATTATTAGTTAAAGATCATAAATGACCATTCAATTAGTATATGAGTATGAGAATACAATCAAGAGAAAAAAAATTATATAATAATACCCAAAAGCAAAAAACTTAAATTTTTTTCTTGGCCTAAACATCTCTATAACATGAAACATGGGTTTCAAAAAGAAAAAAATATCATTACCCCTAAATCAAATAAAGTAACCAGTTATAATATAAGAATGTGGATGAAACATTACCATGGAAAATCATAACATTATGGACCATGAATCAAGATCATAATACCATAACACAATAAATCAAGAATCATCACTAGCATATCATATTATAATGGATCAAGAAACAATCATTATTACTAGCTTCCATTAGTATACTAGATCCGACATTATTACAAATATATTTTGGATATTGGATCATTAATTATAACCCAGATACCCTAGTAATATACTAAGATAAAACACATTTACCCAAATTATTAGAAGGATATAATGGACCCAACCTATATAGAATGATAAAAAATAGTTATGTGTGTCATAAGAACATAACATTTAGTATTCAATTTTCATATAATGAACACGTGGAAAGAAACAATCTTCATGATATATTTCATAAGAAATCCTAACAATATATCAAATTAAAGAATGATGCTTTTATCATTAGATAATAATCTTGTTTATTAATATAAATACTTAAAGGATATTGGAATAGATGAATAAAACATTTATAAAAACATGTTAAAAACTCATTGAAAAATAATAGAATAATATTTTTTACTATTGAAATTCTTTGAATAATAAAATTTCAAAAAACCATGGGAATAGTATTTTATTTAAAAAAGAAATTTTTGAAATTAAGCCATCATATGAAGAATTTACATGACGGTGGAACAATATATTCTTGCTATATACATAATAAAGGAAACATTATTTTAACACTTGTAGAAATAAAAAGTGGGTCATATGGAAAAAATTAAAAAATTTCCCTTAAGTAATTTTTATTGTAATTAAAATTTAGTGAAAAAAAATAAATTTATTCAAACACTAAATTTATATAAGCACCTGAATAAAATAATTTTGAAAAATAAGGATACTGATGGGAAATATTTCTAACAAAAAAAGTAAAAATAAGGTTGTTTTTCTTAAAAAAAATTATTTGGTATTTTTGAGTAAGAAAAATTGAAAAATGGTTCTAACCCATGAAAAACCCAAAAACCATATTATCAGAAAATATGTTGGATTTATGAGATAAATAATAGATAATTTTCTACAATGGTAATTGAAACATATATAATCATAATTAAATGTGAGATTTTAAAATAAATCCTTAGCAAATATTGATAATTTTGAATTAAAACCTCATAAAATAGATAAATTTAAATTTATTATAAAACAATTATAACCAAGAAAATTATTATTAAATTAATTCATGTCAATTATATACACAACACACAAGAATCAATGTGGTAAATATATAATATATCTAAATTATAGAAAATTGAGAATAGAAAACTATAACATAGGATTGTATCATTTTAAATATAAACCCATGAACATAATGGTTATGTTGAAAAAATGTAAATACAAATGAATCATTTTTAAATACAATATAAATAATTATATGTCACAACTCACATGATATCATCATAACATAATCAATAAGGATGTTATATAACACCATAAAAAGAAATTATATTAAAATTCCCCTTTCCTTGGACTTCCGCTTGGTCAAACAAATCCTTACCTTCTCTATAATAAATTTATACTTATTATAAATTTATATATAAACCATATACATACTAATATTACTTTATATTATTCCTATATAATTTATTATTATAAACATAATAGTAATTCACTTTTAAAATCAATATTTTGTGCTCATTATTCTATGTCCGATGCATGTTTTGATTCGGGGATTCTACTATTTATAACTTAGATCTGGTTTAATAATCTCAATAATTCTCATTAATATGTAAAACACTAGTTTTACATGGTTTTAGACGTTCATAAACACATAGTGGAACTTATGTGAGTGGTTCTCATGGAATGCCTAGAAATCCACTTTTCGATTATTATAGAATTTTTTTAAAAATTGAATTTAAAGTTACGTATAATTTTGAATATTCCCACTCAATAATTTGTGAATCATTTTAAATTTACAATTTCATTATATTATTACTAGTACATAAAATTTATTAATTATTCATGCTATAAAAAATATAATAAATTTTATGTTGGTTAGAAAAAAATAAAAAAATGTTATATCGATAAATTTAGAAGGAAAATATTTTTATATAATTATAATGTCCTTTTTAATAACGATTAATCATGTTATAAATATCATATTTATTTTTTATATTCAATTTTATATTCATACATTGAAGGAGGAGATGAAAAATGATTCACATTACTTCATCGTAATTTGTACATAACCCTGAGTGATTTTTCTTATTTTTAAATGAATGGAAATAAAGTAATTTTAATAATTATTTACCTATATTTAATAACAATCCTTGATATTTGTTTATGTAAAACAAATCACATAACTCCATGGTGGAATTTGTCACCATGTACGCATAAACAAAATACTAAAAATTCCAATAGATAGAAATGAGAAATAAAATTGCTATAACATTAACATGGGGTCATTTAATTATAATAATTATACATATATAATTAGGTTAATAGGGTTATAGAATATTTTTGAGTGGTTTAAGGGGAAATAAATATGAAAATGTTTAGTGAGAATATATAACTCTTCCTTGAATACTGTCCTTTTAAAATACATTAATTCCACTATGATGTTTTTTTCGGAAAAACCCTATAGGATGTGTGGAGAAGAGTTTAGATGGTATTGTTTTATAACATGGTTAGGATAATGTTCTCACCTGTTTTGTGTAATTGAGTAGATTAGGTTACCATTTATATATAAAGGGAGTGGAACCCTTATAAATATTTACAACTTCAAAATATAAGAATTTTTCTCTCTTGGAAGTGGATCCATTTTTCCCAATTTAGAATAAAGGACTATTTATGCTCTATATATTCTTAAAAATAATATTAATTAAATTTGTATTGATATTTTAATCCTTATCTCTTAGTTTAACCCCCGCATTAACCCTTATAACCATTACCATAACAACACAATTTTTACATTTTTAACAATTTATTATGAATAAAATAATAAATTGGAAATTATAAAATAATATTAATATTTTTATCCAAAATATTGAATTAATTTTAATTTATTAATTTTATAAAAATGTTATAAATTACTTATATATTTTTTTTCAAATTTCAATGGAAAACCATTCCGAAAAAAATAGTTATATATATATATAATATTTTAGAAAAAAATGAAATATTGTGTTGATTAAAATGGTATTATTTGGATTATTGGAAATAAAAGGACACTTATTTCACATTAAATCCAATCCAAAAATGAATGCACCATTTTGAATAAATGATTAAAATAGAATAAATAAAAATAGTTTGTTTTGAATAAAAATATTACTTATATTTGATATATTTCAAACAAAGATTTTTGAGTTCAATATTAAAATCATAATTGTTTAAGATTAATTAAAAAATATATATTTTAATTATAAGAAGGGTTTAATAAACTTCATTTCATTATTATATCTTGAAATTTTAAAAAAATTATAGTATTTACAAAATCATCATTTTTAGTATTCAACAAATATTAAACTATTTCAGAAAAATCCACACAATTTACCTTTATATAGTTTTGAAATTTTGAAATAAAAACATTAGCTCATTTTTCAAAATATAAAATATAAAATTTGGAATTTAATCATTCAAATAAAACATATATTAAATACTATAATAACAATATTGGTAAAAAAAATTAATCATGAATAAATTATTACATATTATTTTTAGCTTACTAATTATTTTATGGATTTCAGAAATTTATTTTAAAAAAAATTATTTAAATTTTATAAGTAAATTTTATTTGTATAGTTTTCACATATGTATTAAATTTAATGAAAATTCAAAATTTAACAAAACAGTTCAAAACTGTCACTATGGAGGCAATGGTGTTTTCTTAATTGAATTTTCCATCTTTTTACAATTTAATTTCACTTAACTCTCAAGTAAAGTCTCTAATGTTTTATATTTTTGAATCATTATTCACAAAATCTTTTATTGTTTAAAACTGAACATATCGAACACATAAAACTTATTAAATAGAATATGTTCAAAAAACTCTCAGTGTTAGAATACTTATATATAAGGATGTCATGGGATATAATCCATTACCCAATCGACAAGGGGGGCATATAAATTTAGTACCATCTATAATCATAACACAACATGCTGATGTACTATACATCGAGAAGAAACATAATGAAATATTAAAAAATAAATAAAACTATGATAAAGAAATAAGGAAGATAGTATGCCTATAAATATTTAACTGTCATGGTATCATGTAGGAACACATGAAAAATAGTTATTAAGTATTGTTTTAAATTCACAACCAACAATAGTATTATTAATCATGAAAATATATCTTAAAATAAATGAAAAATTTGAGGAAACAATGAATAATATTATAGGAAATCAAACACATTTAATTATATTTTTTTAAAAGGGAAAATAATATTTAATAGGTATAAAGGGATAGTGTTTCTATAAAGCCAGAAATAAACCATAATTATTTATTTTAAAATGAGTAAGGATTTTTTAAAAACCAAATAGAGAAAATATGTTTATAATAGAATAAAAACATTAAAATATTTTGATAGAAATAGAGGAAAACATTAAAATAATCCATTATAAAAATTATTAGGATTGAATAAAATAGACAATAAAAATGTAAACAAAAGGAATTCAAGGAAAAAGTAACAATTAATAAATTAATAAGGTATGAATTATATAAATTTTTAAAGAGGAAGACATATAGAGAGATAATGATTGATATATATCATATATTTAAAAATGAGAAAGAGTGGGGAAAACCCCTTAATACAAGTTAAAAATTGATTTTGACAATATATTAAATTTTTAATAATTATGTTTCATTTTTCAAATAATTAATTAATAATATTTTTTCATATTTATCTCTTATAATACATTTTTATAACTTTTTAATCATCTAATAAATTTATTTTCCCACATTGATTATTTTGACATTGTTAGATTCATGGTTCCTAAAATGATTTGATTCATTGGTAATAAAAAAGGTCTTTATCAAATGGTTCCATTGTTTCTATAATTTTAATGGAATATGATTTATATCATTCCAAAATAGTTGTACATTAATTGACCCATCTTTTGTTATAATTCATGGTATCATCCCTAGTAATCTTCTCATTGTCGGTTAAAAAATATTTATGAATGATCAATATTACTATATTTTTTGACATTATTATTTTAACACTATAAAATAAAAGGAATTATTTTATTTTATTTTTATTTTATATTGAATAATGAAATAATTTTCCAAGATTATCCTAAAAAATAATAATTGAAAAAATATTGCATCATCTCTCATTATTATAAAATAATACATTTTCATATCTATTAATAATTATGAATTATATATTAATTTTACATAAAATAGGAATCTATGTCTGATATTTTACTCAACACACAACAATGGGTTTCACCAAAGTCTTATACTACACACAAGACTGAGTTATAACGAAAAATAATATAATATTAGTATTAATTTTTTAAATGGATGTTATCTCCTAGACATTGTATTTAATGGATTTAACAGAACTCACTATATTATTTTTAAAAATGTTTATTATATGTTTTTAATTTCATTCATTAAATTTTATATGCTTAAAAGGAGAATAAATCCATTTTTAAGCATAAAATACTCTAATATTTTTAAAATTTTGTTTCGCTCTCTTTGGATGGGGAACACTTTTTAAATATAGTTTTTGTCACATTTATAATTTTCACATGTAAAGTTAATATTTTTATTGTTAATTGGGAAATAAAAATTTAATTTTTTGGAATTTCAGTATTTTTCTAATAAATATAATTCTTCAATGAATAGTTAAAAATACTGTATTTTAATTCAAAAATGAATTTTCATATATATTTTTTTATAGTTATGTTATAATTTTAATTGTATTTAAAATATAATTATATTAATATTTTGTAGCTTAATACAATTTTTGTCATTGGAAGTATCATTAAAATTTGATATAAACACATGTCGATCTTTTGATGGTTTTTACTTTTAAAAAACCCATTTTCTCATTTTTTCAACGGGGATTATTTTTAAATTAATCAATAAAAATTTAATGTATTAAATTTTAAAAAATGGATTAAATATTTTGAATCTTTGGGTTCAAATTATTTAAATATGTTCCTTTTACTTTTTTTTTGTATATTATGAATAGTAACAACTATAATTTTTCTTCATCATGAATAATGGTAAATATGGTAAATCAGGGTAACAAACAATATGATATAAACAGAAAAACAACCATAACACCAAAAAAAGAATCATATTTTATTAATAATATTCTTACAATAACAACTTAGGGTCAAAATTGATTCATTTAACAAGAATTTTTCCATGAAAGTGATATAAATATTATTAAAAAAAGAGAGGGACAACATGTCACCAACATATTTTTTATAAGTATAATAAATTTAATAAATCAATAAACAAGATAATACTTAGATCATTAATATTCTTCATAATTATAATGAAATTATATACATGATGGGAATATATTTATATTTTTTTGAAATTAAACAATTATCTCAAATATTGACATACATTAATAATTCTATTACGAGAAATATCAAATAAATGATATGTCAAATATGAAAATAAATAAAATTTGAATATTATCGTGTACTCCATGTATTTTCATGGTGACTATGACTTATTTTATGTCAATGATTTTTTTTTGGAAGTTAAATCTTTTTTGGTTGTTTTTTAAATTCAATAAGTTAAATAGTGTCAAAATTGATAGAATTGATATTTTTAAAAAATAAAAAACTATTAAAATATATAAAAATCATAAAAAATTTAAAAAATACAATGTTCATATGATAAGGTCTAAAATTTCAAAAATTGTCTTTTTATGGGATTTTTACCCCATATAAGAAAAATTTATAGCCTCTTAATATTTAAAATGTTGTGACCACAATTACAATTAATAGAGAATAATTACGGGTAAACTGAAGAGATAATGTTTAAAAAAAATCAATAAATGTCTAGAAATTATGGAATGGGAGTATTTAAAACATTAATCTTTTTATATTCAATATATCTCTAGTTATAGTCATTTTTTAACTACAAATAAATTTATATTTATTTAATATTTTAAGAGTTTCCAAGGGGGCCCCTCCCCTCCCCTATAATAAGGTACCCACTCTTCTCTAATAATCACACTTCAAGAACCATTAGGTTCCGTGTAAATCTTCCCCAAACCATTCCTATAATACTACCCCACATTCTTTAGGCCTTATTTTTGGCATAACACCCTTCTTTGAGTTATTAAGGTGTTCTTTATAGGTGATCAACCATAGAAGAGGTATTGTTTTTTTTACGTATTTATATTTTATTTATTCATCCACATCCATAAAATATCCTCCAACCATGATGAGATAATAATTATAGTATCAAAAATATACTAAGATTTTATTATTTTTATATCATCACCTTAATCCATCTCCAATTTCAAAAAATAGTAACTGTACTTTTCGTTCATGTGTATGGCACACTATAACATCAAGAACCGATATAGTTTGTTTTTCATCACCATCATTAAAGATAGGGAAGAATGATAAAATTAATGTTAATATGGGATATTAATTTAATATTAATCATTATAATGTAAAAATGTAGCAATTACATTTATAATTTCCATACACATAAAAATGATAATGGCCTTCATGCGTACATGTGAACTATCACCTCCATGAAGCAATGTAAATCCCTTTTATTCACTCCATCACTTGTATGATATATATAAGTATATTTAAATTGTTATTATGATATTAATAATATTATTATAATTTTGGAAAGATAAAATAACAGTTAACTTATTTCAATAATGATCTATGAAAAGTGGAAAATGTTACTCATGCGTACGTACGACCTACCTTCTCCAAGATTATAATGTTCTTTATTTTTCATAACCATAATTAATGGTTTGACATAAAAAGTTATATTAATGTATAAAACTGGCGATTAGGTCATTAATAGTATTTTGTAGATGATTTAAATATGACAACATGGACAATTTACATCATAAAAATTTCATTAGGGACTCATGTTTCGAATATCGAAAAAATGCTTGATGTGAATGTAAATAAGAATGTAAGTTTTACAAAATGGTAAAAAGTTATAGAAAATAAATAATAAACATGAAAAATGTTCTCAAGAAACTATAAATTAACCTATGTTTATTATTACATAATATAACGATTGTATATAATGAGTCAGACTCAAGGTAATGGATTTCATCTCAATCTCCTTCCATTTAGGAATATTTTGATATTATACAGAAACTTCTCTTCTATGGTGTATAAAAAAAATTTGACTTTTAATTTTATTCCAATGTTTTCAAAAGAAATATTTTTCAATAAATTGTTTTACTAAATGTCAAAAAGGAATGTTTTTTAACATATGCGGGGATAATTAATTTTTTGTTGCTCTCACTATTATTTGATAGTAGGATTCCTCTACAATCCGTAATGTTAAAAAGAAAAATGAATACCATATTTCATTTTGATGTATTTTGGTACTAAAATTGGTTTTTCCAAGAGATTTTTTATGTCAATATCTTGAAATTATATCTTTTGATGGAAATGTAGAATTGTTTATGCTTGTTTTATATATTATGATAATGTTATGGTTCTTGGGTATTGTTTATGTATTCAGGTGGTTCCGTGATAAACAAAGGGTGGGTGATCTTGTGATATCTATCCAATGCATTGGGTAATGAGATAGAGTAAAACTATAAAGTTTTTACTAAGAGATTTAGGTAATGTCCTATGATGGGTATTCCAAACATAACAATAAAGGTTAATCCTTATGTAGATGCGAAAGCTAAAATGTAAGTATGATATGGATTCCAGAAGTCACCTTTATGATTTATAAGAATTTTTTAGGAATATTTTTACTTCATAAGGCATTCCAAAGAGTTTATGTTTTAATTTGAAAATGTATAATTTTGTGAAAATGTTTTCATGAGTTAAAATTTTATATGGACTAACAGTTTCATTTCTTATTTATATCCCTAACTAAGATTTTTGTTCTCATCCCTTTTTTTTCAAATGTTTTTCCACAGGCTGTAAGTATGGATAATGGAAAATAAGATGAAAAGATGAATGTTATGAAGTTTTTCATCATGGAAAAAAGGAATCATATTTATTTTTGAATGTTTTACATTTTGGATGAAATGGATACTGTTTTTCTTGTATCCACTTTGTATGCCATAGTTATGGACCAATTCTCTAATACTATAAAGCTAAAATGATCTTCAATATTAATTCATGAATTAAATGAATATTATAAAATATTTAAAGCTCAGGCAACATAGTTGTTATCAGAGTTCAGTTTAAATGACTTTAGGGGTAAGGATATTATTAATAGAATATGAATAAATGATTTTTTTACTTTATGGTCAAATTGAAATGATATATTATATGAATATTATCATGTTGCATCATCTAAGATATTTTTTTAAGAATGGATTTCAATAGCGGAAATATGGATGCAATTTAGGGACAATGTTAAGAGAAAAAAAACTTTCAAAATCATCAACATGAGATGGTCAACATCAGAACTACAACTATTTGTTGTAGTGAAGGCATTGTTGAACCATGTTATAAATGGTCATAGTATCCAGGAAAAATATCAGCCAAATCAAGAATAGAGGAACATGTTAGTAGTGGATCATTTCATGAGGGAACATCCTCCACCATTATGAGGATCATCTTTCCCCATTCATGCTGAAGGGTGGATTAGATGTGTAGAAAATATTTTTGTTTTCATGGGGTGTTCATAAAGACAAAAGGATACACTTTATGTTTTTCATTTTGAAGGTGATGCTGATCAGTAGGGATATATGGTTAATAATATCATGAAAATTGAGAATATTAAAGATCTTTATTGGGATGAATTCAAAAATATGTTTCTTGAGAAATATTTTCTTAAGGTGTTTCGACTTAGGATGGAAAACAAATTCTTGGAATTGAGGTAGGAGGATGAATCAATGGCTTCTTTTGAAGAAAAATTCACTAGACTCGCAATAAATGCTCCAAATTTCCATTGGGATCTTGATAGAAAAATCAAGCATTTTTACTCAGGATTAAATCCAATTTATCGAAGGGAATTATATTCTAGTGACTTTAAAAGTAATAGAAAACTTGTTTGATGTGTGGAGAAGGTGGAAATTGAGTTTACTGATGACCATGTGTTATTTTAAAAATAGTATAATAATAGGATGAGGTGGTAGGTGAAAGGGAATAATTCTACATAAATGAATGATGGTTATAATACTATGTTAACAGTTTGTGTAAATTGGGATAGGAAGAATAAAGGGGAATGTCTTTTGAATTCGGGTAGGTTCTTCAAATGTGAAAAAACATGGCATAAGGATCTTAATTTCACTAGAAAATATAAAGATTGTGGTAAGAATAAAAATATTATTTACGGTTAATAAAATGTTTTATGTGAAATGATATGGTTCATTATGAAAATGAGTGTATGATGAAGAACTCTAATGAAGAAAAGCCGCTAGACTATATGAAAAAAGGTATGGATAAATCCATTGAAACTACATCAATAGATGTAGGGCCATTTAATGATGTCATATCAGGTACATTGATTTTTTATTCAGATTATTCAAATGTGTGGTTTTATTTTGATTCTACACATTATTTCATTTATGATAAGTTTTTTGGTAAATTGGAAATTCTACCTCAAGAAATGAATGATGTACTTATAGAAAAAACACTTGGAGAAAATATTAAGGCAAAAATAATTTATAATAACCTTCCTTTCCTTATATATGGAAATAATCTACCTTCACACCTTTTTGTATTTACTCTATTAGATTTTGGTGTTAATTTGGGTATGGATTGACTTTCTATGTACCAAGATTGACTGTAGAGATAAAGATGTTGCTTTTCAGAAATACTTCCAGTTTGTGTGCAAGAATTAACCCTTATAATTGATAAGATATTAGGAAGTCGAGAAAATATTAAAAGATGGAAATTAGTGCTACATTTCACATATTATTGAAAACAAGGAACTATTTAGAATAATGATGTGCCAGTTGTAAAAGAGTATCTTGATGTTTTTCCATATGAGTTTCCTTGTATTATACCGGACTAAGAAGTTGAATTTACTATTGACTTAGTTCATAATTGTGTGCCAATTTTAAAACCCCTTATTGAACGGATCAAATTAAATAGTTAGAATTGAGGATGAAATTGCAAGACTTATTTGATTACGGTTTCATTCGACCTACCACATCACCATGGGGTGATCCTTTCCTGTTTGTTAAAAAATGATGGTTCAATGATACTTTTCATTGATTATATAGCCAAGAATAACATCACTTTTAAGAACAAGTATCATTTGCCTCATATCAGCGATTTATATGATCAAATCCAGAGAACACCATTTTTTTAAAGTTGAATTGGTGTCGGGGTACCAATAGTTTAATGTAAAGGAAGATAAAATTATGAAAACTGTGTTTCAAACTTGATATGGGCATTATGAATTTGTAGCTATTTCATTTGGGTTAACTAATGAACCTACTATATTCATGGATGTAATGAATAAAATATTCCAAAAGTTCTTGGATAAGTTTGTGGTTGTGTTTATTGATTACATTTTAGTATATTATAGAATTAAATAGAAGCATGAAAATCATTTAAGGGTTATCTTTCTAACCTTAAAAGATGATAAAACATATCATATATTTTGAATGTTTGAGTTTTGGTAACAAAAAAATTCATTTCCTGGTCACATTGTCTCTAAAGATGGAATAACAGTTGATAGTATTCTAATAATGGGAAAGACCCACAAATATAAATGATATTCATAGTTTTCTTGGTTTAATTGGTTATTTTAGATGGTTTGTTTAAAATTTATCATGGTTATCTATCCCACTGAATAAGTTACCTCAAAATGGTGTTATGTTCATCTCGACAAAATATTGTAATTATTGTTTTTAGGAATTCAAAAAAAGATTGGTGAATGCTCTAGTTTTGTCTTCACTTTCTAGAAATGGTGAATTTGTTATCTATATTGATTATTTGTTTAAAGGACTCGATTGGGTCATAATGTGGAATGATTTGGTAATTGATTATGATTTATGTTAGTTGAAAAATCATGAGTTAAATTAGCCCATCTATTAGTTGGAATTATGTGTTGTTGTTTTTTTATAAAAAAATTTGGAGGAATCATTTGTATAGATTAAAATGTGAAATATATATTAACCATAAAAGTTTAAAGTATATATTCAATAAATTTTTTTTACCAAGATACAAATAATATGGTTTGAACAAATCATAGATTATTATTGCACGATTCATTATAATCTTGGAAAATAAAATAATGTGGATGATGCTTCGGGTAAGGAAAGTAATGATACATTAACCTTGTTACATTTGGAACGTGACCCTTTTATTAATTATTTGAAAAACTTTGGAGTGGAATTTTTTTGTGCATGAAATTACTTTTTTTAGGGGTCAATGAAATCATTTCTATCATACATAATTTGGAAAGAGGAAAAGGAAGATAACGATTTGTAGAAAAAGGTAGAATTGGTTCATAAGGGTATGTTATCTGAATTTAACCTTGACAAAGAATGTGTTTTGTGATTTGGGAATAGTTTATGTGTGCCCTGTGATTCAAAGTTATTGAAAGAGTTGTTATGTGAAGAACATAGTTCTTCATATTCAGTTCATCCTCACAATACAATGTTGTATATAGACCAAAAATTGTATTACCAGTGGGATGGAATGAAAAGAGATATTGTTGACTTTACTATGATGTTTTTGACTTATAAATATGTGAAAGATTAATGATTGTTTCCAAAATGGATGATTCCACCTTTTACAGTAATAGAGTGGAAATAGGAAAATATATCCATGGATTTCATAGTGAGATTACCAAAGACCTCTCGAGGTAACAATGAAATTTGAATTATTGTTGATAAATTAACTAAATCATATCATTTTCATCCTATTTGAGATACACTATATCTTGATCAACTTCCTTAGTTGTATCATATGGTGATATTCATACTAAATGGAGTTCTCCTCTCCATTTAATCTGATTAGGACACCAAGTTAATTTATATCTTCTTTAAATTCATTCAAACATCATTGGAAACTAAATTAAATTTTAGTATAGATTTTTATCCACAGTTTGATGTGATGTCATAATGAACAATTCAGACAGTGGAGGATATATTATGTGCTTGTTCAATGGATTACCAGGGAAGTTGCAACTAACATATTTCTTTGGTTGAGTTTTCTTATAATAATTGTTTTAATTATAGTATAAAGATGGAACCATTTGAGGAATTATATAGAAATTTGTATTGAACTCCAGCCTTTTGTAATTAATTAGGTGAAATGATATTTATGGGAACCGGATTAGTAGAGGAGATGGTAGAAAATTTTAGTTGATTCAGAAACACATGAGAATATCCCAAAGTATGAAGAAATGTTACGCAGATAACTAGAGGAAGGATCTTTCATTCAGGGTAGGTGATCATATCTTTATCAATGTTTCTTCATGGAAGATTTTGATGTGTGTTGGTAAGAAGGGGAAGCTATGTCTGAAGTTCATTGGTCCTTTTTAAATCCTGTATAATGTTGTATCATTTTTCTACTATGTGGATATACCTCTAATTTTATCCTAGGAACACAATTCTTTTCATGTTTTAATGTTAAAAATGTATTTGCCGGATCTATCTCATTGAGTCAAGAATTAATTTAGTTGGAAGAGAATCGTTTTTTATTAGGAATAACCAGTCCAATTCTATAGCATAAAGAAAAATATTTTCAAAATAAAATGATTCATCTGGTAAAATTTTTATGGGAAAACCAAATTGTAGAAGGGGAAAAATGGGAATCTAAAAATTATATGATTGAGAAATACCTCCACTAATTTTATAAGTGAATACAATTGTGAGGACACAATTTCTAAATGAGGGGAAGGATGTAAAATCCCAGGTAATTAAAAAATAAGATATTTTCATATCTATTAATATTTATGAATTAGACACTGAGTTTACTTAAAAAGGGATGTTATGTCTGATAACATACTTGACATGCAAAAACGGGTTTTTCTGAAGCTTTATGTTTCACACAAGGCAGAGTTATACTGAGAAATGAATACATTATAAATATTATTATTTTAAATGTTACTTGTCACCTAAATGTTATATTGGTGGGAATTAATAGAAATAACAATATTATGTTTACACATGTTTATTAAATTGTTATAATTTCATTTAATAAATTGTATGAGCTTAAAATGAGATTAAATCTTATTTTAATCATAAAATACACTAATATTATTAAAATATAGTTTTACCACCATTTGTTGGTGAACTATTTTTAAACATACTTTTTTTCACTTTAGTAATTTTTATATAAGAAATTAACTTTCTTTTGTGGAAAAGGGACATCAAAATTTAATTGAGATTAATTTTTTATTTTTCTAATAATTTTTCATTTTTAATGAATTGTGAAAAGTACTACATTTTAATTCTGAACCACTTCTTCATATAATTTATTTATATTGATATGTTATCATTTTAATTGGTTTTAAAGTATAATTAGAAAACTTTTTTTATCATTTCATCCAAATTTGGTCATTGGATGTAATTTCACTTCAAAATTTTTAATAAACACATGTTAATCTTATTATGGGTTTTACTTTTGAAAAACCATTTTAAAATGTTTTCAACATGGATTAAATTTAAATTAATTAATGAAAATTTTGATGTTTAATTTTTATAAAATTAATTCAATATTTGTAATCATTGGTTCCAGATTATGTAAATTTGTTCCTTTTATTTGTTGGACATTATGAATTGTAGCTACAGTAATAATTTTATCATAAATAAAGGTAAATCAGGTAAACTAAGGTAACAAACAATATTACAAGGACAAAAAATTACCCTAACACCATTCAAAATCTTATTGGATGAATAAAAGACTACCCATACCATCATGGAGATGGAATTGATTCATTTAATGGACTTTTTTCCATGAATGTGATATAAATATTATTAAAACAAAATAAAGTGACCAAATGTCACCCCCTTATTTATTACAAGTTTAATAATTTAAATGTTGGGATAAAAATGATAAAACAAAAATTATAAATATTTTTCATAAGTATAATAAAATTATATAAATCTTGTTAATTTATTTATAATTTTTAGAAATTAAATAATTATTACAAATATTGACACAACATTTATACAATTATTATTTTATTAACATAAATGTCAAATAAATGATATAAAAAATATTAAAATAAATATAATTATTATTTATTAGTGTACTCTATGAATTTTACTAGTTACTATGAAATATTATAAGTCTATTAAATGGGATTTTTCATCATTTTATCTCTGTTTTAATTTTATTCCAATTCAACAAAATTAATACTGTCAAAATTGACATAATTGGAATTTTATAAATATAATAACTTATTAAATTATTTAAAAAAAATAACAAATGACTAGTATAAGGCCTAAAAATTCATAAAGTATTTATTTATGGGATGTTTTCCCCATATAAGTAAAATTTATAGCCCTTTAATATTTAAAGTATTGTTAATATAATTAAAATTAAAAGAGAATAATTAAGGGTAGTCTGAAATGATAAGATTTACAATAAAATTAGTAAAAGTCTTAAAATAATTGGATGAGAGTACATATAACTATACACATATTATATTCTATATAACTAATTTTTGAGTCATTTTAATTGAAAAATTAATTTTTATTAATTTAATATTTTAAGAGCATATATGGGTGCTCTCCCCTCTTATATAAAAATGTTTCCACTATTCTCTAATAGTGACACTTAAAGAACCATTTGGTTCAGACCAGATCTACTCAAAACATTTCCTATAATCCCTCCCCCCATTATTGATGCCATATTTTAGGCATGAAATCATTCTTATAGGTGTTGAGGTTTTCTTAAAATGTGATCAACCCAAGAAGAGGTATGATTTTATTTATGTATTTATATATAATTTCTACTTACACTTCATTAAAATCTACTCCAACCATTATGAGATAATAAATCCCACATCCTAAATATACTGAGATTTTATTGTGTTAATACCATCACCTAAATCCATATTCAATTTCATGAAATGGGAAATGAACTATTTATTCTTGTGTAGGGCGGACAACCGTCTCACGAATCGATATAGTTCATTTTTCATCACCATCTATAAAAGACTTGTTTTCATGATGAAATTATTGTTCATAAGTGATATTAATTATATTAATCATTATAATGTAACAATTCATCAATTACATTCATAAATTCTAAGCACATAAAAATGATAACATCATTCATGCGTATATGTGAACTATCACCTCCACGAAGTGGTGTGAATCATTTATATTCACCACATAAATTTTATGATATAAATAAGTATATTTAAATGATTAATATTATGTTAATAATATTATGATCATTCTCAAATGGAAAAATAATAATTAACTTATTTCCATAATGATCAATGAAAAATGGAAAATGTTACTCATGGGTAAATTCGGCTTACCATCTCTATGATTATAACATTCTTCATTATTCAAAACCATAATTAATGGTTTTATTTAAAAAGTATAATTAATGTATAAATTTTATGATTATGTAATGAATACTATTATTTATATTATAGAATTATGACCACATGGGCAATTTACAACATAATAAGTTCATTTCCAACTCAAGTACTGAATATCAACAAAACATCCGATATAAACTCAAATAATTATGTAAGTTTTATAACTTGGTAATAAGTGAAATAAACAATAATAAACTTGAAAAATTATTCTCAATAAATTCTTAATTAATCTAAGTTTAATATTTATGAATAAAACTATTGTATGTAATGATTCTGACTCATGGTAATAGACTTCATCTCAATCTCCATTCATTGACGCATATTTTGATAGTATACACCACCTTCTATAAAATGGTGTATAATAAAACCCTTTTAATTTTAATTTCATTCAATAGTTTTCAAAATTAATATTCTTCTATGAATTGTTATAATAAAGTATAAAAGGAATGTTTTTTAATGTATACGGTGACAATGACTTTTCCACCGCTATGACTATTATTTGATATTTAGCTTCTTCAAAAATCCATAATTTTTTAAAAGGAAAATAAATTTTATATAACCTTTAAATTATTTTGATATTGAAAATGTTTATGAGAATGTATTGGATATATAAATATCTTGAAATGATATCTTGTGATTGCAATGTGGAAATGATATTTTTCCATTATCAATGTTTTATGTGTTATGATTATATTATGGTTCTTGGGAATTGTTTATGTATGTAGGTGGTTCCATGATAAAAAGACAGTGGTAAAGCATAAGATTGATCTCCAATGTATTGGGTAATGATACGAAGTTAAACTATAGGTTTATCCTAATATTTTTGGATAATATAAAATGATAGGTATTCCAAACATAACCTTGAATGTTACTCCCTATTTAGATGTGAAATCAACAATGTAAGTATGATGTAAATTCCATAAGATACCTTTAAAATTTATCACCAACATCATATTTTTATTATTAACCAAAATCCACTTTTAAGTTAAAATTGTGAAAACTTTGGATAAAACTAGGTTATTGATGGATAATTTAAGCCAACTGGAATGTTTATCTTCAATAAGATTATTGGAGAGAGATGTTACTGGTGTTTCAGGATCATCCTGAATAAGGTATTCGAAGTGTCATTCCAGTTTGTCCCACACTTACATGAAATCCTCTTGGTCAATTTTCCTCTTATTAAAGCCTCTAATTAAGATTAAATTCTTCTTGGAAATACAATACCTCTATTCTCTATTAGTGGCCACCCTAATTGACCATAAAATCATCTTGTCACCATATTTTTTTGAAGCATTAAGCAAAAGGGATTCCACCTCCATAACTTCTCCAGAATGTAGAAGTAGCTCCACTGGTTGTGCACCTGCGCTTCCTTGATCTTACAGAAAAATATTATCGGGATCATCCCTGGAGGCCGAAAACTCTGCATCTATTGTATTACCATTAGATATGGGAGTACCATCCGTCACTTGGGCCTTTAAAATCCTGGAAGATCTGGTCTTCATTGGAGAAGGTAGATAAGGGTAGTCTTTTCCGCTTTTCTTGCCTCCTCTCCATCCATTCCTCCTCCATAGATTGTAGGCATCACATCATATATATTCTTGAGCACTAACCCCTTCAGGAAAACAAAATAAGTCATACCTAGAATCCTCCCATAGAATACCCTACTATTTATTGAGGGTTTCCTCCTAGTCTGCCTCCTGAGGAGGCCCTTCATTCTCCAGGATCTCAAAAAGGTTACTCAATTTCATAGTTGACACCACTCTTCTCAGTCTTGAAATGATCAATGGAGTTGGATCATCCTGGGGGCCATCATTTCCAGAGTCATAAATCCCTGTACATACAACATCCACATAAGTTAAGATCTTATGAAATTCACCTTCCTTTTCTTGAGTTTGAATCACCACTCCCGGGTTAATAGCAGCAATAGAATCTTTAGCCGCACCAGGTTCAGCAAGACCCACCGAACCACGCACAACAGGTGAGAGAACACCCAAATAATCCCTCAAATTATTGAAGACATTATAAACCAAGGGATTTATCCCTGGAGGATCATGTTGAAGTCCCTTTACCACAGCTGACACCAATCCCGCATTCACACCAGTCGTACATTTAGTAACTTGAACATCAACATTCTGATTCCCACCAACAGCGGTAGGGGAGAAACATACACCCCCCTCCATCGGGACTAGATTGGTTTGCATGATAGAAATAAATTGTCACACCTCCAACCGAAGTGGGAATTAACTATTTGACTTAGCCGATCTATGAGACAAATGACAACTGTAATGAAGATGACCGAGATGGGAGCATGAACTGCAAAAATCGATCCAATTTTCGAAGACCACTGATGGCTGATAACAGAGTTCTTCACCAACCTCATTCCAAAGAATTTTCACTGGAGGTTTTGAAATATTTAATTCCACATACATGCGACGGAAAATTGGGTGAGAAAGGGAGCGATAATGCTCCTCGAAGGATAATAATATCCCGATGAGGTTACCTAGCATATTCAGAATGGTGGGATTTTGAAAAGGAATAGGTAGATAGTGGAATCTTACCCAAAATGATGCGATTGAGGAGTCACGTTTCTAGTGGAACTCGTAACTCCATTAGAACTAGAAGAAATATGATCCATCATAAGATCTTGTGCTTTTGGACCATTCAAAAGCTAGGCCATTATTCCATTCAAAGAGAAAAGAAAGTGACGAGGATCCAAAATCCCAACCATGATGTAATTCTTTAGGGGCCAGACACTGTTGATGAACCAGTTGAAGGAGTTGAGGGATAGCAATCGATGACCAACATGGGCAACAAGGGAAGTGGAATCAAGTTCTCTCAAACCCATACCTCAAACCCTGACATTACGCTATTGGATAAAGCCTAAATCCATTAGATGAGGGAATTTTGGTCGCAAAAAGAAACTAGGAATGTTGATAGGGGATTATAGAGAGGGTCTTAGGTATAGTTTTTTAATATTTAGGAGTATTGTATTTGATAATTGTGTGGTGAAGGAAAGGGTTTTTATATATCCAAAGTGGAAGTGTAATTTTAAAAAAAATCATTAATTATTTAATTATTTAGTTCAAATGACATGAATAAAACCAATTATTAATGACTCTATTGGTTTATGATAGAATAAATTAGATTTCCCTGGTATTAAAATACATCCAAATAGAATAGAAATTTGAAAATGATTTATTGAATGAAAAAACAAAACATTGTTTTTATTAAATTAAGTTATATATTTGGATTTAAAACATAAAATATATGTTTATAAATGAAATTTTTTATTTTTAAATGAATTATTTTAATCATCAAGTATATTTTATGTTGGAAAAAATGTTTTATAAAATCATAGGTCATATTTATTTAATAATGATTTCATAAAATTCACACTATTCTAAAAAATATTTTTTTTACTATTGACCAAAAAAAATTTTCTGAAAAATCATAAAAATTCACTAGAAGATAATGATGGCAGGAGGATTTTGAAATTGTAATTCAGTTTATCAAATTAAAATTATAAACCGAATACAAATTTAGCATTTAAATAGAATCATATATTACAAAGAAAAATAATTTAATTTAAAATTAATATTATTTATTTTACTATAAGCGATTGAAAGAGTATTTTTATTGTTTTTAAATTAATAGAAAATTGATAATTAATGATTAAATATCTTTTAACCAAATTAAGTTACATAATTCCATAATTAATCATCAATATAAAAATTAATATTTTTCCAAATATGTTAAATTATACATTACTAAAATTTATACTTCTTTATTTTATGTTATTTGACTTGAAGAACCATTTTGGAGAAATAGATTTATATTTTATTTTTATTATTTCTGAATAATATTTTTTATATCATTTTACTATTCTTATAAGTCTAGATTTAATTTCAATAGTTAGTTATTATTCTAAATAGTCATACACTATGATAATAGTCATATAGTCACTACAAATTATATAAATAGCTATCATTTCATTCATTGATGCTTCAAAAAATATTCTTTATAATATGTTTATATTTTATTTGAAAATTTATGTACCAAATGGATTTGAGAATATTTTTTTATATCTATTCTCAATATGAAATTTGGGAGTCAATGTATGATTATTGTCCCTAGTAATGGAGTACGAATCCACCCTCATAAGAAGATGATTCAATTGAATATGTATTGGATACTAGTATATCATGTGGGAAATGGACTTTTGAAATTTTAATAATATATGTGCATCCCATTAGTTGGAATGATAGATTTATTTGTTCTTTTTATTTATGATATGTACTGAACTGTATAGTCCATTGAACAACAGTTTAGAGGGTTGTAAGTATATGTCTATTTACATAGCCAAAAGAAGATGTTATTTACATTAATAAAATATATATTAAATGTACAATCCATTTATTAACGACATATCCTATTGGATAAAAATTTTAGTAAATTAATCACTTGGATAAATGATTTTGAAGAGGCAGAAGTGAACCTAAAACTAAAAATGTAGTCAAGGATCATGATCATACGTAATGTTGACTTCATATGATGAAAGCACTTAGGAATTAAATTTATAATATTTTAAAAGGACTATTAATACCTAAAAGTCATTTGAGATGATATAAGCGATTTAATGTTTGTCTGAGTTGATCTGATGTGTCCCAGAAGTCATTTTAAGTAAATATAAAAAACTTTCCATGTTATTGATATATGCAAGGGAATTCAGAATTCTAAAAATAAAACAAGCATATTTATAGTTGATTGATCAATGTACATCGATCTAGATCATACACATGGATTAGTGTAAGGGTTTGAGTTCGACATTAGGAGACCAAGATCACATCATCAGATCAATGTAAGGGTTATTTGATTGATGTAAGGAAATCTAGATAACATAAAGAGATCAACAAAAGGTTCATGTAATTGATATAAGTGGATCCAAAATAGAATATAGATAAATTTATGGTGATCCAAAGTATCTAGATGATGTAAGGGTATTAGTGATATCATAAGGGGATCCAAAAAATAAGATTTATCCATACTTATAGGTTGAAAATATGAATTTTCCCAGAGTAAGATATTCTAAAATAGAAACTATTTGGGGTGATTACAAATACATTTGAAATTATTTTATATATATATATAAAACTAATGTGTGCATGATTCAATAGAAAAAATATTAAGGGCTTCATCTTTAATCTGTGATAAAGAAGAAAAATTCTAAAGAAATATCAAAAGACAGAAGTACATGCTTCAACTAAAATATTCTAGAATATGAAGAAAAAAATTATATAGATAATGATATGTTCTATAATGGTTTAAAAATAACTGAAACATTTTGATTCAAGTCGACTGATATAGAAAAATAATTTCACAATTCATAATGAATATCTGAAAAATAAATTAGGAATGATGATGAAATTATATATTAATTAAATCTATTTTTCTTGAAATATTATGGACTTGGGATTCATGTTTTATATATCATATTTGGATTTGATTCAATCTGAATAAAGATTTATAAAATTTATATTAGATGAATTCCAATAATTTAATTTAAGATGTTGCTATCTCGTATCCACTCATTTCACAATGAATAATTTCATGACATAAAGTGTTCTACTGTATTATTTTTTAAGATAAATAATGAAATTTTTATTTATAGGTGTTTTGGAGAAACATTATGATTAAGGCTCTCTTGGATGATATAATCATTGAAAGTCTTACTTACAATGTAAAATAGACAATGATGAGAATTAAGCCCATAGAATTATCTAGAAGATGTACCTGGAACAGAGAGATGGGAAAGAAAAAGTGAAATGGTACTCCTATAGTTTTATAAGGGATAACCATTAAAGGAAAAATGAATTTTTAATATCATGGGTGAAATTCAATGTACAAAAAACTAAGGAATATTATCCCTAATATATATTAGGAAACATTTTTATATCAAATTAGATAAAATTTATTTTAGGTGACCTATATATAAAATAGTAAATGAATGAGAGAGATTGAAAAGTGTCCAAATGTCTTAAAATGTTTGAAAAGAGAGACTGATCTGAAAAATTAGAAATTTAAACTCTCAAAGATGAAGAAAACCCATTATTTGTCATGTTTTGAGAAGATTCACCTATTGGTTATTGATTCTAAGGAAGTACAAGATTCAATGACACTCACTATTTCAAAAACATTAGCAGAAAAAGAATGTAGAAGATAATGATACTCCAATAATGATGATTCTGATATATGTGTTAATATTTTAGGAGATTGTAGGGATACTAAATTTTTAAAATTAAACGGAGATTGATTTTTGGTTTAATTAATAAATGAATATATTGAGATTATATGTTGTTCTTGAATACTTTTAGGCATTTATATACTCTATAGTGAGAATTGATATCAGTTATTATAGATACAATGACATCCTTTATTGAATGGTGATCTATATAAGAATGTATATAAGGAAATGATTTTATATTGATAGTTAAAATATGTGTAAATATTGAGACTCAAGGTATATAAGAAATGAAAAATATGAATTTGTAACATTAGTGAGAAGCTGGTTCTTAAAATTCTAGTGATGTTCCAGAAAATGAAAAAATGTTGTGATGTTGTATAGGTCTGGGATGAACCGTACACAATTCAATATGTGATTTGTTTTTGTAGTGAATATATGATTGGAGAGAATAAAAAATCATAGAATTGAATTGGTTTCCTATAAAGAGAATAAACCCTATAAAATTACCATATGTTGATCCTTACTTTATCATTTATATTGCATATGGTTGTTTCCTATTAGGTAAATGAAAAAACAAGACCCATTCACTCTTTAATAGGTAACAACGTTTTAGATACTTTAAGGGTAATAGATTTAAATAAGTTAAAATTTGATAAAAGTTAGAGACACTTGATAATCCCCCCTGTTAAGTTTCTTCACTCTATACCCTAGGGAATTTCAATTGGAATCATAGTAAAAATTACCTTTGATTAGACAAATTTTTTTGTTTCCCTAGTACTTTTATTATAATTTTTAATGATATATTTTAAGATGA
Source organism: Viscum album (assembly GCA_963277665.1). Taxonomy (NCBI): domain Eukaryota; kingdom Viridiplantae; phylum Streptophyta; class Magnoliopsida; order Santalales; family Viscaceae; genus Viscum; species Viscum album. The sequence goes on from OY728142.1 coordinate 1,609,347,917, forward strand.
TCTACAATTGAAATAAATATTTTCTTTTCCTATTAATAAATTATTTTATGTTTTAACTATGTAGTCAAGAAAATAGAAATGTAAGAAGATAAAAAGATAATAAAGAAAATAAAAGGTAAGGAACAATACCCCATAAATAATGGAAGTATTATTTTATTAGATGAATATGTTAATTTTTATTCCCACAATGAGTCTTTATCATGCTTTGATTTATATTAAGAATTAATATACTCTTAATAACATATATAATTTTACTCTAAAGTAAATTATTATATTAGAATGGCCCCCTAGAAACTATTATATACATTTATGCACATGTTATTATTATACAAGATTTAAATTCACAGATCAAATAAGAAGATTATTACCTAGAAAATTCATTGGATAAATAGTTTGGATGATCCAAAACTCCCTAAAGGCTAATTAAATATATGGAAGAAATAGTTTCACTTTATAATGAAATTGTTTCTATGATGGATAAATATTTGAAATAAATTTTTTTTGAGAGGAATGTTTTTTAATTTTATTAATTGGAGCAATACATTGACTATATAAGCATCATAAAGTCATAATGAATATTAATGATTCAAATTCATATGTCAAAAAAATATTGAGGGACCTTGACAAGTCACTACTGAAGGGAATAATAATGCATAAAGCATACATTCAAAATCTAAAGAGGTATTGGGATGGAAACCTCAGATCAATTGAATGTGATAAGAATAAAATCAACCTAATTTTTTAAGGATTAAATAAAACTAAAACAATATAGAATAAATAATTTATACACCTTCCCAATAAGTTGTGAAAAGTTTTTCTTCTACTACAATTTCATAAATTATTATTATATCAAAGAAGATAAAAAATGGCGTAAAATGGTTATGAAATATTTAGTAAAGACATCTATCTTATGTTATTGGAGATATGTATCCAAAATTCTAGATAAATCCATTTTTAATAAATATATCTTGATGAATTATGTAATTGTAACACCCCAATATTTTATAGTATATTATCTCTTCAAAGTATTTCAATAACTTGCGTAACACGAAACACCGAGTTCGAGGGCACAACGAATTACCAAACTAGCCGTTCAAAAAAGAGGTTATGAATAGCATTAACCAAATTTTAAAATTTTATATATATCCTATATAATTTTAACATTCATATTTTTTATTTCTTATACATAATATAAGAAAAATACAATTTCTATGATAAAAGAGGTATTTTTTAAAAAATGCAGTTTTTCCACCTTTTAATGAAGAACCCTTTTTAAATCCAATATTTGACAATTTTATATATTAAATTTAGTGAAATTAAATTATTCATTAGAAAATTGTCATAAAATTTTTTTTTGGATAAATGTTTGGTACTTTTCTGATAACTTTCATATTTTGATGAATAGTGAAAAATAATAAATTTTAATTAGAAAAAACTTTTTAAATTGAAATAATTTAGTGTTAAATTATACATTTGAGTGGTTTTAAAGTATAAATAGATTATATTTTTATCATTTAATATAATTTAGGGTATTTTATGTAATTTCATATTTAAACTGAACATAAACAAGTGTCAATCTTTTGACAGTTATTATTTAATAAAAAAAATATTTTTTTTGACAACGTGAATTAATTATAAATTAATTTCTACCACTTCAGTGTTTTAAATTTGCAAAAATGGAATCCATATTTGGAATCAGGAGATCAAAATTGTGTAAATAATTATGTTTTTTTTCAGATATTATGAATAATTACTTCGGTAAATATTTTATTTACCATGGTTAAAGGATAAATCCGGTAAATAAGGGTAAAAAATAATATTTTAATATCATTAAATTACCCTAACATGTGTCCTTTCATATTAGTTGATTCATGTCTGACCACAGTAATCCTTGAGTCTATTTTGGGACCCCATGGAGCCACATGGCAGTTATAATGACATTTTAAATTAATTAATCTAATGTAATGACAAAAATAACAAAAACATGTATCTTTTAGTAAAACATTTTTATATGGGGAAATATAATTTATCTCTTCAACTATAAATATGCACTTAAAAGGTAAAAATATTAATACATGATGATATTTTATTTATAATTTTTAAATATAAAATAAATATATTTATTTATGACATAATAATGATGTAGTATTTTCCTTATTAATAAAATAATTTAATAAATGATATTGTGAAAATTAAAATAAATATAATTTGAATGTTTTTATGCCATCCAAGAACTTTATAGTTTAATATGACATGTTAGGGTTGATTTAATTTATTTTTTTCTAAGTAATCAAGTTGTAAGGACTTTCACAAAAACCAAGTACTAAAGAGTGTCAAAATTGACATAATTGAGTTTTTAAAAAAATATTATAATATAAATTGATATAATCTTCTTAAAAATATAAGGTTCTTCCAAAAGACTTATATAAGGTCATATATATTAATAATGAACCCCATGGAGTTTTCATGGCTGGTTATTGTATGTTTATTAACCATATAATATAAAAATACAAAGAGACATGGTAAATGTCAAAATATTTTACAAAGAGTTAAATCTAAAAGATAAGGATAATATGATCACCTAAAACTATCTAAAACCTATTATTTGAATGGTTTTTGACCCATACCCACCTTAGCCTCACAATAAATAATTTTAGAGACATTAAAAACTGAAATTGTTTTTATTATAAAATAATATTTCAATCTTTTCCTAAAGTGACCCTCTCCTCTCTTATAAAAGGGTACTTCCCCTTCTTTTAATATCACACCTCCAAAGACTTTTGGATTACCAAAACCAAAAAAAATATCTCCCATTCTTCCTAGAGGCCTTCCCTTGGTCATAAATCCACCCTGAGGATCCCTTTTGGTCAAATCATAATGGAGAACCTAAAGAAGAGGTAAATATTTCACCACCTTTTTCAAGTTATTTTCTTCTTCCACTTCCTATTTCTTTGTTGTTTCCATTATAAAATAACAAATCAAGTATTTTCTATATACTATTAGGTTATTAAAAAAATGGTACAACCATATTCATTATTCTATCCATCCTATAAATGAAAAATTCCCCACACGTGCGTACGTAGGGCTTACCGACTCCATGTCGTGGTGTAGTTTGTTATTCAAACACTTCATTATTTGGATTGGAATAATAATGAGTATAAATGATGTAAATAATAAATATAACATGTTAATGATTCTTTATATATGATATACCATCCAATTACATATGATTTCTCCATCAATGATATTGTCTCTCGTGCGTACGTATTGATTACTGTCTCCATGAACACGATGAGATTTATTTCCCCATCGTAATCATTAAAGAATAATTTTCATTTTATGAAAAAAAATAATTTTTAAGAACATAATATAATTCTGGATATGAATCAAATACATCATATCCATAACAATCATGGCTTACATAACCAAGATTATAATGGAAAATGAGTTAGTTAACACCCAAAACAATGATACTACTAAAATATTATTAATAATGAAATATTACAAGAACATATATGATATCATATTTATGTATATAGTTCTTTTATAATTTAATAAAAATGTTTTAACTATTATACAAGATGTTAACATAACATCAACTAAGGAAAAGTACAAGTTAAGGGTTATTTCCTCAATCTCATTTTTATCCAAGATTGTTTATGTGTAAGTATTTACTAGTACATATTTATCATTGATACCAATATTTCATTATAATGGTTTAAAAAAGAATATTTTAAGGTTTTATGGGAAAGTCTATATACTAGGTCATCATTTTAAATGTTTTATTGATTTATATTTCCATATACTTTTAATTAATGTCCATATTTTACAAAATGATTTTAAGGATTTATTTATATGGACATGAATGTTTTGAAGTGAAAATTATTTTCAAAAGTTTCAAAGTTGTACGGGACACTTTGAATCAAAAATATATTTTAAATTAATTCCTTAATAAATGTCTGACTTTAAAATGTTTTCATAAAAAAGAGATATTTCTCTCAAAGAGTTTTACAAATCATTTTCATCTATATTAACATCCTTTGATCGATTTTAATATTGTTTGAAGTTGATTTATTATGATACAAATATTCCATATTTTATTGAAAGTTTTGTGATATATTTAACTTTGGATGTGTTATTTTTATACCATTCATGGTTTATGGTTAAAGTATTAACGTTTTATATGCCAGTTTTAATATGAATGTTTATGTTATATTTCAACCATTTCATATGAGGAATGTATTGGACTTAGTAAGTGACAGGTGGAGACCACTATAGCTCCTCGGTGCATCGGTAGGTCTCATTAGAAAATTAGATGAGGAATTGGCAGAGACCTTTCCCAATTTGATATATAGTTTTGGTCGAGGACTAAATTTTTTTTAGATGTCTTGGCCAAGGCCTTTACAAGATGTTTCAAAACGTCCGACATTATACATTCCATCATTATGAAAATAATATTGATGGTTCATGTGGTTATTCGACTAGTAGAATACCAATGACGATGTTTTATTATGGAATTATTTATTGAGCCCATATTTATTCCATAAGGTGTTCATGTTTATTATTTGTAAAGGCACATGTTCTAAATTATTCACGATTCCTATTATTTATGTTATCTTCCAATAAATTGTTTGCCCGTACTGCGCATCTAAGCTCACCCCTTTCTTATGTTTTATTTTCCCGGGATTCTAAGAAGTGTATTATGATTGATAAGTAGGGTTAATCGATGGGATGAATGGAATTCTCAAAGGATTATTTATACTGTGGTTTATTTTCCAATGTGTAATGTAACGTTCATGTATGTAATCTATTTTCCAAGACCACTAAACTGATCAGTCTTTCAGGACATGATTCCTTTTAATCATGCTAATGTATTAAAATAATTCACCGACTCTAGGATTCTGGGGTCAGGGTGTTACAGTTGATATCAGAGGAAGTTTATTATAATCCTTGGAAACTATATTTAGAAAAACACTGATTAGAGAACACTAACCTAAGATAGAATTTGAGGATTAGTATTGAAGATCTTCCATGAATTTTGGTACTATATAGATTTTTTGAGTTTTCTATGCAATACATCCCTGTTTTGATATGAGTAGGTAGAGGTGGCTCTGGAACAGATTTACCTAGGGGTAAAACCCAAAAACACAGCTTTGAGCTAGACTCAAATGGGAACTAGTGCATGACAATGGTAATTATTGCACTCATGATTACAACACTCCCGGGGGATATGTTTAGGATAATTCACATTTTTATTAAAATCCATTATGAAGGATTTAGGAGTAAATAATTCTTCAAAGAAAACATTTTATTATTATAGATTATATTCATAATCTATTCAATTTATGTTAGGTATTTTACAAGTTTGTAATTATGCATTGTGATACATAATGTAACCTACTGCATGCCATTTTTTAGATATGGTGCCTAGCAGAAGGAATGAGAATTCTAGAAATACACATGATCAAAAGATTAATAAGGGTCATATATTTCATGGTATTAATCCAACATTTAAAAGGGAAATTTTATCCCACATATTATCATCATCTAAAGAAATAGTATCATATGTTAATAAGATATATAGAGAATTTTCTGAGTCATATGGCTTTGAAGGGAAGGAATAAAAGAAAAAGATTGCAGAGAGAAAGATAGATAAAGGGAATAAGGGAATGAATGATTTTCCCATATGTGATAACTGTGGAAATAACCACCTTGCTAAATTCATGAAGGGAATGAGAGTTTGTTATAATTGTGGAGAAAATTGACACTAAGTATGTGATTGAAAGGGTAAGAAAAAGGATTAAAATTTACAATTTTTTATCTGCAAGGAGTTGGGACACTAAGTGAATCAATGTCCAAGTCATTAGAGTATACCCTAATTGATGATATTGGATAATAATCATGTTTTGATACTACCGAAGATGAAGAGGAATGATTAGTGTTCTTATGTTGTTATTAAAGTATTGTGTCATTTGAGTATTGTATTAATGATGTACCTATTATAATAATTATAGAGTATATAAAGATTGTACTATAGTACTATTTCATTAAGGACTTGAGATTGCGTGGAACCAAGAAAAGTGACTCAATAGAAATTTAATTTTTTGGTAATTATATGGTTGAGAGAAAGATAAACAATAATATTGTTCTGATATTGAGGTATTGATTTTGGAATAATATATGATTAATTTGGATAAATTATCTTGGATATTTTTGAATAGCTTGAAACTGATTAATGATTTTTATATTCCATCGAAGTTGGAGTTTACAACATTTTTAGATATAAGAAGTATATCCAATATTAAATAAGTTATACGGGAGCATGAATGTAATCAATAAGGTTTTATGGTAATTCTTGGTGTTACCATGTTTTTAAAGAATACATGATGAATGTATTTATATGTTATTATGTGGCAAAAGAGATCTATATTTTCATTACCTTCATTATAAATTTTGGACTGTGAGTTTGGATAGAATAATTTTGGATAAGTCTAAAGGTTTTGAAGGATTATGTTTGATGTTATATACTATTATTATGGTTAATGAATTTCTAAAGATTATTTTTGGATTGTTATAAAAAGGACAACCCAGAGGTCGGGCGACAACCCATCGTGTCTGGAAAGAGCGCAAGACTTGAACCCGCAACCGAAGAGCGACAAGGGTGCATCCCCAACCAATGGCCTATGTAATGTCCTAATTTGAATAATATAGTTTTTTAAATGGTATGACAGATAAATTATAAATTCAGTTTTTTGGAACCCTATACGATTAGGATAAATAGATTTTTTTGGAAATTAATTATTTTTTGGAGTGAAAGATGAGTTTGTTGTAGGAATTAGATGAAGTACGAAACTCTACTTGTCAGGTATATTTTTTCTTCTTATTCTATGAATAAATTAATTCACAAACTATAGGGAAGATATCTTAAATGCAAAAATGTTTTATCCTAATACCTTGTGTTTTTTTGAACTAACGATATTTTAAATCATCATAGATTGATGGCTTTGAGGCCCTCAATTTTACACTTGTCTATGATTGATGACCTCAATCACTCCCTAAAAATATTTACGTTTTTCCTCCAATTATATGACTTTATTTTCCACTAATGTTATCCTAATCGAGATCATAATTTGGTGGTGACTATTTCATTTCCCTTTCCCTCATATTAAGACAAAATTTTATTAACACTACTATAATTCAAGGTATGTGCGACAGGTTATTTGCGACGGGATCCCGTCGCAAATAAGCTTTAGCGATGAGGCCCCATCATAAATAGCCCATTATAGAAAACGCCATCGCAAATAAGTCTCCGATTATATATTTATTTATATATAAGTTCTTTTGCGACAGGCATGTCGCAATTACTCTTTTGTAACGGGCCCATAATCCCATCGTAAATGCTTTTTGAAAATATTTATTCAAATTATTTGGGATGGGCCCGTAGAAAATAGTATTTGCGACGGGCCCCTAATCCCACCGCAAATAGATTTTTAAGAAAACCTTATTTAGACTATTTCTGATGGGATCCCGTCGCAACAAATCCTGTCGCAAATAATAAATAAATTTTAAAAAATAAATTTAATAAAATTATGATTATTGAAAAATTAATTTTAATATTAATAATTTATAAAAAAAATAAAAAATATTAAAATTCTCAAAATCCACAAAAAAATATAAAAAAATCAAAAAATATTATTATGATTATTGAAAAATTAATTTTAATATTATTAAAATCATAAAAAATAAAAAAATTAAAATTATTAATATTCAAAAAATATATATAAAAAAATCATAGAATATTATTATTATTATTATTACTAAAATAAACAAATATTTAAATATATAATACTTAAAAAATATATTTAATAAAATTATGGTTAAAGAAAAAATAATATTAATATTATTAAAATGATAAAAAAATAAAAAATATTAAAATTCACAATATTAAAATAAATCATAAAATATTAAAAATTAAATTAGGTAATAATCGCACCGATATAAAAGGTCGCAACTCTAAATAGTTCATATTACAGCAAATATAAATTTAAATGTTTTTGACATACAAAAAATAGCTAGGGGGTCAACTTCTGGAGGAGGTGGAGGAGCTGAAGGAGCTGGTGGAGGAAACTCCATCCCTAAACTATGAGTCAGACGACGCATGTACTCCATTTGCTCGTGATGCTGCTACTGTCATCGACGTATCTCCTCCTCCTCCTTCTGCAGCTGATGCATCTCTTCTTGCTACTTCTACAAACTCTCTAAAGGTCATTCTGAGCTCGGAACTGCTCCTGATAATGTGAGCCAGAAGATGATACCTCTCCACGAGCTCCTCTCAAGCAAGACGCCGACCTCGCAGCAGTACCATAATAAGTACCAGGAGTCACATGAGAGTTGATACCAACTACTCGCCCATTCTCAAATCCATACTGAGTCACCTACATCCATACCGCCTCGTCGAAATGGTGGGCACTGGTCTGATCATTCATCTCGTCAGGACCCTCAGCCTGTGTCTGAGAAGTCGCAGCCTCATATGACCCCTTCAATTCCAATTTGAAATTAAAATCATGAAAATATTATACGTAGTTAGTTTTCGAACATATAAAATAACACTAACCACAATCCGATGCTGACGATCACCTCTAATCTCTCCGGTGACTGGATTATTGTACATCCTCCGATAAACATTGTAATCCGTAATATCGGGATTCTTGACAACCTATATGAATATAAAATAAACTGTTTATATTTGAAGTTATATAAAATATTTAAAAAAATACTTACCAGATGCACTCTATGCGTACTGAATGTATGGCTACTAGCTCGATTGTCACCTTCAATCTCTCCTAGGTCTGCCTACCCAATAAAGACCTCCTCTAAAATCCCCCACCCAACCAGTGTGCACATAATCCATCCCAAACCTGAGATGAAATGTACTCTGGTCGGTGGTCTCTACACAACTCATCAAATACATTCTCTCGTGATTTCTTAATGGCCGTTTTTATCAAATTGTGCAAAAACTGACCCAAACGATCACGCATAGCCACCTCCCATGCTGTATGGATAACGTCACACATGCTATCATCGATGGGATACCATAAACCCAAAAAATAATTTATAATATCATTTTATTAATAAAATAAATTTCAAAAATAAATATTATTTATTTAATTACCAGCCAATGATTATACATGTCAAGTTTTACATCAATGGGAATCTATTCCCATGTGGTCTATAGATGAGAAAAATAATTGCACAAGATAGTGCTCCCCTGTCCAACAACAACATGTGAAAACTGTGAAAAAATAATATATAATCAAACAATTAGTATATGTATAAATAAATTAATGAAATCTAAATTAAATATACATGTTATCATACCTTTGTGTGCGTGGATCGAAGCCACGATGTGGACGTCGCTTAGGGATAAGGTCGGGAATCAAAAGTCACACAAGATCGCGCCCCCTCCGCATACTTTCTAAACCACCAGTAGGATGAGGGTCAGATGATCCCATATCCCAATCATCCAAAGGTAGATCATCCTCCTCTAACTCACACAATAGAGCAGAGTCCATCTGAAACACAAAATGATTTTTGTTAGTAGAGATTTGAAAATAACTATTATATATATATATATATTAGTTATGATCATAACCAGCATTTAACTATGCCAATGTTCACCTTCATCATCATCTTCATATCTGACGACGTCAATGTATTCATATTCCTCCTCGGCATCATCAATATCCATATGAGTTTCACTTTCATCATCCCTTGTCATTTCCATTTCATTTGTAACATCATTAACATCTTCATCACCATGGACCCTTAATTGTGGGGTTTCCTCATCTATATTCCTATTTCATTGTGAAAAAGATGTATTTTGAGTAGTCTCTTGAAAAATTTCAATTTCTTCTACTTCAGCAGAACCTCATTCAGTTTGAGTAAATTGATTTTCCCAAGATTTCATTTCTATATGATGTTATCCTCTCTAACAAGATGGTGGGTTACTCAATATACACAGTCGCTTATCAGTTTTATCAGCATGTTGAGACACATGAAAGTTTGAAAAACAATTATCAGTATAATAAATAGTAAACTAAATTGATATTAAACAATCAATAATTTATGTTACTAGCTTTTGAAACCATTGAGATTTTTTTGTATGTGTTCTCCAAGAGCAACTACTGCATTTTTTGGAACTTGTTTCTTGATATGATTATCATATAACTTAAAAATAAAATAAGTTTACATACTATAACAGAAATTATATAATAAGTGATAGAAGCACTCATAGTACAAATGATGTCATTTCTTCACAGTTGAGGAGAACATATGTATGAGCATAGTGATGTTCATCGTCTGAAAGCTATCTTTCTGGAAGTCCACCGAAGCCAAGATTTGGATGATTAAAAATTGATAAATGATTTTCCATTTCATCATTAACATTTCCCTCATTCTGTCCCATGTGGTTTTGTTTTGAGGGATATTCAGATTCAAAATAGTGAGAGCATAAAAAATAAATTTCCTCATTAAAATAATCTTCAACAATTGAGAGTTCAACTAATACTTTATTACATACTTTTTTCTTCAATTTTTGCATGCATCTCTGGAATTGGAACATTCATTGAAACTATACTGGACCTCCACATTTAGGTTCATGTGAAAATTTTAATATCATATGTTCCATTGAGTCAAAGAATGCAGGTGGAAAGATTTTTTCCAGTTTACATATAATTACCACAACATCTTCTTCCAGTATTCATAGCACATCATTGTCAGTTGTCGCTGCAAAAATGTCTCGAAAAAAACATTATAAGTATGTTATCGAATCCCAAAAAAATAGAATTCAACAATCCCTTGAATCCAATTGGTATAAGTCTTTCAATTATATCATGAAAATCATGACTTTTTAATCCGGTAATATGTCCATTCTTAACACATCTTCCCAAATTGGAAGCATAACTATCTATAAGTCTCAAATCTGCAATCCACTGACAAAATAATAAACGACTCTCTTTAAACAGTGTATAAGATGATTTTGGCTTCATTAACCTCTATGATCTGACATTTTCAAATAGTTCAAGTTTTGGTCGCCTGCATATTTGGGCAAGATCTAATTGTGCTTTTACAGCATCTTTGGTCCTACATGCTATATTCAAAATTGTATGAAATAAATTACCAAAATAGTTCTTCTCAATGTGCATGAAATCCAACATGTGGCAGACCTACAAATCAGGCCAATATGGGAGATCCTAAAAAATGTTTCATTTTATCCAATTATGTTATCTCCCAAATCCAAGAATTTTCTTTTGGTTTGTTGTTGGCCCAAATGTGATGGGAGGTAATTAAAATACAACTGATTTTAACTCTGTACCTGAGATCATTTTTGGAGATTGATCCCTTTCAATTGTGCATTTTCTGAAATGAGATTTGTTCCTTCGAGAAGGATGCTCGGTTGGAAGAAATCTATGATAATAGTCAAAATAGCAAGGTTTTTTCCATTGAAGAGCATAAAAGTTTTGTTGTCTTTCATACAGTAAGGTCATGATTTTGGACCATGTGTACTCCAGCCAGATAACATTCCATATAACGGAAAGTCACTAATCATCCACATCAATGCGGATTTTAATGTGAAATTTTGTTTCTCAGCAACATCATATGTACTAACACCATTAATCCACAATGTATTTAACTCATCAATCAATAGTTTCAAATAAACACCTATATTCTTTTTCGGATATCCTGGTATTAATAAAGTCAAAAAGATATAGGGCTCCTTCATCAACATCCATGGAGGTAGATGCTACGGAGTTATAAATACATTCCAACATGAATACTGACTACCATAAGAACCAAATGGACAGAAATCATTAGTAGAAAGACCCAATCGCACGTTTCGAGCTTCTAAAGAAAAAGCCGAATGCAGACAATGAACATGTTTTCCTGAATCATCATCAGATGGATGATTCAAGATTTTACCAGTTGAAATATTGGTTTTGTGCAATGACATCATTGACGTTGTGTTATGAGACATAAATAAACGTTGGAGCCTTTGTTTAAGGGTAAATATCTCAACTATTTTATAGGAATTGATCCATACTTCCCTTGTTGAGCTTCTTTATACCTCGATTGTCCACATGTTGGACAACTATCCAATGACTCATTTTCACCAGAATTTAAGATGCAATCATTTTCACATGCATGAATCATCCGATATCTAAGGCCTAGAATACGAACCAACCTCTTGCTCTCATAGTAATTTGCAGGAAACACATTTCTTTCAGGTAACAATGTTTTAACCAAAGAAAATATCTGATCAAAATAGTTGTTTGACATTGTATTATCTTATTTAATAGCCATAAATTTTGCAATCGCTTATAATTTTATTATCTTGCAACCAGGATATAATATATCCTCAACAAACCTCAACAACTCATAAAATTCATATGGTGCCAACTCAGGAGTTAAATCAATATCATCATGAGTTTTAGTTTGTTGAACAGATGGAACTGCAACATCATGCACTAAATTTTGGAACTGTGATGGATCTAGAATCAAGTAATTAGTATCTTCTCTAGAAATACGTTCACCATGTTGATACCACAAAACATAATCTGGTTGAAAACCAAACTGTAAGAGATGTCCCCCAACCATGTTAAATGTGTCAAACATTCTCAGAGCACATTTCATACAAGGAAATGTAATTTTACCTTCTAAAACATATTCTGGTTTTGATGAGGAAAATTCTAAGAATGCTTCAACACCCTCAATATATACGGGATTTAAAGAAGAACCATTTTGATTTCTGTACTGATTTATCCAAGAATGATCATCTAATAATGACTAATGTTTACTTCCTTGTTCCATATTTTTCTAAAAAATATAAAATCATCAATGTTTTTGAATAATTTGAAATTATAAAAATACTATTTGAAAAAAGAAGATATATAATTACTACTAATTCTTAACAATTACCATTAATTGAAGGCCACACAATTTCTAGTGGATTGACGGCTACTATTTTGTTTGACCGCTCATTGACTTGCATCTATCTCACACAAAAATCACATTGAAGAATCTGGTCAGAGGTACACATATTCATTCTCATATGTACAAGAATGAATATACGTATCTCTGAACATATTCTTCACTGTGATTTCAGTGTGAGAAAGATGCAAGTGAATGAGCCATCGGACAAAAGAGACCCCTTTTCGTCGATGAATCGTCTTCTTCCAACTGTCACCACCTAAAAACAGTATAAAAAATATTATCCCATGAATTCATATCCAATCACGCATATACATGATTGAATATGCCTATGTAGCAGCACATTTTTCATATTATTTTGAGTTGGTGAGAGTTGAAAGGAGAAAAGTCATCGAGCAAAAGGAGTGCCGTCCATCCACTGGAAATTGTGCCAGGTTCTTGGAATTTATTAAAATTTATTAAAATTTCTTTGTAACTATTCCTAACTAATTTTTACTATTTTTTACTATTTATTGCTAATTATTACTAATTTAGCAAAACATAACAATGCTTAGCAAAATGAAAACTTCTTGAATAATGGAAGGAAATTTGGTAATCATCATTATGGAGATAATTACAAATTATCCGTTCATTATCCAAGCTGTTTTCATTTACTAATTATAATTATATATAATTAATACTAATAAAAAAATTATATAATTAGTATTTATGAAAAAAATATTAATATTATTAAAATAATAAAAAATTTCTAAAATATTAAAATTATAAATATCGCAACAGACATTGCTCTATTATTAACATGTTCAAATCTCAAAGGGTCACCAATTTTCAGATCATGCACAATAAAAAGTTTGTGTCATACATGCCCAATGAAGACTCTATAATTGTCCTTGCATGGTTGATCACCTCACAAATAGTGTTGCAATAGGATGACCAAAGTAATGTCGTTCTCATCTCTAATAATAATCTCGCTCCCTTTACAATGATCATTCTTCCTTAAAAATTTGAGGGGACATCTGTATCTTTCCATTAAATTTTCAAGGAAGAATGGTCTATATAAAGGGTCATGTGAGATAATTCTTATAGATGAGAAGGGCATGACTTGTGTTGTCCTATTGCAATACTACTTGAAAGGTGATAAACCAAACAAGGACAATTATAGAGTTTACATTGGACATGGCTGACACAAACTTTTTATTGCGCATGGCCTGACAATTGGCGACCCTTTGAGATTTGAACATGTTAAGAATAGAGAAAATCCTTTTGCAAATATTGATTATTTTAAAATTTTAAATTTTTTTTATTTTAATAATATTGAAATTGTTTTTTCATAAATATTTATAATATAATTTTATTATTAGTAATATTAGATATAATTATAATTACTAATTATTATAATTTATTACTAATTATTACAATTTATTCCTACTTGAAGAGGCTCAGTCATGGGCTCAAAGACCCAGGACCCCAAAATTTATTGAAAAAGTTAAAATTTGCAAGATACAGGGGGAAATGCTAACATGCAGCAGACCACATCAAGAAAGCAGACTAAAAAGCATCCAAACATCACCTTTTCCTAGGACGGCCTCGGCCCCTGTACCCTCCCCGATTGGCTAGAAGATGCCCTCACCCCCTTTGCATTCCTGCTTCTATGTCTACCAGTATAAACTCAGAATTTTCCATAAGAGAAGCTTCCCCATGCAGCCCGACTTCTATAGAAGTGCCATCCTAATGGTCCAAATTAGTAGAAAACTCCTCATGCATGTCTTGAAGAGCCTCCTGTATATTATGTGAATCCTGGACATCATTAATAGAAATAGAAACATTATGTACTGGGCACTCCGGCACCTCTAAGGTCTCCAAACCATCAACACCAGCAGGTATTAAAGAAGCAGCTCTTCGGTTGCTGCATCATGCATTCTTTAGCCCTTCAAGGTTAAGCAGATCAAACTTCGGAGTATTAATATACTCCAACATGTAAAAGAAACTAACTACTGGATTTGGGGATTTTTGAAACACCTCATCACTCAAAGCATCCATTGGAGAAACCTCCAATTTAGTCCCCCTCTGATCCAAATTCATTGGAGTAGATCTTTCCTCCAAACTAGCAACCTGCACATGTGAACTCTCCAACACATCCTCATTCTCAATAGAAGCATCTCCCTTCATTTTTACATCCTCATGACTGACCTACTAGGCCGCAGCCTCTCATACATTAGCACTGTCCACTGGCACAACATCTTCAATCCGAGCTCCAATAGTAGGCACCTGAACTGGACATGCCCGCGACTTCTTCGGCGTCACCAATTGGAAACCATCTTCATAAAAGACCTTCATCTTACCCTTCCTACAAGCCAAGGATAGTGCAGCACGATCAAATTCAACATTTACATTATTCTAGACAGCAGCCTCATGCTCCGATTGATACCCATCCTCCTCCTCAACAAGCATAGTTGCACCCTGCTTGACATCAACAACAACATCTTGCTGAACTTCATCAAACTTTTTAACATGAGCCTCATGCTCTAGATGGAACCCTTCCTCCTCTTCAGCAATATCATCCCATGACCTATTATCAACATCCCTGGCGATTCCAACAACAACCGGCTCTAATTCTATATCCACTGGTCGAGCAGCAGCAACAACCGACTGAATCTCAGCGAGCTTAGACATACCATGCTGGACAACCTCAGCAAAAGAGGCAGGACCTGGATTTTGAGGGCCCTTTCCCCTGGAAACAAACTTAGCACCAGTCTGCACAACCGATTTATTCTTTCACTAATCAGAAGTATGACACAAAGATTTACAAAGTGTACATTTATTATTTCTACGACATTGCACAGACGAATGACCAATACATAAACACGACTTGCAAAAAGTAGGCAACCACTCATATTGTATAGCAAGTTCTAACTTAAACTCACCAGCAACAAGGAAGACAATGTCAATAAGATCCTGTGCTAGATCGATTTCTACAAAGACACGAGCAAAATGACCATATATAGGGTGTAATGTTTCATTATCAACCTTTATCGGACAGCCAACAGTGAAAGAAACTTCCCATAAAACCGAAGGATTCTAAAAACACCAGTTCAAACCCCTAATGCAGATCCATGTTTGAGTGGAAGAGTTCCTAATTGCAAGAGGATTTGATAATGGATCCCACCACTGAACCACTATATAACCAGGTTTCATCGAAACTGGTCCAAAACACCAGGATGAATTTTGTAATTCCTTCGATGAAAAAATGACATGAAATATACCTCTCTCAATTGAGATCAAAGCCCAATCAGAAAATCCCCAGCTTTTGGCCAACCAAGTGCGCACTTCATCAACCCTCACAGGAGCTTCATTCCGAGTTCCTTATGACCTAGCAAGGAGTGAGAACCGACATTCTTCAAGGAGATCTTCCAAAACATTCAGACTCGCTTCATAAAAATTAATTGATCCATTCTTGGTGATCCGCTTATTTAATGAGGCAAAATCAATCTATGATTCAGAAAAAACCTATTTTGGGGAGCCGAACCATCAGTTTTCCTCCTAGGGTTTATCAAACCATCCTTCACCGCATCCGTAGGACCCGAAACAATCTCACCACCCATAACCACCACCTTTGAGGGGGGAATGAAGACATCTTTAGGATCGAAATAGCAGTCCAGCAGATTCTCCATCAATCATCGACTTGATAATTGCCCAAGAATCCCCACACAAGATGTCTCCCGCATTTCCCCCCCAAAGGTGTTGGCCGGATTTCAATTTATTCCTATTTATTACTAATTATTCCTAATTATTACTAATTATTCCAAATTATAGCTAATTATTGCTAATTATTCCTAATTATTAGTATTTATTTGTAATTATTACTAATTATTAGTATTTATTAGTAATTATTACTAATTATAGCTAATTATTATTAATTATTGCTAATTATTCATAATTATTGCTAATTATTCCTAATTATTAATATTTATTAGTAATTATTACTAATTATTAGTATTTATTAGTATTTATTACTAATTATAGCTAACTACAACTAATTATTGCTAATTATTCCAAATTATTGATAATTATTCCAAATTATTGCTAATTATTACTAATTAATGCTAAATATTACAAATTATTAGTATTTATTTTTAATTATTAGTATTTATTCCAAATTATTACTAATTATTCATATTTATTAGTAATTATTAATAATTATTACTAATTATTCCTAATTGTTACTAATTATTCCTATTTATTAATATTTATTGCTATTTATTACTAACTATTTCTATTTATTACTAATTGTTACTAATTATTACTAATTATTTCTAATTATTCCTAATTATTGCTAATTATTAATATTTATTTCCAATTATTGCTAATTATGTCTAATTACTGGTAATTATTGGAAATTATTGCTAATTATTTCTAATTATTGCTAATTATTACTAATTATTCCTAATTATTACTAATTATTCCTAATTATTACTATTTATTTCTAACCATTGCTAATTATTTCTAGTTATTGCTAATAATTGCTAATTATTACAATTTTTTCTAATTATTTGTATTTATTTCTATTTATTAGTATTTATTAGTAGTTATTACTAATTATTATTTATTACTAATTATTACAATTTTTTTCTAATCATTACAAATTATTACTAATTATTACAATTTATTACTAATTATTATTATTTATTGCTAATTATTATAATTTATTACAAATTATTACTAATGATTTCAAATTATTGATAATTATTACAAATTATTTCTAATAATTAGTAATTATAAGTTTTTATTCCTAATTATTACTAATTAGTCCTAATTATTCCTAATTATTTCTAATTATTATTAATTTTTCCAAATTATTATTAATTATTCCAGTTTATTAATATTTATTTCTATTTATTACTAATTATTGATATTAATTGCTAATTATTGCTATTTATTTCTATTTATTGCTAATTTTTTTTAATTATTCCTAATTATTTCTAATTATTGATATTTATTTCTATTTATTGATAATTATTTCTAAATATTCCTAATTATTTCTAATTATTTCTAATTATTAGTATTTATTATTAATTATTAGTAATTATTAGTATTTTTTACTAATTATTACAATTTATTACTAACTATTACAATTTATTACTAATTACTATTAATTATTCCTAATTGTTACTAAATAATCCTATTTATTACTAATTATTCCTATTTTTTACTATTTATTACTAAGTATTTCTATTTATTGCTATTTATTGCTAATTATTCCTAATTATTGCTACTTGTTGCAAATTATTGCTAATTATTTCTAATTATTCCTAATTATTGCTAATTATTGCTAATTATTCCTAATTATTCCTAATTATTTCTAATTATTCCAAATTATTGCTATTTATGTCTAATTATTGCTAATTATTTCTAACTATTGGTCATTATTCCTAATTATTAGTATTTATTGCTAATTATTAGTATTTATTAGTATTTATTAGTATTTATTAGTAATTAATAGTATTTATTAATAATTATTACAATTTATTACTAATTATTACATTTTATTATTAATTATTATTAATTATGGATATTTATTGGTAGTTATTACTAATTATTGCTAATTATCACTAATTGTTGATAATTATTCCTAATTATTACTAATTATTAATATTTATTCCTAATTATTCCTAATTAATCCTAATTATTACTAATTACTCCTAATTATAACTAATTATTCTTATTTATTACTATATATTGATATTAATTACCAATTATTATTAACTACTACAAATTAATTACATACATTACTAATTATCGTTAATAATTAATAATCACTACTAATTATTAAAAATTAAAACTAAAAATTTCAATTTATTAGTAAAAATAAATATTAATGACAAATAAATTTAAATTTAACATAATTACAACTAATCAACAATAAAATAAATTAACAAAAAAATTTAAATAAATAATAAATTAAAAAAACATAAATTCCTTTAAGACTGGTTTTCAATTGATGGAGACGGCTTCACAACTTCCTCGTCAACAAAAAAATTAACTTAGAAAAATTCTCCCTCTAAAATCTGACTTTAGAGAAAAAACGATTTAAAATTTGAGGGGAATGAGAGGAAAAACGGATGGGGGTATATATAGTTTAGATTAATTGCGACGAGATTATTTGTGATGGGTATCACATCGCAAAAAAGTATCTTTTGCGACGGACCCGTCGCAAATACCTACACCTTCATTAATTACTGTCGACGGTTAAAAAGTTATTTGCGATGAGACCCATCACAAATAGTCCATACCGACACACTTTTTGTGACGCGACGACACCCCATCGCAAAAGGCGATAAACCGCCGCCGGTTATTTGCGACGGGCCACTTAGCAAATACTTAACTATTTGGGACAGTGGGATCCCACCGTCGCAAATAACCTTCCCGCGGTTTGGCGCGCTATCCGCACCAAACTATTTGCGATGGGAAACAAAATCCCATTGCAAATAGTTGGTTATTTGCGACGAGCGTAATGACCCGTCACAAATAACCTCTTGGATGGACCTTTTGCGACTGGATTTATTCCCTTCGCAAAAGGCACGTCGCAAAAAGCCCTTTTTCCCGTAGTGTAAACCAATTTCTGACGTGGGTTCTCCACAAAGGTATTTTTCAATTTCTAACCATTTATTTTCGAAAAACAATTTCAAATTGCGAGGATGAAATTTATTGAAGTAGTGGATAATGTAACACTCCATGATTTCACAGTATGTTATCTCTTCAAAGTATTTCAATAACTTGTGCTACACGCATCAATGAGTTCCAGTGCACCATGACTTACTAAACTAGCCATTCAAAAAAGAGGTTATGAATAATATTAACCAAATTTTAAATTATATATATATATCCTAAAAAATTTTAACATTCATCTTTTTGTTTTCGTAGACACAATATTAGAAAAATTCATTTTTTCTGATAAAAGAGGTACTTTTTAGAAAATGTTGTTTTTCACCTTTTAATGGAGAACCCTTTTTAAATCCAATATATGACACTATTATATATTAAATTTAGTGAAATTAAATTCTTCTTTAGAAAAGGGTCACAAAAATATAGTTTGGGTAAATTTTTTAAAATTTTCTAATAAATTTCATATTTTGATGAATAGTGAAAAATACTAAATTTTATTCAGAAACAACTTTTTTAATCAAAATAATTTATAGTGTAAAATTATACATTTGAGTGGTTTTAAAGTATAATTAGATTATATTTTTATAATTTAATACAATTTTGGTCATTTTATTTAACTTTACATTTCAACTGAACATAAAAAAGTGTCAATGTTTTGATAGTTATTATTTTTTAAAAACACGCTATTTTGTTATGACAATGAGAAAGAATTTTAAATTAATTTATGCCACTTCTGTGTTTTGAATTTTGAAAAATATATTCGACATTTGGAATCAGGAGGTCCAAATTGTGAAAATATATAACTTTTATTTATAGACATTATGAATAATTACTTCGATAAATATTTTATTTACCAGGGTTAAAGTGTAAATCTGGTAAAAAGGGTAAAAAATAATATTATAATAATTTTAAATTACCCTAAAATGGGTCCTATTCCTATTGGTTGATACATGTCCGACCATGAGCATCCTTGGGTCGATTATGGGACCCCATGGAGCCAATAGGGAGTGATAATGGCATTTTATTTAATTAATCTATAGTAATGACAAAAATAAAAAAAGCATGTATCTTTTAGTAAAACATTTTTATATGAGGCTATATAATTGATCTCTTCAACTATAAATATTCATTAGAAAGATAAAAATATTTCATACCTGATGATATTTTGTTTATAATTTTTAGACATAAAATATATATTTATTTATGACACAATAATGATACATTATTTTCTTTTTTAATAAATGAATCAAATAAATGATATTATATATAGTAAAATAAATATAATTTAAATGTTTTGATGCCATAGAATAATTATTTATGTGAATATGACATGTTAGGATTGATTAAATGTATTTGGTTTGAAGTAATCATGTTTTCTTGACATTCACGAAAACCAAATACAAAATAGGGTCAAAATAGACATAATTGTGTTTTTAAAACAAATACTATATTATTAATTGATATAATATTCCTAAAAATCCAAGTTTGGTAAAAAAGAATGAGATAAGGTTATATATATTAATAATGAACCACATGGGGTTCGCTAGGCTGGTTATAGTTAGTTTATTAACCATAAAATATAAAAATACAAAGAGACATGGTAAATGTCAAACTATTTAACTATGTTTTAAATAAAAATTACATGGTTAATATGGTAACCTAAACCTATCTAAAACCTATTGTTTGATGGATTTTAGACTTATTCCCACCATATCCTCAAAATAAATCATTTTGGAACCATTATAAACAGAAAATGACTTTATTACAAAATAATATTTAGAGATTTTCCTAAAGTGACCCTCACCTCTCTTATAAAAGGGCACTTACCCTTCTCTTAATATCACTCCTCCAAAGCCTTTTGGCTCAGCCAAACCCTACCCAGATATCCTCCCAAATTTTCAACATTCATCCTAGAGGCTTTCCTTTGGTCATAAATCCAGCCCAAGGAGCCCTTTTGATCAAATCAAAAGGAAGAACTAGAAGAAGAGGTAAATATTTCACCATCTCTTTCAAGTTATTTTCTTCTTCCACTTCCTCTTGCTTTGTTGTTTCCATTCTAAAATAATAACTCTAGTATCTTCAAAATAGTGTTATGTTATTATAAAAATGGTACTAGAATATTCATTATTCTACCCATCCTATAAATGACAAAGTCACTATACGTGCGTACGTAGGGCTTATCGTCTCCACGTCGTGGTGTAGTTTGTTATTCAAACACTTAATTATTTGGATAGGAATAATAATGAGTATAAATGATTTAAATAATAAATATAACATGTTAATGATTCTTTATATAAGATATAATGTCTTATTACATACTATTTCACCATCAATGATATTGTTGGTCGTGCATACGTACGGATTACAGTCTCCATGAACGTGATGAGATTCATTTCACTATCGTAATCATTCAAGAATAATATTCATTTAATGATTGAAAATAATGTTTAATAACTTAATATCATTCTGTATATGAACAAAATACATCATATCCATAACAAACATGTCTTACATAACCAACCATATAAAGGGAAACGAGTTAGTTAACACCCAAAAAAACGACACTACTAAAATATTATTAACAAATCAATATTAGAAGATCATATATGATATCATATTTATGAATATAGTTCTTGTATAATTTAATAACAATGTTTTAACTATTATACACGAGTTTAACATACCATCGAATAAGAAAAAGTTCAATGTATGGGTTATTTCCTCAATCTCATTATTATCCATGATTGTTTATGTTTAAGTACTTAATGGGACATATTTATCATTGATACCAATATTTTATTGAAATGTTTTCAAAAAGAATATTTTATGGTTTTATGGGAGGGCATATTTAACTAGAACATCATTTTAAATTTTTAAATGATTTATCTTTCCAAATACTTTAAATTAATTTCTATGTTTTTCAAAATGATTTTAATGATTTATTTAAATGGACAAGAATGTTTTGAAATGATAAATCTTTTCAAAAGTTTCAATGTAGTATGGGACACTTTGAATCAAAAATCCCATTTAAATTACTTCCATCATAAATGTGTGACTTTTAAATGTTTTCATGAAAATGATATATTTCACTCAAAGTTTTTTACAAATCATTTTCATCTATGTTAACATCAATTGATAGATTTTCATGTTGTTTGAAGTTGATTTATTATGATAAAAATATTCCATATTGTATTGAATGTTTAGTGATATATTTTACTGTCGATGTGTTATTTTTATACCATTCATGTTTTATGGTTAATGCATTGACATGTCGTATGCTTGTTTTAATACGAATGATTATGTTATGTTTCATCCATTTCATATAAGGAATGTATTGGACTTTGTATGAGATGGGTGGAGCCCGCTCTTACTCCATGGTGCATCGGTAGGTATCATGAGACAATTTTATGTGGAATTGAGCAAGGCCTTTCCCAATTTGATATATGGTTTTGTTCGAGGCCTAAATCATTTTTAGACATCTTGGCCGAGGCCTTGACAAGATGTTTCAGAATGTCCGACATTATACATTACCTCACTATGAAAATTATATTGATGGTTCAAGTGGTTATTCGACTAGTAGAATACCCATGATAATGTTTTATTATGGAATTATTTACAGAGCCCATATTTCTTCCATAAAGTGTTCATGTTTATTATTTGTAAAGGAATGTGTTTTCAATTATTCACCATGCCTATTGTTTATGTTATCTTCCAATAAATTTTTTACCCTTACTGAGCATTTATTCTCACCCCTTTCTTATGTTTTATTTTCCCAGGATTTTAAGATGTGTATTATGAGTGAAAAGCAGGGTTAAGATAGGGGTTTAATGGAATTATCACAGGATCATTTATGTTTTGTTTTTATTTTATAAGGTGTAATGTAACATTTATCTATGTAATCTATTTTACAAGACTACTAAACTGATCAGTCTTTAGGGACATGATTCTTTGTAATCAAGACAATGTATTAAATTAATGCATCGACTCTAGGCTTCTGGGATCAGGGAATTACAGTAATAATAGAGTAAAAATATAAATACATTTGGATGGAGAAAAGTAATGGTTAATCCAAAAATGTATTATGGGTGTTTGTAAGTATGTATGAGAAAATAAACTCTGTAAAAAGACCCTAAATGTGTCATATTTGAATGAAAAATCTACAAGCACTTAAATCATGACAAATTAACTTATACGTGAAGAGATTTTTTTTTTACATTTTGGCACTATTGGATTTTTGGGAATATTCGCATTGATTTTTGGAATAACAAGTCAGTATATGAAAATCAATGAAGTATTACAGATAAGTGAGAAAAATACATAAACCAAATAATTCTTTCTACTCTAAATCTAAATTCATAGAGATGTTATAATTGATCATGCAAAAAAAATTAATCTTTTGAGAATTTTTATGAAGATTAGAGCATATGTGTCTATTTATATGAATAATTTTAGTCTATACCGTCCCACATTGATTATTATTCTCACAAGAAAAGAAATACACATCATAGATAAATGAATGTGATGAGATATGATAATTATCTATTGGGAAACCAGAAAATGAATAAGGTTGTCGAACACACAACTCCAAATGAGTCTAAATTTAATTATTCTTAAAATTTATTATCTAAAAGTCGATTATTATTTTATTATGGTAGGAAATGACACAACATGGGCCATTATAGATAAGAACACAATATAAAAATGAGAAATCTATAACAAATAGGTAATCCATATAGGAGATAAATTGTTGGATTGGATTTGTGGTTGAAACTTCAAAAGATGTTTATAGGTTGAAGAAATGGTGAATTATTGTTGATGATAGTTTTCATGGATTGTGAAAATATTATTGACACCTGGAAAATAAAATATTGAGATGGCTACTTAGAAAAAATCAATTATTAGAAGGCCATGATTTTTCACCAATTTCTTATATCATCAATAAGGATACTACAAATAAAGACTGTAAACATAATAATAAAGATGATCATGTTCCTAAAGATTTGGTAACCATATGGAACAATTAATTGGAATAGGTTAAGAAGTTAGTGAAAGATTAAAGGGATACATGTTACTTTCTAGAAAAAGTGGATAAGTGTATTTGAGCAATGAAGAAAGATGAAGAAAGAAAAAGGTATTAGCTTCTCAAACATATATAGACTTGGAAAACAATGGTTGATGATAATAAGAAGAGTTCTCTTAGAAATATAGTTATAAAAATAAGTATAATTAATTGAAATAAGGTCTTTACCCTACTACTACAACATTGGAGCTTATGTAAGATCACCTCAATCCCATATTATTATATATATACTTAAGGATAGGGAACTGAATTATTTATATTAACGGAGTATTATTTTCTCCAAACTATAACCACAAGGAAACTTGAAGGATGACACCTCATTATATAGTTCAAATATAGTATGACATCAATTGGTATGAAAAAATTTAATATCATTTGTAATAGATAAGAATCAACCATAGTGGTGTATGGAAAAAACCCCTTGTGGGGGAGATCTCAAAAAGGGGATTTTATTGATTTAATAATGTTTATTACATTTAAAAATCTAGAAACCCCCAAAAAAGATTATAAGATAGAACATAGTTGTAGTATAATATTTTAGAGGTGTTTGTTCATGTGGATTGTGGATTTAGAAAATTTGTTTTAAATTTATTAGATAACCCCCAAAAATGAATTTTAATTGGTATCACATTGATTATGGAATATATAGATCCTAAATGATTTGGTAAAATTACTCTTGTTTTCTAAACTGGGATCAAATACATAGACTAATAGTTGACATACCTAAATAATGTTTTTTATAGAACATGTTATGTGGCCCTTTTCTTAGGGAATTAAGTAATAGTAATGAAAGAGAATGAAAAAATGTAAGAACATAAGTATTCTATTTAAATGAGTAAGGGGAAGAAACACTTTTCCATAGGATGTCCATATTTTTTTTCATGGAATATAAATAATGGGGATGAAATCCTAACTTTACCTTTATAATTATTTTCAAAATATGTGAGTAAATAAAAATTTAATTCAGTTTCAAATTTGTATTTCATAAAATACAAAGGGGGATATTTAAGTATCCAAGTGGATTTAAGTAGATGATGTTTCATTTGTTGTAAATGTGAAATGTGGGAGTTAATGTATGATTAGTGTGATGAGTAATTGAGTGAGAATCAACCAACTTAATAGGAGTAATAGGTTTAAAATTCAAAGGAATATAGAATCTCATGTTAGTTAATGAATTTGTAAGAGTTTTGAACTACATGTTAAACCCATTATATCATATGATTGATTGAGAGTGTATTTATGTATATGATAAGTACTGAAGCAAATATTGTTTTCAATAACAATTCATATTAGTCTAAAGAAGATATTTGTGTTCATATCCTGGAGAAGATTTTATTTATGGTCAAAAAATAAATATTTACTAGATAATACATCCATTTATGAATTTTCATGTTGAATTCTAATTTCAGTGAATATCTCACTTTAGTAATGAATTTTTAAGTGGTCAAAGTGAAACATAAATTTAAAATAAAGTAAAGGATCATGATAATAGTAAAATGTGGGTTTATATACTAAGAGGTATTTGTAAGGCTTATTAGATTGGTTTTCCATGATTGAAAATTATTCATAGTTATTTTTTTATATATTTAATATTTAAGATAGGTCTGAATTAATCTGAAGTGTCCCAGAAATCATTTAAGGGAAAACTGAAAAAATGGAAAATCTATTGATCATATAAAAATATTTAGTAATGAATTACCACAAAAGGGGATCCATATCTTACAATAATAATAATTAAAGTGTCTAAGACCGATTTTAGGGGGTCGATATCTGGTAGATAGATTGATGTAAGGTTTAGGAGATTGACATAAGGGGATCCATATCCCAGAAGTAGCTCAACATAAGGCTCGTATCATTAGAAGAATGTTATAAAAAATAATGGAGATTGATGTAAGGGGATCTATATTTTCATGATGATGTTAAAGGATCCTTCTTGATGTTTGGAGATACATGTAAGGGGATTTATCCTTATGTACATACTAAAAATATAATGTTTTCCTGATTTTCATATTTTGATATAGAAATAATATAACAAGATTCCAAATGAATTATTCATTGATTTACTATCAAACACACCTCAAAGGTTGAGTGATTGATGAATAAAATGAATAGGATATGAACAACAATTTTTGAAAATGGAAAATTAAATCTATGAGAACTTTGGAAGATGAATGTATAAGATTCAACTGAAATATTCCCGAATATGAAGAAAAAATTGGTTCTTGAGAAATTCACCAATGTTTTAAACATCACAAAAAAATTACGATTCTAGTTTTATAACTGATATAATGAAGGTCAATTATTGGGATGTAATTATTATATATAAATTAACCCTAAATATGAAATTATATATTTATTAAATGTGAAAAAATCATTGAATATGATGAAGATATGTATAATTTTATTTATATTATTTAAAATGTGAATCATTGTAAATGAAGTTGAAAAGATTGATACAAGTTGCATTCTATAAAATTAAAAAAGAATATTCTACTATTTTATATGAACTCACAACACAACAAAGGATTCAAAAATAAAAGGTTTTTTCAATATGTTTTATGATACACACTGATGAATGTTTTATGTATAGGTGTTTAAGGTGTAATTTTAAGATAGATGCTAAACTGGCTTCAAGAATCTATATAAGTGTTATTCAGTAGATACCAATTGATAATGAAGATAAATGGGCATATAGAAATATCTAGATACATACTCCGCTAAGAGAACTAAGGCATAAAATGTGAAAGGCCACCCATATCATTCTATCTGTGGTGTTGATCGATGTGGTTTGTTGGTGGTTCGATGTTGATTTTGGAAGTATTTAATAATTTTGGTTTTCAAATTTGAAAGTTTTATATTTCATTTTGAACCAGTTGTGTCATGTAGATGGGTGTTATTCATGAAATATGTGTGTTCTATGGATCTTTTGTTTTGTTACCACTTTTCAAAAAAGTTCCTTTTAATAAATTCCAAAAAAAGATTTTGGTGTAAAAGAGATAAAGGTTTTCAATGGTGTAGAAATCTGTTAATTTATAGATTGAACCAATAGAGAAGAACATTAAAATCTTAAATTTGAATAAAATAGAGTTACTGACCCTATGTTATATTGATCCATCATATAGTAATTTTGTATAATAAAGAAGAAGACTTTGTGTCACTCATTATTATATAATCTTGAGAAGAAAAGTAAAGAATAAGATGAGGATAAACTGACACTACGGTACCTAATAATGATTTATAGGTTTAGATTTTCATATAAATAGGTGATAATAGATTAGTGATAATGATAGGAAGTCAAATGTGATTTGAGGTAATGAGTTTAGAGAATGAGTTTTGGTGTTTTTCATGAATCCTTCTATGAATTTCAAGACACTATAGAGAGGAATGAGTCTATATCTAGTTAACGTAGTGACATATTATGCTATAATGTGATCTACATTAAAAAGGGATAGAAGGAAACACTGGTATTTACATTGTGTAAAGATTTAGAAATTGAGAGACTCTATGAATTAATAAGATTATGGTTTTTAGATGTCCAATGAGATACTAAAATTTGTAAACATGATAAGATACTATATAGGTTTGTAATCCCCCAAACCCATTGTCAACTAAGAATGGTTATAATGGGAATTTCATGATTGGGGTGAATAACTATAATGTAGGTTTCCTAAGAAGGGTCTAAACTCTGTAAGAATAATGTGTGACAATCCTTACTTTTTGTTTTCGATTATATGTGGTTATCTGATATTGGGTAATATATAAATCATGATCCATTCATACATAAACATGTACCAAAAGGTCATATATTTAAATAATGAAACATTATAAGATGTTTAAATCCACTAAAATATAGGTATACATGATTCAACTCTACTCTCAGGCATCTACAGTCAACCATTTAGAAAATTTTAAAAAATTAGTTATATTTCAAATACATTGATTTTTATAGTGTCTTTCAGGAATTTGATAATTTAAGGGTACAATGATATACCATAATATCAATTTATATAATTATAATTTAATTATATTTTGTAGTCCATTGTATAATTTTCAATAAAATAAAGTATTTTTGTACATTCTATGTAATAATAATTTTGATATAACAAAATTATATTTTTCACATGTAAGATTTATATTGAAAATATTTTAGAGGGGATGATTTTTCATATCTATGAATTAGGAGTCATTATATTCATTCCTTGGTGTGATGGAAAATTAGCTCATGGAATGTGTTATGGTGGGTTTATATTTGTTATGGTTATAGGGACAACTCTGGGATTTTATAAATGCCATGAATTGTGATATGGTTTGGTTATCAACATTGATTATATATTTTTTTTTCAATGATACGAAAGTAGGATATCTCAAATTATTTTATAGAGGGGTTTCCTTTTGTATTTTTATCACGAGTTGAAGGATTTATTAATAAGTATCCTTGATTTATTATGGTCTAAAGGTTGAATGTTTTATTTAATGATAGATGCTTGAATGTAGAAGCATATTTTTGGGATCTCATTGATATTTAACTAGATTAATATAATATTTATCAATTTTTATTGTTTATGTGCTCTTGTATGTGGCTTTCCAGATTTTGAGGTTTGGATGTGGGTTGATAGTTTGGCAGAGTGGGGTGGGGTGGGCTTGGATGTTCTATTTTTTCATAGAATATTTTATTAGTAATATATTTATTATGAGAATTAAGTTACTTGTACTGGGGTTTCAACACTATTTGTATTTTTTAGGATCTTTTAAAACTCATTTAAATAATATGAGGTGTTTAGAGTTTCTGAATTGATCGCTGTGGTATTTTAAGAAAGGACATTTTCTTTTTGTAGTTAAATGTGAAAAAATTATAATTTCCTTTTAAGGAAGTTGAATTGATAAAATGACTTATCAATTGATTTGGGAATGGGTTATTTCATATGGAATAATATTTGAGTAATTTTAGTTAATACTGATGAGGGAGTCTGAAATTTATAATATTTGAAGAAAATATTATTTTTATCCTAATAATTCTCTAAAAATAAATATTTTATACCAATAAAGAGGTGAGTAGTTTTTGGGAATGATTTTGAAATTTATGCCACCACTGAAGGGAGAATAATAAACAAATATTGAATTATAGAGAAGTCTATGGTATAGTTATTTAATTTTAACCCTGGTACCTAAATTCTTGAAGGAATTATGGAATAGTCTAGTGAGTGATAAATTTTGGAATCTCATAAAAAATCATTGTATAATTCCAAATAACTATATGAAAACACACAATAATTTCATAGATAAGATCATACATTTTTAATTTATAATAAATTTAAATAAATAATTAACTTAATTAATGTATTATTCTTGATTTATTTTACACTATCTATCTTTTTTATAGTTTTGGTATTGAAAAATTAAATCATGGATTGCTCTATATGTACCATACATGCTCCAAAAATCCAAGAATGGTGTTTTTAATATATCTGGTGCTAGTATTGAAGAATCAAGTGTTTGACATTATTCATTGTATATCACAACAACAATATCTTATTTTTTACTCCTAATTATTGTGAGGGGAGAATGGCATAACTCACTTTAGTGCTTGAGAAAATAGTAGATGATATGTTTTGTGTTCCTAATAAGTCTACTATAGAAAATGATATATTCTAAGCTACATTCATATGTTTTAAAAAATAATTTTTCAATAAAAATTATCATTTTATTTAATCTATGTGATTTCCCATGTCAAATTTATTAATAATAATATTATTATTTATCAATACATGTGTTTAAAATAATATAATTTCTAAAATATGGAAAATAATATTTATTTAAATGATATAAAAAATTTATAATTTCCCTCAGATCATTAAACTCATTTCGTATTATCTTAAAGAATTTATCAAAACATGAATATAATATTGTGAATATTATATTCAGTTAACATGAAATTAATTATTTACATTATATTTAAATAACTTGAATAAAATATATATATTTTCCATATTTATTAATCTTTTTAATAATTAAGTATTACATACATTATTATGTGAATAATTAATC
Source organism: Viscum album (assembly GCA_963277665.1). NCBI lineage: Eukaryota > Viridiplantae > Streptophyta > Magnoliopsida > Santalales > Viscaceae > Viscum > Viscum album. Next base: position 1,609,378,692 of record OY728142.1, read on the forward strand.
ACAATATATAATTCATTTAACATATTTAAAATTATGGTATCTTGTGATTAAATTTATACAGTAAATTTTTTACTAGAATAAATTATTTTCTTTTATTGAAGAATATATTTATTCTTAATTTCAAATTTAATAGATTTTATTATGATTCTGGGAAAACTAAGTGTTTGACCATATCGACTCATTTCTTAGTGGAAATTAGTGTAACTTACCTAAAGATTTAGATGAGAATCTACCAACACATTTTCATAAACACTCTTCACTAGTACCCCTCTTGGGTCGGATGTAAAGAGATGGAGTGACCCCCCATATTCACTCCTCTATTAGGACCTAGATTGAGGACTAGAAACATGGGTAAAAACACATTTTGCGAGAGAAATAAACTTATTTTCATTGAAAATCATAATAAAAAATCAACATATAATCATCCATATTAAAAGACATATTACAAAAATACCATAAAATGAATATCCCACAATGAAATAATATCAAAAAGATATAAATGTCTCCAAACATTAAATCATACTAAAATAAAATCATGTGGTAGTAACCATAACTACCCAAGCTTTGAACTAGTACAATTTATTTCCCTAGATAATTATTGAATGACAAGTCAAGAGGGGGTGAATTGAGTTTTTAAAATAATATTGAATATTAGAAAACCCTCATTGAAGAATGAAAGTTCCTTTATTAATTTAAGAATATTTTAGGTGAAAGTATGAATGAATGCCAAATGAAATTGAACATAAGTATTTATAGTCTTTTGGGGAATATAAATCCTCTAGTGCACTCCATGAACACTGTACTCAATGAGTATGATAATTTCACTAAATCATACCTTTTACCCGATACTCCTAGATGAGTATAAGAATCTATCACATATTATAAAGATCAATTATCTTTCTATTATGTGATACCATTACTTGTCCTATACACAATATTAAGCACCCTCTTATAGTGAGTGTAAATACAATAAAATGATTTTTTAAGAGGAACATATGCAACACATAGTTTCAAGCAGAAACTGATAGAATATGATGATATATACTAATAAAATGATAGAAACCAAGGTATGACTTAGGATTATATTTTATGAAACTGATAGAACTCATAAGAACAACATGAATTTTTTTTTGTATCACCTGTGTATATGTATCTAATAATTTTCTTATTGTTCTTAAGATGCAATCAATTATTTTTCATCACTTCTTTTTAAAGAGGATTACTGATATTTTTATATAATATTTGAAACTTATCATGAGATAATTATACTAGTTAGATGTTATTATATATTGATCTTAACGAGAAAGCTATTAAGGATATGCATCCAATATTTCCAAATGTTGTAATTTCTTATTCAAAATCGATGATATAAATATTCTCTTTCTTCAGACCTTCCTATTCACATAATGTCTTATGTAGAGTAATAATTCCTTAAATTCATAATATTATGTTGATGTGGTATAAAGGAATGAGGTGACTTATCATGATATTATCAATTTAATACTTATATTATTCAATAATAGATATTCATTAGATACAAACTGGGAGAACTATTCATCATAGGATATCTTTTGTATGATAAATTAGCACTTCATTTAAAGATACGATAACTTTAATATACGATAATATAATATTCCAAAGTAATATAAAATGTTACAATGATGTAGCATTTATATTCTTCGACAAGTTATGACTAAAAATATTTCTTTTCATAATATAATGTCCTTTCATATTTTCACTCTGACTAATGCCTCTATCTTGAGAAACTCAACCATACATCATTAGATAAAGTCTTACATCATATATAATACAAGAACTCTTCCTAATTATGAGAAACAAATGTTGTTATTAAATTAGAATATGAAACAATACTTTCATATCATAAAATAAACTCTTGGAAACATATCATAAGATAAATATAATAAAAAACAGTTAGGATAAAATTAGTGGAATAAACATAGAGATTTTGTGAGTCATCAAAACACATAACATGAAGGTATACTGGAGCAACATAATTCTTCGAAAAATAATCCCCTTTTTGATGATTACAAAACCCATGAGATGGAAAAATAAAAAATTACATATAGTGAACTTTAAATTTATAGGAATAATGAAGTATATTTTTCTTCTTCTCTTTTTGAAAAATAGTAAATATTTTATTTTCATTTCATTTCCTTTTAATATTATTGAAATATAAAATACGTTTTTGTATTTTCCATTCCTTATCCTCTTTTTGTGATATAAAAAATATGTACAATAATAAGATAAATTATATTGTGCATTAATGTTAGTAAACAGTTAACACTACTGCTGATAAATAAGATTTATCATTAAATAATGTTTACAATGAAGCACAAAAATAGTATAACACAAAAGGATGATAAATAAATATAATAAAAAGAAATCATCAATCAAGAATATTGAATATGTATGAAAAAATATGGGTATTTTAAAAGTAAATACCCCAGATAGAGCATTAAATAAATTAAATCATTGAGATTACTCAATGAGATGTTATTGTAAATGGATTCAAATGTTTATTAGATTACCAAAATATTAGAATGATTCAAATATTTTTAATAGTGCCCATACAGTGGGTAAACCATTCCATGAACCAAATTTAGTGAATTTATAAACTAATGGTATTGAAATTACTTTTAAAAGGTGGATTATTGAATGGTGAAGGTTATACATATGTTAATGAGGATGAAAGAATAGGAGAGTCATATATCATGCCAGTAACATCTCCCAACATCAATGGAGATACTCCATAACCAGCTCGTTCTTTATGAGAAAACAATATTGGTCTTGATTGGATGTTGAGACATGATTTTTGTGCTTTCACTAAATGAAATTTATCTTCATAAGTAAAAGATAATTTCACGGATGAGTCAGTTTAAGGGAAAATACAATTTTTTAGCAAGAATGAGATTTTACATTTTTTAAACCTTAATAATTTCAATTATTTCCATTATGTGCTAATAGGTTGACATATTTTGATCAATAATTTGTGTTGTAGGAGTCCATATTCCAGGAATTTGAAAAATAGAATCTATATAGGAATTAATACTCTTCATGATTTCATTTTTACAATAGTTTAAATAATTTTTAAAACACTCACACCCACATTGCGAGAAATTACCAAAAATGTTCTACATATCTCCCTTTCAGGTGCAATTTGATATCCACATTTTCAACACTACTAAATGGTTTTATGTCATTCCAAATATGTAATATCATTCCTTTTCATTTATAGACACCTGTCTTTATAAATATTTAACAAATGCATCGGCTTCTACCTCATCATTATTTCTGAAAAATATTGATTGATACTACAAACAACTAATTCATGTAACATTTAAAATTTCATTTATATGACATCATTTTTTTATAATGATCCATCCATATTTTCCAGTCCTCTTATGAGTAAGCAAACATCCTTGTGGACATGAATTGAATTTTCATGTGCCTCCAAACAAATCTATTTTAATATAGAAACAATATCCATTATTGATTTATCAACAAATTTTATATCATAATTAGAAGAAACTGGTAACCTTATAACTTCATCCAACAAATATTTCTAAATATCTTGAAACATTTTTTATAATGATATCAAACTGTAGAGACTTAACAAATGCAGTTAGCGTATCAACATCTTGAGATAATTCTATTATCATTGACTGATGATCTAAATCATCATCCATTCCTGTAGTATTTTATTTCAAAAAATACCTCGATCACATATAGAACAGACAAATTCACTTAAAAATTAACAGCCTATGATGACATTTGATTATAAAGAGTTCTTACATATTGAGTGGATTCAATGAATTTATCTCATATTGACTCTATTTTAGAAATGAATTAGAGAATCTATATTGTGGTCTTTCAGAATAAATTATATCAATTTAGGGTACATGTACAATTCCATATTCTCAAGGAATATGAGAATTACTTTCCTAGAGGACTTTTATACCTTCATATTCAACATATAGTTTTTATGAAACACCAGGTTCTTCTATCACATGATGTGATTCCTATTATTCTTTTCTACCTACTCTCATTTTAGAAATATTTTCCAATTATTGAGAATGATACTTGATTATAGGAGGATACATTCTCATTAATAAGGAAATGATCCTATATTGACAAACTGAAAACAATCATCTGGTTTTCAAGGCTATCCTTTATTTTTGAACTTATTCTAGTACCAAACCAATGACTTGGGGTGTTTACTTACAACCTATTTTTTTGGTCTATTTCAATGTGAACTAGTATTATAATTATCCTAACACCAAGAGTTTTGTCATCAATAGGACTTTATCTTATCTATGTTTTATAAGAGGAACCCTTTACCAACACTAATATATCTGGTAAATGAGAGGTCTCCCATTGAATCAATGTAGGCTCTACTCTAGGTATTGAATTTAATGGATCTAAATTTCTTAATCAAAAGTCACAAGACAATTCAATTTTCCATAAAACTCATTCACTTATGATCATCATCCAATGAAAAGTGTTTTCATTACAATAATTCATGTCAATTCCAGTGTTTTCAAAAAATTGGGGTTAAAATTCATCCAAAATGATAGAAATTTGGGGATTTTTTTGAACATAAAACATTTATAAAAAAATATTGCATGCTATATTCACAAGTTTTTTCTATCATAAAAAAATAATGTGATATATCGGAAAATATATCTTTTTCAAACTCACCATTTATTTCTATATTTTTGGATTTTATAAATATTTTCAGCACTATCAGGCCCTAAATTTCTTACTTGCTTCTTCTCAAAGACCACAGTTCCAAAGAGATAATTCATTATCTCTAGAGTGGTGAATTCTTCCATGATACCGAACTAGGTTCTGTAAATTTGGTAGATTTTGGAGAGATTTACAAGTATTTTCCTAACTGAACTGAGGTTAATGAGATATTTTTATGGATAAATACTAAAGTAAATAAGTCTTTATCATCACCAAAATAAAAGAATGTTGATTCATAAAACTCATAGTAATCCTTATTGAATAAAATAAAGGTTTTTAATTATCAAACACGTATATGAAACCCCATTTATTGATGATTTTATTTAACAATATATCAGTTTTTTCCATCCATTGTAAATCAATAGCTCAACCACTTAACAATTTCTTGAGGTCCTTTGTCATTTCAGTCTACAAGATGAAGCACCTTTGGTTCATTTCATTTTTTTCCATTTGAAAAGGGTTTGAAATGATGAAATATTTGGTGGTTAGGGTAACAACGGGTTTGGTAGAGAGAGAATGAGATAGAGATAGAGAAAGGGTTCAAACAATTTGTAAGGCATTTCATGCATAGAGTTGATACACATTATTTTTCATTCCTAGTAATTGAGGGGTCAAGCAGTGATGTGCCAGATAATTATCAATAAAACTAGGTGATATGTCCTATCAAATAAGAATCGTACTCAAAATAGTGGCACAAAAATTGACTCAAATATAGAAAATAATGTATTTACTTTGAATATGATAAATATGTTATAAAATATTATTTAATAAAATTAATGATCCATAGAACTATCTTAATGAAAAAAAATATATCAACATGAAATTAATTTGCAATAATTTCTTCTAATTGATTTTATGTGTAAATAAATCATAAATAAACATCATTCTTCAATTAATGATCTCTAAGGAAATTGGTTTTTAAATCAATGTGCTTCATTCATTAAAGGTTTATTAGATTCGTTGAGATGTTGATAGATTTCATGTTATCACATATTATTGGAACACGATTAAACATAAAACCAAAATTCATTATGGTGTGTTTCAACCAAATCAATTGTGAAAAACAACATCCTGTGACAATATATTCATCTTCGACAGTTAATATATCTTTAGAGTTCTTTTTCTTACTTGACAAAGACACAGGGGATTTACCATGAAAATGAAAGGCTCTTGAGGTAATTTTTCTAACTAATATACATCCAGATAAATCATAATTTTCTTATGAAAATAAATTAAAATCATAGGTTTTTTTTGGAAAAATAAGTAGATGAAACCAATTTCTCTTTAGATATCATAAAATATTTTTACAACATTAAAATGTGATTCTTTTGGATTATATTGAAATATTTCACAAAAAAATACTGAAAACATGATATTTGGTCTACTTGTGGTAATTTAAAATAAATAACAATTATTCCTCTATAAAAATTGTTGTTAACTCATATTCTAGTTTAATTCAAATCAATTTTGTTATTGGAACTCATTGGAGAAGAGAAGGTCTTACTATATTCATGTAAACTCTTCTTAAGTAAATCAGGAATTTATTTCACTTAAGTTAAAATATTTAAAAAATCATTTTGATAAACTATATATCCCAAAAAATAGTTTATTTTACCCATCACAATAATTTAAAATTATTTTGTTCATATATTTAGAAATATCATTGTATAATTTTTGGTTTAGTGATCTGAAATTAACATCATCTACATAGATTTGATCTATAAAACAATATTATAATGATGTTCGCATAAATGACGTAAGATCATCCATTCATACTATAAAACCACTTAATAAAATAAATGAACCTAACCATTCAGACTATGCCCTTGGTGCAAGTTTATGTATATATAGGGATTTGGTATGTTAAATCATTGAATTTTGAAAATGAGGATCTTCAAAATAAAGAGGTTGTTCAATGTAAGCTTCCAACATGAAACAAAAATTTAAAATTGTATGTTTAATATCCATCCAATATAATTTAAAATTAATATATTATGCATATTCTATAAGGATTATAATGGTTTATAACCTATCTAAAATGGAAATAGTTTCTTCATACTCCATTCCATTTTCATGATTATTTAATTTTGAAACTCATCGAGATTTATTTAAATTTATTACACCATGATCATATTTTGTGTTTCTAAAGCCCAATTTGATTCCAATTATAGGATAATTTGAGGGTCTCTTAACTTATTACCACTCATTAATTCATTTGAATTGATCAATCTCTTCTTGCATAACTAAGAACCAAATTTCATGTAATAAGGCTTCTTTAACATATTATTTTCTTTTTGAGATATAAAGGTGGATAATTCAACTATATTTCAAAAGATTCTTCTATTTTTTACTCCTTCATCTAGGATTTCTAAAACTGTTCCAAAAGGATGGTCTATAAGGATTATCAATATTCTGGGAAATACACTTTATAGTTCACTAGTGTCTACCATGACAGGATGTGGTTTAATGTAGTCACATTCCAAATCCCCATCCTTGATTTTATTAAATAGGGGCCCATGTCTCATTTTATTGACTAAATCATATTGATCATTAATTTGAATCATTTTGTGGACAAATGGACCACTTTCATCAAAATTAATAATAGTGTATTCCTCAAAAATAATTGACCTTTTTATTGAATGAACTATGATATTTGGAGGTAGTAAAATTAACATGGAAGATACCTTCATTAGACTTTGGATTGAAATTCCCAAGATTATCCATGGTACTCAATATATAAACATTTCATCGAAATACATTGAAGTATCCTACCTAGGGTTTTTTATTATTCCACAACTCATAGGGTGTTTTATTTAATATGGGACTTATTAGAATTAGGTTAATGTTATAACAGACATTATTAACAACCTCAACCTAGAAATGAGTTCCATGTTATATTTATATAACAAATTCATATATATTTCTTGAAATTTATGATTACTTATTTTAACAAAACCTTTCTATTAAGATTTCCAGATGGGATAGAATATATATTTAATTCTTTTTGTAGTGAAATAGGTATAAAATCCATGATTCTAAAAATCATCTCCATGATCACATATCAAAGAAACAATAATGATATCATGTTCATTTTAAAAATGTTAATAGAAATAAAAAAACAAAACATGATTCTCTTTTGATTTTAAAAAATTAAACTGATGTAAATATTTAAGTACCCTCAATTAATACATAAACAAATAACTAACCTATAATAAATTCAGTTCTAATACGTTCAAACTGATCCATATGTATAATTTCAAAAGGTATTTACATAGAAAGTTATTTAATTGGGTTGTATAATGACTTGTGTGGCTTTCACATCTTTCATGAATCACATAACTTCATTCTGTCTAATTTTAGATCTGGAATATTAGAAATCAAATCACTTTTAGACAATATTATTAATCAATGATCATTATAATGTCTGATCCTTCTATGCCAAATAAATTATTCATCGAATTCAATATTTAAATAGTTTGAATTCAATATACACAAGGAATTAAGATATAGTGTGAAAACATTGTTAGTTCTAGGTGCTTTAAACATGAGGCACCTATATTTTTAAAATAATCACGAATTATTAGAAAAATCAATAGAATATCCATCATCAAAATTAGATAGATACATAACAATATGTGGTTCATTTACTCAATGTATAATTATTTATTCATGATAATAAACTAAGTTTTTATAAATAATCCATTATTAACAATCATTCATTTTTCATTGTCACAAAATGTAAAAATATAATTAAACTATTTCAGATAGAGAGTAAATGTTGTAGTAATATCCACTCATATTCCTTTAACAATCGCTATCTATAAACCATGTTGTAATTATGTTAATAAACCGAATTGCTTACAATGAAAAATCAAACAATAGAGTTCTTTGGTTCCCAAATTCTTTTGGGTTTGAAAATGATAAATATAAGAGATCAAGGAATTCAGAACTACTTTTGTTTTCTAGAAAACAACATAACATGTATTAGAAAATATTTTGAAATAAATTAATTTTTTTTCCACTTTCTTGAAGTCTTCATAAATCATAAATGTTTGAAAATGTTTCTTTATCAAAATTCACACCAAAAAACATGGGAAGGTGGTTATTTTTAGAGAAGGTTACAAATGATTTTGTATACAATTTGGGCCCTTCACCTTGACTCCAAATTCCAAATATTTCTTTAATCGGTTGATTTTGACTTTGTATTTTGTTTACATAGTCTTCCCAATTAGTAAACATAGTTGCAACATATTTGAAATTTTCATCCTCCGTCTGAATGTTCTCAACTGTTTCCACTTATTTATAATTCCAGGAAGTCGAATTTTTCATCTTAATATTAGTGTCTAAAATATGACACTTTAGATTTTATTCATCACAAAAATATTATAATACGATTTTTGAAGGTATTTATTTTCCTCATTAGGATTTCATAGTTTATTTTCAAAATAGTTTAGTAATAATTTAATTATTTCTATGATTTTTTTTATTTCTGATTCATGTAAATTCCTAGTAGAGTAATAATAAATTTTATCTTCTGAATGTTCTATAAAACATATGATGGACTTATGATTTGAATCTTCATATTTTTATTAGTATGATGTGTATTTTCTTAAATATCTAGATTAACTCTAGGGTTGATTTATAGATTTCTTAAATTCCTTATATCCAATATTAATAATTTTTTTTTTCTATTTTCTTATCACCTTTATTTTTTGAAAAATCATGCTTTATGTGTCATATTTTTTGCACTCATAGCATTTCAACTCTTTAGTGTTTCCACAATGATTCCTATGATTAGTGAAGGATTTTTGGAAACCCTTTTTTTTGTCATATAATTTCAGGAAACTTCTTGTGAATTGAGAAATCTAATCATATTATTTCAACATTATTGAGAGATTTTTTTCTCCAAAATGTTTAGTGATTTGTAGGTTTTTTCCATTTATTTCATCTTTAAAAGTACAAACCTTCATGGAAACACGTTTTGTCATAAACAGACTCCTCGGGCCATGAAACTTCTCATATGACCCTATGGGTCTCCTATAATACCTTGTTTTCCTTCATAGCACATTATAGGATCTTACTCACTAGGGTCTCTTAACAGACTAATGATTGTCCCCACATGCCAACACTTGTTCTTTCAGTGTGTTTTTTTCTCACTCACACACACCCTAGGAAACTTCCCAGATGGTCACCCATCCTGATTACTACTTCAGGCCAATCATGCCTAATTGTGGAGTTATAATCAGGTAGGCTCCTGAAATTAAAGGTGAACCTTATTGACATGGGTAGTAACATTTATCATTTTAAGTCTCACTTTTCTGGGGGTGTTACATTATCCACCCCTTTAGAGCACAACGCCCTCATTGGGTACCCCAAGCCTCAAACCCAGGCAGTGCCTAAGCACTTCCGGCTGGGTATTTGCTTTGATAATATTTGTCACGACCCGCCTCCCATGGCCGTGAACCTTCACATATGACCCCATGGGTCTCCTGTAATACCTTGGTTGCATTCCCATCACACCATATGCTATTACTCACTAGGGTCACATATCAGACTATTGACTGTCCCCACATGCCATCACTTGTTCTTTCAGTGTGGTTTGTCCTCACTCACACACACCTTGGGAAACACCCCATAAGGTCACCCATCCTGATTACTAGTCCAGGCCAAACATTCTTAACTATGGAGTTATAATCAGGTAGGCTCTTGAAAAGAAAGGTACACCTTGTTGACATGGGTAGTAACATTTAGATTTATAAGTTTCACTTTTCCAGGGGTGTTACACTTTTGTTCTTGATCATATTATGGTATTCAAATCTAGTTTCTATATCAGCTTCATACATCATAAGATTCCTGATGAGATGTTTTATTTTGAAAATTTTGACATATTTTTGATTTTCTAATAACTGATAGATGCCACTTCACTTTTTTGGTAAAACACTAAGAACTTTTAATGCATGTTCAGGATCATTGATACACATTCTTGGAGTAGTAATTTTGTTCACAATTTCAGCAAGTCTTCTACTTAGTTGAGTAATTCTATCTCTATTATCCATTTTCAACGTATCAAACATAAGTTTAATGGTATAATATATAAGAGCTTTGGCATTTTTAGAACCTTAATATTCAATAGCTATAATGGTTCTCATTTCACATACTAGTTGATATTGAGAGAATTTTTTGAAATCATCTATTTCTAACCCATAGATAACAGTGTTCATCATTTTGAGTTAATGTCATAATTTTCTTCTTCTATCGAAACCACTGTTTTAGATTTTTTCTTAGAAATTTAATAGGGATAAACTATTTGAGATTGAATTTCTTGTAAACTTATTTATTTAAATTTTCATGAAAGATCCTAAAACCACCATAGTTTACACCATTTAAGTATGGAGCACTAATAATTGACATACCATCTCAGTTTTTATCCATTAAAACCATTTTGAGATAGATCATTGGACTTAAAACTTTTATAGTTTTGAATTAGAGAGTAAAAATATCTGATACTAATTATTGTCCCTATTGATGACAAACTGAATAACTCTGGGGTGGGGGTGAATTGAGTTATAATTTTTTTTTCGAATTTTAGACCTCCCTTTTCAAATTATGTGAGTTCAATTATATCCATAAGAATACATGAAGTGGAAATTTGAAAGAATGAGTAATAAAAATTGAACACATATATTTATAGTGTTTTGGGGGAAAAAATTCCATAGTATACTCTACCAATACTCTACTCCATGTGTTTTTTATTTTAGTTAAAGAACACTTTTATTGGGGGCTCCCAACTGAGTAAAAGCAGATTCCACTTAATAAAAATATCAAAGAGATTTTAAATAGTCTATTACTTAATAAGAACTCTCCTTGGTATTAGGAATATTTTTATATTGATCATCAACATGATGAAATGGATTGAAAAATTGATATGAATGTATGTAGAACATATTTTCATACAACAACTAATAATATATGAAGAATTATCCTGAAAAAATTATAGATTGTCGGGTATTTCTCAGTAAGATTTTCTATGAAACTGATAGAACTAATTTAAAAAACACTAACAATTATTGGTTTTAACTATGTACAGGTCTCTGACATTTTTCATATTGATTTTAAGATGAAATAAACTATTTTCTCTCTTTTTTTTGTAGAGGATAACTATTATTTTTATATACTATTTAAATTTGAGATGATGGTAATCATATAATTATTTGGTTTGTTCAATTCATGGAAGACCTTGTGCGGACCAATCATTAATTAAATGAATAATAACCTATTAATATTCTCTAAAGACATGAAGTGACTAATCGATAGATTATAAACATAATCATAACGTTGAAAAATATTAGATCTTCTTAAGATACCATGAGGAAGCACTATTCATCATAGGATGACTTTCATAAGATAAGGTATCTCTTCCCCATAATATATGCTAACTTGAATATTGCATAAGATTATTTTACAGTATTAGAAAATGTGTTACTAGGATTTAACACTTAGCTTATTCAATTTATTCTATATATAAATATCATTTTCATTGGATAATGTAATTTCATGTTTGCACTCAAACTAAAGAATCTATCTTGAACAAATTATCCATAATTCATATCCTAATGTCTTACGTAGTAGAAAAGGCATCGACACTTTCGGATTCTAACAAAATAATGATGTTCTTCAATTATCATAAGATAAAATGCTTAGATATAATTAAATAAACAGCTACACACACAGTGTGTGTTAAATATAATCTAAAAAACAAAGGATAATTTTTTTTGAATAAAAGTAGGGATTTTTTTAGTCATAAAAACACATAAAATGCAGGTATTTTCGGAAAACATATTTTTTCTAACATTGTTGAGCTCAATTTCCAAAGCATTCTCGGATACCTAAAATGTAGTTTATATATATATATATTGGGAGAGTATAACATTTTTAATAATTAATATCATTACCAATATCTCTCATGAAATACTGTAAAGATCATATTAATTCCCCAATGAACAAACACCAAAACAAACCACACATACACACATCAACAACTTTTCCTCATGGTATAACAAATGATATCTCACTAAATACTTTTTCCAAGATCATTTAATTAATATTATAAGAATTTTGGAAATCGACCCCCTGTGGTCATATTTACACAAGCTTTCTACTACCACCCAATGTGAAGACATCCATTTCTCCCATCCCTTCCATATCCACTAAAAACTAAACCATGTATATATCATTTCTTATGACTCCAACCACAAATCACATATCACAGAATAAACGTACCATCTCATATCATGTTACCTAGTTAGTATGGAATCATGTAATTATAGTAAATCATCAATATTCCCTCTTTCTACCATGCATAACACCACAATATATCCCAAATATCACAACTAGTGTCACCAAAAAATATTACGGAAGGGAGAGTTGGAGAGAGAAGGTGGTCATCTATCCATATCCCCCTCATCGTGTTTGTTAAGGAAAAACACCCCATGGTCTTGGGATATTTTTCAGGTTACCCATTTCATGTGGGGTGTGTAAGAAAACAAAATAAATTATAGTTATATAATTTTATCACAAATGGTTCACCTAATTTTTAATAAAAGAAATACCATTATAATCATCATAAAAAAACAATTAATATCACACCACCAAGAACAATATCTAATGTGGAACAACCAAACAAAATAATCACACAATGTGGGATATACCTGGGTTTTATTTTCCATTTTCAATTTGTAAATCATCCACCATGATTTATATGTTTGGTTATTAGTTTAAATTATACCAATGAATTATAATTCCCTTACAAAATTTGTATAGGTCATTATTATTATTATTATTTTTCCATTTTAACTAAACTAATGATATGAAAAAACTATATAATACCTTTAAGAACAACGAAAGTAACAATTACATAAACAAAAAATCCCCCCCATGCTTTACACAACCAGGGTCACCAAGATGCACACAACCAAGGCAACCCAGATGCAGACAACCAAGTCCATTAGGCCGCACATGAAAAGTCAGTCACAAAAAAGGGATACAAATTCAGTCTTTTAATTTATAAAATTCTAGTATTTAATTATGGTAAGTGTATTCTCAAATGAATTCATCTCTATAATTCATAAACACATAACTAGAATACAAAAAAAAACAAAATCAGAAAATTACAGGAAGCCATTAACCACATTGACATCACACAATTCAATTTTAATTTCATTTTTTTGGTTTTTATTAATTATTAAAATTCATACAACCAAACCAATAGAAAACATAAGAATAATAATCATAAAAAATGAATACCAAAGGGAGTGAACTAGATCACCCTACATAAAATGTAGATTTTGAATTCATGAAACATGATAAGAAAATAGAGGATTGACAATGAGGGAACAACCAAACAAAATTTCTTTGAATAAATATGAAACATAATGATGTATCGTAAATAATTATATCCCAAAAATCCACCAAAAACAAAAAACAGAGTCACTATGAATCCTTCAGAGAAATAAAAAATAATTTAGAGAAAAAGATATGATGGAATCACACTGAATCAATGATATTGAAAATGTTGAAGCTGTGAATGAACACCAATGAAAAAATGTTTTTTTGTTGGAATAGTCATATTGGAGTCACCAAATGTTCAAGAAGAATGATGAAATAATTATGAATATTGGGGGGGGGGGGATTTATTGAAATTCTTGGAACCCCCTTGTTCACATCATGAAAGGATGGTTCACATCATGAACCTAATGTGATTTAAATATTATAAAAAATCACAAAGATTATCCAAAAAAACCTTGATGATATTCACATAATGAGTATATCTATCCAAATAATGCATCCTTAAATAATCAAACCATAATAAACATCAAACATAAACTTTAAAAACATGTCGTACATCTGATTCCAAGAATAAGACTATTTAGAAATAACAGAACATGTTGTATACCCATTAATTGAAACATTGCAATCTTTGAATCATTGATCTTTTATGTGAATCACCTCTGTAAGTTGCATATTTAACACTGTCTCATCCTCTCTCCTTCCTGAAATATATACCAATGCTCTCAACACCCAAAAATAAAAACTAATGGGCACAAAATCTCTAGTATCATACATTAGATTCCTCTTAAATTTTTCATATATGCGAGAATATAAATGAAAAAGTATAAGGAAAGGAATCACTGACCTCCAGAAACCACCAAACACCCCCTTAGGAGATATCAATCAATTGACGATGAAACTAGGCCACAAAAAAGAACAACATGATTTTAAAATTTAACTATAAGAACTCAAAAACCCTAAAAATTTTTATCATTTTAATATAAAACATATCAAAAAACAAATATATCACAAACTAAATATGGTCTCCATCAAAACCAGCACCAAACCCAGCCCGCGACAAAGCCCGAAGGGCATTTTTGATCCCCGTAGGCAGGAAAAATTGCCCATGTATACAAAAATTAATGTCAAGAATGATTTACCTATGTTTATAGACACAGAACAAAAAAATCTAATAAACCAAATATTTATTTCTCAAACCATATCATTTTTATATAGTTAAGTATTGAGTTACACCATTTAAAACAACATTAAAATAAAAATACGAAGGTACAAACCCAAAAATGATAACCCAATAACCTCAACATGGCAATATGCATTGAAATCAAGTCATCTCTACAACACCACATCCAAATGGACCACTAAAAACCCAAACCATTGGCACAAAAGTTGTTCCCAAAGCTAAAACAAAAATAACCAAGTCAATTTACACGCAAATGTGTAAGTACGGTGTGAGAAAAATCCCAGTATGATACCACCACTAAGATATTTCATGTGATAAACATTCAAATATGAAAAGCTTATATGTTTTCATAACATGAAATTCTAGTAAAAATTTCTAAAAAATTAAAGTTAAAATATAATCAGTTTCATGTGGGATATTTCAATGAATCACAATTTTAAATAAAATGAAAATGTGACTGAATTTTACATCCAAACATATCATATGCCGACCGTAATTATAAAGTATATAAGGAGAAAAATCATTGAGAAATAATACATATGCACTAGCTCACTGTGGGTCCCTGATACCTAGTATATCTGTGAATGTAACCATCACAATATCAATTCTCGTGCACATGATCCACTAGTAGGGAGAATACAAATAACCTAGTGCTCCTCCATGATCATAATTATAATGGTTTAGTTAGTGTTGTTAGAGTCAAACTTTCTTCATGAAAATGATTCCAAACCCCACATAATCACTAGTGTACTAGTACATGTACACCCACCTAGATATATGGGTTTCCCTCTAGTGCTCAAACATGTTCAACAAGACATGAAATGTAATTTGCACATGAAAATACCACTTCCACACCACACATTCCCCAAATAGACCACATATATGTCACATAAGTCACACAATCCACATTTTCATTCAATTTTATTTTGAAATCACACTCACATTAAAATAGATCACAACATTTTTCAATTGTCTTTAGAACTTTAACAAATACATTATTTTTTTTTTCTAAAACCATTCCAAGATAGTCCAAAAAACATAACAGCCCAAACACATTTCACATAATTCCCTTTTGACATTCAAATTCATTTTATCATTAAACTCACATTAAATATCCCACAAACATGTTTTTCCCCCACATCAAAATTCAATAAAAACACTTCATCAATTTATAAGTCATTCTAAAAATGCTTGAAAAATTTGATGGCCTATTTACCTTTCAAAAAACCATATTATGTTTTAAAACTACCCAAAAAATTACATAAACATCCTTTTCCCACTTTTTTTAACCTAATAAAACATTTATAATTTTCATAAAACAACCCCAAGGTGTATAACATTGATTTTATTCGAAAACCCATTTCAAAACCCCCTTTAAAGGAAAAAAATCACCCCAATACCACTCCAAAATAGAATTGGAAACACTTGAATTTTTTTTAAACCCCTCTCATGTGATATAAAATTACCTCAAATAATACCACACAATATACACTAGAAAAATACAAATTTTCATAAAACACTTCCAAGGCGTAAAACACGGTTTTACATATATCAGCCATTCAAAACCCCCCTTTTTGGCGCAAATGACACTAAAACATTTAAAAACAATAATTTTAATCCCCTTTAAATAAAAAATAAATCACTTTTACATTTTATAAAACAACCATAAGCGATATCACATGAGTTACATTTTAAAAATACACATTTCAAATGAAAATGTTAATTTAATATTAAATGCTTTACTATTTATACCAATAATGGTTTCCAAGCCACACACTATAGATTAGGAACATGATAAATTAATAAACCAAGAAATATAACTCATCATTTCTTGCATATGCATGGAATCACATATATTCTAAGTCTAACCCCCAAATATTTGTGTGAAACATCAACCACACCACCACCACACCACAAGGATTAAAAATCCTGCACTAGACCGCAATATTTGACAAAAAAGACACCAAATAAAAACATAGGTTCAAATCCTAACAATTGAACACATTATAACATTTAGAAAGGTTGAATGAAACCCTATGAAAAGGGACAAAATCAAATAGAGGAAGACATACCTGCTTGGTTTTGATGTTCCCCCCATCAAATCTAAATTCTAATTTGAGGTCCAAGGGAGGGCGAGTGACCTTGGATGCATTCCATGGAGGTAGGGAACTAAATGGGGATGAATGGGGATGATTTGGGTTTATTACAGAAGGGAATTGTTGTAAATTAGAAATGTTTTTAATGACTTGGACACCCTTGCACGATTTGGCTGCATAGTTTAGTAAACCATGTGGCCAAATCGTGTGGCCTGTTCTGGCCACCCAAAACCATGCCACTGTCCTTCAATTTCAGGGGGTCCAAGAGGGAAAAAAATGTTGAATGATAGGCAAAGGATAGGGGGAAATAGTACAAAAAAGACCTTTTCACTCCATGACTCATCCAACTCAAGGGTACAACCCACCTCAATAACTTACCCCACAAGAGGTGTAACTAGGAGTGTCACTTATCCATTTCATAAAAACCTCAACATCACACCATCCCTTTGAAAATATAGAAGGACAATTACCATTAAATACCCCCAAGACCGCGGTCTTAGATCAATAACACAAGAGATACCAAAATTACAAACCCGAAACGCCTGGAAACCAAGAGAAAGCAAAGAACCGAAAGTGGATTTGAACCAGAGCATGGAATGGAAAATCCGGGTGTGGAAATTCTCCCTACTAAAAAGATTTTTCCCTGAAAAGCCATATAAAGTCCAAATCAAAAACAAAACCCAAATAAAAAACCATGATGTACCTTTTCCAATCATTTCTCCAAAGGTCCAATACACCTCCAGTGATCAATTAATAAAGGAACACTCCCCCAAACAAAAAATACATCACTTTCTTGAAACGATCAAGAAAATTAAAAAATTATACCAAAATAAAACTCCTCAAACACTATCCGAACAAGTCTCAAGCACTTTACCCAAAAAAACAACAATAATGAACATGATTACACTTACCTTGATTTAACTAAGGTATTGGGTTCTCTACAACCCCATCATTTACCCAAAGATGATGTTTGTAGTTAGATAGCTCCGAATGAGACTGCCTACCACCAATCCAAGAATAAGAAAAAATCTGAGTTACTAGTAAGGGGAGACACAAATAGGATCCCCACCATAAATGACAACATCTTAACTGATTAGAACGGGCTGGAACATGAAGACCCTCAAACCATAAGAGTTGGGATGGATTCACTGTTAGTCTGCACAGTTTTGGAAACTATCCTCTAGCCATGGGGATCATTCTATCTGCATGGATTTTGGGCCCATGGTAACTACAAATTGGGCATAAACCGTGTGCTCAACCTATATAGTCATGATTCCAACCACATTATAGAAATACAAATTAAACCAAAGAAGAAAAATGGAATTAGGTGATAATAGGGGCATGAGGAACTCCACCTCATTCCATCGAACAAGAACGACAAAACAAAGATGTCAAAAATTGAGGTTTGAACACTTACCCATCATTCATACTGAGGATATGAATTTTTACAAGGTTTTAAATGATCCTGGAATTTCCTCTGAATACGTTCCATCTTCTCTCTGGGACCTATGGATGGATCTCATATGATTGAATCATCCTCAGCCTCATAGTTAGGCTTTGGAAACCCCAAATAGAACTTCTTCTTTCAGTGCTACAAACAATTACACAAAAAACCCCAATGGGTTTACCAAGACATAACAAGCTCCAAAACTCACTTTACACTATGCCAAAATTTCACTAAAACAAGGGATTATTATATGCACACACAAAATACTTTGCTTATTCAGGTGAGAAACCACAGAAAGAAAGGACATATATAGAAACATTCCTCTAAAACAGAGGATGTTGATGTTTTTTTCCAAGGGACACAGACTTCAAACATAACACAGAATCTCAATGGATTGCACGATCCTCACCTTTTTATTCAAACAAGCACATGACATCACAAGGTGTCACCGAACATGACCATTGCGATATATAGATACAATACATTGAAAGGGACCTCATGAAAAGTCTATAGATAACACACAATTCAAAAAAGTGTCCATAATAGCCTTTCATGACTTGATTTTTCACACTAG
Organism: Viscum album; assembly: GCA_963277665.1. NCBI lineage: Eukaryota > Viridiplantae > Streptophyta > Magnoliopsida > Santalales > Viscaceae > Viscum > Viscum album. The sequence continues at coordinate 1,609,398,104 of OY728142.1, forward strand.
TGGTTTAACATGAAATCCTTCTTTGACGAGACTAAAAAGGACCCTAAGGCCCTCTTAAACACCATCCTGACACTCATCCACACTAACAACCCCAAACCACTTCCACCTTCGCCGAATCAGTTAACTTAAAATACTAAGGTCTCATTAAACCTGCCACGAGCACACTCTCGCTAAAATAGGATGCATAAAACGAATAAAGGAAATGGTGTAGACTCAATCTCATAATCTCGAGAAAAGTTTTTCTTACATTGATCAACTGGAGGGTATTTCAATGGTGAACCAATCCGGGTTTCTCTTGAGTTGTGCACTAACCCTTAATTGGGGAGTATCTTACCCAAAGAGAGAACCCAAGGACCCATACTAGCTAGTCCAGTGGTCAAAACATTCAAAAAACTAGAATCAAACTTATGAAGGGAACCACCATAAAGGTATCCTGAATCATTTTTCATAAGAGACCACTAATCGACTCTTTAATCGAGATTACCGACCAAATGCAAACCCAAAACATGGTTCAAACAAGAAGAGTTCCTAGACTCAAAAAATACCCGAATAAAAAAATTTCCTAAAAAACTCGTAAGACACACCATCCCATACCAGTCATCAAGACATCATGATTTCATTTAAAAACATTTTTTAAAAGAAATGGTACAAAGGTTAGCGTATCCACCAATTATACCCCACTGGCGTCACACATGCATGTTTTCCGTGCCACACCGGACAACCTCCTAATATCCATCCTCAAACACATCCATCTATGCCATTTACCATCCATCATCCCAACTAACCCCATGAATTTGGTCACTGACGAAAATACCAAAGGATAAAAAAAATTGATTCCATGTTTCAAAACTAAATCAATCAACCAATACTTCATTTTTCTCAATACCACTAACCAAGAAATCAAAATCCATGCATACATATTACAAATCATTTCTGAAAGGCACAACCATTCAGATAAGAACACACTTTAAAGACATTCACATAAATTTCAAAACATCTCGTCCCATTAAAACACCTTTCCATAGTTTATAAAAATCTATCAAAAACACTTTTTCAAAAACTACTTTAACATAATCTCCAACATTCAAAAGAGGTGTGATCACCCAATTTTCAATTTTTAAAAAATTCTCAAAATTTAGTTCAACCATTTTTCAAATCAATATATGACATCTTTATTACAAAACCATTTCACTAAGGCATTAGGGTTCTTGAAACCATGACATTTTTTCTTTAAAACCAATCTTCCAAGAATTAAAAACTAAATAACACAAGACAATGTGAGAGGAAACAAGTTGTAGTGGGTGACTTGAACATATGGTTGGTGGCCATACTCCAATCACTTCACCATCATGAAGATTGTTCTAGGGCAGTACCCCTGAATCCACATGGCTTTCTAAGCCCTGTGAGATCACTGAGATCATTAACCCATATCTCTTTTCATTTCCCCTAATAATCCTGAAACCAAGAAACCCAAAAACTCTAATAAATCCAAAATTCCCCTGGAAACTCATATTACTTCATGAGGTGTGATATCTAGGAACACAACCCATAACTAGAATGTTAGATCCCAAAAATCCTAGCTCCTAACATTCCAGACTATTCCACAAATAACATTAACCAAAGAGATCAACTGAACCTCCTTTGATACCATTTTGTCATGACCCTAATCTCCTCTCCATCAAAACTGGAAACAACTCCATCCCACCACAAGGCCCGAAGAGCATTCTTGATCTCCACGGGCTGGAAAATGTTTCCATGTATCATTAAATGAATGTTGGGAATAATTTACCTTATTTTATAAACACTCAAAAGTAAAAAAATCCAATAAACCATATACGGATTTTTCAAACCAAACCATATTTTAAAATATTTCAGAAATGATTTACACCATTTAAAAAATTTTAAAAGACAAATAAAAAGGTACAATCAATGAAAGGACATCCCGATAACCTCCTCATGGAAAGATGCACCACCCTCAAGCCTTCTCCAAAACACTGCATCCTTATGGACCTCTAAAACCCCAAACAATTGGCACAAACGATGTACCCAAACCTATGACATAAATAACCAAGTCTACTTACTCCCAAAGGTCTAAGTATGGTGTGAGACAAAGCCTAATAGGATAGCACTACTAAGATATTCCATGTGATAAACATTCAAAGATAAAAATCAGGAAAGTTTTCATAACAAGAACGGATGATAACAATTTCTAGAAGATTTAAATAAAAATAAAATCAGTTTCAAGTAGGCTATTTTTAAGAATCAAATCATTTAAATAAAATACCAAAGCAACTGAATTTTCCATCCAAACATACTATATTCCGATGGTAAGTATAAATTATCTAATGATCATAAGCAACTGAAAATAACCCTTAGGCTGTAGTTCACTCTAGGTCCCAAGTACCATGCATCTCGGTGAAATTAACCATCATAATATCTGTTCTCATGCACACAAGCCACTAGTAGGGAGCATACCAACAACATAGTGGTCCTCCATCATCAACATCATCATAGTTTATTTAGTGTTGTCGGTGTCAAACATTCTATGTAAAACTAAGGCCAAACCACATGGGATCACTAGCGTACTTGTACACATCCACCAACCTAGATACCCGAGTTTCCATCTTGTGCCCAAACAAGTTTAACAAGCCATGAAATATAATTTTCACATGATAGTACCACTTCCACATCACATATTCACCAAATAGTCAGCATTTATATCATAGAAGTCACATAATATACATTTTTATTCTAATGAATTTTGAAATCATACTCACCAAAACAGCCCCCTACACTTTTCAAATATCTTTAACACTTCAACAAATCCTTCAATTTTTTTTCCTAAAACCCTTCCAAGATAGAACAAATCACAAAAAAGACCACAAAAAATTCACATAATTTCCTTTTCACCGTCAAATTCATTTTATCATCAATATCACAAGAAACACCTCACTAACATGTTTCACACCGACATCACAATTCAATAAAAACACTTCAATAATTTATAAAACAATCCAAAAATGCTTGACATCTTAAATCACCTCTTTAACATTAAAAACCCTTATTAGGTGATCACAATAACCCACACAACACATATACATCCTTTTCCCACTTTGTTTGACCCAATAAAACATTTACCATTATCATAAATCAACTTTAAGGGGTATAACTATAGCATCCCGCCTTTTTATCACATAAACTTTCATTACATTTTACAAAACCGAGGATCGTTAAGGTTTAGTGTCTTGGAAACCAGGAACTTAAAACATGAAACAACAAAAAAAACATTCTTCTTAAACACTTGAAAGGCTTATACTTATGTTCATCCTAGGTTTATTACTGCATCTTAGAACCTGTGGACATAAATCAAAGGAAAGGGTGAGCAGAAGGCCCAGTAAGGAAAAAAAGAGAAACATTTTACATGTGAACTTGAGATACGTCAATAAAGTCATGAAAAGAACTTTAAGGCATGAAAATGAAATCATGAGGCATATCATAATAAAAATAACATTTTCATAACTTGAATATGTGGCTACATAATTTAACATAGACAATCATGAACATATCACCAACGTCCATCCCCAAGGTGTCATTTGAAAATTACCAAGGTTATTCACCAAGGTATCATGAAAATTGTAATCTCTAGTGGTTACATCATTACCCAATGCATTAGAGCGCTATCAGGGAGCACCCTTAAAGTTTCCTTAATTATCATGTGAGCCACATATATAATCATCAAACATTTCATAAATAACCCATATAGCATAAAATAAATGGGTTTCATTTCATAATCATAACGTTTTAAAAACTGCTTTAAAGACATGATCTTTACGTCACTTTAAACCCACGGAAAGGGAAAGCGGGTCTCATGTATGTAAATCCCAGAATTTAAAATGGAAAATTTTGATATATATGTGAATACCCTTGTAGAAATAAGATCTTTGAGTATTCACTTTATAACAAAAAATAAATTTTGAGAAAAGAGAGAGGCATTTTGAGACGAAAATTCTACAGCATAATGACTATGTTTCGGGGTTTTAGAAAACATTGAAATGAGAGGGAACATGGGTCACCCACTCATAAATGATCCATAAAACAGTAGGGTGATAGAATAATAAGGATATATGGACATGGTAATGAAATTTTAGGGACATACCATTTGAAATGAAAAACATGGAAAGAAAAAAAATTAGATTTCTCTTATGAAAATTCGGCAGCCTAACGGCGTCACTTAAACATCAATAAAAATGAATCGACAAGATCAAATAGGGTCTCTCATCATATGATCATAAGAGATAAGTATGATAGATATAGAGATCATACCCCAACATAATAAAAAAAAAACTTGAAATACTTGACATGAAAATCGAACTTGAAAAATGAGAAGGGTGAAAGAATACCTTAAAAATTCAGCAGCCTAACGGCGCCACTTAAAACTTCAAAATACTGAATTGAAGAGATCAAATGGGGTATCTCATAATATGAACATAAGATTACAGTATGATAGATATAGAGATCATACCCCAACATAACAAAAAGGAACTTGAAATAATTGACATGAAAGTAGAACTTCAAAACGAGAAGGGTGAAGAACCACTTAAAAATTCGACAGCCTAACGGCGCCACTTAAAACTTCAAAAAACGAAATAATGAGAGTAAGAGGGGATCTCTCATTATATGAACATATAAAGGGCAGTAAGAGGAGTATAAAAGAACATCCTCCAACATAATAACATGAAGCATAAAAGAAATTACATAAAAGAGATTTCTTGAAAAGAAAGAGAGAGATCAGATCCCTTACCTTAAAATGTAACTCTTAAACCTCAAAGGATGGGAACTTGAGGGCTTAGGGGCACCTTGGGAGGACTCCTTGGGAGGTAATGAGACCATAAATTCGTTGGGTAAGAGTGGGGAGTCGAATGGATGAGAGGAGGGCTTGGTATTTATAGGGAAAGTGAGGGGACAAGGCATTAATGGCCAAGGGACACCTCAAAAGTGGTTTTCTCAAAAGCATGGGCCCTCCGATGGTACTTCCCATAAAGTTAGGCCGCATGGGGACCCCCACACAATAATTCATCACCCTTGTCCGGAAAACCCTTAAAAAAACTCATGACATCATCATGACACAGTTATGATGTCATTAAACATACCGAAACCCTAAAACTGTATTTTCACTATTCACTGAAAATTCAACTTTCTCAGAAAGACCCCAAAATTTCACCTTAATCAAATATCAATGCTCTGATTTCAAAAACGAACTCAATTTTATACAAATAACTTTCTAAATATTTTTAATTTATTTTTTAAATAAGTACACTATTCACCGAAAATTCATTTTTTCAGAAAAAACCACAAAAATTACCATAACATAATATCGGTGCTCTGAGCTCAAAAATGAAACCCATTTTATAAAAATAATTTTCTAAATAATTTTAATTTAATTTTTAATTAAAAAAACACTATTCACCCGAAAAAAACTAATACTTGAATAATAATTAATGAAACCATTATTTAACTATTTTATTGAATCACAATACTTAATCAAGGTGCCTAGATTATTTTAAAACTTTCTTTAAGTGAGATTACTAATCTATTTGGTCATATTACTAATCCTAATCATAAAATCACTATTAAGAATTTACTATTCATCAAAAATCAAGTTGATCTTATTAGACTCCAAATTTTGTACTGAACATAATTGTAGAAGACCATTTTTTGAAAATCATTACACATTTTTAATTATTTAAGGTTTACATAAACATTTTTAAAATATCCTTTTTCTAAAATTCATCAAAAATATGAATACTATATTTATCCGATCATTTGAAAATTCATAAACTTCATCATAAGAAGAAATCCCAATTTTTATTTAAAACAAAGTATTACACAAGGCAGTTACGGTCTCCTTACATAGCCCCTTATCATACCAGCATAGGACCTAAGTGTAAGGTGTGATAAGGTGAGAGAGTCCGAGGGAGGCTCGGCCAACATTGCCCGAGTAGTAATTTCTATCAGTTTGAACTTCTCGCGAAGGCGATTCCATTCTAACTTCACATGATGAAGTTCGGCTTGGGTTTGGTCCAGAGCAAAGCCCAATGGTGCTACCTCCTTCCCAAGTTCTGTTAGATGGGCTTAGATCGGTCCAAGACTACTAGGTGAGGCCATCAAATCTTCTTTCTATAATAATTAACCAAGATTACTTGTATTTAGAGACAATAATCAAAACATTTTGTTCAAAACGGTCATATTGACCAATGGTTATATAACAGTCAGAACCCAATGGTCTCATTTTAATTATAATCATGTTTATCAAATAAAACATTTTTGTTGAGTATAAAAATAAAGTAAAATAACACATGAAATTAGGAAACAAGATTTATTCAAAATTTTGGGCCGTTACAATAACTATGTTTCACACACAAATTCCATTTGAAAACCCCCTTTAAAGTCCAAAATAAAACCAATAGCACTCCAAAATATAATTGGAAGTCCTTTTAACATTTATTAAACCACTCTAAATTTCTATAAAATTAGCTCAAATAACACAACAAAAGATACACATGAAAACCACACATTTTCATAAAACACTTTCATGGAGTAAAAAAAGTATTTACACATAACACCCTTTAAAACCCCCATATTTAAGACCACATGAAACTAAAAAAATACCAAACCATAATTTTCAGCACCTTTCAACTACTAATAAATCCATTTAAGATTTTATAAAACTACCACAAGAGATATCACCTGAGTTTCATTTGAAAAATACATAGTTCAAACGAAAATATAACTTTAATAATAAATGCTTTACTATTTCTACCAAAAATGTTTTTCACAACACAAATAACATATTAAGAACATGATAAATTAATCAAACATGCAATCTAACACATAATTAAATTCTTATACATGGAATCAAAAACCTTTTGAGTCAAAACCCCCAAATCTTGGTGTGAAACATCAGTCGCACCACCGCTGCACCACAAGGAAGATAAATCCAGCCCTAGACCAAATGGTTTGAACAAAAAGACACCAAATAAAACAGAAGTTTAGAACCCTAACTACTTGACACATTATAACTACATGAAATTGTGATAGAAACCCTATATAAGGGAAAGAAATCAGAGAAAAGATAACATACTTTCATTTTTTTTATGTATCCACCATCAAATCTCACATTAAAGTTGAGGTACAAGGGAGAGTGAGTAACCATGCAGGCTGTCTATAGAGGTATGGCACATAGTGGGGAATAATTTAGTGGACTTGGGTTTATTCTATAAGGTCAGAGTTGGAAATTCAAAAAAAAATTATTGACATGGAAACCCATGCACGGTTTGGCTGTAAGGTTTAGTAAACTGTGCGGCCAAATCTTGAGACCTGTTCTGGACACCCAAACCCTATCCATTATCCTCAAATTTCAGGGGGCGGGGGTTCTGGGGGAGAAAAAAAGGGGGAAAGATAATCAAAGGATAGGTAGAAATAATACACAAATTAAAAATACCTTTTCACCCAAATACTCATCCCACTCAAGTGCACAACTTACCTAAAAAACATACCCCACAAGAGGTTTCACTTGGAGTGTGACTAATACAACTAAAAAACACCACAACCACACACCATCACTATTTAAAGAGATGTGTCAAATTAACATAAAATACCCCAAATTCCATGGTCATTGATAAATAAGTCATGAGACACCAAAATTTCAAACCTGGAACACCCAAAAACTAAGATAAAGCTACGGACCAAAAGAAGATTTGAACTAAATCATCGAATCGAAACTATGGGTGTGACAAAATAACTCTAGGTATTGGGTGTACATCTATGAATCCTATTCCTAAGTATGCTCTTATATGGAACCAAACATATATATAACTCAATCAAAGGGGATTAATATCCCTCGAAAAACCTTCCGGGGACAGTCTCAAATCATGATTGGATATTCCCGGAACATCGCATCATCATCAATATTAAACCCCTTATTCAATGTAGTACGAATCATCATGAACATGTAGGTGGATTGGGAACACATATAAGACATGAATAACTATATTTTTTAGTAGTGGTAGCATTGATTGATAAAACATGTCATCATCATTCGACAACACCTTGAGGGGTCCATCAAATAATTGTGAGATCTTTCTTCCCTAACAAAACCTCTACTGGCGTTGCTTAGGAAATCCATTAGGAAAACCTGGTTTCCAATCATTAAATCAAAATTCCTCCTTACATGATCAATATAAGTCTTTATATATACTAGAGTTGCCTCCATTTTCTATCAAACAACCTAGATATTACCTACTATTCATTTCACCACATCAGGATCAGAAAATTATACCTCCCGAAACGTAGTACCACTCAATAAGGATCGACAAGACATCCCATAAAATGGATAAAATGGGCCCATAATGTTGGTTGAGTGGATGATTTTATTATAAAAAAATAATCCAAAAGTCGAAGTCATACCCATGATATAATAAAGTACATGATTCACACTCACAGTATAACCTCTTTTTTATAGATGGTCCACTCGGGATTTTCATCTGTCTGGGGGTGGAAAGCAGCGCAAATGTGTATCTAGGATATAATTTTGTGTAGAAATCAACTCCATAATCATTATTAAAACCATAAATCTCAATTGGAAATGATGGACCACAAATATTCATTATGTATTACCAGGTATTCCATATATCATCTCTCCCTAACTTCTAAGATTATTGATTCCCAAATAACTAGAAAGTGAGACAACATTATAAGTCTGTCATAAGCACCCTGTTAACATCATATCCCATCGATCCTAGGGAATCACAATGATGGAATACATCAATTTTCCAAACCACATAATCTTACGGAAAAACAGAGGATAAAATAATCCACTATTATTGTGATGTTATTCCTATACTTATTGGGACACTAGATATCAAACCATGAAATTTGGCACTGACTGATTCATCCATGGACACTAAAACTATCTCCTTAGGCCATGAAAATCATAGAAAAACCAAGGTGTATTTTTATGTGCGGCATATTATAATCATAAAGGAATAATTCATTCATCACTAATTGGATAAACATCATCCCCCGAAACATAACATACTGCTGGCCATATTATAACCATCTTATATGGGAATCATCTTAGATGATTTGATCACACATCACCTTATGATTTCAGTCTGCCCATGAAGACTAATAAACATAATATAATAATATAGGAACTATAATAACATAAAATAGGAACCCTAGTCTATAAAATTCCTCTTATTGAATATTCAAAGCCCCTATATCATTCAACACCCTATAGGTATCCTCAGATTTTGGAATTGGTCATAGTGGATTTCTACTCAGCAAGTCTTCCATGAAGTTTCCCTTTCCTGCTGTATAGGTTGTCTCAAAATATGAGTCCTAGATAAAATACATCCATATTTTTTTTCATAGATACATATTATATTGAGAAATTATTCACATTATAATATTGATTCCTTTGATAACACAAATCATTACCTAATGATGAAATGATTAAACAACTTTAAGAAAAACAACACTTTTTAAATTTCCATATACTGGGTGGTTTAATTACACTATTGGGAGAATAAATTCTAATTAACATATTGGATCAATTCCAACTGATTCATTAAAAGTCATAATGAACACAAGTGAAAATGTCTTAGAACACCAAAAACATAACATAATCAATAGGAAGATGAAAAATTGGGGGACACAGACTAATTTGTGCTTTAAGTATTCAAATAATTTCTTTCACAAATTTTTCCAAAATCAATATAGGTCCTTCTGAATTAGTATTGGAAACTTAGATAAATGTTTCATAAATTAAAAAAAATATTAAATAATAACACATGGGACTATGAAAGTTAGATACATATACCATGTTCTTGGGGGATTCTTCAGAAATAATTTCTAAAACCTTTTCTAGATACACCACTATTACCCAATGAGATACAATGTGCCCAAGGATATTAACATGTCATATCTGAAACTCACACATGGAAAATTTCCCACATTACTAGTGGTGTAAAAGTGTTTTCAAAATGACTCATTGGTGCTCGGTGTGTAACACACTATGATTCTTTGAATTATTATTTTTGAATTAATTTAATATTTTTGATATTTTTCATTTCCCGCAACACTAAATATAGATTTTGTTATATGAATGAACCGTTTTTTTCTTGAATTATATGCTAAAAAAGTTAATCTTTCACTACAAGAAATAAATAGATTAAATTTTGCTACACAAAACACTATACATGGATTGTTTTACACATAATACTAATTCCCTTGGATAACTTTCATTACACATGAGTCTAAGTTTTTACCAAACTAAAAAATACATTTAATATGATTATTAAAATATTATTATACACACCACATAATCCTTAAAAATGTTTGTTATGAATAAGATTAATTAGATATTGAAAATATGATTTACACATGTTTATAAAATGATTTTTTTGATTATTTATTAATAGAATAGATTTTATGAAATATTTGAAAATAAAATAATTATTTTCTAAGAAAACTATTTTTCTATGTACAAACACAATTTAATCTTTATAAACTAAAAAAAACACTATGGATTAATGATTAAAACTAAATTTATATAATATATTTTAAATAATTATTTTTTATACTCATACGATATATTATATTGGTATATGATAAGAATAAATAAAATTTGAAGAATAAAAAGATGTATTTCTCTAAGATGTATTTTTACCATAGTTTAATGGTGAATTGATATTAATTATATATTTTGAAACTTTCATAAATTTTATTTTAAAAAATAAAGTTCATTTTTTAAATAATTATATAAAAATTTACTTTGGATAATTTTTTGGTAAATTTTTAATAAGATTTATTTTTTCATGAATTGTGAAAAAAACACTTAATTTTTATTCCAATTTTTTTTCATATAATTAATTCATATAGTAAAATTATTTTTTAATAAGGTGTTAAAGTATAATTAGATCTATTTTACATAAATTAATTCAATTTAGGTCATTTGAATCAATTTCAAATTGAAATTAAATTTAAAAATATCTCAATCTTTTGATCATTTTTCTTTTAAAAAACCCGCATTATCGTCCCATCTGCTGGATTAATTTTAAATTAATTTATTACAATTATGTGATGTGAATTATCAAATATTGATTTAATATTTTTATTAATTGTAATAAAAAATTTCTAATAAATTAATTTTTTTACCAAAAATATTAGTGAATCTGAATAAAATAAATTACACAGCTTGATAGAAATATTATCTGAACAAAAGACTAAGCCTTAATCTTAAGGCCCAAAATGACATGGAATCTTCTCCAAAATTCATTGTATGTTATAATTTTTACCCTATACTACCAAGGATATAACTTGGCCCATTATTGGAGCCACATAACATGGGGATAACATGGGTGGAATTCCATTTTCAAAAATCCACAAGATTTCCGGTCATTTTACATTATAAACAAATGAACTCACCCCTCCCACTTATTCACACCTATCATTCCCTTCAGATTGAAAAAAATATTCTATAAAATCTTGAAACATACCATAAATATATTATATAAAAATAACTTTGGTTATAAATCCAAATAAGAAATCCCTTTAGTGAAAACCAAGAAGAGTTACTCAAAGAAGAGGTAACATCCTTTCTCGAGATCCTTTGTTTTATTTTTATTCTCCACCCACTAAAATAATATTATTCTATTGTTATATAAAAAAATAAATATCATAAATATTTTAATTTTTTATTTTTATAAGGGTTTTACATAAACTAACACACACTTCCGGGTAATTGGAAATGAACATATAGTTCTTGTGTATAACGATCTACCACCTCACGAAACATTGTTGTTTGTTTTTTTCCGTCAAAACCTATTGTGGTTGGAAATTATGATGGAAAATATATTTTTATGATATTTATGATATTTTAAATATATTTATTTCTTTAAAATTTTTATATAACTCGTACACTCTTTGTTTCCATTTTTGTTTAAATTTGATAACCTTGTTTGTGGACGTGTGGAATACCGCCTCCTCAAAGTGATGTGGTTTATTCAAACAATACAATTTATTTATTAAGGACATTTTTAGTGAAAATAAATGATATATATGACATAATAATAATTATTTAATTATATATATATATATATATTTCTCATTTATATTATTTCTTTCATTTCGATTATAAAAAAGAAAACAACATTCATGCGTAAGTATGACCAACCGTCTCTATGAACGATGTATTACATTTCATATTACTAAATTTTATATATTATTATAAGTATATATATAGTAAATATATATGATATTTATATCATATTTTCCATTATATAATTAAGTAAATCATGATATAAGTAATACGATCAAAAATAAAAAGGAAAAAACGTATACAAAAAACAAAGTGGATATTATGAGAAATAGAAAATAAACATAGAGTAGTTAATAAATTGGTAATATAATGTCATAAAAAATTAACATATGATATTATATATAATAATATTCTTTTTAGATATATTTATAATTAATTTATTTTTATTATACATGAGTTTTTAACGTGTAATAAGGAAGTCAAGACTAAAGGTAATGGTTTTCTCATCTAACAATTATTTCTGTGAGATTTATGCCTTACTCACCATCCATTATTTTATATGGTGTATATAATTAATTTAATTATATTTTGTAAATATTACCCATAAATTTTTGTACATTTATGTATACATTTATGATCCCACGTTCATGTGTTTTATGTTTCAAATGTTACTAAATTTGTAATGTAATTGTTTCTCAATTTTACTTCTTTGCGAAAAATGTTTTTTTAGACACCTATATTCTTGTACGAGGTGTATATACATTATTTGATATATTATATCATTAGTTTCAAATTTTTAATGGAATTTTAAGAATCATGTTATTTCATTTTATTAGATGATGAGTATGATTCAAAGTTATCATGTGGTAAGAGTTTACTGAAAGAATATCATCATTTGACGATATTATTTATAATTAAGCTTCCATTAATGAAATGTTACAATATACATCTCTTTAAAAATCACGAATTTTATTCTAATATGGTTATAAAAAATATATTAATGTATTTGTACTGTATTTTAATTTTTTCTTAATATAATAATTTTCTTAATAAAATCTGATATCATTTCTCTTTTTAACCAGTGATCTGTTTTATTCAAAAAACCATGTTACTAAAATGGTTTTTGAAATTTTCATTTTAGATAATTTTCAAGGAAAATGGAATTATGTTTTTTATAGATTTAAAAGATATAATTATAATTTTTAAAATCTATTTTCGAAGGAAATTTTCTTCATAAATTTTTTATGTTTAAAAAATCATGTTTTTAAGAAGAAAGAATATTTTACATAAGAAGTTTTACTAAAAAGATCATTCCATGTTATTTTCCATATAAGATGACATATATTGGTGTTAATCATGAATTACTAGGGAAATTATCCAATGGTTACATTCATATTCTTCCTATAAAAGGTTTCTATTTTGATGACATGATTTTTATGAAACACGTTTCACTTTCACATGTTATATGTTTATGAAATTCATTTTCCTTTAAAATGTTTTAAGTTTATGAAACCCAATTCTTTTTATGGGTTATGATATTATGAAATTATTAAAAAACCTATATATTTTCCTAATGTTTTGAAATGATGAAATGTTTTTGATACTGATTTGATTTCATGGGTAATGATATGATTATTTATGTTATCATGAAACAAATATATATGATTTCATTATGATATGTGTGTGATCTATATTTACCTCCAATGAAATGGGTAAGGATTTATATCTCATGATTTTGAGAGGGATGAAATGACAAGTGAACTCAGTTAATTATTACAGGACTAGAATGAAGAGTGAACTCTTTTTTGTATAATAGAGCTGGATTGAGGATATAACTCGGTTCAGTATGATTAGGCAAGAATGAGGAGTGAACACAGTTCAGTAATGAATAGCTGGAATGTGAGAAGAACCCAATTTAGTAATATAGGGCTGGAATAGAGATTACACCTGATTTAATAAAAGAAATTAAACACTAATATGGTCTTGGAAGTGAAACATGGAAACTAATATAATTTGGGGAGTGAACCCCTTAAAATAATATTTCGTAGGAAATGTGCCATGACTACTATAGAAATAATTCTTTATGTTTATGTGTCTTCCAAATTAATGTGTATTATTATTATGATATATTATAATGGATTAGGCTCTTAATTAATTTATGTTTCATGTCTTATTAACATCCAATATTTATGTCATGAACCTTGATTATGATCTTTGATATGCAGGGTATGATCTTATATTGTTATGACTTTCTCTCATATCCCCATGCTCATGTTATGGTTACATATCTCCATTTTTACCAATACTAAGCATCTATCCTCACCCCTATATTTTGTTTCTTCTCTATAAGTTTTGATGAAATATTTTTAGTAGGATCACTAAATGGTAATATCTTTAAGAGAGATGATAAAGATCATTCACCAAGTTGAGATAGTTGATTTCTATATTTCCAAAGACCCTAAACATTTATGGTACTCAGGCATGTATTTTTTGTAATTTGCTAAAGATTTATCTTAAATGGTGTAATATCCATGTATGTTAAGCCTATTTAACTATAGTTGGTATCAAAGTTATGTTTTTTTCATCATTTTGAAACTAGATAAGGAAAATTTAGTGAGATCCCATGGGATATTTTTAAGGATACTTATAGGGATGTCCCTACCGATAAGTCTAAGGGTCAGTTGTAGAATAGGAAAATTCCCTAAAAATTTGGTAAAGGATTGAGTGAGTGGTTTTCAAGAAATACATACTTGTTTGTATAAAACAAGTGGATATGGATTTAACACAAATTTACATAGGGGTAATAATCATAAAAAATCGTATTGAGCTAGACTCGATCAGGAAGTGGTGCAGAACAACCACCCTTGTTGCAGAACTGTTTTGACATTCCGTTGGGGTATTATTTGAGAAATCACTATGTATTTATAAAACATCTTGGTGGATTTAGATAGATAATTAATTATAATTATCAAGGATGAACCAATGGATTAATTTATTAAAACTAGGTTTCTTTATTTAGACATTCAATAAGTATGTTTTCTTGATTAAGTGGTTTTAATCTACGATAGGTTTATGTAATGATAGGATTTCTCATTACATTAAATGAATGGAACCTAAAGAAACCATGATAATGTGTAATTAAATGGAAAAGGAAATGATATATATTTTGATCAACAAAATATTTTGCAATAGGGAGAGAAAACATTCATTTCTATGATTAGATTTCCTTATCAAACCATGAATCATGCTATGTTTCCAAATTACCAAAGGATGGAATAATGTTTTATTGAATCCCATTTAAGTCAATATACACATTATTATAAGGGCATAATGGATCCATTAGTTATTTAGAAATAAATATATACAACTGAAATGATTTTTTTCATTATTCATTATTTAGACATGAAAAATTTATACTGGGAATCTTTTTCTTAGAAGTCAAAGTGAATAAATAGTGGAACATTATCAAGAATACAAGGAAACTTGACAAAATTAATGAAAATGATTGGGTTGAGTTCAAAAACTT
The DNA here is from genome assembly GCA_963277665.1 of Viscum album. NCBI lineage: Eukaryota > Viridiplantae > Streptophyta > Magnoliopsida > Santalales > Viscaceae > Viscum > Viscum album. Next base: position 1,609,413,733 of record OY728142.1, read on the forward strand.
ATTTTTAAGTAATTACCTTCTTCACATTATTCTAATAAAAATGGATATTAAATTACCCCATCAATCTTTTGGTTATGGAAAGATAAGAAGGATAAAATTCAATAGAAACTATAAAAACTATAGAGTGAAGATGAATAGATTTACATTATGTTGAATATGTGGAAGAGAACATGGTGGAAATTTTCTTAGGGGAACTGATAAATTCTTTATGTGTGGAATAAATGGTCATAAAATGGATAGATAATATGGTAATGGATATAAATATAAATATCCAAATAATCCACCTCACGAAATTCATTGATTAAAATGTGAGGACTATGAGCACTGTGTGTGAATGTTCTTAGAACCCTTGGTTAATGATGATGATTGAAATAAGTAATCTTTTATACCAAGGGATAATGTAATATCTTATGAAATAACAATGGATGTAGTGAACCATAACAATTAGGTCACAATTATTCTCCCCTTATATACTGGGAATTTCATGTTTTATTTTGAATGAATAAGGATTATGAAAATTTAATTTTTCCTCTAGTGAATTTTCATGTGATTATATCCCTCTACATGGATTATAGAATAACAAAATCACATTTGATATTCTATTATTATAAGGATTGATTCATGATTCCAATGAAAATGTTTTGACACATGTGGATTTATGCATATTCAATAACCTATGCTAACCATTTTTTGTATGATTAGAACTAAATACAAATGGAGTGACTTGACCTTATACTTATTAATATTATGATCCATTAGAGCTTAATGGATAAAAATTTTCACCTTCATTTTTTAAAAGGAGATGATGTTGAAATAGACCAAGGTACAACAAAGGGTGATATTATCCTAAAATAATGTAAGTATATATCCTCATGAAAATTATTCAACCTTATAAAAGGGGTCTCGAAAAAAAATTCTTATTATAATCATTTTTATGGTATCAATTTCCACTTTACCACTTCTTTAGTTTATGGTTGTTGGATTTTTAACTTCCTTTAGATCATCCAATTTTTTTTTTGATTAGTGATTTTTATCAATCTCTATGATTATTTTTTCTTTTATTCCATGTGCATATTTTCAATTCCCATATATGATAACCTATGTGGAAAAAAAGTTACATTTTATTTTGGGTAACAATTATGATTCTTACCTTCACTTATAAAATGATATTTTAGTAATAATATTTAAGATTTAGGTTTCTTTGATTGGAATATCCAAGTATTAAGTATTTGATTACAAATAGTAATTTTTAGAGAAAAATACAATTTTACCGGGGTATAATGAAATACATCAGGATTTTTTGAATTAATTTAATATTTTTGTTATTATTCATTTCACGATACACTAAATATATATTTTTATAAGAAAACACTATTTTTGGATTGCATTATACATAAAACCGTGTTAATATTAGGATACATGGAAAACATATATTAGTATTATATATATGAAATTTCATTGTTTTTCCTTTTTTATACATAATAAAGTGTCCCTTCGATAGTTTCCATTAAACACATGGATGATTTTTATGGAACTAAAATATATTATTATTATGATTATTAAAATATTATTATAGCTACCACGTAAACAATGAAATGAAAATTAAATATATGTTTAATAAAATTGTTGAAATTTCATTTACATATGTGTATAAAATTAATCGTTTTTTTATTAATTAGTAGAATTGAATTTAAATTGTATTTGGAAATAAACAAATTACTTTTCTAGGAAAACTATTTTTCTATGTGTAGGCATAATTTTGTCCCATAAAATAAAAAAGTCACTTTTGGTTTATGTTTTGATAAAATGTTTATATTATATTTTCAATAGTTTTTATAGTGTTCAAATAGATTACATTAGTATATGATGAGAATAAATTTAATTTTATGTATAAAAAGATATATTTTTCTAAATGATAATTTTACAAAATTTTAAGGAAGAACCAATTTTAAATATAAAATTTTAAGCGTTCAATTTTTTTTTATAAAATAAAACTTATTTTTTAAAAAAGGAATATGAGAATTTTATTTGGGTATTTTTTTGGTATTTTTCTTCGAACATTCATTTTTTGATGAATAGTGAAAAAATTGATTTTAATTGAATAATTCTTTTCCATATAATTCCCTTTTATAGTTAAATTATATTTGAATTTTCTTTTAAGTAATAAATTGATAATTTTAAAAAATAATAATCTAATTTAGTTCATTTTAATCAAATTTACATTGACAATTGATATAAAAAACATATCAAACTTTTGATAATTTGTTTTTTAAAAAACAACATTATCGTCATGTCTGAATGATTAATTTTAAATTAATTTATTCCACTTCAGCAATTGAAATTAGAAAAATGGTTTAAATATTTTTAATCCTAAAAATTTATAATTTATAATATGGTCAAAATAATTTTTTACCAAAAATTTCAGTGAACGTGATTAAAATTAATTATAATGACTAAGAGAAAAATTATATTAAAAAACTATGCCTTAATCTGAATACCAATAATGACCAATAAAATTGTTAAAAATCAAATTTATATCCATATTTCTACCCTATCATCACCATTATATAGTAGTTACCATTATTGGAGCCCCTTTTCATGGGAAAAACAAGGATGTAATTCCCTTTTATAAAATTTACAAGAATGTCACTCCTCCACCATAATAAAAGGTACTCACCCCTCCCACTTATTCACACCTATATAGAACATTGTATTAAAAATATATTCTAAAATAATCTCAACTAATACCTCTATTAACCATATAATCATCCCTTTTGGAAGAAATAAAACCAACAAAACTCTTCAGTGCAATCCAAGAGGAGTTATCCAAAGAAGTGGCAACATCCTCACTCAAGATCTTTTGTTTTATAAAAATTATACACCCACTAATATAATCTAATTACATGATTATATAATATAAAAAATATCCAAAATCTTCTTATATATTTTCATTCTATGATTTTGACCTAAAATTAAATACACATCCATCTAATGGAAATGAACTTACGTTCTTGTGCACGACGAACTACACAATAAGAAACGATGTTGTTTGTTTTTCCTTTACCACCTCTAATTGAAAGGGATTATGATGAAAACTATTTATATAAATATATTTATGATATTTATGAGGTATTTTTTATTTAATTATAATATAACAAATACCATTATGCTTTTCATTTTATATAAATATGATAACATCGATTGTGGCAGTGTAGTTGACTACCACCTCAAAGTGATGTGATTCATTCAAAATTTATGTGGAATGTATTAAGAATGGGTTTAGTGAAATTATAATATATATATGAAATAATTATTCTAATTAGATGATTATATATATATAGACATATATGAAATTTAATTAACTACTTTCAATACGATGGTAAAACAGAAACAACATTAATGTGTACGTATGGTCTACCAACTCCATAATGAGTGTATTAAATTTAATATTTTTATATATTTATATATTTTTATAAATACATATATAATGAATATATGTGTTATTTATATCTTGTTTTACATTATGAAAATAAATAAATCTTGATGTATGTAACATGATCATGAATAACAAGACAAAACAAATAAGAAAAAGTGGATATTACCAGAAACATAACATTAACTTGTAGTTGTTAATAAAAGTTATAAAATTTTATAACAAAATAATAAATGGTATTAGATATAAAAATATGATTATATGTTATATTTATAATAAATATTTATCTATTATACAGTAGGTTTGAATGTGTATGAATAAAGTCAAAACTTAAGGTGAGAGTTTTCTAATCTCACTTTTATTTATTTGAGATATATGCCTCATTCACCAAAAAATTATTTATTGTGGTTTATAAAACTATAATTAAAATATTATATAATTTTTACACTTAATTTTATGGTTACTCACAAGTCCATTTTCTTATCCCTCACCCATGGGATTTATGTTTGAAAGTCTAAAAAATCGATAAAGTGATTTGGTATCCCTTTTCATTATTTGAGACACATGTTTTGTTATCCACCTATATTCATTTATCAGGACTATATACTTACAATAGACATGTTATATCATGAATGAAATTAATTTTATGATATTTTAAGCATATGTTAATTAATTTTTTTTACAAGGGGTGTATGATCCCATTTTATTATGTGGTATGTGTAATTACAATAATCTCATCGTTAATGAATATTGATTATGATTATTCTTACATTGTAAAAATATTAGGATCCAAATATCAAGAAAAATCCTGAATTTTATTAACCTCTGGTTAACCATGATTAATTTAATTTATTATAACCATTTCCCACTATTTTATACTTATGATATTTAATAATGTTTTTTAATAAAATCTGATCTCAGGTCTATTTTCTACCAGATATCAGTTTCATTCAAAAAACCTAGTTTTAATAAATATCTTCAAAATTGACTTCAAAATGGTAATTTGTGACTATTTTAAATGAAAAAGAATTTTAAAAATTTTCTATGGCTTTTAATGTTTCTTTTATATGCTTTCAAATCTATTTTCATATTATTTTTTTAAAAATGGTTTATGTTTTAAAAAGTGTTTTTTAAATGAAAGGATATTTTCCTCCAAAAATAGTTATTAAAAGAATGTTTCAAACTATTTGACATTAATTATGACATACATTGGTGTCAATAATTCATTTTTTGGGATGTGATCCAATTGATAATATATATTTTCTCTACTAAATGGTTTATGTATTGTTGGCATAGTATTTATAAAACCAATTTCTCTTTAATGTTTACTATGTTTATGAATTTTTTTCCATTTCATGAGCTATATATTTATGAAACCCACTTAATTTCATAGGTTATTCATTGATTAATTTACTATGAAACCTATCTCTTTTCCATAGGTTATTATATGATGAAATGTTTATGATACCCATCTCATTTCATGGGTTATGATATGATTATTTATGTTCTTATGGCACATATATGTATGATTTAATTATGAGATACATGAAAAATACAAGTACATACAAAGAATTGGGTAAAAATTTGTATCTCCCAAAAATAAAAGGGTTAAAACATGAGTGAAAATGGTTCAATATGATAGAGTTGGGAGGAGGAGTTAACTTGAGCATGCATTTTTTTAATGTGATGGATATTTATATAAAAAAAATGTAATATACATGTATGTTAATCTTGGTTTACTATATGGTATAACCCATATGATTTTTAGTAAATGAGAATTTCTTTAAATAACATGACTTCAAATTGGTCTTAAAACTCATGAAATATAGTGTATATGCCCCCCATGAACACAACTTGTCGATTGTGGAAACCAAAAGATATGAATACCATATCGAATTGCCAATACCAACACCAGAAACTCATCTTCATAATATCAACCTCTTTTACCCTTAGATGATGAAATCATGACATCATACTAATCATAGAAAGGATTTTTTTCTCCCCTTAATTGGTCAAATAGATAATTGATTCTCTAAATAGGATGAATAATCTTGTTCATCCCCTAGTTTAGACTTTGGCATTTTATAAAAATTATTAGAATTAAATTTTCCTTGTTGGTGAAGAAAATGGATCTCCCCATGGTGATATATAGGGTTTAATAAATTATTTATCTATTAAATCATCATTTTGGATCCCCAAATCCAACATATTAGATGGTTCTCTATGAAACAAAACCATATATATCAATGTACCACCCATTTGAAAATCTATCCCTAAAATGATATTATGTTGAGGTCATGGTGTCATAACCACCTAGAGGAAAATGAATAGAAACTATAAAACAACCGTGGTGGTCTCCGCCTCATGAGCTCTCATTAGATCTGCTAATTACTCAGACATCATAGAAAGAATGGGATCTACTCACTTACTATTCATAACGACACCACACTCAATAGAAATCATCAAATTTCATACTTCTACAATAAAAATATGAAGTATACTATGGAAATATTGAACCACTATTTGAATGGAATACAAATACTCCATCATGAGAATGATGTTGTCTGGTTATATTTGGAACAAAAATAAATAACCGAATGAGGGATGCTTTCCCATCATAAAAATGGATCCCCAACACACATAAAACAAGTTAGACAATCTGTCCACTAGAATGGATAACACCAGGAAAATTGAATGTATATCTATATCAAGCCATAACACATTGAACATTGTGGGTGAATGAATGGAGTGGTAATATATATAATCAAATAAATTAGAAACAATTGTAGATGTTAAAGTAATCGTATGTCAGACAATCACAAGCACCTCTTAAAATAAAAATCAATCACATGTTTTTGAAATTAGATTACTTCTTTAACTCAATGTGATCCTCCCTCACATCCATGCCATATCTAGGATCCTTGATGGTGAGGAACATCCTGAGGATTCCCTTTATTAACTACACCTCCACCTCCATGATTGTATGCCTACTAAATACTCTACTGAATATATATTGCAATGTTTGGTACCGGAAAATACCTCATGGTTAACATCCAGCGCTACTAGAAGGGGGTATGTCCAAATAAGAAAAAATAACTCTCTAGGTATGAAGTGTAACTCTATGAGATTCTGAAAGAATACTATGTTTGATAGCGTATACAACAAACAACAATGAGTACAATCAAACCCAGACATATTATTATTTCGGACTCCTTATAATGTAGCCATTTAATTGGATGGTTTGAATATAAGTCAAAATATTATGAAAATATAGAAAAGACATAATAAATAAAAATTTATTTATTAATTTTTTGGAATTATGAAATTAAATAACAGTAGTCATTTAATTTTTGAATGTACATGATCTTCAAAAATGGTTTTATGGAGAGAATATTAAAAATAATTTTTTTATAGTTAGGATGTTTATTTTATACAAATATTATAATTTTTAAAATAAATATTCCAAAATTATGCAATGGATATTTGTTTGGGATTTTTCTGAAGATATAATTTTTCCAATGAATAGTGAAAAATAATAATTTGTGTTCAAAACATTATTTTCTTTTCAATAAGTTACAATATACAATTTTAAACTAACATTGTTTAAAAGAAAAAATATTTACATAATATTATTTTTAATTCAATTAATTTCATTTAAATAAATTTTAATATTAAATTTGGTATAAGAATTTTTAATAATTAAATGAAATGCTTCATAAAAAACCATTTCTCATTAAATTTTTTGTTTTTATCTTAAATCAATTTATATCACTTACAGTAATTTAATCATGAAAAATAGATCCAATATTCTGAATTAGGAGTTCATATTTGGAAAATATGACCATTTTATTCTTTTCCATTTTGAATAAGAACCTTCATAAATATTTCTCACCTCAGTAATATTAAATAATATAATTATGATTTGATACCATATGATAAGGACTAATAAAAACAATAAAAATTTCCTTTATACAACATAATTTGTTTATTTATACTATTTACATACATGCCTTGAATATATTGTCACATGGGGACGTATTAATTTGATTATGAAATTTATTTTAATCTATGCAAATAATGATTACAAAATTTCACTCTCTTGACATCAATTTTGTAAAAAAAATTCATAAGGATAAATATAGGCGAAGTTAAATTATTATTTTTTATTTTAAATATATATTATTTTTTTATCACAATATCTTATTTCAAATTTCTAATAATTCAATAATTTCCTTAAATGACAATAAAACATAGAAACATTATTTATTCTATTAACAGAAAATTTAAAAATTGAATTAAAAATTATTAAAAGAAACAAAATTTAGGTGAATTTTTAGTATAAATGTATTTTTTATAATGAAAATGAAATGTTATGGATGTTTTAAAAGATTATATTTGAATTCTACCTTTGTATTGTTGTGATTAAATTAAACTTATATAAATTTTGTAAAAAATTACATTAATGATATTTTTTGAAAATAATATACTATTAAATTAGTTTAAATCATCCAAAAATTAAATGGGAAAATCTTTGGTATTATATGGTCTAAAATTTCAAAAAAAAAAATTAAATTTATGTACTCATTTTAATCTTATAAGTAATCATATAACCCCTAAATATTGATAAATTCATTACTTCTATTACGTTTGAAATTGCATGGCTAAGGGGTTAATAAAAAACATACAGATTACAGTGACACTAAAACAAATCTAATTTTCACTATTTTGTGATATTTTGTCTTTATACACTTTTAAAAATGATATATATATATATATATATCCATTTTTATCATTTTTCTTTATAATGAGTCAATTAAAATTAAATATTTTTATAATTCTAAGAGTGCCCCTCCCCTCACTTATAAAGGACACCTCCTTTTCTCCCTTTCTCACACATATTGATGCATCATTATTGGAAGATAAATTATACAATATCATCTTATATTCATTAAATACATGTTGGAGATTCTATTTTTTGTTGAAAATACCATCCTTTTATGGATTAATTTGTAAACTAATGATGGTTTCTTAAAGAATATGTACGACTCTTAACCAAGTGTTTTCAATTAAAATTATCATTATTACTTCTCTAAATCTATTATAACCATTATGAAATAATATATTAATTTTAATTAATATAATTAATTATTATGTTTATTTTGGCATAACCTTGTTCCCCTATTTTTAATACTATGGAAAATGAAAATATTGCTCGTGTGTATGTATGACTTACCATCTACACCAAGCGGTGTAGATTTTAACACCATATTTAATATATTTTTATAATGAATTATTTATCATATTCATAAATTATATATTTAAATTAATTATTCATATATAATTGTAATATCTTATCCACCTTCTTACATTTCCAACAGTTGTAAATTAATAACATTGCTCGTGAATTTCTGTGGGCAACCACCTCCACGAAGCAATGCAATTTTAATCATTTTATTTTGAAATGGATTGTAATAATTGTAGAACAAATTTATATAAATATATATATATATGATAAATATTATATAATAATTATTATATAAAGGTAAATTATTATTATCCCTTATTTTTACCATCCCTCAAAAAATAGAAACATTGTTCATGCGTACATACATCCCACTATCTCTATGAATTGTGTCATTAATATTTCTATCTATATATTTAATGGATATATATACTATATAAATATTACTAATAACATTATGGAGATGATATAACCAAGATCAAAGTATAGGGACACTGTCTGCCAAACCAAAACATGCATAAAAAATGAAGTAGTTATCACATAGAATAATGATTTTAATAATCAATTATTAATAAATTGGGGATAATAAATCTTAAGTAAATAATAAAATTTATTATATATATTATTATATTTCTTTAATAAATTTATAATATTAAAATATTTTTTATATGAGATGTTTCAATATGTATGAAGAAAAATGTGACTTGAGGTAATGGTTTTTTGTTTTACAGGAGTTCTGTGAGACACAACAATCCTTGAAAACTTATTACTTTTATGTGGTGTTTATAGTACCAATGAATTTATTTTATTATTATTATCCTAAAATTTTTGGGATTGACATATAAATATAATTTTCATTAATTAATCGGTCTAATTATTTCAATCTTACCAAATGGTATCAGATTATGTTACATGGTCATTTTTAATAAGGTTGTTTAAGATTAAGTTTAATGTAGTAAAATATTATGATATATATATCAATAAAAAAATAATTTTATTATGATTGAGTTATTTAAGTATAATAAATGTTTATATTTTATTTTCCTCTCTATAATATTTCAAGAACCTGAAATATTGTTTTTATAAAAATAGACTATTTCTCTATTGAGATGATTTTTTTCTTCCATGTCAATGTTTTATACTAATAAGTTTTATGTAATTTATTAATATTCTCAAATTATTTTTTAAATAAATTATTACCCATGGTTTTATTTATTAAAAATTGTTTCATTGGAATATTATTTTCATTTTCTAAAAGTGGTACATTTGAATGTTTACATAAAATGTAAAAAAATATTTTTTTACATATATAGAATGAAAGAAATATCACACTTCCATAAATGCTAAATGTTTTGAAAATTATTTTAATATATTAAAAGGTTATTTTGAAAGAATTATTTTTATAATGTTTTGGAATTGTTTTTATAAAATTGATTTAAATATAAAGATGGTATTTTCCTCAAGAAAATTTCCACCAATATTTAATGTAATTTCCATCTATATTAACTTCCTTCGATCTTAATTATCATCTACTGGTGATAAAATCCAATGATAAAATCCTTTGTATTTTGTCGACAGTTTATTTTTATGATTATATTATATTTTTGAAGCCCATTTACTTAAAATGGGCTATTCAATGATGATTTTGCAATATGTTTATGAAACACATTTTTTGTTCCCAAATTATTATATAATGATGTAATGGATGTATTATGTTCTTGTGGAATACATATTTATGATTTTATTATGTGATTAGTGGGATTCGAATTATATATCGATGAAATGAATGGGATAAATTTTATATCTCATGAGATAATTAGGTAGAACATGTTAATGTTCTCAATCACCTATCGGAAACGAGTTGACATTCTTGATCCATAATGGGAAACAAATTGATGTTATTAATATCCAATTGGAATCATGTTAACGTGATTAAAATGATTTGGTATACACATAATGATGTTAGATCTATTATGTTATAGTAAAAAGGTGCAGTTAATTTATCCAGTATTATTTTATTATTAGGGTAGTCAACCTGTATATATGAAATGGTTTCAATACTTATGATGGTGACATAATTTTATGAATTAACTTCTGGTTCATAATTTATTTTTGATGATATATCACTCTTATGATTGATATATTTTGGAAAGATAATATTTAATACAGTTACTCATTCTTATATTATACTCTACATTGGGTTTGAACAATATATATTATTTTCATGATCTCATACCCCCATATAAATGTTATTCATTCATGTGATCATCGATTTATATATCCCACGTTTACCTTTTTTGAGCATCTAGTCTCTCCATTTATTTTTTTCATTTCACTATATTGTAAAGAATGTATTTTTTAGGGTATGAATATGAAAAGTAATATGATGTAATATCATTATAGGATATGATCAATATCTCACTGTAGATAAGTAATTATATATCTACTCTCCCAATACACTATATCATTATAGTTCCCAGACATGAATTTATGAAATTTTATTATTATTAATATAAAAAGATAAAATATTTTCAAATGAAAAGTATAGGTCGCTATTGTTTATACTGGAGGCCATTTTTAGTCAATATTTGAGGATTAATATTAGAAAACATTAGTGAAAACCATGGGGACGAATTTATGAAAATATAACATCCTTATTTTTTAAAGGGAGAGATTATATATTTATCCGTGATGAACAACCCTAAAAAGATACTACAAGTTTATGTGATTTTGGAAAATATGCATCTTGGGGAAATAACACTGAAAAGAGTTAGATGAGTATATGTTGATCATTATTATATCACATGTTTAGTCTGAACTTACTAGACACTTGATTTCACACTCCTAGGGGATATGCTTGGTTTAACTCACCTTTTACATAAGATCCATTATGAGTGGTTTGAGTAAATGATAATCAAGTATGTCATAGTTTAAACCTTAGTTTCCATAGATTGAAAATATGTTTTAATGATTTAGGCATCCTATCAATATTATTTCTAGATTATATAGTTTCCCACTAGGGTAAGGAAGATTACACTACGTTTTTTGGTGTTCTTCAAGGACTCGAACCTATAGGATTCATGATAACACTAAATGTGATGGATAATGGAATATTTGTACTTATAATCAACCAACTATAATGAGATGTGGAATATGAAAAATTGTTATAATGACTTATAAAACATATTATCACATTATCAAGAAACTCAACTTGGGAGGGTTTCATGACACTCCTAACATATGAATGATTGATTTTCCTGATGATCAAAAAGGAAATAAGATTTATCTTCCCATATATAGTGAATTTGTGAAAGATCACATAAGGTAATGGATAAAAAGAATAGAAAGATGTTTTCTATGTGGAAATCAATGACATAGATTAATTAATTTTCATAGAAAAGGTAATAATTTAACAGAGAGTTATGATTCTCATCCTAAGGAACCATTTATAGTTAATTAATATTTTTTTGGATATATGGGATTTATTCGAACTAATTCTATAATACTGGGGATAATTCATAGACTATGGAATGACATATGTTATGGAAATAATTAATGTGAATTTATTGAAGTATTTATGTCAACTATTTTTTAATTTTTTAAACCAATAATGGTGGGGATTTATGAATCATAACACATTAAGATATTATTAAATAATACTAGGAATGTTCAAGATCCTAGAGTGTTCGACCCATAAAAATTTAATAATTAAAATAAAATTATATACAAAACTATTTCGAATACATTACTCCAAAATGAAAGTGGAAAAATAGATACCACAAAAAAACAATAGGTCATCAAGTGACACCTTGAGGTCTAACCCCACTATGCGATAAAACATTCCCCATCATCACTATATGTATCCTAGGAAAACCATATCTAATCACATATTCACCATATGAAATTTTCCTGTAAGACTGTATCAATAGAAAAGCTCCATTAGTAGTTATTGGGTAACAAGCACCCACTCCCTAAGTCCTTATGCATTCCAAGGTTGTGGAGAACCATATCCCAATGTGAAAATAATGGGCCACTTCCATCCTATCATGTTGAGAAACTCAATTCATCTCAATGAAGACTTGGTCTATCCATATCTTGAGGCAGAAAAATCTTCATCACCTCACCAAATATCATAGATGAAAAAATCACATAATCATCAAATAGTCGTTGCCACATTGGGCCTCCCAATACCATCACACTGGACTAGACCACATCCCCATTCCACAGATCCACTATACCTAGACTTCCCACGTAACCCAATGACATTCCATAGACTAAGGTGGTCCTCGGATCTCTCCCAATGTCATCCTCATGCCTACTGCAGCATGAAATAGCCTACATTCCTGGGCTGAAACTAGCCATGGTTATCGACCTGCTCTAAAGTCAACCAAATATTCCCTAGGTCAACCCATCGTGGAACCCACAATATAACCAAGAGTCCCACTTTTAGGTGTATCATGTCCCATGCATCTTCTCTAATAGCACCCCTCTACACAGAGATCATTGAAAAGAACCCAACTTGCCCAATGTCTTGCTCATGTTTGTCTGCAGTAGGGATGAATCAGATCCATCTGGATCCCAACTCCATATCTCCCGAATAACATGTCCACTGCCAGTCAGGATCACCATCTTCACCATGAATGTTGAGCAATCAACCTGACCTTCTCAATTGAGAGTGTTCAACTAAAGCCATGAAAAAAAGTCGACCAAAATCATCCCAATCACTCCCTTTTCTGACAAATCCATTTTCTAAAAACTGCCCCACCCATGGTCACCACCTGAGGTCATTATCAGCCAAAACGTCATCACCAGCACTAGCTGAGGAGGGTCATCCATCCCTGCATGTGTGTGGGGCCCATATGGGATCTAGGGACATCCCCATCATATGTACATACTGCTTTCTTAACTCATTGGTCCTCCAATTCTAACCTCATAGACGTGGCAGGATGTACGATAACAAGAATCAAACCAATATCCGATATTTTATAAACAAATAATGATGAGTTGCATCACCTCGATTCTTAAATGAACAATAAAAGATGGTCTGAAAACATTCTCTTCCACATAAAACACACATATATTAATGAACAAAAATATCATCTTCCCCGAGGGGGAATATTGGTTCAAGATTATGGCTAGGATGAATAGAGAGAGGCTCTCCATTGTTCAATAACAAATTTCCTTTAAGATTCAAAAACATATTTTGAATTATAAAAATAACAAAGAAAAGTAGTTTTCAAGTAAGCTGATAATATTGAATATGTATAAAGAGATGAATGACATTGTTGAGGATTATTAGATTGTACTAGTATCCTTGATAATTGTTAGTTATTTGTTGAAAAATTGATTTAGTTTGTCTCCAATGAAGTTTATTTCATTTTGACCTTATGGAATATATTCGAAATTCCATGATTTTATTTGTCGAATAATTATAATGATGGTATATAGGTTTTCATGTGAGGGAATCATATGAGTTATGGATACCATCTTTTGTTTATCACCTCTATTGGGGTTTTATGTGAAGGGATTTTTAAGTGATTTGGATCTTTTTTAGGGATTCATTAAGAATATTATATTTTTGTTAAAAAACATTGGGATAATATATGATTTCATGTTATGTTCATTATGCTCTATTATATATTGCGATGCAAAAAATATTGATGGCTGAAAAGTGATTTATTAATTTGGAAATACTTTGAAATAAATTTATTATGTAGCCAAGGATTAACTTCCAGTTTAGTATCTAAATTTGATTCATGATATTATTGTAAATTTCACTAAATTATAAAATTATATTGTATTTATAATAGTGTTCAGGGATATTTTGGGAGATGTTCCATTTGGTTAAGGTATATATAACCCTTATTTTTAACATGTCATTTATCATTAAATGTTAATGTAGGAGAATGCTTTTATTTTTTTGAAGATATAAGCTGGAGGGTCCGATATATCCCTTGAGGTTAAAATACAATTTAATGTTGTGGAAATTATGTTAATTTGGGATGAGGGGTTACTTGTAAATATAATTATTTTATCTGAACATTTGATGTTATTATTGTGGATTTGGAGATTAATGATGTATTTATTCAAATGAATGTTTATTTATAATGTGAATTATATTACCATATGAATTGTTTTTGGATTTGGTTAATATCTAATGATAGGAAGAATATATTGACACCATTTTATAATCTATTAGAAGTAAATTTTAGTGATTTATGAATGAAAAAATCCTATTGAATACCCATTTTTAGGGAAATAGATGACATTGAGATAAAATTACATTAAACGATGAAATTCTACTTGTCAAAAATCTATATTACCTATAGTAATTTTTCAATAGAGTAAAATAATTTCAAAACTATGAGAAAAGGATATTAAAACAAAAATGTTTTCATATAACATTCATTTTTTATGTATTGAAGGTCTTTTTACACTGCATTGGATTACTATTTTATAGTCATAATGTTTCTAATGATAATTCAATTTCATTCAATCAATTATATCCTTCAATTACAATATTTATTTGGACATTAATTTGTTTTAGGTCTAGATTTTCACTACCAACTATTGTTTACTTATTTAAATAAAATTTTATCTATTACTCTATATGACCTTGTGTTTTTAATTCCCTTTCTCAAAGAGTAGGTTTTATAAACACTTTTTGTGATGAGGGTTTTAAACAGATTCAATTTTAAAATTTGAAACCTTTTATTTCTAGGTTAAATTTCAAAATTGGAGGACATAATTTTTTTTGGTGTGGAGATGTAATACCTCAATATTTTAAAAGAATAGTATGTTTTATAGAATATAAAAAAGTGTAACATAGAGTATAAATGAACCATGTACTATTATTGTTTTCTGACCATTATAACATATTAATTGAATTGAAGTGTATGAACAGTAGTAATCAAATTATTAAAATACATAAATTTTATAATAAATTAAAATGTATTGATAATTTTTTAGGAAGTAAGAACTAAAATTTTGGTAGAATCATTTAACTTATAAATATTTTTTCCTACAAAAAGTATATTATTATAAAATATTACAATTTGATTTTGTAAATTTAAGAGATTTTATATCATAAAAATATATCATTTTCAAAATTAATATATAAAAATTAGCCTAAATTAAATTTTTTATAATTTCTTGGAGAAGATTTATTTTCCAGTGAATAGTGAAAGCTAATTTTTTTTACTGAAATCAATATTTTTATTTGAATAATTTACAATTTAATTTTTTAAAAATGTTTTCCATATAATATCATTTCTAAAATATTTTTAATAATTCAATAGAGTTCATTATAATATATTTTCTTTTTGAATTTGGTATAATGAAATTTTTAAACTTAAAAGCATGTTCTGAAAAAATATTTTTCAATGATTTTTGTGTTTTTATGTTAAAGTAATTTATCCATATTTATTTAATTGATTATCAAAAAATAGATCCCATATTTGGTATAAAAAAGAATGAATTTTTTAGGTAGGCCCTTTTTATATTTTTATTCTGAATAATAAACATAGTAAATATTTTTCCCTTCAGGAAGGTTAAATCAGATAAACAAGGTTTAAAATAAAAGAGGGAAAGAATATTTTTTATTTTTTATTTTGATTATAAATTATAATTTTATATTCTAATAATTTTTTATACATATTTGTTTATTAATTACCTTAAATGCTTAAACAATACCCACTCTATATTCATTTATATTAATATAAGTAAAATAAATGATTTTTAAAATTTTAAATGTAAAACAATTAAGAGAATTTTTATGTTACAAGAAATTTTTAGATAAATATAACATATAGGGGTTGATTTAAATAAATATAATGGAATTAAATATTTTTCTTTACGTCTTTACACTAAAATTTAATTAATAGTATAAAAATGGATATGAATAATATTTTATAAAAATAATATTCTATTAAATTATTTAAAAATCATAAAATATAGAAAGAGGAAAATGTGGTTATGATATTTTTGAAAAATTCATCACTTTGACATTTATGACCAAATTTTTACCACATATGTAAACTGATAATACTTTAACATTGGAAAAGTTGTTAACACTATAAAGTTTAAAATTGGTTAACCTAGGGGTTAATAAAAAAAGTAAAGGTTTAAAATGGAACTAAAAACTATCTCTATTTCAATTAATGAAGATATTTAGAACTTATAAATTTTTTATTTAAATATATGATCACTTTGAATCATTTTTATTGATAATTAATCAATTATATTTAAATATTTGTTTTGTAATTCCAAGAGTTCCCCTTCCCACAATTTTAAAAGGACACCTCTCAACCTCTCTTCCTCACACATTTTGAACCTTATGGATCAACCAATACAAGATATAATATCACCATAGATTACTTAAATCCTTCCTTTATCTTCAAGTATATAAAAATTATCGTCTTTTTACATATTAAGGTGTAATATAGTGAGGGTTTCTCAACAGTCATTTATAACTCTTACTCGAGTGTTTTAAATTTCATTTCTTATTATACATCCTTTGAATATCTTTTATCTATTATAAAATAATAAATAAGAAAATTTAATATAATTTTACTATTATTATGAATTTGTTACAAATTTTCCATCATATTTTCAATCTAATGGTATATAAAAACCTCGCTCGTGCGTACGTATGACTTTCCATCTTCTTATAATGGTGTAATTTGTTTTTCATCAACATATTTCATGGATGGTTATAAATAATAATTAAATAAATTTATAGATGAATGTTATGAAATAATTATGAATTTTAATTAAAATATCTTATTTACTTTATTAATTTTTCATCTTTTGGAAAATGATAGAGTTACTCGTGTGTACGTTTGGACTGTCAACTTCACCAAGCGATGAAATTTGTTTTTCATTTAATTTTGACATGGATTATAATGATGATATAGTTAATAAATATATATATTATATAAATGATATAATAATTCTTCTAATATTGATAATTTTTATTTACCTTTATTTTTTCATTATTCAAAAAATCAAAAAAAATGTTCCTGCCTAAGTAAAGCCTACTATCTCCTTGAATAATGTAAGTCATTTTTATAAATCATCATTTTGGATGAATCAATATATATATATATATTTAATGATTATAAATGATATTTATATCATGAATAACGTTATGGAGATTAGGGAATAATGATCAAAGAAAAAGGACCTGAATAGTCGAATAGAAACATGCATGAAAAATGAAGCAGTTATCACATAGAATAGTCATTTTAATATAATTTATTAATAAATGTGTAATAATATGTCATAAGAAAATCGAATATCATATGATAGATATGATTTGGGTTTTGGAATAAAATTATAAAAAATCTATATTTATTATATAGGATTCGTAAATTTGTATGAATAAAAAAGAGACTTGGGATAAGGTATTTTCATCTTACATTACTTCAGTGAGACTCATGCCTTCATTCAACACATGATTATTTTGTATGGTGTATAATATAATTATAAATTTATTTTTTTGATAATGAATATTAATATTATAGGGAATATATGTCCAAATAATATTATTTCTTTCATGGGTCATATGATACAAAAGTTAGCAAAGTTGTAATTGATATACATTACTAGCTCATTTTTATTATGTTTTTTATTATGTATATGGTGATGAATGTTTTTGATATGACCCTCATGAAAATAATTAATTTTCCCCTATTTTTATTTATTCATATTACAAGTTTTCATTTAATTTTCACCTCTTTATGTACTCAATAGACCAAAATAATTTTTTTAGGAAACATTCATTATTTTTTCTTCAGTCAAATAATATTTTTCTTCCTTGTACGTGTTTTCTATTTTTTTCAAGGATGATTCAATATTCAACTATGATATGTTAAATACATATTTAACCATTATAAAATCACTATAAAATTTATTAAGGATAATCTTCTAGTCATTTTATGAATGATTTACTTTTAATTTTTTTCAAAAAATATTAACGAAATATTTGATTTACCATACACTAAATGAACAAAATTTCCCACCATTATTATTTCTCACTGCTTGAAAAAATAATTTATAAGATTTCATGGTTATTTTCAATGAATGTGTTTTCTGTAATATTGATGAAATTTTTATATTTTAACAAATTTATTTCATAACTAAAATGATATTTTAATAAATAAATATTCTAGTGATCTTTTAAAGGAAATTTAATCAATGATTGCATCATTTGAGGTTAATTATTCTTGATTGGGGTTGTGATCCAACTATAAAATCCTTTTTCTTTCTATGGATGGTGTATGTTCATGATGATGATATCTTTACAAAACATATTTATTTTAAGTGGGTAATAATATAATGAATTTTTATTATTTTCATTTAACCCATTATCTTTACATGGGTTATGACATGATGATGTGTTGAATGCTTCATAATATTGTGGAACATATTTGTGTGGTTTACATAATGGGATGGGATTTCTTGAATTATATATACTTGTAACTCATTGGGTAATTTTTTTATATCTCAAGATACTATTATGGTAAACAAGTTGATGCACTTGACACATAATTGGGAGCAAGTTAATGAGATTGATACATTATAGGAAACATGAAAAGATTCGTAATCCATTATGATATATTAAAAACATTTCCATTTTTTATCAAATTTTATTTGATATACTTGTTATCTAACCTTGAGATATAAAATAATTTTTATAGTTAGGATGGTTCCAAGCTTTTATGACATGAAATTATGGTTCATGATTAATTTATGAGGATTTCTCACACTTATAAATAATGTCTTTTTAAAAAATGATGTTTAATGCCTTGAATCATTTTTATGATCCATGATATATTGGGTATAAACTATTTAAGTTACATTCAAGATCACATAACATATTCTTATTTTATTATTTCACATGATCATCATTTGATATCTTTCATGATTACTTTTACTACGAATCTGAGCTCATGATTTATTTTGCATCAATTCCCCAGGTTATGAAGAAATGTAAAATTTTGGAATGTTAATGAATATTTCTAGTTGGGATGATATTTTATAGGATACATTAATTATTATTTATGAAATAATATGATTTTGTATCTTGTATACAAATATGTTAAATATTTATGGTCCTCTACTTTTTATTTGTTAAATTTATGGAATATAAATTTATAAAGATGTAATATTTATAGATGAAAAGTATAGGTCTATATATTAATCGAACCTCTACCAGTAATACCCATTACCACAAAAAAAATCCACAAATAGGATAGATCTTATTATATGTGTGGGAACATTAGGTTCTTGAGAAATGTGATGTTCACTACTAGGGCCATTTCCCTATAGATAAGAACATCTATTTTCCCATTTTTCATAACCCTCCATTTGATACCTTGCTCTTAAGAGTTCCCTACTAAATATACACTCATGGAATTAAATCATATTGATGATCCCACTCTATTAATTCCGTATTATTCTGTACCTACTATTATGGAGGTAATGAAATGAAGTGACTATATTATAAAGAGTACAATGTAATTACTCATACAATAAGCATTCTTAGGACTCATTTTCAAGATATATGTTATGTGAAAAAACAAAATGACCTTAAATGTAATTCCGTGTTCATAAAATTTTATAATCCCTAAAATAAGGTAGATTAACTCCTAAATATTTTCGTCTTTCACCGTTATCAATAAGAATCTGACCCTGAAATCCTTATAGAGGTTGAACGTTAACACATTTGTCTTATTCTAATCCTCGAGATAAAAAATCCACCACTAATCTGATAATCCCTACTATTGAGTTTATCTGAGGTTTTATTTCCATACAAATACTAGTGGTTTATTAAGAGATTAAATCTAAAAATATGTCTTTCATTGGAAAATATTAAAAAAATTGTTAATATATGATTCATCTATTATTTTTAAAATATTTTAAATAAAATTTTTTTTTAATAAATTTATGATAAAATACTATTCTCTTTTATTTCATGTTATTTTGAGAATAAAATTTATTATTGATTTTATTTTGTGAAACATCAAATATAAAACTAGACAAACCTTTCTAAGGAATTTTAAAATGAAATTCAGTATAATTTTTTATTTTAATAGTTCTAATATAAAATTGATCCTTATTTTTTATAAAATTAATTTAATAAATGAATTAAACCTGTGGATTTAGAAAATTTGACCATTTACGAAAAAATATTTATATTTATTTTATAAATTTTATATTTTGAAGTCGTTATATTTTTTAGATAAGGTGTTTTCATTTGAAATTAATTGAAATAAAATATTTATTATTTAAATGTGGGGTTTTCAATGGGTTGAGGTTTGTGGTAAGAGAAGTGAGTGTGCGATATCTCAATTGACCATAACATGAAAATTTCATGTTCTGATGAGACCATACATTCTACCATAAGAAGAAGAAAATTATATGAGTCTGAGAGAGACCATAAACAATGATTTCAAATTAAGAAGAATTTTCACCCAATTGATCATGCTTATTTTTCAAAACTATTTTAAAGAAGATATTAAGCATCAAACTGGCTCATTATTCCATTCCTTGAATACATGATTCCACATGAAGAGGGTATTTATGATTATGTGCCTATCTATAATGCAGCCAAATCTTCCACAATGAGTGAAAATATCAAGATGGTGTATATTGAATGTGAAACTATCCATTATGAGGAAATTCAACCTTCTATATATGTTATCATACTTATAGTCTTCCATAGATGAATTATGATGTATATACTAAATCATCATGTGATATTATTATTTCTGACTAATGGATTCGAACCGAGTATCATTGTTAATGGTTTAAGATGATCCAAGTGACAATATGAATATCCCAAGATTGGTATTTTATGAATAAATACCAGACTCATAAAACACATTAAGTATTAATGGGTGACGTTGAATTCACTAGGTTGATGTGATGTAGCAAAATTGAATGATCCATGGATTTCACTGTAAGGGGTAGTTTGAATATTTGGGATAAACTGAAGTTAAATTTTGTTCAAATTTCTATATGATTAAAATTCAACATGAAATTAATAATAGAAGTTATGAGCATAGGTTATTCAACACATAACAAATATGATATAGAAGAATTTACATGGTGATATAACTCCCAAAATAATTCAAAAACATGATTCTAATGGGACCCGATAAGAGATTATTAACCATGATTATAGAGAAGAACAAAACAAAAATATTATGGGTGATACCAAATATAAGAATTTTGATGCATTCTAAATGATTATCTGATATGATTTTGTAGATTAATAATTGACCCACGATTAAAGAATAATTTCAACCAATGAAAAATATCACACAATCTACATCTTGATTGGAGAAAAATAGTATGGTTGGTGACTATGAAGCTAGACCTTCACTTGAGGTAGGGTCAACCAAAGAAAGTTCACGATGAGATAAATGAAATTAAAAAAATTAACTATGAAATATTTTTTAATGTAAATGAATTTTCTTTACTTGAGAATCTATATTGATCGATGTCTATAGGATTGAAATTAAATCAAGATATGATAATGGGGTTCAATTATTTTAAGTTAAACATTACATTATCGACCAAAGACAAACACCTAGGATAGACTGATCTAGTTAGAATATGTTCAATACCTAATTGGTGCTCCCAATAAAGGATAATATTGCAATGAAAATGGATGGGGAATTGAATCTCTCTAATGTTTTGGAACCAATATTGTAGTTGTGTACACATATAATGATTGAAGAAATGCCTAAGAGGACTTTGGCTCGAATTAATGAATATGAGTGTTTTAATTGTGGAAGTAAACATGAGAATAATGGGGATATAGTTCTTTTTAACCTATATAACGTTTTTTAGAATATATTAAGGTGTTAGTTGTATGACCATAAGTAATGTTGAAGTCAATCTTAGAGAATAATACTTGGGGAATCAAAACCATCAATGTTATAAAGTTCATTGTCACCACACTGATTGGGAGTATTCATGGCGTTTCTTTAGTGATATGTTGTTGGGACCATTGTCACGGAATAATAAATTTATAAATTAGGATTTAAAACTGAGTAGTTCGCAACATCAATGTAACAACAACAACCAATGAGTTTGGAATTAATATTGAAGAATGGGTAGAGTTTAACATGTTTTCACTTAATTTCTATTCTAAAGTTATTAATAGGTAAGTACATGAATTACATGGGTATGTAAAGTGGATACTATGTGATATTAGACATTAATAAAATGAAACTAAAAAGGTTTTTAATGACTTGCATTTGTGGAGAAGTTGACACCTATTTTTCCATGATATAAAAGAAATTCATAATTTAACTTATTTAATCAGGAAGCTCTAAAATTATAAATTTTAAATCTAATATTAAAATGTTAAATAAATGTAGGGTGATTTAAATGAATTTTCTTGTGTCTTATATAGAGAAGATTCAATTACATTTACGGGTGTATTGATATATAAAAGCTACTGAAATTATTTTAGTGATATTTTCGTTACCCAAACAAGGAGGGATACGTAAAATGGCATGCATTCCATGTTGAGTCCATTCTTGAGATAATTGAATAAGTTTACAATGATGTATATAATTTTAATGAGCTTTATGTTAGAATATTATATAATCGTACATATGGAGATCCATTGAAGATCCATAACACTGTTAAGAACTATTGATCATTGATCCTTTTATCATCAATATTGGGGGATGTACACCACTGATAGGGATCTATATGAGAGGTTAGAGTACACTAAGTGAGTGAGATATGTGTAGCTAAATATTAGTACAGAATATAATCTCCAAAGAGAATATTTTTATTCTATTATATTATTTATTGTTTTCTATATAAAGATGATTTTATTATAATATTATATTTTTACTAGTTCTGATATGAGTGATTAAGTCATTTAGGGGTTTGGATTAGATGAGGTGAACAACCTATCTTTTTTCCAATTTTTTCATTTAGATTGATCTTAGTTGGATTCTTTCTTCCTTCCAAGTATCTCAATTTGTGTTCGACATGAGCATCTTTTCTCTCCATCATTAATCCTAATAGGGTAATGGTGTAGAACTGTTTTCAAGGAGACAAAAACCTATATACTATTTAGAAAATGTTTTCATAATATAAAATCTATGTGGAAGCACCTTAATCATGAGATATATTAAAAATAATTATTACTTAGGGATTTATTTTGAGAGGGAAATTTATCTATTTACAGTTTGAATTTCATTCTTCTGCATATTGCGTTGGTTTCATTGTGGTTGATTCCATGTAAGGGTAATAAATTTTATATCAACTAAATCACATCTAATTTCAATAACTTACTCCAATGTCTGGTCATAGTCTCTTTTTATACTTTTGTGTCATTTGATTTACAATTTTCTCATCACATCAATATATCGTTTTTTAATTTAGAGTTTTATTAGTTTATTATTATTTTTTTGTCACATAGAACCGGCTTCATTATGGATAGACTATTATTAACATAGAACTGGTACTAAATATGTTTTTAGGTAATTAATATGATTCCATGTTAATGAACAAAACTATAAATATTTGTCACAATTTATAGGGAATGCATGTGTGGATAATATAAAAAAACACAAAAACATTCATTCAATTTGAATAAAATAAAATAATAAATAATTAAATTTTAAGTAATTAAAATTAAATCATTTCAATCTACTAGAAATTGAAAGAAAACAAATAAGTTTAAAATGTTAATGAAAATGGATATTTCAATCAACCAATTTCAATAAATTATGTCCCTGAGATGTATAGATTTTTTATGATCTAATTTTCAACTCAGTCTAGAAATCCTTTTACTATAACGATCCATCCAATTACTTGGAACTATAAAATAAATGAATTCCACATGACCGTGTTTCCATCATTCAAAAATTAAGCTTCGTATGGATTCACATGAGTTCATTAGATATTTTTATTATTCATTGAAATTATTATTACTATATGTGTTGAGTGATTAGGATCTTAGGATGAGTATGAACCCATTTTGTGTCCATTAAAAAACTCGGAGATGGATCCCTAATTTTTGATGATAATATGTTTAACAATTTGGATAATTTTTTCAATATCTTCATTTCAAATTTTTTTACAACCATTGATCTTTGGAATAAGGTCATCATCTTTTACCCGGATGAGGGAGAATTCATTCTCAATAAATCAGATATGTTTCTAATATTACCTAGGAAATGATAGATCCATTGAATTTATCCACATATTAAAATTTACAATTTTTATAAGTGTAACACTATAAAATTAATATATTGTTGATCAATACTTGTGAAGGTGAGAATTTTTACTAAAAACTGATGAGAACAAACACATATTTGATGAAATTTTTCAAAAATAATAACAGAAGTCTATTAGAAAGAGGGTGAAATAAATGATTGAAATCAAAAGTCAGTCTACTAAACATTACACTAAAAATACACACAGGGAACAATGAAATAACAATGGGGTATATTATAATTCTTAGAACTATTTTCCCAACATTGATCTTCATTTTCATCAATATGAGAGTGTTAAAATTCTAGATTTTATGTATAGAAAAAGATAGAAATAATGGCCCTTTTCCAATTATTATAATGTTGAATAAAAAAATCAAGTACTCATCAAAAAAATCTATACAACCCTTGGGTACCTAATTAAATAAAAAATTAGAGTTTCAATAATTAATTATACAAATGATTATTTATTCAGTTTAGAAAAACTTTTTATGATGTTCATAATAGAGATATAATGAGAAAAATAAGGAATGGAAAATCTATATACTCAAAGGGGATAAATGTTCACTAAAATAAACTTTAGAGAAAAGTGTGAGATTCCATGTATAATAAATTATAACACAAGATATAATATGATGGTTTTCATAATAATAAGTGACTTAAAATCTGCAGAAACAATAAGGGTGCATACTAGAGAAGAATAAATGTTGGATTCAATGGAATTTGAAAATGAGAATATAAAAAAAACCTAAAAATAAAGATACAAATTTACATATTTAACATAATGATGAATAAACACATGAATTATCCCATCATAAAAGAAAATTTATGTGGTATGTAATAAAATAAGTTAAGAAGAAGGTAGTACCTTAGGAGATGGTATGATAACAGAATATTTTGAGACATTATAACCCTCACATTATCATTAATTAAGATGTAAAAAATGATTATAAACATGACTACTTGAGGTTCCTAGAAATGAAAATAATGTTTAGTATTAATGATCTATTTGTGGAATCCTTGGACATGATTTTATCATATATCAAATAAGCAAATGTTTTCTGGCTAACAAAAATTACTGAATGAGATTAGAATCCATCAATATTAATGATTAGTGTAGTGTTATTTTTTTAGGAAGCCACCTATAATGTTTATTCTATGCTTATTATTTCAAAATATTGATTAGGTGTATTTCTATAAAACATTTTTTTATAGTAATTTTTTTAACGACTACTCACTTGTCCTTATGGAAGTGTGGATGAAAATTTAGTTCAACTGGGTAAGTTTCAATTTCCCACTGATTTTTTTGTGGATGATATGGATTGTGGTGCAAAAGTTATAGTTATTATTTTTTTAGATATACCTTAAATTTCTAGTGTTGTTAATGATATTTACAATAGAAAAAAATCCTTCAATTTGTGGATGATTTGGGGGAAATTATATTTTTTGAAAATACCAAACATAATGCTATATATAACATGATTTATTTTTATAATATTTAGTGAATAAAATGTGAGGATGCATTTAGTTATTGTTCCTTCCCTCTCAAGGTTATATAAATTATAATATCCCAACCAATTGAGAGTATCACAAAAGATATTGTTCCATATACACATCCACTTGTGTTTAAGGAAATTATTCCTTAAGAGGATAATCTAGTGATAGATTCACAAATATATTTTAAAAAAATATATGAAATTTTTTATGGAAGATATACATATTAGATAGTGAGTTTTTAATTTCATACAACTATAGATTGTTTTGGGACAAAACATGATGATAAATTTAAATGTTTTCAATGTGACGAGGTATGTTTTCTTAAAATTAACCAACTTATTGTGATGAATATAGAGTCTAGAATCATAAACTAGTTATTGACATGTTCACCTAATTGTATTAGTGGTTGGATTTTGAAAGTTATATTAGAAAAATTAAATTTTCTTTCTTCACATGGGAGTCATATGAGATGTATGTTTTCAAATAGGATTGAACATAAATTGTAGGTTAAAACATATTAGATAAATATTTTAGAGACCTTTAATTAATATTTTTTGGGGGAAACAATATATAACTATTTTTAACTTCTTATGGATTTTTCTAGATTCTTGTCTTTAATATTTGGTTCTCCCATTAAGGAACTTATGACATAAATAAACAAGGGAAAAATCCCTCTCTAAAAATTTTATCTATTTTTGGGAACAAATTTCTAGATGATGAAGTTATAAAAAAATATAAGGAACATGAAAAGGATTCCAAAAAAAAAACTGAAATAAAAATCATCAATAAATAATTCCAACATAAGGATCACGAATAAACTTATAGGTGGTACATTTGGTTGAGTATTCTAAACCTTTCACTACATAGAAGGAACCCCATTATTTTTGTGTTTTTACATTTAATTTTCTATTAAAATATATGATTCCACCTCAATTAACTCCAAGATTTATACTTATTGTCCCTACCTTGGATCAACCAAAAAAAATTAACTATACAGAAGGGACATAAATTTTGAAATCCGAGGATTTTCATAATTCCAAAAGGGGAGGATATAATCTTATGAACTAAAATGATAAATATTCAACATTAAAGGGAGAAGTGTTTTACTTTTCACATTCATTACACTACTCATTAAATTTTAAAATTATGTCGCTTTGTTATTCTACATGATTAATCATTGTTAATTCTACTATTCACTTATATTTTCCTAACATCATTGATGCAAGATCCCACTTATTTTCTGGCTAATGTTGGTGACTATTTGAAATTTATTTTATGAATTAATTGTAATAAAAATGGCACTCTTTGAAAATATTGTTTACTTGTAAAATGATTTAGAACATGGACATTAAAAAAAATTGGAAAATTATAACATGCTATATTGCTTGTGTTTTTTCACCAGGCAATTTGTTAACTATCTTGATACATTCTACAATTATTTAAAATTTTTAACACTTTAAATTTATTTTGTACTAAATCTTCTAAATTTTATCTCCCACATAAAGTTATACATTTTTTACAATGTTATGGTTTATTTGTGATGGACAAGGTACTTCAAATGATACATAACTGTGATTTAATGTTATACATATATAAAACCACCGATATTTTTTGAAAAATCATCCTCTTAAATCCAATTGTAAATGAAATATGCATGCTATTTTAAGGGAAATAAAAACACTATGTTTCCTAATTGAGGAAAAAATGTCATGATAATTTTTAGGGCATCAACTGGTTCTGATTGTTTTAGATTTGAATGATTACAAAGTTAATATTATCCACCAATTTTATGGAAATCCTATTTAGGAAATAATGAATAGTGTGATTGGATATATTTTTGTGAAATTGAATATGTATGTTTAGGGAACATGATGATTGAAACATTTTGTAATAACTAGAACATGGTGAATTTGAACACCTCAAGGATCCAACTCAAATTATAGTCATATAAGTCCTTTTAAAGTGATGTAAAATGGACAATTTGGATCCCATGGTGAATCTATAATTTATTAGTACCTTAAAAAGGGTAGACAAATAAATCTATTTGTAAATTTAATAAGTCATATACACGTACATGGATATTCAATAATAACATGAATAAAGTGCCTAATATTAAAAAATGAATTGAGTTAGCTGAGTGGAATTTTGAACCAAAATGAAGAAACGGTCAATTGACATATAAGATAATATTTTGAGATGTATCAATGAAATAGAAAATATTAATTTCGTTTGAGGGCCCTAGAAGAGAGTAATAACAGATTGAACATATTGATAATGTTTTAATTCCACTTATATATAGTGTTTTTCACTCCTAAAATTGGGATTTGAATTTTGATTTATGTATGAAACTATATGATTATTACATAAGAGGCAGACATGTTTTAATAATTGATGGCTCAGTGATGTTGTATAATTATAATATGTATATTAGAACCTGGGTAAGATAATCAATTTTATTTAGGAGTATATGTAAATAAATAATATTGTCTGTTTTCTCCAGGAGTACAATAGTTTATATTGAGGAACATTGACTTGGGATTTTTTTTATTCCACATTTCAACTTCAATATTGAATAACTATTGAGATATATATTCTTAAAATGTTATTTTAATATGAAAAAGATAAATTTTTTTAATAATTGGTGTAAACATTGTTCATTAAATATTTTATTGGAAATAAATTATTTTTGGTGGATTTTTGATAAATTTTTTTTTTCTATAATTCGTATTTATTTTAAGGGTAATATTTTTTTATTGATGGTATTTTGTGAAAAATCACACATTACAATAGACATAATTTTATAGGGAATTTATATTTAAAATTGATATTCAAATGTTATTTCTAGAGGAAAAAGAAATTAATTTGAAATTGAAACTTTTGTTTTTATTTTCAAAATTTACTTAATGATTGAATTAAACATGCTAATCTAGCTGATTTATCATTTTTATAATGTTTTTGAATTTAGTCTATAAAATTATAATTTTAAAATAATTTGGTTTTTGATGAATAATCTTTTTTTATTCAAAAATAAATTATATAAAATTTTATTTTTAAAATATGGATATCGATTTGTGTGGAGTTATTTTACTAGATAAGTGACTTTGCAATATTCCGAGCAGTCACCAGATGAAAATCCCAATCTACCATGAGTCCACTCATGATATTATCATATGAAAAAAATTATCTAAGTCTGAGAGTGACCGTCCACATGAAGATGAAAACTCGATCAATCGAATATGAGTGTTTTTTTCAATATAATATGAAGATGATTATGATCATAAGGGGAGTTCATTTTACCATTCTTAGAATACATGCTACCAAACAAAGGCAGAATTCATTTGTCTCTGAATTTATGCATTATGGTCTATTTTTTGACCTTGAAATATCATGAGTCCACATGTTGAAATTGAATCCAACTATGTGATGTAAATGTAACATTCCAAATATGTTCTCATACATGTAATTAACTACTGAATACTGATGGTACATTGACAAAATATTATTTTAAAGATGTAAATTGAAAATCATTTTCTTTAAACCAAGTCGTGTTATATGTGTATGAAGATAATCGCAATGATGAGATGATGAATCCGAGCTCACTATTTGAAGATAAAATTTTAACTCATCCAAAACCATATATATATTGAGGGGATATATTGAATTCATGATCATAAAGGGAGTGATCTGAACTGAATGATCTATGGATACCACTGTATGAGGAGAGTGTGGATATTTGTGATAAGTTAAAGAAATTTATATATTTAACCTATGAATAAAAAAATAATTAAAATCGGAAATAAAAAATTTGTAAGCTTGGGTGAGGTCACATAGAACAACTATTTTTCTTGAAATATATTCAATATAATGAAACTCATAGAATAATTTATGGACATGAATCAAGTGGGTCAAAATCAAATTCAATAGACCATGGATATAGGGAATAATCAAACATGAAGATTGGTAGTGAGAATGAAGATGGGGAAGTTGATGTATCAAGGGAAATGATCAAATAGGAATGTAAAGTAAGGAATCATATCCCTAATTGGGGATGTGCATTAGAAAGCAAGAATAATATATGATATATTTTTTATTTGAAAAAAAAGACTAAGGTATATAACTTTGAAAATTGAACCGTTATTGAGATGTTTTTGTTTTATTAGTTTTCATGATGTGATAAATGATATTTAACGACTAATAACAATATATTATTGAAAAAATTTCATGTGATTGACTGTTGAACTTGGATCAAGTCTTTTTTTATTTTAATATTGAACTAAGCTATGGTGATGTGATTCTGAAATTTATAACTAAATTAGTTTTCAATAGTGGGAAATTGAAACTTTATATCAATTGGTATCGATAGAATAAGTTTTTTAAATGTCTGTTCCCTTTTAATGATAAAACTTCAATGAAAAAAATATTCGGCAACAAATCTCTCCAAAGTTATGGTGCCAAAATTGACATTGGGTGAACATAACATGCTCATTGCAATTGATAATAAGATCATAATATATTTTCAATGAATAGGATTGTTATAATTGATAATGTAAACATGTGACTAATCGATATCATGTTTTTTGTTTTCAATATAAATCGATTATGGAAGAAATCATGGTACTAGGTGTTTGAATGCAAGTGATGATGAAACTAAGATTAGAGGAGAATAAAAGGGAACTAAAACCATATGATGATATGAAATTAAATATCACTACATTTATTATGATTTTGATTATTGTTTCTAAAGGGTCAAGTTGTATGAACCTTGGTCATGGTAGTTTTATTTTTCAACAGAAAAATTCAAACTAAGGTACCAACATCATTTCAGTAAAACCAACATCAATTGACATTAAACATCAGATCGAAGCTTGGATCAAAGTAAAACATATGTACATTAGTTAAATTTCATTTTTAATTTGGGGAATAACATGAATTTCATGGATATTTAATTTTAATAACATGTGACACTATACCTACAAAAATGAGAATTCAAAGAAACATCATGATTAAAAACTTATAAAAACGTAAATTAATGTTTTTACATGATATAAAGAATGAAATAATTGGAATTATTTAATCATGTTTCCCTAAAATTATCAATATAA
This sequence comes from Viscum album, assembly GCA_963277665.1. Lineage (NCBI taxonomy): Eukaryota > Viridiplantae > Streptophyta > Magnoliopsida > Santalales > Viscaceae > Viscum > Viscum album. The sequence continues at coordinate 1,609,445,257 of OY728142.1, forward strand.
AATATAAAATAAAAATGAGATCTAAAAGTTATGTGATGCACTTGATGATTCATGTGTTTTCTTGAAATATTTATTCTATTACATGCCTATGTACACTTTTCATGTATAATGTAGTCAAATTAGATTAGGGATATTTTCTCGAGTCACCTAATGGGGGAGATTTAGTGGGATAGGAAAACCATGTGGATCCCATTTGGGTGTTTACCATAGATATTTAATGTTATATAAAGAATTGATATTATATATAAGATTAAACATTTTAGATACTTATATATTGAGTGATACTGATGATCCAAAACACTATTAAACAACATTGATCCATGAACCTTAGATCATCCATCATTATGGCCTAAAACACTGAGTGGATAATAGTGAGAGGCTTGAGAAAACTCATTGAAGACAATAAGTTTATATGGTTCTAGTGATAGATTATTGTATGAAAAGAGAAGATATTTTTCATTCTCTTATTTACTATCTATTATACAATAAGTTTTTGGAATGTATTGTTGTTACTTCTTCAAATCTGAGTAAGTTAGTAGTCTTAGTGGTGGTATTGGATTAGGAGAAATGGTTATAATTGTACCTATTGATATATTTATATTTATTTTATAGGTTTTATCTATTCTTACATGGGATTAAAATTTCTAACCTCTAGATTTGTTTCACTCTACCATATGTATTAATAAGAGAAAGGAAGATTTTATTACCTCATGGATAACAAAACAAAATTAATTTCCAAATAAGTATGTTATATGATCACCTCCATGATAAAGCACTTTCATCTAGAGTTCTATTAGAATTAATATTTGTTAGTTTAGTTCACTAGTGAGGGTGATGTTTCTGATAATAGTTATAAATTTTATCCCACTACACATAGATTTAGTAACTCAATGGAAAATTCCATGAAATGGAAGTAACACTTATATAAATTTTATCGTATGCAATTCCACTAAAAAATTAAATTTCAATTCTCACACTCCTTTTAGACTTCAAATTAATTTCATTCACACTTCCACTATCTCATAACACAACCCTAAGTTTCTATTTTGTTTTTGGGATTGATTGATTTTTTGTGCACACGACATCACATTCCCCATGGTTTGACCCTTCTCACCATATTACTAGAAGTAGGTTGGTTTATAAATAATTAATTTAGACCACTTCAATGACCATGATTATCTCCCCCTCCACTAGTTTACTACTAGGGGAACCCAGTACTGGATCATGCTTGAATGAATATGTAATCAATCTATAAATCTTCGAGCATGTTCCATATATATTGATTAGATATGTTTCCCTCTTATCTCATAGAATCTGATATTACAGTGAACAAAACATTTTATTCCACTATTCATGAATCAGATCACATTAAATGAGCATAATGTTCATATGTTGGATCACATGGTGACCCATAATCCAATGACTTATCCATTTTCCATTTGTATTGTCACATACATTGTTTGGATAACATTGTTTCTTTACCAAATTGATGAAATCATCACTATTATGTAACTCTAAAATTGACCATATCTCTTAACCAACAAATTTTATAACACTCCCTTTTAAGACAATCTCCACTATTACCATTTTTTGGCTGAAAATGAATTAATGGAGTGACTCATTGATTCCTAGATTTAGTATGCCCCGAATTGGTGACTTGCACTGAGGGTATAAACACACATAATGTGATGAATTACCATATAATATCTATGGGTAATAAAATTAATCCACCAAATAGAGCATTGTATCATGACCCTCTATATTGGTGCCCTTATTGGGTTGAAAATGAAGAGAAGGATTTATGCTTGAGTCTATCTTCCAATAGGTCCTAGTTTGGTTACTTGTTTTGAGGCAATAAATGTACATAATGAGAGGAATTATCCTCTAGTGTCCTTTTATTATAGTATAAACAACTTAAAATACATGAAAAAAATAAATAATCCAAAATCCCATAAAAGAAATATATTAAAATACATGAAAATAAAATAGACCCAAACATATGAAAATATAAAACAATTACAAAAGAAAATCCTAAGGTAAAAACAACAACAACCCAATATTTGGGCAAGTACTATCCAGCTCGATCACCAAATCCCTCTTGTTATATAGAAAACAATATTATATAAATTTGATTTTAGAATAGCATATATACACAGTATGATCATAACCATGTTCTCTCATGAAATAATGGAAAGAGAATACTAATTACCTTATGAAGAAACAATTGAACAGTGTAGTTCCTACATAGGCCTACTTGTTTCCCCCAAGCCTTACCATGAAACTATCACTAAATAATTCATCTATGAGGATTAATTTAATATCATAATAATATAGATAATTGAATCCCAAAAAATATTTACCACTTTTTTCCACTATAAACTAATGTAAATACATCCTTTTCTCCCATATCTTATATATACACCAGGAAAAGAACCAACTATATGCCATCTATTGTTAAAAAACCACAAGGCACATCCAGTGGATCCAAACACTCATCCTAAATCATTTAAATAGAGAAATATGGTATCATCGATGCATAGGAAATAAACATTATACCTTTTACTACACATAAAACCCCCACCATATATCACATCATCCACCACCAGTATCACTACAAGCTGATGCAGAAGGGAGAGCGTGGGAATGGAGGTATTCTTCCATCTACATCATCTTAATCTTAGATGTTATGAAAATACACCCCCAGAGACATTGGGTGTTTTTCGAGTTACTCTACATAGGTGGGGTGCATAAAAAATGACAAGAAACTACAAGTATATAATAATATCACACAAGGACATGCCTATGGGTTATCATAAGAAACAACTCAAAACCAAACATTGTAGTACTATTAATATCACTTCATAATTTTATTCCCCAAATACAGAACATACAACTTCAAGTATCAAAAACAGGGATCCACAACCTAAATTCGATTTTCTATTATTAATTAAATGATCAACCACTAAACTTTATACATTTTGTCAGTAGTTTAAATATACCTCAAAGAACTAATTATCAATATCCTCATTATTATATATCGAAAATATTATTATCCACATACTACTAAACATGTAGTATCAAAAAACCAAATAAACCCACTAATGAAAAAAATATCTACCAAGATACTAGAAACTAAGGCCACCAGGACACAAACTACATGGGAAACTAAGACATACTCATCCAAACCCAACAAAACACAAACAACCTTGGACACCAATATATAAATAAAAATTCATTCATAAAATAGGATAATTAATTTAGTCATAGTATTTATTAAATTTATTTATTTATCATTTTGAAGTGAATTATCAAGTAAATCTGACATTATGTGGAATAATCCCACAAAATTATTATACAATTAAATATAATCAACTATATTAGGGAAATTGGTAACCATATTCACATCATTTTATTCAATACCAATTACATTAGTCTAGTTTTTAATATTTATTATTACAATTAATACCACTATAATAATAGAAAAAAATCATTATAATAACATAAATTTATATAAATTATATATGACTAGATCCCCATACCAGAAACGAGGAGATATGAATCATAGTATAAGTGAAATAAAGAGTTGATGAACTATGGGTATACAACTACACAAAGGAACATTTAATCAAGCAAAAATATATTGATGTTTCGTAAACAAAATTTCCAAGGAATCCTAAAAATCGAAAAAAAATAATTTTGATGAATCCTCCAGTAATGAAATTAATAACTCTAATATAATGCAAGGAAGGAGATACCCAAAATCACAAAAAAGAGTCACCTAAAGGTGATGTTGAATGTCAATGATCATAGGCCACTAGGGCTCCCAAATCACCGATAAATTTTATGATGAATTAGAGGAATAATGGGAGGATGAGGGAGAACAGAGGGAGTATTGGATTGATAGAAAACCATGATATAACCACATTCATGATGTTATTTTCTAACTCATTCGGTGAAATTTATGTAGTTCTCATAAAAAACCAAGGTTCTTGATTCGACAAACCTAGATAAATTTCACATCATCAGTATATCCTATCACAATATGATGCCTTCAAAAAAAAACAACAACAAAAATCTACACAATGATCATTCAAGAGAAGAATAATAATAGACCCCATGAATAATATTCAGAAAAAATTATCGAAATGCCTATGAGTACACCATATGAAACACTACAAGCCAAAATTAGTCATTCAGAGTGTAGATCACCTCTTTTAGTTGAAAATTTTAATCTATATCATCCAATCCTTTCCTTAAATATGTCTCTATGGTCCTAAAACCCAAAAAACATAACGTAATGGGATGGATGGTTCTGGACCATTAAACACATAAAAGCTGCACCAGATAAACAAGTAAACGTAATAACTACACAAAACATCTAGAAAAAGATTCTGTAATATAATATATTTGTTTATAAACATCTCAAAAAATAATGATGTATTCTTGTGACATCACCGTATATACATAATTAATATTTCTATGACTTCATAAAATGAACTTGTCTATAAAAAATAGGCTATGGATTTTTTCAATAATTTCATGTTAAACTAAAGTTATATAGATAAATTCCTCTATTAATATAGAAGGGATAAATTCATTCATTAACATTATACAAATCTAATTTTACTTCAAGTGCACCTAAATATTTCTACCTCCCCACGTACATATTTTGTCATGGGTTTTATACATAAATTAATATATAATATTCATAATTAACATTACTAATAATCTAAATTTTAAAAACCAATACACATATTCATTAATAGTAATATATGTTGACACATATGACTTGTTGATTTATTTTTTGAAGGTCAATCCTTATGACCTCTATTTTTAACATCACCATGTTAGATCTTCATGAGAACAATTATCAATGATTATGATCCAAAAATATTTCATTGTCAGAAATCATTTATGACACATCATATTAATGTATCAATATCATTATACATATTCATTTGATAATATAAACATAGAATCTCCAGATTTACATTATAGTAGGGAACAATTGTACCCGTTCTATTTGAAAAATTATTCCTTATATATTATACAATTATTGTTAAATATATGAAAAATCACTATTTTATAAGAATAAATATGTTACGTTAATTGAAATTATAGAGTTTTCTGACTTTTAGTGATGAGTTTTGTATGGGGTCCCCCACCGGAGAGAGAATCATCACTGAATATCAGGGGATTGAAAAGTATAAGGTATGGTTATTTGATTTTACCCTATTTACCACACTCATAATATTGAAATTTTTAATTTATAATTAATTAAATGAATATTATATTGATATGTTATTCAAATATTATATTATATAAAGTTCAAATAATATAGATTATATGACCTTGTTACCACATAATTTTACTAATATGGATTTTCATTTTGGTGAAATCCAAGTTATAATTTTCAACTATGTGAAATACCATTTAAGAATCATATAAACTTAAATTAAAATTCATATAAACCAATCAAGATGCTAATTATTATGTTTTGAAATTAAACAATGTGTATAATAATCATTCAAATATGATGCATGTATTATAAGACATCATAGAGATTAGTTTGATTTATAAAAAAACATTCATTAATTTGAAATCAAAAATTACTAAATCATGATAAACAATTATAGATACATGTTCTACCTATATATAAAAATAAAATTTGAAATATAATACATGGAATTGACGATATCGTAGATAAAAAATTTAGGGGTTATTTTTTATTGAATTGAGATAATTTTATCTTTTAGATAAATAATGATCCAAACAAATATCACTAGATATATCTTTATGTGATGAAGCTAATATTATTTAAATGAATCTTTCAATATCTTTGGTTTTAGAAAATATTTAATGATAAATTATATGAAGTTTCAATTCTGGCTTCAATTTGGTAATCTGAAAATACGATTCTAAAAAAATAGAGAACATATTCTGGATTCTTAGACAACCAAGAACTAAAGGTGACACTTTTTTCAATGAAAACATTCTCTTTAAAAAAATATACAATGGATGATGTTTATTTGTAGTGGTGAGGTGAGGTAGAAATGATATAAATAGTACTAATTAACAATTGATTAGATGATATGTAATCATCCATAAATCCTTAGCATTATTTATAATGTTTTATTTTATGACATGGAATGGTATCTATGTGATCATCCAAGAAACATTATCAGGTGGTAACACATGTGGTCACATATTCATGTTAAGAGGAAAATGAATCAAGTAAATCTATAGAGGAAATTCCATCCCTTCAATAATTGCATGACCAAAAGGAAGTCACACTGGGTGCTTCACTGAGTGGGATGAAAGGCATGATGTATACATTTGGGGGGGGGTACCATTTGTAACTCATAGGTTATAAGAGAATGTAGGGTATATGTGGGTATGTATGGGTAAGGGGTTGTAAACATTGAGTTTTTTGTAAACTAGTATAGATAATATGATCCTAATACAATAATTTTTAGGTAAATGTTTAGGTGATTTTTTGTTGGATTAAGATATTATTATTGACAATAAATAAGCCAAAAATTATTAAAATAAATAGAGAAATTCATGGATAAATTTATGTCTTGGGTCAAAATTATTATGAATAAACATTATTAATTTAATTATTGAATGATCTAAGATCAATTTAAAAGAGTGAAAATGCTTAAAATGGGTTTTTTAGTTTATTTTGAAGAATTATATACAATATTATTAATAATTTATAATAATATTATTCAATGAGATGATGTGGAATGTTAACAATAAGAAATCAATGAGATAATATGGGAAGAAAATGAGGTACTTAATTGAAAATGTATTATGAATTATTCACTTAGGTAAGAGTGAAGTAATTTATATTGATGTTTTCAAAAGTTTTATGAAAAAATGCTATTGATGATACAAGAAAGTAATAATCAAATACATAAGTTATTTTACTAGGGAAAAATTGAAAAACCTTAAGTATGATATACATTAAAATATGGTTAAAATATAGCTACGTGATAGATTTATATAAATATAAATAATATTGAAAATAAATTAAAATATGAATATATTATTTTTTAACTTATGGGAATCAATGTATATTACACTAAGATTTATGATAAAATATTATGAAATTATGGAATTTAATTAATTCAGTGTGATGTAAATTTTTAATAAATCATAGAAATTAAATATTGGGTTTTAATTGTAAAAGCCCGATGGAATTATTTATTTACATAGAAATTTTAATGTATGGTCATTAAATTAAATAATATCATTTTATGATAATGGAGTTGATATTTCTTTTTGGTGTCATTACCCACAAAATGGAACTACATCTTATAATTATATATATTTTTGTTATATATTTTTTATTCATCATAATAATGGATCTATAAAACTATGATTAAAATTTTCTAGGATAAAAAATTATTTACCATGATAGGGTAAGAAGATAAAATTCAAAGGATACCCTCATAGGATGATTCCACTGTCACCCATAATTATATTGACTTAATTGGTTATTAAGAGTGTATAAAATTAAGAACTACTACCAATCCATTTTTTTTATTTTTTTTAGTTTCAAATGACACTTTTAAGGGTATGTGTGGGCCCAAACTATTACAACCAAGCAACACCATTAAAAGGTAGAAGACATTCCAATCAAGTCTCTTCGGAGATGCCTTTTCCAAGCACCTACATCAATAAAACAAACCTCCACCACCACATGGAAAGTTATCCCGTGAAAGGTTTCATAGGCCTGGAACCGATGGAAAGAGCTATACCCTCTCAAACGTCCAAATCTGAATGGTTATGCGCTGTTGGACACTTCTTGCTCTAATACCACATCTGAGGCAGATCCTCGTAGAATTACTGAAGACTTACACATAGAAAAACCATAACCAAATAACAAGGAGAAATAAAAAACTTTCACAAATTCAGAGAAAGGAAGCATAAAAACTTCACTTGGAACACTCTCTAACACGACTTCTCATGTAAATTTGATTCCCCGAGTCCTCAAGTGCCATCTTCTTGGCCCATCCCCTCGGGGAGAGGGGAGAAGAATTGGGAATATTCAAGCTAAGGTCACATAAAGGTGGACACACCTCGTTTCCAAAACTTGAATGATGAGTGGAAGAACCACTACCCAAGAGGGGTGAGGCATTGGGCGTTTCAATACCTGTAGTATATTCTATGTGATTTGGAGGGAAAGAAAGACTCCCTACTAGAGACCCAGCCTTCCCAGCTTGGGGGGAGCATTCCTTGCACATTTTTTCCCTCCTTCCATGATATTGAGTGAATCCATCCTCATCCACCACCACTTGTTTTCCCTTCTTCACAGGAGATCTACACATTTCCTTCTTTGCCAGAACCACAAAAGTAGGCACCAGAGAGGGGATTACCCGACCAATACCAGAACATAACTCGTGCATATCCCTGTTAGTAAATTATATACACACACATTCTTTTACTCTTGACCACCCACCCAAGAAGCATATCATCCATGAATGGTAGAGAAGAAATACACCACCCATGTGATTAAAATATTAATAAATGGGTCAAAATAAAGAAAAAATAAAAGGAAAATGACAATCAAGATTCAATATTTTACATTAAAAAATGGTTAAAATGTTGATGAAAAATCTCTGATATTAAAAATATAATAATGTAACATGATATTGATAAAATATTTTGGAACAAGTAAAAAGGTAAAATATATTAAAAGGAAAAATCCACTAAAAATTGGTGAAATATTCTCTTTGTAACACAAAATCCACCAGTGAATAAAGGCTCGGAAAATGGGCATGGTGGAGTTGAAATTGAAAAGATCACATGGATTATTTGGTCATGAATTTCGAAAAATGTCTAAAATACTTATCATACGTGAAAATGACTACCAAAATGGGTATGATAGACCAATTTTATCTATCTTGAATGAATAAACGGAGTACCATAGAGTTAGTATATTAATTCCATAGTAAAACCTCCCTCTTTAAATTTTAAACCTTATCCACAATAAAAATTAAGAGATAAAACCATGAAAAAGTCTATTTAATGGTCCATTTATTTCCTTGGAAATAATATTCTTAGGTATAACCCATGGAATTTATATAATTATCTATGTATAGGTGTACCAAAATAGAACCCCTAATGGAAAGAAGATCCTCATTGAGAAATTAGAAAATATAATTGAAAAAACCTAGATCCAGCATGGGATATATGTGTTTCCACTCTGTGTTTCCCTACATCTAATTCAAGATATAGTTGAATGGAAAATTTATAATTGTTAAATATAAATTTCTTAAACATGTAATCTCAACATACTAGTCCCCATGGGATAAAATTAAAAACAGGGTAGACAACTAGGAAGAGCTTCCCATGGTTCTTTATCCCAACATTGACACATATCTTCTCTCATCTTTAGTAAAAACATTTCTTCAACTTTCCATATTTTTTCCAAAAGCATCAATAAATATTTTATTTATAAAAAGTTATATGAAGACAAAAAAAATTAGTAATATGAAAGACGATTTTACATTAAAAAGTCTATGTAAAAGTACATATGAAAATGAGATATCAAATTCCCCCACAAAAAATGTAACACCATGTAATTTTATTTTATATTATATTAAATAAATAATATATTTTCAATAAAGTAAAAGACATGATAAAAATAAAAAACAAACCTTGATATACGTTAAAAATATTATTACTTACATTTGAATGTTATAACATAGTTATTGGATTGGAAGGTATGAATATAAGTAAAACAATTATGGTATATATATTCATATATATATGGTTTCATATTTAATATTTATTTATTATTTCTATGGTAATAAATTAATATCATTGGAATGATGAGAATTAAATTATATAAATTTGAAACTAATTATTATTTTAAAAGAATATTTTTCTATAGAAGTGAGTTTCTTTATATTTTATATATTTAATAAAGAAGATAAATTTATCATCTTTTGAGTAATAAATTTTTTTAGAATTTGTTTATACATGAAATTTAATTAATAATAAATCTTTCATTTAGATTCAATTATTTATAAATGTAGATAAAATCATTTGGTTTAAAAAGTGAAATAATTTTTGAAAATTATTTTTAAGTGCATATAGTATTGTAATGTAAATAAATTTATTTAGTCAATATTTATTAAATATATTGATGAAATTTATTCATAATATGTTTTTTAAAAATATTATATCTAATGGTTGTTACAATGAAATGAATACGAATAAAATCATTTTATGCTTTGAAAATACATTTAAAAAAAATGTTTTTATGTGTTTTGTGTGGGAATATTTATTTTTTTTGATACTTTTAGAAACTTTTTATTGATATAATTAACTTATTATTGGAATAAAACATTTAAAACTTATTTTTGGGTGATTTCTTTTGGGAGTAGGAATAAGTGATATTTTGGCTGAATAGTGAAAAATAACAATTTTACAAATATCATAATTTTTTGGTGAAATTATGATATATCCTTAAATTAATTATATATATTAAATTTTGGTTGAACAAATATGTATTTTAGGAGTCAATTCAGTCATTTCAATGGTTTATGTTCAATTTTAACACCCACTTTTGATTTTTTGGAACCTAAGTTATATTTTAATGTAAGAAAACTATTTTTTTATTTACATTATATAGTGTTTTTGGATAGTTCCATTTGGGTTTTTCATTATTATAATGAAAATTGAATTCATTAGTTATTATAATAATTCAAAAAAATATTGGATGCACCACTACTCATGAATCTTTTTTCCTAAATAAGTATAAATTCATTTTTAAACATAAAATTAATTTTTTTTCAAAAATGTTTTTTTTGTTTGGTGCACTTATATTATATTAACTCCTTACACCACTAGAAATTGAATCTTAAAAAATTTATTACATATATGTAATCTTCAAATTAAAAATATTAATATGTTGAATTATCGTTTTTTATATCCCGTAGTTATAGTGATAAAAGATTATCAGCATGGTAAGGGTAGAAAGGGTAATTTGGGGAGGGGGATAAAGTAAGGGATAATGATTCCTATAACATAAAAACATGTTTAATTTGAGTTCTTAGGTGTATTTAGAACATACTATGTCATGATTTTTTTTGTTTTTTCACTTTCCCATATGAATGTATTTTTTTATGTTATTAGTATTTACAAGAGTGACACTCCCCTCACTTATCAAGGGTACCCCTTCCCTCACTTCTAAAAACACATTGACCAATCTAGATGAACCAGAATATTCCCAAAAACCTCTATAACTCTCCAACACATACACTAGAATTCCCAATATCGCCAAAATACCAATCCAAAAAGGCCTATGTTTTATGTTGAAGGTATATATAAAAGGGGGAGGTTTATATCTTAAATAAATTATTTTATGTTTATTTCTTCTTATGAAACCTAAAAATATATTATAATAATTATAAAATATCGAAATAAGTATCAAAATTATACTAAAATGTTATTATTATTGATAAATGTTGTTTTACATCCTTTACTAATTATGTTAAATGAAAATGTTCCTCATCCATACATCATGACTGTCACCTTTATAATGTGAATTTTTTTCCTTTCCCATCACCTTATCACATGGATGGTTATGGAGACATAATTAATTAATTAATATATGATATTTATAACTTAATTATGATTCTTTGAATATAATATATTATATACCTTCATAAAATTCTATCTAAAAAATGATACCATCACTCATGCATACTTGTGGAAAACCACATCCATGAATCTATGTGATTCATTTTTAGGTATTCCATATATTTATGGTAATAAGGAATGATTTGATAAATAAAATTGTCATTTATATGATTATAATTACTTAACTCAAAACCATAATATATTAATTTCTTTTTCCCCATTAGAAAAAATAAAATTTTGTTCATGTGTATGCACAAAATACCATTTTATGAAAAATATATATAGAAATTTTCTAATCATTTAATGCCTTGTAGACATTCATTAAATGTTTTTAGATAGTTTTAAACATTGCATAATATATTTAAATAATATGTAAAAGTTTTACATAAAAGTTTTCAGCCGCATTTCCAACATAATGATTTTGAACCAACATAATGTCTTCCAAATCATAGAAATACTATTGGAAACCCCTTTAAAATGTTTATATATGGACTCTATTAATTCCGACTAACATTTATACTTGAAAATTCGTTCATTTTCTCAATATATGATTTCCATATCTGAAGAATACTTAAATACTAAGGATTAAACAAAAAAAAACAATGATAGAAATACCTAGAAAAAGACAACATCATATAACCTCCCCACCAAATAAAATTGCATCCTCGAGTTACTACTAGAATCACTATAAAGTCATGTAAAATAAGTTTGGCCACTATTATTTCATATCAAAATCTATCTGATAGGTCTCTTCCTAGAGATTCCCATTCTACTATTTACTAGAACCAATTGAATCACATGTTCCTAGAGATTATTCTCACAACAAACCACTATTCTTATTGGATTCTTCTCAAAAGAAAAATCAACAAAAATATTGATATCCCAAATGTACACTACATGATAAGGGTATATATAATATCTCAAATGTTGCAGCACATGAATCATTTCATTCTTGGAACGGTAGTGTTGTGGAATGGTTAATCAATATGCCACTATACCAAACCTATCCACTATCTCAAATGACACAACTAGCATGGGGGGAAGCATTCCCAATTATTTGATTATATATTTCCCTAACTGAGGATACACCCAAAGGAAAAAAATATGATAAACGTTAAACTCCACGGGACATATATAATGTTAAAAATATGATTTATTTATTCCTTATGTAGTCTCCAACCACTACATTGCCAAAAGAACCTTCCTCCTTGTCTCCTGAGAGAGACTAGGACCAACAAGTGTGGAATCACCTACCTCCAATGAATAAAAAGAATAACAACATATAATTCCATAAAAATAATTTAATGGTATAATCTAGATTGATGATTGTAAGTAGTTATTATATACGAACTCCACAAGTGCCATATGCTAATCCCTTGAACCACAAAAATCCAAAACAGAGGTTCATAACACATACTCTAGAACCTAAATATTACAATCATTATTCTAAGGATAATAAGACATGATCAATAAAACATATGATCCCAGATCATTTTGGAGTCCCCATAGAAATCATGATGTGAAATGATGATTCCTATTAAAAATTCTACTTCTAAGAACACCATGTTGCCAAAATATCTTTCCCACATAAAGACTATCAAAAAATAAATTGTGAAGGTATCCCTAATTAGAAAGATGTGGGATAAATTTTTCAATATTTGAATAATCACACATATAGAATCATTCATTTGGTTTGTCAAGTGTAATTCTATGAAAAAATTTATGGTGACATAATCCCATTTCCAATCTATAATGGGAAAAGGCTTCAAAAGCCCAACTAGCCTCTTTTGATCAGTCTTCACCTTTAGAGAAGTGAATCTTCTTTCCACAAAGACTAAAATATCCTTATTAATTCATGAATCAAAATACTATCTATAGTGATCATGATACATATTTTTTCAAAATATGACGTACTACCTATCTAGAAACATGAAACACTCTCTTGAACTCCTTGGGAAAGCCCATGGGAACCAATAATCGGCTAGAAGAAAGATGAGAATTTTCATTGACATTAGACTATTATGATGGTGACATCACACCATATAAGATTCTATTATATCTACACCCTCTAGATTTGATAACTATTCAATCATGATCTAATCCAAAAGAAATTGTATAACAAATGTTGTTGTCATAGACATGCTTCCTTGAGACTCCTAAACGTCTAGATACTAGTCTATAAAGAGTGTCACGATATTCCCTTGATCTCAAGACTCTCTAACTGCCTCTTTCATCATCTTTTGGATAAAATAATCAAAAACAATTTTTCTTTTTTTATGGTGTATAATCCAACTCAATGTCAAAATACTCTTGGTACTCGGCCCATCTTTTCTCCATAAGGTTTAATTCCATCATATAAAATATGTACATGAGGCTCATGTGGTATGATAATACCACACACCTCTCAACCATGAGATAATGTCTCCAACATTCTAGGGAATGTACAACTGCTTCTAACTCCAAATCATAAATATGGTAATTCGTCTAATGTTGTCCCAACTGTCTGGACCCATAATAAACAAATCAATAATCCTACATCAGGACTACTTCATGTCCAACTCTAAATGCATCACAGTACACTTTTTATGATTTACCCAGTATAATTAAAATGAGGATATGTGTTGATTTCAGCCCACTCTTCAGCTACTGAGAATATCTCTCACATCCATCTCACCAAAAAAACATATCTCCTTTCATGGTCAAACCTCAAATTGGTGCTACCATATGAGAGATATCCTAGATAAAGAACTAATAATAACATGATAAACTCATAATGATATGAATATATAATACATTATTGGGCTGATGCCAAAATATAATGACCGTAACAATCTATGGGTCCACTATCACTACGACCTTTCAGATGTCATGTCCCAACAAGTGAACGTTACCATTCCAAAAAATGCATTTCATTTTCATTGCATAATGGACTTTATCTCTAAATGTACTCAAGATGATATGAAGATATTAGGAGTGGTCGTCTACTCATTGGGATTAATCTATGATTTCATAAAAAACAAATATCGATACATGAAAGGATTAAATATCCATTTCATTAAGGTCATGAATATTTCCAGTGCACTAGTTAACCCCAATGACATCACTATGAATTCATATAATACATACAACATTCTAATAGCAATCCAATTTATGTTTAATTATATCAGACTCAACTGATGGTATCCTAATCTCAAATTGATCATGGAGAAAATAGAAGAACCTATCAACTAATCAAAGAGATCATTTCTACACTGATAAGGATACTAGTTTTTTGACAATCATATGATCCCATCTATGATAATCCAATCATAAGCACAATAACCCATAATCTTGAAAAACATAAACTAGAGAAAAACATGGAGACACACTGGGCTATATGAAAACCATAGCTTCAAGATAATCCAACTAAACCATCAACACTTTATGTTATGTTGATTACATTATATATTTAAAAATATAAACCACCTCTACTCCTAGAACCAACATGATCAGGAACTAAATCCCTCACTCATCAAGTAAGAAATTGAACTTTTCATGGATTGCTTCATAGAAATAATATAACACTAAAGAGAATAATCTTTCTTTATTCTAGCATCATCTAGAGAAGGATGAAAATATGATACATGGTTCAATCCATTTTTTTACTGAATTAGTTCAGCATTACCATATTTCAGATCCCACTCATTATTGTGTGAATATATGTGTCTTTATTGATATATAATGAATACTATCCTCTAGTAATAGTCGATATGATCAAGTTATAGAATAAGTCAATACATACCTCAAATCCAATTGAAACCTATCATTTCAAGATCAAACGGTGATTAAAAGAAACAATAACAGCCAATCTCTATCTAACACAAATTTCAACATTGTACATTCTATGAATAAAATCCCAATGGTGTATCCATGCCCAAACACCATTAATTATTTCCACATCATTGTCTGAAATGTTTAAAAAATGTTCTGATAAAAAGTAGTATGATCCCCTCTATTAATAAAAATTAGAAAGGGTAGATGATATAAGAATATTACCTCTAATAATATAAGTTCATGAATCAACAATAGACAACTAATTATATGTAGCATACAGTTGACTAGTATATCTACTCTTGGATCTATCCTGAATTCCAAGAGATCTTCCTACAGTCTGGAACATCCATTCCTGCATCGGGTTACCAAAACCCATGCCTCGACCAGAACATCCTATGGAACTATAAATAACTGACAACTAATGACTATTTGAGTCCTTACTAGACTTTTGCACCTATCCTAATACCATTCCAATTATTTTCTGTTGTATTCCCCTAAAAATCCTCTATAGAAGTACCATTATTCTACAAGAAAATGAATCCAAACTAGGTTATGGGCACAAAATATTATTGTGTACCATATTTTGAAACTAATAAAAATACAATGGAACATGATCTAGAGAAGTATTCCAATTTCCAGGTCTTCTCTATTTGTTGTTTACTTGGTGAAAACTATCATAATAGTGCATCTGGCACAAGAAAAATAACTCCAAATTCACCATACTAGAACAGAATAGTCGATGCTTGGGACCTGACTCTAATTCCATTCCCTGATTTGGGATCGATTAATCACATCCCAGAAACAAATCATATGGTAAATTTTCCCCTAATACATGAAATTGTAGGGAATACCATCCTAAAAAATTTTCTACATAGATATTTCATCAGTAGCTAATGATGGAGAAAATCACTATAGGTAAGTGAAACCATTAACATAGTCTAGAAGTAACATACCCTTTTGTTTTTTTTGTTTAAACTCTATATCCCAGTCATCTCTTAGTGTATCAATATGTAAATGGATCATGAACATTATCTTGAAGTCCATCCATGGTAGCTACTCTTACTGCCCAGCCTGATCTAGAATGTGTAACCGATACTTGGTGGTTCCATGGAGAATAAATGTAGAAAGTTTCACACTCGTATATTTTGTAGTATAAAAATGAATAAAGAACATATGTACACACTTGATCCAAAAAAAAATATTCCTGGGGTCCTGCCTCTATTGTGAACATATGAGGATGTTGCAGTTTGAACACTCTGGTAAGCTTAAACATTGAAGTAATGCTTCAAATAATATCCCATTACAAGGATCACATGACCCTCAAGAATATGTCATGATGCGGACAATCAATATGATCCTTAAAAGATACTGTTATCTTCCATCTAGATTCATTATGAGAATTCATATTTCTACTCCCCAAACGCTCAACTCGATGAAGAAGAAGAGAAATTTTTTCTACCAGAAAAACACAGTCCTTAGAAAACTGGCTATAACAATAAGGTCAACCAAAACAATTGACAATAACAGATAACCAATGACTCATGGTCTCTCTAAACATGTTTTAAAAGTGATTTAGAATGTTATAGTAGTTATCTTCATTACATTGGTGAGATATAGAAAGTATTTTATATCACTGTTCATACAGGAATGTATATATCATCTATAATTAATATTTCCCTTTCATGAATAATGCATGTCAATACATATCCATATTTTTCTAGCATAATTAATTCATACTCATTTATTTCCATACTGAGAAGAAAGTAGAAATCTAGAGAACCAATAACATCAATAAATAATAACCTCCCACAACATGTGAATCACCTTGGGTAGAATAACATCATCTATAACAATAAAAATGTATAAACAAAAGTCCATTAATATGAACTCATATTTTCTCTAATACATGAGCCATCTACTCCCATTCATAATCTGATTACCAAGTCTGGATACCTCCAAATATCCTTTATAACTTTCATAAATAGTAAATAAATAGAAATGAAACATTGTGTGCCCTCATACCACTCTTCCGCATCCCCAGATATGGAAGTCTCACACATAGCCATAGAGGGGTTGTCATAAGAACAAAAGTATTCCTCCATATATTCCAAAAGCGTAAAAATTATAGTTGGGGTGTGATAAGTATATTAGATATATTATAACTTATGTTTATAGAGTTATAAAACAACATAATAATAATATACAAAAAAACTACGTTTCAAAAATAATGGAAATAATACAATATACCAGAAAAATAATATAATAATAAATGAAAAACCATTAATATAATAATTAATAATGGAATAAAATAATGTTGTGTAGGAATGTAACAAAATTTAAAACTCGAAGTAAAACATTAAAATAATTAGCTAACACAAATAAACACAAAATATGCAGTTCTTGAAACCCATGGCCGCCCCATCTTCAAACCCCAACCCATCAAGTAAGAAAAAATCAACAACATGGTCCCTTTACCTTCTACAAATATGAGTCTATGTAATCTACTAAGATACCAAATGGAGGAATTATTAGGGTGTCATTTTAACTCAGTAGGTTGACATCACTGTGTATAAACATAACCCGTCTGATAATATGTTCAAGAAAATATTAAAATAAAAAGGTTAATTAATTAATTAAAAAATCTAATTTATACCACATCAACCTTCTCTATAGCTATGATAAAATATCTATGAGAAAGTATAAAATCCATTCAGACCACAACCTTATACCCAAACAATCTACTTCAATACCATTCTGTTATGTTAATGAGCATGCCACACAACAATGCCCACCATAACCATATATCCATGGTATAAATCGCTAAAATCTGGGATAATATGTAATGACATAGATTTATGTCGAGGGAATTTCAATTATTATAATAATTTCATATAGTATAAATCACCTAAAATCACTTAGAGATCCATAATGAAATTTATAAATGTTTAATGAATTAATTATGAAGCATTTCTAGATGTTTAGGAACCAATACCAATGAAATAGTAACTTTCCCTTAGGAATTGTAATATGAACATTATAAATAGAAAAATGTTCAAATGAATAGTATTCTCAACCATGAATGATCAAATAAAATGTATAAATCTTAAAAAATTATATTATTATATAATTATATAAGAGTATAATAAACTTAATATTTTAAAAAATATTTATAAAGAATTGGTATTTTTGTATGTATTAAAAATTTAATTACAATTTTATAATTAATAAAATTATTTAAAATAAAATTTCTTTGCATAAAATTTATTCAAAAAAAAATATTTTGTATCTTATTATTTTAATATAATTTTAGGATATGTTATGTTATATTTTAAATTGTTATAAAATTAGTTAACATTTTAAAATATGTAATTTTTGTGTAAATGATGATTTTAATTAAAAATTAAATTTTGAATATTTATAATTTTTTTTCATAAAATGGAGTTCATTTTATAATTCTACAAATTAAAAATGGTTAGGGTTAATTTATTTATCTGTTTGAAATACATGAATTTTTGGTTAATAGTAAAATACAGTAATTTACGGTATAAAAAAATTATAAATTATATACACTATTCCTTAAGTCTAAAAATTCATTAGAACCATAGTATAATAAATAACTTCATTATTTTAATATATTTTGTGATAATGCTGAATCTATTTCTAGTCTTGAGGGAAAATAATAAACTAAGGAATAAAATAATGAAAAAAACCCCTCTCATCGATTATAAATACCACCCCTAACAAGCTCTTCTCCTCATAGCTTCCAAGATTTGAGCCTTGTACAATTTCAGGACAATCCTCTTCCCCATCTCCTCCCCAACATCCTATAGCCGTTTTTCTAAAAAATGACTGAAACCAATCCTCTTATGGAGGATCTGACAAAGGATAATTCCACAGGTAAAAATCCACTTTCTTATCTTTTATTTTATTTTTAATATCTTTTATAGTCTTATCCTTCCATCACCCCCTTATCCAGGGAGGCATGATAACTACAATATAAATTATATATTGAAATTATATCTTGTTAATGGAAGATACTTAATCAAACGCCTTTATCTCTCTCTATCTCATTTATTCTATAAATGAAAACATCGCCCATGACTTATCAATTTACCGACATCCTGGACAATGGTTTTTCATTTTCAATTAACACCTTCCAGGATAGTCATACAACTATTATTATGATTAAATAAAATTATAATATATATATTACAACCTATGTAATGTTATTTAAATATTATATAATAATGAATTTAATTTATAAAACTAAACTAGTTTTTATGATAGAAAACACACCAAAATAATATAAACAGTTATCACTAAGGTCTTATATAATGATTCATCATCACCATAAAAATTAAAAGTAATTATATTAAATTTTAATGTTTTTAAAGTTAATTAATAACATATAACATCAATTCTAAATATCTATTCCCATTTGACAAGAACCTTCATACTCATATACAGGGAAACTAATCCTGGAAACCTAGGAAATGAATGCTCTTGAATGATAAAATTGTATATTACAATTCATAAAAAGGAACATGAATGAAATTAATGATATTATAAAAAATAAAATACATGTATTAAAGGTTCTAAATTACATTATTAATAAATTTAACTTAATTATTAAGGTCTTTATTGACATGTTTTGAACACTTTCAGACGTAAGGTATGGGTTTCTACCCAAACCTCCATTTCCATTCGGGATAGACATTATCTATATTAAAAAAATTAATTATCCATTATTTTTATATAATTATTATAAAATATTTTTAAATTTCCAAAACTCATATTTCTATATCATTACTTCATTATTTTAAGTGTAAATACATGTTTTATAGGGTTCCCTTTTCAATTTTTTCTGATAAACAAACCTGATTAAATGAAACTACCTAACATTTTACCCATTTTCAGGCATCATTCATAATATATTTTGAGACACCTTATTTTATATAGAATTGGAAAAAATTCATCAAAAACTATATGTCTTCATTACATGTATTATACAAATCATTACATCCAATAAAAATTATTTTTCCAAAATAACGCTACATTACAAAGTAAAAAAGGGTGATTCTCTCAAGAATTCATCAATGATTTTCTTTGAGTACTTAGATATATTTAACAACCATTTGTTGAATCATATAATCAATTGGGAATAATTTATTCCAATTATCATATTATTTATTTTATTTAATGGATTATGAAGAGTTTGACTGTGGATGTTCTATATTACTAACATTCACTAAACTACCGAGAATGGATATTTATTATGCATATATATTTGGAAAATTTACATACATATCACATGTATAAATTTTGTATAATTAATACCATTAATATTAGGAATTAATTGGACATATTAAGTAATGTGTGGGGCCCAATATACCCCCTCAATGCATTGTTAGGTCTCTTGAGACAAAATTGAAATGAATATTGGAAGAGGCACAAACCATTTATTTTTAGCTATCTTGGTTGAGGCCTCGATAGTATGTTTATTACATTTGATATATAGATTACCTAATTATTATTTATAATATATTATCCATGTGAATATTAGACAAGTATAATAACCCTGGTTAATCTTATTTCTCAAGTTATTTTTCATATGGAATTATTTATTCTACTTTTATTCTTTACAAATTATGATCATGTTTTTATTATAATGGCAGGTGTAATTAGCCCTTCACCATGCCTTATTGTTTATATTAGCTTAAGATTTTTTACATACCCTTACTGAGCATATGAGATCATTGGTTTCAAATGTTTTATTTTTTCATAGGATGCAAACATGTATATTATGAATGAATTACTGATATAATCTAAGAGTTATCGATGTTACTAATAAAGTTGATATTTTTTTCACTTTCAAGTTGTACTGTAAAAATTGGGTTTGTATCTGGTCTTCCAAAAAAAATAAACTATTTGTTTCTTTAGGATATGAATTCCTTTTTTATTATACAAATGAAATAAATCAAGGCATCGACTATGGGAAACTAGGGTCTTGGTCTTAAAAGTATGTATCAAAGAATGTTTAATAGAATTCATGGAAACTAAATTTACAAAACAATGATTATGGAGAAAAACACTATGATAGACTTTGAGGATAATCATATAAGCACATATTGGAATATTGGTAGGTTATATATTATGTGGGTATTCTTAGAAATATATCCATGTCTGGATACTACAAGTGGACATAGTTCTATAATAGATATACATAGGGGTAAATAATCTGACAAGGTATCTTGAGCCTATCTCATGGCTACCTGGTATACTAAAACAAGAATTATTGTACACTTAGTTTGACACTTTCGAGGGATATTCTTAGGAAAATTACTTTTTTTTACAAAGAAATTTGATGGATAAACAGGTAAATCTGTTTCCAAATAAACCATTTTTATGATTATGAGATTAGCTATGCATATTATTTCAATTTATGTTCTATTTTTTTCATGTTTAAGTTTGTGTATTATGATTAAAATCATAATTTACTATATTCAATTATTTAGAAATGTGTCATTATGAATGGATTGGAAACTGTATCAACACATGTATTTCACATTGGTATTTCCCTCTTATACAAGATAATGATATTGGTCCTAGAACTACAACTAGTGTTGAGAATAATATAACTATACTGGGAGAGCTGACTCACATAATGTACAATAACCTTACCCATATGGGGAATCCTGACCCACAATATGGAGGAGAAAAATTAGACCTCTTTATGCAAAAATAGCATCTATCATTCCCAAGGACTACAAAACTATTTTTAGTAGAGTAGTGGAGAAGTTCCTTAGAAAATATATATCTTATATTGAGTAGTAATGAAAGGGATAAGGTTATCATGGATTTTTTCTTCCCTCAAGAGATTCTAATCATTAGTGGTTGCAGATTCGAACCCAAAAGAGAAAGAATAAATTGTAAATATCGAATGGAAATATATTAATGAAATTTTTCATAAAAAATATTTTCCTCATGAACATCATATAGATATGGAATGGTAATTCTTGTTTTAGAAATTTAAAGTTGATGAAAATTTCATGATGTGTGGAGCTAATTTTACAAGGTTAGAAAGGTGTTCCATATAATACATATGTAAACCATGGAGAAATATTCATATATTCATTTATTTTTTAAAATCATTCATATGAAAGGAACAGGTCCCCCAAAATTTACCTCTATACTATGATATATCTGCATGTGCTATTAAGAATGAGAAAGAATTATATAAGACATATGAATTTGAGGAAATAAAGATAAAAATACGGTGGGAGAGGAAATAATGGATAATGGAAATAATAAAAAATGTAATTTTCTAATGTGTGATACTTGTGGAAGGGAAAACCATAGTATTTACTTTAAAGAAAAATGAGTCTTTCCCAAGTGTGGACAGAATGGCCACTATGCCTTTGATTTTAAGGGAACAAAAAAATATACCCATGTTCAATGAAATAATTTTAGGGAGATGGGACAATATGAAAATGATACTCCTAAGAGTCATGGAAGCCTTTCCTAGAACAGGGAAAGGGAGAAAGACCAAGCTAATGTGATCACAATTATAGAGGTTGACATTTCTAATGATGTGGTGTAATGTACATTAATTTATATATTCTCAGTTTTCTAGGAAAATTATAAATTTCCCAATTTTATTTAACAATGTAGTTTTCAGTCAAAACTCATAAGGAAAGTATCATTGCAAAAGTGATTTTTCGGCCTGTCAAGTATATGAAAGATAAATGTGATTTGGCTGAAAAACATATTATCATTCATATGGTTTATTTTTAAATAACCCTTGTTTTGGATTTGTTTTCAAAATATGATACGTAAATATATTCTAAGAAGTAAGAAGATATAATTTGTGAGGAAGATGTAGAATCCATTTTCATTTGAGAAGAATCTTCATCATATGGTTCTCATCTCGATCTACCTCTATTAGATCTTTTAATTGAAATTATTGTGGGTGGGGGAGATAAATTATCATCAATAAATATGGAAATAAATCATCAATATGAGGAATTACCTATTTTATAATAATACATTGATATATTTCTATAGGATTTACCTAGATATCTAAGTGGGAAATTGAGTTTTCTATCGATTTAATCCTTGATGAAAGGACAATATCAATGATTCCTTATTGAATAACCATTGTTGAATTAGTATAATAGAGGAAAAAATTAGAGTAGTTGTGTAATAAGGAATTTATTCTCCAAATTGATTCTACTTGGGGTGCCCCTATTCTATTGATTATGAAAAAATATGGATCCAAGATGCTCTGTATTGACTATAAACACCCAAATGATATTACGAGAAAGAAAAATTATCCCTTGCCTAATATTGATTATTTATTTAATCAACTAAACAGATCCCAATATGTTTAGAAGATTTAAATTCAATAAATATGTCATCAATTATTTGTAAATAAGGACAATATTCTAAATACATCATTTTGAACAAGGAACGGAAATTATGAGTATACAATAATTCCATTTGGACTAAATAATTAACCCTATATTTTCATGGATCCAATTTAAAGAGTGTTCCGATAATATCTTCATTATTATTTTTGATATTTATTTATGATATCATGATATATTCTAGAAAAAATGAGAACTATGAGAACCACTTGTGGGTTATTCTCGAGACTCTTAGAATGAAATACTTATATAAGAAGTTTAGTAATTGAAAATTCTATCTTAAAACATTTTATTCTCTTCAACATACTATCTTCATGGAAGGAATCTCATTTGATCTTATTGAAGAAAAACATCAGTGAGTAATATCCAAAACCAATTAACATAACCGAGGTGCACAATTTTATTGGTTTACAAGGTTATTATTATAATTATGTTCAAAAAATTTCTTGATTAGATAACATGTTAACCAAGATTACTCATAAAAAAGGTTAAGTTTATTTGAAAATTGAATTTGAATACTTCTTTTAAGAATTGAATAATAGATTAGTGAATTTTTCAATATTAACACTACCATTGAGAAATAGTGGGTTTGTGATTTATAGCGATGGACCAAAGAAAGGACATAATTGTGTCCTTAAATAGAATGTTAGAGTTATTACCTATGTATCATTGAATTGAAAAACTCATGAACAAAATTATTAATGTATGATCTTAATTTAGAAGTTGTAACCTTTTTTCTAAAAATTTTGGGACACTACAACTATAGTGAATGATTTGAGATATATACAGATCAAAAGAGTTTGAAATAATATTATCACAGAAAGAACTCAACAAAAGGAAAAGTTTATGGATCGAGGTTTTCATGGAATATGATTTCTCAGTTCACTAATACCCAGGGAATGTGAATAATTTTGCAGAGGCATTGAGTAGTCATGGAGCTATGAACAAAATGAGGACTAAAAAGGATCATGTGTACATGGATATAGAAAACAAAGATATATGAGGATGTAATTCTAAATGATTAATATTTATTAGTCTCATGATGAGAATATTCAAAAGAAAATTAAGGCTCTGAATAATTGGAACTTGTTAGAATTCCAATATGAGGATGTAATTCTAAAATTTGGGATGACAGTTTGTGTTAACTCTATTACTGGGATAAAAAATGGATTCTATACATGATTTCTATACCATAACTATTTCTATACACCATGGTAAAACTATGATATATAGGTAATGTATGGAACATGTCTGGTGGGATAATATGAATTATGAAATTGATGATTATGTATCAAGATGTTTAGTCTGTCAAAAGGTGAAGGCTGGAAGAAAACATCATTCAGGAGTCATGCATCTTCTGCACATTACTTTATGGAAAAAGGATGAAATTATAATTTTTTTATCCGTGGATTACCATAGAATCAAAGAAAGGGTGATGCAATATGGGTAATTCATGATTTACTTACAAAATCTACACATTTCCTCAGTACAAGGAATGATTTTTCACTCGAGCACCTTGTGTGACTCTATATAAACGAATGTGTATGAAATCATGGAAAACCTATTTCAATTGTGTCTAATCATGAACCATGATTTACAACAAAATCTAAGAAAATTATTCAATAATATTTGGATACTATCATTTATTTTGGAATTTCATATCACACAAAAATTGATGGGCACTCCGAAAAGACCATTAAAACATTAGAATACATGGTGAAATAATGTCCACATGACTTTGAAGGTATGTAGGATTAGTATTTTCCTTTTGAATAGTTTTTATACAATATTAGTTTCTATTAAAGCATTCAAATGACATAATTTGAATAATTTCCTAGAAACATATGTCATAAACCAACTTGTTACAATGAAATTGGTAAAAGGACACTTATAGTACCTAAGCTTGTGGGGAAAACATAGTAAACTGGAAATACTATTCAAATCCATATCAATGAAGTTCAAAGTCAAAAATATATCCATGTAGATAATTGAAGAAATGATTTTGAATTTCAAGGGGGAGATCATGTTATCTTGAAAGTAACACTATAGAAGGGTGTTATATGAATTCAAATTAACGGAACACTAATACCTAGGTACATTGGTCCTTTTGAAATCCTATAGAGAGTTGGAGTTGCACCTTATCCTTATGATATCCCTTCTAGCCTTTCTAAATGCACAATGCATTCCACATCTCATTGTTAAAGAATTACACGATAGATCCAACACATGTCCTCACTTATGAAGGAATATATTTGGAACCTGATTTTTTATACTCTGAATAGCCTATTATGATTATTTTAACTATGTAATAGGTGTTCTGGTATTAGGTGACTTATCTGGTAAAAGTAATTTGGAAAAATCATTAAATGGAAGAGGTGATATGGGCATCTGAGGAGGTTATAATGAACAACTTCCAAAATCTTTTTTTAGGTGACACACAAGAAAATTTGAGGATGAAATTTTTGTAGGATGGGATAATGTAACTACCCAAAATTATATCAAAGAAATTTCCCTTCTTATAATTATTTAATGTAGTATAAATCATATAAAAACACTTATATATCCCTAAAAAATTATTATTGAATAATTAATGAATTAAGAGGTCTTTCAATAAGTTAAGGAACCTATAATAATGATGTAGTAACATTCCCTTAGAAATAGAAATATAAACCTTATGAATGACGAACTCGACAAATGTATCGTAACCTCACTCATGAAATTATAAATATTATTTAGGCATCTTATAAATGGATGTATGATATGATTATATCATATAATAATTAATTAAATATATTAAAAATTATTTATTAAGGGTTGGTTTTTATATAAGCCATAAATATTTAACTACCATTGTGCAGTTAATAAAATGATTTAAAAGAAATTTTTTTTATAAAATTTATTCAAATATTAATATTCTTTTGTATTCTGATTTTATTATCATTTTATGGTACCTTCATAAAATTTTCTATGTGTTATAGAATCGGCTATAATTGAAAAATCAGTACTTTTTTGAGAAATTGATGATTTTATTTAAAAATTAAATTTAGCATATTTGGAAAAAAAATTTCATTAAATGGTGTTAATTTTTTAATTCTAAACATTGTGAAATTGTTAGGGTGATTTTTTTAATTTTTATAAATTACATGTATTTTGGGAGAATAGTAAACTATGGTAATTTACTATATAAATAAATTATAAGTTAAATACACTATTCCTTGAGTCATCGATGACTTAATAACCATAATATCTAACATATGATAATTATTTTTATATATTTTGTGATAATTATAAATCTATTCATATTCATGAGGAAAAATAATAATCTAATGAATAAATTAATGAGAAAACACCTCTCTCTCCAACTATAAATAGAACCCCTCACTACCTCTTCTCCTTAGACCTTCTAAGCTGCGAACCTTGTCCAATTTTTTCCCAATAATATTCCCAAGACTGTCACCAACATTCATAATCCTTTTGTATCATGAAAATTCGAAATTAAATAACTTTTAAGAGGTTCTTAAGGAAGATAATTAAAGAGGAAAAAATATAATCTAATTTTATTTATTTTATTTTAAATTTCTATTATATTTTTTCTCTCCTTCACCTACTTTAACACCGTGAGATATTTTGAATTATTTATTTTTCAAATTATTTTATCTTTTTGATATTTTTCATTTCACATGACATTGTAAATAGTTATTTATAAAAATATATTAATACACTAAGTAAAACATTCCATTCATAATTAACAAACTTGGCATACACAACATATAATACCGAATTTTATTTCTCTACCAACCACACCAACTTGGCTTACCTTACATGCAAAAATGAGTTTCTTCATAGAATCATTTTATTATTATTCATTAAAATGATATAAGTAGAACCTATCCATTAATCTCAATGATATGAATATTAACAACTGCCTTTTAAATTTTGTTAATAATTCTTTTATGAATAAAAAATATTGATAACGAAATATTTAATTTTTGGTAATGTCCGTATATGATTAAAAATACTATGAACTCCCCTTCATATACTTATATGAAAAATGTAAAATTAATATTAGAAACAAATTAAAATTTAATGTCATAAAATAAACATCATTTTTGAAATTAGAATTCCAAAACTAGGTTATGCTGAATTTTTGGGATTTTTTTGAGAAACTTATTTTTTTTAGGAAAAGTAAAAAATACATATTTTAATTAAAAACTGCCTTTTATTTTAAATAATTATTAATGTTAAAAAAATTTATAAAATTTTTAAAGTCACATTATATCAATTTTGTATATATTAATAAAATTTATGTCATTTGAATCAATTTCACTTTGAAATTGAATATAAAAATGTAAACAACTTTTGAACTTATTTCTACATTAAAAACCTAAAATGTCGTCCCATCTAATGGATTAGAATTAATAAAAATTTCTCCACCTATGTGAATTGAATTTTTAATAAAATACTTAAACTATTTTAATTATTATAATATTTAGTGTTTAATGATATCAAATTAACATTTTACCAAAAAAATTAGTAAAGTCATTAAAATAAATCATAGCGATTAAAGTCAAATTAAGATTAATTATTGATTATACCTTCATCATAGGGGACAAAATGATCTAGAGACAAATATAAAACCATTTTATGGATATATTTCAGCCATACACCATCCGCTATTGATTTATTTTGGTTTTCTATTAACTTAGTTATGAACATGCGTACACCAAATTGTTTTTCAAAAATCCCATCAGTGTCCTTTTCCTTCCATATAAAATGGACACCACCTTTCCCACATCCTAAAACTCTCAAACCTCTTATGTTCATCAAATATATGACCAATACAATTCCCAAAAGTCCCTCATTTCCTCCTATATTTATTCTCTTGGGAAGAAATCAATCCATGGAAACCTTTTGGCACAAACCAACAAGATTTACCTAATTAAGAGGTAATGTCTTTTATCAAGATCTTTTAATTTATTCTCATTATCAAACACCTCCAATATATTTCTTTGAGGGATTTATATTAACACTAGTATCATAATTATACTACCATGTTTTTAGGAAAAGGGTTCTATTTACACTTACACACAACTCTATCTAATGGGTAACGAACATACAGTTTACATGTACGACGGACAGCTGCCTCACTAAATGTTGATTGTTAAATTTCTATTACTGCCTCTCGGGGTAGACATTATGTTGGAGACTATATTTACATATGTTATATATTAAATTTATTATTTATTAATGATATTTTATTCCTTTATAAAATTCATATTTTTTTCTCTTAATTTGGTGTTAACATGATATTTTTGTTTGAGGAAGTGTAGTATGACACCTTCTCCAAGCAATGTGATTTGTTCACACTCTTCATTGAATGAATTAATAATGGGTTTAGTGAAATTATATTATATATTATATATATTATATAATAAATAGTTTTTTATTATGATATATATATAGATATACATATTTCTTTTACCTTCTTACTTTCAACACAATAATAAAAACAGAAATTGTATTCTTGCTAACGTACGACACACCATCTCCATGAATGATGAATTAAATTTCATACTTATACAATCTATTGATTATTATAATACAAATATAATTTATATATATGATATATATATATATGATATTTAAAATCTCTAAATCATGTTATAAGTACACAGACCAAATATATAACAATTTAATACACATACAATGAATAAAAAGAATTTTAACAGAAGTGAAACCTTAAAATATGATTGTTAACATGTCAGTAATATAATGATGTAATGAAACCATATATTGTATTAGATATAATAATATAGTTATATAAAATATTTATATTTATTATACATGTGGTTTGAACGAGTATGACGAGAGTCAAGACACAAGATAAGGGGATTTCGTCACACTTTTTATTTCCATGAGATACTTTCTATGTTCTTTACTCTTTCCAATTAAAAAATAACCTAGATTTTATTCTTCATTTATTATAACTAAATTTATGAGAATTCAAATATATTATTTTTGATCTTTCATTCATGGAATTTAATCTTAAAAATTTATCAAATTGGTGAAATAATGTTGTCTGAATTTGACTTCTTTGAAACTCATGTTTTGTTATGCAACAAAATTCTATTTCCAGGTGTATGACTTACAGTTTACATGTTATATCATGAATTTCCTTATTTTTATGATATTTTATGATTAGTTTAATTTCAATTTTTTCTTGGAGTGTATGATCCCATGTTATATATTTATAAGAGTTTATTGAGACATTCTCATTACTTTTCAAGATTATTTATGTTTAAGATTCCTTCGATGAAATATTATGAACCATATCTCAAGAAAATTAATTAATTTTTTAACCTATGTTTATTAATTATATATTAATTTATAGGTACCATTTATTCAACTCTTTGGCATAGAAGATAGCTAAGAATATGATTTTATTTAACCCATATTTAACCCTCATTTGGGTGAGAAATATGTGTTTCTTTAAAATTATGTTCTCTAAAAAGTGTTTCCAAGAATATCATAAAAATATAATATAATAATTAAAATTAATTCTTACACTTTTTTCCTTTTTCTATTGTTTCCAAAGGAATATAGTTCTTACTTTCCAAATGTGGTTTGTTTCTAACATTTTTTCCATGCAAAAAATGAATGTTCTTTTCATCCCATATAACAAGTATGGATTTCACCACTGTCAATCCTTTTATGATTTATTTTCTTGTATAAAGATTAATTTTTAGGAAAAATGTTCTTAAAATATATTTTCAAGGAATTTTTTTAAAATATTTTCATGCTATTTTTTTAATTTTTCAAGGAAGAATGATTTCAAAATGATTTCAAGATCATTTTATATGTTTTCATGAATAATGGTTTTCAAAATGTTTTTAGGCTAGTTTTATAAGTTTTCATGGTAAAAGGGTTTCAAAATGTTTTCATGATTATTTTATATGTTTTCAATGAAAATTATTTTCAAAATTTTTTAGGAATTATTTATATGTTTCGTAAGTATTTACAATGAAATAGTTTTCAAATAATTTTCATGATTTATTTAGACGTTTTCAGAGTTTTTGTTATGAATTTTTTTAAAGTGTTTTGAAGCATATTTTATATGTTTTCAATGAAGGAGGACTGAAAAAAATTCATAGTTTTTATATGTTTTCAAGGAAAATATTTTTCAAAAATGATTTCACATCTTATTTATAAATCATCAAGTTGTTTAATAAAAAAATTCATAAGGTTTTATGAAATAAATAGAAATTTTCAAAGGAGAATGAATATTTTCCCTAAGAAATGGGTTTGACAAATATTTTAAAATTATTTTCCATCTATGAAGACATTCATTGATGTTAATATTTCCTTTATAGGAAATTATTTAAAGGTTATTTTAATTTTATATCTCTAAATGGATTGTGCTCATTGTTATGGTTTTTATGAAACCCATCTCTCTTTAATGAGTTATATGTTTACGAAATACATTTTTATTTCATTGGTTATACTTCTGATGAAATTATTAGGAAACCAATATCTATTTATATAGGTTATGATATGATTTCATGGTTATGATACACATTTGTTTTCATGGGTTATGATACGATTGATTATTATTATTTGGTGCATGTATGAATGTTTTCATTATGAGATGAGTGGGACCTCTATATCCCTCCAATGCATTGGGTAATGATTTATATCTCAGGAGAAAATCTTGGATGATCTTTTGAGTAAACCTTTACTGATAACATCACAATGGGAGAAAACCATGACTACCAAGGTGGTATGAAGAGTGAAATCATGCTACTAATATATCTATGGGAGTGAAGCATGACTATTAAGATGTTATGGGGAGTGAACCCATACTACTAATATAGTTTTGGTAGTGATGCCTTGACTACTATGAAAATAATAATATATGCTTATGTGTTTCCGAAAATTCCATATTCTATTCATATGTTATGCTTTCATAGGATATGTTAGTTTTTTCATTAGGATTCATGTCTTAAGAACATAATTTTTTTTATTATGATATCTAATATGAAGGTTATTATCTTTAAATGTTATGATCAAGTTCCATATCTTCTTTTCATGTTATACATACTTATTGCCTTTATTTACCTTAATGAGCATACGATATCACCCCTTTTTAGTGTTTCCTATTTCCAAGTTATGAAGGATGGTTTTAGGTAGAAGTACTAAAGGTGGATATCTTTAGGGGTTATTCTGAAGATCATTCACTTGGATAGAATAATTTTTCTTATATTTCGAAATGCACTAAACTATTATGGTCCTCAACTTGTATTTTTTAATGTACTGAGTATTCATCTAAAATGATATAATTGGCATGTATGTTAACGCCAATCTACTATAGTTGGTACTAATGGTAAGGTTTATTCAACCTTTGAAAAATAGGAACATAAGACTTTAGTGATATCCCTTGATATATTTTTGAGGATATGTCTAGGGCTGTTTTTATTGATAAGTAAAAGGAAGAGTTAACATTTATAAAAATTTCCTATAATTTTGGTAATGGATAGAGTATGTGGTTTTCTAGGAATACATATATCTGTGGATACTATTAGTGCATGTGGATGTAGCACATATGTACCTAGGTGTAACAACTCCAAAATGTTGTTCTTGGCCTAACTTGGGGTAATCTAGTACAAGATAATGGGTCTTGATACACACCAAGATTAAAAATATTCTATGATATAGTTTGGGAATTAGAAAAATCTTCATGAACAATAATGAATAATTAAAAAAGAATTTGGCTATGAATAACCTATGATAAACCCAGGGTTTCTTATATTAAGGATGGTTTCATGATTTAGACATCCAATTAGAAAATATTTTGGTGACTATGTGGGTTTCTATAATGATATTTAATGCCAACAATATGATCTTGGTTTTAGTCATTGACATGAACACGAAGGATGTGGATTAACATTGAATGTGATGGATGATTTTTTGATTAGAAATCAAGTGTGATAATCACAGGAGTGAGAGGTTTTGTGATCAAGACTAATATTTTTTCATGGAACATGGTTAATAATGTGTACCTTAACCAACTCATAGACTCGACATGATAGATAAAGAATGAGTTCGAAGAGAGTTAGGGTAATGGAGACCATGGAGTAGAGAATATTCAGTTTATTTTGTGTCATTTATGTTATAATAATCACTTTAGGGAATGTATTAGGGGAATGAAGAAATATTTTGATTGTTGGAAATAAGGACACAATGAAAGTTACAATAAGGGAAGAATGAAGATATTTGTTAACAATATTGATTAAAATGTTGTCTTACCTAAAATATCATCAAAGTTTAAGTAGGTTAAGTGTGGAGTAAACGATATTCATGAAACTCAATGTCCCGATATGAAATCTCTAAAAGGGAACCAACAAGGTGATGTGAGTAACTATTACATTTTGGATGATGATGATACTATAGTAGATATGTGAAATGAAAGAGGTATTATAAAATATAATGCGGTAGACATATTAATGGAATAAGGATGAAGTGGAATAATAAATGATTTTATGTATTTGGGTTCATGAATTATGTTATATAAAAGGGGAAATATATACAGATTGATCAGTTTATGTTTATATCTAGGGATTTACAAGAATTAATTGAATGGATCTGAAGCAATAGAAAAGTGAATTAATGATTATGTGATGTCCAAATAAAACACATGATTAAGGAAAATATACCCCCTAGCATGTTCTTTATGTTAATATAATTTATTTTGGATAATCGTATGATGGATATGAATAATTAAATTAGATGGTACTGACTACATCATAACTTATTAAGGAAATTTTGACAAGTAGTTAATGCTACCATGGATGAAGTTTATAACTTCTGGGATTTATGGAATATATCTTGTAATCTATGGAATAAGGATGAATTCATGTTTTACAAAACTATTTATGGTAATTCAGATTATTACCATGTTTAGAGAGTATATATGGAGAGGGTATTTAAATGTTTTTAATGTGAAATCTATATGATAATCTGTGATATACAGGGGAATCAATGTTAAGATGATTTCATCAATTTATTTTTAATGTTTTCAATTTTCAAATTTGAGAAGTGTTATAAGGTTAACCATTCATGAAACATTTAAGTTATACATAAGAGGATGTATTTATGCACTGAGTTTGTATTGAAGACCTTGGTTAAAATGATACAAATTATTTAACCTTATTTCATGGATTTCCATCATATTTTGCAAATTAAATTATTTTTTTAGAAAAGGATATAATATATATTAGAGGAAAACCAACCAATTAATGACCTGCTTATCCTTAAGGGCTTCAGAATAAAACAAGTCATTACTTGGACTTAAGTGACATCCTCAAGGCGCCAAAGGCTGGTAGTAAATCCCGAAGAGTTTCAAAACAAATGGGGGACGATTTACCCTTTTAGAACACACAACAGAACTAACAACTGTAACCAATCTAATAAACTAAATAAAGCATGATAAAAACTAAGACAACTCAACCATTTGTTTTATCATAGACTATATAAGAGTACCACAATGGAATCCAACACTAAATTAGAGTAAAAAATAGAAAGACAAACTAAAAGACTACAAGATTACAACCCAACTCCATGCTCCAACACCTCCAAGCTCCAACATCACAAACTAGCCCAAGTATCGTGAAGTGGTTCTATAAACATGTGACACTTTACCTTTGACAACATCACGATATATTACATCTGCAAAAGAACCAACGTTCCAAAGCAGGGGGTGATTAATGAAACTAAGTATATTTTCCCAGATGACTTCCCAACCCATGCCTCTAGGATAAAACATGTTAGCACATTTAAGTAAAACAATTTATATAAAATAATTCCAAAAGAGTTCACAATATAACAAGTTCCATGTCAAATCCATTTTCCAACAAAAAACATTTTCCAACAAAAACAATATTTTTCAAGAAAAGAAACCAAGCAATATTTCCAATAAAATTCAAATTTCCATTTTGGCACATTCATTCCATTTCACAAATACACACAACCAACCATTTCACAACCCGTTAAATCAACTATGCATGCATCGTTATGAAAGTTCCATTCTCATGAGAGGTCTCTTGTCGATATACCCAGTCGTAACAAGGTAATTATTCTTCATATTCCATTACACTTTTGGAACTAAGCACAAGGACATATTTCAACTAAGCCTCATAAATAATATATGAACACACACACCCTGAACGCCCAAAAACCACACCATTCGAACCATGCCAAAACAATTTCAATAAAACAACCCTTTTATTGAAAACCATTTTCCAACAAACTATATTCCAAATCTAGAAAATCAATATATTAAAATCACCATTTTAAAATCATGAACAAAAAACACTTTTCACAATCCATTCTTTCATTTTCCATGATTCCATCAAAACCCATAAATCATCACTAAAGAAGATTTATAACATGCTTTGCACCAAAATTTCAAAATCCAAACCAAGCAATTAAATCAATTTGAACTACGAAATCAAGTTCTGAGAAAGAGGAAATGAGAGTGAAGCCACCTACCTCAACAAGTTAGGAAAAAACAAGCAACGGACGAAGAACGCTCAAGAACACCTGGTTGATTCTCCAAAAACCCTCCTTAGATATCTTATCCTAACACAACCAAGACCAAAACTCATCATATTTGGCATCCAAACACTTTGATCTACCCATAATGAGCGTAGATCTAGTAATGCGAACAAAGATATGAGGTATATCTAAGTATATCTAAGAAAACGATCAAGAACGAAGGAGAATGATCACATACCTCAAGAATACAACTTCGATTCGCCAAGAGAAGCCTTCAGATCACCTCCGGAATGCTTGGGAGAAGTTTTCAAACCTTTAAGGGAGATTAATCTCGTGTTATGGCCACTTAAGATATTTAATGAAGAAATTATAGGCAAAAATGAGTTAGATTCACAATTTAAAGATCTAATTTATGTGCCTGCATGGTTAGTCTTCAAGGTTTGACTAACTGTGCACTAACCGTGCGTTAGCTACTACCTCAACCACCCTTCTCACATGGCCTCATCGCATAGTTTCCCTTAACTATGCGCCAAATGCGTGGAAGCCATTACCGCCCAAGTTATCCACACATGGTTTGGTCCCATAGTTTAGACATACCGTGCGCCACCCGTGTGACTTCCCCTTTGCCTCAAACTTCAATCCAAGATCTCCCGACTCTCTTGTATGTCACCCTTAAGTTTTAAAACAAAGAAAAGAATCAAGTAAGGGTTACATACCCGAAATTCGGGGTACAACTCTCTCCCCACCATTGGCCTTTCCGTCTATGGAAATTAGAAAACCATTTCTTTTCTGAAAGAGTTCTGGCCACTGGTCTCTCATTTCATTATCACGTTCCCACGTCTCTTCCAGAATCTGACCATGTTTCCACAAAACCCGCACTAGACATATTCTTTTTCCATGCAAGACTTTATCCTGCCTATCCATAATATACACCAGGATATGTACCAATGAATTATCTGACTCTAGGTTAACGTGATCCCATCTTATCACATGGTCAGGATTGGGCTGATACTTTCTCAACTGAGATACATGGAACACATTGTGCACCGAACTAAACCTTGGTGGTAATTCCAACCGATATGCCACTTCTCCAACCTGTTCCAGTATCTCAAAAGGGATTATATATCAAGGAGATAAGTTTCCCTGCATCCCAAAACAATGATGTACAAGACTTGGAGATATTCTCAAAAAGACATGATCACCTACTACGAATGACAATGGTCATCGACGGTGATCTGGATAAAATATATGAAGACTATGTGCCATCTCCATCCTCATTATAATCAACAGAATCTTCTTCGTTGTTTCTTGGACAAGGCTCGGCCCAACTAGTGAAGTCTCACCAGTTTCCACCCAGCATAGTGGAGAACGACAAGGACGCCAATACAGTGCTTCAAACGGAGCCATGTGTATCGAGTCCTGATAACTGTTATTGTATGAGAACTCCACTAAGGGTATATAATCCTCCCATGAGCCACCAAAATCCATTGCACAAGCCCGAAACATGTCTTCCAATGTCTGTAGTGTCCTTTCAGATTGTCCATCCATTTGAGGATGATACGTTGTACTCATATTCAATTGAGTTCCCAGGGATTTCTATAAGGATCGCCAGAAACGAGACGTGAAATATAGATCTCTGTCTGAAACGATTGAAACTGATATTCTATGTCTCTTTACCACTTTTTGGATATATATTTTTGAAATATCTTCCACCATATGATTTTCATGAATATGGATAAAATGGGCCGACTTGGTTAGATGATCATCATGTTTCCAGACCATTCTTGGATTACCTGTAACAAAATCCATTGCTATCTGATCCCATTTCCACACAAGGATAGGTAAATATTGTAACATACCGGCTGGTCTTTGATGCCCTGCTTTATCCCACTGACAATTTAACCACCATGAGACGAACTCAGCCACCTTCCTTTTCATGCCTCTCCACCAAAATTGTGCCTTCAACACCTTATACATCTTCTGTGTACCGAAAATTGCAGCCCATCTGGAATGGTGGTATGCATGAAGGAGTTGTTCCTGAGCAGTTAAAGGTAGAACCATTCGATCTCAAAACTGTAAAACTGAACTCCCATCCAGCTTACATCCCTCAATGGTCTCCCCACCATTGAGTTCTGAACTCATTGCAACATATTCTACATCGGATGTTTATGCCTCCTTAACTATTTCCACCAAATCAAGAACAAGTGCAACTTGAAATAAAACTGCAACATCACCTCGGTCTTCACATTCCATATGCTTATCAGCTATGACTGACATCAACTGCCATTCGTCTAAATCTTCTTTCTCCAACTGAGCACATGACTTTCTGCTTAATGCATCGGCCACCGAATTGACCTTACCCAGTGTATACATCAAATCAATATCGAACATTTGAAGATACTCCATCCATCTCCTCTACCTCAGATTTAATTCTCACTTTGAGAAAATGTGTTTCAAGATTTTTTGATCTGTAAACACAGTAAATTTCTCACCAATGAGATAATGATGCCAAGTCTTCAAGGCATGGACAAATGCTGCTAACTCCAAATCATGTGTAGGGTAATTCTTCTCATGCACCCTCAACTTCCTTGAACCATAAGCAACAACATGGTATCCTTACATGAGAACACATCCCAACCATGTTCCCAAGCATCACAATACACCAAATACCCTTGTCCTGCTTGAAGAAATATCATGATGGGTGCTGATGTAAGGTGAAGTTTCAACTCTGGAAAAGATCTATAAAATTCCTCAGTCCATTGAAATGCACTGTTTTTCTTTTTCAATGCTATCATAGGCGAAGCTAGTCATGTGAAGTCATGCACAAAGCCTCAGTAATAACTAGCTAGATAAAGAAAATGTCATATTTCAAAGACATTTTTCGGTGGTTGCCAAGAAATAACAGCTTCTATCTTATCTGGATCCACTGAAACACCTTCCTTAGAAACAACATGGCCTAGAAAGCATACCTCTTGTATCCAAAAATCACACATTGATAATTTGGCATAAAACTGATGGTCCCTCAAGATTTTCAACACTGTCGCCAAGTGTTGATCATGATCAACCCTTGTTTCTGAATACAATAATATGTCTTCCACAAACACCACAACAAAAGAATCTAGATATGGCTGAAATATCTGATTCATCAAATCCTTGAAGACCACTAGTGCATTCATAAGACCCAATGGCATAACTACATATTCCTAGTGGCCATATCTGCTTCTGAAGGCTGTTTTCGGAATATTCTCCTTTCGAACTTGCAACTAGAGATATCTTGACTGCAAGTCAGTCATGGAGAACCACTGAGCTCCCCTCAATTGATCAAACATGTCATCAATGTGTGTAAGTGTATATCTATTCATTATCGTAACATGGTTAAGTTTATGATAATCGACATATCGCCTCAAAGTTCCATCTGCTTTCTTTATAAACAAAATAGGTGCTGCCCACGAAGACACGCTTGGCCGAATAAAACCATTGCTTTCCAGTTCTTCCAACTACACATTAAATTCCATTAACTCCATTGGTTCCATCTTATAACATTGAAGTGAGATAGGACTGGTCCCTGAAATAAGATCAATTGTAAACTCCACTTCTCTCACATGTGGAAACCCTGAGAAGTTTTCAGGTAAAACATTAGGAAATTGATCCACGAATACTGGAAAACTGTTATTCAGGATTTTTTCCACTGATACCAAGTTTAACGTAGCCAACTGGTAAGAGATCATTTCCACTAATGGTGCCAACAAGCCTATTGCACCTGCCTTCACCACTCTTTCTTTGATAAATAGATTCTCGATGCCATTCTCAGTCACAAAAATGACTGTTCGGCTATAATATTCGATGTGAGCCTTGAACTCTGTCAACCAATTCATACACAGGATTATATCATAGATATATATCTCTATCACATAGATATCCCATTTCAGCTCAGCTCCATAAATTATTACAGAACATGCTATACACACGATTTCTATACATTTTCTTTCACTGAGAGGCATTTGATGTTTTATCATAGAAGGCATCATTTCATGTTTAATGTTCAGAAAATAAATAATACGAGAAGTAAGAAGAGAATGCTATGCACCAGTATTGAACAACACTTGCATGAGGGTAGAATTAAAAAGAATCATACCTCTCACCGTAGATGATCTATACTAGTCATCCACAATCACCTGTTCTGCTCCATACAATTGCTTTGTTACTTAACTTTACTCCTTATTTCCTTGTTGAGATTGCCTGGCCAGAGGAGTTATGGTATCCTTGGAATCACCATAGCTAGCTCTGTTCTACTAGCAAGACTGATTTTGCTGTCCTCGCCCTATTGAAGCATAAGAATCTAGCAACACCGAAGAATTGTCACGAACACCCGACCATGGAGCACTGCAACCATATCACTGAAGATGTCCCATATTGTTGTAATTGTGGCATGCTCTCAGTGGTGTTTTACATTCTCATTTCATGTGATCAATCATGCCACATTGAAAACACCTAGCTTTCATCATGGGTCATGGAGGAATATTCACCAATCCAGCCGTCCTATTATGATTTTCACTCCCACCTTGGATGTAGGTGTCCCTCTTCCACTTGTTCCCATCATTAGAGTTCCCAACCATTCCCATGGGTATCAGTATACTTACTCCTCCAACTACTCCTGAGATGTCTCTTTTAGTTATTGTTTCTTTGTTTACCATCTCCGTATAATCTGTAATAAAAATCATAGCAATCTTTGAACGGATATCCTATTGCAACCTTGATTCAAAGATGCGTGACTTCAGCAATGCACTTGCACAAATTCCGGTGAAAATGCACTAAATTCATGAATTTAGCTTCATACTCCATGACAGAGAGATTCTCCTGCTTCAGGATGAAAAAGTCAGTTGTCCTCTAGATCTTGAACGTGTGAGGATAGAATTATTTATTAAACAATTACTCAAATTCCTCCCAGCCCAGGCCTTGATCCACCATAGCCAGCACCACCATCTCCCACCACTATTGTGCATGATCCTCCAGCATATACGTCGTCAACAATATATTCAGTTCTTCTAGGGTGCTAATGAGGTCGAAGATACGATTCATCCTACTCAGCCACACCTCCGCCATTTCTGGTTCAGATTCACCCTGAATGATGGGTGGGTTCTGCTTCTGGAACTTGACGGAATGGGCTACATGACTTGAATCATCCCTCTGATTCCCTGTGCCACAACCTGAAATGCTTGAACTATAATTTGTACTAGCTGCTCGTTAACCTGTGGCTCAGGTGCATCCACATTCTCTACAGCCTTTTCCATTTGGTTTCTATGATGCCTAATGGGTGCCATCTTATATACAAAGAATGCACGACGTTAATCTCACTACCTTGCAACTGAAGGCTTAGCATTTCAAATTCTGTCGCATTATCTATCACAACATTGTTCTCAAAACAACATTTTTCCATGTTCAACCATTTTTAAAAATATTCAACATACTTTTTGATAATCAACCCATTTTCAAAATACACCAAATACCATATTTTCAAAGTCTTTCATTTGAAAACAATTTCTGCATTTTTCAAAAATTGACAACTTACACCAAATCCTTTCTCATTCCTCGCAATGAGATATGCAATCATAGTGGGAAGTCATTCCTCTACAATTTATTTCATGCTCATCTCATTTCCTAAACCCATGAAAATGTGATTTTAAACATTCTAGAGGTGTATCCAAAACACTTATGTACCCAACACCCTGGTAACATGAAGTTCAGCATAAACAGATTAGTTACATCCTTTTATGCTATACATTTCATGTTCTGACAATCCTACTCTTGTCTAAGATAACCACGCAAGGAATAGAAAAGACGGAACAACTCCAAGACCAAGAACATAGATGACCACTTGTTAGGAAATAATAGAACAATCTGATACCATTTGTAATGACCTGCTTATCTTTATTGGCTTAAGAATACAACAAGTCGTTACTTGGCCTTAAGGGATATCCCCAAGGTGCCAAAGGCTGGAAATAAATGCTGAAGGGTTTCAAAACAAATAGGGGACAATTTACCCTTTTAGAACATACAATAGAACTAACAATTGTAACCAAACCAATAAACAAACTGATGCATGATAAAAACTAAGACAACTCAACAATTAATTATATCATAAACCAACTATGAGTACCACAGTGGAAACCAAAACTAAATCATAGTAAATAGCCGAAAGAAAAACTAATAGACTTCAAGATGACAACCCAGCTCCATGCTTCACTAGCTCCAAGCTCCAACATCAAGAACCAGCCCATGTATCATGAAGTGGTGCTATAAACATGTGACACTTTACCTTTTCCAACATCCCGGTATATGACATTTGCAAAGGCACCAACGTGCCATAGTAGGGGGTGAGTAATGAAACTCGGTAGGTTTTCCCCGATGACTTCCCAACCCATCCCTCTAGGATAAAACATGTTAGTGCATTTATATAAAAAAAATTATATAAAACAATTCCAAATCCGTTCACAATATTACAAGTTCCATGTCAAAGCCATTTTCCATCAAAACACTAATTTCTCAAGAAACGAAAAAAAGAAAAGATTGTAATCAAATTCACATTTCTATTTTGGAACATTCATTCCATTTCAAAAATCCACACAACCAACCATTTCACAACCCATGAAATCAACTATGCATGCATCGTTATGATAGTTCCATACTCATGAGCAGTCTCTCATTGATCTACCAAGTCGTCACAAGGTAATTATTCCCCATGTGCCATTACACTTTTTCCATCGAGCATAAGGTCATATTTCAACCAAGCCTCGTAAATGCAACATGAATGCACACACCCAGTACGCCCAAAAACCAAACCATTCCAACCATGCCAAAACCATTTCAATAAAACAACCCTTTTATTGAAAACCTTTTTCTCGAAAACCATTTTCTAAATCCATCAAATCCATATTTTAAAATTACCATTTTAAAATGAAGAAACCAAAACACTTTTCACAAACCATTCTTTCATTTTCCATCATTCCATCAGAACCCATTAATCATCTCTAAAAATATTTATAACATGCATTGAACCACAATTTCACAATCAAAACAATGAAACTAAATCAATTTGAACTATTCCTTCATGTTCTATGAAAGATAAATCGAGAGTATAGTCACCTACCTCAAAAAATTAGGAGAAACCAAGCAACAGATGAAGAACGCTCAAGAACATCTGGTCGATTCTCCAAAAACCCTCCTTAGATCTTTTATCCTAACACAACCAAGAAAAAAAATCATCATATTTGGCATCCACACACTTAGATCTACCCATAATGGGCATAGATCTATGAAACCGAGCGAAGAAGAGAAGTATATCTAAGTAGATCTGAGAAAACAATCAAGAACAAAAGAGAATGATCACATACCTCAAGATTCCGGCTTCGATTCGCCAAGAGAAGCCTTTGGATCACCTCCGGAATACTTGGGAGAAGATTTCCAACCTTCAAGGGAGAGTAATCCTGAGTTATGGCCACTTAAGAGTGTTAATGAAGCAATTAGAGGGAAAAAATGAGTTAGATTCACAATTTAAGGATCTATTTTAAGTGCCTGCATGGTTAGTCCTTACAGTTTGACTGACCGTGCGTTAGTTACTGCCTCAGCCACCCTTCTCGCTCGGCCTCATCGCATGGTTTCCCTTAACCATGCGCCAACCGTGTGGAAGCCACTGCCTCCCATGTCAGCCATGCATATTTTAGACAAACCGTGTGCCGCTCCCGCGACTTCCCCTTTGCCTCAAACATCAATACAGGATCTCCCAAATCTCCCGTACATCACCCTTAACTTTTAAAACCAATAAATTCATCAAGTAAGGGTTACATAACAAAAACTCGGGGTACTACAAACCATGTCCAACAAGGTTGCGGGTCTTGAACCAATGACCAAAGGATGATAAGGGTTTCACTCATACAACTGGCCTACATGATGTACTGGTTAATATATAATTATTTTTTATAAATATTAATTTATAATGATAAAATAGTGTTAATATTTATTTTTATGAATAGTTTTATATAAATAGTTATACGTTTCATT
Organism: Viscum album; assembly: GCA_963277665.1. NCBI lineage: Eukaryota > Viridiplantae > Streptophyta > Magnoliopsida > Santalales > Viscaceae > Viscum > Viscum album. Next base: position 1,609,488,762 of record OY728142.1, read on the forward strand.
ATTTTATAAGCCTTTAGACCTGCTAAATGTGTTTTATATCTTTTTTAGGTATAAAATTACATTTTAGAAGGCCTATTAAATGAATCAATTGATGAAATATAAATTCATAAAATTAAAACTGAATATTGAAATATTTTATATTGAAATATATCATGTATGTATATTCCCTTATATTCTTGATCAATAGAAGTATTAATCCACTTCTAGATAATGATCAAAAGACAATGTGTTGTCCAAATACCTCAATTTTGTTTAGTTGATGGTATTTTAAATCATCACTTAATTATTTTTGTGAGGCCCTGATAAATTATAGATCATTCACTTATTTTTGGTTTATGACCTAAATCACTCCATATAAATAATTACACTTTCCCTCCATGTCTAATATTCACTCCAAGCCTATGTTCTTCTATGTGGAAGCCCATATATATGATACACTGAGTAAACTTTATACTCCCAAATTTTCATATTAAGGGAAGTTTTAGTAATCATTTTTATGATGCGGGTTTATATAAATGAGCCATTAAAATATTAAACCTTTGATAACAAATTTTAGATTTTAGGTTTAAATTCATTTTAGGGGGGGGGGGGGCATAATGAAACACCCTTTGATTTTGTGAATTAGTGTTTTTGAATTAATTGATCTTTTTGATATTTTTCATTTCACATGAGAATTGAAATATATATATATATATATATATATATATATTAAAACACTATGTATAACATTACTGTCACAAGACACTAACCTGTCTTGCTCTAGACACAATACTGACTTGTCTTGCACTACCCGCAACATCGACTTGGCGTATGTTACACGCAACACCGAGTTTCTACGAAGCATCATTACAATATAATTCTCTAAAAGGATATAATTATAACCTGGACAGTAAAATTATTGATAATAATATTAATAAATACATTTAGAATATTTTTTATAATGGTTTCTTAGAAATAAAGCATATTAAAAATGAAAGATATAATTTTTTGGCAATGTCATTATTTGTTTAAAAATAAAATGAACTACATTACATGTACTTCTATAAAGAAATAGTAATTATTGAAACATCAAGAAATATATTGGAATAAAATTAACTTCATTTTGAATTTATAATGATGAAATTTTCATAGGGTGAATTGTTTGTATCCTGCTAGGAAACATTATTTTTTTATGAATAGTGAAAAAACTGCATTTTAGTTAAATTTTTCCTTTTCATTTAAATAATTATTAATTTTAAATTATAATTATAATTTTTTTAAGAACATGTTAGAAAAATTATACATATATTACTATAATTTAGGTCATTAGAATCATTTTTTCTTTGAAAATTAGTAGAAAAACATAATAAACCTTTGAACATATTTCCACCCTAAAAACCCATAATTTCATCCCATTAGTGGGATTAATATTAATACACATTTTTTCAATTTTGTTAATTGAGTTTGGAAAAAAATACATACACCATTTTAATTCGTATAATATTTAGAGTCTAATAATAACATTATAATTTTTTTTCCAAAAATATTAGTAAAAATGATTAAAATTAATTACATCGATTAAGGTCAAATGATTCTTAATTAGAGACTAAACCATAATATTAATGTCCCAAATGACCTAGAAACGTGTAAAAACATATTTTATGGTAATAGTTCGTCTATAATTCTTCTATTATTTATTTAGGTTGGTTTGTGATGAATTTTTCAGGTATGAACATGTGTACACAAAACTCATTTTCAAAAAATCCATGTGAGTCGTTTTGCTTGTTTGTAAAAGGCAACCACCTCTCCCACATCCTCACATATCTCAAAACTCTTATGTTCAGCCCATATATTCTCAATAAAAACCCCTAATTTGATCCTATGATCCTTTAAATTAGGAAATTTAAATCTAAATAATCCTTTTATCACAATCCAAAGGAGTTTCCTGATTAAGAGGTAATGTCTTCTAACAAGCTATTTTAATTTATTTTCATTCTCCACCCCACACTCTCTTTATTACATGATTGTTTAAAAAAACATTAATCATTATATGAAAATGTGTTATTATGATAAGGGTTCTATCTAAACCAATGTACACCTCGATATAATGGGTTACAAACATATAGTTTACATGTACGGTGAACTACCACCTCACTAAATGACGATTGATCAATTTTTCTTTACCACCTCTCATGTTGGAAATTATGATAGAAAATATATTTATATCTGTTATTTATTATATTTATTATTTACTTGAGGTTATTTATTCCCTTTAAAACAATTTTGTTACTTTCCATTTCTTGTTAATACATTCATTTAATTTGAGGATGTTTGGACTGTCGCCCTCTCAAATCGATGTGATTCATTCAAAATCTACATGGCATGTATTGAGGAGAATTTTAGTTAAAAAATATGATATATATGATATAATACGTGTACTATAATAATTATATATATATATATTTAATTTACCTTGTTTCTTTTAATACAATAATAATATAGGAAACAACGTTCATGTGTACATACGACTAGCCATCTCCATGAACAATCTATTCTGTTTCATAACTATATATTGTATAGATTATCATAATACAGATAATATATATATATATATTATATTTATATCATTTTTTACACTCTGAAAGGACTGATATAAGTATAAGTACCAATGATATAAAAAATTAAGACAATTGGGAAGTGTGAAGAGAATATTACCCAAAGTGTAACCTTAACTTGTGATTATCTATAAGTGTTTTATATAAGTTCATAATAAAAATATATATGGTGTTATATATAAAAATATTTTTATGAAAAATATGTATAATAAATTTATATATTTTATACAAGTGGTTTTATTGAGTATGATGTAAGTGAAGACACAAGGTTTCAGGATTTTATCTCACTTTTTATTTCCATGAGATACATGCTATGTTCACCACTCTCTCATTTTGAACGGTTTATGTAAATCCCATGATTGTATTATATGTTTCATATACGTAAATTTATGGGTATTCACATATTAATTTTATGATCTTTCTTTCATAGGGTTTAAGTTTCACAAGTTACCAAATAAGTGAAATATATTTGCCTCAATTTTACTTCTTTGAGATTCATGTTTTGTTATGCACCTAAATTTTGTTTTGAAGTTTATAAAATTACACATTACATGTTATATCATAAATTTAATTATTTTAATGGTATTTTCAGATTCATAAAATTTACTTTTCTCACATTGAGAGTATGAACCCATGTTACCATGTTATAAGTGTTTTTTCATACAATCTCATCACTTTTCAAGATTGTTTATGTTTATACATTTTATGATTAAATATTTTGATCCATTAATCAATAAATTTCAATAATTTTCCATTAATATTGTTATAAATTATCAATTCATTTATTGGTAACATTTATTTTACTCATTGGTACATAAGATAACTAATAAAGTGTTTTTTAATAAAGAGTGACCTCACCCTCTCTATTGTTGGAAATATGTGTTCCATTAAAACCATGTTATATAAAAATGGTTTCCAAAAAATGTTATAATAATATGCTATGATAATTAAAACAAATTTTTACCCTTTATATCTATTAAAAATGTTTTTATAGGAATATTCTTTTCTCCTTCTGAACAAGGATTTTTTCAAACCTTTTAACTATGAAAAAATAATGTTCATTTTACCGTGTATTAAATGTATAGATTTATTATAAATCAATATTTCAATGATTTATTTTCAGGTTTAAAAGTTAATTTGTATGATTTTCTTAAAATTGTATTTTCAAAAAAATAGTTTTTAAAATATTTTCTAGATCCTTTTATATTATTTCATGTAAATTTGTTTTCAAAACGTTTTCAAGATCCTTTAATATGTTTTCCTGGAAAATCGTCTTCAAAATATTCTCAAGATACTTTTAAAAGTATTCAAGGAAAGTGAATTTCAAAAAAAATTCAAGATCCTTTTTATGATTTCAAGGAAAAAGTTTTTCAATATTTTTTCATGCTTTTTTACATATTTTCATGAAAAGTGATTTTTAAAATGTTTTCATTATTATTTTATATGTTTTAATTTAAAATTGTTTTAAAAATGTTTTCAAAATTTATTTATATATTTTCAATGTATTTTTATGAAAATTGTTTTCAAAATGATTTCATGTTTTTATTATTCATTTTAAGAATGTTTTCGATGAATTTTTTTAATGATTTTTGAATCCGATTTTATATGTTTTGAAGGAATTAGGTTTTCAATATGTTTTCATCTTTCTTTTATATGTTTTCTTGGAAAAATGTTTTCAAAATGAAATTAAGTCATATTTATATGTTTTCAAGGTATAATCCTAGAAAATGATTTTCAAATGGTATTATGTAATAAAATTAAGTTTTCAATGAAGAAAGGTGATTTTTCTCAAGAAACATTTATCAATGATATTTAAAAATTATTTTCCATATATGATGAATTTTTTTGATGATACTCATGTCTTTCTATAAAAGGATCCAATAGTTCCATTCATATTCTTTCACTGAATGGGTTTTTATTAATATAATGGTATTTATGAAATTCATTTATCATTCATGGTTTATATGTTTATGAAATCTATTTCTATTTCATAGGTTATGATAATGATGAAATGATTATGAAATGTGTATATTTTACCATAGGTTAGGATTTGATTACATGTTTCTGATACCCATTTCATTTCATTGGTTATGATATTTTTTGTTTATATTTTTTGGCACAAGAAAATATGATTTCATTATGATATGGGTGGGAACTCTATATCCAAAAAATTCATTGTGTAATGATTTATATCTAATAAGATAAACTAATATAGTTTTGGGAGTAAACCTTGACTACTAATATGGTCATGGGAGTGAACCATGACTACCAAGCTAGTATGAGGAGTTAACTAAGGATGAAAATTTAGACATGGGATTAAAACATTACTACCAAGATGGTATGGGGAGTGAACTTATAGTAATAATATGGTCTTTGATGTTATTCATTAGTTACTATGGAAAACATTTTATATGCTTTGGAATTTTCCAAAATTACATGTTCTATTCCTATGTTATAATTTCATGGCTTTTGATCATTATTTTCTTATGATTCATGTCTTATGAAATGATAATATTTATTATGATATCTAATATATAGGGTATGATATTAAAATATTATGATCTTGTCCTATACAATTTATTCATGTTATTCCTTCACATTTACGTTATTTACCTTACTAAGAATATGAGCTCACCCATGTCTTATATATACATTCCCCAGGTTATGTAGAAAGGTTTTAGATAAAAGAAATAAAATGGATATATTTATGGGTGATGTTGAAGATATTTTACCATGATAAAATATTTTGTTTATAATTTTCCAAATATACTAAACTATTATGGTCCTCAGGCATGTACCTTTTTAATGTACCACATATTAATCTAAAATGATAATATATCCATGTATGTTAAACCTGGGTCACTATTCTTCCCTTATAAAATGAGACATGAATAATATAATATAATTTTTAAATATTAATGATATTATTTTATTGGAATATCCATCATCAAAAACCTTTATATATATCTTCTATTATATAAATCAATAAATATACCTTGATGTGCCAATTTACCGACATCATGGACACTGCATTTTAATTCTAATTAACACCATCATGGTTAGTAATAAAAGAATTTTTATGGTTAAACAAAATAATAATATATGTATTACAAACCATTTATTGTTCAATAAATATTTTATATAAATAATGTGAATTAATGGAATAGAACTAGTATGTAATTATCGAAAAACAACAGAAATAATCTAAATGATCATCACTATCATTTTATCTAATGATTCAACCTCACCCAAAATATTCAAATGACTTAAATAGACATTTAATATTGTATATTTTCATTAATAACATATAATTTTATTTTTTTAAATCTATTCTAATTTTAAGTGAACATTTATACTCATATACTAGTAAACTGATCGTGAAAATGATGAAAACAAATTCTCCTGAAGGATAAAATTGCATCTTATAACACATGAAAAAGACTATAAATGATGTTAATAAAATTATAATAAATCATATAAATTTATAAAATGTTATTATCTAAATTATTAATTAATATAAATTTATTATTAATGACATTAAGATCAAGTGATGAACACATTCAGACATAAATTAAGGGTTTCTTCATAAACCTCCTTTTCCCATTTGGGTTACACTTTCTCTCTATTTAACCCAATTTAATTATACATTATTTTATATAATTATTTTAAATTCTTATTATATGTTCTATATTCATATATGCATATAATTGCATATTTATTTTTAGAATGAATATTGGTTTTACAGGATTCCCTTCTCCATTCATTCTAATAAACTAGCCCTATTGAAGGGAAATTCCCAATTTATTACCCATTTTCAAGTACCATCTTTAATATATTTTGAAAATTAAATTTTTTATAAAACAAATATTTTTTTCATGAAAATATATATTTTTCCATTATTGGTTTTATACAAAAAATTATGAAAAATAAAAATTATTTTTCCAATAGAACACTTCATGGAAAAATTAAAAATCTTATTTCTCCCATGAATTATTTAATGATTTTATTAGAGTATTTTCAACTATTTCAACACCCGTTATTTAATTTTCTACTAAAATAAGAGTAATATATTATTATTATCATTTAATATATTTTATTAAATAGTTTATGATCAGTTTGACAATAGATGAGCTATCTTGATACCATTAACCATACTACCAAGAATGGTTATTGATTATGTTTACAGATTTGGGAATGTTACTTACATTTCATACGTATATATTGATAATTTCTAATTAAATTCACATAAGAAATTAATTAGACTTATTATGTGATTTTTGGGGATCTACATATCCCTTTTATGCATCAATAGGACCCATGAAACAAAAAAATTGATTTTGGCCGAGGCCTTAATCATTTATTTTCAGGTGTTTAGGATGAGGCCTCAATAGTATGACTATAATGTATAGAACCTGAACTACATAATTATGATTTTTAATTGATTATCCTTTTGAATATTTCACTATTAAATAATATATGGTTAAGATTCATTCACTTTTGAATATTTTTATGGCATTATTTATTGAGATTTTATTCATACCATATTATGCTCATTTTTTGTTCAAATGGAATGTCTAATTAGTCATTAATCATTAATTATTGTTTATATTAGAATCCATTGTATGAAATACCATTAATAATCATCTAGTATCATCTCTTTATAATGTTTTATTTTTTCCTTGGATGCTATGATGCAAATTATGAATGAATTGTAGAGATAATACTAAATGTATGGATGTTTCCAATAAAGTATCTATGCTATTCTCCTTTCCAGTTGAAATGTAAAACTTATGTTTATAAATTGTCTCCCAAAATAACTAAAATTTTATTTATATTAAGATATGAGTTCTTTTTTATTATACCTGTGCAAAACATTTATCTACTAGCTCTAATAAAATATGGTTGGTGTCTTTACACAATTCCTCTATATAATCATTTCAACAATAAATCAGAGATAAGTCTGATATATAATAATTAAAAAATATAACAGAACCGAAACCAGAATATATGAATTAAAACATGTATCAGTGAAAATAATAGTATATAATAATTACATTATGTTCCCAGGAATAGTTTAATATATTAAAATTACAACTTGTTTCACGGTATAACATAGTAGGTAAGAAAGAGAACGTGTTTCATGAAATAGCCTAGTATATAATAGTTACTACATGAATCTCTTAGAATAGATGATTATAGAGGCATTACAATAAGAATCACTAGTAATTGGAATAAGGACACAAAAATATCACATTATACAGATGAATGGTTAATTATGAAAATTACCATTCATCTTTCAATTACACATTTCATTTATCTTTTGGCGATTAACCCATAACATGCCATTCAGTTCAATAATGATGCAAAGAGAAGGGGAATCTATATCATAAAATCACCAAACACTCATTTCATGCTAAAAAACATTAATAAATTCATCAATTCATTTGTAATAAAGAGTTCATTCACCCAAATGGTATCCCTAAGATAGGTTGCAGAAAATTGGATCTATAGGGATTTCGAATGACATCCAAATTCATCATTTAATTAATTTATGTAGCAGTTATGTTTGAAAAATCACAATATTTCACATACTTTACTATTAAATAGAAATTAGGGTTAGAATTTAGGCCTCCTATATTTAACTACTAATTTAGAAATACCAAAAATGGGTAACAAAAATAGAAATGAAGGAAAAAAAATATTTCAAGATGATACCCAGATTAAATGAGATTAAAATTAACATCTAAACCAAATGAAACCTAATGATTCAACCTTTATAATAGAGAAAAACATAATAGGAAAGTTAACAAAAATTCAAAGATGTACCATGGATCGATCACACAAAAGAGACTTCCAAAAAGGATTAAATGCTCCCAGAATCACCTAGAAAACCATCATAGGTCGAGAGGGGAAGGCTTCAAAAGAGGGGGAACAAGAAATCAGTGGCACTACATATTATAAATTTCTATTTTGGATTTTACACTATGCATAACTCATTTACATGTCAGGTATTTATTTTTATTAAGATATCCTGAAAAAGAATCACCGCATCTGATTTTTCCATATTGACTATTACATGATGGGTAGTTTTATTTCACAAAATTCATTAATTTCATGTTGTGAAATCATTCACAACCAAAAACGATTCAAAACATGTTTCTGGTGACATTTAATCATCATGAATACATTTACATGGTGTGTAAATGTTCTGTCTCTATTTTTACAACCTTGTTTCCATAAAAGGATTTCTGACCACCTCCAAAATCATTAAAATTGTGGAAAAAACCTAATAAAATAATTTAAAGCATTTATTTTCAGAGTAAATAGATTAATAATAGTTTATATACTATAAAATTAGGTCACTTTCTCCAAAAAAGGATGTCCATCTACCAATAAATCTCATCCCCCAATCCTCAAACAAAAAAAATTGAAGAGAGACACAACTAAAGTAATATGGGATCTTATACTTTGTAGAATAAAAAATCAATTACTATTTAACATAATTTTATACATATTCCTAGTCAAGTCCAATGATCGCTAACTCTGATATCCATCCATAAGTATAACCCAATATGATACCACTCTGACCCAACCTAATACATCATGACCCCTCTTATGAGGTGGTATGTTGTGTCTTCCATCCCAAGCCAATATCTAATAAACTAGTGACCATTGAGTAGCAATGAGTAGGTATATCACACATGATGGGTTGCCTTATCAAAATTCATCTCTAAAAAACAAACACCATTTAATAATATATAATAAAGAATAAAATACAGATAATTCTAACTAAGATATATATAATGTGTTTAAAATACTCTAAAAACACCATTAATTTGATTACGGAAAGATACACACCCAATAAATAAAAATAAAAACTAACTATGATAGTTGAGATGAATAATTCCTCATATCATGTTAATTAAAAACATGAATTTCAACTACTATCATCACCTCAAAACACCACTAATCCCCAACTACACTATATCCACCATGGTCACCAATAGGATTAAGGTTTAAAAATACACACTATCTCAATGTTCATCAATACCACCTCTAAACCATGCCTCATCAAGAAAAATAAAACATGGGTGGTAAAAAAGAATATATATTGGATATTATAAATATACTTAGTAAATCGCCATAAAACAAAATAATAAAGACAAAAAAATCGATGAGTGTAATTCAGTTTCATCAACTCAACCAGTTTTGATGTTTTCTTATAAAACATCTGATTTTGACACAATACTTTGACAGGGAGAATTTTCACATTCATAGGAAATTATATTTATGATTTAATATCTTAAATATTTTCTCATCATATTAAATATAACTATCTAATGTTACCACATCTTTATTCAATATAGTTGAATGGTATTTTATGTACTTCCTCTAAAAGGATATTAGGAACACATCATGTACGTGGGACATGTTACATCAGAAAAATTTATGATATAACACCAATAATATGTGATCAAGGATCTAATAGTATCTGATGTATCTTTGACTAATCTTCTACTAATTCCCAAAAATCCTTAATTTCATCACTGAAGATATATAAAAAAACACTTTATCTCGGACCTCAAAATCTATATCACATGGATTATTTTATGGACATATTTTCTACTGACTCTATGATGATTTAGTATGGCATTGAATGCTATGAACCATATATATCATCTCCTATAAAATAAAAGGTACCATCTCCTTCTCTTCAACTTCATCCAAACATGTCAGTTCTCAACAATGATTTCCATGTAGAGCCACATAAGCTGCAATTTGAATGATAGAATGAAAACCAATATTATATAGGAACCCAACTAGGGGATGGTTTTAATCCCAAAATCAATGGAAATAAATTTTATATGATCTTAGTATATCCTTAAGAGCTTTATTGGTTATTTTATACTAACCATCCATCTAAGGATGAAAAATAGTACTAAAACTCGACTCCAGATCCAACTCTTGCTGGAATTTTCTCTAGATAACCAATGTAAAACTCAGATTTAAATAAGATATAATAGATATTGGATCAACATGAAATTTTACTACATATATTATGTATATATTGGTGATTTGGGCAAGGGATGAATATTCATTGATAAGAATGAAATGTTCTGAATTTGAAAGGCAATAGACTACCACACAAATTGAAATTTTTCCTTTTGACATATTATTGAGCCAAAAGACGAAATCCACTGTTATGATATCCCAGTTATATAATGGTATGAAAAATGGATGCATATTACCCATAGATATATAGAATTCTTCCATTACTTATTGGTATCCCATGAAATAAAATTAAAATTATATAATATTCTTCAATATGTTATTCCACTAGAGGTTTTTCTTCAATTATTTAAAAATCATAGTTCTTCCTAGATTAATATGGAATGACGAGGTACACACATCATTTATTAAGTACCAATTTTGTATTGTTTTTTATTGAACACATATATTGGTACCATAACTTATAAATTCATATTTAGTAAATTTGAACTCTAGAATATTAGATTTTTTTTTTGTATAACCTCATCACCTTTTAGGCCTCATTATTCTTCTCATGAATGGAAGGATGAGCAGTTATTTGCGAAATGTAATATGTAGTTCATTTTATTTTTCCCATTTCCATGAAGATAAAATCCCCTAAATTCCTCATCATGAATAGTGTTACATGATCCTTTATTCATAGAGCATTTTTCACATTGTTTTGCTTCCTAGGATGGTAATGTATAGAACCCATCATAATATTTGATCATCACTAAGCAAATTAATTGGAACATGATGAGTTTTTTATGAATATATATTTAAGGATTTTATGATCCATATATTTCATACACTTATATCGGAAGAGGTAATTATACCAAATCATTAATATGGAGATCACTTTAACCATTTCTATATTATTTGTTGTATGGTTCTTCTCATGGAACAAAAATTGGTTGGAAGAATAGGTTATCACCTTATCATTCTACATAAGTACACAACCCACTCCCTTTATTGATGAATCACTATAGATAAAAAATCCTCACCCACAAGTTGGTACTGTTAGTATATGTGAATTCATTATCAATCTCATTAACTCTTTAATGATATCTCCTCATTAACCACTCTCAAAATATGATGGATCCATTATGAGTAATCATGGTTAGTGGGATTTAAGATCATGAATATTTCATAGAAAACAATGATAATACCTAGATAATTAATGGAAAGTATATATTCCTTTCCTATATGTTTATTAGACCCATTCTTCAATGGAATATATTTTTGACCGATCCATATATTTCAATTATGCCATGATATAATCTCCTAGAAAAGTTACATTCTCATTACGAAACATTCAATTAATTTAATTATCATAAAAAAGTTATTTGTATAGTTTCATCAGTAAAATATTAAAATTATTCTCTTGTACCTCCAATATTTTTTGGATTTGATAAGTATATCATCTATAAATAACACAAATTTTCTATGGTAAACCATAATGTCTATATTCATGATGTCCATGAAGATAACTGGACAATTAGTGACTCTATGTGTTATCACTGTGAACATGATGTTCTCATACATTTTATGAATGATAGTCTTATAAAAAATAATCTTTATCCAATCATTCTTGATAATATCCAAATTATATATCTACCTAGTAGATTTTTTGGGCTCTATATAGGTGATAAAAAATTTCATTAATCCATGGAAGAGGATACTTGTTCTTTATCACCATCTATTTGATCTCATGATAATCAATTCAGAGAAACATTGACACATACATTCTCTTTACAAAAAAACTCCAATGTACCCCATTCTAAAATTCTTCATTTTATAAACCCTTTATCATGATTATTCTTTTTTATCTTCCTTGGCTCTTCATTTTCAATAGTGGTGATTCTATGAAGAGTGTTTGATAGTATAAAAGCTCTAGATATATGTTTGATGGAGAACTAAACCAATTAACTAATAAAAAAGGTATAATATTAAAAGGGAAACACATGATCTATTTCCCATTCAAAGGGAATCTCATTAGGAATGATATTTTCTCTAGTAGCAATCATTATATCTAGATACGATTTCTGCCAAGGTAATAATATCCATTCATGATATGATTATACCAAATAGATTCTTTATTCTCCTTTCACTTATATAATAGAGGTATTTTTTTAAAAAAATGTATTATTTCATTCCCATATAAATTTATGTTCACTATATACAATGAAATAAAATCCATGCTAATAATTACATCAAAATATACTAAATGGAGTTTCATTATTTGAACTACCAATTCAACCCAAAATTTTTTAATGGGGAAGATTTATATACTTGGGATAAATTAATTCCCAATTTATCATCCTTAATAATATCTATACTTCCATTTTTTAGGTGTTTTTTTAACACTACTAACAAACATGAGTTATGTGGAATAATTGATAAGACTTTTGTGATATAGGAGATTTGAAGTTCATGAATTGATAATATGCATTCCACTCTATATTTTATTTTTTATTCAAATATTTTAATTCATCCAAAATTTAATTAGAGATGATAATTTTTATATTATTAATGAAATAAAAATTAAACAATAAAAATTAAAGTATGAACACATAAATGAAATACATTTCATAACATATTAATTTATATGTTTTGATCTAATTCATCAATGGATAATTTCCTTTAATAAAATATTATTGTCATGATTTGATCACTTTATAATTATTAATATAGTGCACATGAATTCACAGATGTATATCCCTTAGGAGTTTCAAACTAGGTGTGTATCGAGGCCTCTTATTCATGCATAAGTGCATGACCGAGTAAAGTCAAATGCTCACTTTTCAAGGGTATTACATATAGGTAAAATTTTTCTATATCTAAATACAATTTTTTAATCTATAAGGGGTTGGAATTAATTAGAAACAACATGATCTATAATTTACCAAATTTTAGGGATGTTTTACTATGTTTAGTGTTATTCATATATCATTAACTATGGATTTATAATACCAATTCCAAAAAAACTAAACATTCCCCTAAAACCAAATATGAAAATCCATATATTTTATACACATTAATTCATATGTCCTTACATAAAGGAACACATAATACAACCAATGTAGTTAATGAGGCATATTTTATTTCGGAAATTAGGTACCTATAATAAAAACCTAAAACAAGAGTACTATAAAATTATTTAAAAACTCCACAACATGCCATTCAATTTCCATTTCTCTTTTTTAACTACATGGGAGAACTTGGGGACCTACATAAAAATGGGTGATGTATTAAGATCCATTCAAGGAAATTAATGCATAACATGATAGAAGTAATAAATATTTGTCATTACGCATATAATAGTTTGTTAAGGGTGGTGATAATCAAAAAATTATCATCGAAACCTGATCTATGGTGATGATAAAATGAAAACATAAGAATGTAAACAAAAATAAAAAATGAAATCATAAACCTAAGTCAAGGATAAATTCCAAGGAATAAAAAAAAGTGATCTTAGTATAACATTCCATGAACCTTGAATGGACTCTAATGTAACAATAAAATTATGAATTTTATTAGAGGGATATATAATTTTGGGACCACCCGTCAAATTCATATGATGTACATGATATCTTGAACCACATATATCATACAACATTATTATGTCTTTAATAACTTTTAATCCCACAAGTATGGGCTGTAGATTATATACCTGGAAGTCCTCAATAAATTACAGACACATAATTCATGGTTAATACACTTTAGTGGAAATCGAGATTGGAATCCAGTACCCAACTGTTAGGAATGGAAAATCACATGATAATTTTTATATCATAATGGGGTACCAAATGATTCATGAAAGGGTTTAATGAGAGCGAAAACAGTGTCTCGTAACTTGTAAATCACATTGAAAGTATGTGGTATGTAAAAAAACATACCCTAATGGGTGGTTATGTAACAACCCAAGTAAATAAAGAATTATATATTTTTATATTTATTAATATTTTTGAATTAAATATTATTTTTACTTTAAAAGGGTTGCTATGTTCGATCGCGTACCCGATATGCAATAACGAGTTTCTTTGAAATCTTACGTTGCACACTAATAATATAATATTATTATTTTAAATGGAAGTTAACTCCTAGTCGTTGTATTGGTGGAAATGAAAAACACTAACTACAATATGACTATACATGTTTTTTAAATGTATTTACATTTATCCAATAAATTTTAGAGGCTTAAAATATGAATGAATCTAATTTTAAGCATAATTTATATTAAAATGTCGATTTATCATCTTTTAATGGATAACCCTCATTAAATATAGCTTTGGTCACTTTAATACATTCTATATGACCAAATAAAATTCTTATTTAGAATGGGTACATCAAAATTTACTTAGTGGAAAATTTTATAATTTTTTCGATAAAGTTTATTTTTAATGAATAATGCAAATATTGTATTTTAATAAAAAACATAGTATTTATCAAATTTATATATATGGATAGATTATATTTTTAATTGTTTTTAGAGTTTAATTTGAAAATATTTTTACCATTTAATCCGATGTTGGTCACTGAATTAATTTCACTTTGAAATTGGACATAAACAAGTGTCAATCTTTTGATAGTTATTGTTTCTTAAAAACATGCTATTTCTTTTAACAACAAGAATTAATTTTAAAATTAATTAATGAAAATTTAATGTTTTTAATTTATAAAAATAAACATAATTTTTTAATTCTGAATATCAAATATATCTTAGGTTGAATTTTTGGTATTTTTTTGAAATACATCAATTTTTGATGAATAGTGAAACCACATAGTAGTAGTTAAAAAAATGAATTTTTCATTAAAATGAAATTTACCACTTCTATGAATTGAATTCTGAAATTAAAACATACATGGTTTTTATTAGTTAGTAAAAGATAGTTCAATAAGATGAAAATAATTTTGGGGGAATAGTAACTTTTTACTTTTATTTACCGCAATTAAAGGTAAATAGGGTAAATCAAGGTAAAAAGAATATTATAATAATTCAAAATTACCTTAAAACTTGTCCTAAACATATTGGATGAGTAACGACCGACCATGGGCATACTTGGGTCAATTTTGGTACCCCATGTAGCCACTTATGAAGGATAATGACACTTTAGATTAATTAATTTAATGTAAATGAAAAATTGACATAAACAAAACTCTTTTAGTAATTTAATTTTTATATGGTGTTATATAAGTCATATTTTATACTATAAATATTATTTAGAAATATAAAAAGATTTCATAGATGATAGTATTTTTTTTTTATAATTTTTAGACATCTAATAAATAAAATTATTAATAACATAATAATGATGCAGTATTTACCTCATTAACAAATGATTTAAATAAATAAGATTATAATGATTAAAATATATTCCAAAATCTTCCCAATTCTTATTGGATGATTTTATTTCTACCATGAGACATATTTTTTTAATACTTAATTATTTTTGGATCTTTATAAACAGAATATCAGTATATAATAAAATAATATTTTCACATTTTCCTAATGAGCCCCTCCTCTTCCTTATAAAATGAGGCCAATTATATCCAATTACTCAAACCTACCAAGCCTTTAGGATCGACCAAACCCTGCCCAATTAAGCTCCATACATCCCTATCTTCTTTCTATAAGCCTTTCCTTAGGCATAAGGCACTCCAAGAAGTCCTTTTGGGTCGAACCAAAGGAAGTTACCTAAATTAAAGGTAACCGTATCTCTTAACTTCTTTTCTTTTCTTTTACTTCTCCAACACCTAAAATCTTTTCATTAATTTATTTTTATAGAAAAAACAGTGTCCTCAATATACTAGGATGTTTTTATGAGAAGTATTCAAACTACACTTACACACACCTCCATCTAATGGGTGAGTAACATAATGTTTCTGTGGATGGAAAACTAACGCCTCATGAAATAATGATTGTTCAATTATCTCTTACCACCTCTCATGGTGGACATTTTGATGGAACTGTATTTATAAATGATATATATTATGTTTATGTTTTCTTTATTCTTCTGTATTTTCCATTTCTTGCACACCTTTATGGTTTCCATTTTAGGTAAATACGATAATCTAATTTGAGGAAGTGCGGACTACCACCCCCTCAAAGTGATGTCACTCGTTAACGCCTTATGTGGGATGTATAAAGAATAGATTTAATAATATTATATATGATATTATATTGTAATTATAATATAACTATATATCATTATGTTTTAATTCTATTAAAATATGAAATAGAGATAAATGTAGCATTCATGCGTACGTGCGACTTACCGTCTCCATGAACGATGCATTTCATTTCTTACCTCTAAATGTTATTTACTATTATAAATTCCTGTATATAATGGATATATATGATATATATGATATCAAAATAGTGAATGTTGTTTTGGATATAATGGTCTATTGACCACATGGACAACTTATAAATATAAGTTGTTCATTTTTTTACTCAAGTACCAAATATCGACAAAACAACTATTATTAAATTAAATGATTAAATAATGTTTATAACATGGTAATAAGTGATATAAAAGGACTAATAAACTTGATAAAGGTTCTTAAGAAAAGAGAAATTAACTTTAGTATATTATTCAGGAGATTAAATAATGATCGAGTCAAGTCGGACACGAGGTAAAGGACTTCGTCTCAATCTCCTTTCATTGAGGCATATTTAGTTTTATACACAACTTCATTTTATATGGTTTATAAACCCCTTTGACTTTTCATTTCATTCATAGGGAATATTTTTATATGAATCATTTTACTCAATGTAAAAAATGAATGTTTTTTAACGTTAGCAGTGACAACGCCCTATCCGCTACTATGAGTATTATTTGATCTTTGGATTCCTTAAAAAGATTGAATGTTTTTAAAAGGGAAAATAAATACCATATACATTTTTTATGTATTTTGGAACTAAAAATTATTTTTAGAATGGATTTATTATTTTAATATCTTGAAATTATTTTTTATTATTACAATGTGGAAATGTTATCTTTCCTTTATGCTTATGTTATGTGTTATGATCATGTTATGGTTCTTGGAAATTATTTACGTATAAGGATGGTTCCATGATAAACCTAAGGTGGGTGAGCCCGATATACCTCTCCAATTCATTGGGTAACATGATGGAGGTAAATGTGGATGTTTCTCCTAAGTGATTAAGGGAATATACCGTGATGGGTATTCCAAAGTAACAACCTATGTAGCTGTGATATCTACAATGTAAGTATGATATGGATTCCAGAAGCTACTTTTATGAATTATGATTTCTATGTGTTATTCATAAAATCTTATTATTTCATGAGGTATGTAAAAGAGTTAATGTTTTGTATGTATTTAAGAAAAAAAAATTTCTTTTTATGTTTTATAAAACTTACTAAGCATTTTATGTTCATCCCAAGTTTTGAAATGTTTTCACAGGACTTAAAGATGAATAGGGTCAAGGATAGGATCATGGAAAAGTCATGCTGTCAAAAACCTGGAACTAGACATGAATCTTTTTTTCAAGAGTTTTTATTTTATAAAAAAAATTTAAACTTTTTAGAAGTGTCTACTTTGTAATATTTTGAGACGTAATATTTATGTCCTAATTCTTTAAAACACTATACCTGAAAAGATCCTCGATTAGAATTATTAATTTAATTCAAGATTATGAAATGATTAAGGTCGGGTCCTTATAGTTGGTATTATAGGTCGATTTATAAAACATTAGGGGTTAGGGTATTGTTAAATTAATGTATGTAAATTAATTTATGGTAATATTGATATGATATAGAATTTACAGATTACTATGTTTCTTCACCTAAGATATTTCTATTTTAATAATGGTTTTCTGTAGATAAAACATGGCAGCTATATTGGGAAGGCATACAGAGGAGAATAATCTTCCAAATCTACAACCTAAGATGTTCAGAATCATAATCAAACAGTTTACTACAGTGATGGATAAGTTGACTCAGGTAATAAATGGTGGTTCTATTTATTGATTATATTTTGGTTTATTATAAATGTAAAGAGGAGCATGATATTCATTTAAGGGTTTTCTTTCAAACCTTAAATGAAAAGAAATTGTTTGGGAAATTCAGCAAGTATCAATTTTGGTTACAAAAAATTTCTTTTTTTGGTCACATTGTTTCCAAAAATAGAATAACTATTGATCCTTCTAAAACAAAAGTTTTTTAAGAATAGACAAGACCCAAAAATATAACCGAGATCCGTAGTTTTCTTGGTTTGGCAGGTTATTATAAAAGGTTTTTTGTGAAATTTTCATGGTTATCTAGAACAATGACTAAGTTAACTCGAAAAGGTGTTATGTTCATTTGGACAAAATAATGTGATGATTTTTTTTAGGAATTTAAAATAAGATTGGTGAATGCTCCAGTTTTGGCATTGCCTTCCAGAAATTGTGGGTTTGTTATTTATTGTGATGGTACATTGAAAGGAAATGGATGTGTCCTTATGAAGAATGATCAGGTAATTTATTATGGTTCACGTAAGTTGAAACCTCATGAGTTAAATAACCCTACACATGATTTAGAATTAACTACTGTTGTTTTTTGCTTTAAAAATTTGGAGGCATCATTGGTATGGAGTAAAATGTGAAATATATACTGACCAAAAATTTTTAATGTATATATTCACCCAAAAATAATTGAACATGAGATGGAGGAGATGGCTGGAATTTATCAAGGATTATGATTGCATGATCCATTACCTTCTGGGAAAAGAAAATAAAGTGGCCAATGCTTTGAGTCAAAAAAGTAATGTCTCATTATCCATTATACATTTGGAACGAGATCCTTTGGTTTTTGATTTGATGAACTTTGGCATAAAAGTTGTTGGAGTAGAAAATTATTCTGTTTAGTATCAGGTGTGAGTGGGATCATCTATAAAAGATAGAATAAAGAAAGCGCAGAAAGAAGACAGTGAGTTGTAGAAAAAGGTAGAGTTGGTTCAAAAGGGTAAGTTACCTGATTTTAATCTTGATAATGATTGTGTTTTGAGATTTGGAAAGAGATTATGTGTGCCTTGTGATTCACAGTTGATGAATGAGTTGTTATGTGAAGCTCATAGTTCCCAGTTTTCAGTTCATATTGGCAGTACTATGATGTATAGGGATCTTTGGGAGTATTATTGGTAGGATGGAATGAAAAGAGATATTGTTGATTTTACTGTGAAGTGTTTGACTTGTCTACAGGTTGAAGAAGAGCGGCAGTTACCGAACGTGATTGTTCATCCTCTATCGGTTCTAGTGTGGAAATGGGAAAATATATCCATGGACTTCATTGTGGGATTACCAAAGACATCTTGAGGTAATAATGCAATCTAGGTTATAGTTGATCTATTGAATAAATCTTCTCATTTCCTTCATATTTTAGTTACATTGTCTCTAGATCAACTTGATCAGTTGTATGTTGATGAGATAGTTAGGTTTGATGGAGTTCCCCTCTCCATTGTATCTGATCGTGATCCCATGTTTACTTATAACTTTTGGAAACGCCTTTAGAAGTCATTGAGTACTAAATAAAATTTTAGTACAACTTTTAACCCTCAATCAGATGGGAAATCAGAATGAAGAATTTAGACATTTGAGGATATGTTACGTGCTTCTTAGATGGATAATCAGGGAATTTGGGACCATCATATTTCTTTGGTTGAATTTTCTTATAATAACAGTTTTCATTCTAGTATACAGATGGCTCCATTTGAAGCATTATATGGAAAGTGTGGTCGAACTCCAGCATTTGGGGATGAAGTAGGTGAAAGGAAGCTGATGGGACCAGAATTGGTAGAAGTGATGGTTGAAAAGTTCAGTTGATTTAGAAGCACATGAGAACAGCTCAGAGTAGACAGAAACATTATGCAGATAACTGGAGGAAGGATCGTTCTTTTGAGGTAGGTGATCATGTCTTTCTCAAAGTTTCTCCGTGGAAAACTGTGATGCGTTTTAGTAAGAAGGAAAAGTTGGGTATGAGGTTCATTGGACTATATTAAATTCTGGGGAATGTTGGATCAATTGCGTATAGAGTGGATTTATCTCCATGTTTATCCCAGGTACACAATGTTTTTCATGTTTAAATGTTGAGAAGGTATGTACCAGATCCATATCATGTTTTGATCATAGAGGTAGTTCAGTTAGAATAGAATCCCTCTTTTGAAGAACAACCAGTCCAGATTCTTGACTATAGAGAGAAAGTGTTGCAGAATAAGGTAATTGACAAGGTAATGGTTTTGTGGAAAACCAATATGGTTGAAGAGGCAACCTGGGAATCTGAAAATTCTTTGAGGGATAAATACTCCCCAGTTATTTTGATAAGTGAATAAAAATTACGAGCACACAATTTCCAAAAACGGGGAAGGACGTAACATCCCATGTAAATTAATAATAAGATATTTTCATATTTATTAATATTTGTGAATTAAATATATTTTTTACTTTAAAAGGGTTGCTATGTTTGATTTCATACCCGATATGAAACAACAGGTTTCTTTGAAATATTACGTTGCACACTAATAATATAATATTATTATTTTAAATTGTAGTTAACTCCTAGCCATTGTATTGGCGGGAATGAACAAAACTAACTCCAATATGATTATACATGTTTTTTAAATGTATTTTCATTTTTCCAATAAATGTTAGTGGCTTAAAATGTGAATGAATCTAATTTTAAGAATAATTTACATTAAAAGGTAAATTTACAGAATTTTAATGGTGAACCCCCTTTAAATATAATTTTTTTCACTTTAATAGATTTTAAATGACCAAATAAAATCCTTCTTTAGAATGGGGACATGAATATTTACATTCTGTAAATTTTTGGAATTTTTCCGATAAAGTTCATTTTTTAATGAATAGTGTAAATATTGTATTTTAATTCCGAACTATGTTTTAATCTAATTTATTTATATGGTTAAGTTATCTTTTTAATCTATTTTATAGTTCAATTAGAATATATTTTTACCATTTAATCCAATGTTGGTCATTGGAATTAATTTTACTTTGAAATTGGACATAAACAAGTGTCAATCTGTTGATAGTTATTATTTCTTAGAAACAAAATATTTGTTTTAACAACGGGAATTAATTTTAAAATTAATTAATGTCACTTTTTTTGTTTGAATTTGAAAAAATAATCATCATTTTTGAATTCGGAATATCAAATATAGCTTAGGCTGAATTTTTGGTATTTTTATGAAAAACATCAATTTTTGATGAATAGTGAAACCACTTAGTAGTAGTTAAAAAAACTGAATTTTTCATTTAAATGAAAATTTTACACTTATATGAATTGAATTTAGAAAATATGTCATACATGTTTATTATTATTTAGTAAAATTTTGTTCAATAAGATGAAAATAATTTTTGGTGAATAGTAACTTTTGACTTGTATTTACCACGGTTAAAGGTAAATAAGGTATTTCAAGGTAAAATGAATATTATAATAACTTACATTTACCTTAACACTTGTCCTAACCTTATGGGATGAGTAATGGACGACCATGGGCATCCGTGGGTCGCTTTTGGGGCCCCATGGATCCACTTATGAATGATAATGACACTTTAGATTAGTAAATTTAATGTAAAGGAAAAAATGAATTAAACAAAATGCTTTTATTAAATTTATTTTTCTATGGTATTATATAAGACATAATTTAGACTATAAATATTCTATATAAAAATAAAAATATTTCCTACATGATAGTATTTTTTTTATAATTTTTAGATATCGAATAAATTATATTATTCATGACACAATAATGATGCAGTATTTACCTCATTAATAAATGATTTAAATAAATAATATTTTAATGACTAAAATATTATAAATAACCTTTCCAATTCCTATTTTATGATTTTATTTTTACCATGAGTCATATTATATTAATATTTAATGATTTTTGGACCTTTAGAAACTGAATATCATTATATAATAAAATAATATTTTCACACTTTCCAAAAGAGCCCCTCCTCTCCCTTATAAAAGGAGACAACTTCTAAAGAATTCCTCACACCTTTAAAGTCTTTAGGATCATCAAATCTCTGAAAAATTAAGATCCCTACATCCCTCTCCCCCTCTTAGAAGCCTTACATTAGGCATAAGGCACTTCCAGAAGTCCTTTTGGTTCAAAACAAAAGAAGTTACCCAAATTAAAGGTAAATGTATCTCTTAACTTCTTTTATTTTATTTTACTTCTCCAAACCATAAACTCTTTTCATTCCATTATTTTATAGAAACACAAGTATCCTAAATATACTAGGATGTTTTTATGAGAAGTATTTTAACTACACTTAGACACACCTCCATCTAATTGGGGATGAACATAATGTTTCTGTTGGTGGGAAAATAACGCCTTTCGAAATGATGATTGTTCAATTATCTCTTAACACCTCTCATGGTGGTCATTTTGATGGAACTATATTTATATATGACATATATTATGTTTATTTTTTCTTTACGCATCTTAATTTTTCATTTATATCACTCCTTTATGGTTTCCATAGTGGGTAAATACGATAATCTAATTTGAGGAAGTGCGGACAACCACCCCCTCAAAGTGATGTGACTCATTAATGCCTTATGTGGGATGTATAAAGGATATATTTAATGACATTATATATGATATTATACTGTAATTATAATATACCTATATATAATTATGTTTTAATTTTATTAAAATAAGAAATAGCGATGAAAGTAGCATTTATGCGTACGTACGACTTATAGTCTCCATGAACGGTGCATTTCATTTCTTACATCCAAATGTTATGTACTATTATAAATACTTGTATATAATAGATATATATGATATATATGATATATAAATCTTGAATGTCATTTTGGATATAATGGACTATTGACCACATGGACAACTTGTAAATATAAGGTGTTCATTTTTTACTAAAGAACCAAATATTGACAAAATGACCATTATTAACTTAAATGATTACATAATGTTTTTAACATGTTAATAAGTGATATAAAAGGAATAATAAACTTGAAAAAGTTTCTTAAGAAATTATAAATTAACTTTAGTTTATTATTCATGAGATTAAAGAATGATCGAGTCATGTCGGACACGAGGTAAAAGACTTCGTCTCAATCTCCTTTCATTGAGGCATATTTACTTTTATACTCGAATTTATTTTATACGATGTATAAAACCCTTTGAATTTTCATTTCATTCAAAGGAAATCTTTATATACGAATCATTTTACTAAACGACAAAAGGAATGTTTTTTACATAAGAGGTGACAATGACCTTTCCACCGCCGCGAGTATTATTTGATCTTTGGATTCCTTAACAAGCCTGAATGTTTTTAAAAGGAAAAATTAATACCACATTATCTTTTTACATATTTTGGTACTGAAAATGATTTTTAGAATGGATTTATTTTTTCAATATGGTGAAATTATATTTGATTATTTCAATGTAGAAATGTTATCTTTCCTTTATGCTTATATTATGTGTTATGATCCTGTTATGGTTCTTGGGAATTATTTATGTATACGGGTGGTTCCGTGATAAACCTAAGTTGGGTGAGCCAAAGATAGCTCTCCAATGCATTTGGTAACATAAATTAGGTAAACATGAATGTTTCTTCTAAGAGATTTAGGTAATATATTGTGATAGCTATTTCAAACTAACTCCCTATCTAGCTGTGATAGCTATAATGTATGTATGATATGGATGCCACAAATTAACTTTATTAATTATTATTTCTATGTGTTATTCATAAAATATTATTATTTCCTAAGGTAAGTAAATGAGTTCATGTTTTATATGTATTTATGAACAAATGTTTTCTTTCTATGTTTTATAACCCTTAATGAGATTTTTATGCTCATCACATGTTTTGAAATGTTTTCACCAGAGGTAAAGATGAATAGGATCAAGGATGTGATCAAGGAAAATTCATGCTTTCCAAAAACCTGGAACTATACATGACTCTTTTTTTCAAGTGTTTTTATTTTATAAAAAAATTTAAATTGTCTAGAAGTGTCTACTTTGTATTCTTTTGAGATGTAATAGTTATGTATTAATTCTATAAAATACTATACTAACAAATATACTCAATGAGAATTATTCATTTAATTCAAGATTATGAAATGTTTAATGTCATGTCTTTATAGGTGATCTTAGGAGGAGCTTCTTAAGAGATTGTGGGTATTTTAAAAGAGATATAGTGTGGTAAAGGTATATTAATATCAGGATCTATGATTTTTTTTAATTTTTAATGTGAGGTTTTTTAAATCTATGTATAAAATGAGAGGAAATTTATTTATTAATTTCTAAACATAGGTTTTAGGCTTTATATAAAAAAATAATCAAAATCACAAGATAGACATAGTTTTTACCCATTGTTTCAAAAAAATTGGAGGGGTTTCAAATATTTAATAAGGGAATGTAAATAAAAGATTAAAATAAAAAATTTTGCGACGTAGAATTGATTAATGTTTATAAATAATTAATTTTAAAACCATAACATATAATATAGGTTTCGGAGGATTCCTTAAGGGTGTATAAAATAAATCAAATTACATTAAAACACAACATTTTTAAGGGTAAACATAATTTTGTTCATGGGAACTATTTATATGTTTATTACATCACTTTATGTCTTTAATTATGTAATAATACATACCATATTTTTCTAACATATTTATTTTTTACCCAAAAATTAGATGGTCTCATTAAATTATAAATAAATTAACCAATAGATAATTTTGACATGACGGTATGAAAAATTGAATTTATTTTATCAAATAATTCTCTAAATATTATATTTTACACATAAAATGAAAAAATACCAATTTATAGATAAATACATGTTTCTATATTGATAATTGTTTCTGAAACATATAAAAATTATATTTAGCTTAATAAAATAATATTATCTTTTATATTTAAATAAATATTATTTAACCAGACTATTTATTTTATATAACATTTTTTAAAAATTAAGTAAAAATTGTTCATTGATTGAAATAATATGTTTTCCAAAAATTCAATGTGTGTTTCATCAAATCAAAATAAAAAAAATTCAAACTCATTATTAACTCATTTATAAAAAAAATAATATAATGGACGTATATAATCCTTATTTTATTAAAAATAAAATTAAACAAATTAATTATGTAAGAATATAGTTGCATAAACCATTATTACACCACCATATGCCATTTGTATAAAGTGTACCATGCTGATACTTTATCGGGGTGGTTTAGTCAACATGGCTTCAGCCTTGATCTCAGTAATCTTGACTTTCTCATTTAATTAGTTAATCTTATAATTATGGTTTTGAATCTCATACTATAATTGGATGATGGAAAATCTCAGCAATGTTATATCCCTAGATGCTCCAAAAAACTTGCTTCATAAGGTATGGTTGTACTATTTGAGGACATAATTTCTTCTGTCTATGTCTATTAGAAATTATCTTAAAATATTATATAAAAATATTAATATTAATTATAATATATCTATATTATAAATTTTTACCATTATTTTTAAATCCTTTGTGTTATAACATGTAACTGAATAAAATAACTAAATTAGTGATTGTATATTGTATAACATCAATACATAATAATTCACATATCCTTTTGAAAGGGAAATTTCATATATAAATCATTGGTTATTTAAATGATCTTCCCTTATACATTTAATAAATCTAGTATAAAATCCATGTTCTCATATTAAATAATCATATCAATTTATAGTTACTTGTAACATAGAAAAGTGGATGAGGAAGACTATATTATATCATTTTCTAATCTATTTAGATAGTGTCACCCCTAGTGAATCTATTATTATTAATTGAAAACATTGAGTTTTCCAATAAAAAATCATATTATACAAATCCATAGTTCATTACTAGATATAATATGCTTTGTAATATATATTATATTATAATATACGTTGAATGAAAATTTATCACTTAATAAATTCAATATTTGTATATCAACATCATCATATGAAGTCCATGACATGATATAATCAATCCACCTCAACACTTTGATCCAAACACCAAATCCCATTCATGCATTTATAAAAATTAACATAGGATCCACCACTAATGAAATTATTTTGGGATAAATCACTAAAAGGTAAAAAATCTCTCTAGGAAATTCATTGTGAATTATCCATTTTGTCACGACCCGTCCCAATAGGGCCCGAGCCACAACTCCCCAAGCCCGCCTCCAATAGGCCAGGGGCTGGTGACTAGCACCGAGTAGGCATGCTACTAACATGGGAGGCATTTCCTATAACCTGTACACATGCACACACATCTCCAAGACCAAAAAGATGAAAAGTAGAAACTACTAAAAGGAAAAGATGCATGAATACACTAAAACCCATCCAATAGAGTACGATAGGGAAGTAAAGTACAGTAAAGTAAAACCTTGGTCCAAAAGTACAAGTCCACAAAAAATGAAGTCTGCAACAAAGTACAACCTATAGAAAAATGTACTGGGACTGCAATCTGCCACTAAAGGAACACACCTCAGCCTGTATAATCTCACTGAGCACCGTCCGGTCCTAGTCCGCCTCGAATCCTGTCAAAGGTTCGCTCGTCTGCACAAGACACAACACGTGCGGGGAATGCCCGTGCAGGGGTGAGTATAACAATACCAAGTAGGACACCCCAAAAACCAAAAAGGAAATACAACAAGGAAAATAGCACAAATAAAGGTACAGTCATCTGCACACAGTATATGTCTATGGAACATATAACAAGAATATCCAGATATACTCATACACAGGAAACCATTGTGAAACCACCACTAAGATCCATCTCGAAGATTCTACTAAGCATACCATAGAGAGAACACACTCCTAGGTCTGAAGAGAGAGAGAGACAGGAAGTACTCGTTCCGGGAGGACACACTCCACAAGTACCTTGAGAACAAGATGATCAGATGAGGATCAAAGCCAAGTCATGGGGTGATTCCGACAACTCAGTCTGAGCTAATCCGCTAGGCAGAGGATCGGCTCCCGAGTAAGGTAGGTCACGTTGATACAAATAACTCTACCTAGGGTATCATAAATTAATATAGGATCCATATCTGAGTCTCATAGAGGGGATTCCAACAACTCTATTCCGGAAGTTCTGCTGAAGGGATCATACTGCATGAAATATTTGATACCAGAACCTTCAGGGGATTACCAAGGGTACGAACCCTAAGAACTAGTCCAAG
Source organism: Viscum album (assembly GCA_963277665.1). NCBI lineage: Eukaryota > Viridiplantae > Streptophyta > Magnoliopsida > Santalales > Viscaceae > Viscum > Viscum album. The sequence goes on from OY728142.1 coordinate 1,609,516,600, forward strand.
TCGTAGAGGGCAAGTGGCTCAATCCATGATGAAAAAGATACACGGTGTGTATTATGGTTACATGCCGTGTTCCTTGACAACGGGTAATTCCTGTGTAAATGGCACATGTCCTTTATTCAAGCCATGCAAAACCAAACTACACGGCGTGTAGAAAAGTACACATCGTGTTCCTTGGCCACGGGTGCTACCCATGTAACCGGCCCATGTCATTCAGATTGTCGGATAGAAAAAAACTACACGGCGTGTAGAAGAAATCACATGCCATGTACGAGTGCCTGGGCTCACTCCATGTATGTTGGCCATGTGCGCGTACACGGTCTTTGCCCGTGTCCTTGTCGCCTGCCCGTGTACCAGTACACGGGGTAACCCGTGTATCTGGCCGGGTCTGGCCGGGGAGGGGTATACACGGCGTGTCCGTGGCCGTGTATCCTGCCCATGTCCATTTACTCCCGGACTACATGCCGAGTAACCCTTCCGAAAAACACACGCCGTGTAGCCCATACTACACGACGTGTAGTCGAAAAATTCCAGAAATCGCGTCTTGCTCCGTGCACCTCGGCCGATCTTCCGGATCTCGATTCTGTCGTCCGTCACCAGGAAACTCCAGATACTGAGTCACCTCGTCTCTGTGAAGATGAATCCATGGGTTTCAGGCATTCAATCGGATCCAAAATCCGATTCCGACCATCCGAGTGGAAATTGTCAGAAAAATGATTTCATCTGGTACGCTTCGATCCATCTGTCGAAACTGTCGCCGCACCTCCACAAGACCACTTCTGTGTTGATACTTTAATTAGGAATCGTTGCGTCGTAGAATGGATGCGAAACGATCCATTGTTCATCGCCCCATGAAGAACGTGAAGAACGCTCATGAAGAACACGAGATTTTGGGGAGGAACACACAACAAATCGAGGGGGATGAACCTCGATCAATGTTCGTGTCGATCATGATTCATCACCGTTATAATGTTGAACGAAACCAAACAAATAACAATAATCAAATCCCCAAAAATCCTCGCAAAAGCTCATCCCGCAAGAACGATCGATCCGTGGGATAATCTGTTCGTGGATTATTCAGTGTTCGTCATGGAAATGAAAAAAGGGGAAGAATTAAAATCACAACATCATCCAACCTGGATACGCTGCATTTTCCGGTGAAGATCCACTCGCCGCGTCGTCGTCTCCGTCGAAATCCGTCAAGAACGCCGTCACCGCCGCGTTGGGGGATTCTTTCAGAGCCTCCAAGGGTTTTCGGGGTTATGGGGTTTGTAACCCTGGACCCTGGCGCAAGCCTCTATTTAAAGAGGATAAAAGAAAAAAAAGATTTAAAATATGTCGCTACAGAAATAAAATATTTTTATTAAATATATTATTACCGTTGCGTCCAAAAACTAGATTTCACCACAGACCCGCGCCGGCCAATGTTAGGCCTCAGCTAAGGTAAAATCGCAGTTCTGAACGAAACGGTGCCCTCATATTTCTGATCCGAGATCCCATTCGGGAGTTATCCACTTTTTCAGGAAAACTGCACACGCGCGTAAATTAATTTTTAAATTAAATTAAAACATTTCTTCTGGGATCACTGGGCCTCGGAACTCCGCGCCGTCTAAGAGCCTAGTCTCGAAATAATTCTCATATAATATTAAAATAATACATGGAAAAATCTGGGACATTACATCACACCAACCTTAGGGATTTTACATCCCTGAAAAGCCAAAACAAGGACTACTAAAAAAGGTGTGGGTACTGCACGCGAATCTGAGCCTCCCGCTCCCACGTGCTCTCCTGGAGATTCCCGTGCTACCACCGGACACGCCCCAAGGGAATAGCTCATCCAAGAAGGATATTCTCCTGCCGATTTTCAATCTCCACTGGGTACTCAGCAAAGGTCGCTCCATAGTCTATGTCCAGCTCGCCCCAGTCGATGACGTGCGATGGATCATGCACGTACCTACATAGCTGTGACACATGGAAGACGTTGTGTACCCGATCCATATGAGGGGGTAGATCCAAGTGATACACCACCTCACCAACTCTACTGAGAATCTGAAAAGAGCCAATGAACCTCAGAGATAGCTTGCCGCCTCAGCCAAATCATTGCAATCCCCATCGAGGTGAGACCCGAAGGAACACATTGTCTCCTTCCTCGAACTCCAAAGGCCTCCGCCTCTAGTCGAAATAAGACTTTTTATGAATCTGTGTAGTCTTCAACCGCTCCTAGATGACCTGAACCTTCTCTGTAGTAGTTCTCACCATTTCTGAGCCCATGAGTGCTGACTCTCCCAGGTCAGTCCAGCAATGTGGCGACCTGCAAGGTCACCCATATAGAGCCTCGAATGGTGCCATACCAATAGTCTAATGATAACTATTGTTATAAGAAAACTCCACCAGTGGTAGGTGATCCTCCCAGCTATGACCGAAGTCAAGTATGCAAGATCGTAGCATATCCTCCAGGACCTGGATGGTCTGCTCTGTCTGACCATCAGTCTGGGGATGAAACGCTGTTCTCAAGTGTAACTGAGTCCCAAAATCATTCTACAATCTTTTCCACAACCGGGATGAGAAACGAGCATCACGATCTGAGACGATCGTGGATGGTACTCCATGAAGTCGAACTATATCTTGCACATAGAGGCATCCCAAGCTCTCTACTGACCTCTACTCCCGTATGTCTTGGAAGTGGGCCGACTCGGTGATTCGATCGAAGACCACCCAGATGGCATCATGTCCCCTGGACGTGCATGGAAAACCTATCATGAAGTATATGGATATACCATCCCACTTCCACTCTGGAACCTCAAGGGGCTGAGTCAAACCTACTGGAACCCGGTGCTCAGCCTTTACTTTCTGACAAGTAAGGCACCGAGAAACAAATTCTACCACACTCTTCTTCATCCCTGTCCACCAGAACTGACGTCGGAGGTCCCAGTACATCTTTTCCATGCCTAGATGCACCGCCAAAGGGGATGTATGGAACTCCCTCAGAAACGCCTCCCGAAACGTCCCTGGTAATACCGTGCACCCTCTTAAAAGGACAAAGTGCTCCCCTCCTTCTGAAAATCCATCAGCAACATCACCTGTGGACATCTGAGCACATAGAGTCTCACAGCTAGCATCCTCGCGCTATGCTTCCATGACTCACTGTAAGAGTGGAGGGGTAACAACCATCGACTGAAGGTAAGCTCCCTCATCCCCATCCACGAAGGAAAACTGCAAAGAGTCCAACTGCCTTGTCGGATCATCTAGAAAGTGCGAACTGGATTTCCTACTGAGAGCATCTGCAACCACATTCCCCTTCCCAGGAGTATAAATGATCTCAAAGTCGTAGTCCTGGAGGATCTAAAGTCATCACCTCTATCTCAAATTTAGATCCTTCTGAGAAATGATATATATGAGACTCTTGTGATTAGAGTAGATGGTAAACCTCTCGCCCATCAGGTAGTGCCTCCACATCTTCAATGCGAAGACTACCGCTGCCAACTCGAGATCATGGGTCGCGTAGTTCTGCTCGTGTGGTCTCAACTGATGTGAGCCATAGGCAATCACCGCTTGCTTCTGAATCAGGACACAACCACGCCCGGTTCCTGATGCATCGTAGAACACTACGTACTCAACACCCTCCTACAGTAACCTCAAGATCGGGGCACTCGTCAGACTCTGTCTCAACTGCTGGAAAGCCTGCTGGCACCTCTCGGTCCACACCAAAGGCTGTCCATTTCGGGTCAAAGCTGTCATGGGTGCTGAAATCCTGGAAAAATCATGGATTAATCTCTGATAGTAGTCCACCAACCCAAGGAAGCTCTTCACCTCCGTCATGCTCCGGGGTGCCTCCCATGCTAGCACTGCCTCCACCTTTGCTGGGTCCACTGCTACATCATCTGCTGAGATAACCTGCCCCAGAAAGTGGACCTACTGTAACCAGAACTGAAACTTCGAGAGTTTCCAATACAACTGGGGCTCTCAGAGTGCATCCAGAACCATCCTTAGGTGTCTCGCGTGCTCCTCCTTAGACGCAAAGTACACAATGATATCATCGATGAAGATCACTAAAAACCGGTCTAGATAGGGCTGAAAGATCTGGTTCATGAGTCCCATGAACACTGCCGGGGCGTTCATCACACCGAAGGGCATCCCCATGTACTCATAGTGACCGTAGCGACATCTGAAAGCTGTCTTCGGTATATCCTCCTCTCGTACTCGCAACTGGTGATAGCCTGATCGTAGATCACCCTTCGAGAACCATCGTTCCCCTCTCAAATGGTCTAATAGAACATAGATCATCGGTAGTGGATACCGGTTCTTCACGGTCACCTAATTTAAGCGCCGATAATCCACACACAGCCTCAAGATCCCGTTCACCTTCCTTGGAAAACAGCACTTGGGCTGCCCAGGGTGAAACGATGGGTCTCACAAAGCCCTTCTTCTGCAAGTTGTCCAGCTGCATCCTCTGCTCACGAAGCTCTGTAGGAGCCATCCGATAAGCTGATGCTGATATCTGGGTCGTCCTATGTTGCAACTCAATACAAAAATCTATCCCCCGACAAGGAGGTATCCCGAGGACATCCTCTGGAAAGACGTCCTCGTACTCAGCCACCGCTGCTGGGAACCAGAAACTCATAACATCTGTCGCGCCGAGGGCTTGGCTAGCCATCTTGTGTGAAATCAGCTGTGCCCTCCTATGCATCAGTCCATCCTTCACTACCTGGGTCTCTCTTTCACCGACAAAAGAGAACCTCGTTCCATCACTGCGGACACACCACACCCTTCACCTAAAACAATTAATTTGGGCATGAACTGTGGGTAACCAATCTATGCCAAGAATGACATCGTAAGGCCTCGACGCTACCACCAAGAGGTTCCAACTGAAACTCTTTCCTCCAAGGGCCAGGTCACACTTCCTGCAAAGGTGTGTGATCTCTGAATCTTCTCCAGTCGGTGTTTCTAAGATTAAGGATCGAGTCAATACTCAACTAGAATCTCAAGGTCTCGAACAAGATTAGCATCGAGAAAGGAATGACTAACACCTCTGTCTGTCAATATGGAAACCAAAGTAGAAAAGACAAAAATAATACCTCTAATCATTCCGGAAGTACCTGGGTCATAAGGATCTGCCACCTGCAGCTGACCCTGCCACTGTCCACCAGCTCCCTGAGCCTAGGGTGGACCTCCTGGGGGTGGTGGTGGTAAAGGGTCGAAACGCCGGCCACCTCCAGCTACTCTCCCAGCTCCTCTGCCACGTCCTCCGTCTCACGGATCTGCTTACTCCACATGTTGCCACTGCCTAGGTGGTCTATCTACTACTCATGTGTCAGTTGCACGGCAGGTCAGACAATCTCGAGTGAGATTTCCCCTGCCATCACATGAGTAACATCACCTCTCTCGAGGCTGGATGGAAGCGCCCTATGAACCCTGTACATCTAATCCCTTATCCTGGGATGTACTCTAGAAATGTCTACCATGACTAGGTCCCTGACGTTGGCTCCCTGCCACCAAAGTCTCTACTACAGCTCACGCACTACTGACAACTGTCGGCTGTCCCTGCTCCGCCAGGAAGATATCGACCCCCAAAGCCCGCTCGAGCACCTTATCATAAGTAGGAATTCTCATAGGGATGATACTATCTCATATATCCTTGCACAATCCCCACTCAAAAGTCCGAGCTCTGAAGTACTGAGCTCTGACCATATCCATCGAGTACCGTGAGAGGTCAGTAAACCTCGATTAATAGTCAGCCACCGTCATGGTTCCCTGCTGGAGCTGAAGAAGCTCATGTATACGTACTGCTCTAAGGGTAACTGGTGAAAACTCCTCTCTGAAGAGATGATCAAACTTCGACCATGCATGAGTCGCCTCATCGTGAGTCTTGATGACAAAACTCCACCATCGCCCAGCCGAGCCCTGCAGAAGGCTCGCTGCCAGGATCACCATCTGGCCTACTGGTGTCCTAACCAAACGGAAAAATTTGGTCACTGCCTCAAGAAAGTACTCTACTGCCTGAGGGTCAGGCTCACCTTGAAACCTATGGGGTCTCTGTCTCTGAAACTCATGGAGGGCACTCCGCCTGTGCTCCTCCTCCACTGGTACAACAGGCTCTAAATACTAACCCATTGGTGGTGGAATAACTGGCATGCCACCTGGTGGTAAAACTGGGGGATCTGGTCCCTGGATCGTAGCTTCATCACTAAGGGGGTCATCCTCGTGATCGAGCTACTGGATCCTAGCGGGTATGCGTCGCGGAGGAATCTTGTTTAAGAGACAAGATGTATCATAGTCAGTGAGTATATCTGGAGAGATGACTCAAGAAGGACATGGAAACCACAACCCAGTCCAATATGATGCATGTACCAATATTTTTTCCCCATGAAACTAGTATTTTCATGTTCTGAGTCGAAAAGAAAGTTATCAGAGTCCTGGTGTATGGATACGTCGGTCACCGCATCGACACTGGGGTCCCTGGACTTAGAGCCGAACTTGAAACACTTAACATTCTTGCCTCAAATCAACTCACAGACTCTCGGTCCTAAGGTAGAACCGACCAAATCTGATACCACTCTGTCAAGACCCATCATAGTGGGGCCCCAGCCGCAACTCCCCAAGCCCACCTCCAATAGGCCAGGGGCTAGTGACTAGCACCGAGCAGGCATGCTACTATCATGGGAGGCATTGCTTGTAACCGGTACACATGCACACACATCTCCAATCCCACAAAGATGAAAAGTAAAAAACTAATAAAAGGAAAGGATGCATGCATACACTAAAACCCAACCAACAGAGTACAACAGGGAAGTAATGTATAGTAAAGTAAAACCCTGTGCCAAAAGTACAAGCCCACCAAAAAGGAAGTATGAAACAAAGTCGAACCTGTAGAAAAATGTACTGGGACTGCAATCCGCCACCGAAGGAACACACCTCGGCCTGTCCGATCTCTCTTAGCACCGTCAGGTCCTGGTCCGCCTCAAATCCTGTCAAAGGCTCGCTCTTCTGCACAATACACAACATGTGCGGGCATAGCCCGTGCATGGGTGAGTATACCAATACCCAGTAGGACACCCTGAAGACTACAATGGAAAATCAACAAGGAAAATACCACAAATAATGGTACAGTCATCCCCACACAGTATATGTCTATGAAACATATAATAAGAATATCCAGATATACTCATACAAAGGCGACCATCGTGAAACCACCACTAAGATCCAGGTCGAAGATTCTACTATGCATACCATCAGGAGAACACATTCCTAAGATTGAAGAGAGAGAGAGACATGAAGTACTCGTTCCGGGAGGACACACTCCACATGTACCTTGAGAACAAGACGCTCAGATGAGGATCACAGCCATGTCATGGGGTGATTCCGACAACTCAGTCTTAGCTAATTCGCTAGGCAGAGGATCGGCACCCGAGTAAGGCAGGTCACGTCTATACCAAGAACTCTACATGAGATATCAGGAATGAATAGAAGATCCGGCTCTAAGTCTCATAGAAGGGATTCCAAAAACTCTATTAAGGAAGTTTTTTCTGAAGGGATCATACTGCATGTATGAGTTGATACCAGAACCTTCAGGGGATTACCAAGGGTACGAACCCTAATAACTAGTCCAAGTCACAGAAGGAAAGTGGCTCAAGCCATAAAGAAAAAGTTACACGGCGGGTAGTATGGTTACACGATGTGTTCCTTGACCCAGGTACTGCCTATGTAAACCACCCGTTTACTTCGTTCAAGCCGTGAAAAACCAAACTACATGGCGTGTAGAAAAGTACACACCGTGTTCCTTGACCCCGGGTGCTACACGTGTAACCATCCCATGTCATTCAACTTGTCAGATAGAAAACAACTACACGGCCTGTTGAAGAAATCACACGCCGTGTTCGAGCGCCTGGGCTCGCTCTGTGTACGCTGTCCATGTGCCCATACACAGTCATTGCCCTTGTCTGTGTCGCCTGCCCGTGTAAAAGTACACGGGGTACCCCATGTATCTGGCCGGGTTTGGCCGGGGAGGGGTATACATGGCGTGTCCATGGCCCTGTATCATGCCCGTGTCCGTGTACTCCCAGATTACATGTCAGGTAACCCTTCCTACGAACACACGCCGTGTAGTGCATACTACACGACGTGTAGTCGGGAAAATTCCAGAAACCGTGTCTTCTTCAACGCGCCTCAGCCGATCTTCCGGAACATGATTCTATTGTCTATTCACCACGAAACTCTAGATACCGGGTCGCCTCGTCTCCGTGAAGACGAATATATGGGTTTCAGGCCTTCAATCGGCTCTAAAACCCAATTCCGGCCATTCGAGAGAAAATCGTCCGAAGAATGATTTATTCTGATCTGCTTTGATCCATCCGCTGAAACCGTCGTCGCACCTTTACAAGATCGTTGCGGCGTTGATCCTTCAATTTGGGATTGTTGGGTCACAGAACAGATGTGCTACGATCCGTTGTTCATCGCCCCACGAAGAACGTGAAGAACTCTCATGAAGAACGAGAGAATTTGGGGAAGAACACCCAACAAATCGAGAGGGATGAACCTTGATCGATGTTCGTGTCAATCTTGGTTCGTCACCGTTAGAAGGTTGAAAGAAACCAAACAAATAACAAGAATCAAATCCCCATAAATCCACACAAAAGCCCATCCCGCAAGAACGATCGATCTGCGGGCTAATATGTTCGTGGATTAGTCCGTGTTTGTCATAGAAATCAAAAACGGGGAAGAATTAAAATCACAACAACATCCTACCTGGATTCTCTACGTTTTCCAGTGAAGATCCGCTCGCAGCGTCATCGTCGCCGTTGAAATCCGTCAAGAACGTTGTCGCCGCCGCGTTGGGGTTTTCCTCCAGAGCCGCCAAGGGTTTTTAGGGTTATGGTGTTTATAACCCTGGACCCTAGAGCAAGCCTCTATTTAAAGAGTTTAAATTAAAAAAAGATTTAAAATATCTCACTATAGAAATAAAATATTTTTATTAAATATTTTATTACCGTTACGTCCCAAAAATAGATTTCACCACTGACCCGCACCGGCCGAAGTTAGGCCTCACCTATGGTAAAATCGCTGTTCTGAACGCAATAGTGCCCTCATATTTCTTATCCGAGCACCCGTTCGGGAGTTATCAACTTTTCTAGGAAAACCGCACGCGCGTGTAATTTAATTATTAAATTAAATTCAAACATTTGTTCCGGGATCACTGGGCCTCGGAACTGCGCGACGTGTTAGAGCCTGGTCTCGAAATAATTCCCATACAACATTAAATTAATACATGGAAAAATACGGGACATTACACATTTAGTCTATTGTATTAGAGAGATGGACAACTTATCATCAACATAATAATTTAGAAGATACTACCACATTGATAAATCCAAGATAGTGAATATTTTGAATCAATTAGTGATCAAACTAGAATCAATAACCAATTAGATATAATTCCATTTTTACAAATTAAATCCTCAAATAATTTTATCTCCCACAATCAATACTTATTACAAGCAAAATATTATCCCTAAAGAATGGCTGAGAAGGAAATGAGTGTCTTAATATCAACTAAAATATTGAATTATTCCATCAAACTAAAATGTTTCTCAAAAATGTTTCTCTTCACACAACCGTATCTAAATTTTTTTATCATGATGAAGCTACCTAATTTGTGTACTATCAATTCCTGAAATATTGGATCAAAATAAAATATCCTTATATGTTTATATTTAAAATATTTTGGAACTAAACCTAAAAATATCTTTTTCTAAAATATTTCCTTAGTAAATTATTCATTTTAGAAGATCTGAATGACTCAATGGATTTCAATACTATGTTCAACAAAAGAAAATGAACCTAATTGATCTCTTTAAAAGATAGTTTATTGAGTTCTTATATATTTTAGTATTAAAATACTCAATATGTTAAAAATATCATATTAATAATTTTCAATGAAATTATTATTATATTCGGAATTATATGTCTAACAAAATAGGTAAAGTTCACTATTCATTTCCCTGAAATAGAAAATGAACAAAAATTCCATATTATTATTGAAACTTAGGGAAGAAGTAATTACATAGAAGGCCAACGAACCATATATTGGGCTATATTTACCTAATTCATTTGGGACTTGAATTATGTATTCTGAATTTATGATCATATGGACCCACAAAAATTGTGAATCCTAGGTAATATTACGATTAAATTTATTTAATGTGATAATATATGAAAATTATATATATATATATATATAAATATTTAAATATATTAATAGCTAATAAAACTGAACTTCCCATATATTTAACATATTTTCTAGTTCAAACTATTTTTAGTGGGGCTTTTAAACCACTATCACCTATAAATGACATCATTATCCAAATATATTCCTCATTTTATATGTCAATTATTCAATAAAGTATCACCCTTGTTGGTTGGTTATAAAAAAAATCCATTTTTTCAAACGAAAATATTATTTTATAAAATATACATTAATTAACACTCATACATTTATTTCTAGAATCAATCATTTTTAATTAAAATTTATTATGATGTACTATCCTTCTTTAACCGTTCCCAAAAAGTTTAAATTTTAATGTTTTTTTCTAAATTATGGATCATATCTATGTTGTCTATTTCCCATTATTAATCCATCAATTCTAATAAATATGTGAGATAAATAATAATTTATACAAAATTCATTACATAATCAACTTTGATCTATAAAAATGATCGTTGAAAACCTTATGCTATTATATTTATATCATTTAGATAATATTTTTGATATATATCAATTTTTATGAATTTATTCATTTCCATATAGATATTATTGATGTAAAAAAAATAATATAAAAATATAAAATGTTTAAGGAAATGGTTGAAAATAAAGTAACTATACTTTGTGTGGTGATCCTCTCATTTTTTATCATCATCAATCATTATTCCACAATGAACAACGACTTCTTCCTTTATGGGAGAGGAAGATATATTCATGATATTGGGAGAGTATTATGGTAAATAAAATTTAATTTATTTATTAATATAATTTTGAATTGAAAACTATATTAAAAATATAATTTATTTGTATTGATGCCAATTTTTCAGTAAAAAGGAAATATCTCTCTCTGGAGTCAAAATAGTACTTTATTTTTTGACTAGAAACATTTTTTAAGAGATTTTTATGTTTTTTTCCATAATGGTACTGAAGGTCTGTTGATTCATTTTCAAATACAAAAATTACATTACACTAAACTAATCTATTGAAGAAACTAAAATTATGAAATATAGGTGTTAAAATAATCAATATAAATTAAAATAGGTACGAAAAAATTAGATCATGACATGTTTAATCATGAAGTTGAGATTGAATAAGCTAAAACATATATGAGTTTCATGTTAACATGTGGACCAATCAAAAAACTTTCATCATGGTATTATATAATACATTCATTTTAAGGTAGTTATGTTCATATTATATAAATATTTTCTCATATTATAGATATTGGAATAAGATGAGGTTCCAATAATATGTATAATAATCTTACTCGTCATGATTAAAGTACTGATTGACATAAATAATGGGAAGATAAAATTCTATGTGTTAGATGAGAAAGTTAAATTTAAATTTTTTATTGTTATAAGGAATGGTATGGATGCATTGAAAATCGTTCCATAGTAATTAAGTAATTAATATTTATCAAAAAAAGAAATTTAAACTAGAAAAATATGAATTTTTTTTTGTTTATTTATAAAAAGGTAGAATTAATTTTACATAAAAAAGTTCAAAAGGTGAATATGATATTGAAAAAATGATACATTGATATGTAAATACTACCATGAGACATACATTCAATCATAAAGCCTACAAAATGAAATCTCTATGCTCCCAATAAAAAAATTTATCAATTCTTCACCTCCATATCTTGTCAGTTAAACCAATGTAAACCCTTTCCTTTATTTTAAAAATACACACACTCTATCCAAATCTCATACACTCCAAATTCCTATAAAAAAGAAGAATATTTTGAAATCCAAATATTTTATTTCAAACCTTATTGAACCCACCCAGCACCCAAACAAAAAGCTAAAAACCATTTGAATAAAAAATAAATTTACTGCAACATAATAAATTTACACTATGAGAGAACAGATCCCACCCCAGCCAATAAATCATGAAATATTAATAAATCAAAAAATATTTTACCTACTATAATATTCATCCCCATGTACAATACAGACCCAAAAAAACATATAGTACATATTAAAATCAAACTGATAAGATCCTAGGCACATTTATCCATTCCTTAAATGAAAGTATCATAGTGCAAAGAATAATTTAGTGATCATATTAGTAAGGAAAATATTGGTAAATAATATTTTAGATCCATAACTATTCTAATAATCATCATGGTGGATCTTATTAAGAAATTTATTAGGAAACCAAAAGGATTATTTGATTGGGTTGATGTCTGAAGCCCACCATGAACACTGGTGGGTTTTATGTATTTACTTTAATATAACCATTATATGACTGAGTTTCATTTCTTAGAAGAAATTTGATGGTAAGCCTATAGATATTTGCAGTAATTTTTAGTATATACAAGGAATAATTTAATAAATTACGCAAATATAGAACATTGAATATGGAGCCATAAATGGAAATGAAATTTCAAGAAATGAATTCTATATGAAAGGACTAGCTTTGAAATCATGACCTTGGTTTATTCTAGGATTAAAAAAATAAAAGAATCAATTATGATACTTTAATATAGGGATATTACCACTTCTTGGATACTAAATGATGATAGTTAAGGAATATTCAACCAACATGAGGACTTTATCCTCCATTATAATACATCGGGAAAATAACAATATTATGAAAATATTCATGCAATGTACTTCACAGAAATGAATAAAAATAATAAATATTCTATAATGGATATGAACTTAATTACCCACATGGATAAAAAGTAATATTTCTTTAGAAAGGTTAATGCCTTACTTAGGTGGGACTTATATGGTTTATAAATTAGCTCATCCTATTAAAATTGGATAAAAAAGAATCGGTGGAATTATTTAATTCTATATGTGGAAATGTAATGAGAAAATGGGATCCAGAAAAATATTAATAAAAATAAAAAAAGAAAATATTTGAAACTCATGATCAATATTAAATTAGGTATACAACCCCCAAAAAAATATTTCTCTACCACATATCAATTAAAGGAAAAATTAATGGTTACATTTATAAATTATATTCAAAAAATATGTTAATAATGGGAATTTAATAAGCTATCATTATAGAGATGGAACTCTTAATGAATAATATTCCAATTCCACCTTAGTCACCAACGGAGTCAAATTAACCAACACTATATGGTAGAAATAATGAAATTACAGTAGAGGTGATATTTGGACACAAAAATCTTATGTTGGTAGCTACTCATTAAAAAACACATATTGTGGACGTAACCCCTCTAACTAAGCCCACAATAGCAATTACTCTATACAATGTAGGCAATTGAACTTATATGGATGAACAAACATTTAACGAGATATTTTATAAATCATAAATTTTGTTATTATTTATGAGAATGATAATAAGTGGAATCAAATTTTGATGGATGAGTTGACGAATTTTAGAAATGTGTAGGGGAAGAAAATTTTTCTACATAAGAATAATCCTAAATGGTCATATATTTTTTACCTATATTGATATTCACTTTGTGGATGGTACTTAATGTGCATATTATACATCCCCTAGAACCATATATTGGTATAAACCCACATATTTCTATTTCAACCACCCATATTGAGATATACTTTATCTTATTACATATTGTACACCTGGATGAAAATTTCTATAAGGGATTTGGTAGAAATGACACCAAAATCATGTAAATATTTTTAATAAAGAGCCATCCAATGTCACTCAAAGGAGATAGGGTGAGAAAATGAGTGATTGGGATGACCTAGTTAATACAAAGGTGAATCAGGTTTATATATATTTGAATATTTGGATCCATACATATTATATATGTTATTTAAAATTATTTTAATGTAACTTAGGATCCAAAAGGATTAGAATGGATAGATATTTTTATTATATAGATGATAATTTATTAATTTTATTGGTATATTATTTTTCAATTAAATTCATAATGCCTCCATAAATATATGAAAGAAACATTAAAGGTATTTTAATTTTTATATATATTAATATTAAAAATATATATTATTCCTTGGAAAATGAGGTGATAATATCCAAGAACTATATTTTACTATATTATTTCAATCGTTTCTAAAAAAATTTCATGATAATATAAATTTTACTATCTCTCACCTTGATATAAATAGTATGAAAAATGATGGAATTAACTTATTAGATAGGGTATTATACACTTACTACTTGTTTTTTGAGTTAAATATTGGATCTAAAATATATATTCTGTTTTGAATACTACTTTAACATATATTAAAATTGGAAAATTTTATTTATTAGATCTATATTTAATAAAAAATTATTTTATTTATGTACTAATAATTAGTTATTGATTGATTTTGAAAAAAAGTATAGCTTTATTTTTAAAATTTGAATCACTATATTTAGGAATAATTGATTGTAATTTGATATATGGATTATATGGTTAATGATTTAATTTAATTTCGGAAAGTATAGTTATATTTTTTTTTGAAAATGAACAGAAAAAAGAATCTGAAAATGGGGTTTATGAAATGTAACAAATAGACCTGGGTTTCCCTCAAACCTGAAACCTAATCCAATCCTTCACATACCAAAAGGGAGTTCCCGATCCCCACGGGCTAGAAACAAGAACCAAGGCATCAAACAACACAATAGAGGGAACAATTTCTCCCAACTCGAACTACAGCAGGGCATATATACACACTGAAAGAAATAAACAACAGAAGACTAAAAAATATATATTCCATAACTTTAAGAAAGAATGTGGAAATATGAAACTTCAAAGTATCTAACACTCAATTTACACTCTAACAACAAAGGAATAAAAACCCTGGAGCAACTTCAAACGATGGCATAGACGAAATCCAACAATCTCACCACCAGCTTCCAAACTAGATAACCAAAAAGTTGTCGCCTCGTTGTGGCACCTTGACTTCCCACACATTGGAAGATAAACAGTGGTCTACTCACCCTTGAATAGGTGCACAGGGTGTAAGCTTACAGGCTTAGTAAGATCCCAACCATGTGTTCCAAAATAAGTCTCTATATGGAAAATCATGTATACTAATTTTAAAATAAAACCTACAATGATAAGGATTGAAGTAGTTTTATAAAAAAACATGGTAAAAATTTCCCTTTTCCAACATTCTAAAAAAGATGATATATCAGTTTCCAAGAACATTTTCCTATCATTTTCAACAAGCATAAACATGCATATGAAGTCTAACATAGAAAAAAAGATATTCAAAATATAAGAATCAGTATCATAAAACCAAGGAATTCTATAGGTCTAGGAAGCATACTACTCATATCACAATAATAAAGTCCACAAAAATTGATCCAAGAACATATGCCTAGGAAATAGAGGAATACCCCATGAGTAAACCCCCAAAATATCAATATCGGTCCCCTAGAACAACATGCCTAGGAAATAGAGGAAGTCTCTAAGACAAACCCAATTATAATCATATAACGAGGTATGATGGCCTCAAGATAAACCTCACACCTATTCACCAATGGTAACCCATGTCCATAATTTCACAAACTAATTTTAATGTTTTGAAAACCATTAATAATCATTTCAAAATAATACTATAAAAATCCAGGGAAAAAGAATTTCTCTTTTAAAACCCTTTTTCAACACACACAAACCATCATGATGATTTAATAAATTAGTTTATAAATCAAAAAAGATGGTTTATTATCATGGTCTAGAGAAGGAACCACTAACCTCAAATTTCAGAACGCACAAGCCCGTAATGGGAATCCAAAAGAAAGGAAACTCAACACCATCAATGAATGCCCATGAATAAAATCTATATCAATATTGCATCAATTTAGAAGACAAGGGGTCATAGGATGGATGAAAATCCATATACCTCAAGAATAAATATCTTCTACACCACAACTAATGAAAGAAATGGCATCTAGAGAACGATATCACAAATTATCTAGAAGAAGAAAATAAGAATAATACAACCTAATCAGAGGATGTGACAACACAATTCTAGGTCACTATCATGATCAACAAAAAGGAAGAACTAGAAGGAACACTTACCCAGAGAGAAGAACCGCAAAAGCAACGAAGATACCAAGCCGATCAGATCGATCTAGATGGAAAGGTTCCACTAAAAATTACCTAGGAAGGGTTCTAGTTTGAGAGGTAAGAGATGCATAAATTATTGATTGAGAAAACCTGCTAAACACATTAAATAAACTGGGCATAGGCTAGTTCATGATGTGTACATCAGGTATACGACATGTAGTCCATGCTAGATAATTTGTTCAAAAAACCCATAGCTTTGTGTTAAAAAACATATATTTAAACCACAAACAACGTGTACCGACTCACTGTGTGATTTACACATTCATGAATTTCATCTATAAACAAGTACAGGACATGTACCTATAGTACATGGCATTCACCTCCATCAAATTGAGATTATGTTCTTTGCAGCCTACAGAAAAATCTGGAAAACAACTTCTAAGGGGTTTAATCCAAAAGGAAACATTGAAATCCGGAAAAAGATACCCGATCAAGGTAATGAGATGTTACAAAATCTCCATCATAAAGGCATTTCATCCCTAGGAAGTCATGTAAAAGTTGTAACTCCAAGAAAAAGATGAGGAAAATACTCCCTCATCAAAGACTCATGTTCCCAAGTCTCAATGGGAATTTGATCCTTGTTTCCATAGAACTCTGAACTTGTAGTCAACATCCCACATAGGACATTCATCTGGGAGTCAACACAGTCAATTGGTTCGTCCAAAACTGAAGCATCTAAATCTCATTCAATTTCTTCCCAACACAGAACATGAGAGGGATCATGGTTATACTTCCTATGTTTTGATATGTAGAAAACATCATGAATTTCCATCAACTGAGCCCACCATGATAACAGATATGCCACCTATACAAGATGATCATTGATATATTTTTGTTATCTCTAGGTTATCAATAGACATTCCCATACATCCTTAATCTTCGCAAATGTCTTCTAAACCAAACATGGCCCAACCAAAGATACCTGGACCATATCCTACCAACAAAGAGGTGATCTGAATGGTTATCCATACAATGTCTCGAACAGAGCGATTCTTATCAACACCGTATAATTATTGTTATAAAAACACAACCAGTTTAAGATGGATGTCTCATGAGCCATCAAAATCCAAGATACATAAAGGAATCATATCCTCCGTGATCTGAATTACACACTCTTTCTACCCATATTATGTGGATGATAGGTCATGATAAACTTGATCTGAGTTCCCATTTCCTCTTGAAGACTTCTCCAAAACCTTATGGTAAACCTAGGATCATTTTCTGAAACAATGGCAAAGGGAATCACATGTTAACTTACAATCTCAATCACACACACCATACACAAATCTTCAACTTTTGTGGTATCCTTGATCGGAATGAAACGAGAAAAAATCATCCAATGATCCAAAACCAACAAGATATCATTTTCCCGTAAGGGTGTCTATGGATATACAACAACAAAATACATGGATTCCTAAACCCATTTACAAACCCACACTATAAGTGTATGAATCACACTATAACTTTTTAGATACTCTTCCTTTATCCATTGGAAGGTGTAACAGTGGCACACATAATCCACAATTTCATGCTTCATACGCAAACACCATAATCTTCTTATCATGTCACAATACATTTTGTACCCCTTGGATGAACGACACAAGAAGAGAAATTGAAAATTAGACAATACTGAACTCCTCAAAAGTAATGGGATGAAAAATCACTTCTTGAAGTGATCTATGACTTCTGAAGATAGAGACCAACTAGAAAAGGTCTCCTCACAATAAATATTGTCTTGAGTCTACTAAAACTCATCATCTAACAGCTGAATTTTCAAAATAGACTCCATGCGAGATGATGATAACTGATCACTACTAAAAACCATACTTGAAAAATTCATCCTAAGTGTCCAAGATCAACTGGGGGAAAAGACCCATAAGATTCTACTCTATCGATCCCAAAACATCATGTGATGGTACCTTCCATCTATGAGATTTTGTAAAAAACAATTATTTTTTCCCTGGTGTTGGATATGTCAATGTCAAATGTATAAAGGTATTCTATCCACTATCTTTTTCATAGATTCACATTTTTTTAGAGTATATATATCTTAGATTCTTATGATTAGAGAAGACGAGGAAATTTTCCCCAAGAGATAACACTTCCAACATTTAAGCACATGCATACTTGTAGCATACTCTAAATCATGAGTGGGGTGGTTCTTCTCATGCGGTTGGAGCTAATGAGAGTCATAAACTGTCACATGATTATCCTACGTTAGCACACATATTAAACCATCACTTTATGCATCAAAAAACACCATGCACCCCTTACTGGGCTCAGGTAAGATAAGAATAGGATTTGATGTTAGAAGTCATTTAATATCATTAAAATAAGACTCGCCCTATGCATCCAAAGTGAATTTTATCACATTACTTATAAATGAAGTCAAAGGTGAAAACATCATAGATAAATATTTAATGAACTATAGGTATTTCCCATAAAGACCAAGGAATATATTAATTTCAAAGATGTTCTGCAGTTCCTTCCACTACATAACAACCCTTACCTTCTTCAGAACAACTGATAAGCCATGCTCAGAAATTCTGTTCCCCAACAACTTCACTTTTGGAATCCATAAAGTACATGTTAAAATATTTACATAAAAGGGTTATTTATCATAATTTTCAAAAAAAAAATAATGTGGGCTCATGCACACCATCAGATATTGAATAAAAAAGAATATCATCCTTTCCACTGCAAAAAAGTGTCATAATATTGGTGAAATATCTAATTCATCAAAACCATAATAACTACAAGAGAGTTAGCTTGACCAAAATGAATAAAAATATATTAATAAGGGTTGTACTTGATCTAGATGGACTTCTATGGTGTATCAGACTCTTTAACTCTATGCTGATGATAACCCAAATGAAGATCAATATTTCAGAACCACATTATCCGTTCAACTGATCAAACAAATCATCCACTTGAAGAAAATGATTTTTGTTCTTAACTATTACCCAATTAAACTTATGATACACCATAAAATACCTGAGTGAACAATCTAATTTGGTGTAAATGAGAACAAGGTATTCCCAAAGTGAAAGACTAGGGTGAACCAAACCGTTCTCTAACAAGTAATCCAACTAAAACGTGAATTCTTTCTGCTCTGCTGATCCCATATGGTAAGAAGGAATCAATATAATTTACATACCCAACACTAGGTCAATTATAATCTATACCTATTTATCTAGAGTAATATTAGATAAATCATACAGGAAAATGGAATGGAAATATCAAACAACAGTAAGAAGTTCATTAATAGAAGAAACATCATTGGAATTAAATGCAACAGTAACAAAAAAACATAGGAGCTTTGTGTAGGAAGGTCTTACATGTCCAGACCTAGGGTCCCACTCCCCCTAAAACACATTAGATCTCCCATCATCAATATTAAAAAAACTAATGATAAAAATCAACCTCATCTCGATGAGTGACAAGCAAATACATACCGATGATGGCGTCAATCAAATCAAGAATAACAACATGAAATTCCCAAAACAACTTTGTATCGACTATTGTTAGTGAACAAGAAGGACACTGAAACCCCTGCCCTTTCCTCTTTCAAATAGAAGTCACTAACTCCATTTTAAATGGAATAAGTTGTGTTGGATGTTTAAGAACATCAACAAATCATGAAGATATGTATGACTGTGGGGGACTAGTATCCAACAAATACATTTCTACTGATGATGAAATAAGAGGAATACCTCTCACTATTGCAAAACCTACTTCCAATTCCATTGGAAAATCATCTACGACATGTAAATGATTCATTACTGAGTCCTGTTGTTGGAACCTTGTAGTCATTGACGATTCTAACAAAACTGTCATAGCCATTGGATCCAACAAACCCTAACCAAAACATGGCATATTCATAGCCTGATAGAAACACTATAGATGACCAACACCTAAATAACTATTTCATCTATTCATGGGATAATGAAAATAATTTATAGTGTTTCCTTCATTCCCACTACGATATCAAGTTAGAGGTTTACTACCAGATGCAACAGATGGAGAAGAGGAGGCTCACTACTAATACCCAACTCCACCAATTCTGTGATGATACTTCCACTTCATATTCATCCCATTCACACCACTAACACAGTTACCAGTTGGTAGAGAAGAGGTGGTAACACCATCCATTCCTACCATGTTCATTTTGGCCATCATAGCTTGGTATATCATCCCCATAAGGGTTGAAAGTTTTAGTATAAACACATGTAATCAGATATATGGCCGCAACCCCTACACGTACATATACACCTTCAGTTTTTCTACCATTAAATTGTCTAGAGAAAAAAAAAGGATAAGCTCAGTAATGAATTTGGTGTATGCCAACACCAAAATATCTCTCTGTTGTAAGGATAGGAATTCTTTAGAATTTTATAGCGTCAATGAATCTTTAAAAAACCACTAAAAGAATAGGGTTTTGAAACCCATCCAACCCAGTCCCACTTGTGTGTCTTCCTAGACTATAGAGTCCCACCAAAGCATTCCAGAACCCTTGAGCCAAAACACTGCACACTACATGTAACAACCCAAACTATTGAATAATATTTTTACCCTAAATTTGTGTGTTATTTCATTTTACACACCACAAACTATATCCTTTAATTAATAATGTGATACCATTGGGTTTCAACTGTTATATGAACATTGGCCATTATGACTGTTCGAAACTAAAATCTTAACACTACAATTACTGTTTATAAATACAAGGAATCTTGGTTTATTAATACAAAATGAAGAGTTGATGGCCTCATCATGTAGACTCGGGCCATATGAATCCCATCTATCAGAGCATGGGATGGAGGTAGAATCTCTAGGATTTGCTGTGGACCAAGCCCAAGCTGAACATCAACATGTGAATCCTGAATGGAATCGCCTAAGGGAGATGTTGAAGCTGGTAGAATTCACCACTCAGGAAATGTTTTCCAAACCACCCCAAGATTCTATCCCAATAGCACACCATAAACATTGTTCCTATTTAGGTATTATAAGGGGCTATGTAATGAGGCCTTCAATACTCTTTGAAATATCTTGGTATAAATAAAATTTCTATTTATTCTTATGGTAAAATGTGTCAACTTCCAATGTATCGATAAATGTTGGATGAATTTATATAAGTTCGATATTATAGATTAATTTTGGAAAATGGTATATTAAAATATTTTTGTATAATTTAAATAATTAATAATGTGAAATAGTTTTCAAAAAATGGTCCTCTACAGTTGTGATCAGTAAGAAATTTTGAGTCCAATAAGATCAACTTAACTTTTACTGAATATTAAAGTATGAATATTAACATACCCTTATGAATAGTAATGAATAGTAAATCATCCAAAAAAATAGAAACATCACCCATGAATATATAAATATTATTTAGACATCTTAAATATAAAAAATTATCATAGTATAAGTTTTAGTATTTTTTATGTCCAAAATAATTTATTTACATTTTTATAATAAATTTAATAACATAAAATGGAAAGTTATTTTCATAAATTGTAACCATAAATTATTTCATTATTGTCTTATGGTTATACGATAATTTATGGGACCTTGATTACTTTTTCAAGGTGTTACAAAAAAAGTTATAGTTTTAGAGTGGGTTTTTTTAATAAATAATGATTTTATTTAAAAATTAAATAAAAAATATTTGGAAAAGTAATTTTTATTAAATGGAGTTCATTTTTTAATTCAGAGAACCAATATTAGGTTAGAGTGAATTTTTGGGATTTTTCTGAAATAGCTGATTTCTTGGTAAATAGTAAAAATTCATTTTTGAGTTTCGGGTGTTTAATGACATCATTGATGATGTAATCATGATGTAATAAATCTGTTCGAAATGTGAATAGTTAGATATGTTATGAGGTGTCCCAGGTGCCCAATACCATGGGCATATAAAATGGGAATGCCCATGGTTTTGCAAATACCACCGATGATGTGTCCCTTGGAAATTAATTAAATATTCTCTCATTTTCCTAAAAATACCAAGCCATTCCCACTTTCATTTCATTAAAAAATCTACATCATCAAAGTTCTATTATTTTTACCTCCCAAGGAGTTCTCCGAAGGTGCCCGCATGCCTCCTAAGGTCCCAACATTCAAGCTTTCAAGGTTACACTTAAAGGTAAGGGAACCTTTCAACCTGCTCTTTTAAGTCATGACTTCGTTTATGTTATGTATTCTTGTTTCCATCTTATAATGTTGGGTTATGTTAGAATATATTATTATTATTTTTGATTTCATTTTCCAATTATGAGATACCCTTTCCACTCTCATGAATTTATTTTCTAAATTTTTTAGTGACGCCGTTATGCTGCCGAATTTTCATAAAAGAAATCAAATTTCCTCCTTTATTTCAAGTTTCCTTTTCATGTGGTATGTTATTCAAATATCCACACTATGATCTTATTTCAATTTTATATTGTCCCTATAGAGTAAAATGATCCATTTCTGATTGTATACCCCTGTCCCCTATCTTTTTATTGTTTTCAAAATCCAGGAATTATAGCCATTATGCTGCAGAAATTTCGTCTCAAAAGTTTTCTCTCTTTCTCTCAATAAATTCTCTTATCTTATTTATTTGAATACTCATACCTATTTTTCCACTTTCGGTGTTCATAAATACATTAAAATTATATTTTTTATTCTAGAATTGACTTATATATAACCCTCACTCCCTTTCCATGGGTTATAAATGACATAATGGTCTTATTTTTTAAGCAATATTAAAAAGTCACATTATTGAAGTGAAACCCATTTCTTTTAGTCACTTTGGGTTATTTGTGAAATGTATGATTATAATCTATGTGGATTACTAAATAAAATTACATATTAAGGGTTCTCCCTTATATCACTCCAATGCATTGGGTAAAAAATTTAATCTCTAGAGATGAAAAGTTTCACGATACCTTGGCGTATAACCTTGGTAATTTTTATGACACCTTGGGGATGAAACTTGGTGATATGTTCAAGAATGTCTAAATTAAATGTTTTACCCACATATTCACATTATGATTCATGTTATTATTATTATATTCCTCTTTATCCCCATTTTCTTATTGATATCGCTCTAGATCCAATGTAAACTATTTCACTTGCTTCCCTTACAAGGCCTTATGCTCACCCTTTCCTTTGATGTTTGTCTCCAAGTTATGAGAAGAAGTAGTTATACATAGAATGAAATTTTCAAGAATATTTTCAAGGGAATTTGAAAGAGTGTTTTATGTTTTAATGTATCGTGTTCTTTATTTCAAAGACACTGAACATTAAAGATCCTTTTTATGTAAAATGTAATTAAAAGTTATGTAATAAAATGGCAGGAGGAAATAGTTGGTATGAAAGGAAGTTTTAGTTATTTATAGATTTTAGGCTATGAAAACATTAAGAAAAACCATATAGAAAATTATAAATATAGAAATACTTCATGTAATTTTGGTTAGTATTGAGTAAGTGGTTTATCAAGAAAATAATCTGTGTCTGGATTTGAGTAGGTAGAGGTGGCTCTGGAATAGATATACCTAGGAGTGAAAACTCTGACAAGGAGTGTTGGGCTTGACCTGAGGTATCCTGGTACACGACAATGGGCCTTGCTACACTCTTGGTTTCGACACTCCTGGGGGATATGTTTGCTTAATAACAAGATTTTTATGAATCATTATATAGTATTTATAGAGAAATGTAATTGTTTAAAGCATGAGGTTTTATGATATAAAAGCCTTTATAGTTAAACGATTCATAAATGGAATAATCTTCCCACTAAGGCTTTATTCTTTTATAAAATGGAGGTCAATAGGCGGAACTGTGAAAAAGGTGACTGCAAGGGACCATGCGTTGACGACCCTCCAATGGAAGTTGGATTAGAAGATTTCATGGGAATGATGAACCAACTGACTCAAGTTATGGGAAATAACATGAATCAAGCTGGGATAATGATCTCACAGTGAAGGGAAACTTCTTGATGAGTCTTTTATGTTTCAATGACAACCAACCTTTAGTGGATCGATGAATCCATTGATTTCTAAACAGTGGATCAGCTCTATAGAGAAGATCCTTGCTGTGTTCCCCTGTTCAGAGAAAGGGAAGGTCACCATGGCTATCTATCACTTATAAGGAGAAGCTAATCAGTGGTGGGAACTGATTAAAAACACGATTCAAAGAGTGGAGGTGGGAGAAAAAATACCCAATTCCAAGAATTGATGACTTCTTTGACCATCTTCATGGGGCTTAATTATTTTTTAAGATTGATCTTTCATTTGGTTATCATCAATTGAGGGTGATGAACTACCATATTCTAAAATGTACCTTACGATCAAGATATAGGCAGTATGATTTATTTGTTATTACCTTCAGACTGACTAATTCACCTTCAATTTTTAAGCATTTGATTAATAGATTCTTTAAGGAATAACTTAATAACTTTTGGTCATTTTTATTGATGATACTATGATATATTCCAAATGTAGTGAATGTATGAGGACCATCTAAGGGTTGTTTTGCAAACTATATGGAAGGAGAGGCTTTTTGGGAAGTTCAGAAAATGTGAATTCTAGTTACAACATGTTTCATTCTTGGGACACATTGTTAACAATGAAGGAATCACAATTGACCCTATAGTGTCAAAAGTTATTAAGGAGTGTCCTCATCCTACAATGATAACTGAGATTCGTAGTTTCCTTGGATTAGCGGGATATTATAAGAGGTTTGCGAAATACTTTTCATGAATTTTTAATACATTAAACAAGTTAATGTGAAATGGTGTTGAATTCATCTAGACAAAGTAGTGTGTGGATTGTTTCAGAGAGTTGAAGAAGATATTTGTTACTGAAACTGTGTTAACATTACCCTCAAGTGGAGAAGGATTTGTTATTTGTAGCAATGAATCTTTGAAATGGCATGGGTGCGTCCTCGTGAAAAATGACAAGGTCATTACTTATGCATCTCGGCCGTTGAGGACTCAAGAGAAGAACTATCCTATGATTTATCTAGAGTTGGATGCAGTTACTTTTTCTCTAAAGATGTGGAGGCACTATCCTTATGGGTAGATATGTGATATATACACATACAATCGATGTTTGAAGTATATTTTCACCTAAAAGGAAATTAACATGAGACATAGGAGATGGTTGGAGCTTCTCAAAGACTATGATTGATCAATTAATTATCATCCAGGAAGATCAAACCAAGTCACTGATGCATTATGCAGAAAATTCCCAATTGATCTTTCCATGACGAGGATTCAAAGAGATCCTTTGATCAATGACCTAGTAATGCTGGGCATGGGAATTATAAGGGAAAGGACATCATCAACCCTAACCCAAATGATTTCTCAATGATCATTACTTGAGAAGATCAAGAAATATCATAAAGATGTTCCTTTGTTACATAAGAATTTTGAGGATGTGAACGATGGGATGTCTCTTGAGTTCAATATTGATCAAGAAGGTGTACTGAAATTTCATACCAGACTATGTGTTTCATCTATTATGGAAATAAGGAATGATCTGATTGGTGATGCTCATAGGTCTACATTTTCTATACATCTGGGATGCACAAAAATATATAGAAACCTTCGTGATCATTATTGGTGGGATAATATGAAAAGGGAGATTACTGACTACACTTCAAGGTTCCTGGTATGTCAGCAAGTGATGGCAGAGTGACAACATCCTAAAGGGGCATTGCAACCACTACCCATACCATCATGGAAGTGAAAAAATATCACTATGGACTTCATCACTAGTCTCTTGATAACTTCCAAAAGAAATAATGAGAAATGATTTATTGTGGACCGTCTCACCAAAAATGTCAATTTTATCATCATTTTGGAATATTTCTCTCTTGATCAACTTTCCAGAATTTATGCGAAGGAAGTGGTAAGGCTGCATGGAGTTCCACATTCTTTCAACTCTGATCATGATCCATGGTTCACATCAAAATTCTGAAGATGTCTTCAACATGATCTGATCACTAAATTGAATTTTTGTATGGCCTATCACCCACAAAATGATGGCCAATCTGAAAGGACTATTTAAACACTCGCGGATATGCGAAAAACATGATCAATGGGATTTCAAGGTGGATGGGATCAAAATATATATTCATTTGAGTTCTCTTATAAAAATAGCTTCCACTAAAGCATTCTAATGGAACCCTATGAAGATCTATATGGTAAGAGATGTTGAACTCCTACTTGTTGGGATGAATCTCGGGAGAGAAAGCTTCTTGGGCCTGAGCGTGTGCAATAAATGAATGAAAAGGTCCATGCCATCTAGAAACACATTAGGGATTCTCAGAGTCGTCCATAGAGCTATGCTGACAACCATCAAAGGGATTTGGAGTATGTTGTTGGTGAAAAATTATTTCTTCAAATTTCACCTTAGAAGAGAGTCATGTGGTTTGGTAAGAATGGGAAGCTCAGTCCTATGTACATTGTCCCATATGAAATCGTTGATCACATAGGTGCAGTGGACTATCAGCTTCCACTCCCACCAAATCTACCACATGTTCATGATGTCTTCCATGTATCCCTCTTGATGAAGTACATACCTAACCCTTCACATGTACTAAATCCCATGGTGGTACAATCGGAACATGACCTCTCTTATGTGGAGAATCTGGTGGAGATATTGCATCATAGAGACAATGTTCCATGCAACAAGATGACCCACCTTGTTAAGGTATTGTGGAGGAACCAAAAATATGAAGAAGACACGTGGGAACCATTGGAGTATATGAGGCTGAAGTACCCACACTTTTAAACTTCTGAGAGTACGAGTAAAAATTTTGGGGATTAAATTTCTTAAGGGGGAAGAATGTAAAGACCGAACATTTGAATAAAATTTGTTTCCTAAATTTGTGTATTATTTCTTTTTATACTCTACAAACAATATCCATTAATTAATGAAGTACTACCAATGGGTTTCGACTGTTATATGACCATTGGTCCATATGATCGTTGGAAATTAAACTCTTAACGTTACCATTACTGTTTATAAATGAAATGGATCTTGGATAATTAATATAGAAGGAAGAGTTGATGGCCTCATCCAGTAGGGAAATGTAATTGTTTATGGACTCATCATTCCACATTGCATTAGACGATCTTTAAATAATTACACATATGGAATGATTTTCAAAAAATGGTCTTCTATAGTTTTGATCAGCAATAAATTTAGAGTTTAATAAGATCGACATGTTTTTAGTGAATAGTAAAGTTTGAATAGTAACATACCCCTTATGAATAGAAATTAATAGTAATTTGAAAAAAATAGACACTTCACCCATGAATGGATAAATATAATTAAGACATCTTAAATGTGAAAAAATGATCATAGTATATGATTTTGTATTTTTATATGTCATAAATACTTTATCAACATTTGTATAATTATTTTAATAATTTAAAATAGAAATTTATTTTCATAAAATGTAATAATAAATTGCTACATTATTTTCTTATGGTTATATGATAATTTTATGGAACCTTGATTAAATTTTAAGGTGTTACAAAACTTGTTATAGTTTTAGAGTTATAATTATTTTAATAAATAATGATTTTAATTTAATATTAAATTATAAATATTTATAATATTATTTTCATAAAATGGAGTACATTTTTTAATTTATATCATTGATATTATATTAGAGTAAATTTTTGTGATTTTTCTGAAATAGTTGATTTCTCGGGGAATAGTAAAAATACCGTTCTGAGTTTTGGGTGTTTAATGACATCATTGATGATTTAATCATGATGTAATAAATCTGGTCAACTTTTTAATAGTATTATATGTTATGAGGTGTTCCAAGTGACCAAAACCATGGGAAAATACCATGGGCAAGCCCATGGTTGTGCAAATACCTCCAATGAGGTGTCCCTTGGAAATTAATTAAATATTCCTTCACTTTTCCTATAAATACCAAGCCATTCCCACATTCATTTCATTCCAAAATTCACATCAAAAAAATTATATTCTTTTTACCTCCCAAGGAGTCTTCACAAGGTCCCATAATTCCCCACATGGTCCCAAAAATCAATCTTTTGAAGTTAATCTTCATGGAAAGGGAACCTTTCACCCTCTTCTTTTAAGTCATGAATTTCTTTATGTTATGTATTCTAGTTACCATCTAATTATGTAGGGATATATTCTTATATATTTTTACTACTTTTTATTTCATTTAAAATGAAGGGAAGTCCTCTACACTCTCAACAATTGAGTTTTTTATTTTTTATGTGACGTCGTTAGGCTACAGAATTTTCGTAAAAGAAATCGCATTTCCTCTTTGCTCTAAAGTTTCCTTTTCATGCGGTATGTTATTAAAATATCCACACCATGATCTTATTAAAATTTTATTCAGTATCTATACTGTAAAATGATTCATTTCAGGATTGTAGACCCTTTTACCCTCTCTTTTTATTATTTTCAAAAACCATGTTATATAGCTCTTATGCTGAAGAAATTTCATCTCAAAATTTCTCTCTTTCTCTCAATAAATTATCATATCTTCTTTGTGAAAATAACCAGACCTATTTAGTCTCATTATGTGTTCTTAAATACAAAAAAATATATGCTTGATTATGTAATTGAATTACATATAACCCTCACTCCCTTTCCATGGGTCATAAATGACATAATGGTCTTATTTTTTAAGAACTTTTAAAACATCATGATTTTGAAGTGAAACACATTTCTTTTACTCTCTTTGGGTTATTTATGAAATTTATGATTATTATATATGTGGATCACATGAAAATAAAAACATATTAAGTGTGTTCCCTGATAGTGCTTCAATTCATTGGGTAAATAATTGAATCTCTAGAGAAGACATGTTTCAGATACCTTGGAGAATAACCTTGGTAATTTTTATGAAATCATTGGGATGAACCTTGGTGATGTGTTAAAGAATTTATAAATTAAATTTTTTAGACACATATTCAAGTTATGATTTATGTCCTCTTTATCTCAATGTTCTTATTGATATCACTCAAGATCACATGTAAACTGTTTCACTTGCTCCCCTTACTGTGCCTTCTGCTCACCCTTTCCTTTGATGTATGTCTCCAGGTTATGAGATGTAGTAGTTGTAAATAGGATGACCTTTTCAAGAATATTTTTAACAGGATTTAAAAGAGTGATTTTTATTTTCATGTATTATTTTCCTGATTTCTGAGACAATAATCTTTAAAGACCCTCTATTTGTAAAATGTAATGAAAAGTAAAGTAATAAATGGGAGGGATGTCATACTTCACCCTAATATTTCAATATTCTCTTGGAAGTCAATGATTTTATCAATAAAATATATCCATTCCTCTACCTCTTAAGGTTGAATCATTACCTTAAAGGACAATGGCTTCTCATGTATGAACTCTCATAATAGATCTCTGTCTCCACCACCACTGAGTTTTACCTCATTAAAAGAATTTATATCTCATGGAACATACTGATTGGAAACAAAGACTACCCGTATGATAGTCTCGATGAGATTCTATTCCATAGGTGGGTTACAATTAGATGAATTAGCTGTACCCTCTTAAAGAACTCACAGAAGACGTCTTAGAGGCATAATGATGAAGAATAAAATATAAGAATGATCAGACAATAAAAATTCATAGTTAATACTAGAAAACCCATAAGAAAAAACATATATTTTAAAAACAAAAAACCAATACTAGAGAAAAACATCCCAATATCCCATAGAAACATGAGTCTCATTATGATAATAATTATCCAAGAACTTATCGCAAAATACCTCTCAAGTCTTGACATTCCTATCTCTATTCTAATATATGTCCCAAGAAAAGGACTAATGAGGACAAAAATCCTCTAATACCAAAATATAATGAGCATAAGAGCCTTAGCCCAGTTGGTGAGGACTTTCTAGGTACATCCAAGAGACCTGAGATCAAATCCGGGTGGAGGAATATATCCGGTTACTGTAGAAGTACTGTAGCATTACTGTAGTAGGCAATGTAGTATGCAATGTTCAGTACTGTAGCAGCCAGAACTATTCATCCATTTGGGCCTCTGGGCCACCAGTTTGGTCCTCGAGTCTGGAAAGGATTTCAGGCCA
Organism: Viscum album; assembly: GCA_963277665.1. Taxonomy (NCBI): domain Eukaryota; kingdom Viridiplantae; phylum Streptophyta; class Magnoliopsida; order Santalales; family Viscaceae; genus Viscum; species Viscum album. Next base: position 1,609,546,969 of record OY728142.1, read on the forward strand.
CCCAAGGCCTCCGGAACAGTTGATTCTCAAGGCCTTCGGGCCACCTTACAGCCTTAGGGCCACCCCAAGGCCTTCGTGACACATGAATGCAGGCCCCAGACATACTATAAAAAAGAAACAGCCCTAGAAGAGGATTCAGAGCAGGTGCACTCACCAGAGAAGAGGCAAATGGATTGTCAGAATGAGAGGGTATGGCTATGCAATCGGTACCAACCTGTGCTTGCACGGGAAGCCTAGCTAGATAGTCACGCAAAGGTGGAGAGCTACTATCAGGATGCATATGCTGAGGAGGGGCAGTTCTTTGTAGATAGTCTGGTTGAATTCCATAAGACCTTCGGGTCATGTAATCTCCTAATCCTACGAGCTATGTAATCTCCGAGCCTACGGGCCTTGTAAGGGTTCCCCCTCATCCCTTGAAAGGGGTGTTATAAAAAATAAATAAAAATGAAGGCCTTCAGGCCATTCAGTTCAAAATATAATGAAAAGACTCGGGTTTACCTCAAACCTAACACCCGACCTGATCCGTCACATACGCAGAGTAAAATACTGAACCCCATGGGTTGGCGACAAGCACCCCGGCATCAAACAACACAATATCAAGAAAGATTTCTCCCAACATTAACAACCACATGACATATATACATATATCAATAAAGAAACAATGAAATACTAAAAAATATATATATCATAAATAAATAAAATGTATCAGAAATATATAACTTCAATGTATCTATGAGTCCAAGTGAATTATATCCAAAAAGCACTAAAAAACAAACAACTACTCTAAATGATGACATGAACAAAAATCCCACCATATCACCAGCATCTACCCAAAAAGATGACACAATCCTCACCGCCTCACTATGGTGCAATGCCTTTCCCTACAATGAATGACAAATAGAGTTATACTCACCATCAAATAAGTATATAAAGTGTCAGCCAACAGTATCGGTAGAATCCCACCCAAGTGTTCCATAAAAATTATTTGTATAATTAATCATAAATGATCATTTTATAAAAAAACATGGATTGATAAGAAGTAAAGATTTTTTTTAAACATGGTAAACATTTCCATTTTTCAATGTTATAATCCAAAGCAGGTATATTAGTATCAATGCACACTTCCATATTATTTTCCACAAGAATAAACATGCATATCAAGGCCAACTCAGAAGCCATGAATTATAAAAGAGAATCACATGTATCACAACAACAAGGAATACTACAGGTCTCGCCTACTGACTACTCATACCACAATAATCATGTGCACAAACACTTATCTTGGAACACAGGCCAAGGATGTAGAGGAATTACCCATGAGTAAACCCCAAAAATTTTTGATGTGGATCCGATAGAACGGTAGGACTTGGAAAAATAGGATAGCATGATGGCAAACCCCTTTGATAATCACAGAACAATGGCTGATGGCCTCAAGATAACCCTTCCACATGTGTACCCAAGGTAACCCATGTTCTCAATTGTACAAACTAATTTTAATGCTTTGATAACCATTAAACAACTATTTCATAATCTATTTATTAGAAGCCATGGAAAACCCATTTCTTTTTTAAATCCCCTTTTCAACACACAAAAATATCATGCTAATTTAATAAATCGGTTTATAAAGAAAATCCAGCATGTTTATTATTTTATGCTAGAGACATAACCACCTACCACAAATGTTCAGGTCACACATGCCCACATTGGGAATCTAAAAGAAACCAAACCCAACACTATAAGTGAAGGATGTAGAATAATATTTATATCAATATTGATTCAATTTATAAGACTAGGGTTTGATGGATAGAATAAAATCCACGCAACTTATGAAAAGACATCCACAACACCACAACTAACAATGGAAAAGGCCTCTGAAATGCGATCTCACAACATATCTAGAAGAAGACAACAATAATAAACCAAATTAGTTCAACAGATCAGCTAACAAAAATATACAGTGCTATCTTGAGCAACCATAGGAATAACCAGAAGGAACACTAACTCGGAGAGACTCACCACAAAAACAACGAAGATCTATTGCTGATTAGATCGATCAGGAAGGAAAGCAGACTATGAAAATCTCATTGGAAGGGTTCAGGTTCAAGAGATAAGAGATCTGGAAATAATAGCCTGAGTGAAACTGCTAAACACAAGACATAATAAAGGGCGCAATTTGAGTTAAAAAGTGTACCTCAGCTATATGATGTGAAGTCCACACTGCATAAGTTATGCCGAAAACCAGTCACCTCAAGTTAAAAAAAGGTATTTAAACCCTACACAATATGTACCTTAGGTACATGATCTGCACCTCCCCACAGTATAATTTCTCCTTTCACGACTTACAACCAACAACCTGTACGTGAGGTGTACCTCCCGTACACACCGTATACCTCATGTACACAGCGTGTACCACTAGTATATAGTGTGCACCTCCTCTACAACCTATAAAAAATCCAAAAAAATATCTACGGGTTATGAACCAAAAGAAAGCGTAGAAGGTTGAAAAACATACCTGATCATAGTAATTAGATGATACATGAAAAATGAAACTACCATTGATTGAAATACAACAAGAATGTTATAGTCTTTTTTTCTACTAAATAAATAAATAATTATAATTGAATTTCAAGGGGGAGAATTAATAGATTTACTATGTTTGAATTCTTTAGATATTTCATACATTTTTAACCATTTATAATTTTTGATAATCATTCATTAACTATTAAAATTATTTTTGAGTTTTTATTTATAAATGAAAATTTGGTTTGTCTAAAACATTATGATTTCATGGATTTTTATGGAATGATTTTAGTAAATAAATGAAAAACAATGACAAAAAATAGTGTGTATTATTTTCCTAAATATAAGTTAGAATGAATATTTATAAATATTTAAATAAAAATGATGTGGTAACTTTTATAAAAAAATAAATTAATGAATAATTAATATTGATTACATTACATGGTCATATTAATATCTTGATTAATATGAATATATGAAATGGAGGATATTATAATAAAAAAATTAACAAATAAATATGTGTCTATTGTATTATTAATTATGATTTTATCATGTAAACAATTTTTTTATTTGAGATAAATGTTATGGTATTTTTTAGCTTAGAAAACATAATTTTCATATACTAGGGAATTTAATATCAATATTTAGTAAAAAAAATTCTTAATTAAATTCAATTTAGAAATTAATTCATATTACCAATTTATTATTATTATTATTATTAATGATTTTGGGTTTTTAATAGAATAATTTTTTCTCTAGAGTGGTTTGGAGAATGTTGAAGAACATTATGATGAATCTCACCATTGATGATTAATTAACATGTTAGAGTTTTTATAAATATGGAAACCGTAGTTTCTAAAAATAGAAAAATTGTTGATAGATATTAGAAAAAATTATTTAAATGATTATCAGTGAAGATAACCATTGTTATATAGATAATTCCATTACAATGGTGACATAGTATTTTTAAGGAAATATATAAATATGTACCATTTTCAAAATTAAGATAAACCAATGTTTTAATATTTATCTAACACAAAATGATCTCGACCTAAAATTTACATAGTGATCTTATCCCATGTAAAATAGATATTTTTTTAAATAAAGACATTTAATAATATTTAACAAGGATGTTGAAGAGAGATATGATGTTTTAGTCTCAAGGTAGAGTCACCATAAAATGGTGACTAATGCCTTTCCGTAGTGTGATATGTTTTATAAATTAATGTATTTTCTCAAAATACAATGATATTTTTTTGATTCCACCCATTTTTACTTTTTATTTTATTATCCAAATAAATGTTTTGAATAATTTTTCACTGTAACTATAGTGTTCATATAATTCTCCTTCTATTAATTACATCATTATAAAACATGTAAGTTTATTCCTGTATCCAAAATTCTATTATTTTGACGATTTATCATTATTTGTTGAAGAAAAATACATCAAGAGTAGATAAGTCACTTGAGACATCGGATGACAAGAGTTGAAGGTTGTGTTCATGATATGTTAATGAAGTACATGTGTAAACATATTTTTACTAGAATTATATTGATAATTATTTATTATCACCTTAATTAATATTTTTTAAAAGAAATATTGTTTTTAAGGAAATACATTTGATATGATTGATCATGATAAAGTAATAAAGGTGTGATGGATTTTCCGTGTAGAAAAAATTCTTAATATTTAATTTACAATTATTGACTTGTTGTTAAGAGAAGTGAATTGATTTTATTAGGTTAATATTATTTTATTTGATTATATTTATGAAACGTAAAATATAAAAATCTTTTTAACTAATTCAGTTTAATTGATGAGTGAATGAGAGTATATTTTAAGGAAAAAATCCTTTTAAATTTATCTCTTATATCTTGTATTTGAAAAATAAATATTTAAATATTTTTTAAATTCATTTTTTATTAAAATTTGAATCATTTTTATGAATTTTATACAAAATATTTTGTTTCCATGTTTTTATATTTGATGTAAATTTTACATATACAATACTATGATATTTTAAAATTATGAGTTAGGATTTCTAAAATCAAACCTAAATATTGGTAAATTTTTGAGGATGCAATAGTCCATTTGTAAATTTATTTTATCATGGAGGTTAGGTCAATGCCTGGCTACGAGATCTAGTTTACTTAGGTAATAAGTAGAGTGTTGATACTGGTAAATCATTCATTCCTTCATTATGATTAATTATTATTTTTCACGAGTTATTTATATCCTTTCTAATTTCATTTTTTATTAGTATATTTAATTTTGGGAATGATATATGACTCTCGCATTCTAACAAAACCTTCTTATACATCAATATTTATCCCATTGACTTATTGATGTTCAATTTAATAGGGAAATCCATCCATGTCATCGTACAAACCCCAACCATAGAAAATATTATGGTTTATATTTATATATTAATATACTTTTATTTAAGGGGAACTAACCCCTCTTAAACAATAAACACTAAGAAAATAATACAAATATATATTATCTTCCTTGGGAGGCTTATAATAACTAAATATATATGAATAATATTCCCTTATAAGGTAGAAAAATCGTCCATTATATTGATTCCTATTGGAGACCAATTAAAAGAAATATAAAAATTGAATCTTAGAAGGTATAAAATAGATTTTTAATGATATAAAACCATAAAAAGGGTTTTATTTCTTGGTCTATGTTATTTAATTCCATTTTAATGGAATAAATAAAAAATGATAAGTATAAATTTTAGAGTTCATACACACTAGGATTCATATATTATTATTTTTGGTTAGATAATTTTTTAATAGTATCATTGAATACTATAAATAAAAAGTAAATCCAAAATATTTCATAAAAACTACACTCTTTACAAATCCGATAACCCATATATTTTTACTTAATGTAATCAAACTTGAAATTTTATCAATTAAAAAAATCATTTTAAAGAATTATAACACACATTAATTTGATGGTGTTTAAATGGATCATTTAATAGTTTATGTGCATATATTGGTAGTGGTGTTTAACCACAAATTATATATTATGATATCCTTATATTAGTAACCATTCTCATTATATAACTCATATTGATACACTTATATCGCATTCCACAACATCTATATCACATTCAGAGATATGAACCAGAATATGGACTATGACAAAAGCTTTAAGGTATAGAAATTTAAATACACAACTTTCACTAAACCATCCCAAAAATTATGCATATAATTCTTAGTGTTATATTATCTAATACAACTTATGATATTATACTGAAAATTATATTTGATATACTTTTCAAATATTTTTTAACATCAATTATATAATTATCAACGTTTTATATTAATAAATTGATGTAAAAAAGAATACTTACTCAAAAAACCATATGTATGAACCAATATATCTTCTTGGATTTGAAAATGATTATAAATTACTAATTAATAACACAACTAAAATGAAAGGATCTGTGGAAAAGAAATGCTAATCAAGAGACAGACTGATTTAGTGTGGTTTATATTAAGACAAGTATATCTATACAATAATCCACCTTTTGTATCTTATTTATAATGAATAAACATATTATAAACTTTTAAACAAAACAATGTAACACCATGACTCAGAGAGCATGATAATATAACATAAATGAACTCATAAATTATCAATTATTCAAGTAAAAATTTATTATGATTGATTCATTCAACACATTCCATTCTTCTATATTTGTAAATCAATTTAAATTCCACTTAATAAATTATTATATAACATATTTAAAATTGAGAAATAGATTTCATACCAATAATATAAGAGGGAAAGATGTATACAATTTTACCAGAACTCAACACATGATTGAAAACAAACCCAACAACATTATGCTTAGTTCAACATGTATAATTGAATAATAAAGGTATATAAGCATGAAGTTACAAATCAGAGTACCTTGTTAACATCATGACTTATAAATTTATATAATACATTCTCTCTAAGAATATTATTGACACTTTTTATGATATTATTTGAGGTATACTGATGTGAGCCAATTAAGAACACAATTCAAAATTAAATCTTATGATTGAATTCTGTATCTATAAATGACCCCTATAAAAAATGATCTCAACAAATCATTAAAATATATCTCTTTACATGCGATCATGGACTACTAATAACACGCTCATTTATCCTTTACACACCCTTTATCATTTTATTTAGATTCAAAATTTTCAATTCATAGGAATAGAAATATGTTAAGGGATAATTATTGAGAAAAAAATCATTTACGTACAAGGTGATTGTAATTATAAAAGACCATTCATTTTATGAACTTTTAGGAAATAAAAAATGAATGATCTATGAAAATTATTAAAGTGAAACGTAAACATGTTGGTTTATGGTTTCTAAATTGTATAATCAGACTATTTATTTTGATAAATGTCCAAAATTAATTTCTAAACTCCCCAAATTTTTATCAATTTAAAAACTATTATTAAATACTAACATTGATAATATTTATTGTATATCTCGAGTGATTTTTAGGGATCACAACATTTTAAAAAGAATACCACTAATATAACTAATAATGAAATATTGAATTAATGGAAATGAAGTGTTAATCTATCATTTGGAATGATATCGCTCTCTATTGGAAACCCCAATATTAGATACTATATGATATGTTTATTAATCTAATTTTTGGTTAAATAATATTGACTTCATGTTTTAAAATGATTGTTTTATTAAAATCATATTCATAAAACATGTAATTTTTTATTATGAAAAATAGATTTTTTTTGATGAAATTTGAGGATTTAGATTTGGTTAAATCATGTAATTTAATTTGTAAAAATATGAATTTTTGGAAACCATTAGATTTAGATGGAATTTTTGAAAAGAAATTTCTTATTTTTTTAAATTAAAAATTGAGATTTTATTTTTTAGTTCCTTTAAATTTAAATAAATTCTTTTAGTATTTTTTTAATAATGTATTTTTTGAGATTTATTTTGGGAATAATGTTTTTGAAAAAAGAAAGAAAATGGGAAATATATTGTTAAAAGAATTATACGGATCAGGTAAATTTCATGTGAGGAACCATGTTTCATGGTTTAAGACTATGATATAGATAAAATAAACTATGCTAGTAATAATCATGTAGGTTGGAGATTCATTGCATGTACAAATATGATCATAGGTATTTTTGGAATTTTTTTGTCACTTATGATTCCCCTAAAAATGTAAATATGGTGTTTTTATATTTTCTGTATATACCTATGATTTTTATAATATCTTGTCTATTATATTGGTGATACAAGTTTGTTTACTCTTATTTTTGAAACTATTGTTTGAGCCATGATAAATTAAATCATATTCTTCATGTGAAATAGCTAAAAAATGATATATTCGTAAGGTGTTGAGTTATTTATTATGTAATAATTGTTTTTTTATTTCTCATAGATAATTCATGGTTATTCATGTGAGTCATATGAGTGTAATTCTATTAGTTAGTGATTACCTGTCACTATATGCATACCTCAATGTATATATATATTTAACATATTGATATAAAATAATATATTTTTTTTATATACTTATAGTATAGAAATGACTATAGTGTCCAAATTCATCAAAATAACATATATAGATTACTTAATAAAACATGGATATAGGAAAAATCATAATAGGCATATAGTTTTAGTTGAGAATAAAAAAATAATAAAGAAAATATATAGTCATAATTCACTCAAATAATAATTATAAATTCTCAAAAATATATTTAATCATTTAAAATAATATTTTTATATATCAACTATAGTGATATATTATTTGAAAACTATATCCATATAAGTCCTACAAGGTTGATTGTAAAAACCATGACTACCACTTAGTTTTATAAATATTTAAATCTTCTTAAGAAACACATTAATATACCAAAAAAACATTAACAAGTATCAACTAAACTAGAAATAAAACAACAAATATAATATATAATACAGATCACATTTATAGTAGATAAAATTGTATTTTAATCAAGAAATGTAAATCTAAACTAAAATCAAGAAATTAAAAATTCACTAATACACACACTTTATGAACATAAATGTAACATCCTAGGTAAGTAAAGAATAAAGAATTTTTATATTTATTAATATTTACGAATTAAATATTAATTTTACTTTAAAGCGGTTGCTATGTTCGATACCGTACCCGATACGCAACAATGAGTTTCATTGAAATCTTACGTTGCACACTAGTAATAAAATAATATTATTTTAAATGGTAGTTAACACATAGCCGTTGTATTGGCGGGAATGGATATAAATAACTAAAATATGATTATATATGTTTTTAATTTCTTTTACATTTAATCAATAAAAGATAAAGTCTTAAAATATGGAAAGAATTCAATTTTAGGCATTTATACCCTAATTTTCACTAAAGGTTCACTTATCGCCTTTTGATGGAGAACCGTCATTAAATATAGTTTTGGTCAATTTTATACATTCTATTGGACCAAATAAAACACTTTTTTAGAACTGGGACATCAAAATTTACTTTGTGTAAATTTTTGGTATCTTTCCAATAAAGTTCATTTTTTTAATGAATAGTGTAAAATGTTGTATTTTAATTCAAAACCTCTTTTTAATCTAACATATTTATATGATTAGATTATCTTTATAATTGGTTTTAAAGTGAAATTATAAAATATTTTTACCATTAAATCCAATAGTGGTTGTTGGAATTAATTTCACTTTGAAATCAGACTTAAACTAGTGTCAATCTTTTGATACTTATTGTTTCATAAAAACACGCTATTTGTCATGACAGCAAGAATTAATTATTCAATTAATTAATGTGAATTATATGTTTTGAATTTTGTAAAATAGACTTCATTTTTGAATTCGGAATATCAAATATAGCTTAGGGTGAATTTTTGGTATTTTTCTGAAAAACTTCAATTTTTGATGAATAGTGAAACCACTAAATGGTACTTATAAAAACTGATTTTTTGTTTAAATGAAATTTTACCACTTCTGTGTTTTGAATTTCAAAAATATGACATACATGGTGTCATTAAGAAGTAATATTGGTTCAATGATATTAAAATAATTTTTTTGGTGAATAGTAACTTTTAAGTTCTTAATCGCGATTAGAGGTAATTAGTGTAGTTTAAGGTAAAAATAATGTTTTAATAATATTAGATGAGATTGACACAAGTCCTACCCTCATTGGATGTGTCATGGATGACCATGAAAATCCATGGGTCATCTTGGGGAACCCATGGAGCCACTTTGGTTGGGAAATGGCATAAATAACTTTTTATTTAATGTAAAAGTAAAAATGACACAAACATGAGATGTTTTACTAAAACAATTTTTACATGGGGTTATACACATCCGATTTTTGACTTTAAATATTAATTAGAAATATAAAAAGATTTTCTACATCATTATTTTTTTTATAATTTTTAGACATTAAATATATTTAATTATTTATGACATCATGTTGATGCAGCGATTACCTCATTAATAATGGATTTAAATAAAATGAATGATAATGTAAAATCTATGACCTAATCATGTCCTAAACCTATTGGATGGGTATATTTCTAACCCTTATCACCTTATCCTCTAATTATATAAATGTGGGACCTCTTAAATCCGAATATCATTTTAAAATAAAGTAAGTTTTCTTTAAGTTCCAAGAGTGCCCCTCCTCTCCTCTTATAAAAGGCCCCCACCTCTACCTCTTTACCCACACTTCCAAAGCCATTGGCTCGGCCAAAACCTTCCCATTTTGTCTCTCCACATCCCTCTCTTACTCATTGAAGCCTCAATTTGGGCAGAAGTCTTCCCAAGAAAGCCTTTGAGCTCAAATCTAAGTGAGTTACCCGATTTTGAGGTAATGTGTTCACTTGTGTTCTTTTGTTTTATTTTGCTTCTCCAACCCCCTAAACTCTTTTTATTAATTTATTTTGTAACAAATCCAGTATCTTCAATATACTAGGATGTTTTTATAATAATCATTCGAGCTACACTTACACACATCTGCATCTAATGGTTAAAGAACATACTGTTTCTGTGGTTGGCGAATTTCTGCCTCACAAAATGATGATTATTCAATCTTCTTTTAAACACCTTTAATGGTGGCCATTAAGATGTAACTCTATTTATATATGATATATATTATGTTTCTGTTTCCCTTATGCTTCTTTATTTTTCATTTGTGTTATACCTTTATGGTTTCCATTGTGGGCAAATACGATAATTTCATTTTAGGAAGTGCGGACTACCGCCCCCTCAAAGTGATGTGATTCGTTAATGCCATATGTGGGACGTATAAAGGATGGATTTAAAGTTATTATATATGATGTTATACTAGAATTATAATATACCTCTATATCATTATTATTTTCTTCCATTAAAGTATGATATTGAAATGAAAGTAGCGTTCATGCGTACGTACGGCTTACCGTCTCCATGAACGGTGCATTTAATTTATTATACCCAAATGTAATGTACTATTATAAGTACATGTATATAATGGATATATATGATTAATGATAAATCTAAATGATGAATATATTTCTGGAATTAAAATATACATACCTCTCATTTAGTTTTAATTCCATTAATATGACAAAGAAATGAAAGTAGCGTTCATGCGTACGTACGGCTTACCGTCTCCATGAACGGTGCATTTCATTTATTACCTCTAAATGATTATGTAATATTATAAATACATCTATATTCTTGATATATATGATATATATGATATCCAAATCAGGAATTTCAATCTGGATATAAAGAACCATTGACCACACGAACAACATGTAATTGTAAGAAGTCCACTTTCGACTTAAGAACCAAATATCGACAAAACAAACATTATTAACATAATGATTAAATAATCTTTATAACATGGAAATAAGTGATATAAAAGGAATAATAATCTTGAAAAAGGTTCTTATGAAAGTAGAAATTAACTCATGTTTATTATTCATGACATTAAAGAAAGATCGAGTCAAGTCGGACCCGAGGTAAGGGACTTCGTCTCAATCTCCTTTCATTGAGGCATATTTCGTTTTATACAAAACATTATTTTATACGGTGTATAAACGCCTTTAAATTTTACTTTTATACAAAAGGAATCTTTTTCTATGAAGTGTTTACAGAACAAAAAAATGGAATGTTTCTTTTAACGTACGCGGTGACAACGACCTTTTCTGCCGCCGGGAGTATTATTTGGTCTTTGGCTTCCTGAACAAGCTGTAAGGTTTTTTTTAAAATGAAATAAATACCATATACTCTTTTATGTATTTTGGTATTGAAGATGGTTTTTATAATGGATTTGTTATGTCAATATATTTAAGTGATATATTGTGATCAAAGTGTGGAAATGTTTTCTTTCCATTATATTTGTTTTATGTCTTATGACTTTTATAATGGTACTTGGACATTTGACGGGTGGTTACGTGATAAACCATATGACGGGTGGTGCCATGAATACCAGGATAGGTGGTTACATTATAACCTCCAATGCATTGGGTATGGAAGTCGACCGTATGGCTATTCCATTAAGTATGTATGGAAGTTGGCCGTATGGATATTCCATTAAGTGATATGTGTGGAAGTCGACCGTATGGTTATTCCACTTAAGTATGTTTATGTCCCAAGTAACCTTTATATGTTATGTGATATTTTTATGGGTTTTATGGTAATCTTTTGGTTACAACAGGGTATGTAATGATTTTTTATTCAGTGAAGAGTTTATACTACTTCATAAAGGTGAAGAGTATTACTTTGATAAAGTATACATGGTTTACTTGTTGTTTTGATAAACTAACCGTTTTCATTCTTTGTGTGTCTCTTACTGATCTCTTTATGATCACCCCAAGTTTTTTTGAAATGTTTTTCACAGGACCTAATGTGGAATAGGGTCAATAATGGGATCAAGGGAAATTCATGCTATATAAAACATGGAACTAGACATGTTTATTTTTAAGAGTTTTTTTTATTCTATGGAAACTTAGTAGAAGTTTCTACATTGTAATCTTTTGAGATGTAGTAGTTATGTTCTAATTCTATAAAACTCTAAAACTGAAAAGATCCTCAATGTGAATTATTCATTTAATTCAATATTAAGAGATGTTTAAGGCCGGGGCCTTATAGTTGGTATTAGAGGTCGATTTAGACAACTTTAGGAGTTAGAAAAGTGTTAAATTATAAGTTAATTTATGGTATAATTGAAATGATATAGCATTTGAAGATTACCATGTTGCTTCATCTAAGACATGTTTGTTAAGAATGGTTTTTCACAGAGGAATCATAACAGCTTTTCTGGGAAGGCATACAGAGGGAAATGACCTTTCTAATCAGTATCCTGAGATGGTCGGAATCAGAACTAAACCGTTTGTTGTAGTGATGGATCAGTTGACTCAGGTGAAAAATGTTGCTTGTTTTTATTGATGATATTTTGGTGTTTTTTGAAAGTTAAGAGGAGCATGAAAGTCATTTAAGGGTTATCTTGAAAACCTTAAAAGAAAAGAAACTGTATGGAAAATTTAGCAATTGTGAGTTTTAGTTACAAAAAATTTCATTCCTTGGTCACATTGTTTCAAAAGATGGCATAACTGTTGATCCTGCTAAAACAAAAGTTGTTGAAGAATGGCCAAGACCCACAAATGTAACCAAGATCCATAGTTTCCATGGTTTGGCTAGTTACTAATGAAGGTTTATTGAAAATTTTTCATGGTTATCTAGTCCAATGGCTAAGCTAACTCAGAAGGGTGTTAAGTTTATCTGGACAAAAGAATGTGATGATTGTTTTCAGGAGTTGAAAAGAAGATTGGTGAATGATCCAGTTTTGGCACTTCCTTCTAGGAATGGTGAGTTTGTTATATACAGTGATGCTTCGTTGAAGGGACTTGGCTGTGTCCTTATGCAGAATGATCAGGTAATTGCTTATGCTTCACGTCAGCTGAAAACTCATGAGGGATATTACCCTACACATGATTTGAATTAGCTGCTGTTGTTTTTCACATTAAAAATTTGGAGGCATCATTTGTATGGAGTAAAGTGTGATATATATACTGATCACAAAATTTTAATGTATATATTCACATAGAATGAATTGAACATGAGATAGAGGAGATGGCTGGAATTAATCAAGGATTATGATTTTACAATTCACTACCATCCGGGAAAAGCAAATAAAGTGGCCGATGCTTTGAGTCGAAAAATTATCAGTGAGATCATCCCTATCAGACAGAATTAAGCAAGAACAGAGGGAAGACAGTGAGTTGTAGAAAAAGGTAGAGCATGTTTAGAAGGGTAAGTTGCCTGAATTCAACATTGATAATGATTGTGTTTTGAGGTTTGGGAAGAGATTATGTGTACCTTGTGATGTGAGGCTCATAGTTCCCCGTTTTCAGTTTATCCTGGTAGCACTAAGATGTACAGAGATCTGTGGGAGTATTACTGGTGGGATGAAATGAAAAGGGATATTGCTGATTTTACTGTGAAGTGTCTGACTTGTCAGCAGGTTAAATCAGAGCGGCAGTTACCGAAAGGGATGCTTCAGCCTTTACCAGTGCCAGAGTGGAAATGGGAAAACATATCCAAGGAATTTGTTGTGGGATTACTGAGGACATATCGAGGTAATAATGCAATCTGGGTTATTGTTGATCGCTTGACTAAATCTGCTCATTTCCTTGCTATACGAGATACTTTTTCACTAGATCAACTTTCCCGTTTGTATCTTAAAGAGATTGTCAGGTTACATGGAGTTCCTCTCTCCATTGTGTCCAATCGTGATCCCAGGTTTACTTCTAACTTTTGAAAAGGCCTTCAGAAGTCGTTGGGTATTGAATTAAATTTTAGTATAGCTTTTCATCTACAATCAGATGGGCAGTCAAAACGAATAATTCAGACCTTGGATGATATGCTACGAGCTTGTTCGATGGATTATCAGGGAAGTTGGGACCAACATCTTTCGTTGGTTTAGTTTTCTTATAATAAATTTTTTAATTCCAGTATACAGATGGAACCATTTGAGGCATTATATGGGAAGCGGTATCGAACTCTATCATTTTGGGATGAAGTGGGTGAAAGGAAGCTGATGGGAACAAAATTGGTAGAAGAGTTGGCAGAAAAAGTTCAGTTGATTCAGAAACACATGAGAACAGCTCAGAGTAGGCAGAAGAGTTATACGGATAACCGAAGGAAGGATCTATCTTTTGAGGTAGGTGATCATGTTTTTCTCAAGGTTTATCCATGGAAAAGTGTGATGAGATTTGGTATGAAAGGAAAGTTGAGTCAAAGGTTTATTAGACCATATGAAATTCTAGAGAAAGTTGGATCAGTTGCTTACTGAGTGGATTTACCTCCGATTTTATCTCAGGTACACAATGTTTTTCATGTTTTGATGTTGAGGAAGTATATGCCAGATCAATCTCACGTTTTGAGTCCAGAGATAGTTCAGCTGGAGGAGAACCTATCTTATGAAGAACAACCAGTCCAGATTCCTGACCGAAGAGAGCAAGTGTTGCGAAATAAGGTAATTCACCAGGTAAAGGTTTTGTAGAAAAACCATATGGTTGAAGAGGCAACGTGGGAATCTGAAAATGCTTTGAGGGATAAATACCCCCACTTATTTTGATTAGTGAATAAAATTGCGAGGATGCAATTCCCAAAAGGGGGGAAGGATGTAACATCCCAGGTAAATAAAGAATAAAGAATTTTCATATTTATTAATATTTACAAATTAATTATTAATTTTACTTTAAAGGGGTTGCTATGTTCGATAGCGTACCTGATATGCAACAAAGAGTTTCATGGAAATCTTACGTTGCACACTAGTAATAAAATAATATTATTTTAAATGGTAGTTAACACATAGCCATTGTATTGGCGGGAATGGATAGAAATAACTAAAATATGATTATATATGTTTTTAATTTTTTTTACATTTATCCAATAAAAGATAAAGGCTTAAAATACGGAAAGAATTCAATTTTAGGCATTTGTACCCTAATTTTTACTAAAGGTTCACTTATCGCCTTTTGATGGCGAACCGTCATTAAATATAGTTTTGGTCACTTTTATACATTCTATTGGACCAAATAAAACTATTTTTTTAGAATCGGGATATCAAAATTTACTTTGTGTAAATTTTTGGTATCTTTCCAATAAAGTTCATTTTTTAATGAATAGTGTAAAATGTTGTATTTTAATTCAAAACCTCTTTTTAATCTAATTTATTTATATGATTAGATTATCTTTTGAATTGGTTTTAAAGTGAAATTAGAAAATATTTTTACCATTAAATCCAATAGTGGTCGTTGGAATTAATTTTACTTTGAAATCGGACTTAAACTAGTGTAAATCTTTTGATACTTATTGTTTCATAAAAACACGCTATTTGTCATGACAACGGGAATTAATTATTAAATTAATTAATGTGACTTATATGTTTTGAATTTTGTAAAATAGACTTCAATTTTGAATTCCGAATATCAAATATAGCTTAGGGTGAATTTTTGGTATTTTTCTGAAAAACTTCAATTTTTGATGAATAGTGAAACCACTAAGTGGTACTTATAAAAAATTGATTTTTCGTTTAAATGAAATTTTACCACTTATGTGTTTTGAATTTCAAAACTCCAACATACATGGTTGTCATTAATAAGTAAAATGTGGTTCAATGAGATTAAAATAATTTTTTTGGTGAATAGTAACTTTTAAGTTCTTAATCGCGATTAGAGGTAATTAGTGTAGTTTAATGTAAAAATAATGTTTTAATAATATTAGATGAGCTTGACACATGTCCTACCCTCATTTGATGTGTCATGGAAGACAAAGACAATCCATTGGTCAACTTGGGGACCCCATGGAGCCACATTGGTTGGGAAATGACATAAATAACTTTTTATTTAATGTAAAAGTAAAAATGACACAAACATGAGATGTTTTACTAAAACAATTTTTACATGGGGTTATAAAAGTCAGATTCTTGACTATAAATAATCATTAGAAAGATAAAAATATTTCCTACATCATGATATTTTTTTATAATTTTTAGACCTTAAATATATTTAATTATTTATGACATCATGATGATGCAGCGATTACCTCATTAATAATGGATTTAATTAAAATGAAACGATAATGTAACATCTATGACCTAAACATGTACAAAACCTATTTTATGGGTATATTTAGAACTCTTATCACCTTATCCTCAAATTATATCAATGTGGGACCTCGTAAATCCGAATATCATTTTAAAATAAAGTAACTTTTTTTAACTTTCCAAGAGTGCCCCTCCTCTCCTCATATAAAAGGCCCCCACCTCTACCTCTTTACCCACACATCCAAAGCCTTTGGCTCGGCCAAAACCTGACCATTTTGTCTCCCCAAATCCCTCTATTACTCCTTGAAGCCTCAATTTGGGCAGAAGTCTTCCCAAGGAAGTCTTTGAGCTCAAATCTAAGAGAGTTACCCGATTTTGAGGTAATGTGTTCACTTGCGTTCTTTTGTTTTATTTTGCTTCTCCAACCCCCTAAACTCTTTTTATTAATTTATTTTGTAACAACTCCAGTATCTTCAATATACTAGGATGTTGTTATAATAATAATTTGAGCTACACTTACACACATCTACATCTAATGGTTAAAGAACATACTGTTTCAGTGGTTGGCAAATTTCTGCCTAACGAAATGATGATTGTTCAATCTTCTTTTAAAAAAATTTAATGGTGGCCATTAAGATTTCACTCTATTTATATATAATATATATTATGTTTATGTTTCCCTTATGCTTCTGTATTTTTCATTTGTGGTATAGCTTTATGGTTTCCATTGTGGGTAAACACGATAGTTTCATTTTAGGAAGTGCGGACTACCGCCCCCTCAAAGTGATGTAATTCGTTAATGCCATATGTGGGACATATAAATGATGGATTTAAAGTTATTATATATGATTTTATACTGGAATTATAATATACCTTTATATCATTATTATTTGTTTCCATTAATGTATGATATAGAAATGAAAGTAGCGTTTATGCGTACGTACGGCTTACCGTCTCCATGAACGGTGCATTTCATTTATTATCCCCAAATGTAATGTACTATTATAAGTACATGTATATAATGGATATATATGATTAATGATACATCTAAATGATGAATATAATTCTGGAATTAAAATATACATACCTCTCATTTATTTTTAATTCCATTAATATGACAAAGAAATGAAAGTAGCGTTCATGTGTACGTACGGCTTACCGTCTCCATGAACGGTGCATTTCATTTCTTACCTCTAAATGATTATGTAATATTATAAATACATGTGTATGCTGGATATATATGATATATATGATATCCAAATCAGTAATGTCATTCTGGATATAAATAACCCTTAACCACATGAACAACATGTAATTGTAAGAAATCCACTTTCGACTTAAGAACCAAATATCGACAAAACAAACATTATTAACATAATGATTACATAATGTTTATAACATGGAAATAAGTGATATAAAAGGAATAATACGCTTGAAAAAGGTTCTTAACCAAGTATAAATTAACTCATGTCTATTATTCAGGACGTTAAAGAAAGATCGAGTCATGTCGGACCCGTGGTAAGGGACTTCATCTCAATCTCCTTTCATTGAGGCATATTTCGTTTTATACACAACTTTATTTTATACGGTGTATAAACCCCTTTGAATTTTACTTTTATACAAAAGGAATATTTTTCTACGAAGCGTTTTACAAAACGAAAAAAAAGAATGTTTCTTTTAACGTACGCGGTGACAACGACCTTTTCTGCCGCCGCGAGTATTATTTGGTCTTTGGCTTCCTGAACAAGCCGTAAAGTTTTTTTTTAAAATGAAATAAATACCATATACTCTTTTATGTATTTTGGTATTGAAAATGGTTTTTATAATGGATTTGTTATGTCAATATATTTAAGTGATATATTGTGATCAAAGTGTGAAAATGTTTTCTTTCCATTATATTTGTTTTATGTCTTATGATTTTTATAATGGTACTTGGACATTTGACGGGTGGTTATGTGATAAACCATATGACGGGTGGTGCCGTGAATACCAAGACGGGTGGTTACATTATAACCTCCAATGCATTGGGTATGGAAGTCGGCCGTATGGCTATTCCATTAAGTATGTATGCAAGTTGGCTGTATGGCTATTCCATTAAGTGATATGTGTGGAAGTCGACTGTATGGTTATTCCACTTAAGTATGTTTATGTTCCAAGTTACCTTTATATGTTATGTGATCTTTTTATGGGTTTTATGGAAATATTTTGGTTACAAAAGGGTAATTAATGATCTTTTATTCAGTGAAGAGTTTTTACTACTTCATAAAGGTGAAGAGTATTACTTTGATAAATTATAAATGGTTTACTTGTTGTTTTGACAAACTAACAAGTTTCATTCTTTGTGTATCCCTTATTGAGCTCTTTATGCTCACCCCAAGCTTTTTTAAATGTTTTTCACAGGAACTAATGTGGAATAGGGTCAATGATGGGATCAAGGGAAAGTCATGCTATATAATACTTGGAACTAGACATGTTTCTTTTTAAGAGTTTTTTTATTTTATAGAAACTTAGTAGAAGTGTCTACTTTGTAATCTTTTGAGATGTAGTAGTTATGTTCTAATTCTCTAAAACTCTAAAGCTGAAAAGATCCTCAATGTGAATTATTCATTTAATTCAATATTAAGAGATGTTTAAGGCCGGGGCCTTATAATAAACAACAATTATCATTTTAAAAATTTGTACTTTTTTAGCATTATTAACTGATACCTTAAAACACTAAACAAAAACTAAACCAAATCATATTATAAAAGAACCAAAAAAGATTGTAATAACACTGAATAATATATCTCCCAATTCAACATATTATGCTCCACACAAAAATATATATATAATATAAATAAATTTGTAGATCTATATCATATCAATACTCGCATGTGAGATCTACTTTTATAATAGCAATCCTGAAAACTAATCTATCCTAGTTAAATAAAATTCCAACCTTTTATGAAAACAAATTATTTTCAAAATTAAAAAAACCTAAATTTCATTAAATTAATACAATTATATTGATTAATTTCTGAAAATATGTTGTTTAAATATATATACATTTAATTCAAAAATTATTTTACTAAAAAATCAAGAATAACTGTTAATTTGACGCACAATTAATTATTAGAACAATAAAAGTATTAAAATTAAAATTAAAACACTATAAATTAATTTAAATAAAAAAATATTACACAAAAATTATTGAAATAATTTTTTTATATAATTTGGTTGTGTTTTTCATAAACATTCAACCTTGATATCACCTTCTCGAAAGGGTAAATTCCGTTAATTATTCTTTCAAAATCCACATGTCAAAACATTGTATTTTTTATATAGTCTTTCATATTAATTAGAAAATTAATTTATACCAATCAATTAAAAAACCCCACATATCCATTTCATTCATAAGTAAACATAAAAACTCAATAATATAGTAAATTATATTGAGATAAATAAATATTCTTGAATGCTTTTGAGAATATAACTAATTTACTGAACTAATGGACTTTAATAAGGGAATATAATGATTTTTTTGTTAATTTTTTATCTTGTTCTTCATGTTATAATATTAATAAATAATTGATTAATTTAATGTTAAAATTTAAAACCCATTTCTAGAAATGTATTCTTGAAATTTAATTTTAACCAAAAGAAATTTTAATTAATGTATAAAAATTAAATACCATATTCTATCTATTAGTATGCTTCAATCTTTAGGGTGATTGAAATCATACTAATATTTTTCCATTTTATTTACTATAGAAAAATATTAAAAAATAAAACATCTTGATGTATAAATTTATTTTTAAATAAATTAAAATATATGTACATATGGAATTTAAATTAAGTTGAAAGAAAACATACATACAACTTAAATATTCTTAACCATATTCCTTTCATTAAATTAATTGAATCATTAGGGTGGCCTCAAATCACTCACATTTGATGTGAAAAATATAATAAAATAAAAAATTAGTCAATACATATATTAAAATATTAAAACAATATTATATGTTTAATGATAAGATAATAGACACACATTTCCATTTAGAGATACACCTCACTATTTAATTAAAAATTTATTAAATATACACTATACATACAACCTTATTATTAACAGGTAATATAAGAATTTATCAAAAAAAGTTAACATATATAAATTAGTACATTAAAATAAATAAAACAATATTGAACTATAAGGTTTTAATTTTAAATTTAACTTAAAAATATATATTTAAAACTAGATTTATCTTACAATCCGCAAATAATTGTAGTGGATATGCTGGGAGATGCTACATGAGATAGTAAATGATGAACATATAAGAATATAAATTAATAGTTAAAATAGTTTATATTATTTTGAATATAATTTAATTATAAAATTTAGTAATGTTTTTTAAAATTTATGTTACCGATGTATAGTATTACATTTTTATAAATGAAGAGTGGGATCATCTAGAGCACCACAACCACCACCACCACCACCACTAGAAAAAGATTCATCATTTTTTGAAACATAATAATCAATATCTATATTTCTAGAATCATCTTAATTTTATCCCCATCCATTAAAAATATCCCTAGAATATAGGTCAGTTGAAACATGTGATCCTATGGGAGTAAATTGATAGAAATCCATGCACAATTGGGAAAAAAAATTCACAATGGATCGATTTGGATAGTTATTTTTATATACATAATAATTCATGGTGTATATTTTTGTTTTTATAGGATACATATAAACATAATAAAATGGATTTCTTAGAATAAAATCAATGAAGTGGTCTATGGTAAGATGAAATATGCAAGAAAATATAGATAATGAAGATACAATCTCAAATTCCAGAGGAACGGTCAACATGACTAATTATATTTATTTCATAACATTTTTGTTCAATAATTAAGAATATGTATTTATATATAACATAAAAATCAATAAGAGTAACCCTTATAGTTTCTATAATCACGTGACTTATAACTGTGGGAAGTTACTATTGTATCATTATTTTACGATCATGTGGTTTATTTGATTTCCACTTCAGTTCAATATTACTCACTTGTATTGATACATTAGTTCAATTAAATTTTGGAACTGTATGACTCTATAAAACATGAATTATATATTTTACCTCAATATCTATTATCATATCATAGTTTTGTGGTAATGGTCGCTAATTATTATCAATTCACATTGGATTATGTTTTCTCAAAATAATAATGTTCTATAAGTCTCCACATTCACTTAATCACCTTTGGTTTTTTATATGTTCGAATAAAAAAATGATATATGTAACAAATAAAATATTTTTCTATTATGAATCATGTCTTAATAATTAAATAATACATTAGGTAATGAATAATGTTAAAAAAATAATATATAATTTCTATGAAAATGAAGTGGATGTCTTTATGCATAGTTGGTGTGTTTCACCTAAAAAATGAACCTCCATAAAAAAATAGATTCCATAAATATCAATCAACCATTGATTTATAAACATACAATATGATGATTTATAATTCAAAATAATGTTATCAAAATAAAATCTATCATTTATATATAGATGTATCATCAAAAAAATCGTTGATACCCTATAGAACATAAAATCTATTGGTGTTTCATAATTTTTGATCGAATGTTATTCCAATATATTTGATTATATTGTTTTAACATCATTATTTAAGAATAAATAATTCTATAAATAGAACATGGATTTAGCTATCCATATAAAAGTATCGTGAATTTTAAATGATTCCTTCATTGAAGCATAATATATAGGAACATCCACGGTCCACTACTATTTAAAATATACTATTATTTGTCAAAGTTATATATATATATATATATATATATATATTATTCACAACATCATTTAGCTTATATAGGAATAGAGTCATCAATGTATATGGATTATTCATTGAAATCCATGATAAAATATAATTTATATGAATTAATATCAATACAATATAACCGTTTATTATCATTCCCCACGTTACATGGAATTTATAGACCAAGTCCACTTATAGGAAACTTCCATATCCCACATGGACCATGTAATTATGATATTGCGAACCAATATGATTACATCCAAAAAGACCATGGGAGTAGACTCGGGTTGTCTCATCGTCCGTAGAGACATTGACACCTAGTATTGTATATTCCACAATCTTTGTAGAACATAGAAAATTTACCCATCCGCACCCCCCCATTACATGACAACACTCATTTCCACCCTCCCATTCTCCCCCCTAGATGGGCCACCTAGCATGCCTATTATATATATTGACCAGCCTAGCACCCCAATGCCCCAACTATGCCTCTGCTCTTCAATATAGATGAAAATTTTAATTCGTTTCTCCCTAAATGTAAAGAAAAATTTTTTAGTGTGGTTTTTTATATGAATTACTATATTCAAAAAAAATCTTATTTGAGACATTATTGTGTTGTATAATAAATAGAAAATTACATTTTTATCCAATATGATTGATTATTTTAAAATATTTCTAATCCATTTATTGAATTTAGTTGGATATATTATGGTATTTGATATTACATTAAACATGAAACATTTAAGTTTATTCATTAGTTAATATAATAATAACATTAATTGAATTTAGTGATATTTATAATAAAAAACGATTTACCAAAACCTTATAAATATTAATTAATAATTAGTTTATGTTTATTATACACTTTTATAATAACACTTCATGTCGAAATATACCATATTTAAGATGAGTAGATCTACCCATATTAAATTCAACACATAATTTCTATGAAAAATTAAATATAAAAAAATTCATTAGATAATGATAAAAAAATAGTAATGTTATCAATTAAGCTATACATATAATTATTAAAAACTAGGATCCTATATGATCTTATATTCATGGTACATAATAAATTATTACCATATAATCAAACTAATATAAGCTATAAAATGTAAATTCTTACCCCATCATCATCCTATTATGAAAATATAAGGATATCATGTCATGATTTTTGTACATAATTTTAGATAATAACTAATTATAAAATTAGTGGGTAAGTAGGAAATGTATATGTGTCAAATATTTATAAATAATCATAGTTGTAAATATTTTATGATTCAAATATTATAGAATTAACAACCTATTATATTTAGTTCATAATAAATAATTATTTATTTATTTCGGAGATTATTGGGTTACTAGATCTGGATAGTTGTTAATGAATACAAATACATTCTATGAGTTTCATATGTATTGATTAAATATACTTTTCTTATGTAATTATAACATGAGTTTTTTATTTTCATCTTATATTTTGATAAATTAAAATAAATTTAATTTTTTTTTAATTTTAGGAACAAAAAATAAATTAACTAAATTATCTATTATATCTATCGACTAATTAATTTCAATAATTATAAATGATTTTCATAAAAAACATAATGTAAATGATATTCATGAATTCAAGGTTCAAAGATGAAAATATATTAACACCATGTAATTTCAATGTAGTATATATAAATGTCTGAATCAAGAAAAAATGAATAGTTCATCATTAAAATAATATTGTACATGATTATTTGAAAGTATAAAATTATATTAAATTTTTAAATTTTAATCCAATATATTGAGTATTATATAATTTTATTAATTTATAATATTTTCTTAATTGTAATGAAACTATAATATTTTATATGAGAATAGTTAGGTGTTATATATACAATGATGATTAGATTTCAAATTAGTTTCTAAAAAGGGATGGTTTTTTATTTTATTTACATAACTTCTTTAGTTGGTGGACTAATATTTTTCACCTGTTATAATTGTATAGGAATATAATTATTAAATCATGAAGAAGTTAGTAACCATATTATGAATAATTGTTTCCAAACTAACTATCATATGTGTTATCATAATGGAGATTATTTTTAGGTGGTGAAGGAGAATGAAGAAACTCAAAGGATTGGTATGAAAGTCATTATAAATGATAACTTTCCATTTATGTTGTAAGATTAATCGAATTGTAGTGCAATATAATTAGACATGAATACGGATAGAAAATTTACATATACTAATTATAATGATGATTTAGATTACATTAAAAATATTTTTTAATATATATGCACTATTAGAAATAGTGATCACAACATCGTTGATATGAAACCAGTTTATTATAAATAGATGAAAAATGATTAAGTGGAAAACGTTTTGTGCCTATTTGTAAATAAACTGACACCAATATTTATTTATATTTAGTATCTCACATCTGTTTTTTAAAAAACCTACGCAAAAAACACTTTTGGTTAGATTTATGGAATTGGTTTTTGTATAAACTGACCCTATAAATGAAAAAGGTATTCGGTGTCAGTTATCTCTAAAACTGACCTCGTAAAACCCAAAAGAGTTGGGTGTCTTTTTTCGCATAAAACAACAAATTTTTTTTAAAAAAAAAATATTTCGAAATAGGTTTATGTTTTAACGGACATAAAAAATACATTTAAAAAAACACAGAATCACAAACCCCTCATTTTTTAGATCTACGAAGTGCTGTTCATGACTCGTGATAACCCCGATGGTGACCTTCAAACCCTCACTGACCATTTTTGTTTTTTCTATTCCATTATTTTTATAATTTAATGATCAAGGGTCAATATTATTCATTATCTGTCACTTTATCATCATTTATCAATTTATTTCTCCTTGGAATCCGTTTTTTGACCCGATATCGACTACATTTTTCATTTTTTATTTGTTCTTGTTTATTATTTATTTTATGAACACATTGGTTAGATATTTTAGTGTTATTAATTCATCAAATTTGTGGGAGAAATTTCAGATTAGGGGATCATTTTTCTTATTTAACTCAAAATTTTTTATTTTTTTATTTTGAAGCTAAATTATTTTTCATCTTGTTATATTTTTTAGTTCTTGGTTCAATTATTTGAATAAAGTTGAGTATTTTTTATAAATGTTGTTGTTAATGTTTTTTATTTTGATATCTTTTATATTGGATAATATTATTTAATGAAAATTGAAATGTGGTGTCATCATTCATCAATATTTTTTACATCATAAACAATTACTATATATTTTACACCCATAAAAATAATACATTATTCAATTCTCTTTGTCATACATGACACCGAACAAGTGTAAAAATTATGTAAAATGAACTAATATATGTTTTATGATGGAATATAATTAAATTAAATTTATCAATAAATTACATGTATACAATATGAAAATAAAAAAAACTTCTACGTTTATATTCATAAGATATATATTTTATTCTCCAATATGATTTTTTTGAAATAAAATATGTCAAAATTCTATATAATTGATGTTAATAAAATAAATTTAACACTTTTAAATGATTGAAACAATTTATGATATTTCTATATATGAAATACTATATTATAAAAAAATTAATTTACATATTCATTTTCAAAAATATTAAAAAAATAAATATTCAAATGGCCATATTTCAATAAAAACTACTTTAAAATATATATAATACTTAATAAAAAAATATAAATATATAAATATAATTTGGTAAAATAAAGTTCAATTACTTATTTATAATTTCAAATTTATCATATGTTAAATTATAGGAATTTTTTTGAAAAAATGTATTTTCTTGTAAATAATTATTAATTATGTTTTACAAAAAAGTGGTTTTCAATAGCAGCGTAGGCCTAAAGAGTTACCATGTTGTGACTATACCTCTTATATTGGAATATTAATTAATAAAATAAGAAATCATTTATCATACCGAGACACAAACATTAGTGTATAAAATTATATAAACATCCAAATACTATAATATGAGAAGTGGAAACATACATATAATGAATAAAAGATTAATTTTCTACAAGGAATATCACACACACACACACACACA
Organism: Viscum album; assembly: GCA_963277665.1. NCBI lineage: Eukaryota > Viridiplantae > Streptophyta > Magnoliopsida > Santalales > Viscaceae > Viscum > Viscum album. The sequence continues at coordinate 1,609,573,483 of OY728142.1, forward strand.
CACATATATATAATAAATAATAAATTACAACCAATGGAAATATTAGTAAACATAATCATGATTTTCTACTGTGAATATATAATGGAGTCATTACATGTGATGCCCATTGTATCTTCATGGCACATATCAAACAAAATAATTACCTTTAATAGATTAGTATATTTTTCCCATTCATAAATGATGTTTCCTATTTGATTAACAATCATTTTGTTGAATGTTTTATTAAATTTACCTGTTTATATATAAATATATAAATGTTTATATGTTTTCATATATTCACCAATCATATTGCTATTCAAGGTATTGAATGGATCATAATTAGTCAAATTTACAAAGCACCACTTGTGAATTTTTAAAAAGAGTATATTAATTCTTGTAATTCTATAAAAATAATCATCCAAATACAGATTTGATTTTCTATCCATTTGTGAATTTTTTTCAATATGAGAAAGTTAAACTCTATATAAATCAAGGCTCATCTCATTTTCTATATTTTTAACCTTAATTATACAAGTTGGATTTTAAATACTGAATGAACTAAAAATTCAACAAATAATGTTGATGAAAATATTGATAATGATTTAGATGATCATATTGAAAAGTTATTTCATGATTTAGGTGTTGAAACAATTGAAAAAAGAAACTATTGATTGAGGGTATAATGTTTATTGGAAAACATTATTCTAAGGTTTCAGTAAATATAATGTGTTAACATCTCTTTTGAGATTAGTTAACATGAAAATATAAAATGGGTAGAGTGATATAATTTTCTCCAACCTAATTTGGGTTTTAAAATATCAACTACCAAAAGGAAACATGCATCCAGATTTCAATTATGAGGTGAAGAAAATATTATTTCCAGTGTAATTAGGATTAAAATATACAATCTTTCCTCAATGATTTTTTATTGTATAAGATAGAATATGAATATTTATCAAGCTATCCTACAATTGGGAAATAACACTACAGGGTGTATAATTAAGTTAACTCAGATTAATTCTCAGGTTTTAACATATAACCCCATTAAAAATAAATATTATACATTCTAATGATATCCTCCATTAATTATTTCAAAAAATTTAGATAATTCAAATATGGATCATTATTAGGTACCAGAATAAAAGCTTTTGATAAAGGAATTTGGCCCCTTCCAATAATTCTTCATTTGACGCATCTATTTTCAAATTCAATTAAATCACAAAGCTTAAGATGTAATAATGATGAGGGAATATTTGATGGTAACTTACATCACCCTGCCAATTCTCTATAGTTTAAGAGACTTGATAAGAAATTTCCTGATTTTGGAATTGATGTTAGAAATCCTAGAATGAGATTGCGTACCGATGGAATTAATCCATATCAGATCCTAAGTATCCAACATTGTTCATGGCATATTTTGTTGGTAGTTTAAAACATGTCCCCACATATATGTATGGGGAAAAAATGTTATGATGAGATTGATGATTTCTAGGCCAAAATAGCTAGGAAATGATATGGATGTTTATCTTTCACCATAGATTGATTATATGAAATTTCTATTGAAGATAAGTGTTAATGTTTTAGATGAATACAAGAAAGAGTATTATCTTTTGTGTGTTATCATATTGTTCACTATAAAAGACTTCATGGCATATGGAATATTTTCTGGATACAGTATTATAAGACATAAGTCATGTCTAATTTGTATAGAAGTGACTTCATATTATCAATTTTATAATGGAAGAAAGACAATGTACATGGGATATCAAGGGTTTTTATGAATCAATCATCCTTATCATTGATTTAAAAAATCATTTAACGATTTATTGAAATTCAATCATCCCCCAAGAGCATTTCCAGTTGAAGAATATTACAACATGATGAAAAATATTAATCCAAAATGTTGAATGAAATTTAGTTCAGATATTTAAACAAATATATGGAATAAATAGCCTATCATTTTCTAATGACCTTATTCGATATCATTAGAGATAAAATATAAACTTTATTTTATTCATGTTAAAAAAAACATATGGGAATGTTTGATTGGAACTCTATTAGACATTAATGGAATGAAAAATTTTATTTCTTACTATATTGGAATTGATATCATTAGAAATTAGATTGGAGTTAGCTCAAAATATAAAATGAAAAATAAAATATTTACCAATTTCATGTCACACATTAAGAATTATTGATAATATTAATTATTTCCATTGTCTTCCAGATAAAAACGATTTCTATGGTTATAATTACTATATGAAAAATTTTGTGTCATTGAAGGATTTTAAATTAATATTTATGAAATATCATGAATTCCATGTAAGGATGAAAAAAGTCTACAATTCGCTTTTCATGGTATATTAAGAACAACTATTATATGGAATATTTTTAGGTTATATAATTTTATGAAATCCATTTTTAGAAAATTTGTTGATTGAATTTCATTAGAGGTGTTGGAGAATGAAGCTTCTCTTATTTTTTGTTAACTAGAAATGTTTTCCCACATAATTTTTTGATATAATGGTTTATCTGGTAATTAATTTGGTGCATGAGATAAGAATATGTGTTCTTGTTATTTACGATGGATGTATACTTTTGAATGATATATAAAAATTTTGACGGGATATGTTAAAAATTCCTATCAACCAGGGGCCACTTATGTTTGAAAATATGTATGAGAAGACGTGATAGTGTTATTTACTGATTATTTTAATGAAGTGGAGGATGTTGCTCTCCCTATATCTTGGCATATGATAGTTGACAGTAAATGTAGAAGGATTCATGACATAATGTTAATGTTCATTTTTCATGATTTCGTTATGCAGTTATCTTTATACATTTTGAAAAATAAATGAGGTTCAATCATTTATATCATCATATATTGTAGAAATAAAATTACTATATCAAAACTAAATAAAAAATGGTTGATGAATGATCATAAAAAGACATTAGTTTCACGGTTTAAAGAGAAATTCAATAAATATATATATCTACATTAGAAATAATGAAATGGATGGTAGTGGGACAATATCTTAATGTGTTCACATTGTCTAGTTTTGATATTAATGGGTACACATTTTACCCAAAGAATCTGGATGACAGATGTTCCATTCAAAATAGTAGTGTAATGGTCCTCGATGAAGCACTACATTTTTTGAGTGAAAAATATAAAAAACCAATTTATGTATCAACGCCATATTTTTGAGTTCTTGAAGACATATGAAAAATTGATTACATTAAATTTTGAGTCACTATGATTATGTGTAATTGCATTGGAAGTAATAACAGTGTGAAACATGATGAATATTAGTTTAAATTGGTTGATTTAAAAAAGATTTAATTGCAATGAGGAGCCATCTATTAAGGACACACGTTCAAATAAAATGTTTTATATCATTAATCCATAAAATTACTAGTGGTCCATCATTTTTAAAAGATAAATAAAACATTTTTCTAATGGGGATAATCATGATGTAATTGATTTATATGAGGCTTCTTCATCAATTACATGATTTATGGATAAAAATGACAATAAAACAAACATAGTGCATGCAGTAAAAAATGATCATGTTGAAGGGAAATGTGAAAACACTAAATTTATCTACTAGTTAATCTGGTAATTATTTATATTATAATATATTTTTAAAATTTACATGTGTTAGAATTGTACTATTTAATAACTATTATGTATTTAATTATATATATATATATTTGATTGTTTATTTTATTTTTCGATATTTTTTGATATTCCATGGATATGGTTAATAATATTTTTATTGAAATACCATAAGTACATTATTATATTTTGTTTTAATCTATGAATATGAGAAAACCTTTTTCAAAAATTGTTATTTAAAATTTTAAATTTCTATATCTATATAGAAGTAATGTTTATACTTAATAGTTCACCATGCATATTTGTTTGTTTGAAAATCATATCATCATTTTTTAAACATAAAAATGCATACCACTTTTTTACATACATATTTATGTTTTCCTATTATTTAATTTGTTACTTGTATAATTATATTTAGGTACATAATAATTTCATTATATTTTTCTCTTAGAATGATAGATACATATACAGAGTCAAAATAATGTCTACCGATGTATTTGTCTTTCTTCATATTATTATATATGCAGTCATATAAATATTTAATTAAATAAAACTATTAATTTTTAAAAAATTATTTTATTAATAATTATGAAACTTCACGAGGGGTGTCTTATACTTTAAGTATTTAAAAATTAAGCTATCATGTTTATAAAAATGGAAGTACACGTTTACCAAAACTGTCACTTTCTCATGGAAATGAGTGATTACATATTAGTTTTGATGATAATAATAACACAACTTGACTAAATGATATGCGGTTTATCAAGTATATCAGTATGTAGAGTCATTTCAGTATTATGATTTTATATCCTGATTGGATGTACGTTGACAATGTGGATATAGATAATCATTTGGAGGCATTTGTGGTAAAATATATCAACTGATTTATTTTATATCTTTTTTTGAATATGATAGATTTTAAATGACTTATATTTATGTTATGGAATTATATATGAAATTATTTTTCGAAGAAGAAAAATCAGTTAAGAACAGATGTATTAATTTTTTGGTAGTTCAATGGAGATATTTAAAATGAAAGTTGACAAAAAATTATATGCTTCGAGGAAGAAAAAATGAAAGCCCATGCCTCAAGGTTCCATTTTTAGATGAAGTTACATGTAAAAAATTTATTTCCAACTGACATGATGATACATTATAGGAATAATAATTATGATATATTATATTATATAATATCTTATATATGTACCAAATCAATTATTATTTGACATCTCATATAAGAAGCCTTGATGAAATCCCATTAATACTTCCAATTATAGAATGTATACACTAAAACATTATCACATGAAGAGTATTAATTATTGGTTGAAAAAGGATTGAGGAAATGTTTGAATCAATCATATTTCACTCCACTAGTTGTTATAATGATGTCTAATTTGGTCCTCCATATCTACCCACCCGACATGAAAAATGAAAAACAATAAGAAGATGAAAAAAAGAAATGTATCTAACATAGAAAGATAAAGAAGTAGATGAACTAATTGTAAGTAAATATTTATTAATTTTCAGGAATTATTGTAATTTATAGATTAATAACCCTAATATATCTTTATCATTTTTCTTTTTAGAATTAAATTGTAGAAAAATATACACATGGAACTTTTATGCCTAGGGGTAGGATGGACATCCTAGTCTCTGCTTTAGGAATGCAAGAACACCCGAGTGGCATAAGAGGATACATGGTAGGTGTTAGTATTTGGAATGTTTTTGTTCATCAATGTAAACAATCAAAATAACCATAAATTGAATAATTAAATTCTCATATGAATGATATAAAATTGTTCATGGGAGATAAAATTTGAGAAGATGTGAAACAGGATATGTTAGAATAATTGACCAGACAGTCATAGTCTGCCTAGACTATACAGCCTACCCAGCCTACCAAATTAGATCATCCATCTCATTACTCAGAGCCAACATTATACTGTTAGTTGTATGTAGAATATCTTGATTTAGATATTGTAGAGTTCAAAGTTATTCATTTTTGGTGGATTTTGTACATCATTGGCCTATTTAGATGGGTAGGGATAGTGTGTCAATACCTGATATTATTATTCTTATTTCTCTACTACTATTCCCTACTATAAGGTTACTTGAGTATGAGATTGATTTTGTCATTTTATACATTGGCTCCCTAGCCTTATTCATCATATTTCATACACGGTATGAAATTTTTTAAATATTTATTACATCTGATTGAAAATTACATATACATTTTTTGACATTTTACACATATAAGAGTATCTAAAATTTAAATAAATATCTCAAATGAAATAAAATTTTCAGAAACAAACTAATACATATACATCTAATATTTCTAATGGGATAGAAAAATTGTCTCATATATTTTCTTCCTTGGATAATATCTATGAGTTATGAATGTCATATATCATATGTGGAAGAGACCATACATAGAGAATATTTAGAAAATATATCATGGGTGTAACTAATTTTGAATATCTTAGTGTGCCAGTGTTGCAGTTTTTTTCAATATATGTGAATTTATATTTATATTTTTTTTTAAATAAAGATGGTTCAAATTTAATAACTATTTTTCTTTTTTAGTTAGGTATCTACTCACGTTGCTTGTTCAAAATAAAACCACATGAATTTTTTGTTGTATAGATCTATAATTCATTTGAATGGCTACAATATATGCACTGACTGAAAATATAGAGGAATATATATGTGAGAGGTTATTAATATAAAATATTTGGTGTTGGTTTCTTCCATTTCTTGATGGGTATGAATATAAACATAATTTCACAATAATGGTCATTATATAATCATTAAATGTGAAATTCTCATATTTTAGGGTCATTGGATTCTAGGCATATTCTTCCCAAGTGAAAACACATTATATTGATGTTTCTCGTTATTAGGTGGTGTTCGTAGAAATTTTTCCACTTTATTTGACATGTGATAAGCTCGGTATGTTTAATTATATTTTTTATACATGTATTATTATATGATATATTAGAAAATGCAGGTCATAGATTTTTTTTAAAGAGATCACTTTTCAATAGAGAATCCAAATGCAATCAACAATAGGAATGTAAAGGTAATTATTTCTAAATTAGATATTATTTTCATTTTTGATATATATATATATATATTAGTTTTCATTATCAAGTTAATGTTTTATTAAATATAGATTCATTGTCAATAAGGCATGATGAATGTGTTTATTATGTTCTATGATTCACATATGAGATTATAAAAACCAGGGTAATGTCTAATTTTGAGCAGGTTAGTCCAATTAATTATTTTATATTTTCTATCATTGTATTGTATTTTGAAATCTTAAAATAATTAACATTATTGCAGACATTCAATGATGTTGATTCATGCATGAAGGATGAACTTGACCAACGTTAATATTTGTTTATGAACTATTTGTTAAGTATGATATTGTTTTATGTTATGTATACTGTAATGTTTCTGATTAGAAATGAATTTTCCAAATAATAAGTGCTCAAAAATGAGTTCTTTTTTTATAATAGGCATTTGAACATAATGACATTGAATGAATTATTAAACAATAACAAACAAATATCTAGTTATTAATTTCAGGTATGTGTTTTTAATACTACATTATAATAAAAATATATATATATGATATTTTGATTAACTTATTAAAATTAAGTAAGTTTTAATAGATTTCTAGTCATTGATAAATGTTGTTTTATGGATGTATACTTTTTTTTTATTATAGGGATTCTAATTGTTATGGGGTGAAATAAATATAAACATATATTTTTCAACTTTTTGAATTATTTTTTTATGAAAAATTACCATAAATCATTCAAAAAAATACTAACATTTTCAATGGAAGTTTATAAAAGAAACCAATGCTAAAAATGTTAACCAGAGTGGATTTCAGTATCAGATTCATAGATAAACTAACACCGAAAATGAAGCGCATTCAAATTTTTGGCATTGATATTTTAAAAAACCAATGTATATAACATTATTTTTTACATCGCTCTTATCAAATTTGGATAAATATTTTAAAATTGAAAAAAATAATGTCAAATCGTTTTTTACACTAGTGATTGACCCTAGTATAATATTTATGCTATTAAACAATAAAGATTGAAACATTTAATATGATTTTTTGGGATAACGATGTTTGTATCATTTAATATTAGGATTCATTATATCCATAAAATTCATAATTATTTAATCGATGGTGATACAATTATTCATTAAAATTATTACATTACCTAAATATTAATTAAAAAACTTGTATTTTGGTTCACTAAGACACATTGATGAGTTTAATATTATGGTTCTTATTGATGGATAATTCATATTTAAATGAGTGAAAATAGTACAGTTCATGATCATTTATGGATAATAAGTATGGAACACAGTCTAGTGTTCTAGAAAAATAAATGTGAAACATTCCCCTAACATTGAAACATGGAAATAAGTTTTTATAAAAAATGAAAATAAAGATGATTTAGCATGAATATAAAATAAATAAGGATGGTGATAAATTAATAAGTCAGTTATATGGGTTATAGTATCATAAATTTAAAAAGGCTCATTTTATTTTTCATGTGAAGTATGCAATGTTTGCTTGATATTATCAGGTTATTGAATCAACCAATATTGATAGAAGCTTTATTTATATATCATGTAGCCTATATTCATATGTGTTAGTAACATTCCATCATGGATGTGTATGAAAAATGAATTTATTATTATGAATAAATTAATATTTTGAGATACATATACAAGAAATAATATTTATATATAGTTGAGACCATTAATGACTCAATTTAAAGAGTCATAGAATGAAATTCTGAATTCTTATTAAATATATAAATAGTTTATTATATATATTTTTGACAATTTTTTGTGGATAAATGGTTTCCTTTCTTATGTAATGACCAACAGATCAATTATAAATGGGAAACTATCTTTTTTCTATTTGGATTGAAAATATTATAAGATTTTAAAATATCAACAAAATTAAAGTTTCTTAAAATATCGATGATTTGTACCGATGGACCATAAATTTGGGAAAAACATTTAATATTTGAAAATGTTATTAAGGAAAAAGTTTCAAAATGATATTTTAAAAGGATTACATTATTAATGAAATTGAATGTGTGAATGTTTTTATCAGAATGGAAAAATTAAATTCCAGAAAGAGAATGAGCATTTCATCGAATTCTTATAGTAATTTGAAAAAATTGTAATTTTTGAACTACATTATTTTTCTTATAAAATTTTTCATCATTTCATGGTAATAATGTATAATGTGAAAAAACCATGAGATATGTTACTTGAAACTCATATAAATGTGTAAAGAAAAACAAAATATGACGTAAACTCCCATAGTGACATAATAGATTGAGGTTCTAGGGGGAATTTATCCAAAGGTAATTCTGAATAATCCATGGAATGTTCACACGATTATTTCAATGAAAAATAAAAAGAAGAAAAAATTAATTAATTTTTTCAAAATTTTAAATTATCAATAAATTTTTTCATGAAACATTTTGAAGTATGCTAAAATAAAGGAAGTAAAAGTTATATATTGAGTAATTCTATATTATCCTATTTTGTTACATGAGCTTATTTTAATTTACAGTAATTATTAACTCAAATATATTGAGATATTTTCTGTGATTTATTTATGAAACACACTCACACACAAAAACCCATATATATACTAAAAGGTTTTTTTGGAATGTTAGTATGAAATATCAAAAGGATTCCCGTTCCATTATTTATAACATCATTTTTCACATGTATTCTATATTAGACAGTGGATATTCAAACTGAAGTTTTATTTTTTTATCCTATTTCATTTTAGTGGTCCCATATTTCTTTATTAGATATATATAAAAAGAAATATTTTATGAGAAATTTGAATAATATCTACAGATCTATTGTGAAATGTTAGTTAATAAAGGAATGAATTTATTTTAGATTGTTGTATATAGGTAATGTCACTACATAGATTAATCAGACAGTGAGATGTGAAGAATAGTAACATGATCCCCATAACCCCACATTTAAATCACTACACCTATCAAAGGTATATCTAAATTTTACTTATCAAGTACTTTTATCATTAAAGAGTATAAAATTTCTCATCACATTATACTATTTAACCGTGGCATGATTCATGATTATATTATGTAATTAAATATAATATAACATTTCTATATCCTATATGACTAATCATATAACATCACAAATCATAATATTAGGAAAAATGATTGAAACATAAGAATCCTATAAAAATAATTTATCATTATTTTTCTATAAATAAAAGATATTGATCACAAAAAAATATTATTTTTAGATAAAACAAAAGTTTATATATTTGACTTTTAGATTAATTGATTATATGTAAAATTTTATACTATATATATTATGTTTTAAATTACAAGAAAATGATATACCTTTTGATGTAAGAACATTTTTTTGGTTTAAAAAACATAAATCTTCAGTATAAATCTCTTATCGTCAATGTATGCAGATTCGTTATAGATAGTTGTGTATATAAGTATAAAACACAACTTGATAGTGTATAATTACATTGAAAAATGGTTTTCTTTTCCCTTACATAAAAAACATGATTATTATTATATAATATATCTTATTATGAGGTTTTAGGAAATTAACCATATTGAATTACTATGATCATAATGGAGCCACAATTATGAAATGAATGTGGTTTAAATAAATGAAATAAATAAGTATCCATATAGATAATTGATGATTTAATGCTATTGAGATGAGGTGTTAACTTCATACTAGTTATCCTTACATTCTTGGATCACATGAAGAAAATAAATCTCTACCAGTAATACATTTAAAATCATGTTTTGATTAAATTTTTGATGTCATTCTATGAAATATTTTCAAATAAATAATAAATGGAATTGAAATTTCAGATGAACCAACTAGTGTTTCTTTAGATGTTATGATGTGTTAGAGGAAACAATTTTTTTTGAACTCAATATAATAATATTTAATTGAATACATTCACAAAGGATATAGGTCTATGTTTTCATCAAATGGTTTTCTAATAAGATGTACTTTTATTATTTAATTAATTTTTGAATTTCATAGTTTAAATATAGTGTTTTTCATTATTGATATTAAAAATATTAACATTTTTTAATCTATTTCCTTTTTAATGTTTCTTCCATATTTCTTTCCTATGTAAAATTTGATATTACATTCACCGTTATGATTTCAATTAGTTAAAATGGAATATTATTGGGATCATTGTTGTTGGGATGAACCTAATTATATCATATTGTAGATATAACTTTAAATCAACAAGATTGTTAATAAAAATATACTTATGTTTTCACTATGTATTTAAAATATAGTAAAAGTAGTGTATTGGATATTCATTTTAAGACATTGAAAAGTAACATTTTTTACTTATTATTTATGATATTTAATTTATAAATTGGTTTATGTTATATAGTTTATGAAAATCATTGATTTTTTCTTTTAAATGTGATATAACTACTTTGTTCCAATATTCGAATTTTATTGTAATTTTTTGTAGTTTGTTTTTTATTTTATGAAAATATTAAAAAATATAACATTAGTTATTTCATTGTCATGTTATAATATACCATGAATATGTTCATAGAACGAAAATAGAGGAAATTTATTTCCAATTTGTAGAAGATAAGATTAAAAATATGACTATTATGATGAGTAAAATATTTACTTATTGGTTATGTATGAACATGAAAAAAACATTTACTATTTATAATAATCATTGAGGGGGAAAATTTCATTCACAGAGGACATGAATTGTAGTCTATTGTATATGAAAAACCCTATATGTAGTGATCATATTTCTATGATTCCACCATAACAAATATCACTATAATTACTTGGGTGTTTTCCTCCCATCTTGCCTTTACATTATATGATATACCCACACATGATCAGTTCTCTTTTTTATCCATTTCCACCTCTTACCATGTAGGGTAGTGTCACACCATGACCACTATTTTTAATCAATTTTTTATTTCATGACAGTAGACCTTCTGGTTGAGGTTCAGGATGATTATTCTAGAAACGACTTTGTGTTTTCAGTTTTTGTATTTCGTTTATCGGTATACATGGTAATTGTGAATGTAAATGGGACATAGATACATAGTGGGGAGTTTTTGACACCCACGATGTCACTATATTGTGTTCAAATAATTCAGGGTTCATTTGGTTGGATTACCTAGTGTTTAGGATGCCATTTTAGAGTTTTTGAACAATTTTTCAGGTCATATGGTTTGAGAATAGTTTCCATAAACCATGAATCATAATCCTATAATGTTGTATAACTTTTCCATTATAATTCGCATGGTTTTCGCACAGTTTACTATACCGTGCGGCAAAACCATGTAGCCAATTACAAGATAAAAATTATTGTATTTTATGTTACTATATAATTTATTTCACCTCCCATTTGAATAATTACATATTAGGTATCAACTAGAGGGACCCCCTTCACCCTTTTTCATTTATGGGCTATTTTTTGGGCAATTTCAAACCAAACATTAGTGACAATTCATGATTTATTCGTCGAATATTCCCATTTATTCATCCCCTCTCCCTCTCTTGATTTCTTGGTTTCTAATGGTGAGGTTTCACCTTAGTCGAACCCCGGAATTTAGGTTTGAGGTTTTTGTCCATTTTCTTGGTTGTAATGGTGTTTCAATTGGGTCTTGGGGTGTATTCATCCACCTTTCGTAGTCTCATAGCATTTTCTAACTGTTGAGGATGGTGTTTCCATTATTTTTTCCCAATTCATTATATTGATTTCTGTGGATTTTTAAATACTATAAAATTTTGTTTTCATTATTGTGGTATATTTTTTAGTCTATTTATAAGGTTCTTATTTTGTAAAAAAAATTGGATATGGATTATAAAGTGTTTTCTATAATTGTGTTAAATAGTCATGCACAAAAGGTATTTTCTAAAATTGTAATCAAGAATTAAAGTAAATTTGAGAACTTTTAGTTTCATTTGTCCTTGTAATTATTCTGATAACTTCTGTGAAATTATAAATTGTTCTAGATGAGTTGATTAGATTCCTTTTATGGTATAGAGGTTTGTGGTAAAATTCTTTAGAATTAATTTCCCTAATTTTAGAATGATTGTTATTAACTAAGAAATTTTTTGACTTTTAATTTTATTTTAAGGGAAAGTGGTTCCTCTTTAAAATGGGATTTGGATGATTTATTGTACAATCTATGTGTTCCATTTGATGTTATTACACCCAATGTTTCACAAGGTGCACACATGGAGGTGTATTGAAATGATGACGACACTCTAAGAAATGTTTTTATTAAACATTGGTTTCAAAAATGGTACCTTTATTTTAAAAATATGTATATTATGTCAATTAGTTTCGAATGAATACTTTAAAACATTTTCCAATTTAAAATTTAGACATGTTTTGATAAAAATTTGTATGAACTTCCATTTAGAACATTTCATTAGGTTGCATGCATTACCAATGTTTAGAAAGAGTTTTGTAAATGTATATGGTTCGGGAAATTATAAAGGATTGTCTGGAATTGTGGAAATGAAAATTTTGTATAATGTTGTTTTATATGTGGATCTTAATATCTTTGTGATATGCTGGAAACTATATAGAGGAGGTTCTTCTTGGAATTTTATGATGTTGGAAATGAATAGTAACTCGAAATTGTAAATCCTAAGTTGACACTGTTGAATGTTTTTGGGAAATTATTTATAATACCATGTGATGTGAAATCCCAGTTTGCACCTTCAGTGATTACATACATATACGTATATATATTGGGAACCTCGATAGTAGGGATTTCCATTTTTTAGGTGATCTTATAAATTTTTCTATATTGGGGGTAGGAATGTTTGGTGGTGGTAAGTGACTTGTCTCACAAGTGTGAGGTCCTCCCTCTTACATAGTATATTACGACCATGGGTTCCTAGGAATCTTCAAGAAGATCAAGTGAAATTTAATTCCAAACTCAATTAGATGAGTTGGTACCTCCTGGATTTGCTGAGAGGACAGTTGGTTTGTGTCACTAGATTAATAAGTTAAGTGCGCCTAGTTGGTTACTGACTTAAGGGATTCACAAAACATTGTTAGGTTGTTCCAAACAGAGTATGTCTAGGGATATCTCTTGTGATGTTTAGGAAATAAACATAGTTTTCAATCAGTAATTTTTTTTACTTTTCTAACACACCTATTTTCTTATTTATACAACTTATTTATTTTCATCATTACTTAGTATTGCATTTTTTGGATTTTAGTTTGGGATTAGGATTCTAAAATGAAAAGCAATTTTGACTAATAGAAATTATGATTTTGTTGTTTTGAAAAATGAAAGGTTGTTTTGTTAATTTGATATTAGAAAAAATACATTCATATATGTATTTTAAACAAGCGTTAATGGATAATTTTTGGGAACAAAAACATATGGATTTTCTGGTGGTTGCCTACTGATATGTTATTCTCACACCATACTTGTACCATTTAATGTTGGTAAACCCTAGAAACTTTGAAGGTTTGGATTTTTTGGTTCACGTGTTCATTATTAGACCAGGTTATCTATCTGGTTGTTTCTTTAGTAGATAGTGTTTACCATGAGGTCATGTGGAGATCGTGTCATTAGAGGTTTAGTTTAGTTTTGTATTTAGTTTATTGTTTTTCTAGTTGAATCTTGTATCTGGATCAGTTTGAATAATTTTATTGAGATTAAATTTTTGGTTATTGTACAATGCCCAGTTTGTTTAGTTTATTTATTAGATCTAAATATTCTTTGGCATTAAATAATTCCCACATGGATTCCATTTGATTCCCTACACTAATAACCAACCCTTAGTGATCAGGAAGGACCTTCGAGCCTTATCACTGATTGGCTCGTGAGACCTATTTAGGTTTGACCTGGGTTAGTTCATGAATAAATGGTATCAAAGTATATTCTTGTTATTTGAGGTTCCATGTAGTCGGTGATTTTGATTTTTGAGACTCAAGAGGCAGGTATGTGAATGGTGTCATGAACCCTTACTTGTTCTAAAACTTGAGTTACCCAGGTTTGTTCAGGATGTGAGTCTTTTCCATTGTCATGTGATTGAGGGATGAAAAAGGAGGCGAGTCGATGTTATATCATGATCCCACATGGATTCGTGACACATGTGGAGTTCATGTTCACAGTTAGAAAATCTCTTAGTTATTGGTGTTTTCTTGTGGAATAGCCCTCTTCCATGCTGCTAGGTCAAGTATGAACACTATTTTCTAATTTGGGTTGTTTGGTATAAGTTGTGTTTTTCGTTTCCGGTTGGGGTGAGTAATATTTTTAAAATGAAACCAGTTTATGAAAATGAAACATGGTTTCAATCATGTGATTTTTAAATTGGTAAAATGGGATTTAAAGGAGAATTTTTTGGATTGGAAATTTTGTAAATTCTTGGGTTTTGTTAAGGAATGGAGGTGTGTTTCCCTTGATACTATTTATGGAAGGTCACATGTTTGTGGGTATGTGTGGAAAGTGCATTGGGTCAGTTGATCAATGTATTATGTGAGCACAAATGGATGGACACACATGTGATGGTTCATAAGATTCCATGGGCGAGTGATTGAAATTTGGTGATGATTTGGTCTTTCTATTATGTACTTAAGTTATAATGTGGTTATTAAAATTTGTTTTATTTTAAATAGTTGGTTGTTTTTGTGAAAAATGGATTTCATTATTTTGGGAGTGATCCTGGAAAAAGGAGGTTTCAAAACTGAAATGAAAATAAAAGTTTTTGAAATGGAATTCTGGGGTTTTGTTTGTGGAATTTAGAATGTGAGCCATTTATTTTGGCATGGGAAGGTCTTGTGGTTGTGATTTGGTTGTATGTTGATTTTTTGATTTGTGATTTTATGTCGTTTAGAAAATTCCTCCCAAAGAAGTCGCCCCAAAATTTCCAAAGATTCATGCCTAGTTTCTTATTCTTCCCAAGTGTAACCCATCCATTAGGGTGACTAAGGCATATTAGAATCTCTTTAGTGTCTTGAGATAGTAGAGAGTGTCTTTAGATAATTGGGAACTCTTGATGTTGTTAGAGAACGTGATTTTTTGGTTCTGATTGAGGGGCCATCTTAAGATGTATTGGAGATGTTTTACCTGCATCAATGACAGTTGGGATCATGTGGGAAATGTCTATGTACATGTTCATCAGATGGTTCATACCAGAGGAGATGAATATGAAGAAGGTGTAAGAGTTAATATGTATTAGATAAGTCTAGAAGATGATGAAGACCTGTATTGACAACTTAAAGGATATGTTTAGATTTTATCTCGAGTTGGTGTCGTAGGATCCAAAGAATGTTTCCATTTTCATCAAGGGTATCTATCTAGAGATTAAGCTACCGGTCTACTCTTCCAAGGAATTTGTTTCAAGAATTTTTAGATGAAGAATTCCTAGCTATGTTGGTTTATGGAACACACAAAATCCCCATGTCGCATCCCTCCGAAGAAGATGGATATGTGATTGGGGGTCGCTAGTGCCTCACTGTGAGGAAGGAGATTCATTATCCATCAGAGTCATAGCCACATGTATTGGGGCGACACATGCAAAATGATATGAATTACATGGGGTTTATGAAACCTAGGCATGGTTTATATTTAAAATGTGGGAATTAGAACATTTAATGTTTCCTAGTTCAAATTGTTTCTACTATTGTATGTTTTTCATTTCATTGTATTAGTGTGATGAACTTGTCTATTCATGTTCTAAATGGCTGTGTCCACCTGAATAAGGCTTTCTGAATCATTCATTTTCATTGTGGGGTGTTCAGACCTTGGATGGGTGGTCTTGGTTTCTATTTTATTAGTTACTCTTGGGACATGATTGTGTTTTGGAGAGTTAATCAATAGTGTTTCCTGTCTATAGTTTTGTTCATGTTTCTTATCATGGGTTTACCCTCCAACTATGTTGAGTGTCTTTCATTAGTGTGAAAGGTTCTTAGTTATGGCGGTGTTATTGTTTTCCATTATATGGAGGTATTTTTTCTCTTGTATGGGATTCCCTATCCCTGATTCTGAGTATGCTAGGTTTCCTTGTAGTGGAATTTCATTTTAATTCTTGGGGGTGTGGATTAGTTGTGTGAGAAAATGGGGTTATCCCATGTTGAGATCTCTCTAGATCCTGGTTTTGATGAAGTTGTTGGTTTTATAATTTAGAGATGTTGAGTATGTTCTTAGTGTCTCATTTCTCTAGTTCACTTTTTAATGGGTTTCCTATTTAAGATCTAGTGGTGTTTTTTAGGTTTTAATGTTTCCATCATAGTTGAGTTCTTTTATTGGGGAGAACCCTCCCTTGTTATCCCCTCATTCTAATGTTTTATTTTTTATTTATTGGTTGGATGTGACTTGTTGAATTCATAGTAACCATGATGTTCTTTTTTTTTATCAGTCATGGATGCATGCTTTGGTTATCATTTGGATGGGTGAAATTTTTAGGGTAGAAAGTGTTTGTGGTGGGGATAATGGCAACTCCTCAACCACTATTTTAATATTATTTATTTATTTATTTATCAATTTTTGATCTTTTGGTTAAGGTTTGGGTTGAGTTTCCACAATTATTATTTATGTTTTGGAGGTTTTGGTTTTCTTCTCTCAATATAGATGGTTGTTGTGAATGTTATTGGGATAAAGTTGCATGGTAAAGAGTTTGTGACACCCCCGGTATCACTATATTTTTTTTTAAATCATTCAAGGATCAGTGTGTGAGATTTCATAGTTTTGGGGGGAAATTTTAGGGGGTTTGGCCTATTTTTTAGGCTACATGGTTTTAGCATGGTTTTCCTAAATTATTCAACGTAAAACTACAAAGATGCAAAATTTTTATAGTAGAATTTACACAATTTGAGATCTTTTGACAAAACCGTGCAACAAAACATTGCAAACCATTATGGGATAAATATCAATTAAATTAAAAATCTAATTTATCTGATAACACCACCCATTGGACTACATGCCCATTAGGTATCAACCTGAGGGTACCCCCTTCATTCTTCTTCTCATTGGGAAACTTTTTGGGAGATTTCTCACCAAAGGTTAGGGATTCATCAGGATTTCATCATCAAATCTTTCCCTTTCCTTTTCCCCTCTCATTCATATCTTGATTTCATAGTTTCTCATGGTGGGGTTTCACCTTTTATAAACCCTATAAATTAGTTTTTATGTGTGGGAAATTTTTCTTGCTTGTTAGGGTGTGAATATTGGCTCTTGGGGGTGTATTCTTCCACTCTCTGAAGCATCATCACATTCGCACACCATTAAAGTAGGTGTTTCCATTATTTTTCAGTCTGGTTCATTCCATTGATTCTTGTATACTTTTAAATAATATAAAATTGTGTTTATCATGATTATGGGTTATCATTACACTTTTTATGTGGTGATTATGTTTCAAGTAATTAGTGGATGTGGTTTTTAAATTTTTTCTTCAAATGTGATAAATAGTCATGCACATAAGGTGTTTTACAAAAAAATTATGATTTTATTTTAATTTTATCACATATAGTGTCATTTGACCTTATTATAGTTTTTATAAATTGGGTGGTCATTATGAGATGATTGTATTACTTTTTACTATATAATGGTTTGTGGTAAAATTCATTAGAAAGACTCTCTAGGATTTAAGAATAATTATTTTCAGCATTGGAATTTTGTGAGATCTATTGATAGTTTAAAGGAAATTGGATTTTATTCAAAAATGTATTTGGATGATTTCATATACATTTTGATTGTTCCTTTGTATTTTGGTACGTCCATGGTTGGGAAAGGTGCACACATGGATGTGCATTCAACAGATGAGGACACTCTAATCAATGTTTTTATTAAGACTTGGTTTCTCAAATGGTACATTAATTTAAAAAATGGTTTGGGGGTGTCATGTGGTTTTGAATGAATGTTTTATAATATCGTATATTAGGAAATTGACACATGTTTTGCTGAATATTTTGGTTTTGGAAGTCTTAAAGGACTGTTTGGAATTGTAAACCTAAAAATGATGTATAATGTTATTTTAAAAGTAGTTCAGAATTTAATTTTGATATATTGTAATTTAATGAGTGGTGGATCTAGTTGTCACTTTATGATTTTGTAAAGGAATTATATCATGGAAGTGTAAATGCTCGGTTGGAATCATTGAATGTTTTTGGGAAATGTTTTAGAATAACTTGTGATGTGAAGACTCGGTTGGAACCATCAATGATGAGACACACACACACACACAAACACACACACACAGACACACACACACACACACACACATATATATATATAGAACCTCTATAGGATGGATTTCCCATTATGGGTGATCATATAGTGGTACCCTTGATGGGTGGAAGTCAAGTGCAATAGTGGCAGGTTACATGAGTCATGAATGCGATCCCCCACCCCCCTACACAATATATTACCACCATGTGTTCCTGGGTATCTTTTAGATGATCTATTGAGGTTTCTTGCCGGCCTAGATTAGATTGGTTGGTATCCCTGAATTTCCTAAGAGTCCTGGTGGGATTTTCGACTAGATTATTCAGTTGAGGTCTTCCATTTTGTTATATACCTATGGGCTTCACCATACACGTATAGGTCATTTTGAACCGAGTACATCTAGGGATAAATGTAGGGGTGTTTAGTAAATGTCAATGTATTTTTATCTATATTTTCATATTTATATTTCTTCTACAGCTAGTTTCGAATTTATACAACTTTTTTATTTTCATCGTGACTTGGTATTGTGTTGTTTGAATTTTAGTTTTGGTTTGGGATTCTGAAATGATAAAATATTTTACATAATGGTAATGTGGCTTGTGTTTTTTTGAAAAAGTAATGGTTTTGTAGTTTATTTGAAATAAGAAAAACCTAATTTCATATATTCATTTCAAAATAGATTTAATGGAATATTTTTTGGATAGTAAACATATGGATTATATGGGGGTTTCCTATAGTGCTGTTATGGTCACACCAAACTCGTACCATTCGGTGTCGGTAGACCCGAGTTGTTTTGCGGGATCAGGTTTTCTTGTTCGAGTTCTCATCATGGCAGGATGATGGCCATGTGGTTGGTCAGTTAGTGGAAGGAGGTGACCATGAGGTCACATGGAGATCGTTTTAGTGGCAGTTTAGTTTTGTTTTTTCATCAGTTTCTAGTTTTTCAATCCTTATCTTTTATCTGGACCAGATAGAATATTTTTATTGAGACATAGTTGTTTGATATTGTTTCATTCCTAGTTTTTTACGTTTATTTTATAGATAATGGCTGTTATTTTGGTGGAATTCATTCACACATGGATTTCATTTGATGTCTGACACAATTTTCAGCCCGTGGGGATCGGGAACGCCATACGGTCTGTGCCACGGATCGACTCAGGTTACCATTTTAGGGTTGACCTAGTTTGGTTTGTGACATGTAGTCTTATACATCCCATCCCTTATCATATTTATCCTTATCCTTATTTATCTCTATAGAGTATTGTACAACCATTTATTCATTATTCATACCCATATGTACCTACCCACATTCAGTATACAACAGATATTGTACAGGATGCCCCTCAAGTTTCTATGCCACTATATGGTACACATGATGCAACAACATCAAACAATGCTTTAGGTATATTTTGAATATTTAATTATAAAAATTATTTTTTTTAAATTATAAATATATTTGTGTAATAAATATTTAATTTTACCTTTAGGGACATCTTCATGTAAATGATGTGTCTATATTAAGATGTGAGACTTTTCGAATATGAACATAGAAATAAGGGTTTCATATATGGAATACAAGAATATTATTATAAAAAATGATAAATAATTCCAAATTTTCATTAGATAACTCTAAAAATAGTGTCACACAATTTATTTAATAGAACATCCTTAGAGAAAATACGAATAATAAATAACGGACATCAGATTAACTAAAACATAGGTAATCTTTGTTTTATATTACTTTTAACATTAACTATTGTTTATGATGCATTCCATAGGGCATGTATCCATCAGTCAAGGATTAATATCTTTTTTCCCACATTCCCCCTTTCCAAAGGTGGGTGATATATGTAACATCTTTAGGGACATTTTCTCCTTGATCAAAATAGGGCGATGGGTTGTCAGCCTCTCCTTCTGAGGATTTTTCCTCGAAATTCATTACTTAGTCTGAGTGTCCCTTAAATATTTAATTTTTTTTTCATGAAACTCTTCCTAATGCTATATCATTGTTGAATACTGTTAACTTCACTTCTTCTATCAGGAAATTCCATAGGGTCAAGTCGAGGCAACAACCTTTGGTCAAGGGACTAGTCATGTTAGTAATCACTTGCATGTCTGGAAATTAAAACACGGGTATACCTTGATTTATTTTCATTAAGATAGGGTTTACTGAGGGTGTTCAAGCCCGAGGAATCCCTAGGCGAATATGATGAATTATATTCCATAGGCATGTCTTTGAGGCTTTTTTCAGCTTCACATGTTTAACATGAGACATTCCATGAGTTTAACGCCTCACAGATATAGATTGGACTAATCAAAACACTGATGAGAGTGGATCATATGGGTAAATCCCTTTGAGAGAGTACGTGGATGGTTTAAAAAATTGGTGGGTCAATAATTGTAATGAGGATAGATCAGTGGTGATGTGTCCTATAGAGGGAATATTTCACACCGTGAAGGCTGATCTAAATTCCTCAAAGGGTGCATCAGAGGATGATTGTGTCCCAGAAATGGGATGCCAAGGTTTACCACTGGCTGGGATTGATCCTCATGGATGCTTCCTACATTCCATATATAGAAGACATGGACCAACACCCATGCAGTTTTGAGATGGTGATTAATGGGATTAGGATGTATACAATGGTCAAGAACCTGAAGACTTGTTGGGGATTTTGTGTGGTTAGAATTCCAAACAAAGAGAAATGTGATGAATGGGGATTACATATGGATTGATGCTTAAATGGATTTCATGATTTCACTAGGATGTGGTGGCCTGGGATAAGATGGGATGCCCATAGATGAAGTTTGAATGGATGGAATGAATAGAAATGGAACTGGAAACCGAATTAGAGGTGACTGTATTTGGATAGAACCTCGAAGAAGTTTCCTACATATCCCCATGATAAGGAATAAATATCCATGTTGTTCTAGGATGGGGAAATGTGTCACCTAATGAGGATGATCATGATAATGGACACATGGATGGGGACTCGAAGAGAATGGAACCAATGGGTTAATTTGTGATCTTCAGAAACAAAAAATGGATAAAGGGAGAGACAAGGAAGGGACATGGGTGATGATCTTGAACCTCAAAGAGGATTCCTATGTATATCCCCATGGTAGGGAATAAAAGTCCACATAGTTCAAGATGGGTCATGGAATCATAGTGTACACAAAGGACAGTGACTCGAAGAAATTCCTTGGGCTTACACGTGGTTAGTAGCCCATCAAAAGAGGAACACTCTTGGTTGAAGAAGTATTGAATGAATGTGGTAATTATACATGGATACCTACCTGGGAACTAGTTTGACCCCACTAAGGGGTGGAACAAGGATATAGGTCAAAAAAAGGACACAAGGGTTTAGTAGTGTTTGGTATTAAATTTCAGGGAGTCTTCCTATGTACCTTTTCTATGATACAATGATCAAAACCCAGGTATTTCGAAAGCATAATGTTTAACATCATGCAACATGAAAGGGGAATATAGTTTAACATCACGTGGGTTGAGGATGAACTGATATAAATATAGTTGGGAAAGATGGGGGGATGGGATTAAACCTTAGGGAGGATTCCCACGTATCCCCATGGAAGGGAATCAAAGTCCACGTAGTTTGCTAATGAAGCATAGAATTATGGTGTATGTAAAGGACATCATCCCGACGCCAATCTTGGGGATTATGGATAGGTTACTTCCGATTTGAAGAATATTGGGACATAATCAGGGAGGGAATCCTGATGAGGATGAGTAGATTTATGAGGAGGATATGTCCATCATACATGTATCACCCCAGAAATTGGTTCGGGGATTTCTTAGAGACCGCCCAAGGTATGCATGGTGACAATGCACTTATAGAGAGGGGAGTGAGAGGGTGATGGTTCCCATCCCCTTCATGACCCTCTCACAGCTTGTCACTTATGTGATTGTCATTATTTTACATCATATGTCATGAATATGGGTGCTCGAGAGTTTAACCTCATGTAGCTTGGATGGTGAGTGTCTACTCCTCACCCTTATGACATACATAACTTGTACTAACCCAGTATTGTGGGAGAGAAGGCACAAGTAATGACATTGGTGAAATGGGGTTGTGGAGTGATCTAGTGAGGGGCTCACGTTAGTATGGCTAAGAAAAAAATCAATATTCGATAGCATTCTGATTGGAAGGAGCATGAGGAAAACCAATGCAACATGAGGAACCACTTGATGGATCTTGAAATCACTACGCAGAAGACTAGAGGGATGCACTGAAGAAGTGCATGCTATATAGGTGTGCTACAAAGATGAGGAGGCCAAAAATTGTTCCATGGGACATGATATCGAAGTCATAATAATGGTAGCATGTATAAAGGAATGATTGTGCACAAATATGAGGGTCTTCATTAAAAAGGGATGATTTGTGTGCAATAGGGATGATTGTGTGAAATAGGGGATAGGTTTCACACCATAGGGGATGATTGTGTGCAATAGGGAAGGATTGCACACAATAGGGGAGGATTTCATGAAAAAAGAAAGGCATGCACATTATTGGGGACAATTTTGTGTAATAGGGGATGATTTCATGCAATCGAGAAAGACTACGTGCAACATGGATGTTTTCCTAAAAATATAATTGTATGCCTGAAATTGCCTTAGAAATAAAGAAAATAGGATAGGGTCGATTCCAAATGGGCCTGCCCATAGGCGGACCCCTGCAAGACATGTCGCACTAAATCTAGTACCTATAGGCCATGTTTTTCAAGGTAAAGGGTTATATTATGTGCACGAGTGAAGATTCGTATTATTTCACTATCTTGAATTGAGGGGGGGGGGGGTTCACTTCTATTTATACGAAATTTGTTGAAATGGATTCATGGGAATGGGGTCTACGCATAAAACAACACTGGATGGTTGGTTGTGTGAGACGTTTATGCTCCAACGACAGCTTTTTTCACACACGGGCATGTGCAATCTTAGGAGTGAGAGAGGTAATATTTAAACTGGGTGCACAACATTGTTAGTGAAACATAGATTTTTGTGTACAATCCTTGAATTTTATGTACACCTTTCAGATGTGTCTCAGAACGGTTCATGGAGGTGAATTATGCATTCAGGTTTCTCAGAAATTCTCGTTTTGGGCTCAATCTGATTTTGGTGCCTACAAATCCCCCCTCTAAATATGAGTTTAAATGAGATTAGGAGGTTGTA
The DNA here is from genome assembly GCA_963277665.1 of Viscum album. NCBI lineage: Eukaryota > Viridiplantae > Streptophyta > Magnoliopsida > Santalales > Viscaceae > Viscum > Viscum album. Next base: position 1,609,597,532 of record OY728142.1, read on the forward strand.
TTTCGAGGGAAACACCAAAATGTCTGTCCAAATGGGGGATGGGTCATGAAAAAATTGATGTTCTTGTGCGAAAAAACGTTTCATTCCATGATGAAAGGAGGATACATGCCTATAAAATCCCCAGTGGTCACATAATCATACACAATTTCTTGTCTGATAGGTCAGTGTGCACTCTTTCCTGAAATTCATTCCATATAGTGGGAAAAGTGTCTATTTTGGTCACTGTATTTCACGCACCTATCAGTTATTTTCAAGAATAAGTCATACTTTTATGTGCCCTTGGTTTATGATGTTACTTTTTTTCATGCCCACTTCATTTTGCACACATAATCACTATTATTTGTGAATACTATTGGTGAATTCTGAAACATTACCCAAAAGACTTCGGATAGGACAGATGCCAAGAGGGAGGCTATCTATGCAGTTCAGAGGGCTGAGATGATTGAAAAACATTTGATTTATGGAACATGAAGCGTTGTATCCAATATCTAGACCCTCTATCGTATGTTGACTCAATCTCAGAAGAACTAAATGCTTTGAAAAAACCTGAAAATATGGGACATTGGTATTTTAGTGGAAGTGCTAGTGCTGGGATTTGATAATGATTTGTCGTGAATAGGGGTGACATATGAGTATAATATTTTACAATATAAAATTATGAACAATGGTAACCCTTCTAGGGAAACTGGACATATGAATGTTTAATTCATTACCCCAAGGATGAGAATAGTCATGGGGAGTGATCCAATTGTTTTGTACTCTCTGGATCCATAAGAAATCCCCATCAGAGTAGCATTTTTGATGACAACAATGGATAGCCGCAAGATAGAGACCTGAGGTCTAGATGTAATTGAACTAGTGAGTGGGAGTGGGTGTATTGGGTAGGCCAAACATGCGATCATTTTGGAGTATATGTGAGACACATTGGTTTGTTTGAGGCGGTGTGGACATCACAGTACCATTTCTTCCATCAACAAGATCTAGTGCTATAGTTGTTCAACTAGTGGTCCCCTGATACAAATACCTTCCATCACCATCATGAGGGGTAGGGGGTTGGTATCCGTCTTTGGGATGTTCATTTAATTATTGTAATCCCTTTGGATAGATAGTAGTATGATGATTTTCTACTAGTAGAGAATATATAGGGGGACAGGTTACAGACTCCCATCCAAACATGGCACCTATTGGAGCTAGCCAAGGATAATCTGGGAGTCAAATACTTTTTGAAATACATCTCTTATTCGAAGTGGCTAATCATGTTTCTAAAGAATGAAAAAAATATAAAGATGTTGGGGGATGTTGAAAGAGGTGTCTGACTATGGAATAAATTCGTAAGGTCGGGTCATATAGGAGGATCTTATCTGATGGAGAATACCGATCCAAATAATTTTCTGTGAATGAAATCCAAGACCTTAACATTCGATAATCTAGATTTCATAAAGTGTTCTCGAGTGGGTGGTTTCTTCCAGTAAGGTACATGTGGATGGGAGTCCATCTGGTGATTCTAGTGATGGCTGGAATCACAACAACCAATCAGAGGTTCAACCTAGGGGTCCCTATGGTGGCCTGACTATATGCAATTATAGGGAATATTTCAAGAGGATGCATTCCAAGGAGGATATGTGGCCCTTTCCAAATTATTCGAGGTTGGGTCACATTTAACTATGGACGATTTGATTTTCCAAACTTTATTCATCCTCTAGGTGATGACCTATAACTATCTTTGTTGAATATTGTTGTGATTACGACCCTAATGCTCAATGAAGAGGGGATAAGGATCCTGACCAGTAAGAATGCTAAAATTACCATTAGTACATTCCATACCCTGGCATTCTAGATGGTGGATAATGGTCATGGGTCACTAGTGAAAAAAATATTATTTACATTTCATCAGAGGTGAGGTGCTGGTGTCCCAAATCGATAAAAAGATCCTTTACGAACCCTATGTGAAATCAATGTTTTCCAAGAAGATTGTATGCATACCACAAATACCAATGAAGGAGTATATTGATTTATGAGAAGAGTGGAATCCCATAATTCATTCGAATATGTGGATAATTTCTACAACATAGAAATCAGGTGAGGTAATTACCTCCCCCCTACTAGTGTCAATGTTGGGCTCTCAACGAAGTACACCCCACATTGGGTGTCTAAATATCCATAGGGAATCTTGAGGAAGTGTGATAGATATCTCAAGTTGGATTGCATGGGATTTGGATGGAAAAAGAGAAATCTTGGTGTTATTAGGGATGTGTGTTCAGTATTAATTTTGGCAGCTGGGATGACACTGGCTTGGAGATCAGTAGTATAAGTGTCAAGTGGTGTGGTCGCACTTCTACCATATGGAGGGAGAGGGTATGGTAGAAAAAATCTTGGGGAAGACTAGGACTCAATAGAATTAAGATAAGGTGTCTGCTTCATCCTTCCAAATATATAGTTTTCCGAATTATCTCATCAACCTATTTGACATATGGAAGTTAGTGAGTTCTGAGGCCTTATGGAAAAAATTGACACTATACAGGCTCTAGTTTCCCAAAATTGGGATAATCCAGGTTGGTGAACACGTGAAATTTCACCATCGATACACATATCTGGAAGAGATGGATGTATATTCTCTCCAAAAAGGAAAACATGAATAATTGAATCTCAAGGTGAATGTGATGCTCGGTCAGGATCATGACTTAGAAAAAATATCATATGAGGATGACAACGACAATGAAGAGGTAGTAGAAGAAGAATAAGAATATGAAGAGGAAGAGGGATAGGAAGAATAAGGGGAATAAAAATAGGACCATGGAGGTGAAAGGATCTCATGGGACTATGAACTATTTGGGGAGTCCTCAAAAGAGTTGGATATTGCTGGTTCTGATGAGGAAATGGACGAAAAACCTGAGGTACGCCTTTACTCTTACCGTAGTCCTTCATATTTTCAATACTCAGATTAACCAACAAAAATCTATTCCATTTAGAATCATATTTACACTAGTGATTCATAAATTCACAATGTAGGTGGTGATAAAATGAATGTTATTGAATTAACAAGCACTGTGGGATCTATTGTGGCTGTAGCTCCAATGGTGACTAAAACACCAAAGGTTGTCGTGATAGGATCAAGTAAGATCCATTCATTACATACCCATAATCGCCATTAGAGAACTCAACTAAGCAATGTATGAAATTTCTATACAGTAATCATGATATTGGAGGCTCGACATGATGTTGAATCCAGACCATCTACAGGGAATCCTCCAGTGACTGTACCAATCCGTGCAAAACTATCTCCTCAAACTGAGCTAACCTAAGCACCCAGTGAACAAGGAGTTGTGGCCATAGGTGATGTCATTGCTGGGGTGGTGTCTAAATTTGGCAGGGGAAAGAATATTGAAGCGGAGATGAGCGAAGGGGTCACCCACACTTTATAGAGCCTAACCCATTAGAAAGAATCCCCAGGGAGGACCTTGCCAATGAGCTTTTAGCATCGTTTCCTGAATACCAACCTACAAATCCTCTATAAACAGATGATTCTGATCTTAATGTAGTGGAGGAGATACTTAGGATGTGTCCCATGGGTTGGAAGCGTATCAGGTGCTTCCTCAAGCATCCCAGGGAAGAATGGGTTCCCAGAATGGGGTCACATAGCACATGGTTTATATTTATCTATGTTAGAGGGTTGGACAGTCATCATATTCAAATAATGATCTATGATTATAATTGTGAGAATATATGAGATTTAAGCCATTGTCATGTCATTGACCAGTGCCAGAATAGATCTAAGAACATGTAGATGATTCTTGATGGTGAGTAAGAAGTTCAATGCCTTGAAGAATTGGAAAATGAACGAGCCACGTTGTTTTCCATATAATCCATGGGTATCTAATGGATAAAATCCCAACTCGCCAAAGGCCAAGAGCAAGAATGGATGGAAGGCCACAAAATAGTTGATTTGTAAGCTGAGAAAGAGTGAATGCAATCCAAATACATTGATCTCCACTCTGTTGCTATGGATGAAGAGAGGGATCTCAAGGAGTGGGAAGCAGCATTGGAGGTTATGAGCTACAAGGTGGAATCCCTAGATAATTCCATCAAGGTGGATGATCCATAAGGATAATGTTTTGGATGAAATATTAAATATATTTTCTTCTTTGTTTTCATGTCCCGAACAATGCATAATGACTTATTATTTACTTTGTTTCTAATTTTAATGCACCACTAACATAACTATGAGTTAATTATAGATAAATCACTAATCTCATGTGGGGCATACTCATTGTGAGAAATAATATAATACTACATAATTTTTCTCTTTGTGTTTGAGACTGCTAAATAATCATTCAAATACATGGGGTCTAAATGACCACCAATAGTTTTTAAAATAAAATAGGGGTCTTGACCGGAGAATTGGGTTCTAAGAACAACCAATATTCTCTTCCCAACATACTCCAGTGCACAAGAGGGACGATGCTAGGGGAGTTAGAATCGATCCAAATAAAGGGGAATGAGAAGTATGAATCACGATAAACAAAATTTGGAACAAAAAGATTGTGAAATGATGATGAAGGATAAATGCTGATTGTATTTGAGACACACTGTCCATATCACGTTATCCTGGAATGGAAAAAATATAGGGAAAACTATTGACCAAATATAAAAACAGATGCAAGACTCAAAATGTAGTCTGACATCCTCCAGAACAATGGACCGTAACTGTAGCTGAACCAAGGGGCCAAGAATACATGTCGTTAGGGACTTCCACCTAATGTGAAATTTGATGAGGATCTAAATTAGGGGCATGAATAGTATGGGGTTGAGTGATGAACTATCTGAATTAGGACCAATGATCTTTGAATTACACACAATGAGGAAAGAACATTTGGTATGAATATCAGTATGAGTTACAATCAAACATGCATATTAACATGACCTCTTTGGTGGGGACCTAGAATGAATTCTAGTTTTACACCACGGGAATATGGACAATAAACAAATAGTTTAACGTTGTACGATAGACAAGATACAAATATATTTTAATTTCATATGGTGAAGAAAATGTATGGAATAGTTTAATGTCACATGAAAAGGATGTTGCACATAGTATAAGGTCATACAATCTGTGCCCCAGAAAATAGTTGAATGTCATTTTGGATAGACTAGGGAATTATAGTTTAGGGTCATATTGTTTGGACCATAATTTAGGGTAAAGAGCCAATTGGGTTAAGGAACCTAGGGTTGGACCCAAGATGAAATGTTAAGGACTCACTACATATCCCATTAGGATGGTAATAAAACCATATGTAGTTTTTGAAGCACTACATGGTTAGAAACCAACAATGGTGTGGAGAAATACTTTCTAGAAAGGAATACAATACATTCGTAACTATCATGGTTCATTCGGTACTTATTCATGGTAGGGTCACAGTTTAATTTCATACATCAAAGGAAATGGGAACCCCAAATGAGAGAAGTGTGGTGGTGTATATAACCTAACGTGAATGAAGACTAAAAAATTCCTCACTACATGACACATTACAAAAATGGGGATACTTCCAAAATGGTAGAAAGATTAATTGGTTTATGATGATATAGCTGGGCCCTGTGAAAAATACAATAGAGTCACTACGGATCCCACATGGGTGAGAATCATGCTATAGATAGTTCTTATGCGTGGCACAAAGAACGGTCAGTGCGAAATGGGGAAATGTCTCCTAAAATGAATACATAATATGACAGATACTTTTATCAGCACACAACCTAGATGCAGGAGGCGTAGTTTAACATCATATGATAAGGACACATTGAATCTTAGTCTATGGTCATGGAGTTCATACTATAAGAGGTCAATTACCAAGGTGAGATTATGTGATTTGGTGCCAAAATGAAACCCTATGAGAATGTGTACAAGGGACTCTGTAGAAAATCACATATTTCCTAGGGAACAAATATTGATTAATTTAATGATGGTTGGACTTTAGGAATGAGAATTTTGGTTTAAGGTCATACAGTTTTGTAAATAAGGTGAACATATCTTCCATGTGGTCATAAATCTTACAAAAAATCCCTAAGTCCACGTGGGTCATGCTCGGTGCGGGAAGAAAGGGGTGGAGGAGATCTTTATGACATGTGGAATTATATGAAAGTGGAACAAAATTTTGGGTCAAGGATAACCTGAAAATGTTGGTCTTTCCTCTCAATATGCCAATGTCCATTGAAAATAATACTGAGGATATTAAAATTCCACCAGGACCTGAGGAGGTGAAATGATATGTGTATTATAAGACAAATATTCAAGCACCAAGAGGTTTGAGATAATGATGGAGGAAAATTATTGACCACATTCATGACATTGTATTCACATCATGTGACCTGGAATAGTAATGAACAATTGAGAATTGACTGCTGACCATATTCACTACATAGGAATAATATAAATTTTTTATTTGAGATCCTCCAAGACATTGACTTAAAATTGAAGGTGAGCCTTAAAGTTGAGCATCCATACCATTCAGGGGTCTTTTGGATATTTAGGATGATGGAAACACTATATTAAGGTGCATGAAAAGCATAAATATGGAACAAAATCTTTTCCATGAAGACTCCAACACACTATGTTTTAAATCACATCACATCTGAGCACACTGACTAGGAATATCAGAGGTTTAGGGGTCCAGTTAATGGTGGATGAATCAATAAGAAGAGTGGAGGAAAGGGGGGGGGAATGGGTTGATGAACCCGGGATGGGCCCAAAGAAAAAATGTTTGGGAATTACTATGTATCCCATAATTATGGCAATCAAGAAAATTGTAGTTCCTGAGATGGAATGTAGTTTAATTTCATGATTTAAGGATTTATAATGATGAGGTGTCTCTAAAGAATAATGTGCATGGTTTAGAAAAATATCTTGATGTGAATGAAGACCAAAGAGGCCCCATGCCACATTATTCACAATTATGTGAGAGAACACAACTAAGTGGGCTGAGAGAAGAATAAATTTACATGGGGATGGACCCGAAGAAGAAATATCTCGGCCTTCCTATGTATTCCATAAGGATGGGAATCAAACCATACATAGTTCTAGACATTTCATGTAGTTTAACGTCATGTGGTAAGGAACGTGGTAAAAATAATGTTCTAAATGGAATGTTCAGAGAGTGATGATTATAACATGACATAGATGAGGACATGGGATGTCCACACCACACCATCCACAACCATAAGGAGGATTCATAGGACAAGGGTCCATGAATGGTTGAGGGACCTAGGGCTAGACCTGAGGTTAAATGCTCAGGCATTCCTATTTATCACATAAGGATTGGAATCAATCCATAAGTGTTTTAACAAATGTCGTTCAGTTTGACTTCATGTGGTGAAGACATAGAATGAAGTTCTAACATGAGGTTTGTGGAGGGGCTATTGGATACTCAACATGAATGAAGAATAAAGGGGCCTCATGCAACCCCATGGAATCCTGGAAGGATCAGTTCCAAGAGGCTAAATGAAATATATGATTTTTATAGTGTGGGGATGGAATTGAAAACAAAATGTCTTGATGTTTCTATGTAACTCATGTGGATGAGAATCAAGATACACGTAGTTCAATAAAGGTTATTCCATGTAGGTTTGTCCCATGAAAGTAAAGTAGAGATAATGGATGTATCATGCATGTTCTTCTCTCCCATATTTTTTTGGAGCAACATACCAAGGATGAGGAGTCCTGGATTCACTGAAGGAATCAATTCATATATCGGACTTGATGAAATATCATGGAAAATGACCAATGCCAAATGTTGTGCTCTCTCAGGACCGGACACCATAATGTGGTGGAGTTTTTTCATCGCACAGCCAGGATGATAGTTTCTCCATTTATGATCATATGATAGGACTGACCTATTCACTTTAATTATGTGTAATAAAGAAGCAATATTTTAAAATCCTATCAGATCAGGAAGCATATATTAATCATCATACTATTTGGAGGCAAGTGAAAGAATGAGGTTCTAAAGAGAATTTTCATTGCCTGATAAAGAATACCTAATGTGAATCAGTACATGAAGAGTACACACCACATTGTATGTAACACCCCAAGATTTCAAAGTACCTGATTTCTTTAATGTAATTCAATAACTTTAACTACACGCTACACCGAGTTGTAGTTCACCATGACTTACCAAACAAGCCGTTCAAAAGTGGTTATGGATAATATTAACTGAATTTTGAACTTTATATAATCCTTATAATTTTAGAATACATATTATAAGTTTCATTGTCATAATATAAGAACAAATACATTTTTTTTTCAGATAAATGAAGTATTTTTAAAGAAATGCAATTTTACCGCCTTTTAATGGAGAAGTACAACGTAAGTGTTTATTTCACAATCTCTTCATTATTCGAGGTTGTTTATATGTAATTATCTACTGGGACCTCTTTATCATCTACATCCATGTTTCTTAAAAATGTATTTCAAAACATTCTTACTATTTTACAGAATATGGGTTAAAGTCATTTATACCCTTGATTGTCTTTTTATAATAAGTTTATAAAGGAATCTTTCCGTCCTTTTCCAAACAAGGTCCTTTCTATCCTTTTTGACAGAATTAAGGTAATAATTTCTTTTTTTAACTTATACGGCGTGTCCGGCTATTTTACACTGTTATAAAATCATTGAAGCTTCCCTTAAAAGATTATAAGAATATTTTCAATGTAAATATTTTATTCTATAATTATGTGACTTTTGAATGATTTAAAAAAAGAGATATTTCTCTCAAATAGTTTTGATTTCATCTATGTCAACATCCTTTGATGGATTTTAAGCTTATTTGAAGTTGATTTATTATCATACAAAACTTCCATATTGTATTGAAGATTTTGTGATATGTTTGACTGTGGATATGTTATTTTTATACCATTCATGGTTAATGGAGGAAGTGTTAACATTTCTTATGAAAGTTTTAATACAAATATTTATGTTATGTTAAAACTTGTTCATATGTGGAATGAATTGGACTTAATAAGTAATGGGTGGATCCCGCTATAGCTCATCGATGCATCAATAGGTCTCATGAGATGAACTAGTATCTTGGCACGAGGCCTTGACAAAATCTTATTTTTAGTCTTGGCATGAGGCCTTGGTTACGTGGTCATGATAGTCTGGAATTATGCATTCCATCATTATGAAAGTAGTTATTGATATTGCATGTGATTATTCGATTAGTAGAATATCAATGTCAATAAGTAAATGAAATTATTTCATTTTATTTCTGCCATATTATGCTGAAGTTCAAGTTTAAAAGGCTTTTGTTTTAGTTGTACATTGCCTTAAATGTTTATGCTTATTTATGAAAGTTTCCGCTATATTGTTATCCTTACTAGGAACCTGATCTCACCCCTTTCTATGTTTTATTATTCCTAGGATGTGAAGAGGTATTTTATGAATGACCTGTACAGATAATATGAGGGGATATGAGTGTGGACTATGTAGAATATGTTGTTGTAGTTTTCATTTTATGATGTAATTTAAACAATATGAATGTATGTAGTGATTCCAAGGCTACTAAACTAGTCAGTATTTTGAGACTTGATCTTTCTTATGATCATGCCAATGTTATGTAATAATGCACCGACTCTGGGTAACTGGGGTCGGGGTGTTACATTGTGCACAATCCCAAGGGTGAAACTCATGTAAAAGGGCTAGAAAACATTGAGGGTCCTCGGGTTGGACCGGTAGACTAAATAGATGGATGTTCTTACATATCCTGTGAGGGCACGAATCAAGAAACACATAATTCTTGAAATGTAGTGTGATTTAACATCATGCGGTATGGATGATAATGGAAGGGGAGGTCATTAAAGGGGATATGTGATGTGTTAGTTTTATGCCTGATGTGAATGAGGAAGAAAATTCCCATTGCACGACGCATTACTCGTAGTGATCTTTGGCCTAGGGTCAAAATAAGAGGATTAACATGGGGCTAGACTCAGAGATGTCCAAGTGATCCTACGTATCCCATATGGATGGTAATCAAGCCATGTGTAGTTCTAGAAATGCCTTTTAGTTTTTCATTAATAGGTAAAGACATAAAGATATTAGTTTATGGTCATAGATCTTGGACTCTAGATGCCCAGTTTATAGTCATGCACATGGGACTAAAGGCCAGAAAAATATGAATCACCACACCCAATATTTAGGAGACCATGGGGATGGTGATAACAATTGAGGATAACTACTCACCATGTTCACAACAGAGTATCTATCTCATGTGTCTTTGAATGGGGACAAAAAATTGAAAATTGGCCGCTGAACATAAACATAATATAGGACCTGTATTAAAATGCCATTAGAGATTTTCCAGGATGTTTCCCAAAATGGTATGTGAGCCAAGGTGGCATGAGGCTAGGCCACTAGGGGTACTTCAGGATGTCAAAGATGATCGATACCCAAATGAAGGGATGTGTGAATCCTGGTGGCACCTCTGATGTTTAACGTCTATTATTAATGATTATGTAGATCATAGTTTATGGTCATAGATCTCAGACCGTAAGATATGTTTATTATAGAGCTCAAACCATAAGATATGTTTATCATAGATCTCAGATCGTAAGATATGTTTATCGCTTGCAGTATATAATCATGCAGGATGAAAGGGATATTAGGTACAGGTCATATATCTCAGAACGTATATAGTTTAATGTCTTGTAGGGTGAAAAGGGTATAATCAAGTGAATTGATTCTTGATTATTTTTTCATTTGTGGGAGGAGTGATGCACTCACAATCCATAGTGACTAGAGAGAATGATCATTGGGGAAAACCTTGTGAATGATTTAATGTCCCTAACTTTTGGTTGAAAACTTTGGTGTTTTACAAATGAGTATCAATGTAGTTCTCAGGACCAACACCACATCACATTGAGGGAAAGAACAGAGACAAACATTCTTGATGAATGCTCTGGCTATCTTGTTCAGATGCCTCTATGGATTGTGAAATGTAGGAATGATGTTCTCATCTAGGGATTCCAATTCAGCAAGACACACATCTGCTATAATTTTTTGCATCAGATGTTCATAGAATGATATGATAAGTTATGGTAAATTAATCTATATAGATAGCGTGACCTCATTTCCAGACTCTAAAAAATATGGGGTCACATGGGAGGAATTATGAGTCATCATCTTTTAATCCTCGAGAGCTTCGAAGAGTTTTTTCATCCATGATTTATTATTCTGACCAATAATCTTTTGAAGATTGATAGATTGGGTTTTTATTGAATTCCTATATCTTTACATTTTCTTATGCATGATAAAAGGGGGTTTTATTAGACTTGATATTGTACGTGATGTACAATATATTCAGCTCAGCTGCCTAGTTGTTGGTGTCATTGTTAGTGAGGATGGAAAAAGGGACTCCAAATTAGTGGATGATATTGGAGCTCATGAAGTAAATGATGAAACATGAATATGCCTCCTTGATTGGTACTGACCCTGCAAACAAAGAAAAGAAATCTATAGCGGTCTGGATGAACCTGAACTGGCAAGATGTTGTTGGTGTGTATGGTCCCATGTCATCGAGTCCCTAGAACGCAAAAAGCCTAGAGTATTTGGTAGTATGGTGGGCCTCTGGAGGTCGATGAATAAAATTAGCATGGATATGGAATGAATGGAATATTCTAGAATGGTCAGCGAAGTCATGGACCGTGGTAGACCAAAAGTATCCTATTCTTTAGATCTGATGAGAGAGATTCATCCCTGTCTGATGAGATCCACATGAACCAGCATGAACTTCATAAATATCTTGATAAATAAAATCCTCTTTAATGAAAAAGAGAAGAATACCATCAAATTCATGTCTCTAGAGGCTCTTCTTAATAATAGGACCACTCTGGAGGGTGAAATGCACTACGTGCTAATGGACTCGCTCACATTTATCTTGGTATGTATATAAATTACCATGCTGTAGGTTATCATTATCATCCGGGTGATGGGAGAAATGACCCTTCGATGCGCCAAATGGATAATCAAATCATCATAGTAAGGATTTTCAAGAGATTCAATAATACTGGAAAACCATCGTCTTGACCTTTCTATGATTGAGGGACATCAGTAAATTCTGGCCGAGAGGGATTTAGGCCATCAACTAACGAGTGTTCTCTAGAAAGGGTACGAGATATGACTTCCGGATGATGTAGTAACTGTGGATCTACATGATGAATAGTTCAGAGTCCCCTTTCACATGAAGTTGTGGAACATAAAACTCATGTTCTAGTTCAAGAATTGTTATGAGGGCTTGATACTCAACCTCAATGTTGGTGCATCCATCAAACATTTAGAACGAATAAGACAATACTACTTGTGTAGGCGTGATGAAGGAAATACCCATGACCACTCTATTGATTTTAGGATCATAAAGTGTCCTTCTAGTAGGACTACACATAGTGGTGTCAATGTGAATCTTCAAACATGACATGACATGATCCACTAAGAGGATTGCATCATCTGTGAAATCGTAGTCCAGAGACTACTCTGCGAGGGCTAGATGGGCATAAAAAAGACTTCCAGTGTGCGCCCCTTCAAATACATCAAGGGAACTAACTAGGTATCGAACTATTAAAGGATCATTGCCTACCAAGGTATAATGCATGTCAACATGAGGTAGTTTATGATGTACATCAAAGAATCCACTAAAGACCCAAGCTTTATATCATGGTATTTCAAGTAATGTCACAATTTTTGCACTGTGAATACCATCGCAATGTAGCTCTTCACGATGAAGGAATATCTGGTCTTTGTATCAAGGATAAGGTGGCTGAGATAGTATAAAACATTCTCTATCCCTTCATTATTCATTTGGGTGAGGAGGGAACCAAGAGATAATTCCATGGAGGTCACATAAATAAGCAACAACTTTCCAGAGATAGGTGGAATCTGAACCAATATTTGTAGAAGATTCTACATGATTTCCCCAAAATAAATCTAGCACTCCTCTTCCCACTGATAATTGGAACGTTTCACCATGATTTAGGATAAGTGATTAAAATTTCAATCCAGATATCTGACAAATTAGTGTATGTAGGCTATGTGGCCTTGAAAATGTCAGAGTAACCAATTTTTTGTTGGAGGAAGAATCTGGCTAATAGCCCTGATCTTCTCTGGATAGATCTCAATGAATCTGTATCAAATGAAGAAGCCTTTAATCATTCTAGAGGGAACCCCAAAGTCAAAATTTAATGGCTTAATCATTATATAACAGGAATGGTGGAATCCGAACACTACCTCATAATCCATGAGATGTTACTGATGCTGGAGAGATTTAACCATCAGATCATCCACATAGCATTCCACCAATGTCACAAGGATCAGATTGAATATTCATTTCATGGAATGCTTATAAGTGGAACCTATATTCATTAGACTGAATGGAATTACCAAGTAGCATAAACTACCCTTTGGTACCCTGAAAGCATTAGAATCTTAATCCTTAGGGGACAGTTAGTTTTGATTCTATCCAGAGTACCAATCCATTAAAGAATGATCTTGGAATCTAGTGGTACAATTGACAATATATCTTTCATAGGGAGGGAAATTCATACATCAGGAAGTGATGATTGAGATCCCCAAAGTCAATGTAGACTCTGATCTATCTATTCTTCTTATTGACGGGCATAATGTTAGGTAAACATATGGTGCACTAGACCTCCTTGAGGATGTTGAATTTAATTAGGTTATAAACGTTGACCTCTACCAGGGAATAGTGAGAATGGTTCATATTTCTAGGAGGTTGTTTTAACACACAATGATTTATTGGGAGACTGAGAGGGTAGATGGAGACCTAAGGATCTATCCCTAGCATCTTATCACTACTCCAGGAAAATACATCATGATGCTACATTAGAAAATCCACCTATAGTTGTTTTTCTTCTACAAGAATATATATATTAATCAGTGTTTTCTTCAGATCTGTCTTGGTTATTAGGTTCACCTGTACCAACTCATTGACCGTATTAGAAATGCCCTATTCAAATGCGGGAAGATAATCCTCTGAATCCTCTACAATATTCATGGTTCAAGGATCATTAGAAATAGGAAACTCCTCCTAATTTGATGATCCTAATGGGACCCTCATGCTTGCCTGAGTAGATGAGGGATCCTCATTTGGGGAATCTGGCACTATTTAATCCATGGTGACGAAATATTTCCATATGATTCCATATGACCTAAGGGTCCATGTTTGATAATATCAAAGAAATAGAGGCCCATTGGCTTGAGATGGTTTATCCCAGCATAGATAAACAAGAAACTATAATGTATTACTATTGACATGGGTTGGGCATCTTGATACCTTATAGGGTTAGGGGGATCTAGGATCACTTGAGAATGATTTTTGTAGGAATATGAGGCGATCATATAGAGTTCCTTCAACAAGTGAATTCACATTACCTTCATACTAGAGACAACAAAGAATTTCTCTATGTCCAGGGTCATGGCCACTAATCAGTGAATCAAAAAGACATAGGCATCATTCACGTCTTTCCGTGGGTCGGTCATAGTGGAAGTGTGTTCAACATCATTGGTTGGAACCTATTTATCCATTATCCTATAGTTTTAAGCATCTAGGTAGCAGGCCTCATAAGAGGAAAATAGAGACGCATCACCTTGGAGTACATCTAATTTACAATAAAGGGAGTATTTATGGCATCAGTGATATAAGGAAGGGACTCCTGCATGCAAGTGGAGCCATGGTATACCAATTAATGCATTATAAGTGGTGTCCTGTGACACAACCATGAGATGACTGCAAGATACTTAGCCACTGAACTGGGTCTTCAGGTGTATCTTTCTAACTGGCGTATCATCTAACCTATCATATCATTGAACCTTCGTGTCAGAGGGACTTAGATCTATTTCTGATAGGTTGATCCTTGATCCCATCTCAACAACACATCGATAGAACTCCACTCAATTGAACTGGCCAGTAATGTACAATGGGTGGATGTTCCCCTATATATAAAAAACATTATCTTCTATTGAATATAAAATGATGGCCTACCACTATTCTAGTTTGACTGCCTCGATATGGAAGGCCTATGTGTCTACGACCGCTATATCAAATAGGATGGGGCCTCTTAAAGCCTCTGTGAGGGATTCACACGTATCATGTGACAAAACAGATAACCTTGAGGATCGAAATCCAAAAAGGAATGATGTCGAGGAGCTTGAGAAAATCAAACATCCATGATAGGCGTACTCTTCTATTGAAAAGAATTTTCTTAGTGGTGAGGTGTATGATGGGAGCTGCTGGTCACACCAGAGGATTCCAGTTGGTGATGACAATGTCTGGATTATCACAAGTTGAACTATGTATTGGGACTACCAGCTGACAGCCAAATGACTGTGGTCCATCAACAATAGAACGTGGCTGATAATACCAAGTCCATGGTATCTCTTCTAGATCATTTAATACAAATGGAGAAGGGGATGAATCAGAAGATATGATATGAGAAGGCTACACATGCAGAGAATTGTTCTAGGCATGTTTTCTAGTCTCAGTGGTGTACATGACTTGGTTGGAATCACTATCCATTGCTTTCTAAGGATTCAAACACACATGACTTCATTGAAGTTGGCATCAACTGGGGACATTGGGAGGGTCTGTCTTCAACTCTTCACCATTTGGAACCACATAAGGGTTTACCAGTTCGATGCTATTCACCAAAGGATACTCTTGGTCATCATTTGAACAATCCAACATTATTGAGAGGATTTTGGGGAAAATCCCAATTTTTGTGTGAATTAAATTGTCTTGAGTATGGGGAAGATTTGGCATAGGAGGAGGGATATGTTTTCCCATGCATCGTATGTTCTTACTCCCATGATAGGGTAGGGCATGGGATATTGAAACAGAGGTAGTAGAAAAATGTATAGTAGAAACTTCTGGAGGATCCTCCCGATTTAAACGTTCATGGATAATGCCATGGGCATGGGTGATTCCTTGTGAGCTATCTAATCGTCAAAATATTGAGACCTATGGTTAGATAACTCTTTCCATTCACCCTTGCTGTCACTGTCAAGCTTTATAATAACACATCCACCCATGATGGGACTGGACCCAATCTGACTACGTTGTTATCGACCTGTTCATGGATCCAGTATTTAAACACATATCCCTATTTGAGGGTGTGACCAATGAACTAATGATATGGGTAGTGATTCAGGTGTTCATTGAGATCTAACTCTTCGTGCCTCTTGCATTCTGGACCCTTCATGATTCTTTTGTCCAAGGAACTTATTAAGTAACCAGGAACCTAAGACTCATTAAATGAGAATGTTAAGTTCCTATGATATGATAAAGGAACTATTTTAGAATTTCATTGAAGAGGGGATGGTGAGGCCTAATGTGTAGGTGGATCCTAATAATCTCGCCTAGGTGGAGGTGGTGCGTTACATGGGGCACCTACTAATTCTAAGGTTGGTGATACTGAGCCTAAGGCTGCACTTGAGGTTGTGGGCCTTAGAAAGGCTATAGAGGTGGCTCTACCATTAATAATTCTAATTTTCTGTGGGCCCCTATTTGTTTAACAGCCGTGGTATCATCCTTGGAGTCTATTATTTATGGATTTATAGGAGGCAATAGACATAGATGCTTAGCTTGATGTAAGGATTCCTCTTAACATTGATCTTTTTATGAGATATCTCGAAACCCACTTTGGATATTTTTAGTGATGAGAGAATATACTAGTTTTTTCTTCACCTTATCCCCCAAAAATTGTTAGTAGAAGTTCCTAATTCAGTGGCATATTGAGCGAATTTTTGAGGCCCTTCCCTTGTGACGCACTCATCTGGCCATTTCTTACAATAGAAGTTGTTAATAATATATGTACTTTAGGTCATGGAACGAAATTGGTAGAGAAAATTCCTACAAAGATCCTCTCAACTAGATATTTACCCAATCAGTATATGGCTGTACCAGAAAAATATGGGCCCATCCAATGTTTGTATGAAGCACCAGATCATAGAATCTTTTTTTTTGTGCCGGAGTTCCTATTAGGGGTCCACACCTTGAAATAAAGTGGGATAGATGCTGTAGTAGATCTCATATCCCATTTAATGGGGAGAAGGAATGATTTCCGAATCCTAGGGTTGCTGGCATATCATCCAACCAAGCTAGATATGGGTTTCTATCAAGCAGGATTTCCACCTGTCGAGTTTCCAGAGCCTCAAGGTGAGTAATAACCGCTGCCATATGATCATCTGGATGAGGATTGTCATCATGAAGAGGGAACTTGACCACCAATGGGTTGGATAGTTATTCAATGTGGTAAGAGGGCCCATCGACTAATGGGTCAACTGGAAAAATTACCCGAGAGCTAGTGGAATAACATGTGGAGTGGCCAGTGGGACCTGTAGTGAGGCTGGTGGAACATGGGCCATGTCTTGAGGGGGGTTTTCACACAATTCAGTTGGATTCGATGATGCATTTCTCACTATCATTCCACACACTCTAGCCTCTACCCTATCTAGATAGGAAGGGTAGTTGTGGTCACTAGGAGGCAACTCACTATAGGGAAGATGTTCTGAACCAACTGGCCCAGTTGAGGACTACTGTAATATGGTCGTCATTCTATGGTCCAATTAGTGAGGTGATCCTTAATAAATTTTTTATGTTTAGTAAACTGATGGCGTAGTACCCCATTTTCATGATCATCCTATGTTTTAAGCACTGAGTTAGAAGGGTTGGGTGGTTTGACAGTTCTAGTGTTCTCTTTACTCAAACTAGTGTCTCAACCAAGAGGCAATGACTCAAACGGTGAAGGAAGGATACGAAACGTTCCTTGTTGGAGAGTATAAACACATTGAGGGTCTTCTAGGTGTTATAATACCCCAACATGCTGCTCCTCTTATAAAATCCCCATGCCAGTTCGCCCATCTCACTATATCTCTGAAATGACCTTGTTCATTGTGAGGATTATAGAAAGAATATCCGCGATATCACTGGGTGAACCAAGTTGATGCATGATTGGACTGAAATGTTGGTCATCGTAATTTCCCCTACCACAAATCAGGACATGTGTGGATGCCGCTTAGTTAACATTGTAGATCATAGTGATGCTCTGAATCCAGCATTGTATGGGGTTTGATGATAACTAGGAAATGTAGGTTACTGAGAAACTAGGAGAATAAACAACTAAACTTGTCAGAACTGTTATCGAATGTCATCGATGTTTTCCTAGATTATTTGTATGCTAAATGTCAATGAATAAGATGGAAATGAATTACACCTATAGTTTTTGGGGCACAAAACCTCGTCCTGGGAGAGGGACTACAAAATGTTGATGTTTTAAGTTGAATTTCACTAAAAAGTCTCTAGGAAATGGTCCACTGTGATGATGCCCAACAAACATCCGAGATCAGACCCGAGATACAACCCTTGATTCCCCCATTCATCGACTGGGGGATGTTGAGGGACTGTTAATAGAACAGATGAAGACCATTGCAGTGGTAGGCAGGTCAATTGGGAGTACAACATAGAAGCCGACAAACAGCTGCTTCTTGGGAGTCTTCCCATAGAATGAACTTATTTCCCCACCACATCCCTCTAAGATGGACTAATGACTACTATTTCTTATGCTGGGGATTCGGTCATTGGAGGTGGGTCATGCTGTTGTTGGTCCTCTATTGGTCCCCAGAACCACTCTCTATGATCTCTTGTTGAGGTTGGGAATGATCCGGTTGACGATTAGGAGGATTTCACAACCATGCCATGGAAAGAGGCCAAATCTTCTGCCTCCATTATATATCTTTGGAGGGATGAAGGGATATGGTGGAACTAACTTTATTAATCGATGTCGCTTATATTACAAGTTCCAACACCATCCCAAAACAAAAAGGATCATTGTGAAGGATCCATCATCGAGTCACACTCCTCTTTAGAATCTGAAAAGAGGACGAGTTTGATTTTAGATTAAGGCTTCTCAGGGTTCATACTCTGGCAGCAGCGACCCACCCTCCTACCCCAGATAAATCTTCTAGGAAGGGTCTACGTTTGAGATGGATAGGACCTCCTCTCTACTAATCCAGGGTGTGAGGGGTTCCTGTGCAGATGATGAATGGAATAAGGGGAAGACCTTCACTGGGACAAGACGGGGTGTAAGGGGAACCTTGGTAAATGTAAAATAGAATATGTGGAGGAACTATATAATTGGGAGTGTTTAAGTGGGGAGGGCCTCCGCTGGATCCAATCAGTGCATGGGTAGGACCTCCATGGTGGCCATCCATAGCGTCGGGTGGACCTTCGCATTGGCCGAATCAAGTCCTTGTGGTATAAGGATGGGCATCATACTAACCATAATGGATATGGGAAAGGCCATCTGAATGACTATCAATGAATTTGGGAGAGCATCCATTGGATTAAGTTATAATGTGGGGAGGACCTCTATGCTGGTAAGTGATAGGGACAGGAAAATCCTGTCATTGGTAAACTAGTAGGAAAGGGAAAATTTAATTACTAATACCATGAGAATAGGGAGGACCTTCATGCTAAGAATAAATAAGATGGGTAGGACCTCCAATTTTCCTGATGATGGTATACGGAGGACCTCTTTATAGAACATCACCTTCACTAGTCAGCCCATGAGTGATGTCACTTTAACAAGCTACTGGAGTTAACTCATCCTATATATGGTGTGGAAGGTGGCACACTCTAGACCAGGCATAGAAGTTACCCTCCTATAGAAAAAGTAAGTAACCCTACTCCGTAACAACAAGAACGATCAATTGGCATGCACCAGTGGTGTCTAGGACCACTAGAGATGTGGAAGATGACACTTCTTGGCAGGAATACTCCTGAGTATGTACCCAATATTTACATCGAGCCATATGAACTAGATCCAGCTGTGTAGGGGTATGGACCACCTACTCCCCAGTCTTTGGGACTTTTTGACAACACTAACGCCGGTGGATGGGAGTCGTCCTCAGTTTATCCATGGTTGATGTCATATCTGGGAGGACTCAAGAATACTTTACTACATACGCATAAGAAAGTGATTCATAAGATCAATCAATAGATAGGCTCATAAAGATGTTGATGGTCAGAGTGGGGAGTAGCGGCTCCCTGCATGGCCCCTGGGGGTGGCGATGTTGACAGTGTATAGAGGTCTCCGAGACTTTTTGGGTCATATCCCTTGTCAGGATAACCTCCTCCTGTTTGTATTAACCGACTAGAATATTAATCACCCTCATTTGAATAAATTCATTTTGTGGGATATGGCATGGGAACTTAAAAACTATGGTCACAGGAGTTGTCCCAGAATAGATGGAGTCATGCAGGACTACCGTGTTGGCATTTCCCCTACATTTATGTCTGTGGGTGGGAGGTGATATGCTTCCTATATTTGTGTTTGGGGTTCTTGAAGGATGGAAAATTCATCCAATAATAGAGATATATGGAAATTGATTCCCAATGTCCTTTCACTATTCAGTCTTCCACGGATGGATAAAATAATCCATGCTGAAAACAATGCTGATCATGATTCTTAATGATTAAATACCTCAAATTATGTAGAGTTTTTTACCAGGCCCACTATTGTTTTGGCAGAACCTCATGCCAGAATGTTTGATCTGGTGACAAGCTTATCAATTGAGGTATCTAATGCCACTAGTCTCTATATTTAGGAGAAGCAATTCAGGTCGGGTTGACCATTTTTTGTTTCTGATGCTTTCATCAGGGCATATATCCATCTATCAAGGATGAACAACTGTTTCCTTGCATTCCCTCTTTCCAAAGGTGGGTGTAATCCTTCAATTCTTCAGGGATGTTTTCTCTGCAATTGAAATTGGATAATGGGATGTAATTCACTCCTTATCGATATTTCTCCTCAAAATTTTCTAACTAGTTCGGGTCTCCATTAAATACTAAGGAATTGTTCATGAAAATATTCTTGATGCCATATCTTTATGAACACTGGTTAATTATTATAAATATATCAATACATTCCATGGGTTCATGTTAGGGAAGAAACTTTCAGTCCAGGGAGTTGTTATGTTGGGCATCACGGGCGTGTTTGGACATTGAAACACTGGTACACCTAGATTTATTCCCCTTATGACAATTATTATTGAGGGAATGAAAGACCAATGTATCCCACCTCGAATGTCAGGAATTATATGAAAAAGGAATTCCTCTATGGTTTTCCTTGACTCCCCATGCTTAATACAGGGTATTCCGTGAGTTAAATGTCAAAACAATATGAATCAGACTGATCAGAACACTGATGAAAATTGATTAGATGGGTATATCCTTAAAAGGGAGTACCTATAAGGTTTACCAGATGGGTGGATCAAGATTCCCAATGAGGATATATCCGAGGTGGAATGTCTTATATAGGGTATATATAACATTATGAATGATGATTTGGACACCTCAAAGGGAAGGTTAATGGATTATTAGGTCATGGAAAAGGGGACACCATGGATTACCATTGGCTGGGATTGAAACTCAGAGAGGCTTCCTTGGAACCCCATATATAAAACAATGATTAAAACCCATGCAGTTTGAGAGGGTGAGTCATGGGTCGAGGTGTAAAAAATGGACAACAACACAATGTCACGCTAGGGATTACAAGTTCTAGCGGCACAAAAAATAGAAATTAGATGAATGAGGATTACATAAGGTTATCTACTCAAATGGATGGCATGATTTCACTAGGATGTGGAGGCTCATGTAATTTTTGGATCGATATGAATGAAGTTTCATAGGATTGAATGAATATGGATGAAATTGAAAACCAGTGTAGATGTGTCTGTCTTGGGAATAAACCTTGAATGGGTTTCCTACATATCATCATGATAGGGAATCAAAGTCCATCTAGTTCTGGGATGGGGAAATGAGTCACCTAAGGATGAAGATCCTGATAATGGATGCTTGGATGGGGAAATGAGGGGAATGGAACCAACAGGTTAAGGAATGATCTTATTAAAACAAAAAGGGATCAAGTGAGAGACCATGATGGGACATGTGTGATTTTATTGAACCTCAGGTAGGCTTAAAACATAACCTTGTGAAAGGGAATCAATGTCCACATAGTTTAATATGGAGAATAGAATCATAGTGTACACAATTGACAGTGACTAGAAGACAATCATGGGGGTTACTAGTGGTTAGCAGGCCATCAGAAGAGGGAAACACTTGATTGAAAATATATGAATTGAGTGAGGAAATAATGCATGGTTAGATACCCGAGAACTCGTATGACACCACTAAGGGTAAGACTAAAGATATAGGTCCAAATAAAGTGGATTCCAATGTTTAATATTGTTTGGGGTTGAAAACTAGGGAGTCTCCTTACATACCAAATCAGGGAAACAATGATAAAATCTCAAATAGATCGAAATGATATTGTTTAACACCATGTAGGATAGAAGGGGAATAGATTTTGATTCCAGGCTAGACGATGATGAACCGACATGAAGACAATTGCGATAGACGAGTGATGGGCTTGAACCTCATGGAGGCTTCCTACGTATCCCTGTGGTAGGGAATCAAAGTCCACGTAGTTCAGTAATGGGGCATAGAATTAGGGTGTACGCAAAGAACATCAACCCAATGACATTCTTGGGGCTTATGAATAGTTAGTGGTCCCTCCAAACAATATTGGGACATAATCCAGGAGGTATGCTTGAGGAGGACGTCAAGATGTATGAGGAGAATAAGTCTATATTATAAGGATCACCCTATAAATTGGACTGGGGATTATGTCAAGACCGCCCAAGGTACCCAAGGTGACAAAGTGTAGAGAGAGAGGGGTTGTGAGAAGGCACTGGTTCCCTCCCCCTTCATTAACCTCTCGAGGCATGTCACTTATCCGATGGTCATAATTTAATTATATGTTTCATGGATGTAGGTGCTTGGAAGTTTAACATCCTACCACTTAGACAATGATGATTCACTCCTCACCCCTAGGTCTTACATAACTTGTACCAACCCACATTAGAAGTAGGGAATGAACAAGTATTTCCCTTGGTGAAATAGATTTGTGGAGTGATAAATTGAGAGGATCATGTTATTGTGGCTATGTGAAGAAGAAATATCCATTAGTGTGCCTATGTGAAGGACCATGAGGCAATGTACCGAAATATTAAGTGCCAGTTGAGTGTCCTTGAAATGACTATGTGCATGCCTAGAGGGCTGTGTGGATGAAGTTCACACTAGTTTGGTGTGTTGTGCACAAGAAGTGCCCGAACATGGTTCATGTGGATGCGATTTCACATAAATACTAAAATATTCACCTAAAAAGGAAGGATTTCACACAAATATGAAGGACAACACACAAAAGGGATTATTTTCATGAAATATGTATGATTGAGCACAATAGGGGATGGTAGCACACAATATGCGATGATTGCATGCTATATGGAAGGATAGTGGGAAATATGACTTATGAGTGTGTAATTGAAAATGGTTTTGCGCAATAGGGGATGTTTTCCAATAATAGGGAAGGATTGTATGCAATAGAGAGGTTTGTGTTAAAATATAATGGTTTACCCACAATTTCCATAGAAATAAAGGAAACATGTGAGGGTCAAGCCCAACTGGGCCTGCTAGAAGGCAGACCCCTCAAAGATCTGTCATGCAAAATATAGAACCTAGAGGCCATGTTTTTTTGCAATGAATGGTTTGTTTACGTGCACGAGATATAGTTATAATTATTCAGCTATATTTATTTGAGGGGGATTCACTTCTATTTATAAGAAATATTTTGTGGTGGTGGTGCAGAAATGGGGTCTATGCATAAAATAACACTGGACGACGGGTCACACGAGATGTTTATGAGCCAACAAGGGCTTTTTGCGCACACGGGAAAGGGCCATATTGGGATCAAAATGAACAATATTTTGACTAGGTTCACAATAATGCACGTGGATCATTTGTTTTTTCATGCATGCCTTGACTTTTATGTGCACCTCCCTGATGCATCTTGGGATGGTCCACTGAGGTGAAATATGCCTTCTATTTTCTAAAAACTACTTGTTTTGGGACTCAATTCACTTTTAGTGCGTAAAATTATATAGTATTACTATGAAAAAAAATTAACATAAATATTTAATTTCACTTTCCTAATAGCCATGATGAAAATATAACAAGGTTGATGGAATTGTATGATATGTTAATGAACTACAAGTATGAATTATTCGATATATGGAATGAGAAAAAATCTACTGATAACATGAATATTCCAATATTCAATTAATTATCTGTTACACAAAATAATGAGGTACTTTCATTATATGATATATTTCTCACGTTCTTTTATTGAACAATATATTAAAATTTCTATTTTCATAGATATTAATTTCACGTTAATTGAAATAATATATTATTATTAGAAGTTAATTTTTTTCATCAACATGGTTATGATCCCCAATAGAATGTATTTAATAATATACAATAAAGTAATTAATTCTATGAATGATATTTATAATTCATAATTTGAAGCATGTTTTAGTAAATTTTTATAAAATTTCACATTTAGTTTGGATTTTTTGTATTAAATAACACAAAATTAATATTTTATTTAAGAAATTTAATATTACCCTTTTAATTTATTTATATTTTTTTTAAGAAATTATAGAAACTATTTAAAACGAAATGCTATGAAAATATCTATAAAGTAATTGAGAATTTATGAAACCCAAAGAAATCAAACTGTTTCTATTGAGTTTATTGTATGAAAATTTTCCAAAACAAATTATTATTTATAAATATCTCTATGTAATGATAAAATGGTTTAATGATTATTTTTAAAATAGTATCATTATATGATATATGAATGACTATAGAGTAATAACTTATTCAAAGAAGGGCTACTTCAAACTAATTGAAATAGATTTCATTAAAATGGTCAAACTATCATTATTCCATAAAACATTGATGGAAAATATGCATTGAATTTAATAATTATATTTTAATATTAAAAATTATTATTTATCTAGAGGATAATTACATTTTTAATGTGAGGGTAATTATTTTACTTAATCACTTCATTTTAGTTTTCACTTATTCATTCTTACACAGATATCATGTCATACATTTAATGTTTTCTCAATAAATATTTATAAATTAATTTATAATAAAAAAGTGGTTTACACCACCTCTCCACAACCATGGTCAAGTACATAATAATATCACTAATATGAATATTTCTTATACTATAATCATTTTTAATACACTTTTTTATTTAATATAGTGTAAGACTATAACACAATTGAAAATTTCCAAATTTATTAACCATGAGGAATGGGTTTGTGGTCTATTCGGCTAGGAGTACATATCAATGGACGACTATAATATATAATATCGAATATGTTTTATTCCAATTTTCATCCTCTAAATTATTAGGGAGTTTATTTAACCAGTTAGGTTTTTTAATATAAAAATTGTTCTTTAATGGTCTTCTTTTGGGGGATTGATTTCTTTTTTACATGTAATGTTAAGAATTTTTATATAAATTAATTTAGATTTTTTATTTGGTTACCTAGATAAATAGAAAAAATAGTTTAATTATAGGGTGTATATTAAATAATTATTTATATTCATTACTCACAAAACCACTAGCTATGTTCTAATGAATTTTGGATTCCTTACGAAACCTCAAGAATATGATATATCAATGGATTATCGAACATAAATCATAAATTATTAGGAATTTTAATCCTTTGAATGCGTTTAATATCGATGAATCAATTACTATGAATGAAATATAAATATATAATTTCAATGAATTCCATTCTACACAACTTAATGAATATATTTAGAAAAGAACTTTTAGTTACATTAGTAGGTCACCACAAGCTATTAAATAATTTTCAAAACATCCAACAAGTTAATGCTATAAGTGAATATGTAATTAATTAAAATATATAAAAATTGGTAAATTCCTATAAATATATATATATATTTTGAAATTTTTATACTAATATTGTACTTATTAATTACTAATGAGTATATTATATCAATTATATCAAATTCCTATATAGTTGTTTCAAAAGTTTTACTAAATTATAGTTTTCCATAAAACATTAATATCAGAAATCTGAAATAATTCTATATTTTAGAAATCCATCATGATTGGTAACCACATTAATATTTCATATTCATTGAAATAAAAATTCAAATATTAACCACTTTATTAATACTCATTTATATAAATCATTTTGAAACTTTACATTAACCTAGACACATATACTATAGGTTTTACTAAAACAAAATATTTAAAAATATGAAACATCAACATGAATTCGTAAATGGAATAAAAAAACCAAAACCAAACATTAAATGTAAATTTCAATTTCTAATATTCGTAATAACCAAATCCATGTAATTTTATATATTTCATCAAATCTAGGAAGCATTAAATTTTAAATCATTTAATGTACATAATCTATAATTCATTAGTATGATCATTGAAACTAATCATAAATATAAAATTATCATGTTCATGAATATCAATGTGATATGAATAATTCTCTAGAATTAATCACGATCCATAATTTTTTTTGATATAATAACCAAAATATAAGAAAATAAAAAATACCAAACTATAGAAAGAGGATAAAAAATATTAAATAATAAAATTTCATCTTTTTGAATTTATGTACAATTGAAATACCATAAACAAGAAAATAAAAAATTATTTTTTATTCAAAACCAATATTTTTCTTTAATGGTTCAAAATAATGTCCAAAACTGTATTTCTAGTAAGATAACATTGTTAATTTTTTGTCAATATAGAACTTTTTTTTGAATTTTGAATTTAATATTTTGTTGTTTAAATAAGTATTATCTTATAGAACATATCCTTTATTTTTTTTTACAAAAAACCTCTTTAATAGTAAATAAATATTACCTTTTATTGTAAAATAAAACCATTTTTTGATTGAGTCTCATTTCAAAATTCCAATTTTTTCTATTTTTTAAAATTATTTCCATATTAAAATGCTTCAATAGGTGTCAAAATATTTGAATAACATTATCATGTATAATGAGTTTAAAATTAATTGTTATATTTAATCCATTATTAATTGTTTTAATTCATATATATCTATGTTTACATATGGGATGTATCTATATGGAACTCAAAAAATAAGAGCACCATGAAATATTTTCATTAATTAAGGTGAACATTGACATCATATCTTGAAGAATAATAGATAATATATAATTTAAAATTAAAATACATATTCATTATTTCATTGTTATATTATTTATTATTCTTGTTGTAACATGCATTGACTATCGATTGATCTTTTTCATGATCTGTGTTATTTTATTCCAATAAAAAAATAATGATGGAAGCACTATAAGCTTGGAATCATTATTGAAAATGTTAAAATTTATTTTAATATATTAGTTCTTTTATATTTCATATTTCAAATTATTTTTTTATATGATTGATCTTTTTATCCAATTAAATTGAAAAAAGTCAACATAATTGATTATAATCTTTGTATGAGAGGGATGCAAAAAATTTTAGACTTGATTCATATTTATGTAAAGTCCTAGGCAAAAATGTTTATGGTTTAGTTCATTTCATACTATGGAAGAAAATAATTCCACTAAGATATTTGAAATTGGGTTGTGAATATCCCATAGGAACTGTATGTATGGATATATTGGAAAAGTAAAATTCCTCTATCAAGATAACAAAAAAAAATCTTTGATAAGAGTCTCGATTGATTGAAAATAATAGTATTGAATAGTTTACTAATGAAACATATGTTATATTTTATAAATGTTTAAAAATATGTTAATGGTTAGTGCTTATTTATTGATGATGAACACGATTTATGATGACAACAACAATTACGATGTTTATATTTATTATGTTAACAACGATGATTGTAATCATATTGAGGATACTTTTTTTTGTGACAATAATGCGAGTGGTGATCATGCTGATTCTGATGGTGATGCTATTTATATTAGTATGGATACTTGAGTTATCTTTTACGGATTATATGATAATTTTAATGAGAAAAACAATTGATTTTATTTTTATATGTGTTGATATATTTATTAGTTTTTATTTTTTACTATAAAATAACTATATTGTATGTATCATTTTTTTAGATGAAAAAAATGGGTTTTTAAACTAAGAATTATTCTGTTTTTGATAGAAGAAAGATTCATGCATACAACCATGGTCCAAAATATCTCTATAAATTCAGTGGTTATAGTTCTTATATATCCAGGGGATGTATTATAAAATATCCAACCATGATCAGAACCATAACTATAAGAAACTATAGCCATGATCTGATTCAAATCCTAGAAATAAACTATTCAAATTGAATTAGGTGCCATAGTAAAATGGTCCAAGACTAAAGTACATTGAAATTTTTTCCTAGTTTTCCTATATTGTTTTGGACTCTTAATGTAGATTGTTTTTATTTCAGTGTATAATCCATGTGTTTTAAAATGTATTTAGTATGTATAAATGGGTTTAAAATATCACATTATAATCCCAATCATGTATTTAATATCTCATATGAAAAAATGTCAAGACATTTAGTAAATCTATTTCATGTAATCCATCTATTCAGTTTAAGAAATGCACAGAATTTTTTATTTTTTATTTTATCATTTTCCTTAACCAATTTTCTGTAACATAATTATTCTTAATTGTCCGGGTTTCTATGGAATCTATCACGTGTGATTTTTTTGAATATCAATATAGTGTTTCGTATATATTTGGATTCTGTCATTATGTACCACAATACTTTTAATCATTTTAATTAATATTATTATTGCAATATTTCATACAATTAATAGGTAATGGATACATTTTATTTGAATAAAATCCAAAAAAATCAATTAAATACAATTCCTTATAATAATTTTTTAATGTATTCATCATATTGAAGTTAGTACTCTAAATGTTGAACAAGACATTCAACACCATTATTACTAAATCATTACATATATAATAAATGCATCATAAATAAAATTTCATTGATATTGAAAAAACTAGATTACACTAGTGTCCTACGACCCTCCAATCCCCCTCTAAATGTTTTAATATGATCATTCTAGTCATTAGTAATTGAACATTATTGGTAACTAATTATCATTAATACTAATTTAATAATGGGTAAATTTTAATTTTTATATAGAAAATAAAACAAATAATTTACCATATATTCTAACTGAAATCTTAATGTTATTTCAATATTTTATTCTTATTGAACTATTTCTCTATTATAGTGAAATTCCAGATAGTTGGTTTGAAACCCAAATATTATATTATAATTATATAATTAATTTTTTAGTTAACCATGGTATGTTGATATATTAATAATAAGGGAATCAAATAAACCCCTTATTTGAGGAATTATTCAATGAAAAATCCAAAAAAATCTCAATACTACCCCGAAACTCATTCAACACCCAATCTAGGGAACAAAACCAACATCAATCCATTATGAAATAAAAAACATTATATTAAATATCACAAAATATACCTTAGTTTATCATTTAATATTTTTAAAATAATCATCATATTATAAAATTATATAAAATTATAAATTTATAAAAATTTTAGTATATGATATATAAAAATATATAGATTTATTAAAGTATATAATCAATATATAATATAATTTCTTAATTTTTAAAACTATATATTATATAATTTAATAAAAAATATATATAATTGTATTTATAATTTCTAAAAGTATAAATAATTTATTAAGTCAGATAAATTCATAAAAGTCTATTTTAAACATGTATAATTTAAAAAATTATAGAGCAATTTTGAAAAATTTATAAAAGTAGAAAAAATAATAATGATAAATGTAAAATAGAATTGATTATTATCAATGAGTGAAAGAATAGTGTTCATATCAATGTTTTTTTGTCCCTTTTGGAAGCAATGAATGAGGAAATGAATGACAGAATGGTGATGGTGTTGATGGCTATAATGGGCACCGTTATCAAACGTGGTTATCTTCTTTAGGGATAAATTTTTTTCATCCAATGAATTGCACATACATCGATGTTATCCATGATAGGATTGATAGATGAGTCGAGTGGAATCCACATATCACTGGTCAAAAACTAACAATCGAGGGATCATGAAATATGTGAGAAATGAAAGGGTTAGGACTGTTTAGTGAAAATAAATGATCAGTTATTCTTGTCTTTAGTACCTTATAAGGACCATTGACATCCAAATAAGTCAATGAAGGAGAAATAGTTACTCATCTCATTTTGTTTTGGTTCTACAATATTCAGATTTAAGAAGTTGAGTCTCATTATATTATGCTGGTAGGTTCCACTGTGTGAAGGTTAGATCTGCATGGGAGTTGACCTATATACCAGGATATTGATATTTCTTTTCAACTAGGTGATTCATGTTACCCACACATGAAGATAAGGCAATATTACATGTGATTCAGTAAACAAAAAAAGGATAACCTAGTGATACTCTAATTATCTACAATGATTTTGGGTCTTTTACTAATGCAAATAATAATTTTTAGGGGGATTCCAATGGACTTCATCATTTCAGTCCCCCTTTAGTGGGAGATTTACCTTGTGATTTTCATTTTTTTCTCATCCAAAAATAGAAATCCATTTTTTAGTTAGTAAATTAATATAGAATAATTTATATTTATTTTTATTAATAATTATAAATATATAGATTAATATTTATAAATTTATAAAATTATTAAATAAAAATAACTAATTTTGAAAATATTTATAAAATTAAATAAACTATAGAAATATAACTTCTAAAAATATAAAAATATAAAATATAAAATATTTTATAAAAAAATATAAGTATATAAAATTTAAAAAATTAAATTCATAACAAATCATCCTTATTATCCTCCTTTGTATGATAAATAAAAGTTTTGTTACTTGGATTAGGTGATATCCTCAAGACACCAATGGCTGGTAATAAATTCCAAGGGTATGAACAAATTTTGGTCGATGATTTTCCCTTAAATAGAATGTTACCTTTCAGTATTGAGCAATAAACATATAATTCTCTAATATGATTCTTAGGTAAACTAATAAGGAAACTCAAGGTAAAACTACTAAAATGAAAACAATATCAATGTTAGTATGAATCATGGAAAATATCAGAAAAACTAAAAGAAAACATGGCCCATAGTCCTCAAGCGACATGAGCCTAAACAACTCCCAACCCAACACCAAGCTCTAACTCCAATTATAATTCCCTTGGTATAAATATGTATCACTAACAAAGTAAAATACATATCAATTTAATACGTATTGATAGATTACATTTAAAAAACAATAATTTGATGAAGTAGTAGGTGAGTATAAACATTGTAGTATTTCACAAAATACTTCCGAACACTATCCACGAAGAACATAACCTGTAGAAAATTTATATAAAAGATAAAAGAAAATAGATAAAATGATTTAAATCAGACCACAAGAATGTTTTATAGAAAATAAGAAAACAAATTCTTCAATCTAATTATTATAATTCTTAATACCCACATTTTATCAGTCCTATACTCATACACACCAACACATATCATCCATGTGATATCTCCATACATATGAGAAGTCTCACATCAATGAACCAAGTCATCCCAAGGATAACAATTTATATGTTCCCCAATTTCACATATCACATAAATAAGGTCACATACAAAATATACTCATTATAAACACGCATGCCAAATTCCACATCCAAATTATATTTCAAATAATACCAATTATTTATTGAAAGTAATTCATGAAACAATATCTATTCATAAATGATTTAAAACTATCATTTTAACTAAATTCTTTAGTAAGTTGGAACATCAATTCCATTTTTTATTAAAATAAAGATAATGGTTCATCATAGTGGGGGTTAAAAATAGGATTATGAAAGTGACCATGTTAATCTTACTCAATTAACTATGAGAAAAAATCTTTGATTCCAAAGGAACTCCTCGAGATTGATTTGGAAATTTCCTTCTAAGAGTATCAACAAACTGATTGGATTCCATATAAATTTGTGTAAAATCTGGGATTGGATTATAAACAAGATGAAGGAACTCAATATAAAACACTACATTCACCATGGTAAGTTATGGTAATAGACCTTAAAAATTCCCAAAGTCATTGCTGAATCATATTCCACCCAAGGGGAACTCCGACCAGGATTCCCAACATATTTTCTTTCCAAGATCATCACCCACATCTCTACATCAATCGCACATCCATTCCCAATTATATAATATAAGATGCCTTTTAAAAAGACTCAATTAGTAGGGAAGACACCGCCAAAAACCAAGGTTCCTATTTGACCTGATGCTACCCCTTCCATGTGCACATTAAGTCAATTTGGGTTCATAGGGATCTATCTATTGTGTTCACCATCAGTGATATTTTTACATTTTCAAGAAAATATGTTACAAGAAGAATGAGGTCATTTAATTCATCATCCATTGGCCATTTTTGATCTATGGAAGTATCCATGAACTCATTATGAATTTCATTGAACCCTTCTTGTAAGGGGGTAACATGGTTATCAAAAAAAGGTAATTTCTTTCTCTCCATGTGTAAGAAATAACCCAGCTACAATGTGGACCATCAATTCCTAAACCTGGTCAATAAAATAATATTTAGTAATAGAAATCTTCAATTAATAATTTTTTTTAACACCAAACTTCTATCAATCATATAATGGAATTACTCCAATAACCAACATGTGAAATTGTAAGAGAAAAAAGGGATTGATGATTACATCCGAATTTAAAAAATAAGTACAAGGAGGGTTCCATATATAGGACTTTTTGATGAATCAAAATTAAAATATGAATCCCTTAACTCTATATTAACAAAAACAGAAGCTTGAAAGATAGTGGAATGAAGGAATTTCAGAATAACAACAATCATGAATTATTATCGTAGAACTATCACAGATGTGCCCAAAACACCCCCAAAAAGTGAGCTGACCAATGATGCTTGGAGACAATATAAGATTATTCATATCAATATAATCATATTGATTAACCTTATTCCAAATGTGATATGTATGAAATACATCTTCAATTGTAATACATTGTAAATCTATAATTGATATATCATTCAGTGCATGAGGGATACTATGATCCTCATTAATTGGCCTGGATATCCATTATCTGATCCACTAGTTAATAGTAGAATTCTAGAAAAATACACTTCAACCATTAGATTTGTTTATGATTATAAATTCTCAATAGCTAGCCCAAAATATGTGGGAATGTAAGGAGAATACCCATTTTTCACAATTTTTTGATAAACCTATTAGAATGTTAATATATTGATCAATGATTGATTGTGAGAAGGTTCCACATAATTTGATTGAGAAGTTCCTCATTGAAGAGTTTTACAAACTTAATACCCAAGACTCCCATATCAATGGGAATGAAAAAATATTTCCACCCATAGTAAGATGTTTCCTTTCATGAATAGAAGTAGTCCAAAAAAATGTTTGAATTAAAAAAATTATCACATAAATTAGAGTTTTGGGAAACTTTAAAATTTGGATTGCATAAATAAACATTGAGGATATCAAAGAATTGAAAAGAGAAAATATCCCCACTTGAGAGATAGTTTTCCCTGTCAAGGTTTCCATATAAATAATAATTCTAGAATATATATTATTAATGAAGAACATTTTAACTATAAAAAAAAGGGG
The DNA here is from genome assembly GCA_963277665.1 of Viscum album. NCBI lineage: Eukaryota > Viridiplantae > Streptophyta > Magnoliopsida > Santalales > Viscaceae > Viscum > Viscum album. Next base: position 1,609,631,222 of record OY728142.1, read on the forward strand.
AACACCAAAATATGTAATGGGTTTTTATCCCCTCTTAAATCCAAGGTCTCTAGACACCTTGTTTTTTAGGGTTATTGGGAAACTGTCCCCATAGAGCAAAAAAGGCTTTTTAATTTTAAATTATCTATCCATCAACATCTTCCATATTCTAAAAAACAAATTTTATTTTAGATACCATTCCTCTATCCTCATTTCTAATATGGAGGATATAATCAGTATAAATGAGATATGAGGTAGAAAAAAGACCCCTGAAATCCATAATTTTTATGTAAATATCATAATGAACAATATCATTTATAAAATTGATCAGATAATACACAACTAGTTCAAAATGAAGCCAAAAAGGATGTCCCCTTTTCTGACCACTACATTACTGACATAACCTATTCGAGACCCAATTAGAACAATAGAGATATTGGAAATTTTAATAATTTTGGTCACAATTTTTTTAATGTGTTATATAATCCATGAATTCTAATAATTTCAATGATGAAGATGCATTTTCATAAACTAAAGGCCTTTTAAATATCAATTTTAAGGGGAATATTCTAATATTCAACCATATTCATCGTGACAATGATGATTTCAGAGGCAGTGTGAAGGAAATTTTGAATGATCCCTCAGAGGAAAAACCTAAACTAATTTATTATAATGAGTATCTCAAAACTCTCTCTGAATCAAAGACCTATAATTTTTTTGATAAAGATTAGAATCACATTCCCAATTTCAGTTCCTTCTCAATAGGTGGTTCTATTAGAATCTAATTTTTTACACCATCAATACTAGTATTAATATTATCAACCATTTTCAATGTGTTATCATTCCACATTCCACCATATCTAGTGCTTCAATGTAATATGTAACAACATCAGTGATATCATTTTCTAAAGTGATAATGTTCTCACTAATGTTGAAGGATGTAACCCAATAAATTTCCTTATTTTTCATAGTTATGAGGTGAAATAATTTTTAATTTATCAATACCTACATTATCCATACGATATTGTACTCACAATAAGCTAAATTAACTGTAATATCAAGAAGGTCCTTATGTTTAGAGAGATATTTCATCATATTCAAAGAGGGAATATCTATATTATTATTTCTACATTTAAAATGGGATAATTTTTATTCTAAAATCATTATGTAATCATTAATTTTAGATATGGTTATCCATATTAATTAGTTCACTATTTTTTTGGCATTTTTTAGCATGGATTCCTGTATCTGTAAGTGATTCTAGGTTTTTCATTCATCCTAGAGTCAATAATAATATCCATGTATCCATGAAAAATAAGACATGCATTATTGAAAATAAAAGGGAGGGGGGTGATGTTATTTTGTTAATAAAAATGTAAACAAGTAAAGGAATATATCTATAGTGGACCTTTGGGAGAGTGAGTCTAGAGAAATTTTTAATGTCATTCATAGAATCTATTTGAACAAAAAATGTATCCAATGTGATTTTTTCACCCATTAAGGGTGTTTATAATAAATGTAAAATCAGATCAAAAAATAGGTACTGAACAAATGTTTCATTTATTAAAACATAAGGTAAATTCATGGATTGATAACATGTTTAATTTTGGTCATGTCTTCTCATTAGGCCACAAGATAGTGTTCAAAGATCGATGACCAATATTTTTTTAAGATGGTAAAATATTATATCACTTCCCTCCAATGTTCCCATATTTTTATGTATTAATTTTATGTATATAAAAAAGAAAATTATATTTCATTACCTTCCATTCTAATAGAAATTGTGACATATTGATATTCCCTAATTTAAGAGTGACGAAGGGTACTGTAATTCTTTAGAATCCAGTTAGTGTACCCATAAAGTACATTAAATTATTTTTGAAATAAGAGTATCCTCGAAAAGCCCATTTAGATTATTTCTAATTATCAAACCTCACTATTGGTTTTGGAAGGCCAATTAACATAGATTAGTTTTTGTAAAAAATGAAGAGTCTAATGCATATGAATTACCAAGAGTTCCCGATACCTTAGAAATTATAAAAAATGATATTAATTTATTACGGGGTAATATACACCTAGGTTGGGGACCCTCCTATTATGAAATTTACATTTTTATTTCATTCCCTTTATTATGATTTTTATCTTTATAGAAGAAGGCCCTGAACCCTCCACATTTTTTCTAGATGGATCATTATCGTCACAAATTTAATGAATTCCATTATTTTCATCAACCAAATGTTTCCCACTATGGGGAGTGAACTTAATGGGAGATTGATCAATTTTAAAGGGTCTATCCTTTGTCAATACTATCTTTGCAACTTATTTTGTGGGAAATTGAATGAATGTTTCATTATTATCATGATGAGCGATAAAATTATCATCCATGGCAAATTTGGACTGGCCTATTGTTCTTGATGGATTTATTTTCTTCCTTCTGGTGCATCATAGGTAAATGGAAATCCTAGGATAAGGGGTGAATCAACCTCCTCATAAGTAATTCCATCTAATAACATTATTTTTTCAAAATCATAGTCAGACTCCCGATGTTTCCCCATTAAAACCTATTGAGTTTTATGTTGAATCCTCCATACCTATAAAACTTTGTTGATAAGAATCACCGTTTTCCATCCTAAGATCTTATTTTGATGGAATTATAATCTCAAGGATGATCATGAAATCTATATTGGGTGTTGACTAGTTTCAAAAACAGAGATCCTATTTGGATGAAATTCTACTCTTGAGGATGTTTCCAATTTCCATACAATGAAATCTAACCAGCATCCAATTCTATATTTCACTAGAATAACAACCTCCTCTGATGAACAACTAGTAAAAACTACCACATCCTCCAAATACTAATTTTTCTCATAACATTACTCTTACCTTGCTTCAGTTGCATAATCTAATTCCTATTTTTGAAGGTTAAATTTTAAAATATCCAACTCCTTGGAAATTACGTAATGGGAAATAAAATCACTTTTTAGGCTAATATCTAACACTTTTGCATCTAAAGTATCAGTCTAGGGGTATATTGTATCCACTAATCTGGGTTTGAAAAATTTGAAACAGGGAGTTTCTCTATATTCATATTTTATTTTTCACAATCCATTCCTCAAAGTGGGTCATCATTCCCCTTCAATTTAGACAAGGTACATAATCTATATCTATTTCAATCAAAATAATGTTGTCCAAAAAAACAAATTCCTTGTAGACCATTGCATTCCATTCATAAAGAATCTCAAAATTTAGCCTATCTTCCTTGGTGGTAAGAACCTCCACTTCAATCAGGGTGGACATCATGTCAAACATGACCGATGATCTTGAAAAGTGTCCAAATAATGGATTATCTGTTTTCTTGTCCACCCTGATTAGTTTCCCAACTGAGGAGGTGATGTTCCATAGAATACATGCTTTCCAGTACAACAAATTAATCGTACATATGAGACTCTAAAAATGAGTGTGGTTATTCCATATGAACTTGGAGTTAAAATTGTGATCCCAATATTATATTATGATCATTAGAGGATTCAAGTTAACATAACCAAATCTCTATGATTTGTTCTTACGAATATTAGAAGGAAATTTAATTTGAAATTACCCCTACCCATAGTAATCATTATCCATTATTCAAATCTTTTGATCACAATTATTATATTTGTAATATCACTAAATCTCCACATATTCTCATCAATTGGGGTTACAACACATGCAATGAAAATTTATTTTTCCAAATTAATTCTTTCTTCTACATCACCCTAACAATCCACAACATATGAAACTAGACCTTTCATAATGATTTTTCTAGGAGAGATAATGAAAAATCATAGAAAGAATGTTTTTGGTCTACCTTGAAAACAACCAATATGTTTATCTTTAGTCTAAACAACCCCAATGACACCCCAGAATTTGGGTGATCAGATTCCTGGGGATCACATAGATGGAATAAATCATTGTACCCAAAATGATCATTCTTATTCATAGTCAGATATAATTTCACACATGTTGATTCATCCAAAGGCTCATCCAACATGTGAGCTCAATTATATCCTTTAATTCTACCCCATAAATTATTCTATATTTTTAATAAAACAAATATATTAAAAATATCATTTTAAAATTATTAATAATGAATATTTCTTGAAAACCATCCAAATTCCCATAATTGAATAGCCATAAACGAAAATATACATGCAATAATAATGAGAGAGGGTTTTCCAAAAATAATCAAGAAAAACATTTAATAAAAACTAGAAGTGTCTGTTGTATAATTTGGAAGAGGAGAGATAGTATCCACATACCATTCAATAGATTGTCAAAATGAAGAACTATAATAAGTTCTTCGATATTTTTCCATGAAACTTCTTCAATTAATAGATTCAAACATATCTCATAAAGAATCCAATTATGGAACACAGATTAATCAATAAGGGGATAGATATATGACTATGGGAGAGAGGAGAAGAGTATAACAAAGCGGTTTGGGAATGAGTAATGACTTACTAATTAATTTTAATCTTTGGTGAACTTTTATTTCCAAATGTCATCATCGGGTCAAAGGAATCACCATAGGATCCTAGAGCGAGAGAGAAATTTTGGATCCTATAAGAATAAAAAAAAATCAGTGTAATTTGAATCTCTGGGGAACTTTTATAATGATTTTTTTCAAATATTTTTCCAATTATGAAGTGTAACTATCATAAGTCTATAACCCACCTAGTTTGAAGACATGGTTAGATGAACCATGCCACAACTAAGTTTTTTTTCTCAATCATCCTTTTAGCAGTTTACATGTATCATACAATAATCATGGATCTTCATAATGAACCCTATAAAGTGTTATGAAATTTCATGGATGATTTTTATAGTTTCTGCTAAGCATATACAAAATGATCACCTGCATAAATAACAAGAAAATTTCTAAAATATACATTAACCTGTCAAAGAATAACCCAAGATTTAAATAAGAACAAATTATATAAAATAGTGGAAGAGTACTCGAATCTAAGAGTTATATATTCTCCCCACAATTTGTATTTATGTCTTTAGAAATTATAACCATAGATTTTTCCTGATACTGCATGGGCAATCTCTCAAACATTTCCATTTCACCCCCATGTCTCTTCCTAAATCTCACCGATGTAGCATAAAACCGATTCTAAAAAATATTCTTTTGCAAAAAAATATATTCTATTTCCTATCAACAATCTATATCATCAAAAGAATCAAAATATATTCTAAATCTAGATCAATGTGGTCCCATTGAATGACATGGTCAAGATCTATTTGATAATTATTTAATTGACATACATAAAACACAATGTTTACCGAAATAAACATTTTTGGTTGTTCTAACAAATAAGACATATCACCCATATATTCATGTATCTCAAAAGGGATGATATACTGAAGAGATTACATTCCATTATTTTCAAATTTATGGTGTCAAACCATTAGAGATACTCTTAATAAATCATGATCTGCAACCTCAAATGATAAAAATTATCAATAGTGATCTTCATAAGAGTTCTGAGTAATTAGATCAATATGCCTTAAATTTTTTGTCATATAAAAATTACATATTGTCTAATTCACATGAATAGGAACTATAAGTAAAGCGACTCATGTTTCCTTAAAAAAAGTAGAGAATGAAAATAATGACAATACAATGGATTAAAGAGACATATATATCATCTCTAAACAACTTTTATTATAATATTACAGGACTAAATATTTTCTCTATTCCTATTAGTCTCAAAATTCCATCCCATACACACTAATAATGTCTTTCAATGTTTGGTTCTTCTAGTCTTTTTTTAATTAAAATAGTTACAATAATTTATACTCGAAGTCAACTGATTTCTAAGGCCTTGATATATAGTTTTACAAGTCTGAGATTTGAATTTCAGTTATCGATCAAACAAATTTTGATTCTTTCACTCCATACATCATTACCTCTTCTTGAATGTAAATTTTAGAAAATCTCATTCCATGTTTGAATAATTTTTAGATTTATTTTTCATGAATTAGATAGTAAATGAAAAACCACCAATATAGAATGATGATTTCAATCTAAGATTTAAAAACCTATTAAAAAAATTAATGGTTATCTATTCTTACTTAAACAAATGATTTAGTAGAGTTTGAAACATACAAATTTGTTGTTGATACTCTTCTTTGATATGATGACAAGTGAGAAATATGGAGGAAAAATCTTCCTATTATTTTTTTATTCCAACTCACCAAAATGAATTCTTTTATCACTCTATAAATCTTATTTATTCTAGGATGAAAACCACCATATGAATTGTGTTAGGATAAAATAATTTTCCCTAACTAGTGCTTGGAAAGGTAATTTGATCTCTAAACTATAACATATATCTCTCATGTAGCATACATCCTCTAATGTTATATCCACCATTCAATTATGAAAACATAGTATCACATTTTGGATCAGATTTCTAAGACATTATAAAAAAAATTATGATAAATCTGGAATAAGAGATACTGGAAAAAAATCTACAACATTACCTTTTTCTTCATAATCAAGATCCATGTTAGCGATAAATAAAATTTGATTGGAATCTAGTTTTAAAAAACACTTATAGGAATTCATTATTAATTTATCTTCCATACAATTCCCATTAATAGGTGTATACATCAAATCAATTTCAAACAATCGAAGATATTCTTTCGATATTCCTTTCAATAAGTTGATGTATTTTTTTGAGAAAATGTTTTTTATTATTTTATTATCTAATGAAACTATAAATTTCTCACAAAAGAGATAATGATTCCTTATATTCAATGATATGATCACAATAGATAATTTCAAATAATGTGTCAGGTATTTTTTTTCTCAAGAACCCCTAATTATCGTGGGTTGTAATCTTGGACGTGATCTCATTCTAAGAGAACACACCAGAACTAGGATCATGATGCAAAACAACAAACCATGTATCCTTGGATGGATTCATGAAATATATAGATATGTTCTAAGAAGTTGATACTTTAGTTATTGTAATTATTTATGGAAATAATTTTACCATTGGAAATGAACACATTTCGTTGTTAAAGATTTCAATAACAAGGTATTTCATAAAAAATAATGAAAAAAACATGTATTGTCTCTCTAAGATAAGGAAACGATGTATTCCAACGAAATTACTTGGTATTTTATGTGATATATTAGCCATTATATTTTTAGGAACCATATATACACAATTTTCATGGATGATGTGACAAAAAAACAAAACAACCAGAACATGTGCTTCTTGATTCTGTGCTAAAACATTCCATGTAATTCTCTTTATAAAAGAAACTAAATAATGATGCAAAATATTACACAATTGATAACATTTTTTAGTCTAGGTTATGTAGAATTTGATATAAATATTTCATCTTGGATAAACTATTAAAATAAATGAATTTATCAAAAATATCTTCAGTGTGATGCCTCCTCGAGAAGAATATATCACATGTAATTCTACGAAACCTATACAAAAATGATTTTCAAACAAGGATTGAGAATTTATTATACATACGAAGGGATTTACATATTGTTAATAAATTATATAAATAATTCCTTGATATAGACATATATACATAAAAATATATTATCATAACATTTGTATACCAAATAATTATTTTAGAAAACCATTATTTTCTCAAAATTATTCTAACTGAAATGAGCATTGGTATTTATCCATTGAAAATAATAATTTTTATTGGGAAAATATTTATTCTTGGTTCACCATAATTAAAAAATATGGCCACTTGTCAGAAATCATATGTATCAAAGTCCACTTAAGAATTATGGGTTCCCTCTCCATAACATAACATTTATTATACTAGTGATAATTTTAGAAAAAAAATTTAACGTATCATCATATTTCTATACTTAACCAAAAAACTAAATTTATGAATAAATAAAATTACCTTTCTTAACACAATTCATTAAAATATTTCCTAAGAGTTTCTAAAACAATTTTTTGGGGAATCATGTGCTCAAAAATTTCAATACTTATTTATAAGTTATAAATAAAATTAATTGAAAAAATGTGAGAACGTGATAAAAAATGAATTGAATTCCAATTAGAAGATAGATAACGGATATACCTAATTTTTCATGACATACTTGGGGGTACATATATAATTTCTCACATGAAATAATAAATTTTATCAGACTATCACATAAAATGATTACTATTATTTTTTAACAAACAAATATAAAACATAAAATGATAAATTATAAACAAATTTCTAACCTCTATATATAGATTTTTGGAAAAATATTAATACCTATTTATAAATATTTTAATATACAATTATGTTTATATATAAATATAAATCACAATATCTTATACATAGAACAATGTTATGAAAACAAAAGATAACATTTTGATAAACAATCCTATTACAATATATAGGCTTAGATAAAAAAAATTAAAACAAAACATGTATCTTATATATTATTATAATATATATTCATATATGTATATATATATGTAAATATTTGTGAAAAAAGATGAAAAAATTAACAAAAATGAACCAATATAATAAATATAAATTAAAAATCAATATTTCTCCTCCAATATTCTTAAAACAATGAAATATGTATCTATAAATTTTTATATGTAATTATATATATAATTCTTTGTGCAATAAAATATAAAAATATTACACTTAATTATTTCTTATTGAATTGATGGTTTAAAAATTGTGGACATAAAGTTGTAAGGAAACAGATGGCTTTAGGAGTTGAGCTTTGGTCGTTGAGGTTTTATATAAAAAGAGGTAGTAAAAATTTTTATATGCCAATTTTTAAAAAGAAAAGGAACCCAATGAATTAAAAATTGACCTTGGTAAAATAAACCAGTGGTTTTAATTAGGGAAAAAATAAATATATGGATATATTTATTTATTATATTCAAGTCATATAGAAGAAGAATAGATAAAGAGACATGGTTCTAGTTTAAAATAAAACAACTTTTGTCATTTTTTAGAAGAAGAGGAACTGAGATGGGTGGTTGAATGGGTCTTAAATGGAAGAGAAGAGTTGAGTAGAGATTCTACTGTTGTGAGAAGGGGAAAAAGAGAATATGAATTGTTATATCAACTTTTCATTTAATAGTTATTATTTGTATTTTATAATGATTTTAGGTTTTCATCTTTACTTGCTTTTCAATTTTTTTGTGTCATTATAATTCCATAATTTTTCCCTTTTTGATGTGTGTCAAATTATATATGTGTAATATATAAATAGAAATAATAATACCTTATACATAGAATGATGTTATGAAAACATAAACAATTATTTTGATAAATGCTACTCATAAAATATACTAGATAATAGATAAAATTTTAAACCAATCCACTATATTACAAATCCTGAATGATAGGAAATAGAAACACACGCACACACACACATATATATGTATACATATATTTCTTTATAATTAACATAATTTCATCACTAATAAAATTAAACCCTTACAAACCACATGCTTTGAAATAAAATTTAAAACATAACCCTTATCTTATATATTCTAAAAGTAGGGAGCATATATGTATATATATATACACATATATATGTAAATAATTGTAAAATGGAGATAAAAAGATTAATAAAATGAACGCATATAAGGAAAATAAATTTAAAAACAATATTTTACCTAAAAATGAATTTAAACAGGGAAATAGGGAATTATGAATTTTTATATTTACAAATATATATATATATATCTTTGAGAAATGAAACATACAAAAATTGAACGCTTACTTGTTTTTGGTTGAATTGAGGGTCTAATATTTTTGGACTTTATGGATAAAGGAAATAGAGGGAATTCAGAGGTGATCTCAGGTCTTTATGGGTTTATATAAAAAGAGTTTTTATATAATTTTATATACAAAGTTACAATAAGGAAAGACACCGAAGGAATTAAAAATATACCCATGGAAAATCAAAAAACAGTATGAATTAGGGTAAAATGTAAATAAATAAATTAATATATTTATTTATTATATTCAAGGCTTATAAAGGAAGCATAGTCTTGGAGATAAGGTTTTGGTTTAAAATAAAACCATTTTTATCATTTTTGGGAAGATAAAATGATGAGGGAAGCTAAATGGGAAATCAATATAGGAGAAGAGTTGAGCTGCAGTTCTACTAGTGCAAGAAGGGGAAAACGGGGAAGTTAAACAATTATACCATATTCTTATCTAATATTTTGTTATTTGTTTTTATAGTGAGTTCATGTTTTTAATCTTTACTAAGTTTTCACTTTTTTTTATTTTTGTGCGTGTCTCATTTCATCATTTCTCCCTCTGGGATGTGTCTTACGTTACTTTTATTTCCCATTTTTTTCAATTTAATTTTTTCTTTTTTCATTATTTGATTTAGGGTTTTTTAGTCAAATCACAAATAGTTTTTTTCTTAAAAAACAAATCAATTCCTGTTTTTAATAGAATAAAAAAAAGTAATCATATATAAAAAATAATAAAAATGGAAATTATACAAATAATTATAAATATATATATATTAAATCACATTTTTCTCTATATAAAAAAATAATTATATATATTTATAAAACATATAATTGATATTTTTAAGTCATATATATATTTATTAAACATATCACATTTTTCTTCTTTTAATTTTATATATTCTATTATTTTTTAATATAAAGATATATATATATTAATATCAAAATAGTTATTTTTTATACATGTAGAATTTGGTATTTTTTATTATATATATTTATAATTTAATGAAAAATCATAATTCATATATTTAATTTGTATAAAACATATTACAATAATATGAAAATTTAAAATTTATTAATTTCAATAAATTATATCATTTTAATACAATTTAAATATTAATAATTTAGTTTAGACATATATTACTATTTTTTAATTAAATTATAATTTACAAGGATAAAAAAATTATAAAATTACTACATTAGACATAATCATTTCATTACACGTGTATATATATATTTTATTTTTTTATTATTAAAAATAAAATATTTTTCTTATGAAATATAAATATATTCTAAAAATTAATTATTAAAAAATACATTAAAATAAAGAATACATTTTATCTTATTAAAAAATAATTTATGTAATAAAAATATAATTTCTTATAAAGTAGTATTTTATAATCATGAATAAAAATATCTTAGATTTATATTAGATTTCATTTAAAACTTTTTAGATTAGGATTATGATATAAACAAATTATTAAGTATAATTTTAAATTAATATTTAAATTTCATTGGGTGTCTTAGGAAATGAATCTCACATATCCATAAATCATATTTGTATAGTTTATTAGAAAGGAAATTATGTCGTGAGACGCTCACCTCTATAGTTAAGTGTTCCTCGTGATAAATGTTACTCCTATGATACATGGGTTTTTTTAAATGAAAACCACTATTAGGAATCAATATACTTATGAAATATATGTTTAATTGATTCCACAAACCTGGTTGGTGTATTTTTGAGAACAAAATAAATAAAAACTTATTCATATTAGATATAATGTCATAGAAATGTTATTTTTTAAAATATCCTCTTTCTGAAACTGATGTTGTTATGACCTTGAACGTACATCAATTTCTATGAAATACCAGGCCCCCTCAATTTTTCAAACATGAAATCATTTTTTGGAAGGGGATATCAATTATTTATCATTAAATGGTTATGATTATGATAAAATATATATATATTATGTTTTTCATCTACATTTTTTAAAAAATGAATTAGAGTTTCCCATAGGGATATGCTTGTTCGAATTAATCCTTCCCTCTCAATGTCACGTAGTTGTGTCTTCAGTCCATTTTTTTACATTTTTTCATCCTATTATATGTTAGTGAAATTGGAATTGTTTTTGGTATGTGATCAATATTTAACTCCACATCACTTTTGTGGTTGAAACCCTGAGAATTGTTTTGAAAAAACATCATGAAAATGGTCTTGAATTGGAGCCAAAATAAATTATCAACCTCAACAAATATTTTCAAAATAAATTCATCCAAATATAAAAATACATTTCAAATAATTATACCAATGGTCATAAATTTGTTTCATTTTAATCCCATTCACTAGTGGAAAAAGGGTTTAACACGTTGGAATTTTTCACATCGGTTCAATATAACAGACATGAAAAGCTGTAAAAAATAGATTTATCAATTTGGTTATTTTATAATAGAAGTGATATATCTAATCTCGACAGTTTATCACATTGGTAAAAAAATAACCAACTTGATAAATCTAATCTCAGAAATTTATCACAAAGGTTAACAAAAAACCGACATGGTAAGGAGCCATTTATCACGTCTGTTATAAAATAACCTATGTAATAATTTTTTTCTACATAGGTTATTATTAAACCAATGTTACGAAAATAAAATAATATTTTACCGTGTCGGTTATTAAATAATCGACGTGATAAATCATTTAAATGATTTATCATACCTCGTATTCATTTATTCTGTTTTCTTCGATCGAGCGACCAGTGACTCGTCTCTCTCGCACGGAAAACCAGGAAAGAATTATTTGAATTCATGACCTCCAACTTCATTTTTCCGACATAATTATTCATATTTATTATCATCAGATCTATCAGGTTAACTCGCAATACTCAAGTAAGCCTCACATGACTCGGTTTCTGTTTTTATTTTTCGGGATGCGCAAAACTAATTTTTTAAGATGTTATTTTTCTTGGTTCTTACAATCTTGGTAAGTTTAATAGTGTTCATTTATACCATACTATATTATTTTCTGAAAAAAATATGGAAGTGATATCATGCAAGTTTACTATTTTTATGCGTTCTATCATGTGCGGGTGCACGTACAGTGGGATTCAGGGGGGTTGTGCAAGTGGGTGGGGGTGTCCATGGGGGAGTGTGGGGGGGGGGTGTCCAGGGAGTGTCAAAGGGGGAGGGGTGGTGTCCAAGGGGTGTGGGAGATGTCAAAGGTGGTTGGGGGTGCCGATGGGGGTGGGGGTGACTAGGGTGGGGGGGGATGTCCAAGGGAGTAGGTTTGTCCAAGGGTGTGTGTGTATGGGGGGGGGGGGGGTTCCAGGGGTGTTAGTGGGCTATCCAAGGGGGTAGGGGTGTCCATGGGGTGGGGGTGTCCATGGGGGGTGGGGGGATATCTAGAGGGATGGGGGGCTATCTAGGGGGTGGGAGCTATCCAGAGGGTTGGGGGCCTATATGGGGGGGGGGGGGTTCCAGAGGGGTGTGGGGGGCTGACCAAGTGGGTGTGGTGTCCAGGGGGTGTCTAAGGGGGTTAGGGGGTATCGAAGGGGTGATGAGGCTATCTAGGGGGTGTATTCAGGGGTGTCCAAGGGGGTAGGGGTGGGGGGTGGTGTCCAGGGGTTGGTGGTGTCCCGTGGGTGGGGTGGTGTCTAGGGGTGAGTGGGCAGTCTAAGGGGGTATGGGGTGTCCAGGGGGCGGGGGTGTCCACGGGGTGGTGGGATGTCCAAAGCGGTTGGGGGGATGTCCAGGGGTGGGAGGCTATCCAAGGGGTGGTGGTGTCCTTGGGGTGTCCAGGGGGGTGGGGTGGGGTCCTGGGGGGGTGAGGGTGCTTTCTAAGGGGGTGTGGGTGTCCAGGGGGCGGGTAGGGGGTGTCTAGGGGTGGTGGGGCTGTCTTGGGGGTGGGGGTGTCCATAGAAGTTTGGGGGTGCACAGGGTCTGTCCAAATGTGTATGGGTTGGGGGTGGTGTCCGGCGGGGGGGGGGGGGACTTCCAAGGGGTAGGGGTGTCCAGGGGTGTGGGTGTGGGGGAGGGGGGGTGGGTTGTTGTCCATGGGGTAAGGGGATATCCGGGGGGTGGGGTGTCCAAGGGGGTGTCCAAGTGGGTGGGCGGTGGGTGGTGGTGTACAAGGGTTGGGGGTGTCCAGGGGGTGGGGGTGGTGTCCAGGGGGTGAGTGGGCTATCTAGGGGGGTTGGGGGTATCTAACGGGGTTGTCTATGGGGTGGGGGTGTAGCCTAACCATGCGTAGTGCCTGAGTTCTTTGAAAATGCATTTTTTTAACATTTCCCTTATTGAAATTTAACACCAAAACGCCTATTTCTCCCCCATTTGGAATATGAAACCCCATGAGTGTCCTCCACCTCTCTTCCATGCCACTCACCTCCTTCCAATGGTGATTCCATGTCGTTTTGAAAAGTTTTGGGGTGATTTTTCCATATAATATCCTTCTTCTCCCTCTTCTTTCTTCATCCTTTTTCTTTTTAGTTCTTCTTCTTCATTGGTTCATTTGTTCTATGGTTCGTGTTTTTTTTCTATTTCTAAATTTAGTGTTTTTTATTGTAACAGTTCTTTTTGGTATTCCTTTCTCTTTTGGACCTTCTTCACGCTATTTTGCGGGGTCATTATTGAATGCATCTTGGATTGAGGTATGTTTCCCTATTTATTGGCCATTAAATTTAGGGATCATTGATATCTTGATGTTTATAACATGATTTTATTCTTGTTAAAAATATATAATTTTTTGAAAGATTACATGAATTAAATCAAGTTTCATTTCTATTGAATTAAATTTTCTGGAATTATTTTATAGAGCCCAGCACAACAAGTGTTTGATTAAAGCCTTGTTAGCCCTTATAAGCAGTTTATGATTTCTAAATGATTTCTTCAATTTTAAAATGCATTTCAAATATTTCATGGATTCCTAAATGGTGTGTTTGGATACTTTTGAAAACGTTATTCTTTTAAAAGAAAGCATGTAGCCCGGTTGGCACTTTCAAAAAGTGGATTTTCTACTAAAAACTCTCCTTGGAATGTGTCTTTTTCCTTATCAATATTAAAAGGAAGGGGACTTTCCTTTGTATGGAACTTCCGTTGTGCGTTGATGGACTTATGGCAAGGGGGACTTCATTGGAGTGGTGTTATGCGGTGATTCTTGAGGGTGTGTGGCTTATGTGTGTCTTGTACTTATTCTTTGTATATGGTTGATTGTTTGATACTCTTCGGATGACCCCCATTTTAGATATAACTTGTAAAACAAGAATTTTTAGTGGATTATTCGAGAATGCTTGATGCATTGTTTTAATTCTATTCTCTAGATAATTGAACCTTAATATAAACATGGTCTTCTTTAGGGGTGTTTCCCCTCATGTGTTAGGGAGGTTTGATTGCATTAGGCATGATAAAAAGAATAATTAGGGTACAATATGTTCAAGATTTTCCCCTAAGCTCTTAGGTATTACAATGATCTCTATCAATTGTTTATTCGTGAAAGATAATCTAGGTGCTTTATCTTGTATGGTTACTTGAATACTGCTTACCCATTCCCTCATGATGCCATCATTGATTTTTCCCTAATTTTGGCGTGCCTCTTTGGTAAAATCAAATTCTTAGTTTTAAATTTATTTTTGAGGATTATTTTTTGAACAAACTAGGTTTATTTTTCCTTTATTTCAAACTAGTAGAAAATGAATATTTTATTTAAATGAAATCCATAGGGATAGCCCCTACCCCCTGGACAACCCCAACCCCCGTGGACACTCTAGACATCCCCATACCCCGTGGACAGTCCTTACCCCCATGGACAGCCCCCACCACCCCCTAGATATCCCCCTACCCCTGTGGACACCCCCTTGGAATATATATATCCCCTCAGATTCATTTAAACCATTAGAATTTTTTAACATCAGTTAGTCTATACTAATGGATCATGTGGAATCATTGGTATAAGGCTATTTCAATGACCATCATGCCAATGGTGCGTGAAACCCTTTGGGCTATTCAATCCTAATAATTTCAGGTGCTATCATACTGGTTTCAAATTTTTGGGATATGTGTACTTTTCAATAGTTAATGTAAACATATTTTAATATTTACACATCACACATCTTTTTTACACAACGGATAATTTGGATTCCAGTTGCATCCGGATGTATTTTCTGGGTAACATAAAAATAAAGGATCATAGATGAATTTAAAACTATTATATCTAACTATATTTTATTTTTAAAATCATTTTCATGCATATTTATTTTTCAAATATGCATAGATTTGTTTTATATTTCAAAATTTTTTTACAATCAAATTATAATATTTTTCATATAAATATATATTTTTCTTATCTTAACAAGATGTATAATTTTGATATTTGGTATCAGTAATAATGAGTCAAAGTTGGATACAACCACATTGAATGAGTAATGAATATGGGGAAGGTGTTGATGCCTTTTTGGATGTTTCTAAACAAAATGTTCGATGTAGTGTCAATTTTTTCTCTCCTTGACTGAAATATTTGAATATATATAAGTTGAAAAGTAGAGAGATCAATGTTCATCTGATTTGTCATGGATTTAATCAGAGTTATAGACCTTGGATTTGTCATGGTGAAACTGGAAAAAATGTAAGATCTACTGATGATGATGATTTGTAAGATGGTAACTCTGATGGAATTGAAGAAATGATCCGTGATATTGCAGCAGAATAAATTGAGATAGAAATGAATGTTTCACGTCTACATGGTGATTTTGAAAAACCATTGTATCCTATTTTTAATGAATTTATGATTTTGTTGGGGATTTTAAGATTGATTAACCTAGAGGTGAAAGATGGATGGAGTGACATAAGTTTTACAGAGATGCTACAATTGTTGAAAAAACATTCTTCTAAAATACAACGATATTCTAGATTTACATTACAAGGACAAGAAAATATTATGTCTGATGGGATTTGGATACCAGAAAATACATGCCTGTCCTAATGACTGTATGATATATAGTATGGAATATGAATTTCTATCAGAGTGTCCTAAATGTGGTACATCACTGTATAAGTTGAATGAAAAATCACAGGCTGATGTAGAGATCTCAAATATCCCTTCCAAGGTGTTTTTGTATCATCATATAATTTATTATTTGAAACAATTATTTTCTAATTCAAATGATGGAAAAAGGTTAAGATGGAATGATAATGAGCGTATATGTGATGGAAAAATATGTAATCCTGTTTATTTTCTACAATAAAAGATAATTGATGAGAATTATCCTACATTTGGAAATAGAATTATAAATCTCCGAATAGGGTTGTGCACAGATGTAATGAATCCATACCGAACCCTTAATAGCACACATAGTTTATTGGATTATTTATTGGTAATATACAACAAATCTCATGAAGTTTGTATGAAGCAAAAATATGTCATATTGAATATAATGATCTCTGGTAAAAAAAACTCGGAAATGATATTGATGTTTTTGTGCCACCATTGATTGATGATTTGAAACATCTATGGGATGATGGTATTAGGGTGTATGAATCTTAAAAAATGGAATATTTTCAACTACATGTACTACTTATGTTCACTATTAATGACTTCCCAACATATTAATTTTTTTTTGGATACAGTATTAAGGGGCATAAAGCATGTCTAATTTACGAACAACAGACTTCTTATAGTCAATTATATCATGGAGGAGAACTATGTACATGGGTCATCGAATGTTTTTACCTATGGATCACTCTTATAGAAGACTAAAAAAGGAATTCAATGGATCATTATAATTTGATATTTCTCCAAAACCTTTATCCCCTAATGAGTATTTTGAGTGGGTGAAAATCCTTGATGTGACATTGGGAATGACACATAAATCTGCTAATGAAAGACATATTTGGAAGAAAATGTCAATATTTTTTGAGATACCATATTGGGGATATCATGAAGGGAAACATAATATTGATGTCATGCACATAGATAAAAATATTAGAGACAGTTTTGTTTGAACATTTATTTATAGTAAAGTAAAGAAAAAAGATGGATTGAATGAAAGATTATACATACTATCAAGGGGAATATATTTAGAGTTAGATCCCACTCTTAATGGATGATGATCATTTCTTCCCCAGACTTGTAATACATTATCCAAGAGGGAGAAAGTTAGCTTTTGTCAATGCCTTCAGTGTATCAAACTGTCTCAAGGTAATTCTTCAAATGTACAAAATTTTCTCTCTTTGATGGATTTGATGTTGATAGGAATGAAATATCATGATTGTTACGTCATGATGAAACAACTTCTACCAGTTGCATCACGTGCAATATTTCCCATTCGTTTTTGAAAGACTATAATGATGTTGTGTTATTTTTTCAATTCAATTTGTAATAAGGAGATTGATGTGAATTCTTTGAACATTATGGAAAATGATGCATTTTCTATACTTTGTTAATTTGAAATGTATTTTCCTCCATCTTTTTTGGTATAATTGTGCATTTATTGATTTATCTAGTTGAAAAAATAATTCTTTTGTGGACCTTTTCATCTTCGTTGGATGTATAATTTTGAAAGGTATATGAAAATATTGAAAGGGTATGTTAATATTCCATATTGACCTGAAGCCTCCATTATTGAAAAGTATATTTCTAAGGAGGTTGTGGAGTTTTTTACGAGCTATATGGCTACGGCAGAGCACATAGGTTTTCTTCCATATCGCCATGAACGAGTTAATAATAGGGGAAAGGGGATTCATGGAATTAATGTCAAATCTTTGTTAGCAGAAAAGGTGTAGAAGTTAGAATTATACATCTTAAATAACATTACTGAGGGTCAATCATATATCACATTTTATATTAATGAGTTTGAAACAAAATCATATAAATAAGAAAGAAATGTGGATTTTGAATAAGCTTAAGAAATCATTTTTGTAATTGTTTAAAAATAAATTTCTTAGTAGATCAGATGTATTAAAGACCTTAAGATGATTAGTGGGTGGTCCATGTGTAAATGTGATAACATGGTCCGGTTATGACACTAATGTCTATACATTTTATATGAACGATTAGGAAAACATAAGTGCAATTCAAAATAGTGGTGTATTGGTATTTTCCGAAGAAATGCATTATTCGAGTTCTAAAGACCAAAATCCAATTTCTGCATGAACTGCATATTATGGATTTGATGAAGAAATATTTGAGGTTGATTAATTTAAGATTAAAGATACTATTTTTAACTGCAAATGGATTACTGGTAACAAAAGTGTCAGACATGATAAATTTGGAATGATAGTTATTAATTTTATTAGATTGGAAGACACAATAGATTCATTTATAATGCCAACACATGAAAAATAGATTTTCTATGTAGTTGATCAATCAGATATGATGGGGTCTGTTGTTTTACAAGGGAAAAAACAATATTTTGGTGAGGATCAACCTGATGAAGATGCTGATTTATGTGAGATCCCTACTTCCTTGTAAAGATTACCCGAACATAACAATGTGCATGTTGATGATATGGTTTGTGCCATATGGGACGATCATGATAAAGGAACTAGGGGAAACAATCCATTTGTACATTCCTAATATTAAAGTTAACATATGTTTATTTCTTGTATACATTTATTATTTTCATAAAATGTTAGATATTATAATTTTTTTCTTTATTAATACTTATATTAAAACAAATAAGTAGAATTCATTGTTCATTTTAATTTTTTTAGTTTAGTTTATCATGTTTTACATTATGTGAATTATATATCTATTATTTTTTGGAATGACATTTAATTTACCATTTTTACAATATTTACCATGTATAAAATGTTTACCATGTCTATCATGTTTACCATGTTTACCATGTTTAGCCTGATTACCAAAGTTTACCATAGTTTACCTTTACACAATTTATATATTTACTGATTTTGTTGAATGAAAATTAAACTAACATGTTTAACAAGTTTACCAAGTTTACCATTCTTTAAGATGCTTACTATATTAACCATGTATACTATTATGTAACATAAATAAATTTTCCATTTTATGTTTACATTAGTATTTTAGTATTTGGACTCGGATATTTGTGAACTAATGTATTTTTTGATTTAAAGGATAATGACAGATCAATCAGTTGATCAACCACATGATTCTAGAGCTGATAATAATGATCATACCTCTAAGGAAGAACATTCACAAGCTCCTCTAGATGTTCCCCAATCATCCTCATGTGATCCCATAACAAAAAAATAAGAGTTCAAGAGTTGGTAAACGTGGGGGAACACGTTTACAAAAATTATCACCTACCCATAGGCAGGACTAGAGGATACACATTGAGTTTTATGAGAATTATATTCCTAGAGGTCCAAATGCAAAAGATTTTATTATAACTGTATGAACTTAGGGTAAGAGCAATGTAAGAATTTTTTATGACGAGTGGAGAAGTGTGGACAAAGTGATAATATCTCTGTTGCGGGAAACGATTTAGGTAAGATCTTTTTCTATTGTTTGCTATTAATTAAATTTTTCTACTATAATATGTTTTAACTCTTCTTTATAAGATGAAATATGATATTCCAAACATTGTAGGAGTTAGGAAGAAATGAAAATTGATGGTTTCTAGGAGATGGAGGGATTTCAAATCCACCCTCACATCTGATTTCATTTTTTTAATAGGATTCATGACAATCCTTGTAATATATATCCATTTATAGATAAAGAGAAATTGAAATAGTTTTTTGAAGGTAGAAGAAAAAATTAATTTTGGGTATGGGAAATGTAAACTCTTATAAGCCTTATTATATAAATTATCGTATTAATATTTTTTTAATGATTTCCTATTCTAAATTTATAGAAAACAAGGAAATCTCATCAGAATATCTCCCCCAGCGTTAACTCGAAGAGGGTATAAATTATTTTATGAACAAATGATGGTGGAAAAATTACAAAAAATAATAGCTTAGTATTCAAGCTCTGGAGAGGTTTCCCCTATATCCCTTAAATCTAGACCTAAAAAATGGAAGAGAGCTCAGATGGGAAAAAAGAGGCTACATCATTCGAAAGATTCGATAATCGTATCTAAGAGGACTGTAAGATATTTATTTTAGATATTTACATTAAATATATTATTTATATAATTTTAATCATTACAAAATTGTACAATTAATTAATACAAGATTCAATTGTGGAGCAAAGCTCACATGGGGCATTTACAGTAGTTGGGAGGCATGATATTTTATCTGCAGCATTGGGAAATCCCGAACATGCTGGCCATGTATGAGGATATATGATTGGTGTATTAGTAAGAAATGAGTTGCCACATTCATCAACTTCTTCCGTTGAGGGTGTTTATAAAAAATAGAATCCTTAGAAGCTGAAGTTCATAGTATTAGTATGGTAATGGAGTAAAATATTAGAGCGTCGGTACCGTCTATGTTTGTAGACATGCATAGAAAATTTCAGACTACAACTCCCACTCCTCCACCTCCCCATGCAGACCCCATTATTTGTCCTCCACCTCTTATAGTATCTCCCACTCCAGCACCTCAGCCTACAGACCACATTTTTTATCCTACTCCTCCGCCGCATCTTCCTACTTATTGTGATTTGTATGTTGATGATCCTCAACATCATACAGTTGTATATGGGCTGGTATATTGTATAGGAAATACAGTTCATCATCAAAATTTGGAGGTAGAGCATCATAGTGTCATTGTACAAGATATTATATATATATATGAGCTTGATTACCATTACCTGCAGATGAGGTGATGCGAGATGGATATAGTATCAGCCATTTTTTAATTTGGCCAACCAGAACTATTTGACTGATTACCATGGAGGTATGTATGTTATATCATCTATTTTATTTTTATATTAATGTTTTTTTCTAAATTTGAAAAATAATATATTTTTCTATACGTTTTAAAAGAATACTTCAAATGTAAATTAATACAGTATAGACAACAACAAAGTCAAACGGCAATGACATCAGATATAGATTCTAGTAGTCTTGACAGATTGTTATGATATTCAAATTTTTTTGTGGATCATTATGAGTTAACAATGGAAGCTCATGTTTGTGGATGTGCAATAAATGTGGGGATTCAGAAAAATGAAATCATGGAGCTTGTTACTGGTGATAAGTTGTGCATAAATGTGGAGAATTTTTTTTCCATATAAGTCTTAACACCTTTTCCCTATGTTCTATGTAATAAAAATGTATACTTATGTATATTTTGTATTAGGTATATTTATAACATGTGCGAGAAGAATGAACGGACAGATGTATATAGATTCCTGGATCCACATTTGATTTCCCAGGAAGCACATGCATTGGATGGGGAACAAATAATGCTTTATATTGCAGAATTATTTGAACAGAATATAATCACACATTATTGGATGATGCCTTTTTGTGAGAGGTATGAAACATATATCTAGAAAACATTTAGTTATATTTTATCATAAAAAACAACTAACCTTAAATTTTCTTTTATTAGTGATCATTAGATGTTAGGTTTTTTCCCAAGGGAGAAAACCCTTTATTGGATATGCTCTATCCATAGTGATGAGATGGAATGTTTTAAGAATATATTGTAAAAGTAAGTTTCAATTTCTTAATAGTTATATATATTCTAATGAATTTTAATGTTAACCCATTCATATTATATACTAATAGGGTATGGGTATACTTTTGAAAAAAACACAAAGGAAAGGAGATCCTAGATCAAATATGTAAAAGTAAAGATAAATACCCATTTATAATTTGTAATTTTGGATGTTTTATGTAAAAATAATATTTTGAATTTACACTGATTTAAATATAATTTTCATGACCAACAAGTCCTTGTCAAATGCTTATATTATATGTTATGATTTATGTATGAAATAATTACAACAAGAACAGTTGTGCACTTTGACATGGTAAGACTTCCTTTTAAATATTTCCATAATATTTCATTTGATTTATTCATTATTCTTGTTAACTACCATCCTTTTACATTGTAGCTATTTTATGACCCTCAACCCTATAGTGCTCATGATTTCAAACACATACAATGGGAATGGCCAAATTATTTTACAGATTGGATTGGATATTAGTTTTTTGTAGTGTAAAATGTAATTTTGAATATTGTCATTATAATTGAATAAATGGTAGTCATTTATGTTGGATTTAGGGTTTTATTTGACATTGTATGTTTTTAATGTTATATATGTGAATGTTTATTTTTTTTCTACCATTTTTTTGGCCTAGTTTTGATGGTTTTTCTGGTATGGATTCTTGTTACGGGGGGGGGGGGGGGGTGTCCAGGGTGTCTATGTGAGTGGGAGGGTTTCCAAGAGGGTGGGGGATGTTTAGGAGAGTGGGGGGGGGGGGATATCTAGGGCGAGTCTAGGGGTGGGGGGGTTCAGGGGTGTGGGAGGGATGTCCAGTGGGGTTGGGGAGTCCATGGGGGTGGGAGGGTGTGCAGAATTGTGGGAAGGCTTTACAAGGTATTGGGGTTGTCCCGGAGGGGGGGGGGGTGTCCAGTGGGTATTCAGGGGTGTGGAGGGTGTCCACTGGGGTGGGGGGTTTTTATGGGTGTGGGAGGGTTGTCTAGTGGGATGGGGGTGTCTGTCATGTCCATGGGTATGGGAGGGTGTGAAAGAGGGTGGGGACTATCTAGGAGGGTGGGGAGGCTTTCCAGGGAGTGTCCAGGGGTATTTGGGGGGGGGGGGGGGGGGGCTGTCCTGTGGGTGGGGTTTTTTAGTGTGTCCATGGGGGTGGGAGGGTGTCTAGGAGGGTGGGGGGCTGTCCAGGGGAGTGCGGGTTGTCCGGGGGGTATCCAAGGGTGTGGGGGTGTCTGGGGGGGGGGGGGGGGGGTTCAGGGGTGTTTGAGGGTCTTCCATCGGGGTAGGGGATGTCCAGGGTGTCTATGGGGGTGTGAGGGTGTCTTGGTGGTTGGGAGGGCTGTTTAAGAGGGTGGGGAATTTCAAGAAGGGTGGGGGGGGGCTGTCCAGGGGGGTTCGAGGGGTGTGGGAGGGCTATTTAGTGTGGTGGGGGGTGTCCAGGGTATCCATGGTAGTGGGAGGGTTTCCTGGAGGGTGGGAGGGTTGTCCATGATAGTGTGGGGCTGTCCAGGAGGGGTGGTGGTGTCCAGGGGGCATCTAGGGGTGTGGGGGTGTCTAGTGTGGGGGGGGGGGGGGTCTAGCGGGTTTGGAGGGATATCTATTGGGGTGGGGGTGTCCAGGGTGTCCATGGGGGTGGGAGGGTGTCCAAGATGGTGGGAGGGAAGTCTAGGGGAGTGTGGGCTCTCCAGGAAGGGGGGGTCTATCCTGGGGGTGTCTAGAAGAGTGGGGGTGGGTGTATAGTGGGGTGGGGGGTTTTAGTTGGGTGGGAGGGTTGTCTAGTGGGGTGGGGGTGTCCAGGGTGTCCCTGGGGTGGGAGGGTGTCTTGGAGGGTGGGAGGGTCCAAGGGAGTGGGGGGTTTTCCAGGGGGGTTGTCCCTGTGTAACTAGGTGTGTGGTGGTGTCTAGTGCGGTGGGGGGAGGGGGGGGGGGTCTTGGGGTGTGGGAGGGTTGTCGAGTGGGGTGGGTGTGTTCGGGGTTCCCATGGGGTGGGAGGGTATCCAGAAGGGTAGGACATGTCCAGGAGGGTGGGGGTGTCCAGGGGTAGGGGTGTCTAGTGGGGTAGGGGAGGGGGGTTCCAGGGGTGTGGGAGGGATGCCGAGTGTGGTGGGGGTGTTCAGGGTGACCATGGGGGTAAGAGGATGTTTAGGAGGTTGAGAGGGCTATCCAGGGGAGTGGGGGATGTCTAGGAGGGCTGGGGGAGGGGGCGTCTATTGGGTCTCCAGGGGTGTGGGGTTGTCTAGTGGGGGGGGGGGGGGTCTAGGGGTTTGGGAGGGTTTTCGAGTGGGGTGGGGGTCAGGGGTGTCAGTGGGGGTGGGGGGTGTCCTGGATGGTGGGGGTTGTCTAGGAGGGTGAGGGGCTATCCATGGGGTGTATAGGGGTGTGTGGGGTGGGGATGTTGAGTTGGGGGGGGGGGGGTCCAGGGTGTCCATGGGGGTGGGAGGGTGTCTAGGAGTGTGGGAGGGTTGTCGAGGGGAGTGCGGAGATCTCCAAAGTGGTGGGAGGGGGGGCTATCAAGGGGTATCCAGGAGTGTGTAGGGTGTCTAGTGGGTGGGGGTGGGGGGTCAAGGGAGTCCATGGGCGTGGGGGGGGGGGGGTGTCCAGGAGGGTGAGAGGGCTATCTAGGGGGTGCGGGCTATCCAGAAGGGTGAGGGCGCTGTCCAGGGGGTGTCCTGGGGTGTGGCGGTGTCTAGTGGGGTGGGAGGTTTCCTGGGGTGTGTGAGGGATATCTACTATGGTGGGGTGTGTACAGGGTGTCTTTGGGGGTTGGAGGGTGTCTAGGAGGGTGGGAGGGATGTCTAGGGGCATGGGGGGCTGTCCAGGAGGGGTGGGGTGGGGGTGTCCAAGGGATATCTATGGGTGTGGGGGTGTCTAGTGGGGTGGAGTGGGGGATGTCCATGGTGTCAATAGTGGTGGGAGGGTGTCCCAGAGGGTATGAGGGCTGTCTAGGGGTGTTGGGGGTGTCTAGTGAGGTGGGGGTTTTCTAGGGGTGTGGGAGGGATGTCCAGTGGGGTGGGGTATCCTGGGTGTCCATGGGGGTGGGAGGGTGCCCAACAGGGTGGGAGGGCTATCCAGGGGAGTGGGGGGGGGGTGTTTGGGGTGGGAGGGTGTCCAGCAAGGTTGGGGCTATCCATGAGGGTGGGGGGCTATCCATGGTTATGGGGGGTGGGTGGGGGGTTCTAAGGGTGTGGGAGTGTTGTCCTGTGGGGTGGGCTAGTTTGGTCTAGTTTAGGTATAGTTTTATTCTATTATTGGTCGGTTTATGGTTTTCTTTTCTAGGGTATAGTTGTTGTTGAATGGTATTATTAAAAAATTGAATTTAACGTCAGTTATTTTATAACTAATTTAATAAATGCATGTTCATGGGTTTTAACATCATTTATTTGAAAACCGACGTAACAAATGCATAGGAATGGGTTTTTACATCAGTTATTTCATAACTGACATAAAAAATGGAATGAAAATTGGTTATTATGTAGGTTATTTGATAACCAACGTAATAAATGGAACGTGATTGGTTTTTTATTTGGTTATTTAATAACCGACATAGTATATATGTTTTTAGGTTGGTTATTATTTAACCGACGTGAAAAATGATTGGGAGACTGGGTTATAACGTTGGTTATGATTATAACCGATGTGATAAACTCTTCAAAGGCATAGTTTATTAGGTCAGTTATTCTATAATAAATATGAAAAAGTATATACTACACCAGTTATTGAAAAACCAACATAATAAATCACAACACTGAAGTGTTTTCCACGCCGGTTTTTGATGAACCAATGTGAAAAATGCTTTAGATTATTGGATTTTACATCAGTTTTAAAATAACCCCTGCAAAAAACAATATTTATAATGTCTCCTGTAGTAATGTTGTCAAAAAGAAAATGTTAAAATTAAAAAACAACCACCGTAAAAAATGTTTTTTGCACTAGGGATTCTCCATTAATGAGATACTTAATTCAAATAGATAATGTGAAACCCACCTACAATGCATAACAATCGATGGGGGCCTTAAAATTTTCCAACTAGACCATCCATAATATCATCTTATAGATTTCCATCTACAGGATGGAGCAATCCCATACTAATTTCTTCTAATTAGTTGACATCATACACGTTTCATTGATAAAATATTGATATTCTTTCTTGACAAGAGGATTATGAAATTTCAAAATAGTATGTATTATCTCAACATAAAATACCATAAGTGTATGTAAATGAGAAGAAATAAAAAACATGGTAAAAACCATATCATTCAACACATTCATCATGTTTAAATTCAAAATTATCATACCTTGTACATTCAATGGACTACATTGATCACTTGTAATCACAATAAAATCACTGTAAAAATTCTTACTCATTGTCTATTTCACATTAATTACTTATAAATATTACCATTGTATAGGAGTCATGGTTTTCTTATATTCTCCTTTAGTCACATAGTAATGGGAATGGGTGTTATTCTGATTAAATCACCCCACAAAAATATAGGATTTCTCATAAAAATAAAATGCAATTTCAATAAAATACCATATAGTACTATAACAATATTGTTGGAGATGTACCATCTAGTTACTGTTGTGACATTCTCTTTGTTAGGATGAAAGATCCAACATGATACAATAATGTGAACAAAATTAAAGTCATACAGGATTACTCTTTCGTAATGGAGGAATAAAAACTATCCCTATGGTCTGGTTCTAAGATTTCCGAACACTTTAGTAGTATGTTTCTATCTACTACATATTTCTAAAATCCGTTTTCCCAGCCATTCCAATGGTGATGAAAACAATTTTTCCAGATATATTACTATAAATAACCCTTTATTCCATAATTTAACTATTTATAATCAATTTATAGTCCACAATATTAGGGAATGAATCTTGAAGTTAATTTTTTAATCGTATGACCTACTCACAAAATGAGTTCTTTTAATGATTAACATGCAATATCCTTTGGGGAAAAGTTGACTAACATCATAAATTTAGTTGTATTATCGATTAATAAGAGTTAATATTTCTACTTGTTAGGTAAATATATTTTTCATTGAATTTTGAATGTGTGGGTACTGAATTAATTTTTTAAAAAATATTCAAAATCCTCCCACATAGTGCCCTAGATAGCTTTAGTATAAACTACTAAATTCCACCATGAACATCTTATATCCTCATTAAAAAAAATTTAAAACTCAAATTTCTTCTCAAAATTCATTATTATTAAATAAGCGATTCGATTGAACCTACTTATCCACATCACTATTTTCTAGGGTTTAGAATCCTTCCAAAATAAGGGTGTATTTTCTGTTAGAAACTATCTTGACTTTTAAACCTGTCATTGTTCATCTGTAATTTTTCCTTTAACTATATCATAAAAATCATGATGGTTTTCTAAAATAACACATGGTTCACCAATGGATTTTCTGAATGAAATTTTTTACTGTCTATTAATTTTGATTTACACAATGTCTACCAGGTTCCATTTATATAACCAGAACAAAGAATCACTTAGTCAATTATCAGTAACAACTAAATTCTTAGAACTTTTAAATTCACAACAGGCAACATGATTTACATGATACTTTTTTAAAATGTGAATAATATTTACATTTAAACCATTTTCTATATATATTAAATTTAAAAATGAAAAATAGAATCATACTATGATGTAAAAATACAAATGCATGATATTGTACATATATTAGCTAAACCCATGATGATGAGATGATAATATTCCAAATATTATTATAAAATAATTTTGTACCCAATACACCCTGGTAACATGATGTTAATCATAAAATGGTTATCTAAAACCTTTTGTGATATACATTTAACATTCAAATGAAACTTTTTCCATATTTTGATCCCAAAAAATAGCTAGACTAACTAGGAAAACTTACCATTACAACTGAAGAACCAAATGAATTTGATACCATTTTTACATCTTGTACTCTTATGTGGATTGGAATGTGATAGAGTTGTCATTGGACTTATGTGACTTATCCAAGACACGAATGGATAAAAATAAACTCCATCGGATTCAATTAATATCAGGGGATGATTTTACCTTTTTGATAAAACTATATATCAACAATGAACAATAAATATCCAAACATATAATATGATTATTGATAAAAGTAATAATGAAATATAAGGTAAAGCTGTTAAAATTAAAGCAATGTTTTTGGGACAAAAAATATGTAAAATTGAAGTTAATGCAATGGAAAACATGACTTATAGAACTCAATTGACATGATCCCAATCCACACCTAACAAAGATCCAAGTTCTAACTCGACCATTAATGCCAACAAATATCAATATAATAGAGTGTATTTATTTTCATACAAGGATATTAAATTTTTGTATATTAATATTCAAAACAATAAAAAAAACATATTCCATATGAATATAATAGTTTAGTTACGTTGGAGACTATGAACATAACATTCTATTTTTTTTTGAATGATCTTCAACATCACCCATAATGATCTTATAATTTATTAAAATTAACAAACAAACCCTATGTAGAATATTTCCTCATAATTCTAGGAACAAAAACATAATAATGTGTGAGCTCATATTCCTAGTATGGGCTAACAAGATAGATATATAAGCATAACATGAACATAATGGTATGAGAACATAAGTATTATATATGAAAACCACACCATCGTTATAAAATATTTTAATATTGATTAATGGAATACATATTTTCTTTTCATATGATAATAATCATATGGAAATAAAAATATATGATCTATGAGAATATAACATTGGCGTAAGTCATGGAATTGTGCCATACACAGATGCGTATACAATCATTTCCATAGAATTCAATGATCACTAACATGTTTTTCATAGTGGAATGTGTTCACTACAAAGACAATCATAGTATTAAAGGTTCACTACCATAAAAATTATATTAGACAAATCACCTTACTAAATTGGGTTCACTCCACATTCTAGACCTTTTTATCACATGTGTTATAAATCCTTACGCAACACATTGGTGGGAGATATAGGTCCACATGTCTTTGTTTATAACTATAACATCATTATTGGATATAATGATACCTATATACATTGTTTTAGTTTAACCAACAACACATGATTAAAATAATAAATATGTGTGCCATAGGATTTGAAGACATTCATCCTATTATAAATACTTAAATGGAATGGGATTCAAAAACATTTCTAAACACAATGACATATTGGAATAAAACATGTTTCCTAATCATTTCATCATAGAATAATTAATGAAATTAAAAACAATTCTTAAGAGTTATATCATGACATAATTTGTGGAATAGAAATGGATTTCATAAACATCATATCATTATAAACAGAAATCATTCAAATACTGAAGAAGAATGAATACCATATATAATATCCCCAGTATAGAATAAGTAACCTCCAAGGATGTTATCTTCATCTAAGGATGATTTTGAATGATAAATCACATTTATTTTATCTTGAGGATAGTAATATATGTTTGAAAATTCACATTCTAGACTAAACATGATAAATAATTTTGAAAATATTTTTCTATGAAAATAAATATGAAAACTAATAATGGGATTTTTTAAAAACATGAAA
This sequence comes from Viscum album, assembly GCA_963277665.1. NCBI lineage: Eukaryota > Viridiplantae > Streptophyta > Magnoliopsida > Santalales > Viscaceae > Viscum > Viscum album. The sequence continues at coordinate 1,609,661,144 of OY728142.1, forward strand.
TACATATATTGAAGAAAATATCCTTTCAACATTGAATAATTTTTTTAGAAAATGATAAAAATAATCTTATTTTTTTTATACCCTTGAAAAATATAAAAACATTTCTAGGATAGTAATGGTCATGATAGTGTAAAATTATGTTCATTCCATACACATTAAAGAAAGGACTCCTTTCCCATTATCAATAAAATGTAGACATGAATAGTTTTTTATAAAATACATGAAGATTCCAATCAAATAATTATTAAAAAAAATCATGGAGGAAATTACTATAATAAATTATTTTATGATTGATAAAAATATTTTTTAATATGTTTTTAGAAAATATGTTCTTGGATGATAAATATGATTTCAAAAGAAGTGATAAATAAAGATGAATTTTCAAAAAACAATTATCAATTAGTCTAAGTAACCAAGGGTGTAAAAATTCAACTAAATCATTATAATATCATTAAATCTAGATTATAAGACAATTAATGGGGGGTTTTTTACAGGTAGATCATAATATTTCATCATTGAATGAATAGTCATGAGAAATTCCTGTAATTGTTAAGATTTTAACAGAAAATACTGACCACTTTAATAACATTGAATAAAAAACCGATAAAAAATTACATTAAATATATCTGATGATATAATGAGAATAAATAAATCCATGATATTTCATGTCAAAGGTTTTACATAAAAAGTTAATAAATAAGAAAACGTCATAACATAACATGTTTCATAGTGGAAGAAAATTGTGACAAAGATCCCTTAACGCTCTAATATCTTTTGAACCGCAAACCATGTAAAAGAGATATAAAAAAATGTATATGTATATAAATTTAATTTAATTATATTAAATATAAAATAAATTTATATATAATATATACTCCACTTATAATTAACAAGTGATGAATAATTCATGTATCTCATAGAAGTAAAAAGTATGACGAAAATCAATTACCAGTTTAGTAATATTTTGAATCATAATCCACAATAAATAATAAAATAAAATGAAACATTTAATATTACTAAAATTATTATATTCATGATATATTGTATTAGAGGAAAACTATATATTCCACACAAAATAAATTAGTTGATAATTTTCATATGTATTCTAGAAATAAAAGAGAGACTAGAAATCCATTCCCTTATGTTCCAAATTATTTTGTAAATGTTCAAACCACTTGTATAAATTGTATATGTTTATTATAAATCAATTGAAGAAAAAAAATTATATTATAATACCATATATTAATCACTTATCTACTTTTATTACCCATTTATTAACAATGTAAGGCTAAATTAACATTTTAGTTAATAACAACTTTGTTTTCAATATATGTTTTGGTTTTTTATTTTCAGGCCTCTTACATTAATAATGGTTTTGAACTATCAATAATAATAATCATGAAAAAATATCATATTTTTTTGGATCATATACAATTTTAATACCAATACTGAATGATGGTTTTCTAAAATAATGTATGTTATGATCATGGAGCTGATATGCCATATTTGCACATGAGTAATATTTCCATTTTTATGGTAGTTACGAAAAGTTGGTAAAAATATATTATATTTATGTAATTATAGAAATATATTAAATACCATATTATTTAATTAAATATAATTATACATACTATCAAAGGGGTGTGTTGATGAAAACTGTGTTACATCACTTCGTGATGGTGGTAGTCCACATGTACACGAAGAGGGTTATTATTATTCAATGAATGAAAAGAAAATGTTATATATTATTTTGTTAATATTTATATGTATATCATTAATATCATAATTATTATTTTTTATCATATATATTTAAATAATTTATCATTATATATTCCTTTTAAAACATTAGTGGAAGTGAATCACATTATTAGAATTATTTTATTTAAAATTAATCATGAAGATGTTATGGTAAATTTGGATTTCAATGGGAAAATGTTCAAAATTTTGTATTGTTTTTATATAATATTTCAAAACCAAATTGATTCAAATTTCCTAAATTAGATAAATAGATATAAAATTGAACTAATTATATACTAAATTTAATTTATAATATAATTTAAATTTAGAATTAAATTTACTTGAAAAATAAATTTTTAATTAAATTTTATAATTTATAACTATCCACCAAGGAATTAATCATTTTAGAAAATTATAAAAAATTCACTATTTGATAAATTTGTTATGATGATTTCCAAAATTCAGTTTATTTTTTCAAATTAGTTTTCCTACTGTTTAAAAAATTATCTAAAAAATAGGCGCACAAAAAAGTGTCACCAAAACTTCTTTTTAGAAAAAATATAGTTTTCCTGCATGAAATCGGATGTATTAGTATATGTTATCTAGAAAAAATATCAATTGAATTATAAAAATTTTATAGAAATATATATATATATATATATATAAATACTTAGAAAAAGTGGTTTGTTTAAATTATTTTGGTTAAACATGTTTGAGTTATTTAAAATACATTTTTCAGAAAACTATTATCATTATTTTCAAGTCATTCTAAATTTAATTCGTAAAAAACTTGTTACCAAAAAATTCATTCAACATACACATGTAAACAATATTTTTTTATAATTTAGTTAATCCTTTTTATACCTTCCACTCTAACGTCTATGTTATAAATATCATATTAAATAATAATATTTAAATAATAAGTCATTTTTTTAAAAGTCAATGTAGAATATTATACAAGTTAATCTTGGTGTTTCATGTAACAAATGAAAAATCCATGTTTCTTGTAATATAATATAAAATTATTGTTTCATGTAACAAAAAATATCAAACATATTAGATTAATTCAATTTTTTTCTTAGCATCTATGACTGTTAAATTCAGCAACCTTAAAATGAATTTCTCTCTCAAAACATGTCTTGTTCATTAATGTTCTTATATTGGATAATTATTTCACCGAGTACCACATCAGAAAAAGGAAAAACAAACCATCCATTAAAAATAGGATGTTTCAAATATAAATTTTACCTAAATTAACTCATAACTAGGTGTCCACATAGGATAACATTAGTGGGAAGTAAAGATATGTTAATGGAAGAAAATCCTATGTAATTATATAGAGTTACAGAAGTCATTGATCATATAAAAGTTGGTTATATATAGAAGGGTAAGGAATTTAAAACCATTAACCAAATATTATGTTGAAATTTCATTTATATTATGAAAAAATGTTTATTATATAACAAAATATTTTATCAAGATATTACATTTAGGATATAGTTATTTTTTGAGAAGATATACACATATTATTTAATTCACATTCATAATCAAAATCTCATACGTTGGTTGTGACTTGAACAATTCCCAAGATACCTATTACACTAAAATATGTTTTTTATTTCTAAATAACTAAATAAGATCCATAATAGAATGATTAGGAATTCCTTCTATCTCTAGTTAAAAAAATGTCAACACTGGTTATCCCACAAGGATAAATCAAAATATTTTGATGTAATAAATTAATCTCTAAAACCTCATCCAAACATAAACAGAAAACAATCCATAAATTTTTATCTATATTACACATAAAAAATTTAAAATATATTAACAGGGTTATTAAATATTTCAATAAAAAACATAACCTTAATCCCCAATATCATAATGTAGGTCTTTAATTCCACATATGATACACTAGAATACCATTATCGTGTATTCTCATGAAATATGGTAATAATATTATTTAGTAGAAATACATATTGGAAAAATACATAATTTCTCACTCATTACATAAAAAAGAGAATGTTAGAACTATTCCTTAAATATAATATTTTTTAAACTATAATAATGATACCATAAACCATTTTTTAATCAAATTATTAATCATCTCTAAGGTAATCGTTACAATCCAATTTAATTAATTAAATCTAACATATCTTTATATCAATATCATTTTCTCCAAAAATGGAAGATATTAAGGTGTATGTTCCCTTATTCAGAATTATGATGTTTCCATTGAAACACATTTATTGTATATCTAAACTATTTAAACATATTTTACAAAATCCCTGAAAAAATCCTATACTTAAAAATACTTATCAATTTCCTGATTCATATAATAAAACCCTTGAATTCCAATATATTTATTATTCCATCATCCCAATTCATCCTCAATTCATTAATTTGGCTTCATCATATTATTCCTTATCACCAATTTCCATTAATATTTTAGTCTTAGTATCTTCATAATCAATAATAAAACCATTAATCCTATAACTTTTTTTATTCACTTCATGATCATTTCCATTAGGATATATATTTTCATTATGCATGTATGTTCCACATTTAAGAAATTCAATTGTCAAAGAAACCTTATAGGGACCATTTATATCATCAATTACATTAACCGAAATATTCTCTCTTTTATTTTTAGTTACTTTCATTGTTCATTTCAATCACTTTCCAAAAATTTATTCTCATCCTTATAAGACATTCCCTTGAGTGGGTGTTTCCACATTCTTGACACATAGGAAATTGATTCTTGGTTCCCCCATGGAATCCATTGCCTGAAGCCTCAAATTATCTATCCTTATATTATTTGGTTAGTTTTAGAGTTGGTTAAGGTGCACATTGCTAATAATTTTCCATGATAAATGATTAGGAATAATCTAATATAATTCACTCCAATCATCATATGATTTGGATCCTCATTGCGAAGTTATCCCTCACATTCAATGATACATATGTTTCAATGGGATTACTTTATTCACTAAACCCAAAATCACAGTGTCACCAATAATAATCATTGTAGGAGACCACATAATCAAAAAAAATCACTTGTAGTATGTCTAAATCATGAAAATTAATTTCAATCTATAACACCCTAGGTAATTCATATATATATTTAATTTTAAATCATTTATGATGGTTTGTATAGTGTCTTTGAATTTCTAAATAATATTATAGTGACCTAGTCTTAAAATACATGGAAATTACCTTATTATAAATTAATATAGATAACATTTCAAAAATAAACGTCTAAGGACCACAATAATTTGGTGACGTTGAAAGTATGGAACAAAATCATCTAACATGGTGAAAGATATTCATTTATTCCTATAATAAACATCCCCTTTAGTAATTCTAGATTAATCCATTCTTTATATCCATGGAAAATAAAACATAAGAATGGGTGAGCTTAGATTCTCAGTAACGGTAAATAAAGTAGATACAATATCATAAGGTGATAATAAGGGTAATGAAACATGATAATAACATTGTAATATCATAATCTACATTCAAAAGATCATAAAAATGATTCATGGTGTAATGACTAGTAGTTACAATACATGAATCAAAAGGTTTATAATTCATCATAAATCAGTTGTGAACTATATGATCATGTTAAATAAGTGTAAAACCCTAATAAATATATAAAAATATTTCATTTTTCATAGTTAAATCCATTGACCATCAACATAGTGGATCATGACACACACATGTTTCAAATAGTTAATTTGGAAGCCCTATTTTCCCTTGTGGATAACGATGAAAATATTTACCAATTTTTATTTGGACACACATATTTCATATTGTCGATCAAGACACACACATTTCCCACTGTGAATCAAGACTGTCAACTTGTTTCCCACCATTTTCTCAAGATATATTAATCTTTACCCAATGTAATGCGGTGATATAAAGGTCTCACCCATCTTATAATGAAATCACATGTACATGTTCCACAAGATAATAAAAAAATTATTATAACTTGACCCATAAAAATATATTTGTTTCTTAAAGTAATTATCATTACTCATGAAATTAATTGTGTATCATAAATATATCATCATATAATAACCTATGAAAAATATAAAGGTTTCATAATCATTTCATCCTAGAATGAACTATGAAAAGAATAATGCTTTATAGGTGTTTTATAAATGAATAACCCATCAAATTGAAATGGTTTTCATAAAAAAATGTTATTTTAAACATAAAATATTCAACGAAAGAATAAGAATGTTGTCCTTGGATCCTATCCCCATTAGAGCATAAAATATTTCAGAGGATGTCATTCTATATGGGGATGTATTTTTTCATAACACTTGAATCCATTCTCATGAATAATTAGACATTCCATGATAATTACTTTCATTACACAATTTCCAAAAAATATTCTCATAAATAATATGATGGAATTACATTTTAAACATTTCTTTAAGAGAATATATTTTATTCATTGAAAACACTTTATAAAACCTCAATCATTTTGAAAACCATTCTCTTTTAATATATATTTGGAAACATATAATGGAATCATCAAAACATTATTAAAACACATTTCATAGATAATAAATTAAATAATTATAACTATTTATTGAAATATTTTGTAAATCATTTTCATTGAAATAATCATGAAATTAATTAATAAAAAATTTAAACATTATATTCTTATGAAAACATTTTTCTTTGAAAAAAAATTAAAACAATGGATTTATAGATTGTTAGGATAAAACATTTATTTATAGATAACCTATTAAACTTATAAATTATTATTCATTGAATTTACGATAATAAATATGATTAAATCAATACATATAGAACATTATTTTAGAACCATGAAAAGTATAAAAAAGTTATTTGACCATAAAATGAAAAGGAGATTCTTATTAAAACAATTTTTTTAAAATTTAAAACATGGGTGAAATTTTTTTTTAACATTATAGTAAAATATTTTGGAAAACATTTTTAGAAAACATGGTTTTGTGAATGAAAGATTTTTTTCCCGAAGAGAGTAATAATGTCAGTTTTTTATAAAACACATTCTTAATTATTTTAATTACCAAAGAGTGTTGATATTGTACCAAATCCTAGAGATATCATGGATATTCTTATGATAAAAAAATTAATGAGTGTTATTAAGATGTGGATCATATTATTTCTTTAATGCATGTATAATCATAAGAAATATTGATAAATGATGATATTATAACACTAAACCATTACTAATCGAGTATCATTAAATCATAATAGTACATGGAATAATAACATTACTTGACGGAATAAAATAACATAAAAATAAGTATACTCATTACATAAAATTTCAATGAGAATTATATACACCTAATATGAAAATATATGTGTATAAAAAGGTATGTGCCTCAATGAATGGAAATTAATCCAAAATTACTTTTTGGTTTGGTATCATTTAAACCATAAACCCTATGAAATAAAGATCATAAAAGGGACTTTAAAATTACACTAAATTTAAGTAAAATAACTCGATAATAAATCATTTTGTAGTATATACAACACCAAAAATAAATGTGTGGTGAATAAGGCATATGTCTCAGAGAAATAAAAGTGTGACATAAAAATCTTTTACGTAAGTCTTGAATTTATTCATGCTCATTCAAACTGCATGTGTAATAAATTTATTATTATGATAAATATAAAAAAACAATATTATCATATGTAATATCATATTTTATTTGGGAATGAAATTATATTACATGGTTTTTAACAATTCCATGATAATGTTATAATTCTGGTAATATCAACTTTGTTTTTCGTATTTGTTTTGACTTTTTATTGTTGATACTCTAATATAGATCATGAATTATATTTTTAAATAATATAAAACATTATATAAATTTCATATATATAAGTTATATAAATATTTATAATAATATATATATGACATAAATATTAAATGGAATACACCGTTGATGGAGATGGTAAGCTGTACATATGCATAAACACTCTTTCCAATTTCATGTCATATAGGAAAAATGGATATTAAATGACATATAAGTATATATATTATCATTAAAGTATAATTTTTTATTTCATAAATATCATATACATTTATAAAACCCATAATTAATACATTCCATGCAATGTGTGAATGAATCACATCCCTTGGAAGTGGCTGTAGCACACACGTCCACAAACAATGTTATTATATTTTCACAAAATAGAAGGAATGAATTTATATTTTATATAATAATATAGAAATTTTTAATAAATCACAAATTTAATATATATAAAATTAAAACATAATTAACATCATTATTTTTAACCTTGAATGTTATGAATGTAAGAACGATGGACATCAGTTAACAAGGTGGTAGTTTATTGTACACGTGAATGCTGATTGCATATCCCATTTGATGGACGTTTGTTTGATTTTTTGTATAACTATTAAAATAAAAACATCATTGTAAATTAATCATATTTAGAATATTATATAAGTATTAAATATGAATAATTGATGTGGTGGGGAATGAAAATAAAATAAAATATCTTGTGTAAGGATGTGACCTTCTCTTTGGAAAACTTTTTTTAGTATTCACACATTGTATTCCTCAGACAGTTCTATGAGCAATGTTACGATTCAAGGTTTAGGGGTGGGATGTTGAGAGCTTAGTGTGGAATGGTGTTGATGAGACAAAGTGGCATTATATGTGTTTGTATGTGAGGGGGTGAGTGCCCTTTTATTGTGGGGGTATGAGTGATATTCTTGTAAATATAAAAAGAAGAACACTATTGAGAGGTCTCCCTTATATCATGTTTTTAAAAAAATTGTAAATTTTAGATACAATATTTTACATGGACTAATGATGTTCCTAAAATAAATTTTGTAAAAATTTCTAGGTAAATAATCCTTTTATATTTAATGTTTAATCATTAAGTAAACTTGTTTTTAGCCTAATTAATATAAATAATATTAATTAATTTCATTATCCTTTTTTCAAAGATTATGTTCAACATAAATGACATAATGAATTGTGATTATTTAAAAATTTATTCAAAATTTTCAAATTCCTGCCACATATGCGGTATAAATTTATTCAAAATTAATCAGTCAAACAGGATGAGATGACATGTTTTTGAAGTGAAATTTTTCAAAAGCTTGACATATTTTACATCCATTTTCATTTTGAATTTTTTTCCAAAAAAATAAAACTTTGTAAATTGATTTATTATTTCTTAATTATAACTTATAAAAAAATAAAAATATAATTTAACATTATAAATAAATTATTTGACCAAGAATTTTAAAATTAAAATTTAATACTTTCACTATTCAGAAAAATATGAAACTTCTCTAAAAAAATTACCAAAAATTAAATATTAATTTTAAACTTTAAAAAAATAAGTTACTGTTTAAAATTAATAACATAAATGTTTCAAAAACTACAACTATAATGGTTTCACTATTAAAAGCTAGTAAAATTATCTTTTTGAATACAATACCTTTTTTTCATAATATTGGATTTATTAAAATCTTATGCCTATGAAATATATTGGATGAGTATTAAAATATTGATTAAATAAAAAAATATAACTTTTACTAGAAAAATTCAAAAAAAATTGTTTGATTAATTTATTGTGAGAAAACCATGTTTGTACATAAAAACCTAGTTCTCAATATAATGAATTTCTTTATTTTAAAATAGTTCTTACTTTAATTTATAAATATTTGATAACCAATGTATTTATTTTATAATCATGTATAGATCATATTTACATAATTTATTTAATCTTATTCATAACTTCCACTCTAATGGTCAGGTGGTCACTATAATAATTTTTCAATAACAATAATAATAGTATATTTTAGTTCATTAAAACTCACCCATGAATTTAATGTAATAAATTGAAGGAACTCCAAATTGTGTGTTACACAAAAAAACATAGTGTTTTATGTACTATAATATAATCTATGTGTTCTGGGTAATGAAATAATAACTTGGGTTTTCATGAACCACTAGCAAAACACATATCATTCATATAAAAAAGATATATTCAGTAGAATGTGATATGAATAATATCAAAAAGAATGAATAAAATAAAAAAATATTTCCAAATATATAATAGTGTAATATTTTTATTCTTTAAAAATAATTTATCTCGAGAAATTCGTATGGGTTATCAAAGGTACATTAAGTGGAAGTTTCTTTCATAGAAACCCACATTGAAAAAATAAATACAAAAACTCTATTTAGAATGTGGAGATGGAAACATATCAGTTACCCAGAGTATCTCATATCAAGGTTTCCATATATTATAACATCAATTGAAAGTTAAGACACAAACATGAAATAGAAATCAAAATATTATGTTCTTCTAAGAAAAAATAGATAACATGGTAATGATAATGATAAGAATCAAAATGTCATAAATTTGTGATGATTTATGAGACCATTTATTCTTTAGAAATGACGTTACTAGGATAAAATTTATGTGTTTGAGATCCCTTTCCAATAGGTGAATAATTTTAAAAAGAAGAAATAGTTACATTATTTCCCACTAATATCATGCATTGGTTGTGTGTTGACCAGTTTAAACATCATCTATTACTCTAATGATGAATGTTAATTTATTATGCTTGAAGCACTAAATTGGTTATAAGATACATAAATGATGATAAGTCATTTAAAGTATCTTTACATATCAACATAGAAAAATGGTTAGAACTGATCGTCTAATATGCATAAATCATCATATTTTCATATTATACATTAATCTCACAATGTTCAACTTATATTTAACTATAAATTTCCCTATACATAGAAATAAAATTTAGAACTAAACCCTTATCTTGTATATTCTAAATAAAGGGAGTCATATATATATATATATATAGACACACACACACACAATGATATATATATATATATATATGTAAATCATTGTAAACAAAGATAATATGATTAAAAATTGAACACTTATATGGAATAAAAAATTAAAACGAATATTTTACCTAGAAAATTATTTCAATAGAGAAATATGGATGTATGAATTTGTATATATATATATATGTCTTGGTGAAATCAAACACACAAAAATTGAACCCTTATTTTTTTAACGAATCAGGGATATAATTATTTTGGACATCAAGGAGAGAGGAAATAAAGGGCATTCAGAGGTGAGATCAGGTCATTAGGGTTTATATAAAAAGTGTTCATATATATTTTTATATAACACGTTACAATAAGGAAAGACACTGAAGGAATTCCAAAATTATCTATGGAGGTTCCGAAATCGTATTGAATTATGGTAATACATAAATAAATAAATAAATAAATAAATAAATAAATTTATTATATTCATGTCTTATAAAGGATACTAAGAACTAGAGATAAGGTCTTGGTTTAAAATAAAACCATTTGTGTCATTTTTTGGAATAAGAGAAACTAATATGGGAAGATAAATGGGAATTTAAATTAGGAGAATAATTGAGAAGCGGTTCTACTGATGTAAGAAGGGGAAAATGGGGAAGCTAAATAGTTTAATCATCTTATCATTTAATATTTTTTGATTGTTTTTTATAGAGATGTCAGGCTTTTATCCTTTACCTACTATTCGATTTTTTTGTCTTTTTGTTCATGAATCATTCCATCGTTTTCCCCTTTTGAAATTATGTCATGTTACTTTTATTTCCCATGATTATCAATATAAATTTTCTTTTTATTTATTTGATTTAGAGTTTTTTTAACAAATATCAAATTTTATTTTTCTTAAAACAAAGCAATTCATGATTATGATAAAATAACCAAATTAAATATATATTGAAAATAATGAAAATGACAATTATGCATATAAATATATATATATATATATATATTTTAAATCAATTTATATATATATATATATATATAATAAGTACATATATTTATAAAACATATAATTTATATTTTAAAGTAATGTATTTATTTATTTAACAAATAAAATTTTTATTCTTTTTATTTTATTTTTTCTATTGATTTTCATATATTTATATATATAATTATTAAAATAAAAATCATAAATTTTTATACATGTATGAATTTCTATTTTTTATTATATATATTTATAATTTCCAAAAAATAATAATTCATATATTTCATTTCTATAAAACATATTACTATAATATAAACTTTCAAAGAATTTTAATTTTAATTAAATTATTTCATTTGAATGCCATTTAAATATAAATAATTCACTGTAGACCATTATTATTATTATTTTAAATAAATCATAATTTCCATTGGGAAAAAATTATAAAATTACAACATTAGAAATAAACGTTTCATTACATGTGTGTATATATATATATATTTGTTTATAATCATAAATAAAAATATTTTTATTGAATTTTTTTAATATATTCACAAAATTAATGATTAAAACATAAATTAAAATAAATAATATATTTAATCTTATAAAAAATATATTTATTAAAAGAAAATAATATTTCTTGTAAATTTATATTTAATAATTTTGAAAAAAAATCTTAGTATTATAAATTATTTTACTTAAACCCATCTAGATTAGTTTTATGATATAAAAAATTTATCAAATAAACACTTAAATTAATGTTTAAATATCATTGGGTGTTATAGAAAATGATCATCTCATATCCATAAATCAAATTTTGATAGTTTATCATAAAGGAAATGCTCATGTGAGATACAAACCTCCATAGTCAAGTGTTCCTTGTAATATATGTTAGTCCTGAGATATATGATGTTTTCACGAATGAAAACCACTATAAGTAATCAATATACCTCTGAAATATTGGTTTCATCGATTCCATAAACATGGTCATTGTATTTTTTAGACTACAAGGAATAATTACTTATTTATATTAGATATAATGTCATAGAAATTATATTTTTTACATATCCACCTTCTGAATATGAAGTTTCTATGACATTGAACATACATCAATTTCAGTGAACAACTAGGATCCACTAAATTATAAAAACATGACTTCAATTTTTTTAAGGGGATATCATTTATTTATCATTTCATGGTTACTATTAGGATAATCAATCGATATATTAACTATTTTAGCTTCATTTAAAAAAAGGGGATAGTGTTTCCTATAAGGATATGTTCGTTCGAATTAATCATTCACTCTAAATCTCACCCAATTGTGCTTTCAGTCACTTTAAATCTATTTTTACATCATATAATAAGTAATTGATATTGGAATTTTCTTCTATAAGTGATCAATATTTAACTTTATATCACTTTTTTGGTTGAAAGACTGAGATTTTTTTGGAAAAAACATCAAGAAACTAGTATTGAATTGGATCGAAAATCTATTATTAATCTCAAAAACTCATTCCAAAAAAAATCATCAAAACGATAAAATATAATTCCAAATAGTTGTACCAATGGTCTTACACTTCTGTCATTTGAATCACATTCTCCATTACAGAGATACTTAATTTCATCAGATGATGTAAAACCCACATACAGTTTTTAAAAATCGATATATGCCATAAAGTTAGTCAACTAGTCCATCCCTAATATCAACTCATAGATTTCCATTTCAAGGATAGATAAATCCTATACTAATTTAGGCCAATTAATTGACATCATACATTTTTAAGAGATTAAATAATAATATTATAACTAAACAAGAGGATTAAGAAATTTTAAATTAGTAGGTATTATCTCAACATGAAATCCCATATGTATAATGAAATGAGAGGAAATAAAATACTAGTATAGACCCGTATCATTCTACACATTAATCAGGTAAGAATTCAAAATAATCATACCTCGTACTGTTAAAGTAATTGATTGATCACATGGAAACACTATCCAATCACCATAAAATATCTTACTGATTGTCCATTACTCTTTAATTCCTTATAAATATTACCATTTATTAGAAGTCTCAGTTTTCTAGACTATCCTTGACCCCCTTTGTTATGGGAATGTGTGTTATTATGATGAAATCATCCCACTAAAACATAGGATTTATAAGAATAAAGAAATTCATTTCCTCTGATTCTATTTGTTTGTTTCTCAAAAATTGCATTAGATATGACGCTTCTTTTCAGATCAAAAATCTCTTCCTTGCGGCCGTGGCGGAACTCCTGCATGAAATCTGGTACGCAAGAAATGATTTTATTCATAATAATCGCTCTTTTGGTCTCAATGCATGAAAATCTCGGATTCTGATTGCGATTCACGAAGCTGCCTCAATTCAAAAAGAATGTTGCAACAACTCGATTGGCGACTTTGAGATTCTTCGTCGCATCCGTGTGCCTGGCATTTTTCCAAAGACTAAACGTCCCTTTGAAGTATTCTGGCAAGCACCCATGCCAGGATGGATCAAAGTGAACGTTGACAGTGCTTCTAAAGGCAATTCTGGCCCCGCCAGTTGTGGTGCTATCTTCAGAGACTCAGATGGCCAGTGCCAGGGTTGCTTCTATGCTGGTTGTGGGCACTCTTCCTCTCTTGAGGCTGAAATGCTGGGAGTCATCCATGCGGTTAACTTTGCCCTCCAAAGGGGCTGGAGGAAGCTCTGGATTGAAAGTGACTCCACTACTATTGTTCATGCCATCTGGAATGGTATCATCCATCTTGCTTGGCCACTTACTGCTCTTTGGTCGAGATGTCTGAGCTCTCTTCAAGAGATTGACTACATTGCTACTCATGCCTACCGTGAAGCGAACGCTGTGGCTGATGCTCTTGCCAAAAAAGGTGTTCATCAAAGCATGAATTGGATGGACACTTTGCCCCCTGACTTATTGTATTTGTTTGATAGAGACTGTAAAAAAATCCCTTCTTTTCGCATGTTGTAATCTTTTGATCTTCAATAAATTGTGCTTTGGTCTTTGACCAAAGCATTACCTTTAAAAAAAAAGAAAAAAAAAAGAAATTCATTTCCTACACAAGACCAAAGAGTACAATGACCATAATGATGGAGTTGTACCATCTAGTTACAATTGTGACATTATCTATTTGAGGCTTCACAATACCAAATGATACAATAACATGAATGAAACTAAAATCACATAGTCTTGCTCTTGGGTCATGGAGGAATAAAAACTATCCATATAGTCTGGTTCTATGATTTCCCTACACATTAGTAGTATGTGTCTATCTACTACTTATTACTATAATTTGGGTTTCAACCTTTTACAATTATAATGAATAAACATTATCCAGCTATATTACTAGAAATATCCATTTATTCTACCATTTATTGATTTACCATCAATTTATTGTCCAAAATATAAATGAATGATTCTTTACATGAATTTTTTGATCATTTGATTAACTCTAAAAATGAGTGCTTTCAATGATTCACATGCAATACAATTTGGGAAAAGCTAAAAAACATCATTAATTTTGTTGTATAATCTATTACTAAGAGATCATGTTTCTGCTTATTAAGGAAATATAGTTTTAGTTGAATTTTTAATGTGTGGGTACTGAATTAATTTTACAAACATTATTCAAAATTATCCCATATAGTGCCTTGGATAGATTTTTCATGAACTACTAAATCCCACCATTGGAATGCTAGATCCTAAAGAAATTAAATTTCCCACTCATCTTTAAAAACAACTCTAATTCTTATGAAATACAAGATTAAATTTAATATACTCTTCCACACAACTACATTATAGGGTTTAGAATCCTTCCAATGCATGAGTGAATTTTTTTTGAAACATTATTTAGTGTTAAACCTATAAAGTTTCATCATTCATGTTTCCATTAACAATATCATGAAAAAATTGAATGGTGATCTGAAATAACACATGGTTCACCAATGGATTATCTGAAGAAAATATTTCTTGCAGTCTCATATTTTTTATTTCAAAACATTATACCAGGTTATATACATATAACTGGAACAAAGAATCACACATCCAATTATCAATAACAACGAAATTCTTATAAGATTTATGGTCATAAAAGGACACAAGATTTACAATATTATTTTTCAAAATATGAAATATATTTCCATTTTAGCCAGTTTCCATTTATATTTAATTAACAAATGAACAAAAAAATCCAACTATGATGTAAAAATACTAATGCATGATATTCTATAGACATCAGCTAAAAACATGCAGATGAGGTGATGACATACGTAAAATTATTTTGAAACACTTTGGTACCCAGTACACCCTTGAAACATGATGTTCATCATAAAATTATTAGCTAAAACCCTTTTTGGTATACATTTCATGTTCCAATGAACCATTTTCCATTTTATGAACTCAATACAACAGTTGAACTAACTAGGACAAATACCCTTTATAACCGACAAAACGAATGAATATGATTCCATTTTTTACATCTTGCAACCATTACGTGGCTTCGAAAGTGATAGAGGTGTTATTGGAATTCCTGACATCTCCATGACATAAATGCATGAAAACAAATTCCATGGGATTAAATGAATATTAGGGGATGATATACATTTATAGATAAAATAACCTATCAACACTAAAAAATAAATATACAATCCTCTCATATGATTATTGAAAAAGGTTATAATGAAAAATAAGATAAATATATTAAAATTAATAAAATGTAAGTGTGTCAAAAATATGTAAAATTGAAAATAAAAAATAGGAAAACATGACTCATAGGCCTCACGTGACTTTATCCTAAAAAACACTTGACTAAGATCCAATCTCCAACTCAACATTTAATGCCCAAAATATCAATATTATAGAGACCATTGATTTTCATACATGGATATTAAGTCAATATAGATGAATAATAAATACAATACAAAAATATATGTCATATGATAAGAATAGTTTAGTTACATTGTTGACAATGCACTTCACCATCTATTTTTTGAATGATCTTTAAAATCTCCAATAATGATCTTCTAATTTAGTAAAATTTACAAACATACTCTTTGTAGAACATTTACTCATAACAATGGGAATGGAAACATAATAATGGGTGAGCTCATATTAGTATTAATGGTAAAGAAGGGAGATTCATAAGAATAACATGAACATAATGGTTTGGGAACATAGGTATAATATATATATATAACACCCTCCAAATCCAGTATTTTAATCATGATTCATGGAATAAATAATTTATCTTCCTAAGATAATAATCATAATGAAATAAAAAATCACAATCGATGATAGAATAAAATTGGAATAACTCATGTAATTGTGGCATATATTGATGCGTTGGAAATCATTTCCACAGTACTCAGTGATGACTACCAAGGTTTTCATAGTGGAATAGGTTCACCACCAAGAAAATCATATTAGTAATGGTTCACACCCAATACAATCATATTAGAGAAATTACCTTACTGAATTTGGTTCACCACCGATTATAGTTCTTTTTATCTCATGTGATATAAATACATACCCAACAATTAGAGGGAGATATAGTTACACATTTCTTCGGTTAAAACCATACCTTCTTCTTAGGTTATAATGTTACCTCCATACATTGTTTTAATGTAACCAACAACACATAATGAAAATAATAAATATGATTTCCACAAGATTTTAAGTCCTTAAAACAATTATTAATCATGAAATTGAATGTGTTTTATAAAAATTTCTAAACAAAATAACCTATTTTAAAGAAACATATTTTATAATCATTTCATAATAGAATAATTAATGAAATTAAAAAGGTTTCATAAGAGTTATATCATGTCCAAACTTATAGAAGAGAAATGGATTTCATAAAAATCATATCATCATAAACATAAACCATTCATAGGATGAAGAAGAATGATATCCTTATATATTATCCCCAGTATAAAATATCTAACCTCAAAGGATGTTATCTTCAACTAAAGATTATTTTCAATGAAAAATCACTAACAATGTTTCTGGAGGAAAATAATATAATTTTGAAAATGAATTGTCATGAATAATTGTGATAAAATATTTGGGAAATGTGTTTCTATGAAAATAAAAATGAATACTTATAATGGAATATTCTAAAAAAATTAAGAATATATATTGATGAAAATATCCATTCAACATTGAATAAAATTGTTCGAAAATTATCAAAATAATTTTATTTGAATACAATCATGATAACATATAGAAGATGTTTCAACGATAAAAATACTCATGGTCGTTTCAAATTATGTTCATGCCGTACACTTTAAATAAATTATTCCTTTAAAATTATCAATAAAATATAGACATGAATTGTTTAGGTAAAAGAATTTATGATTCCTATCAAATAAAGTTTTTAAAATAAAAACATCGAGAAAATTTATATAATAAATTATTTTACGACAGATAAAAATATATTTGAATATGTTTGTATAAAATATGTTTTTTGGATGAAAAAGATGTTATCAAAAGAAGTGAGAAATAAAGAAGAATTCTTGAAAAACAATTATTAGTTACTTTCCTGTAACCAAGAGTGTAAAAAATGTAGTATTATATTATAAAATTATATATATATATATATATATATATATATATTATAATATAATTAATGAATTTCTTGAAAGGTAGATCATAATATTTCATCCTTGGAAGCATAGTCATCAGCAATCTTGTTAAACAATGAGATTGTAACATAACATAATAACCACATTGATAACATTGAATAAAAAAACCCATAAAATAATTACATTAAATGAAACATAAAATATGATGAGAATAAATAAATCCATGATATTTTAAATCAATGGGTTTATATATAATCCTCATAAATAATCAAAGTGTACAACATAACATAAGTCATAGTGAAGGAAAATAGTGAAAAAGACCAGTTGACGATCTACTATCTTTTGAAAGGCAAACCCAGTAAAAGAAATATCCCCAAATGTATATGTAAATACCTGTTATTTTCATTATATTAAATATAAAATAAATTTATGTATAGTATATAAACCCTACATATAAAACAAGTGATGAACAATTCATGTATCTTATAGAAGTAAAATGTATGACGGAGACCCATTACTAGTTTAGTAATATTTTGAATCATAATCCCTGATAAATAAAAAATAAAATAAATCATATAATATTATTGAAATAATTATATTGATTATATACCACATTAAGGGGAATATATTTATGAATCAAAAAATAAATCTGGGGATAATTTTCAAATGTATCCTAGAAATAAAAGAGAGACTATAAATAATTTACCTTATTTTTAAAATTATTTTGTAAATGATCACACCTCATTTATAAAAAAATATATGTTTGCTAAACGTAAATTAATGAAACAGAATTATATGTATAATACCATTTATGATTAACTTATCTAATTTTATTTCCCTTTTATTAACAATAGAATGATAAATTTACGTTTCATGTAATAACTGCTATGTTTTCTATATATGTTTTGATTTGTTATTTTCCAAACACGTACATTTATAATGGTATTTCAATATCTATAATAATAATAATGAAACAATAATAGTATTTTTAAACCATTTACAATTTTAGTACCAATACTGAATGATAGTTTTCTGAAATGAAGTACATTACGACAACATAGATGATATGTCATACGTACACATTAGTAATGATTCCATATTTCAATAGTAGTTATGAAAATTTGTTAAAATATATATTATATTTATATAATTATAATATTATATTAAATAACTTATTATTTCATTAAATATAATTATACATACTATCAAAGTGGTGTGTTGGTTAAAATGGTGTTACATTACTTTGTGAATGTGGTAGTCCACACGTACATGAATGACATTATTTTCATTCAATGAAGTAAAAGAAAATGATATATTAAATTTTAATATTAATAATTATATCATTAATATCCTAAATATTACTTCTATATCATATATATTTATTTACTTTATCATTATTATATTTCTTATAAAGAATTGGAAGTAGCAAATCACATTAGTGGAAATATTTGTTTTAAAATTATTAATGGATATGTGATGGGAAAGTTGGTTTACAAAGAGAAAATGAACAAAACATTGTAAAGTTAGTATATACATTTCAAAATGAAATCATCTTAAATGACTTGAATAGGATAAATAGACATTTAATTGAAAAAAATATAAAGTAAATTAAATTTATAATATAATTGAACATTGTGATTAAATTAAAATGAAAAATAAATTTTTAACTAAAATTTAATATTTATAACCATTCATCAAGGTATAAAACTTTTTAGAATCTTTTAAAAAATTCATCATTTGATTATTACTTTAATGATTATAAAATTTTAGTTTATTTTTTCAAATAAATTTTCTGATTTTTTCATTAATTATTTAAAAAATAGGTCTGAAAATTAATGTTACAAAAACTTCTTTTTAGAAAAAATATAGTTTTCTAGTATAAAATTGGATTTATTAGTATATGTTATCAAAAAAACACATTAGATGAATTATGATCATTTTATATAATATATATATATATATATATTTTTAAAAATAATAAAAAATGTGGTTTGTTTAATTTATTTCGGTTAAACTTGTTTGTGATCTTAAAAATACCTTCTTCAAAAAACGATTACCATTATTTTCCAATTGTTCTGATTATCATTATTAAATAATTTTTCATTAAATAATTCATTCTACATTTATGTATAAACCATATATTTTTATAATTTATTTAATCATTTTCAAACCTACCACCCCAATGTCTAAGTTATAACTATCATATTAAATAATAATATTTGAATAATAAGTGATTTTTCTGTTTAAACTCAACGTTGAATGCCAAAAAATCTAAGCATGGTTTGGCATGTAACTCATGAAAAATCCTTTTTTAATTTAATAATATCGAAACTGAATGTTTCATGTATCAAAAAATATCAAAAAAACTAAATTAATTATATTTTTTCTCAACATCTATGACTGTTACATTCTACCACCCCTAAAATGAATTTCCCTCTCAAAACATGTCTTTTTCATCAATCTTATAACATTTGAAAGTTATTTAATAGAGTACCATATCAGAAAAAAGAAACAAGAAAACATCAATTATTAATATTATGTTTCAAATATAAATGTTACCTAAAGTAACTCATAATTAGGTCTTTACATAAGAGAACATATGTGGGAAGTGAAGATATGGTAATGGAAGAAAATAATAAATAATTAACTAGAGTTAGAAAAGTCACTAATCATAAGAATGTTGGTTATACAAATAAGTTTTATAATGATAAAACAGAAATCCAAATATTAATTATAAATTTCATTGATATGATAAAATGATTATAACATGACAAAATTTTATTTCATGATATTTCCGTAATGTTATGCATTTTTTATGAGAAGATATAGTCATATTATTTCATTCTCTTTCATAATCCCAATATCATCCTTTGGTTGTGATGTGAACAATTCCAAAATTATCTCTTACACTAAGAGATGGATTTTTTTTCATTTCTAAACAACTAAATAAGATCCATAATTGAATGATAAAAAATCATTCTATCTCAAGTTAAAAAAAGGATAGCACTAGTTATCCAACAAGGATACATCATAATATGGTGATGTAATAAATTAATCTCTTATAACTCATCCAATGATAAACAAAAAAATTATCCATAAATTATTATCCTTATAACACATAAGAAATTTAAAATTTATTAATATGTTCACTAATTTTTTTAAAAATTACAGAGCATTAATCTCAAAAATCATAATCTAGCTCTTGATTTCCCCAAACAAAAAATTTGAAGACCTTTATCATGTATTATCTTGAAAAATTGAAATAATATAATTTACTAGACAAATTATGGGAAAAATACATAATTAATCATTCATCACAAAAAATAGTTCTTATTAGAAATATTCCTTAAATCGAATTTTTTTTTAAACAATGATAATGATAGCATAAAACACTTTTAATAAATTTTTAATCATCTCGAAGGTAGTCATTACTATCTAAATTAATTATTCAAATCTATCATATCTTTAAATCTGTATAATTTTATCCATAACTAGATCATATTAAAGGTTATCTTCCCTTAATAAAAAACATTAACTTGTAATTAAATCACATTTATTGTCCATCCATACCATTTAAACATATTTTCCAAAATCATTAATAAAAACCTATACTGAAAAAAACATATAAATTTCACAATTCCTTTATGAAATCTATGAAATATGTCATATTAATTTTTCAATAATCCCACTTACTTCTCAAATAAATAATTGGGTATCATCATCTAATTCATTTTTACCTCATTCCTTCCATATTTTAGTATTTGTATCTTCGTCATCAATAATAAAACCATTATACCTATATCTTTTCTGATTTTCATTATGATCGTTTCCATTAGGGCATCTGCCTTCATAATAACCATATTTTCCAAAATTAAAAAATTCAATTTTAAAAAGATAACTTAGAGGGACAATTTATATCTTCCATTACATTATCAAAATTTTTCCTCTTCAATTTCTAGTTAATTTCATTGTTCCTTTATTTTACCCACCAAAAAATTATTTTTGTCCATCTATGAAATTCCCTTGAGTGGTTGTTTCCACATTTTGGACATTTAATAAATTTAATATCTTTTCCCCAATGGTATCCATATCCTACATCCACATAAAATCTATCATTATATTATTTTTTTAGTTTGAGAGTTGGTTAACGTGAAAATTGTTAATAATTTTAAATGATAAATGAGTAGGCATAATAAAAATACCATTCACAGTAATCATATTATGATTTTGATGATAATTAAAAATTTCTCCCTCACATTCAATGTTAGAAATGTTTTGTTGTGTTTTCTCGATTCACTAAGCCCAAAATCATAGGGTCACCAACAATAATCATACTAGGAAACCACATGATTTAGAAAAATCACATGGAGGATGTCTAAATAAAGAAAATTAATTTCAATCTATAACACCCTAGGTAATTCATAGTCATAATCTATTTTTAATCATTAATGATGGATTATATTGAGTTTGAAAATATAAAAATAATATTATTCTGACTCAGGATTAACATACATGGACATTACATTATATTCGATTAGTATTTAGAAAATTACAAAAAATAGATGTCTAAAGACCATAATAATTTAGCATTTACAGAATCATCGAAAACAATATTCAAACATTAAGATTGATATTAACTATTTACTACAATGAACATCCCTATTATTACTTCTTCTTGAAACCATTCTTCATATTTAGGGAAAAGGAAAAATAATAATGGGTGAACATAGATTCTCAGTAAGGGTAAATAATGTAGACACATAAGCTTAAAGTTAGAATAAGGGTAAGGGAACATGAAAATAACATTGGAATATCATACACTATATATGATAGATCATATAAATGAGTCACAATTTAAATATTGTACGTTCATAATACATGTATCATAAGGTTTTAAGTCATCATAAATCAACCATGAACCATAAGCTCCTGTCAAATAAGTTTGGAACCCTAATAAATATAGGAAACTATTTCATGTTTAGTAGTTAAATACCATGACCATCCACATAGGGGATCATGACACACACATGTTTAAAATAGTGAATTAGGATTCCCCTATTTACCATGTGGATTATTATGCACATATTTACTATTTTTTATTTGGACAAACCTATTTCCTATTGTGTATCAAAATTCACAACTTTCCCATTGTGGATCAAGCCCGTGAACTTGTTTCCCAGCATTATCTCAGGATATATTAATCGTTACCAAATGTGATGGAGGAGATATTAGTCCCACCCAACTTTTATGAAATCACATAAACACGTTCCACATGATAATACAATAATCATAAAACTATGACCCATAAAAAGATATGTGTTTCATTAAAACCTTATCATTAATCATGAAATTAAATGTGTATCATAAATATTGAATCATTTCCTAACCCATTAAAAATATATATATATATCATAATACTTTTATCCGAAAATGACCCATGAAAGGAAGAGGGCCTCATATGTGCTTTATCCCTGAATAACCCATGGAAGAGAAATAGGTTTCATAAAAAAAATCAGTTTAAACATTAACTATTCAAAGAAATAATAATAATGATGTCATTGGATCATATCCCCATTAAAACATAAATTATTTCTATGAATGTCTACTTATGTGAGGAAGTATTTTTTTAATAACACTTGAATCATTTCTCATGTACAAGTATACAATCATTAAAAATCCATTTCATAAAAAAATGTCAAGAACCCTTTTCTTATAAATAATGTGTTGGAATTTTTTTATAACATTTTTTGTAAAGAATAACTTTTCTTCTATTAAAAACTCATTATAAAATATCAATCATTTTGAAAACCTTTCTCATTGAATATATATTAGGAACCATATAAAGGTAGTATCAAAACATTATGAAAATCATTTTAGTTTAAAAAATATGAATACTTATAAATAAATCTTCATAACATTTTTAAAAACATTTTCCTTGAAAATATATTTTAAATCGTCTAAAGGGATCTTGAAAATCGTTTATAAAAAAATTAAAACATTAAATTTTTATGAAAAAATTTTTCATTGAAAAAAAATTAAAACAATGAATTTATAGATTATTAGGACAAATTGATTATTTATAGATAACCTTTTAATATTTTAAAGTAATATTAAGGGAATTTTTAGAAATAAACACGGTTAAATCCATACATATCCAACATTCCTTTTTCCCCTTGAAATGTTCATAAAAGTGACTTGATTAGACAAAAATATATTTCTTTTAAAACAATTTTTTATTAAAATTTTAAAACATGGGTGACAATAAATTTTACACATCATAGTAAAATAGTTTTTAAAACATTTTTAGAAAGCATGTTTTTGTAAATGAAACATGTTTCTGACTGAATAGAGAAATAATGTCAGATTTTTGTAAAAAAAGTTTCTTAATTATCATAATTAGCATAGAGTGTAAAAATGGTACTTATTTTTTATTATATCAAGGATTTCCCTTGCATAATAAAATTCGTGATAGTTATTGAGATGTGGATCATATTGTTTCTTTAGTTAATTAATAATCATAAATAATTTTAATAAATGGTGTGATTATATAAATAAACGATTACCAATCTGATATCATTAAATCATAATATTACATGGAAAAATAACAATACATGAAGAATAAAATTTAATGAATATAAGAATATTCATGATATAGACTTCCCAAGGTGATTATATACACCTCATTGGAAAATATAGCCGCATAACAAGGTATGTGCCTCAAAGAATGGAAATTGACTCAAAATAACATTCTTGGTTTGGTATCTTTAAAACCATAAACATCATGAAATAATGATAATAAAAGGGATGTGAAAATTCCCAGAAATTTATGTTAATTAATATGATAATACATTCACTGGTTGTATATAAACCACATAACATAAATGTGTGGTGAATAAGGAATATGGCTCCGAGAAAAAAAATGATATGTGAAAATCCTTACCTTAAGTCATGAATTTCTTTTTGATCATTAAAACTGCCTGTATAATAAATTTAAGTTTATTATAAATCATCCAAGAAACCATATTATTATATCTAATATCATATTTTATTTGGTTATGACTTTATATTACATGGATATTAACAATACTATGATAATATTGTGATTCTGGTAATATCATCTTTGTTTTTCATATATGTTTTGACATGTTATTATTGATCCTCTTACATAGATCATGATTTACATATTTGAGAAATATAAAAAATTATATAAATATCATATATGTACATTATATAAATATTTATAATAATATATAAATTACATATGTATGAATTGTAATACACCATTGATGGATACAGTAAGCCGTACATATTCATAAAAACTCTTTTGATTTTCATGTCGTATAGTAAGATGGAAAGTAAATGACACATAAGTATATATGTATTATCATTAAATTATAATATTTATTTCATAAATATCATATAAATTTATGAATATCATAATTAATACATTTCATGCATTGTGTGAATGAATCACAACACTTTGAGGAGGTTGTAGCCCACAAATCTATAAAAGATGTTATCACATTTGAACAAAATCGAATGAATAAGGGTATTATTTATATAATAAATTAAAAATAATTAATAAATAATAAATTATATATATATATATATATAACAAAAATATCATTTCAATAATTATTTTTACCCATGAATGTTGCAAATGGAAGAATGAGCAACATCGGATCGCAATGCAGTAGTCTGCTTTACACAAGAATGATGGTTGCATATCCCATTTGTTGGATGTTTGTATGATTTTATGTAGAACCCTTTCAAATAAAAAAATATTTGTAAATTAAGGATATTTAGGTTATTATATAAGTACGAAATATGAAATATTGAGGTGGTGGGGAATGAAAATAAAACAAAATAACATGTGTAAGGATATTACCCCTTCTTTGGATAACTCCTTTTAGTATGCACAGAATGGATTCCTTGGACGGATTTATGAGAAATTTTAGGATTATAGGTTTATATTAGGGAAGTTGGGAGATTAATTTTGAGTGGTTTCTATGAGAAAATGTATCCGGATACATGTTTGGAAGTGAGTAGGTGACTGCCCATTTATTTATGAGTAAGAGTTGTACTATTGTAAATATAAAAAAGGAAAACACTATTGAGAGGTCTCTCTTATATAATGTTCCTAAAATAATTTTAATTTTTAGATAAATGATTTTTCTTGGAACAAATATGTCCATAAAATGGCTTTTTGAAATTTTTTTATGGAATTTATCCTTTTATGATTAATGTTTAATCGTTATGAAAACATGTTTTAGCTTAATCACTAAAGTTAATATTAATTACATTCATTAACCTTTTCTGAAATACTGAGTTGAGAATAATTGACAAAATAATATATGGTTACTCCAAAATAGAATCCTATTTTTCAAATTCTAGTCATGTATGTTGTAGAAATTTATTTAAAATTAATCACTCAGATGGGATGAGAGAACATGTTTTTAAAGTAAAAAAGTATAAATGTTTGACATGTTTTTATATCCATTTTCATTGTCAAATTTCTTCTAATGAAATAAAATTGTATTAATTGATATATAGTTATTTTATTTATAACTATTAAAAAATAATATAAAATTTAAAAATATAAATAAATTATATGAAAAATAAGTCATAATATAAAATTTACTATTTTCACTATTCATCAAAATATGAAACTTTTCTGAAAAATCCTAAAATTACCCTAAATTAAATATTGATATAATCTTCTAAAAAATTATGTTATATTTTAAAATTTATAATATAAATTGTTCATTATATAAATATCAAATGTGTTCCATATTAAAAGGTTGTAAAATTACATTTTAAAAAAATACATCATTTTATTCAAAAAATTGGATTTATTCAAACTTATGCCTATCAAATATATTGGATTAGTGTCAGAAAAATGATTCAATAAAAAATATGCACATTTTAATATAAACATAAATAAAAAATTTTAGGATTAATCTATTAAGATAAAATCAAATTTTTACATAGAAAACAAGTTTTCATAGAAAATAAATTTTTTCATTTTAAAATAGTTATTACATTTTTTATAAATATTTCATAACCAAAGTATTTATTTATTAAACACATGAAAATAATGTTTTTATAATTTATTTAACCTTATTCATTAATTCTATTATAATTTATAGGTATCTAGTATAATATTTTTTTATTAAAAATAATAAGAATATATTTTAGTTAATTAGAACTCAACCTTTCATGTAAAGAAAGAAATTGATGGAACTAAACCTTGTGTGTAACACAATTAAAAAATAATTTAATATGTATGATAAAATAATCTAAGTGTTTTGGGTCATGAAAGATTTCCATGGATTTTCATGAACCGCAAGACTATTAGAGAGCATTCAGATAGATAATCTATATTCAGGGTCTTCTGATATGGAAAATATGAAAATGAATAAATTAATTCAAAAAAAATCCAAAAATTCTACTGGTGTTAAATTATCCCCCCTTAAAAATAATTTCACTCTAGAAATACATAGGGGTTATCAATGGTTTAATAAGTGGATGTTTATTTAATTGAAACCCACATTGTAAACACAAATACTAAAACTCCGTTTAAAATGTGATAAATAGAAACATAACTGTTACCCATAGTAACTCATAACTAGGTTTACAAATAGGAGATCATAGGCTTAAGGTGAACACACATACATGAAATATAAATCTAACAATCATTTTCTGATGGATTGTGATAGAGAACATGGTTATGGGAATTTAAATGATCAAAAGGACAAATATTCGTGATGATATATAGGACCATTGATTCATTAGAAATAACGGTACTGTGATTACATTTATGGCATGAAGATCCTTTTAGTAAAGTTGAATAACATTTAAAAGAATACATAACTATATTATTTCTAAATAATATCACACATTTGTGGTGGGTTGACAAATTTAAACATCACCTCTTACTCCAATGATGAAGTTTAAATTTTTATTCCTGAGGCACTAAATGGGTTATAAGATACATATAGGATGATAAATAATTGCATTATCTTTATATATCAACATAGAAAAATGGTTATCACCAACTATCCAATATGCATAAATTATCATAGAGTCATATTATACATTAATCTCACAAACTTCATCTGATATTTAACTAAATATTTACATAATTGGTAAATATTATAAGGATTCCAAAAGCTAAAAATCCAAAAAATTAGAAAAAAGATAACTGAATTTATCAAATTCAACTCAATATTTTTCCTCTATATATCGAAATGTATATGTTAGCTATCACATAGCAAACATGGGAATACCTACATAATTTTTTTTCATAAAAAATGTTAATAACCTAAATTACCATAAATACTTATTAAGAACATACAAACTTCTTCATTATTTATATAAAACACAAATTATTGGATATATTCTTTAAGTATAATTTTATTGTAAACTTTATCCATAACAACATAGAAAACATGAAAAAATAAATCAATAATTAGTTCCGGGTTAATAAATAATATTGAATTTATCTTATCCATACAAATAATATATTTATGTAACTTAAACATAATTTTATCATAATCAATAACAAATTATGGGTTACCTTACATTTAAAAAATATCACCACTCCATTTAATCACTTTTCCCTGTCTTCATCATGATTTAAATATTCCTTTCAATACTTTATTAAAACCTTTAGATAAGAAAAATTATATATTTCTAGATTTCAATAATATAATCATTGAATTCCAAAACACAAACACTTAAATTACACAAATTTATCATTATCCCATTACTCATGCATCATCATAATATTCCATAATACCCCTTTCCATGAATATGAAATATGAATCATGTCTTAATGTTCCCATACCAGAATCTAATAATGATTCTTATGACTAATGTAAAATATATTTCTAGAACATTCCACGGCCCTACCATTTCCTTTGCGATTTTTTATCCTTAGCTGTATAACCAATACTCATACCACCTTCCTAATTTTCATTATGAGATATCCACATTGGACATCGATTTATATAATTCCTATACTTTCTACACCAAAAACTATAATTGTTAAAATAGTAACATATAGTTACTTCTATTAAATAAAAAAAAATCATATTGTTAGAATCAGATATCATATAAGGAAACCGTATAATCACGAAACATTACATATTGGATGCATAAATCATGACTCCTAAATTTTAATCTATGAAACCTTATATAACAAAAATTCCCATTATTACACATAAATTCTTGTTTTAATACATAAAAGCACATAATACAACATAAAAGATGAAGATGTTTATTGTCTTAGGGAATTAGGTTAATAGAGTAACATCTTGAACATAAGATAAAATGAAATTATTGAAAAATTACTTTACATGAATATTAAATTCTATGGATTTTAAAACTGTGCGGGGTGACCAAGGGACAAACATAAGCAATGGATGAGATATAAACCATATTAAGGGAATAAAAATATAATAAGTATACCTATGTTAGTCAATGGGAATTTTAATGTGGAATAAAAAGTGTAGGAATCATAAACATAAACAATGAAACATTATATAGAATGATAATCATAACATGGGAAATGAGGAAACAACATACAACACTGCATCGTAAACCTAGGTCAAGTATAAACCAATAATAAATCGTAGTGGAAATAGTCCCATAATGGAATAAGGTTCACTACCCTTCCCAACATGACATATCATTGGACCAAACATTTCTAAATTCATTGGACCACTATAAAATTCCTGACTCATCCATTACTTTAATTTCATTCTTCTGTTTAAGTGTTCCCACTAAATCATACAACAAAGATTCATTCAACATCATATTTCATTCCATGATCAAGGATTGTAGATTATATAAATGTAATTCCAATGTAAAATAATTATATGTGCATAAATGTGAACACACTTGATATGAAATGGGTGTGGTATTCACAACAGAATTATTTGGGTGTGGGAAAATCCCGTAAAAATTTCATCAGCATAACAGAATCATGTAAAAATTCATAAAATAGGTTGATGGGAGGGAAATTGTAATATAATAATTTTTAAATAAAATAGTAATTGATAATGAAATGGAAACACATATCCCATCATATGTAATTAGAATAGAAGATATAATATAATAAGGAAACCTAAATAAAAAGAGACGGTGAGGATCCATGACTAAATTTTAGCCTGGAAACGGATGTACAAAAAGGTTCTTGGGAGGAATTAGTGAGCATTAAAGGGGGATCTCATAATTTATAAATGAAATTGATACTAATGGGGATACAAAATAACATATCCCCCAAATATAATGTGAATATTAATGGACATAACATAAAATAAGTGATTGATAAATGGAGGAGAGTAGTAGATCCCTTACGTGAGTGTATGAAAAACAATAATTGGGAGGAGATTATTGATAGATTGGGGGAACCTTGGGAGGAAAATATACATTAGATACCATTTATGTATGTCAGGTAAGTATTTTGAGAGAAGTGGCATGGGATCTTGGGTGGGTTTATATAGGAAAAGAGTGGTATTTCATTATTTTTTTTATTTTGGACTCAAAAAAATAGAAAATGAAATATATTAACCAAATAATAGTTTTTTTACCATGGTATCTTCCCATTGGAGTAGTTTTAATTTTTTCAAGGCCATTATCCTAACATAATTAAATAATTCCCCTTTCTTATTTGGTGGTTATTCACATATTAATGAAATTATTTTGAAACCTAAAAATATATTAATGGTTATGGAGGATTCATAAAAGCTTTATAAAATTAAAAAAACATACCTAAAATCACATTATATTATATTTAAAACATTTATATTTTCTTATATATATTTTATGTTATTTATTTCATATATTTTGGGTCATTATGATGACATAATAGATAAGGTATTTTTATACGGAATTTTATTTTTAATGAAAAACTCAAATGTATTAGAAAAATTTGAAAAATTAACTATTGGAAAATTTCAGAATTTTTATTCTAAAATAAATATTCATTTTATAAAAACAAATTTTCAAATACATGAATCTAATCTATCAAAATAATAACCAACATTTATTGAAAATGCTAGGATTTTAGACAACAATTTTTTTTCGGACCATTATAAAAACAACATTTGACTTAATAAATATTATATGGTAATTTATATTTAATAATTTTTTTAACAAAAATATATTACTAAAATATTATTTATTTCAATAATACATTAATTCATAAAAATAAATTCTGTAATTGAATATTAATATTAAACAGAATATTATTTTTGTTTTATTTAATCAAAATAAAAATTATTAAAAATGTGAGAATAATATGATCAAAATATATTCTATATTCTATAAAAAATTAATTAATATAATAATATTTCTAGGATATTTTATACATAACCCTTTAATACACCAAAAAAATCTCCTTGGGGAAGGTGCATGATTGTTTGAGTTTCATGGGGTGGTTTGAAAAACATGGTCTGGGTCAGGATCACGATGAGCAAGATATTGTCACATAAATGGTTTTCTATCATGATTAATTTGTTGGATATCATATTGGGATATATCATGGGGAAAAAATATATTATATATATCCATTATAAGATTTGATAAATGGTATACATATGGTTATATTCTACTGGTTGAAGAAATCAATTCCTTTAAATGTGTCAATTGTGTTTTTTTAAAACCCTATACTTTTTCTAATAATGTGATAACTATTCAATGGTTATATATTCAATAGTAATGATTCATAATAGAGAATTAGATCCTATTGTATATAATAAAACCAAATAATATCATTTGTTTTCTATTAAAAAATTCATTTAAATAAATTTCATTGGGGATTTTATTTGTAACACTTTTAGTTTTACAATATTAACCTTTAAGTAAATTTTCTGCAATAATTTACATTTCCCATTAAAAAAAGGATGAGGGTATCTTTGTTTCATCACCGCCCCCAATTCCCCCAGTTCCTATTCAAACTTTTGGTATCTCCAAAACACATTGACGATGTGCATTGTCTTATATCTTAGAATGATTTCACTATGATCTAAGATCTTCACTGACTACTCTTGCTAATTAATATCAACTTATATAGGTACTAACTAGGGGTTGAGTATATGTGATGTTTCTAGTTTGTAATTCCTCAATAGGGATACATGGAATACAGAAAATAATTAGGATAACATCGGTGTGAGTTCTATTCGATAGGACACTACTCTGAATAAATCAATGATCTCAATGGGGCCGATATGTCTTGGTCTACGATTTTTCATCTTAAAAAATATAATAAATTTATTTAATAGAGATATTCTCTGGAATAACATGTCCTTAAAAAAATCTAGTCCTCATTGATGAATGTTCGCGTAGTTCTTTTTTATATATTGAGTATCCTTGATGTGATACAGAATAGCCTTATCTATTTCCACTATTTCCTAGACCATTTTTGCACCTAGAAATTTTCATTCATTAACTTCATCCCAACATTTATGTGTTCTGAACATATTCCAAAAAATATATTCATAGGGAGTCATTTGGATGCCCAAGTGGAATTTTTTTAAGATAACTCAATGAATAGAATATCTATGTCCTATCCTATATTTAATGAATTTAGTTTCCTCTGAACATGTTCTCAAGTGTCATGATAGTCCGATCATATTTGTAAGAACTTATTTCCTATTCTTGATGTATGAGTTTCTTTTTTCTCACCTTCCTGAAGTGTTTTTGAGAAAATAAAAAAAATGGGGAAAAATCCAAAAATTTTTGGGTATACGCCGTGTACTTTTCCACACGCTATGTACTTTGTCTGTGTGGGAAGAGTACACAGGGCATGTAGGCCTGTCAGCAATAAAGGGTATAAAAACTAACTACATGCCGTGTACTTGGTATTTACACACCGTGTACTCAGTCGGAAGGTGAAAATTAAGGTGGTGGGAGTAACCGCTGGCTAAGAGACAGTACACACCGTATATTCAAGAAATACACTCCATGTACTCGTTTCGACAAATTAATAGTATGGCAGGGAAAAATAGCAGCTAGAGGAACAGTAAAATGATTAAAAGTACACACAGTGTACTTGAGAGTACATGCCGTGTGGTTTGTTTTTTCTGCATAAAACGTGTGGTAGAATCCTCTTTCAAAAGAGGAATCTTAGGATGCGTTTGGTGCTCAGGAGGAGACGCCAGAGCTTGGAGGAGCTCCCTATCACAAGCTGGAAATCTGTTTCTTCTGCCATCAATCTTGTTTGAACCGTGAGGGTAAGACCTTCAGACTCCTTCAGCTGTTCTTACCAATTCATTCACTAAAGGAAGTTATTTAAGTTTGAACAAGAAATATCTAATCCCAGATCTATGCCATTATTGAGTATTTCAGGTGGTGACATTCATGTATTTTGATAAGAGTAGATCAAGGTAGGTTACCTTATGTTTAATTCCAACTGTCATGTTGTTTTTTTGTACAGTTCTGCTATACGCCCATGTTTGGGGTGTCGTCTCGCTGGCGCATTGACAAATTAAATTCTTATAATTGTATATGTAATTTAATGAATATTTATAATCTGCTATTTGGGATCATTTCATGGATCCAGGGCCACCCCAAGAGTGTGTTTCCCATGTTTAGAAATTTGGCCAGGATATCCGAGGGTATGCCGTGATTATAGAATGCTTTGAGTTTTCTTGAGAGAAAATGTATATATAATTGATTGCTTATGTTTTTGGCCTGGCCTAGTTACTTACTTAGCCTGAGGGAAGTGTTCTGATTAGGCTGAGGTCATGGTTATGTTCTCTTTGAGGGCAAGTGTTTCATTTAGCCTGAGAAAAATGTTTCATATGCCTAAGGGCAGTTGCTTCCGTGCCTGAGGGAAATATCTTGAACACCTGATGGCACTATTTGTTATTCCTGAGGGAAGATACCTTAAGGTTTCATTTCAGTTTGTCATGAGGGAAAGGTTCTATATTATCCTAAGAAAAGGGTACTATTTTGCCTATAGGAAAAGTACATTTGAATATTCAGTTTTGTGTTGGTTTTACCGACCAAGCTAAAGCATATTCTTGGCATTGTTTTACCTTGTACTTGTTAGAAAGTTTGTTGTAAGTTTTTCTACTATACTATTTAGGTGATTTTCGGCTGAGGCTCAGTCTCGAGAATTTATAATTAAATTTTATTGAATTGTTAAATAATAATTAAATGGAAATTAAACTGGTAGGATTAGCTACTTTTGAGTACTTACTTGTTTACTATATTTTCATTACTGCACACTACTGTTACCCAAATTCACTGACAGATGGGAAAAGGGCGTTGGGGTTTTTAACTGGGATTTATTTCTCACACCCTGTTTGGGTCATGTCATGGGCCCAAACAGATTATATTGCAACAAGTGTGAATAAGGGAAAGGTTCCCTATACAGATACTTGATTACTGTAGAGAAGTAGGAGAGGAAAGGTCGAGCTTAGGCCTGTGATGTTTTTAGGTTCCTACTGTACTGTTTTATTTTTCTTTGATGTATTGTCTCATGTATTACAGTGTATCATGTTTTGGATTTTTTATTAGACTTAGAGGCATATTGCATCATTATATATGACTGTTTTACTTTTCATTACTTCAGTACAATGCCTATTTCACCTTTGGTATTGTTTACTGCTTCCACATTTTGTATGTTTATATCTATTTACACTACACTACACTTTGACAAATGAGGTCATATTTTCCCCACTATCAGACCTAGGCCCTCGCTGCTAGTCGACAACCTCTAGAATTTGGGTAAATGCGCATGAGTTCCTATGACCCATTGAGTTCGGGGAACCCATTGAGTAACACCCAGATCTGGGACGTTACAAAGTGGTATCAAAGGGGTTCTTTTCATTGACTTACTGTTTGGAGCCTATAGTACGAGATATGACAGAATAGTTACTTGGTAATAAGATGTTCCCAAGATTAGCTAACCCATGTACATAGAAAAGGAAACTTACCTCATGTTATAATTTATTGTATTTTTTAATTTTACAATTGATTTTATTTTCACCATTGGGTAACACACTTGTTGTGTGTTGTTTATATATTTATTCCAGGGTTCTATTTAGTTGCATCCCAATGA
The DNA here is from genome assembly GCA_963277665.1 of Viscum album. Lineage (NCBI taxonomy): Eukaryota > Viridiplantae > Streptophyta > Magnoliopsida > Santalales > Viscaceae > Viscum > Viscum album. The sequence continues at coordinate 1,609,696,378 of OY728142.1, forward strand.
GATGAGGGTATGCCATATCATGCATCATTTAGAATCATGTTAGAATCATATTCCTTGCATATTTTCAATGCCATATAGGTACATTGTTATTGTATGTTACTGTGATAGATGCCTTGATTAAATATCTGTTGTTTGATAGGGTATTGTTATGTAATGTCTTGTAGAATGAACTCCAAACATTGGTTCTTGAGGAGTATGGTCTCTCATTGGATGGAATTTGGTATATCATTGACTTTTATCCTTGTTTATAACATGTGAAAGATTCCAATATTTGATTCGCAGAGAGTATGGCCCCTCAAGGATTGGAATTTGTCACTTAGGTGTTGGTTTCAGTGTTTTATGGCCTCCAGAGTAGTTTCTGAAGCTTACTATCTAGAAAAACCCAAAAGGCATGCCGTGTAAATATGATTACACACAGTTTAATCTCCTGTTCAAGATGAAATGGGAAAAAAATTAAGTACACGCCGTATACCCTAATTTCAAACAATGTAGTTCCTAACTGTGTCTAAGGTCGTGTAGGTAGGAACTCGGGTTGGGAAAACACTAAGGGTACATGCCATGTACATGTTGTACACATTGTGTCGTGTTGACCCTTTGTCCGTCTGTGTATCTAACGATAGAGATGGAGGAAATCTTCCATTATACACTCCATTTCTATATGGAACACGCCATGTAGTGTGATCCGTGTATCCGACCATGTAACTAACAACACGGGTCGGTGAAGCTCGTCTAGTACACACAGTGTACCTATGGGACACGACATGTAGTCCTGACCGGTGAAAGACCGTGTGGACTTGACTATGTGGCTGGGGAAACAGGGTGGTGTACACGCCGGGTGCGGGTGTTACATGTCGTGTAGTGTCAGCTGAGTAGTCAGCCATGTCACAAACAACAGAGGCAGTTGGAATATAAGTCGTACACGCTGTGTCTATATAGAACACGCTGTGTAGTTTATGAAGTTTACCCAGCCTTGTAACGGACAACCTAGGGCGGTAAAGCTAGTTGATTACACGTCATGTATACCTTATATATGTTGTGTATGCTCGTTCAAAAGAGAGAAGTGTGGCTAATCCATGTAGAGGGACTTGGGAAGGGGAGAAAAATCAAGTACATGTCGTGTGGGTGGACAACACGCCATGTGTTTTGGGGTGTTACATGACCAGTGCGGGCAGAGTACATGCCCGTGTAAAAGACCTAAGGTAACACACCATGTAGTTATTTTACACATAGTGTATTCTGGTTTTGTAAAACATGAATGATTTCTTTATCATGTTCCCAACTAACACTTTTTGTTTTTAGTCATTTATACTCTTAATCTAAGGAATGTGATTGATCTTGTAGAGTCATGCCTTGGAGACGAACATGAGTTATTCCCAGGAGAACAACAACAAGTATACTCTTATGATGGTAGTCCACGGGCTACTGATAGATCCTACAACATTTCTAGATGCGGCGCCAACCATTATAATGGACATAGGTGCGGAGGCGCAGTTCTATGAAGGCTTAATGCGGTTCATGAAGACCTTCCAGGGGCACTGCCGGCTGCCACATCAATGGCAGAGATGATCCATATATTCCAGTAGTAGCATCAGCCTATGTTTTTAGGGGATTCAGACCACAGGCTACAGAGTCTTGGCTGGGTTCTACGCAGACTATCATCGAGCATCTGGAGACACCTCCAGGGCGGAGGGTCAAGCTCGTTAGATACATGTTGCATGATTCTTCCAAGAGATGGTGGGATGTTACCACCCAGACTGATCATCACAGGGACATGGCTTGGGAATATTTTAAGTCTATTTTATATTATTTCTTTATCCCGAAGATGATGAGGGTAGATCGAGCTCCAGAGCTCATGAATCTGCAGCCGGGCGCAATGTCAGTGATGGATTATTCTGCATGTTTCACTAAGCTACAATGCTTCCCTCCTATTCTGGTGGTAGATGAGGTATTGAGGGCTCAACGCATTAAGGATGGTCTTTGATATGACATCTGAGAACTGGTGAACGTTTTCAGGTTGCCTACAGTGCACACTATAGTGAACCAGGCACTGATTGTGGAGCGAAACCCACGAGAAGCTTGTGGTACAGGCCAGGGCGGTACGACACAAGTTTCTAGTACTGTTTATACCAAAAATAGGAAGACACAAATGGTTTTTTCTCCTGGTGGCAGTACTATCCAGGAGATTCTTTCTGGTGGCCCGATTATGTGCTACCAGTGTGGAAATGAGGGGAACAAGATACCACAGTGTCCAGGTGACCTAGTGGAGTGCTGAGCTTGTAGTAATATGGGTCATCTGTAGAATTTTTGTAGGGAAATTCCACCAGTGACTAGTGAGAGGGGTTTTGTGTATACTCCGCATGCAGGATTAGGGCCAACAACTTCATACTAGTCAAGAAATTGGAATACATTAGGATGTTGTGGCCGAGGTGGTGTTCGTGGACTTGGTAGCCAGACACCAGGATCTCAGAGGTAGTAGGACAAGTCAACATAGGGTAGCTAGCATGTGTCGTGGGCCGCGACACTGAGCAGGCATATGTGGTGCAACCGACCCAATAGGAGTAGTATCCTAGACCATCAACTGTCTGAGGTTATATTCTAGTTGCATCAATTTTGTCTTCAATAATTTTTGATATTGGTGCTACACATAGCTTTGTATTTGTGCTAGTTATGGAGAGCCTTGGGCTCTGTGTTTCATCTTCTTCTAATATTAGGGCGCTAGACACTCTGTTGGGGACTTGAACGACAGTTGTGTGTTATTGCAGGGAGTACCCCTAGAGGTTGGTTGGTGTCACTTTCTATGGGACCACTATGTATTAGTGATGACGAACTATGCCATCATTCTTGGGATGGACCGGTTGGTACCCTTACGAGCCTTTGTAGATTTCTATCGTCGTAGGGTGATTTTCACATCACCTGAGGGTGGAGAGTTTCTATAAAAGGGAGAATGGGATGTCTAGGCATGCCGAGGCGAACCCGAGCATCGTGGGCATGGTGGAGAGACAAAACAGACTACGAGTTTCTACTTCGATGACCAGGAAACTAGTGAGAAGGATTTCCCTCCAGTGGTTTATCATTTCAGGGATGTCTTCCCGGATGACTTTTTAGGTCATCCTCTAGAGAGAGAGGTGGATTTCTCTATTGAGATTGTTCTAGGAGCAACACCGATGTCCATTCCTCTATATAGGATTGCTACACCAGAGTTACAGGAGCTCAAAAGGTTGTTAGAGGAGTTTAGAGGAGTTGCAAGAAAAGGGTTTCATCTAACCCAGTACTTCTCCATGGGGTTCTCTTGTCCTGTTTGCTAAGAGGGATGACGGTACCCTCAGAATTTTCATGGATTATTGGAAGCTAAACCAGTTGACGGTTAAGAACCAATATCCCTTACCAAGGAATGACGATGTTTTTGCTCAACATTGAGGAGCACGAGTGTTCTCGAAGTTTGAATTTAGATCTAGATATCATCAGTTACATGTTAGACCATCTGATACACTACTTATTGATTTTCAGAGCATATATGATCTATACGAGTATTTAGTCATTCCATTCATACTCAAAAACATGCCAGTAGTTTCCAGGGCTTTGATGAATCGTGTGTTCCACCCTTATCTAGATTTTTTTGGTAGTCTTCGTGGATGATATGTTGGTGTACTCTCACACTTGACACGACTATGCTACCCATATTGAGATCATTTTGAGTACACTGAGAGAACATCATCTATATGCTAAGCTCTCAATGTGACACTTTTGGATGGACCGGATTCAATTCCTGGGTCTTATCATCTCAGTGGTAGGATATGCGGTTGACCCAGAGAAAGTGATAGCAGTAGTTTCATGGGTGCATCCCAGGAACGTGTTTGAGATACAGAGTTTCTTGGGGCTATTTATTTACTATAGGCACTTTATATAGGACTTAACTCTCTTAGGAGCGTCATTCATAGGTTTGACTAAGATGGGTGTGATGTTCGTTGGGTCGGATGCTTGTGAGATAGCCTTTCAAGAGCTGAAGGGAAGGTTGACATCAACACCAGTCCAGATACTTCTAGAGAAAAGGAAGATCTATACTGTTTACTATAATTTATAAATTATTGGGATGGGAGTAGTGTTGATGCCGAGAAATCAAGTAGTAGCATACAGGACTTGGCAGTTAAGTCCACATGAGAGGAATTACCCGACACATGATCTCGAGTATGCTGTAGTTGTTCATGTGTTACTCTGTTGGAGATGTTATCTCATGGGGGAGCATTTTTTGGTGTTTAAAGACCAAAAATGTCTCAAATATATATTTACCCAGTGTGACCTAAATCTAATACAGTGAAGGTGGGTTGAATACCTCAATCCTTCAACTTTGAGCTTTCCTATACACCTTGTAAGGGTAACGTAGTTGCTGATTCACTGAGTAAGAGGACTCAGTTACTGGCAGTGTAAGAGGCCAGCGATGAGTGGCATCTTATGACTTTTTTCTATGAGATGCATTTGGAGGTGCACTATAGTCAGGGGAGAGATGATCTTTCTTCCTTAGCTATGAATTCTACCCTCTTGGATAGAGTGAGGATGAGGAAACTATCAGATTCAGAAGGCCTAGTTCTATGGTAGATTATGGAAAGTGAGGACCCTCCTCCCAGTTGGACGACATGAGTTACCAAGATGTACCGTGACTTGAGACGTTAGTATTGGTGGATGCGTATGAAACGGGAAGTATCTGGTTTTGTTGCGAGATGTTCCACCAGTCATCAGGTGAAGGCGAAGTATCAGAGGCCAGCTAGACTATACAGAAGTTACCCATTCCAGAGTGGAAATGGGATGATGTTGTAGTGGATTTCATAACCAGGTTGCTGAGGTCAAATCGAGGAAGTGATGCGGTGTGGGTTGTTGTGGAAATACTTACAGAGGTAGCTCACATTTTGTCACTCAAAAAGACCATCAGTGTTGACGGGCTTAGAATGTTGTATATCTGAGATGTGGTACGTCTTCATGGGGTTCCTTGTTTTATCATATCAGATATGGATGGCCTCATTACGTCTCATGTTTGGATGATTTTTTAGAGGGCACTAGGGACACAGGTGCCTCTGAGCACAGCTTACCACCGTCAGACCGATGGCTAGTCTGAGTGTATGATACAGGTGCTTGAGGACATGTTGCGTGCATGCATCTAGAACTTTGGGGGCTCTTGGGAGAAGCACATATGCCAGGTTGAGTATGTCTATAATAATAGTTTCCAGGAAACTATTGAGATGGCACCTTATGAGGCTTTATATGGTTGGCCTTTCCGGTAACCTTTGGGATGGTTGGAGGCCGGTGAGGTAGCTTTGTTGGGAAAACGTCTCATACAAGAGACATCAGAGCAGGTTTAGTTGATTAAGAAGTAGATGGGTACTGAAAAGTCTTGTCAGAAATATTATGTTAATCACGGCATTCGACCCTTGGAGTTCGTAGATGGGAATTAGGTTTTCCTGTGTGTTTCACTAAGGTTGGGACACAGGTGGATCAGGAGACAGGGTAAACATTCACTGAGGTATGTGTGGCCTTTTGAAATTCTGGAGAGAGTCAGGTCGGTTGCCTATCAATTGCAGTTACCACAGAGGTACCGGTCCATGCATGACGTCTTCTATTTATATAAGTAGCACCATTATCACTCAGAACCATCTCACATCTTTTATCCCGAGGCGGTTGAGCTTCAAGAAGATGTGTCCTTTGAGGAGCATCTACTTCGTATTGTTGATAGGAGCAAGATGGTTCTCAGAGGCTGGTCAGTCCTCTTGTACGGGTGCTACGGCAGAATGGCTGAGTGTAGGACGAAACCTGGGAGTGGGAGACCAATGTACATGTTCAGTGGCCAGAGTTGTTCTAAGATTTATCTTTTCCACCCTTGGAAGGGTAATTCAGGGGAATGTTTTTTAAGGAGGGATGTTTGTAAGAACCCGGTTCTTATTCCTAAGGTAAAAGTTTCTTTTTTCCCTCTTACATTAATTATTATTGAGAAAATATGGAAAATGCGTGGGATCCAAAATTTTGTGGGTATAAGCCATGTACTTTTCCACACGCTTCGTACTTTGGCCGTGTGAGAAGAGTACACATGGCTTGTAGGCCTGTTGGCAATGAAGGGTGTAAAAACTAACTACACGCCGTGTCATATGTATTTACACACTGTGTACTCAATCAGCAGGTGAACTGTTAAGCGGTGAGAGTAGCTGCCAACTGAGTGATAGTACACACCGTGTATTCAGAAATACATGTCGTGTACTCATGTCGACTGATGAACAGTATTGCAGTGAAAAATAGCCACCAGAGGAACAGTTAAATAATGAAAATTACATGCCGTGTAATTGAGAGTACATTCCATATAGTTTGTTTTTTTCGCATAAAACGGGCAGTAGCCTCCTCTTTCAATAGAAAATTCTTTGTACACATTTGGAGCTCGGGAGGAGAGGCCAGATCATTGGGGAGCTCTAGATTGCACATTGGAAATCCATTTCTTCCACCGTTGATCTTGTTTGAATCATGCGCGTAAGACCTTCCTTCTCCTTGAGATGTTTGAACAAATTATTTGATGAGGGGATGTTATTTACATTTGAATGGAAAATCTCTTATCCATTTTCTACGCCATTATTGGGTGTTTCGGGAGGTGTCGTTCACCTCTTTTGATCATCAGAGGTCAAAGTAGATGGTCTGATGTATAATTCCAAATATCCTGTTGTTTATTGTATCGTTGTGTTATGCGCACATGTTTTGGGTGTCGTATGGCTGAGGACTTGACTAATTAAATTCCATGAATTTCATAGGTAATTTAATGAATATTTATAAACTACTGTCTTGGATCATTTGTTGGATCCAGGGCCACCCTGTGGGTGCATTTCCCTTGTTTAGCCATTTGGCTAGGATACCCGATGGTATGATGTGATTATAGCATGATTTGAATTTTCTTGAGAGAAAAGGTATATATAATTGCATGTTTATATGTTGGGATGGGCACAGTTACTTGCTTAGCCTGAGGGTAGTGTTTTGATTATCCTGAGGGAAAGGTTCTATTCTACCTGAGGGAAAGTGTTTTATTTAGCCTGAGGGCAATGTTTCATATGCCTGAGGGAAGTTGCTTCCATACGTGAGGGAAATATCTCATATGCCTACGGGTACTATTCGTTATGCTTGAGGGCAGATACCTGAGGGTTTCGTTTCTTTTGTCCTATGTCCAATAATCTAAATTAGCCTGAGGGAAAGGTACTATTCGACCTGATGGAAAAGTACATCTGAATATTCAGTTTGGTGTTTGTTATACCTACCAAGCTAAATCACAGGCTTGGCATTGTTTTACCTTGTACTTGTTAGATAGCTTGTTGTATGTTTTGTTGCGGAACTGTTTAAAAGATTGGCATCTAAGGCTGAGTCTCAAGAACTTTCAATTAAATTATATTTAATTTTTAAATAATAATTAAATGGAAATGAAACTCTTAGAAGTAGCTGCTTTTGAGTACTTCCTAGTTTCCTACATTTTCATTACTGAACACTATTGTTACACAAATTCACTAACATATGGGAATGGGCCTTTGGTTCTTGCTTACTGGATTTATTTGTCACTACCTGTTTGGGTCATGTATTTGGCCCAAATAGATTATATTTCTGAAGGTGTGGATAAGGGAAAGGGTCCATATACAGGTACTTGATTGTTGAAGAGGAGTAGGAGAGCATGTGACCGAGCATAGGCTTGTGATGCTACTGAGTTCCTGCTGTGCTATTTTATTTTTCTTTGATTTATTGTCACTTGTATTGCAGTGTATTCTGTTTTGGCTGCATTCTTAGATATAGGGACTTATTGCATCATTATATATGATAGTTGGTCTTTTCATTAATTTAGTGCTCTATCAATTTCATCTTAGGTATTGTTTACTGCTTCAATATTTTGTATGTTTATATCGATTTAAGCTATTCTACACTTTGACAAATGAGTGCATAGATTCACCACTATCAGACCTAGGCCCTCGCTGCTAGTCGATAGCCTCTGCTGTTTGGGAAAATGTGCCTGAGGTCATGTGACCAACCGGGTGCGGGGCACCCATTGAGTGACACCTGGATCCAGGATGTTACAATATTGGCCATCAGTTTGAGGGTGATAGGCCATGATGAAGTTCAACATAGTTTCCAGAGGGTGTTTAAGAATCTTCCAAAACATAGATGTGACTCTTAGATCTCAATCAGAATAAATTGATAGTGGTAAACCCTAAAACCTCACCACTATAATAATGTATATCAATGAAAATTTATCCAGTGAGAAATTATCTTAAATTACAATAAACTACATGGTATTTTTAATAAGATCCACCAAAACCCATATAGAATGATTCCTTCTATATGTAATCATAAAACTAGTGACACAGTCTATGGTGATGTTTTTTCATTTCCATGTATGTATGGATAATGGTTTCAAAATGCCTTTGATTTTCCACTCCACTTTCACTTACATGCATACATGACATATTTATGCATACACTGTGACATTCTTCTTCATATTGTCCCTCTAATAGTGTTCTTTAAGATTTTGAAAAATCATTGTTCTTACTAGGTGGATGGATAAATTTGAGCAATGAGAATCAATAAACAAATCGTTCTTTAACATAAGAATTGATTGTACACAGAGTCTTGACACAAATATCAAAGCTCAAACTTCATTAACATTAAACTATGATGATTTCTATTTTAATTTAGATTCCATTTTCTTCTTAAATACCAATACCCTCCCTTTTTTATTCTTTTAACCTCTCTAGAAGGGTCATTTAAAAAATAATTTGTCAAATGATTTATGATGTTCCATCCTTTATGATTCTTATGTCCTTCATTTCCAATTCTATGAAGATCAGTTCCATATCAATTCTCACTAATGATAGAATTTCTAGATATTACCACTTTATTATCCATACAAGGATGGTAGTGGAATGAGCGACCATAGTCCTCGATCACCTCTAACAATAACCATTAACATATTTTCATCTCTATATGTTTTATTATATACTTGAGGCTTTTTTATCTGTATAAATTAAACACATACCACCAAAGGGATAATTTTGGAATATTTTTAGAGTGATTATCCCTAAGGAAAACTCCATATCCTATATTGGGTAATTCCATTTAGAAACATTCAACTGCCTTGAAACAAAGGCTATGAATTTTTATTATGACTTAACTAACAACCCATTCCCTTCAACGAAGCATCACTGAATACCATGAAATGATATCTAGCTATGGGTAGTCTGATCATAGGTTCTATGTTAAAAATTAATTTAATTTCCATGAATATTAATTAAAATTCACCATTCTATAAAAACATGACACCCTTCTGTGTTATCATGGTTATTGGGTTTTACAATAATGAGAAATGTCTCTAAAATCGATGATAATACCTTTATAATCAATGGAAAATACAGATATATTTCATAGATGTTTCCCTCAACCATCCCTAAAATTATTTTTCATTGATGGATCCTCGTATATCCCATTACTTGTGATGATATTCCCAAAAAATGAGACATTCATTAATAAGAACTGAAACTTTCATTAATTGGCATAATGCTTATCCATTTGTAATGTATGTATTAATGTGTTTAGACACTCCTCATGCTCCTCCATTATTTTGAATTCTATTATAATATCATCTACAATGATTATAAAAATTTTGTAATAGTAATCACTAATGACTATATTCATTGATTCCTTGATGTTTGATAGTGATTTAATGACTGTGAATGGTATCAATATAAACTCACATTGCTTGTACCTTATATGAAATGTGGTTTCTGGGATACCCCCTCTTTTCACCCTTACATGATAATATCCTGAATAAAAATACACTTTGGAGAAATCATATTCTCCACATAGCGGATCCAAAAATTAATCAATTTTTTGTAGGGGATTCTTGTTCTTTACCAAAATCTTTTTGAGTTCATGATAATCAGTGAAAAGGTTCATTGACCTATCCTTCTTCTTGAAAAAGTTTACTAATTCACCCTAGGGTGAATCACTTGGTCATATGAGCCCTTTATCCATATTCTCTAATAGTTGTTTCATCAACACATTGAGTTCCATAATATATATTCTATGTGGAGTATTGGGTAATGATGAAACCCTAGGTATAATTTAGAATTAAAATTCTTCCTCTCCACTAGGATGTATAGATGGAAATTCCTTAGAAAACATATCATAATATTTCTTCCAAATGGGAATGTCATCGATGTTCATTCATTTCTTAGAACCGATCATTTTAGATAGATACACAAGCTCATAGTGAAATAGTTTTCATGCCTGATATATTGGATCTAAGTAAGATGCATCCTCCTCATTTCACTTGTACAAAATCAGGTTTCAATTTTAAATACATAGAGTGATTTCCATATCATGGAAATTTATGTTATATCTATACAAGGAATAACAAACCATGCCTAGAATTTTATAAAATTCCATGAAAGGGAGTATGAGTATATTTTGTAGAATTTTCACCCAAAAACGGTGACAAGGGACGTGTTACATAGTTAAGATGCAATAATTTCCCCAATTTCAATTTTCACTAATAACTCCAATTATAAGAATTGTGTTGGTGTTTTTATAGTCCTACTAAAATTTTATGATAGGATTAAACTCATAGAACCAAAATAATAATTTACATTCATTATCATTGAATAAATAATTTGCATACATATAACCACTTTGTATTCTGTATCTACCTAGGCATCAGTAATAGAAAATGTTGTCAGTTTCTTTTTTGAAGTTTCATGGTTGTCTCCAAAAAACACATATCTTTGTGCATTGGTTTTCAATATACCCAGGTTCCATACAGTTTTAGAGAAGAAAAATGTGTTTAGGTTTGAATAGAGATTTCATTTCCTCTTTCAAATTTGTAGTTTTCTCAATTCAGTAATAATTTTCTAGGTTCAATTCATTCCCACACCTAAATAATTTATGCATCCCTTGAATGAAATTTATGGGGTTATTATTTCCATACCATCGACTAGTGAAATTATGATATTTTATAGAAATATTTTATTTATCCATTGAACCACCAATATAAATCTATACTTTCTACATCATATCCCTATGATACCCTTTTGATTTGTTGATTTCTATTTTGAAATTGAGGAAGCATCATACAATTTCCTCATAAAAATAAAACTCATGGCTCACTAAGGATTTTGAAACACAATATATTAGCCCAACAAAGAAGAGGAAAAACTTGCATTAAGGGTTAATAATAATTCTAGAGGTGTATCCTACAAGATTTATGATGTTTTCCTCATATGCCTTGATAGATTTTTATATTTTTTCTCCATGAGGGAAATAAAGTTCATTTCAATTTTATGATGGTGAGTTCACAGAAAATAATTTTTGAAAAAATTATTATCTAATTCCTTCCACTACATCACATCAATATATTCCTTAGGTTTTTTATTCTTCTTCAATGATCACAAATAATAAACTTCTCCCCCATATAATAAACAACTAGTTGAACCATATCCTTTTCAAAACATAGAAGGATGGAGAAGATATTATTAATGGAGTTGATCCATTGTTCCTTGATTATGGTATCAAATGATCCATTGAAAGACAAAGGTCTTCATTATAGGATAGTCTCAATTTAAAATTGTTATCAAATCGGGGGATATTTATCATTCTCTTGTTCAAGGATTTGATTCATAAGTAGAGTTAGCTGAGAGAGTATCATCTTGATGTTCATGACTCTAGCTCCCCTCAGGTTGGGAATCACATTGGAGTAGTCTTCAAATTTCTTTTTATATTTATTGTTTACCTAGTTCCTACTATTTTTGAACATTATCTATAAGAAATGAAAAATTTGGGATTCATATTTTTAAACTATCAATCAAATAATTGGGAAAACCAATGACATTAAATGGGACACATTTAAATTTAATTATTTTCATTATTTTTTGAATTTATGAGCTTCAATATATATTATCCATGATCTATTTAATAACTTATACTCTAATGGATATTTTCTCTCCTACCATAGTGGATCGTAAGGAGCTTATGAATTTAACAATGAATATCCCTTGAGAGTTTCATACAGTTGTCCAGTAAGGACTGTTGTTGTGTTCTAGGTTACACCAAGTTCGGCCTGACACACATTGTTGGAGTTTTCACCCCAAGGTACATCAATTCTAGATCCTTGTCTACATATAGTATCCAAAAATAAATGTATTTTCTTGATAAACCAGTTACTCTTTACAAGTCAAAACTCAAAGTTGTTTTTTATACTTTGTATTATCCTTAAGGATTTCCTTAGACTTTTCTAATCCTAATATCAAAAATTAGTCATCTTTTTTTTATATCAACTAAAAAACACTTACCTTTATTACACATTAATTGATTATTTATTTCTAATGATAAAACATAATATAACATGAATGATCAATAAGTATAAATTATTTTGGAGATAGGTACGTCTCAAAACATATTTATCATGGGATACAACAACATTATTGAAAACATCCATAACATACTTCTAAAATTCCATGGCTTTTAAAACATCCAAGGAAAAATTTGGAAAAACATAAGAAATGGGTGACTTATAAACCAAAATAAGGGATTAAAAATGGAATAACGAGATACATGTTACAAAATTGGTATGTCAGTGGGGAATTAAATGAATAGGAATCATAAAAATTATTAATGAGACATGATATATCATGATAAAAATATAATGGAAAATGTGGGAACAACTTAAAACATTGCAACATAAACATAAGTCAATGATAAAATCAAAAGAAATCATAGCAGAAAAAGGCCTACCATAGAATAAAGTTCAATCATTATCCCAACACAATGTCTCAGGAGACTAAACATTTCCCAATAAATTGGAGCACTATATAATTCGGATCACACTAATCACATTCATTTCATTATCATTCATCATGATATTTGATTCCACGATATATGTTTTCGAATAAATAAATTTATGTCCCTTGTAAAATAAGTATATTTTCCTAAAGTGGAACATCCTCGATAAAATATGGGTATGCTATCCACTAAATAATTATTTTGGAATTAAAAAATCACAGAGAAATTATACAGCATAATAGTGTCACATAAAAAATCATAAAATAGGTAGATTATAGTTAAATGGGTCCCTCATAATTATGAAATCAGAAATGTAGTAATATGGACATGGAAACACATATCCAATCATACAGAATTAGAAATATAATGCATATAATAATAAGGAAACTTAAATAAATAAGACAAGGTGAGAATCCACTATAAAATTTTGGCATGGTAACAGGTGTACATAAAGGATCTAGGGAGGTATTAATGACAGTGAAAGGTGGTATCATAATTTATACATTAAGTGGAAAGTAATGGGGATATGGGAGAACATATCACAACCAGCGAAATTGCATATTAAATTAGATAACATATATTAAGTTCATAATAATAAGATAATAGTTGAAGATCCCTTATTAGAGTTTGCAACTACAAATTATTGTGAGGGCATCATGATAGATCTAGATTGACTTGGGGGGACTCCATAGAATAGAGGGTAGTGTATGGACATGATAAAAATAGATTTAGTTAAGATAAATTTGATCTTGGGTGGGTTTGTTTATGAAAATCAGGAGGTTATTTATTATTTAGGTCTTGGAATAAACACAATAATATTACCAAAACTGATACCATTCCCATGGTTATTCTAATGGTTTCATCTAAATGGGAGGTGTGTTAATTATTCAACAATTAAGTGGGATTAACTTAACAATATAACGCTTTTTCCTATATGGAGCTGTGTCATACTCTTAAATAAATATTTTTAAACACTTAAAATATATTAATGGTTTTGGAAGATTAATAAATGCTTTATATAAATATGTAAATAAAAATAAAATCACATTAAATTAAATCTAAAATATATATTTTGTCCTTTATACCTTATATAATATTTATTACATCATTTTGGGTCATTATTATGTCCCAATACAAAATATAATTTTATATGGTATTTAAATTTTACCCAAATATTTTACTCTATCAAAAAATTATAAAAAATTCACCATTTGAAAATATTTACATTTTGATTTAAATGGTAATATTCATTTTATAAAATTATTTAATTAAATTCCTTATTTTTAAAATTTAAAATTATGGACCACATTTATTAAAAATGAAGTTTTTTGATAATAATTGTTTTTAAATAATTAAAAAATTAAATTTTACTTCATGATAATTATATGATCATTTATATTTAACAATAATTATATAATAAAAATAATTTATTAATATATTATTTATTTTATATTTAAATTAATTCATCAAAATAAATTCCTTAATTGAATTTTAATATTAACCAAAAATTAAAATTTTTTTTTCAATAAAAAAAATCAATTATAACATAAACAAAACAAGTTGAAAATATTTACATTATTCAATGAAAAATAATGTACATACTCATATTTCATGGGTCTTGATAGACAACCCTTTAATACACTATAAAAAGCTGTAAGGTTCTGCTGCACGATAGAGGGACTTTCGTAGGTTTGTTCAATGAACATGGTTTGAGTTGTGATCTCGAGGGATTTAACTTCTCCAATAAATGGTTTGGATCATGCCTAAGTCATTGGTTCACATCTTGGGATTGGTCCAGGGTAAATCCGAAAGATTCTATTTCTCTCAGAAGCTCCAACAAATGGGCTTCATAGTGTATGATCCTACTGCGGGAGTTCGTCACATCCTTTTTCAATGTCAAATATATTTTTTAAACCTTTATATTTATACTAATAATATGATCGGTGATCAAAAAAATATTATCAATAGTAATGATTCTTAATGTTCAATTAAATTTGAAAAGATATACTAAAACCAAATACTTGCATGTGTCTTTTATAACCATTATACAATTAAATAAATGGTGAGGGAAATTTTATTTATAATAGTTCGGGTTGGTACATATTATGCTTATCATGAGGGAAATCCATATATGTATCCTTATAAGTATCCCCACATATCTTGTAAATTTATTCTTGTCTTAGCTTCCAAATGTTGACTAAAAACTTCTTTTGATATCATCTATAGAAACCCATGATTAACATATATAGTTATTATACAATTTTAGATACTTTTATGCATATTACAAAAATACATTCCCAAGGAACATAATAGTTTAATGTCATAAGAATCTTAGAAACAAATCTTATATATTATTGAAAGATCTTCATTGTTTATCACAATGTTACCCAACTTTAATAGTTTTATATAATAAATTTCATCATACCTTGGTTGTAGGAATCATTATAAAGGGTAAGATAATATGCTCATTAAGGGTAAAAAATTAGATACAGAAAAATGAGATGATAATAAGGGTCATAGAACTTATGAATAACTTCTGAAGATCATGACCTACATATCAAATATCATATACATGAGTCATGGAGTAAAGTGTAGTTTTTCATATGACATGAATGAAAAGGGTGATAAATCATCATAAATCAATCATGAACTACATTATCTTATCATATAAATATTGAATAATCATAAATATAGAAAACCATTCTGTGTTTCTAGGTTAACTACCAAGACCATCAATATAGTGGACCCAGACACACAAGCTTCCCACTGTCTATCAGTATGAACCTATTTAAAATTATAGAACCGGATGCACATGTTTCCCATTTTGGACTTGGAAACTCTTATTTCTTGTTGTGGATACATCCCATAAACATATTCCCCATCATTATTTAATGATATATACATATTTATATAATGCATTAGTGGTATATATAAGTGTCTCCCATCACATAAGAAAATCCTACATACATGTACCACAAGGTAATAAAACATTCAACAAATCTCAATCCATAAAACTATATGTTATTCAAAAACATCATATCATAAAATTGGGAAATATATTTTTATCAGAAACATTTAATCATATCATAATTTATGGAAAAAATATATTTTTAATAATCTTTTCATAAAAGAGTTACTCATCAATTGAAGTGGGATTCATATGTTTTTATCCTGGAATAACCTATGGATGTGAAATTTTTCTAATAAATAACTTTTAACCATAAAATACAATTAAAATAAGGAATAATAATAGTGTCTTTATATTATATTTCCAGTAATGTAGAATTTTTTTAAAGGGATGTTCTATTAGATAGAGAATGATTTTTTAAGAGCACATGGAACATTTATTATGAAAAAATATCCTTTTATAAAAAATCCATTGATAAAAACATTTAGGAAATACTTTTATTATAAATAATGATTTTTAATTTCATTTTATACATTTCTTGAGGAAATATATTTTATTCTTTGAAATTATTTTTCTAATACATAATGAATTTGGAAGAAATTCTGGTAAAATATCAATGAATACTTACAAAGGAAGATAAAAAACATTTGGGAAATGAATTTATTTAAAAAATAATAATTCTTAAAAATAAGGATTAAAAATATTTTAAAAAAAATTAATTGAAAATATGTTTGAAATTTTATAAATGAACCATTAATATAATTTAAAACACATTTAAAACAGAAATGGTTTTTGAAAAATAATTTTTTTGAAATCAACCATTAAATAATGAATTTACATAATGTTATGAATAATATTTTTTTAATATATATCCTTGTAAAATTTGAACGGAGTATTAATTTGAATGATGGGAATGGTGGTGGGTAAATCTGTACTTGTCGAACGTTCATTTCTCAACATGAAATGTTTAGAAATGTTCTTTAATTAGAAAATGAAAATATGATTCTTTTTAATAATTTTTTTTGAAAATGAAATACCTTGGTAAACATTATTCTTATAGATTATATTATTTTCTCTTATAAATCATGGTTTTTTGAATAAAATATATTTCTGACCGAAGATATATGTAATATTATATTTTATTAAAAACACATTATTTATTATCTTAAGTACCAAAGAGTGTAAAATTGGTACCAACACAAGGATATGTCATGGATAACCAAAAAATAATAAAATTCAATATATTTCTTAATACATGGATCATAATATTTTATCAATGTATGAATAATTATAAATAATCTTGATAAACAATGAGATTTTAGAGATAAATCGTTACTACTTTGGTAACATTGAATAAAAATAACATGGGAATAAAATTAAATTACATGATGATTAAAATAACATAAAAATAAGAATATTAAGGATATATCCTTTGAAATGGAAGAATATATAACTCATCGAAAATTATAGTTGGATAATATGAATTGTGTCTTAATGAAGTAATGATGAGACAAAATTAAATTTTTTCATTTTGTAAATTTTTAACCACATAACCCAATAAAGAAATACCATAAAAGAGAAATATAAACACCCCTAAATTTATGTGTATAAATCATAAAATAAATAAATTTTTATTATATAATCCACATAAAATAAACGAGTTGTTAATAATGAATATGTCATAAAAAAATTAACGTGAGACAAGAAAACCCATGCATTAGGTATTGATTTCTTCATATAATTTCTAAAATATTATATAAAAAATTTATGTTTATTATAAATAAACCATAAAATAATATTATAATATCTAATAACATATATGAATTTATTATGACCTTATAATACCCATTTATAACAATTCTATGTTAATGGTATGTTTTAGGTAATATCCACTTGGTTTTTTTATATGTTTTTGTTTTTTAATATCGATACTCTTGACGAGATCGTGATTTAAATGACTAATAAATCTATAATATTATACAAATATCATAAATATTCATTATAAAAATAACTATAATAATCTATAAACCATATAAATATAAAATTTAATACAAAATTCTATGATACTTTTAGTTGTATGTATGCACGAATACTATTTTGGTTTTCTTATTGTATTGAAATATATAAAGTAAATTATATATATGTAGATATAAATTTTATTATTACATTAGAATTATTATATCATACATATAATAGAAATTTAATAAATCAAATGTTAATATATTTCATGAAGAAGTGTGAATGAATCCCATCGCTTTGAGGAGGCAGAAGTCTACACATCCAGAAACGAAGTTATCATATTTACACAAAATGGAAATACTGAAGGTATGTTTCATATAATAATTAAATAATTAAAAATAAATAATAAATATCATATATATATAATATAAAAATATAAATTACATCAATATTTCCATCCGTTAAAGGAGGAAAGGGATGAATGAGCATCATTATTTTGTGAGGTAGTAGTACACCGTACACAAAAAAATGATTCCATATCCCATTTGATTGAAGTGTGCATGGTAGTAGGTCAAAACCATAAAATAAAAAATATATCATTATATTTAATACAATTAGGATATAATATAATAATCTAATAAGAATAATGGAAGGGTATGGCTGATGAAAATTTTAGAAAAATATTTTATGGAAGGATGCTACCTTTTCTTAGGGAAACATCATATTAGTTTGAAAAAAATGGAATCCTTGGATGGATATATGAACCAATTGAAGCTAATAGGATGATATTATGGAACTTGGGATATTACTTTATTTGGTTTATTATGATCCAAACTAGCGTGAGATGTTTGAGAAAGTGGGGGGGGGGTGAGGTCTCTTTGAAAAGAGAGGATAACTGGAATTCTTATAAATATAGAAAGACAAGAACTATTACGAGCTATCTAGTATATCATATGGCTCCAATAAATGACATTATGGGATAAAATATGGTAAATGGTAGAAATATTTTCATACAATGGCTCTAGATAATTTTATAGTTCATTTATCCTATAATGAATAAATTTTAACAATTTTGTAAACATGTATTTACCTGAGTAATTGTAATTAATTATTATTATATCCACTACAATATTTGGTCAAAAAAATGTGTTAAAATTACATAAAATAATAAATTATGATTATTTAAAATATGGAATCCAATTTTCAAAATTATAATTCCATATTTTGTAGATATTAATTTAAAATTAATCATGGGATGGTTTGAGATGACGTGTTTTTAATGTGAGCATGTCCCAATGGTTGAAATGAGTTTTTTCTAATTTCTATATGAAATTGTTTCAAATGAAATAAATTTCATTAACTTATTTATTAATTATCTAATTATAATTTTATAAAATTAAAATATAACTTGACGACATAGATCAATTAAATGAAAGAGAAATTTAGAATTAAAATTCCGTATAGTTTACGATTCCTCAAAGTATGATTTTTAACTGAAAAATACAAGAAATTAAACTAATGTAAATTAAATTTCCAATTGACAAAATGTTTTTTAGATTGTCAAAAAAATTATAAAAGTGTCAAAAAATAGAATAGAAATTGTTTCTCCATTAAAAGTCTATAAAAATTTAATTTTTGAAAAAAAAAGCATTTAATTCATAATATTGGATTAATTCTAATTGTAAGCCTATAAAATCTACTAGATGAGTGTAAAAAAAATTATTGAATATATAATATTTTAATTTTATTAAATAAATATATTAAATTTGTTTTTTTTAAATTTCTTGAGTCAAAATATTGTTTCTACGTAGAAAAATATTTTTCCTAGAAAATGAATTCCTTCATTCTCAAATAGTTCATAGATTCATATATAACTAATTGATAACGAAAGGATTCATTTTATATACCACTGTATAAAATTAATTCATAAATTAGTTAATCATATCTATAAATATCATTTTAATGGCTTGGTTGTAACTCTAATAATATTTTAAAAACAATATTAAAAGTATATTTTATTTCGGAAAACTCGGACTTGCATGTAATGAAAGCTATCGAAGGAATTCTACAATGTGAGAAAAAAAAACATAGTGTGGCATGTAATAAAAGTTATTTTAGGGGTTGTGTGTTTTAAAATATTGAAAAGGTGTTTTGTGATCCACAATCTAATCTTAGTGCTTTCATATAACAATAAGTATATTTAATGTCGTGTGAAATTAAAAATATGAAAAATATTATATTAATTTGAAAATAATATATCGCAAAATTTCATGGTGTTAAGCTTATACCCTGGGAGTGTTAAACTAGATGTACAGTGATTGATATTTTTTTTACTCGGTGAAGATCGGTTTTATATCTATGCACCCTTCTGGGGTTATTAACAATAAGTATCTTTGTTTTTGAGCTACATTAACTTTTAGTATCTATATAGGGGTATAGTTACATGGAGACAAACAATTATATCCTCTACCAAAATTCCACGAAATTTTTATACATTGATTCATCATTATAATTATCCTTATATGTATCCATATAAATACAATTAGAATACCCCTAGGTATCACGCTAATGTTTTCTCATCCTTGTCTCTAAAACTTAATTAAACCATTCTGATGATACCAACTACAGTGACATAGGATTTTCATACATGGATATTATATATTTTTTAGTTAAATATTCAATAATTTACAAAAACAGATTCCCAAGGGCCATAATGGTTTAGTTCCATTAGAAATTACATACAAAATCTTCTCATTTTCTATGATATCTTCAATATAAACCCTACATATCTTATATTTTAGTAATCTTCACAAATATAACCTACTTAAAACCATTATTGGTAACCTGTGGAATGGTAAAATAAGATTGTGTGATATAATATAATGTTTAATGGAAATAAAGGAGATAAATAAGCATTAAATGAACCTAATAGAATTAGATCATGAGAATATTTTATGAAAACCATACCCTCTCTATCAAAGGTTATAATCTTGAGTCATGGAATAAACATTGGTAGTTTATAAGACATGAATCATAAAGAAATAAATGAACTTGATCCATGATAGAATAAAGATATAATAATACATGGAATTTTGTTTTAACAATTATAATATAAAATCACTTCCATTTTACTCAAAGATCACTATAAAGGATTCCATTATTGAATGGGTTCGCCCTCAGACCATTATAGTTGTCAGGGATCAATCCCAAGACCTTCATAATAGTAAAAGTCCCTTGCTAAAATAGGTTCACTCCCCCTTATAGTCCCTTCTATCCCATGATATATAAATAGTCACACAATTCATTAGTGGTCAGTATATATCCCACTTGTGTTCGGTTATAACATAACCTTTGTCCTTGGTTATAACATAACCACCGATCTTGGTTATAATATTACCATAATCACACAATGAAAATAATAAATATATATGACACGAGATCATAAAAAATTAAACAAATCATAAACCATTAAATTAAATGAGTTTCATAAACTTTTCATATTATCAATTCCTATAAAAATAAACAACTGTCATAATCATTTCAGCATAGAATAATAAGGTAAAAGAAGGGGTTTTAATAAGATTTTTATCATGGTAGAACCAATCTAAGATAAATGATTTTCATAGAAAATATGTCATCATAAACATAAACCAATTAGATAAAGGATAAAATTTATATCCTTAGATTATATCCATAATAAATAATAAATTACCAAAAAGGATGTCATCTTAGATTTATGTTATTTTTTAATGAAACATTACTTGTAATGTCTCATAAGGAAAATAATATTTATTTGAAAATAACTTTTCAAAAATAAATCAATAAAATATATTATAAATAATTTTATATCGAAGTAAACACAAAAACATTTAAAGGATGCTTTGAAAAAATAATTAAAACATTTCTTTAAAAACTATACTTATTGATTTACCAACACTTTTCAATTAATTTTTTTGATAAATTTCATTGAAAATAACCTTGAAATATTATAATGTAATCATCAATTAAAATAGTGGCTAGGATAATGTGAAATTTCATTCATTATGTACACATTAAAATAATGATTCCATTCACATTTTTAGTAAACTCAGTATTGGAATTATTTTGGAAAAAGAAATTACGATTCCTCTCAAAAAAAAATTATAAAAATTTAATCATTGGTTATAATTTCTTTAATAAATAATGTTATGAGTGCAAATATTTTTTCAGTATACATGGTTTTTAAAGAAAATTGGGTTTTCAACAAAAGAGTTAAATAAAGATTTATTTTTCAAACAATAATTCCTCAATTATTTTAGGTACGTAATATTACAATAAGTGAAAATATAATTGAAAATAGAGAAGACAAAATTTAATGAATTTCTTGATAGGTATATCATCATACTTCATCATTGGAAACACAATCATTTAGAATCTTGATAAACAATGAGATTGTGTCATTAGAACCATCACACTCTTATAATATTGAATAATAAGACCCTAGAAGGAATGATATTAATTTATAATTAGAATATAATTATAATAACTAAATCCAAATATTATGTGTCATAGGGGATTAATATACACCTCATAAATTAGACAGTTGTATAACATATCATATGTATCAATGATGAAAAATTATAATAAAGATCCCTTACCACATGGGTATCATTAGAACCGTAAACCCTATAAAAGAGATAAAAATGGATATTTAAAAACCTACAGTTTTCATGATAATAAATATTAAATAAATTCGTAGATACTATATACACCACATATAAGAAACAAGGGGTGAATATGGCCTTATTTCACAATAGTAAACAGTGGGATGAAAATACCTAACTAATTTTGTAATCCACTGAATCATAAGCCCCAATAAAGAGAAATAAAAAATGAATCATTCAATAACACGAAAATTAGTTGATTAATTTTATATAAAGTCAATGTGTATGTATATACAGGACATAAAATAAATGTTTGGTGAATTTTCTTATGTCACATTGAAATAAAAGAGAGACTATAAATCCCTTACCATAAGTCTAGACATTATTCAAACCCTCTGTATATTAAATATAATTTTATTAAAAATATTATATATATATTTATATATCATAATATATATGATTTACACATTTCCAATTATTACATTTTTCCTAACAATTACATGTTAATGTCACGTTCGGGGTAATAAAAACATTTTTCATATATGTTTTGTTTTTTATTTTCAGTCCTATTACATTAAACATGGTTAAATCATATATATACTAATAATAATGATATAGTTATCAAATTTTAACATCAATTATACTTTTAATATTAATCTTTAATTAGGTTTTTTAGAAATTATGCATTCTTTTATCATGAAGATGGTAGACCATTAATACGCATCAGTAACATTTATATTTTTCAATGATCTATAGGGATTGGAGATAAGTGATATATTATCATGAAAATATGATAATATTATTATAAAAACCATATTATTTCTTTAAATATAATTACACATGTCATCCATGTGTTGTGGTGATGAAAAGATACTTACATCGTTATGGGATGACAATAGCCCAAACATACATGAACGAAGTTATCAAGATTTAGTAAGTGAAACAAAAAAGTTTTATTACATTTTAAGAATGATAATTTTTTGGTTAATATATTAGAATTTTCATTTATATAATATATATATATATAATTACATTATACTTATAGTCTTTCTGAAAATGAATTTTTGAAAATGAATCACATCACATTGCGAGGAGAGGTTCCTCCATCCATACGAATGACATTATAATATCCCGTACAGAATGAGAATTTAAAAAGATATATGTTATGTAATTACTAAATAAGTATAATATATTTATAATTAGATTATATACAATTTATATCCATCATCAAACACAAACATTATTGTTGGTAATGTAAAAATGAATTACATTAGTTTACAAGGTTTTTGTCTACCATACACACTAATGGAAATTTAATAACTCATTTAATGGTATTCGAAATGATTTTAGGTCCTGAAAATAACATAAAAAATATTTTTATATGTAATATACTGATTTTATTACTAAATATTTGCTAAAAAATAATTTCATTAAGTATGGGATGAAATAAAACAAAAATGCTCATTAAAGAAAGAAACCATGTCTTTGAGAATGCCCCTAAGATGTGGATGAAATTACTTCTAGGGATGGATTTATTCAAAAACATAAGTATTATATGATATGATTTGGGATTTTTTTTAAGTATTTTTTTAGTACATGGATGAACTAAAAGGGTTTTAAGGAGTGAAAAGGAGAGGAAAGAGAGTGGTCGTTTTTAAGTGAGTTTAGTGACACACTAGTAATTATTGAAAGGAAAAAATCCATACCATTGATTTCAACATGAAAAAAACCAAGAATAAATTTTTATTGATCATTTTAATTTATAATGTATAAAAATTCACATCAAATATTTTTTATTAAAGTTTTGAGGTTATTTTAACCCCTATCTTTTAGTTCAATCCCCATTAAACCCATTTTACCATAATTGTGGTAATTAGTTATTACAATTTCCACTATTAATTTTGGAAAAGAATAAATTCAAATTTATTATAAAATATAAATTACCTTGTGGAATTCAATTTTACAAACTCAATTAACATATATGGAAGATTTGGATTTAAAATCAATTCTGTAGAGGCAATGAGAGAGTGAGTTTTCAAAGAGAAAAAGATTAAAAAATTTCAATGATTTTATGTCCAATTTAAAAATAATATTTATTAAAATATAAAAAATTGGATTAGTATATATATATTATATAATATTACTTTAAATACAACGAAATGTACAATTTTTTATATTTCACTATTTGTCAATAAATTACCCTTTTTAGAAAATTATCAAGAACTCACTCAATGATAAATTTGATATGATGATTTTAATAAGTACGACTATGAGTTATAATATATTTTCGAAATGTGTCAAAAATTATGTTAATAATAAATTTCAAAAAAGGTAAAAGTCCATTTTTTATAAAAAAACACTTCTATTCATAATGTTGTATTTATTATTACGTATTGTATAGACAACAAATAAAATATATGATTATCAGTTCATTGAATATATAATATATTTCATTCATGGGGGTAAATTTACATAACAAATAAACACACCACACACACACGGACTTTAAAGGTATGTCACAACTCCCAAAGGGATTTCCAACCCAACCACCTGCTTTATTACATCACATATATTTTCCCAAAGGCCTAGTGGGAATATAGCCCATTAAATGGCCCGTAGGCTGGAAATTTTTAGACCCAGGCCCATTCTGTGAATAGAAATACTAGAGTACCTTCCTGTTACAGTACCTGCCGCTACTACAGTTCCCTCCATTGCTATAGTGTACCTGTTTCTATAGTTCATCCACTATTACTGTACTACTACAGTTCCTACACACAATGGGTTTTGAACCACCATTTTTCATGTATCATTACGAGGTGCATACAACTAAGCCAAACCCAAACTAATTACTGAATATATGTTATATAAATTTATTTTATATCATTATCCAAAATTGATTTTTCTATTTATTGATTTAAAATGTGTTTATTTTTCATAATTTTTTTTTTCGGAAAATGATTTAAAATATTTTCAAATAGTTTTGATTTTCACGTTTAATTATTATGTCAATAGATAATTATTTATATATAATTTTGTCAACAATATTATTTAAAAATTTATAAAATCCTATTATTAATAGCGTTTCTAATTGATTGGTGATAACTATCATATTTTATAATAATATTTTAATAATATCTTTCATTTTGTTTCAAATTAAGGTTGTTTTTTTATGAATTCAATGATCGATTTTGTGTGTAATGAATGAAAACCCCCATGTTATTTGAAATGAAGGATAAACATTGTTTTGTGTGTAATAAATAATTTAGAAATTATTAAAATAATTTGAAAAATAATATTTCATAAAATCATGGGGTGTTATTGATATGCATTCCTAGAAATGTATGATAGTTTACTCTTTCTTGATTCCTAATAGATTACACAGAAAACACAACAAAGTTCCAAACCAGGGGGTGAGTATAATAATTTTAGAATTTCCCAATATAATTATCAACCAAATATGGTAGAAGTATAACATGAACCACATTCATATAACACAATTTAAAGAAATATATAAAACAACTCATATCAAAACCCTATGTAGGTTCCATGGAATGAATGGAAGAAAGTCACTAAACTAGTTCTCATAATTGGGAATACCCATTATTGAGTTCCACACCCACCAAACAAGACCAACCAATCCACACCACCACATTATTTCTAAGTTATACTTCAATACTCATTAGCTTTCTCTCATCTATCCAACTCATCATCATTGGGAGACCAATATCCATGTTACCCCATGAAACACACCCGTTCAGCAGCGTCACACCCAAATATGTACTCACAGCCATAATGAAATTTAAATTTTGTTTTGTAATTATATTTCACATATTAAAATTTCTCGAAAAAATTTTATCAATCAAATTGAATGGATTGAAATAATAGTATACTTTTAAAACTATCATTTCAATGTTACATTAAATTAGGATTTTCTAAAAATCATCTAATTTCTCCAAACACCAAAACAATGAAAAAATGTATTTTCTTTAATAATAATATATGTTTTGTTAAATTTAAAAAATAAATTTAATAAAAAATATTAATTTATCTTCTAGAATGAAAAATTTAGAAAAAAGTCATATACCTATCAAAGGTTGGAGAAAATAATGTTTGAAAATAAAAGCATAAATATATAAAATCAAAACCTCATAATATAAATATATTCATTAATATCTCAACAAGATTACAATAATAAAACATAGATTAGTCTATAATGAACTAGATATATTATTCTATGATATAGGATATGATTATATCTTAAAAGAATGGGAATAGAAATGACTTACCAATGAATCCAAATTTATAATGAACTATGATTTCAAAAACTTCAAGTATAGATAAAAATAGATCACTTGTTTGGATAAGGATATAGATGAATTTGAGATCTATAGAGAATAGGTCAAAATATGGGATATGAACCTTTAATCTGGATTAAAATGAAAATTTCAGTTTTGTAGAATCACGTTTCATGGTATTTCAATCTATGTGACAAACATGAATGAGATACGTGAAAAACCAGGTAGATGGATAATTTACCCTCTGTGGTTTGTGAAATAGTGTGCATACTATACAAATCTACAATATTAATCTAACACTCCACATATTTTGCATGCAGAGTCAGATAAACCATGTTCCAACCATGATTTTCCTTATGTTACCATGTTCACATGTTCCCATTGACACTCACACGGTGTGGAATAACCATGTTACAATCATGCCTCTATGTAGTTTACACCAAAATATTTTTTAGAGTTTCTTGTAGATGTGGCATTGTTTCATGTAACCATGTACAAACTATCCATGAATATAAATACCTCAAAAATATTCCCAAACTCCCTGAACCTCCCAAAACATAAACCAAGAATTTAATAAGTGAAAATTTTATAAATAATGTTAAAGTATATGAATCCCATGCTTATATATTTAAAATATATATAATTTCTAAAATTATAATATTGTAGTGCCTATATAATTATAGAGTGTATTTTATATTAATGATGATAAATATTATTTACTTCTTATTTCATGTATTTTAGTTAAATTAGAAGTGGCCTAAGGCCAAGATATTGGATTTGGTTGTGGTTCATAAGTAGATAATCTATTTTAGGAATAAGTTTATTCTAGACCAAAGGGTTCAATGATGTGAAAATATTGAATTGAAACTAGTTATGTTAAAACCAAAATGGTTACTCTAATGAATTTACAATATTAATTTCAAAACATTGTAATATATAAAATAATATTTTTGATGTTAGGTTCAGAGTCAATATGATTTTCCATGACCCATGGATCCTTGGTGTTGATATACCAAAAATTATAAAAATATTTTATCTTGCATGCTTCATTTTTCTAAAAAATTGAAATAAATTTCTAAAATATCATTTAATGTAAATGCCAAGACCACTATTAAATTTTGAAGGTGGAAATTACCCTAGGCATGAGGTATATTTTTTGTAGGCCAGGTGTCTGGTTCATGTGTAGTCATGGGATGATTAATGAATGAATAAATAAATAATATTTTTTAAATGTCAAAAATCAAAATCCATCTTTATATTATTCTACTTATAAAAATTACAAAGGATATTCCAAATAACGTAAGGGATTTGAGTGGAAACTTTGGATGAGAACAATATTGAATTACAACATTGTAGTTTAGTGATCAGTGTGTTGGGTAATTAATCAATGAAAAATTAGTTAATGGATCATGCCAAAGAAATTGATGTAGAACCTCACATCCTTAGTAACAAATCTAAACATGAGGTGGGTCATTTTTATTGGATTTAATACCAATTTGACTATTCCATGTCAAACAAGAATCACTATTTCTAACAAATTGATTCATGGGTTGACCATTGATTTAGAGGTGTTGTTTTACATTCCAATAATTAGTAATTGATATTGTTTATGAGTGTCTTTATTGATTCATAATGTTAAATTGTGTATCTATAATTTTTTTGGTGAACATAAAAAAATTACCAAAATATGTTGATTAATATTAATTTTAATGGTTTTCTATCCATTATCCTTATGTGCTCATCATTGGTATTTTTTTGGCCGGAGGATCGAAAAACACATGAAAACCGATTATTGCATAATCGATCATTGGCAGAATGAAAACATTATGTGGGTTTAGATTTTGTATAAAAATAAAATTTCATGTCAAATGTGTTGTGATAAGAGACTATACAAGGAATATAGGTCAAATTAAGGTATTTTATCTTTAGTTGGTAGATACGATGGTTCATAATGATTGGGAGAATTTGTAAGTGGAATGGGTTGTAAGAATATAGTCAAAGATGATGATTCATATTTGGTCAATATTATATTAAAGTCCCTTTTATTATTTCATTACTATATTATAAGAATCAATGGTGTCGAAAAAGATAAGTGATAGCTTCACGAGTTTATGAATATCCCAAAATACAAGGTTTGTTCATAATAATAGCGCATTCCATGCAGTCCCCATTTTTTCATCTTTTCAGGTTCCATATAGAGATAAATACCACATATTGTGTGGGATATACACACACATTATCCCTTGGTTCTAGTGACATCATGTGTACCATTGGAGTATATAGGAAATGAAAAGTATAGGGAAATTGGGCACGGTCTGAGTACAAATGCTCAACTAGAGAACATGATCATGGCATGGGTACAAGGTCATGGACTTGAATAGAGTACTCTGATATACAAGGAGAAACCCAACACAACTAGAGTGCATGATCATGGGAAGTGTATAATTGAAAAATTAGAGTACATGGATAAGGGATGAATTTCAGTGGACAAAGTTTTAGGAAATGTGATTGGATGGGGGTATCCATGAAATGCCATGTATACCATATAAAAACATGTACTTCTACTAGGGTAGGTCAATGGACCTATTATCTTTATTCTAGATTATTACCTATAGGATTAATTCCCATTGAAAATTCCTATGAGCATATTTTATGGAATCCTATAGTAATCATAGGGTGATTAATTTGCTTTAAAGATTAATTTAAATTGATTTTGGTATCAATATTTGTGGGTTGGGGTGTGATCCTATATCATTTATACCCAATTTGGGTTTGGAATCTTGTGACTGACTATCCGGTCTTTTGATTATCATCATAGTGGTTTACACATTTTAGTGTTTGGTTTCCCTAATTAACATGAGTGTTATCCCTGATTGGTGTATCTATATCCTTTGAGTTTTAGTTAGTACTTATTTTTGGAATTTCTAAATGGGAATATCCACGTAGATGGGATCCATAAATTTTTGAAAAATTCAAGGAGTGATTTCTCCCAAATGAATTTTACATTAAAGCCTTGGGTATAATGGTAAGACAATAATATGGTCTTCACCTTACACTAAGACTTGGTGTCTATCCTTCATATATATGGGGTATTTTTGTATGACACTTTTTGATTAACATAATTTCAAGACGATGAGTAGACTACAATTTTATTCTATTTTTTTAGTTAATTTGGGGGGTCCCACATGGTATGATATACTGACCCCTGTGGTGAGGAAATTAAATCATGACACCTGTGGTCATGTCAAAACATCCTCCAAGACATATTTTTTTTGATTTTTTTGTTAGTTTTTATAACTGGTGAATATTTATGAAAAAATCTAATATCCTCCTCCATAAATCCCTGTTCAAACCATACAACATTTACATTCCGTAATTGATTCATCAAGCCATCAGAAAACATTTTTTCAATTATTAATTAGTTTTTTTATTGATATCATCCTCATTTGGTAATTTTACTTCCATGTTAGTTATAAAATATTGTTTTTTTATTGTTCTTTTGAATAATTTTTACATCCAATTTTTAAATACTTAGTAAGGTTAATGAATCCTTGTCTATTAATCTTTGATGGGGTAAAATGGATTAGATAGTGAGAACACATAACCCTGAGGTAAAAATTATTTCTAATATAACAACCTAGCTCTTACTTTAAAGTAATTTGATATCATTTTTTTGATCATAGCTTTGGGTATTATAATAGGTTTTTTGGGTTATCATGGATGTTTTTAGTACTTTATGGTCATTTTCAGCGTTGGAACATGGTTTGAGAAAATTGATTGGGTCTCCATTAGAAATTGTGCACCATTAGTTTCAGTTTTGAAGGAGGGTGCTCTATTGCATGTGTACCTATCAAAAATTGAGTGACCTTCACCTATAACCATGTATCTAGAGGAAAATATTTTTTACATTGTTGGATCATGGCCTGAAAAATGAATTAGCCAACCCCGATAGATATTCTAGTAACCATGAAAGAAGGACATGATTGCTTCATGATTTTCTAAATCATGCAGCCAAAGCATGTGTATAGATTTAATTAATTTTTATTTTGATCCTAATACCCAATAAACATATGAATTATGTCATTATTCTCCAATTAGAATATGATCTCCACCAAATAAAGTATTCATTGAGATTTTAGGGAACCCATTCATTTTTGGGATGTAGTCAATTGATTGTTGGTCAATGGATCATGTATTCCAATGGTATGTGTCTATTTCATACAATTATTTATGTTTTAGTTGGATTACCTCATCTATATTTAAAAACCTATTACCTAGGGTCTATGGATTCTTGATCAATAGTTTGTGACTAAATAAATTTCATTTCTTATAGATCCTATATGTAATTTTGATTTAATTCCCAGATATTAATTGGTCATTGTATGCTATTTGAGAATGATTTTGTTATGTGTTTTCTCTCTCTACCAGTCTAGTAATGTATAATTGGATATTTTTATTTTGTAATTATTTTCTAGGATTTCCACTTTTAATATTGGTCTCTTATGTGGATATTTTAAATATTTTGAATCGAAGTAGCTAGTTTCATGAATAAAATATTATCAATTTAAAATATTATTTCGTGCATTATTTTTAATTAATATTTAATTTATTTTTAAATCAATATTTGAGACACATAAAGAATTTATTCAAAATTACGTTTTTATCTTATAATCAAAATGGTTTTAGAATTTAAATAATATAATGATTTATAAAAAGTAATTTGAAATTGAAATGATGGATTTTACTATGATGTTGAGAAGTAATCGAATAAAATATTTTTTGGATATGGAAAAATGAATTATTTTAACATTAAAGGGTTTTAATGAAAAAAATTCTTGAAATTAGTTTTTAAAATAAATAATGGTATTCTTTATGGTCATGTGGCATGCGGTCCTTAAACATGGAATCACAATTTATCCTATAAATGTTAAATCGATTTCATGAGAGAAATTACGAAATGAGTTTGAGATTCAGATGTTCATAGGTTTTTTTGGGTATTGTGACAAGGTTTTGAAATATTTTTCTCAAGTTGATTCCTTTTTGACATACCACACATAGAAGGGAATAAAAGTTATTCTGAATTTTGGGTGCCAGACTTCTATAAATGAGTTTATGCAACATTTGACTTCATCTACAGTGTTGAATCATCAAGAATATAGAGAGGGTTGTGAGTACTTTTTTAATATTTCATTTCAAGGATTGGGATATGTTCTAATATTGAGAGATTATTTGGTGGATTGTGGTTCTCATTGACATTAGCCTCAGGAGAAGATAAATCACACTCCTGATCAAGAACCTGATGGTTTGATTCATGATCTTAAGAGTTGGTGACACTACCATTACTGAGATAGGATTTCCATTTTCTCAGATAAAAAATATATCAAGTTATATATTGCCATAAAAATATTTGAATATCCTTAAAATGAGATGGGGGATTACTTGATGTCTTTTGACATTGAAATTCCCTAATCCCTAGAAAAGTGGATTTTTTTGTTGATGATCTATGTTGGAGTTGACCATCACAAACCTGGATAGAATCTTATGAGTAGTGGATCCTCATATTTTTCTTTTCTCTAATACATTTGGGCATCCAGGAGGATGATATAGTGGTTATTTTGGAAAGTATTTTGTGTACATCCTCTATTCCTCAGATGATTCTCTTGGATTTGAAGAATTATGATGAGTTATGTGGTTTGAGAACTCTTTATATCGTGGGGAAATAATCAGTAAATATTCTATATATTTATAAGCCATCCATTTAATTAAGAATCATTATTTCATTCCCTCACTTATGATAATGGTCTTTACATGGGTTTTTCATCATTCCAAGTGGTAGAACAACAATAAATAATAAATATATTTTATGATATGAGGCATCCATTTTGTTTTCTAGTCATAAAAAAATATATTTTTTATTTTTTCATTCATTTTTATACATGTCAATAAATAATGGTAGTGTATTAGCAGCCTTCATGTTTTCTTTAACAAATTTTTATGCTACCAAAGATGTGGAATAAGACATCAGTAGATTTTTATTGTATATGCATACTTCATGAAGAAAATAATTTGATTTGGGAGGTTATTTATTGATTAAAAAATCACCCCCCATTCAAATTCTTGATACCGAAAAAGTTAAGGAATTAGAAAATTTGTAGGAATATATGATTTTAATATTCATGGATGATGTGTATGATATCAGTTCTGATAGGTAACCATGGTTCACATCTATGTTTTAAAGGTGAATTTGTGAGTAAATGGTATCCCATGACATGTTCACCACAATGATGTATCACTAGTTATACAACCAAATAAATACTATAATATAGATTAATAAATACATGTACTGGACTTATGTCCTTGTCATTGGAGGATCTTAGGACTTTCATTTGGTACTAGATAATTTTTTATACAAAAATCACATTCAGTCATCTATTAAAATAAAACCCATTGAGTCTTTGTATGAATAGCCTTGTAGGTATCATCTTTGTTGTTATGATGATGGAGAAGCTTCCATTATAGGACCTACTGTGCTCTTGGACATGAAAAATAAGATACAGGTGGTTTGATAAGGTTGGTTATGGTATATTAATTTTATGAATACTATTATGATAGTTAATGATGTGACTTGGAGTTCTCAGTTGTTGAAAATTTATCTTGAGAGCCTCCACTCAGTTGGGTCACCAGCAACATGGAAAACAGGGGATTTTTTCTCCAATATATATGGTACATTTTGAGGTCATTGAGAATATTTATAAAGTTTATTTTCATTGGTATTTTCCATCATAAATGACTTAAATTCATGATTACTTTTATGTGTCAGAGATCGAAAAATATCTCTCAGTCTTTTCCCA
Organism: Viscum album; assembly: GCA_963277665.1. Lineage (NCBI taxonomy): Eukaryota > Viridiplantae > Streptophyta > Magnoliopsida > Santalales > Viscaceae > Viscum > Viscum album. The sequence continues at coordinate 1,609,729,868 of OY728142.1, forward strand.
TATTTTTAATTTTCAGGACCTTGATGTGGAGAAAATTGAGAACTTGATTGACTATCCAAATATTAATTTTTATTCTCATACATGGTTTCTCCATGGTAATTTTATTTATTTGTTTTGTGTTTAACAACAACATGTCTCTAATTCTCACTAGACATGGGGGCATGATACATTGTTGAAGTAGTCGTGGACACACCACTCTGTAGAGTAGTCTTATTAAAAAGAAATTAATGGGTGGAAAGAATTATGTTATGGAGAAATATTATAACATAATCCTTGATTTTAGTAATTTAAAACCCTTTCTTTGGATCAACTATTTTTTAGGTATTATCTCACATTTTTAATTTATTTTGGGATCTTTTTTTAGTAATATTGGTCCGTGATGGGTTGGAAAATTATTATAGAAATACATTTGCATATTCTTAGGAAAAAATGCACCATGAGTTATTGTTCCAATATAGGGAGCATGGTTAGGTGAATTATTAGTATAAACCATGAAACCATACCGTCAAATATCTCAACATGATGAAGAGATAATTTTCATTATTTTGTGAATGGATTCTTAGACTGTTTATCCTAATCACATGACATTTTTAGTAGAACAAAAACAGGCTCATAGTTAGAATATTGTTTTCCAAACAATACTTCCAAACCAGACCATGTGATTTAATTAATATTAATTTTTTTCATAAGACCATATATTAATCCAAATTACCCCATTCTACTTCTGGGTGGAATTTTCCCTTTACTATAGAGACTCATATTAGATATTTTTTTTGATCCCTTACCTTCCTGTGATCAATTTAAATTGATAGCTAGGTATTCGATATAATTTTACATGGGTATATGAATGTTTCTCACTTTCCACCATTTTTTTCTATGATCTCCACTTCTATTATTGAAAGGAACCTTCTATCCAGATTTTGTATTATAGATATTCTATTTGTGACATGTTCTAATTGTGTTCCTTTGTTAAAATCATGGTATTAAAATTTTATTACTAAATAATTGTTTAATATTGTGTGCACTCCAGGAATTAGTGTATCATGTGTTTGATAATTATGAGAGTAGAAAAAGAATTTTGAGGTGGGTGATATATGAAAATATCATTTATGAGTCGTTTTCCAAATACATGACATAAAGTTTTACATGCAAAATTTATAATTAAATTATTTAGTATTTGATTAAATAATTACCTGGGATTTAGAACATCCATTGTTAGAAAATGATGATCATATTAAGAGACCCTTTTGGATTACCTTCATTTCCCAACAATTATGCAAAGATATAAACCCTCTAGCAGTGATACACATGTTCTATTATGATCTTAGAGAAACATCACTCGATCTATGGGTGCAAGCATAGTGTGTCAAATGTTTCATGTTATTAATTCATAATATATCATTATTTGGTCTAGATGAAATATCTATTTTTCTCCTCATTCATGAGAGGGAGACATAAGGATTTGTTGAGAGAGGATTCGTTGTGCACAAACATTATCTACTCTCAATTTTTGAATTTTCTACACAAGATACCTAATAATCTAGTTATAGTGTTTGTATTTTTGTAAAAATGTTATTCAATCACATATTTTCTATTAAAAAACATCTATTACCTTTGATAAACTCCATTGAACCTTACAATAATTGTATTCTAAATATTTTGGGGTCTGTGCCAACTTTTTTAAGAAAAAAATTATTTAATAATCTTGTTAATTAATATTTGTATCCTAAATAAGTCAGGGTATGTTTGAACTCATATAGAATTTATTAAAAATCTGAATAAATATTTAATTCAATAATAAATATTTTATTCAAAATCAAGCAAATAAATATATATAAGAATATTCACTGAATAAAATAATTAATTTATTCAAAATATGGTCAATAAATATTTATTTTATTATTTATATCAATATTACTTGAATAAAATTATTCACCATTCATGAGAATAATATTGATTCCTATAATTAAACTCAATTGTAATTTAATTTTGATTACCGTAAAACTAATTTGTGTGACCCTCTAAGATTAATTATTGTTTTCATTGGACGGGCTTACTTAATGTTCAATATTACTATATAAGGATGGTTTATAGAACCCCAGACTAATAACATAAGGTCACAAAATCAAAAACATCGTATAAATGCTCACTGTGTAATATAATCCATTTTTCACAATATTTGATCAATAGGATACACACCCATGTCACATACCTAGATGATTTATTTGTCCTTGAATTAAAATCTGAAATAATCACATCATTTCACCATGGCCATAGAATTAAATGTGATGGAAATATTTGAATCAAAGGGTTGAGATATCATATTCTATAATGATAAAAGGGGAAAATCCTTCCTAAACTTATTCAAAGATGAGATGTCACTAATGAAACACCAAACATATCCTACATCACCATGAACTGTTATTGTTGTGGTCTATAAAATACATCTATTTAGACGATTTGTAACTTGGGAAAATAAAAATCATATATTATATGGGCCATCACATATTCTCATAGATAGGATTATTTGATGGCTACAAAACATCTAAAATTTTTATTGGTGGGTCTGTTATAATAATCTACCATCTTGTAGGTTAACCAGTGTGAAATTCATGTGTAGAACCCTAATCATCTTATGAGTACTCACACTTTATAGTCTGTGTAATATGTGACCAATCATATAATTTTATATAACTTCAAAAAATTATTATATAATATATTTATAACACATCAAGTTTCACATCAAAGCGCGGAAATACATTGAAATTATCAATGTGACATATACTCTAGGACAGTATTATATTATATTTATATTGACTACCAATCCATATTTGTTTAGATGTTTTATTAATATTCAATATAACAAATATATATGTAATTAAAGTAAAAACTATTGGTCCTTGGAAACCAAATCAACAAAAATTCCCACTTAGACTAGTGTCAACTACCTACAACCTTCAGTATGCTAGGCATCACATAATGTTAGGGTTTTGTTGAGTCATGTATATTGTAAAGGGGTCCACAACATTGTATTTTATGGAAAAACACTCCTCATATCATCATAGATTTGATAAAAATTACTCTAGAGATGATACTTCTATAGTATATGCTTCATCTACTAATGTTACTTTAACTCTTTTTCATGATCCACCACTATTGTATGGTCACAATACTGTGTTATAGGATTCTTACTGCTAGATAAAACATCATGATCTTGGAAGACGTTGTGCATCCCTATTGATTCTATTTCTACCTCATAAGATTCAAATATACTCATACTTTGTTGTATAATCTACAATCATAGCCTCCTCTGAGGTCTTATAGCTTACACCACCACCATTACATGTGATGATGTATCCCAATTGCAACATCATGTAATCATTATCAGTTAGGAAAGTATCATATGATTATCTTCTGATGATTAGTTCATCATATGCATGATAAATATGGTACATATCCTTAGTATTACTTGTATACTTATGGATAGTCTTGACATCCATCCAATTGAGGCCACCTTGATAATTTTGGTATCTTCATACTGAACATAAATTATATGTTACATCTACCCTAGTACATATCATAACAGACATGATTGATCATATCACTGATGTATATGGAATCCTTATCATTCGATTTCTTCCCTAATGTGTTTGAGGAAACATTTTCCTCGAAAGTTGAATTCTATGAGATACTGTAAATAATCCCATCATGCAATGTCCTATACTAAATCGTTCAATATCATGTCAATTTATATAATTTAACAATGGGTGAGAAATCACTTGGATAAATAATGATGGATCAGGATCCCAATAATATATTATACATTGTTCAAGTCCTTTATAGAGTAAGATTTATTAAATGATTCCTTATAATACTATTTGTCTAGTATTTCATTTCCAATGAATAATATTTTATCAGTATACAATATTAATGAAATTATTGCACCCTCACTAAACTGTTTATAGATACATGTCTTGAATTCATTCATTTTGAAACCAAATTTATTTATAGCCTCATGAAAACAAATGATACAAGACCTAGATTCTTAAATTAATCCATAAATGGATCTTTTAAACTTTCATACCTTTTTGGTTTCCTTTAGAGTGAAAAACCCTTTGGGATCTATTATATAATAATCTTCATGAAGTTACCTATTATTTAAGGATATTTCGCCATCAATTTCCAAATTTCATAATCACGAAAAGCCTCAGTGGAAAGTAAAAATCTAATGGATTTCATCAATAAAATTTCTAAAAATGTTTCATTATAGAAAATTCCTTGATGATGTTTAAAAAAATTCACAAAAAATCATTCTGTTCAGGTATTAAAATTTCCTTCTATGTCTAAATTCATATTGAATAATTATTTATAACCTATTATATGTACATATACTGGAGGTTATACCAAAATATAGATATGGTTTTGGAATATGTAATCATTTTAATAATTCATGGGTTTTTGACACTTTAAAACACCTGGTCCACTTACTACTTCTTATTAAGTTACAGGATCTTTATTATCAACTAAAAACGAGAAACCATCCTCAGGGAAGAGAAAATAACACCGTTATATTTCTCAAACTAATTTAGTACCCAAATATGAATTCTTCCTCTATAAAAATTATTTCTTCCACGATGCTCTGTATAATTTCTTCCTATGCCAACTCTTATATATCTTTATCCTAGACTTCATATAAGACAAAATCGATCCCACTGTCAATTTTAGAGAAAATATCATTCTCATGAAATGTGGGTAATCTTTCAACAATAATTTTTTCCTCCTAAATGATTTTATAGGTAGTATCCCTTTGTTTCATTGGTAAATCATATAAATATAAAATTTGTACATTGGGGTGAGATCTTTTTCTATAAATAGGCCTTAAAATTTTCTTTTCAAGCACATAGATGTTTGTAAGATAACACATGTTACCTTTTATTACATTATTTTTATGGTATACCATCAGTTTCTTTAGTTGACAATATTATTAGTACATATGGATCTATTTGTAACATGTATCCCAAAAAGGATAATGAAAGACTACCATGACTCGTCATTGATCTAAAAATTTCAAACAATTTGTAGTTCCCCCTTCCACTTACACCATTCCACTAAGGTGTATAAGGATTAGCGAGTTGAATTAAAATCATGAAGTCCCATAAATAAACAATAAGGTCTTGATGAAGATATTCTTCACCATATTTTGAGTATGGTTTCTTAATCTAATTATGAATATGGTTCTAAAATTAATTATTTTTTTCCATTAATTTATCAATAGAATCCAACTTATACCTCATTAATTTGACATATCCATATCTACTCAAATCATTAATTTATGTTATGAAGCATTAGTACCAACCCCTTTTATGAAAAGGAAATGTTCCAAAGAACATTATATGAACTAATTCAAGAATATCATTAGAATTTTCACCTTCCACACCAAATAAAAATTTTGTCATTTTTACTTAAAAATGTGTGACATACACTAGTGGTTTTAGTTAAAGAGAATATAAATATACATATTGATGAAATTTAGTCAAGGGATTTTTATTAACATGACCTAGCGAGTGAGGCCAATGTTGGTTGTGGTACGAGTCATGTGAAGTAATTTTTTTATTTATTTCAAATTTTTTGTTCATGTAATCTAACACATTAAAAAAATATTAAAATGTACCTTACCAAAAAAATAGTATCATCATAAATGAAGAAACATTTATCAAAAAATTGTAAATAAATCATGGTGAATTAATTATGGATATAGAAATAACATTTTTGGTAATTATAGGTACATCATAACAACCCTTAAAAACCATTATCATTTTAGTTGGCAATGTTAGGTGATAGTATCCTATAGAAACAATATAATGTATATCTTCATTGGATTATTGAAAATATACCTCTCCACCTTCAATATTTCAAAATATACCTTTTCCTTTTATTTGAATAAATATTTAACCACTAAAAGACATATCTAATACCCAATTTTTAAAAATAGATAAACTACACTCAATAAAAAACACATGATTATTTACCCTTCTTCTTTGGCTTGGTGAAATTTTTCATTTAGTGGACCTTCTATCTACATGAAAAATAGAAAAACATCTTGGTTCCTTGATTATTCCATGGACTTAAACTTCATAGAATGTTGTGAATCATATTTGAGATTAAAGATATTCGAATTCCCATTTTTTATGGTCACCATAAGAACATAATTTTTTTCATGATTTGTATCCTTATATTTTATGTGGAATTAAGTAAGAAGATCTGGAAGAGACTTCTCAATGGTTTTCATATTAAAATTCACAACAATAATGGTGATTCTATGAGGGAGTGATGCCAAAATGAGGTTTTTTACTAGTTTATTAGGGATTTTAAACCCTATAACACACATGTTTTTAATGTATTCAATAAATTTGATTACATGAGTCCATTTTAGTGAACCCTACCATGATTTTTATGAAAGGGATCCTTGGAAATCTCAATTTGTTTATTTATAGATCACTCCCATCAAAGACAATGTAGTTTTTCATGATTTATATACAAATACATGCTTTCATGGGAATTAATTCATTCACTAAACATCAATGAAATCACCTAACATTTAATATAATTTTTTTTTTCTGAAATGTATTTATTGACAAGAAACTCTTCATCACTTAACTCTTCATCGAGAAGATCAGACATTGACGATTATAAAATATAATATTTTTGTGCATGGTCTAGCACAACCCTAAGGAATCTAAACTACATAAGAATATTTATACCAGTTAGGTGGTTATCCTTCTGTAATATTTATCATACATATAGTGTGAATGATGAAAATTTAAATTTATTGTACAATTTAAAAATGCATGTTATTAGTACTTTTTGTGATTTCAAAATAATTGATATATAATAAATAATTTTTTATTTATATATTTATTAAATCTACCATTATTTTATCATGTATCAATATCCCTCACCACTGATCTATGAATTTCCAACTTTGTTAACATTCTAGTGGGAAGGATCCCCATTTATTTTTTTAATGTTTCACACAGTGACCATGGAAACTATAATAATGTAAATAGGTAGGTTGTATTTCCATGTCCCGACATGATGTTCCTTAAACCAATGAGTGGATTCCCCTATCATAAAATCTTATATTGGATTTCTACAACACTATCCTCAATATTTTTATAGAGTAGACATTGGATGTTAAACTCAATAAAACATTTGGTAAATCAAACCAAAATCTCATGAGGACTCCCCAAAAAAAGTAAGTGTCTAAACTTTTGACATGTACTACACATAATTCTATGGATTTATTCCCAATCAAGTAATTGAAGTCTTAGTCCAAATTAATATTTAATATAGGTATATTAATTTAATATGAATAAATTTTATCTTGTTTTATCATTATGAAAACATGTTAATATGATGCAGATGATAGTTAATTAATTGAAAATTTTGGATAAATCATTTCTGCATTATAATTTATTTAATATTAATGTTTCAACAATTATTCGTTAATTTTTGTGATCGTGAACCTATATTCTTAAAATAATTAGTTTCATATATAGAAGTAAATAAATAATTAAATAACACATTCATGAACTTCATCTAATAGTTGATTTAATGAGTAGGAATTAAAATATATTTTGATGTAGGGTAAATAAACCATATTGATAGTCTTGGAATGAGTGACTATATTCCACTTCTACACCTATGTATCACCTAGGTTTGAATCATTATGGCTCCCACCAGAAGCACAAACAAGTTCTTTGGTATCCTCTAATAATTAAAATTTTTTATTGCTCACATACTAGCGAGGGGAACCAAAGGATTGGTTAAAGGGTACTACAAAAATATCCTTGGACACGTGGATCTTACATAAAAATGGAGGGAGTTATTAATCATAACTAAACATTTAATTTAATGTTTAATAATTTTAAACTCATTGAAAAAATTAAATTAAAAAAATAAAAAACATAAAAATTTCTTGGTCTAGATCATGAATGATCATACATGAAACAAATAAAAATATCAATTTATATAATTCCATTATATGTTTCTAATTACATAAAATATATATGCTAGTATTAATTAATTAATTAATTAATTAATTAATTCCATTTCATCTTAATTATCATATTCTTTCTTTTAAGATACCAAACATTAATGGTATTCATGGAAAATAAACAAAAAAAACATATAATGACACATCAATTGCAATAATTTCAGTATGAATTTATATTGTTTTAGAACCATTACTATATTTTCAAACACACAATGATGTTCCAATAAATTAAATAAGGACTTCAGGCATAACATTTAAAAATTAATGTAATTTTAAATTTTTTTCATTAATCGGATACTACATGGAATGTACATCCAGCTAAAATACCTGTAATTCAGTTTCTATATATCAACGTCACCCACCTATGGATTTAGTGTGTTGACTTAGTTAGAATACAAGGTGTGTACTTTCTAGCTACAGACTATAAATCTACTTTCCACATGCCATGTTTCCCTGATCACCAAATGGTGTGAAATAAAATCACTACATGTAAGTAATTTCAAAGATAATCTAGATACAATGCACATTGGTATACTACATGTGCTACGACCACATGTCGTGTTATCTAGTTTTATTGGCCAATGATGTGGCACTTCCTGATGATATCTCTGGTCATTATTCATTTTTCATTAATCTTTTATGATAATGAAATAGTAGAAAAATATGGAAAATATGTAATTAACATGTGTATTAATTTTTTTTAATAATGAATCACATGAAATGAAAATATTTTCATAATTTTTGAATAAATCAACTATAAAATAAATAATTATAAATTCAAACGTGACCATTAAGAGACCAATCGATGGTTCTGGGAAAGATAAAAGTGTGCATGGGAGGGTGATATATTAAAATATCATTTAATAATCACTTCCCCAAACAATGAGTGAGGATATTTTACATAAAAGTTATAATTAATTTTATTAATATTCGATGAAATAAATATTGGGATCAAAGAACATTCTGTGTTAATTAGTGTTGATCACCAGAAAAAAAACATTTTTTGATTATCATTCTTTTGTGGTGAGGCTATGAGGATATAATCACTCTAGTGGTGATCTACAAGTTCTTATATGAAATCCAAGAAACACCACTTGATATCTGAGTGCTCGAGCAACATGTAGAATTTGATGCATTTTTTATTCTGAATCTCTTATTCCTCTATCCTCAAGAAATCCATCTTGTACTTATCATTCATGAGAGGTTTAGAGAAGTTGGAGTTGATAGAGACTATTTTTTTGGGTACAATTCTCTATTCATTTCTTATTAATTTTCTACACAATAGAAATATACATCTATTAATATAGTTAGGATTGAAGTTAAAATATTATTTAATAGCAATCAATCTATTAAAAAACATTACTTACATTTAATAAGACCAATTATATATAATTAAAATTATAAAATTATTCTTTGAGGTGAGTTCAGACTTCCATAGGAACTAATATTATCAAATGTTCATGTTATTTTATATATGTCCTCATATTTTATCTTGGGACATTTGGACTCCACAATCATTTACTGGAAAACTAAATAATCATTTTATTCAAAAAGAAATATTTTATTGACAATATAGTGAATAAATATTTATTAAAATATCCAACAATAACAATTAATAATTTATTCACAAGGCCATGAATAAATAATTATTTAATTTATGAGATCAATATGACATGAATAAAATTATTTTTTAGACTTGATAATAATATTTATTCTATCTATTAAATTCAAATCGAATTTAATCAAGATCAACAGAAACACATAATATGTGATCCTCAATGATTATTTATTATTGGTATTATGTGTGATTGCCTAAAGATTATGATTACTATCTACAAATAATTCATCGATCCAAAGAGAAATAATTTAATGTCACAATGTCAAAAACCACATATGAATCCTCAATGAATAATATAACCCATTTTTCAGAATACATCACCAAGACAGATACACAACCATATAAAAAATATATATTATTTATATTTATTTCTTTGACATTCTAAAATAAACACATCATTAAAACATGACCATGGAAATTAATATGATAGTTTTATTCCAATTACAGTGCTATGATATCAACTTCCTTAATGATTGAATGGAAAAATTCTTCATTAAAATTTTCATTAATTACATATCACTAGAGATGAACCCAAAATATTCAACTTCTCCACAAACGTTAATCATCATTTTTTATGAAATACATGTAGGTTCATGAGTTGTAACATGCATTAATAATATTATTAAATTCACTATACCGTACCCTCATAGATAAGAATATCAGATGACACTAGAATACGCAGAATTCCTTCCAGTGGGGATATCCTCATAATCCCCCATCATGGAGATTACCAAGTGTGAGATTCTTGAGAATATGAATCATATTTATAAAATACTTGGATCTGAAAATAGATGTAATATGTGTCCCATCATTAGTAAGTTACCAAACCAAAGTACATTATTTTATAATATTGTCAGAGCATATCAAGGTTATCATCAATGTAGTGAACTACTATGACCTTATCTATGAGACTTATACTCTACTATAATATTAAATCAGAGTAACTTGTAACAACAATACATATGAAATAATATTTTTCATTAATATTGAATACATTGAGTATACTTGTAACCAATTTACAAACAACTGGTCTTATTAAATCTACGCCATCATTGTTTCTCTCCATTCAATTGTCCTATAAATTCTGAATTGGGGACTATTATTCTGGAATTGTTAATATGAAATTATCTATATGATTTTGGATCCCTTTTTGGATGATTTATGACACCATGTATGAAGATATTTTATAATTAATTTTTTTGACAAAACATTTATGACCCTAATGATTAAAAATTACTGGATTTTCGGAAAAAAATATTTTGGGCATTGTTAATGATGATTGGTAAAAATCAATTGGGATGAATGAGTTTTTCCTAGATTGATTTCCATGACGAACATGGGAGACTCTTTAGTTAGGTGGGTTCTTCTAGATAATAATTTTAGGCATGTATTAGTTGTTAATATTAAATAATTCTCGATAACAACACTAATTGGAAATTTATGAGGGTAGATTAAATGCAGTGTAATCCTAGTCCTAGGAATTTGTGCACACATGGAGCCATAATTCATTGATATGTGTGAGGTCTGTGTGATATGATCTGACTAACCACTACCCATATAACAATTTTTATGATCAAAATAACAATATACATTCCAATATTGATTAAGTGGTTTATTCATTCTAGTTTTTTTGAAAATGATTATTGATAAAAAATTGACATTCTTTTTTTTTAATATAGCCATTGTAATGATTTGAAAAAAAAATTATTTTATTTAATGTTTTGAAATATATTTCTATTCCATAATTATTTATTGATTGGGTATAATTGGTTTAACTGATATAAATTTATTTGGAATTCTCTTTGTGTAATTCTACTGGGATAATGTTGATCACACCCTACATATTTCATTGGCATCATGTAGAATTTATTTGGGATGTCTAGGAAAACGAAAATCACTATAGGGAGATGGTTGGTGATTGTGATTTGGTGAACCATGGGAGTTTTTGATGATAGGTGGATGGTGTTTTCACACCCCAACCCTAATTACAAATAGTCGGTGAATTATTAACTAACATTGGCATTATCACCAGAGATCATGTTTTAAATGACCGATTCGTTAAGTAACTTTGAATGTACTATATACATACCAATGTTTTATATAGCATCCTAAAATAAAAAAACAACATTGTGTCCCCTTTGGACACACTCAAAACCTTTGGCCTAACCATGTAGGTCAAACATAATGTACTTCTTCACAAATTGAGGAAAAGAAATCATAAGAATGGGATGAGCTCAGATGTTCAGTGAGGATAACAATATAGAAAAAACTTTCATAAATAAGCATTAACATTTAAGGAATGTATATGACTAAAACACCATACTTTTAAACATAAAATTAAGCATAATAAGGCAAAGATAAATCAAGTAATTACATTTAATTTTTCAAATGCGTTTCTTACTAATCGAATACTCACATGAAATATCAATATCCAATTTTTTAATGATGGAATTTATAATGCCATACATCATAACAACAAAATAAAGGCCTTGTGCCAAGAGAAAAAATAAAATTTTATCAAGGCCTTGTTCCAGGACTCTTGTTTGTCTCATGAGTCCTACTGATGCATCGGGGAGCAATAACAGGTACCACCCATCACATAATAATTACAATGCATTCCTCGTATTAAATGTTTGAAACATAACATAAACATTCATATTACGCTAGCATACGAAATGTTAATAGATTAAACATAAACCATGAATGGTCTAAAAATAAAACATCCACAATAAAACATATCAAAAAACCGTCAATACAATATGGATGATTGTATCATAAAAAATTTAACATCAAACAACGTTTAAATCCATTAAAGGATGTTGATAAAGATGAAATCAAAACTGTTTTAGAGAAATATCTTTTTCTATAATGAAATCATTTAAAAGTAAAATAATTATAAAATAAAACATTTATATTGAAAATAATCATATAACATTGTAAATGAATATTCAAAGGTTTAATAATGGTAGAAAATAGCAGCACTCACTACATAAGTTAAAAAACATTATTTCCATAATTTATTTGGTAAAGGTCATAGTGGACATTATTTGGAAAATGACAGAAAAATTCCTTTATGAAATTTTTATGAAAACTCAAACAAGGGTATAAATGAATGTAAACAATAGTGTAGGAAAAAGTAAAAATTTATTGAAATACATTTTTATGAAACACTAATGTGGATGATAAAGAGGTCCCAGTAGATACTCACATATAAATAACATCAGATAATGAAGAGATTGTAGAATTTACCCATACCTTTTAATTTTCCTTGGTCGGGGGTACTTTAACCTCCTTGTAATAGTTAAATAATTTTAATTAAATTATACAAGGACTACATAAAATAATATGATATCATATATGATCTTCTAATATTGCTTTCTAAATAATATTTTAGTAGTATCATTTTTTCATGGGTTAGCTGAGTTGTTTTCCATTATATGTTTTGTCATGTAAGTTAAGTATTTTATGGATACGATGTATTTTATTAATTTAAAAAATTATAATTTTTTTCTTAAACATTATTTTTATTTATAAAATGGAAATTATTTTTGAATGGTTACAATGGGGAATGATTCACATGATGTTCATGGGGATTATAATCCGTACGTACGCACGAGCGATAATACCATTCTATTGATGAAGAAATAATATTTAATTGGATGGTATATCATATATTAAGAATAATTAACAGGTTATATTTATTATTTACATCGATTATACTCATTATTATACCCATCCAAATAATGGAGTGTTAAATAACAAACTACACCAAAACGTGGAGACTGTTAGTTGTACGTACGCACGTATGGAAACTTTGACATTCATAGGTTGGATATAATAATGAATATAATTGTACAATATTTATAATCACATAACAGTATTTAAGAGATACTATAGTTATTATTTTGGTATGGAATCAACAAAGAAAAAGGATGTGGAAGTAGATATGAACTTTGAAGAAGGTGATTAAATAGTTACTTCTTTGGGTGGTTCCTTTTGATTTGATCAAAAGGGTCCATAGGTTGAATTTATGATCAATTTAATGACTCTAGGTTGTATTTATGGTAGTTGGAAAGATATTTTTTATGGGGTTGGCTGAGCCAAATGGATTTGTATGTGTTATTTTGATGGAAGGGGAAGTACCTTTTTATAAGATATGTGAGGGTTACATTAGGAAAAGTTTGAAATATTATTTTGTTATAAAATAATATTCAGTTTATATTGGACCCAAATGGATTTATTTAGAGGATAAAGTGGGTATGGGTCTAAATACTCTCAAACAATAGGTTTTAGACATTCTTAGGTCACCATTTTAAACTTATCAATTATATTTAACTCTTAGTTAAATAGATTAACTTTTACAACATCTTCTGGTATTTTTATATTTCATGGTTAATAAACATACTATAAAATGCCATGAGAACCTCACATGGTTCATTAATGACATATATATCATTATTTATGTCCTTTTTCCGATCCATAGATATCTAGGAATAATAAATAATTTATAAAATATATTATTTGTTTTAAAACCTCATTTATGTCAATTTTGACACAATTTAGTATTTATTTGTTGTGATAGTCAACAAAACATGACTACATAGAAAAAAATTACATTTAATCAATAATAAAATTTCATATTAACCTATAAAATTATTGTAATTAATCATTCGTCAGAATTTATATTTATTATCATATTTATAATATCAATTATTTTAATCATTCATTAGTAAGGTAATTATTCCCTCATTATTGTCTCATAAATAAATTTAATTTTATAAATTATAAAAAATATAAATAAAATTCTATTATGTAGGAAATTGTTTTATCATTCTAATGAATATTTATAGTCATACTTATCTTATTTATAACCCTATATTAAAAATGTTTTAGTTATTAAAATTTGAATTTTACACTTTTAACTCTTCTTTAAATAAAATAATTATAAATGTCATAATATAATCAAAATGGATTATAAAAGATCATACTTTATTCCTAATGTTGATTTTGTTCAAAAGAACTTATCAAATAGAATTAGGACATGTTTTAGTGTAATCATAATATCATTTTTATTTTTAATTACACTATTTACTTTTAACTATGGTAAATGAAATTCAAAAGTTACTATTCACTAAAAATTATTTGCATCTAATTAAACCAAATTTTACTTACTGATGTCAACCATTTCTCTTGGATTTTTGAAATTCAATTCATAGAAGCTGTAAAGTTATGTTTCATGCAAATTTTCAAATGTGCCTAGAAGGTGCGTAGAAGATGTTAAAAGGTTCAAAAACATTTTATACATGAAATATTGTTATAAAATGACTCTAATGAATTACATTGAACTAATATAGGTATTATGTAATTTTTTCAAATAAAAATAAATTAATAATAAAATAATAATTATTAACATAAAATGTCATTTTTTATATACTATGCAGTATTTTTCACTATTCCAAAAAAATTGAATGTTTTTAGATAAATACCAAAAATTCTCCCTCAGCTAATTCAGATATTTCGAATCCAAAAATGATGTATATCTCAAAAAATTATATTTTTAAGAGTGTATTAATTTTATTATTGTTCAGCAAAGGACATAAAAAGAAGGTCTTTGAAGAATATAGTTTTACTAAAAATATAATTGTTTTAACAAATCATATAAATTTAATTATAAATATGATTTATTTATTTTATAACATTATAAATAATAATAAAAATTTATTTGTTACTTTTTATATCACAATATTTAATTGATAAATAAATATATCATTTAAATAATTATAATACTAACGTGTTGTTTCAGAGAAACTCAATCTTGTGTATAACGCCAACTAAGTCTGTATTGCGTGCCGTATAAGCGATTAGCTTACTTTAAAGATATAAATTACAATAAAATATTGTGGTGTTACATTTTCCGCTTCTTCAACTAATTCCGTCCTCGAAATTTGAAATTGTTCTTCGAAAATAAATTGTTATAAATAGAAAATACCTTTATGGAAAACCCACATCCGAAATATGCTTAATAAAATTTAGTCTTACTAAGATGGAAAGGGAATTGAAAAAGACCACAGAAAATTTGGATTTCGAATAGGAGATCGTTGGTCGAAATTTGAGACATATAATTAGAGGAAAAACATAAAAATTTAAATGGAGTGATTGAGGTCTCAATCACAATCAAGTGAAAAATAAATAGAAAATTGAGGGCCTCAAATCCCTAAATCTATTATGAATTAAAATATCATTGGTTCATCGAAAAATAAGTTATTAGGATAACATATTTTTGTTTTAAGATATTTTCCCTCATGTTTAAGAATTAATTTCTTCATAGAATATGAAAAAAAAACTCGAAATGTAGAGTTGAATCCTTTAACTAATTTCTACCACAAACTCATCTTTCACTCAAAAAGATAATATAACTCAAAAATATTTTAATTATCCTATTCATATAGGGTTTATAAAATGAATTTATAATTCACATATCAGATCATTTAAAAAACTACATTGTATAAACCAAGGCATCATGTTTTCTAGTGGTAGGTGATGCACCCTTATCGCCCTTCGGTTCGGTGTTCACAACATGTGACCTTGCCAGATGTCATGGGTTGTCGCCTGACCATCGATATTTCCTTTTTATAAAAAATTAAAAACTAATTTTATGAAATGTTTTAACCTTAAATGATAGTATACTATGACCAACATAATCTATTCTAGCCTTTAGACTTATCCAAAATATTTGGCTCCAAACTCATAGTCCAAAAAATTATAAGGAAGGTCAACAAAACATAATGATGGGCTCTTTTTTACAGATAATAACATATGAGTACCTTCATCTTGTATTCCCATGAAACATGGTAACACCCTGAATTACCATAAAACTCTATTGATTATATTCATTCTCACTTATTCAATATAAAATACTAGATATATTACTTATATAAAAAAATTATGAATACTCTAACATTGATGGAATAAACAAACCATTAATCAGTTCCATGGTAGTCATAAATATCCAAGATAATTTATCAAAATCAACCATCACTTATTCAAAATCTCTACCTCAATATCATGACCATATTAACGTTTTTCTTTCCATCAACATTGTATTTTCGAAAAAGATTAAATTACTGTTGAGTAACATTTCTTAGTACCATATAATCACAAATCCACTGTGAAATAGTACTGCTGAAAAATCCTTATTTATTTCAATAATTAATATAACATGTACATAATTTATTAAACACTAAAAGGAAATAATTAATTAATAAAAATATATGATCACTAATTATTCCACTTCATCTGTGGTAGTATCATCACTTGATTATTATCTAATAGCATCATTTGGGGTATACTCTGATGATTGGGACATTGATTTGCATAGTGTGCCAACTCATTGTAGATGAAGCATTGTACATTTGAAACCTTTTTCATACACTTGAAATCACATATATGGTGTCCCATTTCTCTACATTTATAATAAACTACCATTTACTTTAAGAATTTACCATTGATATTCCTTCCATAGTTATCACATATGGGAAAATCCTTCTTTTCCTTCTTCCCTTAATCCATAATTTTCTCTACCTACCTTTTATTCTATGGCTTCCATTCAATGTAATAGGACTTAGAGAATTATTTACTTATCATATTAAAACATGATATTATTTCTACATATGATGAGAATATGTGGGATACTATTTCCCTTTTAAATTCTAACTTAAGAACATGAAAGATATGATCCTTCTTACTCTTTTGATCATGCATATTGCTGGAGTTCTCATTCATTCTACTGGGAAAAATTTCTAAACAATGTAATACTCCAGTTTAGTTTATGAATAAAAATGCTTAATTCCAATCTTGTAAAATATCTAATGTAAATTGAATAGTTTATGCCTATAATCCATAATTGTAAAAAATTGTTTTCATTGAGGAAGTATTTAACAATAAATCCTTCATAAGGGTTTGTAAAGGAAATTTGAATAATCCAAGAATATACCTCAGGAGTGTCATGAAAAAGATTATAGTAATGCCCATTCTAGTTAACGAGGATACCCCAAGTAAATCCCGAAACTCCTTGTTGGAGTTTTCACCCCTAGGTAAATCTGTTATAGAGCCACCTCTACCTACATGTACCCAGAAAAGGATGTATTTCTTAGAAAACTCAAAAAATCCCTACATTAACAAAATTCAAGTAAGTTATTCTATACAAATCCTCAATGATAATATTAGTGTAATGATCTCCAATAATATTTTTTCTAAATCATATTTCCTTGGATAGTACAAAAAATTCATCTAATACCAACTGTAATGCCCCAACCATAGTTACCCATAGACTGTGAATTATTACATAATATTATCATGATTACAAGTGATCGTGTTTCTAATGACAGATTAGTTTAATATCCTTGGATGTACTAGATACATAGATAAGTTTTACTTTACATAATGAAATAAAAAAACATAGTTTCCCCATTTAAAACACTCATATCCTTTGGCATATCCCTACATGTTAATTATAATATACTTCTCTACATCCAAGGAAATAAGAAAACCTTAGAAATATCTAAGCTCAGATGCTAAAAAAGGATAATAATATAACAAATACTATCATGAAAAAGAATAATTATTTAAGGAAATGTATTAAACTAAAAAACAATCCTTTTAAACATAAAATTTAGCATAATAAGTAAAAGATAAATCAATGAATTCCATTTATTATTCACATGGATATACAACTATTCGAATTATCACATGAAAAATCAATAACCATTTTCATAATAATGGAATACAAAATGTCAGATAACATAACCACATAGTCAAGGCCTTGTGCCATGAATACTAATAATATATTGTCAATGCCTTATGCTAAGACAATAGTTTGTCTTAGGAGACCTACTGATGCATCGAGTAGTTAAAGTGGGCTCCACCCATTACATTCTACATCCAGTGCATTCCTCCATTAAAAAGGATGGAACACAACAAAACCATTCACATTAAAAATAGAATACAAAATTTTAATACTTTAACTATAAACCATGAATGATATAAAAAATACACATCCACAATCATACATATCAAAAAACCTTCAACAGAATATGTAAGATTTCATAATTATAAATCTACTACAAACAAGTGTAAAATCCATCAAAGGATGTTGACATAGATGAAAACAAAACTATTTGAGAAAAATATCTCATTATATTTTAAAATAATTTAAAATTAAAATAATTATAAAAGCAAACATTTATTTTTAAAATAATTTTAGATTCTTTTAATGGAGGATTCGAAAGTGTTAAAATGGTGTAAAATAGCAACACTCACCCTATAAGTTAAAAAACATTCTTTCTTTAATTTTGTTGAAATGGTCATAAAGGACCTTCATTGAAAAACGATGGAATGATACCTTTATAAACATTTTATAAAAAGTAAAAAAAGGTACATATGACTTGAAAACATATTCTTGTAAATAGTAAAAAAAATTCGAAAAATATTTTTAAGAGACACTGTTAAGGATGATAAAGAGGTCTCAGTAGATACTCATGTATAAACTACATCAGATAATGAAGAGATTGTAGAATTAAACCTTAACTTGTACTTTTCCTTGGTCGAGGGTACATTATCCTCCTGAATAATTGTAATATTGTTTTTATAAAATTATACACAAACCACATAGATAAATATGATATCATATATGATCTTCTAATATTTCACTGCTAATAATATTTTAGTAGTATCATTATTTCAGGTGTTAACTGATTCGTTTAACTTTATATGTTTTGTTTCATTAGTCATGTTTGTTATGGATATGATGTATTTTATTCGTATATATAATGATATTAAGTTCATAATAAATTATTTTTAATATTAAAATGAAAATTATTCTTGAATGGTCACAATGAGGAATGAATATCATCATATTCATAGAGATGGTAATCCGTACGTATGCATGAGCGAAAATACAATTCTATTGATGGTGAAATAGTTTGTAATTGGATTCTATATCACATATAAAAAATCATCAACATGTTATATTTATTTTTCACATCAAATATACACATTATTATACCCATCCAAACAATGAAGTGTTGAATAACAAAGCACACCACGACATTGAGAGGGTAAGCCGTACTAACGCATGCATAGTGAATTTATCATTAATAGGATGTATTGAATAAGTCATATGGTTGTACAATAGTTATAATGACATCACATTATTTAAAAAGTAATGGAGTTATTATATTGGTATAAAAACAACAACGAAAGAGAAAGTGGAAGAACAAAATAACATTGAAGAGGTGATTAAATTATTACCTCTTCTTCATGTGCTTCCATTCGATTGGATCACAAGGGCTCCTTAGGTTGATTTAATGATAACTTTAATGCCTCTAGTTTAAATTTAGGGTAGTTGGGAGGATAATAGAGAAGGGTTTTGCCGAACCAAATGGCTTTGGAGTTGTTATTTTGAGAGAAGGGAAGTACCCTTTTATAAGAGATGAGAGGGTCACTTTTGGAAAGGCTTGAAATATTATTTTATTATAAATCCATATTCGGGTTATGATGGCTCAAAATGGAATTATTTCAAGGATAAGGTGGTTAAAGGTGCATATACTCTCAATAAATAGGGTTTAAGAATGTTTAGGTCACCATTTTAACATTATATTTTAAATTTAACTCTTAGATAAACAGTTTCTATTTTACAATTTATTCTTGTATTTTAATATTACATGGTTAATAAACATACTATAAATGCAAAGAGAAACTCAAATGGTTAATTAATTGAATATATAACATTATTTAAGTCCATTTTCCAAAACTTATATTTTTAAGAATGTTATATAATTTAATAATAAGGTATTTCTTTTAAAAATTCATTTCTTTCAATTTTCACACTATTTAGTATTTGGTTTTTGTGAACATCAAAGAAACACGATTACTTAGAAACAAATACATTAAATAAATCCCAACACTTCATATTAACCTATTAAATTTTTAGAATTCATTATAAGTCTCAATTTAAATTTTTTGTTATATTTATAATATCAATTATTTTAATCTTTCATTAATAAGGTAATTATTACATCATCATTGTGTCATAAATAAATTTTATTTTTTAAGGTATAAAATTTATAAATAATATACCATTACTAAGGAAATATTTTTATATTTCTAATGAATATTTATAGTCAAATTTATCTTATTTATAACCCTATATTAGAAATGTTTTAGTTATTCAAATTAAAATTTAACTCTTTTAAATATTATTTAAATAAATTAATAATAAATGCCTTAATCTAATCCAAGTTGATCAAATAAGATCAAATTTTATTACTAAAATTGTTTTCTGTCAAAAAACACTTAACCAATAGAATAACGACATGGTTTAGGGTATGTATAATATTATCTTTACCTTTAATTACCCTATTTACATTAAACTATGATAAATAAAATTCCAAATTTACTATTCAACAAAATATGTTTATCCTATTGAACCACAGTTTACTTACTGATGTCAAACATGTAATTCGAATTTTTGAAAATCATTTCACAGAAGCAGTCAAATTACATTTTATGCAAATTTGAAAATGTTCCTAGAAGGTTGGTAAAAGACATTTAAAAATTCAAAAAAATTTAGAAATATAATATTATTATAAAATGACTCTAAATAATAATTGATTAAATAACAAGTCAGTTTTTAGGTACAATGAAGTATTTTTCACTATTCATCAAAAATTTAAATTTTTCAAAAGAATATAAAAAATTCACTATGAGATAATTTTGGTATTCCAAATTCAAAAATGAAGTCTATTTTACCAAATTAAATATTTAACAGTGTTTTAATTTTATTATTCTTCACAAAAGGCCATATAAAGTAGTTCTTTTAAGAAAATTGTTTTTTAAATATATATATATATATTTTAACATATCAAAAACATTTCAGTATTAATATGTTTAAATTTTGTTAATACATTATA
Source organism: Viscum album (assembly GCA_963277665.1). NCBI lineage: Eukaryota > Viridiplantae > Streptophyta > Magnoliopsida > Santalales > Viscaceae > Viscum > Viscum album. The sequence goes on from OY728142.1 coordinate 1,609,751,511, forward strand.
AATAACAATAATATTTTATTTTTTTACTATTCATATCACAATATTTAATTGATAAATAAATATATCGTTTAAATAATTATTATACTAATGTTTTGTTTCGCATAAACTCAATATTGTGTATAATGCTCGCCATGTCGGTATTGCATGGACTATAAGATATTGGATTTATTTAATGATATAACAAATTATGATATATATCGGTGTTACAAGTGTGGTCCACATGTTATAATAATATCTTCAATTAATGTTGTTGATGGTTAATGATGAATTAAGGTGATATACCTTAGGAATTTTGTTTGTGTACTAGTATTAAGTTTATTTTACAAATTTTATTTTCATATAAACTATTAATGAATTCATTTCACTATTTTTGTTAATTTTTATTGTGAATTAGTTACCCTAATTTGTTTCGTTATGAATATGTTCTAGTCTATTTCCATTGAGGATGAACAAATGCATTTTTGATTTGTATGTAATGATTTATTTACCACGTTAGTGGGTTGTCCATTCTAGTTTCTCACATACCATGATATGGCATTTCTATTCAATTTAATGGTGTTTTGTACATGTAGGTTCTTTTACCATCCTCACGTTATTCTTCCTTGGGTATAAAATTGTCATAGGGAGTAAAAATTTAAGTAGTTAACCCCCATTATAAGCTATTCATTGGTGAAATTAATTAATTATGATTAAAATATAATTTTCCATGAGGATTGATGTTGAGTTTTATACTTATATTAATTAGACCATGTGTAATATAGATGGGCTCAGTTGAGGTTTGGTTGAACTTGTGGCTTCTAGTATGTATATTGGTGATGGATTGATTCAAGTGAATTTTTTATTTTATGTATGTAAGGCTAGAATAAAAATTTTCTTTTATGGAATTTAGGGAGGATCAGCCATTCCCAAGATCATTTTTATGGGGGATGACTTGTGACATCTCCATTTGCAGGTATATTACCATTTTACTATGCTTTATGAGTGTATGTAATGATTGGGTTTTGTTTTAGATTTTTATCAGCATTTTTTATGCATTTTTGAAAAATTTATAGAGATTGAAATTTAAATAACTATGATTATAAATGATGAACTATCTCCTTAAAAGTACATGGTGATGTAGGCAGTCATAGAGAAAATATATAGTTCAAGAATTGTTTTTCCAAACCATTCACATACTAGAGGAAATGATGCATTTAAATATAGTGGTAAAATAATTGTTGGAAAATAATTTTCAAACCATGTGAGGTTCCATCCATCTAGATATTAGCACTATGTAATCTTTTAAACAATGTATCAAAACCATGTGGCTGTCCTACTATTGTCAGGGAGTATAGACATGGCCATGGCATGCTTTGACACACCAAAACGCGAATTGTTTACCTATTTTTCATGGGAGTCAAACTACTTACATTCTCTATGCTTTGAGGATAATTAACTTTTATATGAATGAAATTTTTTTGTGATTCAATTCGTGTTGGAGAAATAAAATCACTATAAAGTCCTTTAATCATCTATTTATCTTTAGTTCCTCTAATCTTCTCTCTACTAAATCATTAAATCTATTACTCCATGGATAGATATATTTTTTATATTATAGATATTGTTAGTATATTGTTGCATATATTGAATGGAATAATATTTAATATCAAATGTATATTTTTTAATTTCATTCTTTATTTCATTATTCGTTGAGAGTTATGTGGCTTCTCTCTCATATCAACATATTATTGAAAAATGTGGTTTATATTTATTTAATGGTTTTATTGGATTTAAAATGAATGTGTTGTGTGATTTCATGAAGGAAACTATTTTTTATATGTTTTGGGTTTGTTGAAAATTTGATGGATTTTCACAAAAAAATAATTATTATATTAAAATGGTGATTTCAAATTATGGGATAGTTTTGATTAAATCTAGGATTTTCATTAAATGTTTTATAAGAAATAATTATATTGTGAAAAATATTAAGGAATTGAAATTGTCATAATTGGGTTGGTGTGTGTGAAATATTGAAGGGGTGTGGTTTGACGTTCCACAAATATGTTAGTATTGATTATGGTCATGGAGTAAAAACCTCTTTGGAAAAAACCAAATTTTGTGTATGGATGAATATGTGTGTGTGTGTGAACACGGGATTAGTTATTAAAAATTTAATTTAATGTTATGGACTGTTTTATGGTTTCCACCCATCTATTTTTGTTAAGTATTTACATAATTTATTTGACATATATTCAAATGTTTTATATGAATTTTGATGACCATGAATTATCATTAGTTCATGTATTGGGATGTCTGTAGGGAATTTATAATGTGTTTTGATTCATCCTCTTCATAGGAACATTGGGGAATTTTCATATTTAATATACTAAGATAAGGAAGCGAAAGGAATCATATTTATCTACTGATGCATCATGATCCCATGGGAAAGAAAGATGGTGTTGGAGATTCAAATTAATTCAATTGTTTTTTTTATGATACCATTGTATCTTTGTATAAATTTGTATTTTCATTTTTTTCCCATTGGTAATATATGTTCTATTATCACTCCAGTATTTTTGTTATAGAGTTTTCATGTTGGGATTGTATTTATTATTCTCACACATCATATAAGAGGATTGAAAGTTTATATTTTATATTGTTAAGATATTTTGTCTTCTTAAAGTGAAAATATTATGAAAAAATTCTCTTCATCCCAAGAAATTTATTATTATCTATTGGTTTCATTAAGATATAGCCACTAATTATTTGAACACTTTCTATTCTCAAGACAATGAGTTGTGGTGGGTTGTTACAAGTGGAATCATTCATGTTATGTACTTAAATATAATGGGTTAGTAAAAAGGATATAAGAATGTTATAGATTGAAATATATAGATTAAAAAGCCATGAATTTTTTTTTTGAACATAATGATTCTACGGTGTCCAGGTAAAAAAAATTCTATGACACCTATAATAGTGTTTTTGTCTCATCACTGTGGTTTTAACCAATGCATGTTGTATATAATAAATATTTGGTGACACTTCCCACTGATAATTTATTTTTCATTATATGTCTAACGATGTATGAAATATGTCAATATAAATTCAGTTTTTTGGAATTTTTGGTTATAATGATTGTTGATTATGTTGATTTTAACTTTTTTAAGTCTTTAGTTTCAATTGAGTGATGAAAAAACATAGATTTTATAGTTTAAGGGAATGGAATATGATAGAAATTTAAGAATTAGTAAGTATCGGATACTGATAATTTTCTTTCACAAGATCCACATGTAAATCAGTATCATTTTTAGAGCATCATTGAGGATTTTCAAGAAGTTGATAAATGAAATATTAGTGATGATCCCTGACAAATATACCACTGTATATAGTTTCAAAAATAGAATTTACACATTTAATAAGGTTATTTAGAAATTGAAAATGTGGATTTGGGCCTATATCAAATGAGAAAGTTCCTTGAATTCAATTTTATATTGGCCGAGATAAATGATAAATTGAAAAAAAAAATATATTGAATAATATTGAATGATAACAGTGGGATTTCTCTATCCAATATATAATCTACCAATATATTACATGTGATAACATTGAATAATTATTTAACAAACAAGTCTACTCTCACACATTCATGATCAAAAGAACAATTTATTTTATAATCCTGAAACAATACAATCTATTCATTTCAGAATACAAATCTAGTTTTATTAAAATAGTCGTCTTTCCCCAAGATGTTTCTACCAGTGAATCCATTAAGAAAGGAATTATTGATTTTGGACTATGAACTTATATTCACTCCAATGTATATGTTCTTTTTCTTATGTATTATTAATTGATATTAAATATGTAAATAATGGTAGATAGTCAAATTACTGAAAATATTGCTAGAGGGAGTATGTCTATCACTATGGGAAGTGGTGAGAAAAAAAATTATATGAATAAGAGGAAGACGTAGAATTCTTCCAAGTTTGTGGGGTGTCATAGAATTGGAGAACATTATAAGTTAATTTACCTCCATTAACAAATATTATTCATCTCTATTTCCATTGTAGTTACACATCTAATAAGAAGCAAGACAATATGGGGCCACTTTGAGCCATTCACAACTGTCATCAGATGTGACTTCTCTCTTTTCATTGTCATAGTGCTCCATATTCTAATTCTATAGATTCATATGATGTTTTCCATAGGTCTTATGACTTGATAGAGATATCTCAATAGAATAACTCTTGGCATTAGGACTGAGCATGATATGGTGATTCTAGGAATACCATGAACCCGCATGTTATACTATCTCAATATGAAACAATGGAAAATAATAGAGCTAGTATGTAATATTTTGGATCAGAGTAGAAGACCATGAGTGATTAATCTGGCCCTTCGATGGTGTGAGGGAGAAATAATTTAAATTGAAACCTTATGAGGGCCTTTTTTATACATGTGAGTCCCACTATTTTATCAGTTCTCTTATTGTGAACCTTATGTGTTGTTATCTTGAGATTTTTCCTTATATATTAACACTAAAACACCCACCCAGATTATTGGAGTGTAGATCCATTAACTGCTCTGTGTGCTCTATAATAATCTATGAGATTGCATTGGTTTGGGGATTTTCAATTATAGTAATGGATATCTATGTCCGAATTTTTGTAAAAGATTCTTTATCTTCATTAATGGACAATATCAATTTTTATAACCAATATGTTAGTTATGAATATTCTTATGAAATTAATGTCCTCTTTAAAATAGACTAAAATAGTAATACAAGAAGAAAAATGCCATGGTCCAACCAACTATTTCCCACCTAACAAAAATTGGACCGAGTCAAAACAACTGCAAGCTCAACTCCATAGTCTATGGGATGGAGATAATCAATGAAATGAAAAAAATGGGTGGGCTATTCCAATTGTACATGTATGTACATATACACATTTCTCCCTGAATAAGTTCATAGTAATAATAATAAAATAGAGTAACATCTAGAGTAAAATCCATTCATTAAACAACCTCTATGGAATAAAAAAGAGCAATTAATTGTAATATACAATATAATGTTAAAAAATAAACACCCAACCAGAATATATTTTTCATATAGACTCCAACTGGAAAAGAAAGGTTGAGATATCCTTGTTCCAAATCTCAAATACCTGACTACTATATGTAGTAAAATGTGAACTAGTGTCCCTATGCTCCAATGAAATCACGTATAACCATTCAAACGTCTATATAAGAATCAACACATTGGGGAAAATTACATACATTTTTCAGTATAAAAATTCTCACTAAGATTCCCCCAAAACCAAAAAGGAAGTGATAAAAGACAAGATAGAAGTAGTCAACTCATCCCAGTAAATGTCTTACAAAATCTATATTAGACAACAACTATAAATGAAAACCAACATATACCAAATCATAAAACCACGTTATAGATAACTGATATCTCCATCTCCATATCCCAAATAATATAAAATGAGTCTTCCAAAAGGATTAAAAAGAAACCATTTATGATTCCCAACATCCACTGTGTTTGTTGAAATAAGTAACCCTGTGGTGGAACCACACCTCATCATTATTCCACACAGTCAATGGGGCACAATATAAACGACATGGAGGACCTGTGACCTAATGCATTAGGGGAGTACTATATCCATTAATATAGGACCATACCCTATTGTGATAGGGGACTATCACCTATATCATCACAATGATTATAGAGAATCTACCACCTAGTGTGATAGTAGAGTTTCATATCTATGGATGTAGGTCATTCACCCTAGTGTGATAGGTGAGTGAGATACCTTTCAAAAAAATGTGTATGGAGGATCTGATCTTAATTATGATAGGGTAATTCCATTTCCTAGGATATAGGACTCACACCATGGTCCTATATCAGAGTACCATCTTCATATGCGCAATGAGTTTGGATAAATTGTAACCTGTTGTGATAGGAGGGTACCGTCACCAACGGTAGATGACTTGTGCCCTTTTGTGATAAGGGGTACCACTTAGTAATCCTAGGACCCATTCCTCAACCCATCCATGGGATCAACCCAACACATAGAGTGTCCAATCCCTAGTTCCATGGGGGGTGTCACTCGATATGTTTCTATAGAGGACCCATTTCCTAGTGCATTATGGGGTTATCACTCTTACATCTCATTGAGGATCCAACCTGATCCCTATAGTCATCAAGCCCCACCTATTAAAGTGTCAAGAATGAGATATCTGGCATAACATCTGATAGTAACTACATTGGACACCATTACATTCTACATGAAAAGAACTCGGGATATGCTACTCATGGATGAGCATCATATTCCAAAAAAATAATATACAAGAGGTAGACGATTCTCAAGAAGTATATGGAATGTAAGGGGTCCGTACAACATGTGGCCCTACTAGACATACTATTAATGTCCTCTCCAACAAATATCATTCTAGCCATGTAGTACGAAATTGTTTGTAAGGGTATTACATGATGTATATTAACCAAAATCATGATGAATTCTTGAAGATTGTATTTAGTTCAATGAGGAATATTTCAAGACATTTATATTTCATTGAAAATATCCATGTATGAAAAATGAATCACAATGTTGTGATCCTCATGGAAAAATTATCAGGATATTCTATTTAGTTTAAAAAATTAGACACCCACTCAAAAACACATTTCACCATATCGGGCTCGAACACTGTTTCATGGTCCAAAACCATGAGTACAAATTAGAATCATGTTATAGGTTTGAAATCACTTAATCAATATTATGTTAAGAAAAACATAGACAGTTCACCATTCCGACACAATATGTTAAAGATACACTTGATACTGGATTCAATAATAATAATAACAACAACAAAAAACAAAAACAAAAACAAAAATAATGTTATTTTTGGTTTTTCCATTTTACAACACCATGAGACCAAATTAAATATCCAACTTTTTTCATGAAATGACAATCCAAATGATAGGATCATGATTGCCCTGACTTTTCATTAATCTGAAAACAAATATGAAATTTATATCAAAATAACAGATTTGACCATAATAATTTTACTAATCTATTGTTATTATTATTATTTTCTGAAACATTCTTTCAATCTCACAATTATTTAGATTCCACTATCAATTAGTTTTTTATGTTTCTTAACCCCTCTTTTATATAGTTGGAATTTCAATTTGATTGGTTTAATAATAATAATAATAATATTAATGAATTCTTATATTGAGTAGGAAGCCACTCCCCATCCCCTATTCAGATTGAGATATATAAGAGGCACCCACCCTTAGGATTTCTATTATTCTTTTCATTGTGAAAATCAATATTAATCACTATGAATATTAAAAATTATTTTTCATTATTAAATTAATTCTATTTATTTTTTATAAATTTTTCATTATTGTTATTATTTTTATTATGAATACTAACAATAGCCTCAATATTGACTATTCCTGACCACTTCTATAGAGATCCATGTCTAGAAACCATCACCTCTAGGCCACATACACTCTTCCATGAGACCCCACACATGTCTAGAACTTATAATTTATCTGGTTAAACCACATATCATTTCTATGAATCATCCCAGATAATAGATATCCCTGAGATAATACCGAACCACCTTCAATAAACCACTATCATCATTAAACAATGATCACATACTCGATCCAAATCCCAAACCCATGATGCTGATATGATCTACTCACAATGAACCACATTAATCATTAATAAATCCATCCAAAAAGTCATCAACTCACTTGTTATTCGTGTTACCACATTGAATCTCAGGGTTCAACTACACTCGAACCCATCTTGGAAAATTTGAATCCTAGCCACGTTAGACAACGGTCACGAAAAGGATAAATAAAGAGGGGTAAATGAAATGAACAAAGTGAACCATAATTGACCATGCATTATTGGCCCACAATTTTATAAATGGGTTCATGACAAGTGAAAATGGTATAATTATACCGGATCAATAAGACAATAAAAAAGCATGATTCATGTGAAGAAATGTTTCCACTGATCAAAGGATGGAAAATACATGCTCAATAATTTAGTAAAAATCGTGATAACCACAAATAATGATCCCTACCTCGATTATGGACTAATAATTGATAAATAATTCATCATATATAGATAATGGTGATGATCCCACTATAATCATAATTCATCTCACAATTATACTTGATCTGATGGTTTGTCGTTTTCTGATTCCATACTAAAAATGAATAATGGTTGGAAGTTCATCTCAACAATCCTTGGGTTATACAGTTATCATTGGGAAATCCCCATGGAATCTAATTTATAGTTAAAATTGGATAATGTAATTTAATTTAGAATTACTAAATAAATTATTTATATTAACTAAAGGTACACTCCAACAGCTTACCTTTCCATACGTCTCACACGAAACAATGTCAGGTTTCCCTTTGGGTAATCCTAATGATCTGGATTCAAACATGTCCTTAGAATTCCAAATATTGACTCTTTTTGGGATTTATTAATTTATTATTGGGAAAATTTATGTGCATAATATAAAATATACATTATTTTCATATAAAATTAATTACAGTCTCACCAGGCCCCAAAATAAACATCCTTATCAGTTCATGGATTTTAAATTATTCTGATGAAGATTCAAAATTATTACATGGAAAAAATGATTCTATCCATTATTCACTTTTACAAAGATCATAGTCTCTAAAAAACATACTAAGTAAAATGGCGGGGCCACTGATCTCACATTAGGATCTTCCACTCACATGATATCCCCTAATGGTTTCATGAGCTTCAAACTAACACAAACAAGAGGAAAACACTTAACTGTAAAGTGTATTTCTATGCCAGTTCTCAAGGAAAGCAACATCCTGAAAGCGGGAACTCTACTATAATGGACTAGCTTAACTAGGTCAGAATCATACAATGATTCAGATACACACCTCTTGAACCATGGAATATGGAAAAAAACAAGAACTATATCTTCTAGCAATCACATGGTCTAGTGGTAAACCACTACACTGTGATGATGAAATACCTAAAAAGGGATGTGATCCTTAATGTTAGTCTTCTGTCTAGGAAAAATGATCTCAACAAGACCACAAGTATCATGGGAATAATATTAAGGGAAGACAACACCCTCATTACCATTTTCAATAGCATGATTGGTTCCACCAATCATCTTTCAAAAATAACGTCATGCTCCCTACATTACGGAATCCACCAGGAACATTTTCTATATATATATATATGGTAATAAAATATCTCATAATTGTTATCTCTATGGAATATATCCATAAATATATATTTATGTTAACATGTAACAGCAATAAAATAGCTATACACTGAACTATCCTCACCCTAGAAAGGTCAACTACAAAGTGGAAAATTAATTCCTCAGTACAATCGACAATGGTAGATGTAAATCTCTCCTATGAGAATCTTCTCCCATGGCCATGTCATAGTTTTTCATCAAACTCAACACCCCATAAACCTTTTTAGGGTCTACTATCACTCTCATGTTTGAGAGGAAATATCCCATAAATGGACCAGCATGTCTAGAAATAACTACATGAGATCTTCAATATGACTATAAATTTTACAGCATGTATAATAAAAACCTCTTTTTCTCATGTTATGAAACTCTAAAATTGATGTCACCAAGTTTCCATTATAGTATAATACCACAAACTAATCCATGAGAGGTTATGGATATAGATAATAAGTCTTATGAACATTGAGGTGTAATTCAAAACTAAAAAGGTAATCCTAAATAAATCAAACAAAATCTATAGTCTCTCTAGGAATCCATTCATAAAAAATTAGCTTCTCAAATGAAGAGCATCTGATAAAACATCCAAAGGACAAAATATTTGAATACCATCACACTAAACAACAAGTTGAATAACATAACAATCAATGGTAGCGGATACTCTTACATGTGTCATCAAGATCATGTTATACAAATCCATATTTTAACTTGAGCTCATATCCACCTCTTTTTAAAAAAAATATGGTTACCTATGTAGAAAAAAACTAGGTCTTCCAATTTCCTCTCTCTCACTAGACTCCCCCAACGCCACCTCTAACTCTTATTTATATATAGTGTTATGCAATATACTTGCACAGATATCAGTTCATCCCTGGAGAAATTCCATACTGAAAGAAAACTCTTGATGTTGTAGATAAGATGACACATCTATTAGTTGGACATCTGAATACTCCACTATCTAAAAAAATCGAATGATCATGGAATCAACTTCTCTAAGGGTAATACCATACACCAATGATATCATCATACACTTATCAGGGATCAATTTTTATCCAATGAATAAAATATCATCCAAACAATTTTGAATCATTAAAACACTTAGTAATATAAATCATCCGAGCATGAGTGGTAAACAAAAATCTCATACATAGAAAATCATCATAGGGTCCCATAGTTTCTAAAAATGATTTTATGTGAGGAACTCTCTTATGCCTTCAAGAGTAAAGTCAAATCATTACTGGAAATGGGTAATCTCTAATCCTATAAACAGGAGCCTCCAACAAAATAGTAGATGATAAATGACAATATAGGTATTTTTATGTCTCTCATAGGCCCTATGTTAATGGAAATCTTCCATACGACATTGTGCTATAACTACAACTGGATCAATGGAGAAACATATCATAACACAAACCACACTATAAGACATTGATCTACAAGCTTAAACCAGATAAATATATCCATTACCTTTCCCACATTCTCACCACATCCAGGGATCACCTTGATGAGTTACCAATTAAAGAAAATCAAAAACACATAAGATGATGTAACTCATCCACCAAATGTTGATACTATAAAAATTTGGTGGCACTAACTCACACAAATAATTTTGAATCTTATCGAAAGAACATATCATAGTGGGGGATGTTTCACTCTTTCTGTCATACCTAGATACACACAGACATCACTAACAAAGGTATCGACAGATTCACCCCATCATGCAAGAATATTCATTCCACTAAGACCACCACGAGGATGGATACTATCAATATAGTATATTAGAACCTAAGACTCATGCTAGTACCTCCATTACTGGTGAAGGGAGATCATGGATCATCATGATACCTAGGATATGTCTATCACTAAAAAACATGATGTTCACTCAACATTGTATCTTTATCGGTCATTACCTCCAGATCAAAAAAGATTCTACATGGAGAGGATTGGTCACAAAAACAACCATCAAATTAGTCAAGGTTTGCACATACTAAAAACATGGACTAATAACTCAAGTCAATCATTTACATCTTGAATTTCAGTTAATTCATGGAACATCAGAGGTATCCATCACTCAAAATCACTTAATGTGTTATGATTGTGTGTAATATCATCCATTCCTACTAGATTTATCAACATATCAACATGTGGAAGATAATTTTCATAATCAAAAGAATGTACCATGAACTACTCTGTTGGTGGTAGCACAAATCGATGCCCTCTTAGAGAAAAAAATGTCATGGATGTGTCCCAAAAATGAGGCCTCATCTCTCAATTGGCCATCATCATGAAACTATCTCAAAATCATATATGGATATCATTGTAGAGCATTATTTATGGTCATCAAGATATTTCCTGATCAAATATCATATATGGGTAGATGAATCAGTAAAGATAGTTAAATGACTCAATCATATATGATGCATGTTCAATTGTTCCTTGCAACTGAGGTGTCAGTCTATCAAGTCAAATAAATATAGTCAATGTCTTGGTGAATTGATATATCAACCAAAACACCAAAACTATGTTCCTTAGTTTAAATACACACTCGAGAAACTATAAAACTAATTACTTATGTCTCAATTAAACCTCATACGTGAAAGAAAACTACAAACACCATCTTTATCTCAATCAAGATTTAACACTGATCTGTCATGACTTTACCCACCGGGGCCCACATGGCTGACAGAAGGCTAAGATATAACTACCCCAATCAGATATCCACAGCCATGGGGACGGAAACTATAATCAAAAGGAATAAATAAAAAGTTATTCCTTTTACTGATGAACCTATACAACCACATTAAACCATCTCCATGTAGAAGTGTAGATGAATAATAATAAAAGTCAGTTACATCTAGAGTAAAATACATGAATTTAATAACCTCTAGGGAATTACAAAGAGTAAAAAATAGATATTTGGAAAGTAAATGAAAAAATTTCACTCCAAACAAGAATTTATGTCCCAACATACAATAACCAGAAAAGAAATGTTGAGGGATCCCATCTCCATATCTCTAATCCCCAACCACCATAAAAATTCATATGCTCCCAAGTGTCCCTTTTTTCTACTGAAATCACCTATGAAATATCCATTATATACATAATACATGATAAATTTTTGAAAATTCCATACATGGGTGAGTATATACATTGCCTATACGATTCCCCAAAAACTGAAGTGGAAGTGATATCAATTTTATTGAAGTACACAGCTCATCAAAAAAATAGATATGTTAATTAGTATATGTTAAAAAAAATTAAAACCCCATATATACTAAAAATTAAACCCAAATAATGGATAAAGGTGATCATTATAGTGATTCTAGCCTTTTATAGATATTATTAGATGATTAAAACATACTTAACCATTAAATAAAAACAAATTATCATAATGTCTAGTGTCATTGGAAGATTAGATATATAATTAAACAACATGAAAACAAAAATAAAAACACATTTTATTGAATCATAATAATGTGATCATAGATTCATTTGATACCTTATGTATTCATAGGATACCCTAGGGAATACATGATCAAAGGGTCGAGCTAAAAATATGTATAAATAGATGAAAATTAATATAATGAATTGGAAATGGGTTATAATTCATAACATAATGATATAAAAAGAATAGAAAATTAATTAAATAAATGTAATCATAAAAAATAGAATATGTGACAAAATTATCATGGAATCATTATAATGTGTAAGAAAATTAAAACTAGAAATTAGAAAGAGTCAAGGGTCATTCCATAAGGAGGAACATGAGTCAAGGCTAACCCACAACACCATTTGTTTCCGACTATTTCTCCGGGGTGCGTGCATCGGTCTATCAAGGAAGAGCTGGTTGTTGCCCTGCAATCCAGTTTTCCAAAGGTGGGTGGAAATCGTCACTTATTCAAAGATGTTTGCTCCTTGATTGAAATGGGATGATGGGATGTCATTTAATCATTCTTTGGATTCCTCATTATAATTCATCACCTAGTCCGGGTCTCCCTTATAGAATTAATACATTGTTTATGAAAGTCTTCCCAGTGACATATATTCATGCAAGCTAGTTAATTACACTACTTCTATTGGGACATTCCATGGAGTCCATTCAGGGTAGAAACCTTTAGTAGTGGATGGGAGGAATGGAATGGAACTGCCATGAAGGTGACGATAGTGTTGGTCTTGAGCATCGATGAGACATCCAACATATCCTCATCATTTTGGATCAAAGTACTTGTAGTTCAGTGGGGTGATGGGATTCTTGAGGAGGTGGCCCATATAGATGGGACCTAAAGGAAGTGGATTCTTCAGATTAGGGCATTACCTCCTTATAACACATAGGCTCGATGGAAATACCAATACAAGACATGGAGGATGAGCATGAACCTCAGACAGACATCCTACGTACCATGATTTGGCCAATATCAATGTCCCCGTAGTTCCAAACGATGTATAGGATCAGGGTGTGCATAGTGGACAACCACCCGAAGATGATGCTGGAGATTAAACATGGTTAACAGTTCAAGGATGGTCTGGCACTTGAGGGATAACCAAAGATGTGGATCCCAACCAAGAGGACTACATTGACTTACCATTGATATGGGGAACACCACGACAGATTGTTGATTGTGGTTGAAAACGGCTTACCGCTGACTAGATTTGACAATGGGTTACCACTGATTGGGGTTGACAATGTCTTACCACTAATTTGGGGACAATTTAGTGTCTTGTAGGATAAAAAGGGGAATATTTATTAACGTCATGTCGGATATGGGTGGACCGACGTGAAGTAGTCGGGACTGATGGGTGTAGGGCTTGACCACAGGGAAGTGTCCTATGTTCCATTCCTTGGCTAGGATTAAAGTATCCATTGTTCGGGAGGCCTTGTGAACTGATGTGAAGGGGTTCAGAACCAATACGTGTTGGGATTGAACCTTAGGGAGGAATCCTACAAACCTTGCCTTGGGAAGGATCAAAGTCCATGTAGTTCGGGAGGCATAGTGAACTGGCGTGAAAGGGGTCAGGAAAAATTGGTGATGGGATTGAACCTCAGAGAGGCTATAGACTAACCTTGCCTTAGCAAGGATCAATTAACACATAGTTCTGGAAGGATGGGTGAACCAACGTGAAGGGTGTCAGGAACAATGTTTTTGTGCATGCACCTCGGGGAGGTTTCCTACGCACCTTGCATTAGTAATGATCAATGTCCACATAGTTCAGGATGGTATGGGGAATACACACTATAGTGGCCCAAAGAGGATATCATGGTCAATGAATACTCTAAGCCCATGTGAGTCATTCTCTGTGTGAGTAACAAGAGGTAGAAAAGTTGTGAAGATCACATCGCGAAAGGTTCATCCTTGGGATGTAGATTTGGGCTTACACCTGGTTAGTGTCCCAAAATAGAAACATGGGATTATGTGTGGTCCATATCCCAAAAAGTAAACAGGGGCTTATGCATGGTTCGTAGCATAGGAGAAACATGGGAATATGTGTGGTTACTAGCCTGGGGAGATGGATATAAAAACTTACTCTAGGATGGAGGTCTAGGTGGCGACAAATCCCAGTGGGAGAGGGATTTGGCACAGAAGAGCGGAGGGTTCTGTTTCCCATCACCCCCTCTCCGATCTTTGGCCATGAAGAAGACAGGATGAGCAGGGATGCAGCCTCTCAAAAGAAAGGATATGAGCTTACAACAAGGTGGGTTGTCTTTCCCTATAGATAGGCACCACTCCATTAAAGAGGATCTCATTCCATGTGAGGAAGATCTCACTATCAAAGAGACTAGAGGGCATAAATAATGTCCTAGATTGGGCGCCCATGTGTATAATGCATGAGGTGGGGTCACAGTTTAATATCATGTCCTAAGGATGATATTTCATGGAAGTTTAATGTCCAGCATCTCGGACGAGGCAGGTTCACTCCACATGCCTAGGACATACATATCTGATACCTACATGCCCTTGGGGATGGGAAGGCATCATAAACTCCATGGTGAGGGGGTGTCGTAGAGTGATGCAATGAGGGGACCACATTATTGTGGATAAATGAATCATCAATATCCATTAGTGTGCCAATTAAAAAAGCATAATGCTATGAAACACATTGGGTAGCACCGCCAAGGGGACATTGAAATCACTCCGTGCAATCCTGGAGGGTTGCTCGGGAAAATGAGTTGCAGAGAAAAGTGGTTAATAGGTAGAAGCATCGTGAAGCTCTGGTGCTCCAAGTAGTGTAGGGGATTCACGAAGGGGTATTCAACATTAAGTGAAGTGGCCTAGCATAGGTATATGGCGTATGCTAATATAGAAGGGGCTTCACGAAGTGGAATGCCTTTTATGGAGTAGTTCTCATGAAGCATGGGTGTCCTACGAAGTGTATCATTGGGAAGAAACGTGCTTCAGGATGCACAATGACATTTCCATGAAATGTGGTTGAAATATTCATGGATGTTATTTCATGAAGCATAAGTGCTCCATAATGACCCGAGTCCCCTTGGGGATCCCCTACCTTCATGAAGGCTTGTGGGATCCATGAAGGGAATCCCTCTTTGTAGAGGGGTTTAATTTAAGAAAAGGGAATGGAACTTCGCTATTATAATGTACCTTGAAGAGATCATGGTTTGTAGAGAAGGAATTATATCATGATTTGGGAGATAAAAGCATAAAGGTTGGAGGATCCGTCATTTGGGATCGAGGGGATACCCTTATTTATATGAAAGAGTCTCCATGTAGTAGAGCCTTCTAGTCGTGAAGACATGTAGAATTTTTCTCTAACCACAGAGCCTCCCTCCTCTTTTCTCTATGGTGTCTTCGTATATGTCAACTTGGTTCACAAAGTCTTCCACATCCTTTCTCTACAATAGCTTCGCAGACGTCAATCCTGTTCACAGAGCCTCCTGCCTCCTTCTTCCGCAACAGCTTCGCCAATGTTAAGGGAGTTCATGTAGCTTCCCGCCACCTTGCTCCACAGTGGGTTCACAATGTGGGGAGCTTCATGCTGGCAGTGGTGTTGTAGGGCTCTTCAAACAAGCATCGCGAGCCATCCCCAAAGGATGTATATTTGTTCTTATTCTTCCTAAATTTTGGAACCAAAAAACGACCCCACTTAGACTTGATGATGAGGAGAAATTTAAGTTCAATGTATAAAGACTAATCTACCAAACTCATTGGCCATTCGTGAAGATGGCACGCGAGGTGGAGGGGCGGTGCAGGGGCTGAGAGCACCTCGATTCCCACTACGGGTGGTCACGCCGCAAAACACAAGGGGTCATCTTTTATAAATAAGGTAGGTTGACCCCTATTGTTTCCTATCCAACCTCTTCATTTTGGAACATAGAACTCTCTATTTGTGATGCCTTGTGTACTTCATGAATACTCTTCATGAATCGATTATAATACTTCAAGATGCATAGAGAGTCTTTGGCTATTTGAGGTTGTGCTCTATGGCTTGCACCCGAATGTTGGGGCATGGCTCTACGATCTCTCTGCTAGGACCAAGCTCTACTAACGGTCCTCACAAAAGCTTCATGAACTAGAAACCAAAGTTACAAATTTTAAAAATTGAATGGATCACAAATGGGCTTCCAGGTGAGTCCTTGTGGATGCTTCTAAGTGGGATGAAATGAAGGATATATTGGGTATTGGGGAGTTTGTAAAAATCCATTCTGACAATAATTTGCTGGTGTCGCTACTGGGGGAAATGCAGAAGGAGTACTTGTTGTGTAGGAGGATACCTCTATACAGATTCGGCCTGAGGGATGACATGTTCATCCCTAATGCAAGAATGGACAAGCTAGCTTACTAGTTCAGGAGCACGTAGTTTCAGCGCCCATTGTTCTGGGTTGCTAACGACTATTCCTAGGATGAGTTCATTCTTTTCAAAGTTGATGGTCTGTACAATCATTTGGAAAATGTTGATAGGAAGGAACTATAGCCAGAGCCATCTCCCCTCTGTACCAGACTATCCTGAAGGCAGCCCTGAGTAACCTGAATAAGGGGTGGTCCAACGAGTGGGATCTACGCCTGGAAAACAACTTCAAATATGATTGGGCTTGGGCCTACTAGACAGTTTCCTTTTGCAAAGAGTTAGGGGTAGATCTTAGGATAGTAAGCTTATACAAGTTTTTTGGGCCTCCCAATTCTATATTAATCAGCCAAAGCTACTAAATCCGGAGTTGCCGATCAGATGGTTATTAAGGACCAATACCTTCTATTTACACCATCGAGAGGTCAACATTAGTTTATGGGACCTGCATCATATCTCAGGGGTCCTAATACTGGGGGTGATGTATGATGAGTTCCTCCCCGTTATGGGTGAATTGGAGGATTCATACCAGATGCCACCACTGGTGATGAAATTGATGGACCTAGTTTTGGAGAGGAAAATCATTTGGTGAAGGATGCCCATTTTAAACGGTTGTTCAAGTAGTTCTTGATCTTTCTAGAAAATAGGAAATTCATTGTGAGGCCTCAGACTTGCCCGAAGGGGGACCAACGAGGCAAAGAGCACTCGTACTGGCGACTCATGGAGGATATCTAGTGGAAGATGTTGGGATTCAATGTCAGTACCGAGTAGCAGCTGGTAGCTAGGTTGGTATCATTCATTGCAGCGCTCATTTGTAGTTGGATCCTTTTTTTGAGAGACCTGAACATGGGTGTTCGACCGAGAATGTTTATCAAGGAATCCTTGATGGCGACAGGGGGATGAGTAAACCCCAGGATCCCAATGCTCACAAAGCTATGCAATAAGATGTGTCATATCAGTGAGGGTATGAAGACACATATATTATGCAGGTCATTCCACCTCCTTTATGAGTGGATTGCAGTGCATGTCAAGGGGATCTATTAATATCTGAACCCTATCATCCATCTAGGATTTAATTTCCTCCCATCCATTCAGAATGTTGTGGAGAAATTTTTGACCAAAATAACTGTGCAATCGGTACTGGAATGGGTCTAGAATGCAGAAAAGTTCAATTTACACTTGTTCTCATTGACTATTGTTATGGTCATTGAAGGTGGTCGGGGAACAGAATAGAATCGATCCAACCTGTAGGCCTTTTGGGGCGGATTCCTAGAGGCGTAGATGGACCGCTAGTTCCTTTGTGAGCCATACACCATACATTGATTCACAAGGAAGTTTCAGTGTATATAGCATTTGAACTCGTAGGGTGGTTTGGGGTGCACTTCAAGGATCACTCGTGTGTAATGAGGAAGATGTGGCTAATGTTCCCAGAAGAGGATGGGAAGATGCCGAATGAGATTCCTCCTGCCCACGACATTTTTCTGGATCATGAATGAGTATGACAAGATCTAGGAGGTGGCCTACTATGTGGAGATGTTGAAGTAGCCAACCATTCAGGCCAGCGATGGGGTACCTCCCCAACCTCTAGGCTAGGGCCGAAAGGAAGGGATGACATCCCATGGTTGTGGATATGCAATAGTGGAGAGGCCCACACCGGTTGAAGGGGAGGTAGTAGCAGATCCAGCTGTGGTAGTGGACCTAGAGATCCTAGAGTAGTAGAGTCATCCAGATGGGTGTACCCCAAGGTGATTTCGCATGATATCCACCTGGGCACTGTGGAAGCGGTTGCGCCCTATAGACATGCCAGAGAATTCTTTCTTCCCAGAATACTGGGACATCTAGGATTTCAACCATAAATTCCTCAACATGTATGAGATGTGGAATATATTAAACCATATTTGGATGGAGTTTATGCGGATTAGACCTATCAAGACCGAATTTGTAGTTTCCTAGGTAGAGGCAGAGAAATACCTGGCTGAGTTGGAGGACTTCGTGAACTCTTGGGGTGCCCTGCGTCCAATGACAGATCGGGTAAGGGTAATTCTAGATCGTACAACCCCTATGAATTTGTCAACAACTGAACTGAATGAGCACTTCTCTTTTCCAAAATAATAGAACGATTCCTCTTAGGGGGAGAAGGCAGGTAGAGGGGTCCCTTAGGAGGAGGGTGAAGTTGGGGATTCAGACCCAGAACTTGAATAATTTGAAGAGGCTATCGAGGTAAAACCATGAGTCCCTTCCTTGAGATCCACTTCCAAGTTACTTTGATCCCCTCACTAATATTTGAACTACACTGGAGGGCCTTATATGCTTTACCCATTCCCTCCCTACAATAGATGTAGATGTTGGGACTTTGGGATCTATGCCCACGACTATGTAAATTACCGCATCCAGTAGGGCCAATACAACCAAAGTGGGTCCTCCGATGTTTCTAGACTTCCCAACAATATACGAAGGGCCATGCCTCTTGGTCCCAATATAAACAACCCATGTGAGAGACCAAAAATTGGATATCTCTATGTCTCTTTTACAAAATTCATGTATTTCACCCATTTATCATGTTATCTTACTTCCATGCACATTTTAGTTTTAACAGTTCTCCAAATGGTTTTGGCTGCCTTAGAAAAGTTGGTTCGTACTCCCGGTGGCACCTTTCCAAGGGGAATGTTGGTACTCAAATAAGAAAACACCCAAACAGACCAAGTTGCAGTGCTCAAGACCACTGGTGGGAATGTTAGTAGGACATAGCCTAAGTTCATTGGTGTGGGATCCGATGATGAAGACCGATCAAACATAACGAAAGCCGCCATATACAATCAGACACCAGATATAGATCCTACTAATTAGTTCATGGGAGCATTCCCTACATATGAACCTATTGACCCTACAAATCGGGATGAGATGACCTCTGATTAAGAGGTTAGAATAGTCACCCACTGTCAGTCATGGTAGCTGATTAAATAATTCATTGAAGACACCCCTCAAGCACATTGGATAGACCAAATGGGGAGGCTTCGGTCCTTGTTACGTGAACTGTGCGCTGGGGTTGTGGATTCCCAACATCATCACATGCTTGTCTGTGATCTTATGGAATAGAATATCCTAGTATATGACTATTACCTTGGTGTGGGTTAGAAAAAGAGAAATGTGGTGGACATAAACAGGCTCCAAGAGGCTGAAAATTAGCTTCAATGGTTGTAGGTCTGGGATGATGATCATTTCACTTTCCACACCGCAAAATTAGAGCTTATATCACTGCTGAAGGCCCAGCTGGAAGAGGCCAAAGAGAAGAGGACACCATCCACAATGGAGATGGATATCATCCGAAGTGATGAGGATCAGGCCCAGATCATGGATAACAAACAATGCTCCATTTATATAGAGGAGGAGCGGGAATAAACAGGCGAAAACTGATCCTGGACACCATACGCTAGAGAGTCGCAGAGCAGCAATGCTATTTTGATGGGGTCAAAACATCCATGGTAGGGGTCAACCCTTAGGTAGTGTGGTGAATGTAACTTTTGGATGCACTTTCATGCATTGATTATTTGTTCTAGAAGCATTCATATGTTCTGTTATTCATTTTTGGTCAATTGCATTTTTGTTAAATTCATGAAAAATCCAGCCATCATTCCCTATGCTCACATGGGTAAGGTCCGATGAGAAAAATGAGGGATGGCCACCTTGTCATTCCATCTGATTATAAGTGTGCAAACCAAGATTTGTTAATATGAGGTTTGAAATACCAATATGGATTTTCTTGAAGAAATGGAGAGGCCCGACTGGAGAATGATGACCTCAGAATAATCGGCATTCTATCTTCCCAATGTGCTCTAGTGCACAAGTGGTGTAATGACTAGGGTATTTGGAATTAAATTAAACATAGGGGAGTATAATGTTTGAATCATGATACCCATGATTTTGATCACGGTGGGGGTGGTGTGACTATGAAGGATAACTATTGACCATATTCGATACACAATATCTTTATTGCTTTAGCCTGAAAAGAAGATAATAAATGAGGGTCAATCATTGAACATGTTCAAAACACAGTTCCCGACTCAAAATTCTACACATTAGTCTTCCAGAACGTTGGCCCAGGACAATAGGTGATCCATAGGATGAGCATCCATACTCTTAGATGGTTCTTTTAGATGCGAAAGGTGACATGGGTCAGAATAAAGGGAATGAAAAGCATAGAGTTTCGATTGATGGGTTGTTAAAATGGATCCCAACACTCCGGAAACTACACCACCATGGTGAAGACACGTTATATGGGTGCATCAATCTGATCAGGGATCATACATACTTACAAACATAACCTATTTGGTAAGGACCTCGAATTCCTTGTAGTTTTATGTCATATAAATTGATACAATAAACACATTTTTTAAACATCGTATGCTTAAGATGGTGAAAATAGTTTAAAGTTCATACCTCCTAGACCCAGATCGAGGCCGAGGGTCCAGAAGGGTTAATGATCTTGGGGATGGGCATAAGGTAAAATGCATGGGAATCACTACATATCACATAAGGTTGATAATAATGAAAAATGTTGTTCTTGAATCACAGCGTGGTCAGAGACCAACATTGGTCGGGGAATCCTCTCTAGTGAGGAAACTGATGCATCCCATGATTAACATGGGGCATCCTAAACTTGTTCAGGGAAGAACCGATGTTTAGTTTCATGCATTGAGGACATAGGGATTCTGTAGTAGTGACATCATACGATAAGACATGGAGTGAACGGGAAGATCCTAGGAAGGGAACATGTGATGTTGTATCCATAATCTTAATGTGAATGAGGACATAAGATGACCATAATACACCATGTATCTCAATAAGAATTTTTTTTAGGTCGAGGGACCAAAATTTAAAGTTAGGGTAGGCCTGAGGTAAGGTTCATGGACATTCTTATGTACCCCATTAGGATGGGAATCAAGCCGCACGTAGTGTTGAGAGCACAATTTAACGTCAACAGGGATGATTAAAGGCTTGTGTGGCATGGTTGTGCCAGTAAAAGTCCTACCAAAACTACTAAGATAATGTGAGTCATGCTCAATGTTGGAAACAAGGAGTGGTGAGAGGAATTTTATAGCACATGAAGGCACACATTCGGGGTAGTGGGACGCTAAGTGAGGGATGCCCCCATAATGTCGACCCACCTACTAAATGCACATAGATGTGCAAAGGGGTAATGCTGAGTATGTTGGAATTCCCATTAGTTATAAGAAATAGAAAAAATGTGAATTATGTTTCTCAAGATGTAGACGACGATGATGGTAGAATGACGAGAGGGAATAACTGTTGACCATTTTCAAAATATAGTATCCATATCATGTTATCCTATAAAGGGGACATACAAATGAGGGTCGACTGTGGAACATGTATGAAACACATGACCCGTTTCAAATGTTCATCGAGGTCCTCATAGATGTTGGACCAAGATGGTAGGTAAGCCAATGTGGCCTGAGACCAAGCCATAAAGGGTGGTCCCATCAGACATGGAAGAGGATGAGGAGCCATATAATAGGTTCACGAAGCATGGACATGGAACAAGGATAATGTTCCCATGAAAATTCCACACTTTGGGATATTTGTCACAACACATCTTAGTATTACAATAATACGTTTCCGATAGAGGTAGTCGAGTCATTTTCTAACGACCATGGTCCTAGGGTAGCATGCTTCTAGTTTAAGGTTTTTAAATGGGCCATTAGGGGATCTTTATTAAATGGAATGTCCACATGGCTACGTAGTAGCCAAACCTAACACATAGTTCCCATAATGATATCTTAGTTTAGGATCATTGAACTCAGAGATGTTTGGGAAAAGACAAGGGATGCACATGGTGCAACTACTGAAAAACCCAACATGAATGAGAATCCAAGAGGTACTGACCAAACCACATGTTCCTAAAAGTGTTCGGGTGATGGGGATAAAGAGAGGGGGAATGATTTTAGATTTTGGGGGCTGGATCTGCAGATTGAATGTCTGGGTGTTCCTAGGTATGCCATGAGGATGGGAATCAAGTCATACGTAGTTCATTAAGATGTCATGTAGCTTAAATTCTTAAAGAAAGGACGCGAAGTTGCCTTAGTTTATGGTCAAAGAGCTCAGACCAAAGATGGAACTGGATGAGGGAGAGATGTGGTGAAGTAATTACTAAACAAAACATGAATGAGGACTCTATGAGTCTGTATCCCCACAATGTTCTCCCCAGGAAACATCTAGGTCAGGGGACCAAAAGTGAAAGTTTTTCTAGGGCCAAGGCAAATTACCCAGCCATTTCTAAGTACCCCATAAGGATGGTAATAAATCCATACATAGTTCTAAATGTGGCATGGTATGATACCGATGAAAAGGGTAATAAGGTCATCTGGGACTGGTCTCTGCAAGAAAAGAAGCGATGTTTGATAGATCTTGTTTTTCAATTTGGACGAAAGTTTTTTTTTAAGCGAGGGACCTAGGATGGAGAGTCCAGGTGTTTCCACTTGAATTAATCTATATAAAGGCATTAAAAAATAGAATGGTGGGTGACATATAACAAACATGATGTCATATCCAATGATGTAATCATGATGCAGGGTTGTTTTTCGTCATTTTACCAGGATGATAATTCTATTGTTTAAGGTCATGTGGTTGGACCAACAATGCATTTTAATGTCACGCAGAATAGGAGAAATTTTTTAATGTCATGTGGGACTAATAACAACATAGATTAATGTCATTTGGCTAAGACATATACAGGAGGGATGAGGTTCAAGAGGGGATTTGCATGGTGTGATAAAGCATGCTCGACATGGATGTGGGCGAGGTCCACATAACACCGCACACGATTCTAGGAATGAAACATTTGTCAAAGGGTCCAGAAAAGTTTAGAGAATATGTGGTAGGGAAGTATACCTCTTAGAATGGAAGTACATGGTTCAGCTCTTGAAAACCATACACGAATGAAGATAGAAGTCCAAAAATGCCACACCATGCAATCTAATATGAGTCATGGCCTAAAATGCTGAATAGAAGTGATAATTTGTGAATTTTGATCTAGAAAAAAAGATGAGAAGTCCATCTGTTCCTACAAATCCCCAATGAATGGGGATCAAAATAGATGGAGTTTTAGAAGATGACATATAAGGATATCATAGTGTATGGACTTAGAACATTTACCATGAAAAATATAAACTCTTCCAAGAAAGCACAGACATCGATTTGGTCCTTAAGACCATGTGAGTCACACTCGGTGTGGGAATCAAGGGTGGAATTGGTATTTGAAACACATGAGAGACATGTAAAGGGTAATTCGGTGCGGAGACCTAAATGAAGCCTTACCACGACTTCGTCCTCTTAACGTGCAAATGTGCACTGTGGGATAGTACCAAAAGTGTTGAAATTGCCTTTGCACGTGATGGGGTGGAGAATTATTTGAATCATGAAACTGAAATTTAAGGATTTATGGGGTTGGAATGATGATGGAGGATAACTGTTGATCACTTTTGAAACACAACATCTATATCGGGTGACCTGAAATGGGAATAACAAATGACCGTCAACCGCTGACCATATTCACAATGCTAGACTTATATCAATTTTTTTCAAAACCCTCAAGGATGTTGGATCATAATGGTTGGAGAGCCATTAGGATGATGATCCATTCCATTTGGTGGTCCCTTCAGATGTGAATGATAATTAAAACCCAAATGAAGGGGAACACGATGACTGAAAAATGGGTGAAAGAATGTCCAAGTAGAATCTGACACTTAGGTTTTGAACCAGAGTACACTCAAGCACATTGGAAAATCACTATAGAGGGTCCAGGGACCCAACATAAGAGAAGAAGACCGGAAAATATGAGTGTAGGGAAAGGGAACTAAGGGCTCTCAAGAGATAGAGGTATGTGGCATGGTTGTTACAATCCCGACGTGAATGGGGACACAAGACCATACGACACAGCATATCCCTCCCCTGGAAGGACTCAGGCAAAGGGGCCAGAATGATAAGGATTTTTCTAAGATATGAGACTGGACACAATGAATTAGATGTTCAAGAGGTCATATGTATCCTGTAAGGATGGGAATAAAGAAACACGTAGTTCTGAGAAATGATGATTTGAATTTTATCTTCATGAAGCATGGATGGAAATAGGGGAAAGGTACCAAAACTAGGAATATATGTGGTTGGATGAGGAGCCAAAGGTGAATGAATGCATAAGCTCATACCATATAATACAATCCTAAATGATGACTTGGGCCAGGAGGCCGAAATGTTTGAGGGACCTGAAATGAGAAAACCCATTCAATTCGTAGTTTAATGTCTTAAATTAAGGATGATGGTGATCTTAGTTTATGGTCATACGGATCGGACCATAGATGCCTAGATTATTGTCATATGCATAAGACAACTGAGTGGAGAGGGAGAATTATTGTGCCGCTAAAAGTCCAAGAAATGACAAAAATGATAGAGGATAGTAGTCTACCCTGTTTGCAACACATTATTCATATTTATGTGACCAATGGTCGGGGGAAACAATTGAGCATCGACCATCGACCAAATTCACGACACCTAACATGTATTAATTTTTCTCCCAAAATCCATTTGGTCGTTGGTCCGAAATGGTAGGAGATCCCTTGGACTAAACATCTACGATGTTCGTGGGTCCCTTTAGATATAAAATACGATGAAAATCCAAGTGATGGGGCACGCGAAGCATGATACATCCCGTGCTCACATAAAATACAATAACTGAAGGTGGGATGTCTCAAGGGGATATGTGCGGTGTGGAAAAAAATATCCCGATCTAAATGAGGATGTGAGTCCATACCACACCACAAATTCCTAGATGAGAACTTGGGCCAGGGGGCCAAATTGTTCGAGGGGCCTGAGGCTGGGAGTCCCGGCTAACAGTAGCCATATGATCCCTAAACTGGGAATTTCCCAACCACAACTCCTAAGTCCACATGATCACTACATAGTGTGGGAAACAAAGAGTAGGATCGGGATCTCTCTAGAATATAGGGATACAAATGTTGGGCTTATAGTCTTGCTCTAGGTAGACGAAAGATTAAAGAGACAACAAGGCCAAATGAACCACTACAGTCAATATTTGGGGCATATGGGGGTGTTGAAAATGACCAAGGGATGCTGTTGACCAGGTTCGAAACACATCATCTCTATCAAGTGACCTGAAATGGGAAAAACAAATGAGTAACAATGGATGACCATATTAACATCCCATAACATATATGAACTTTTCGTTTGAGGTCCTTGAGGGTGTTTTCTAGAAACAATAGAAGAGTCCTTATTCTAAGTATTAATACCGTTCAGGGGCCCTATTGGATGTTGAAGATGATAGAAACCCAACTGATAGAGTTTGCGGAGCATAAATGCATCCATTCAATTTAACGACAAACAGTATGGTGAAAGAAGTGCAAATATCCACGGAAGGGGATATATGGTGCAGTCATGAAGGATCCATTTAAAGGATAGCATAAGATGGCTCCACACCATGTTTTCCGACCCGAGGGAGTATTTTGATGTTGGGGTTGGGCCAACAGACAAAACAGCTAGGCGTTTCTACGAATCCCCGGAGGATAGGAATCAAACCATACATAGTTTTTAAAGGTCAGGTAGTTTAACGTCATGTGGTGAAGATGAGGGAGAAATATAATAACGCATAGGGGAATATGGTTTGATAATCGTAATCCTAACATGGGAGGGGATAAAGAAGCCTACACAATAGCATAGGGATCCTCCAAGAGAACTATACCCAGTGGGGATAGTCGAATGAGTGGAGCATGGGGATGAAATTAAGATGAGGTGTCCGAGCCTTCCTACGTATTCCATGAGAATTAGAATCAATCCATACATATTTATTTCATTTTAATGTCTTGTAATATGACATACAATTTAATTTCATGCAAGACCTAATATTTTAAGGTCATGTAGGACCTGATAGTTTATGTTCTTGTAGATCTAGATAGTTTAGGGTCATGCCAGACCATAATACAGTTTAGGGTGTGAGGGACAATACGTTTTAATGAAATGGAGGACTATAATGCTGAGAAAATGTATTTATTGAGGAACTTGGAATTAGTGGGAGGAGTTATACACTCACCATACACAGTAACAAGGGAAAATTCTCCATTGGAGTTAACCTTGGGAATGATGTAAGACCCTTCCCATTTTGGATCTAACTTCAGTGGTCTCCTATTAGGTATCATTGGTGTTCTTATGGCCAACACCATGTTTCTTTGAAAGAAAGATCAAAGGATAACTTTCATATTGACAGCTCTATCTATCTTTTTCTAATTCCTTTCCAGATTGTACAGGGCATGAAGCCTATACTCTTCGAGCGCTTCCAACTCAGCCAAACAGATTTCATGTACTTTATATGGTACTTTCTAATCATATATTATTGTGTAAAATGAAGTAAATAGAATATATATGGATAGGACATCCTCTATTCTATACACTAAGGAATATGGGGTCACCTGTGTGGAAATACAAGTCATCATCTAATATGCCCAGATGGTGTTGGGGGGCTTGTCTGGCCAACTCCTCCTATTCTGACCAACCATTTTCTGCAGAAAGTTATAGAGGGTCTTATTTAATGTCTTGATCGGTCCATTTTCTTATGCATGATAATGAGATGTATGGTTAGAACAGATGTTGTAATTATTATAAAATTTCTTTATCTTATAGGCTTGAATGATCATGTCATTATCAATGAGGATGGCATGGGAGACTCCACATTGGTAGTTGATGTTGGAGTTCACCACATTAATGATGGAACATGCCTTGACCACCTTGATCTAGAATACCTCTGCTCAAATAGAGAAGAAATCCATAGCGGTCAGGATGAACTGGTATTGGTGAGCTGTCACTGGTAGATATGGTCTTATGACATCGAGACCCCAGAATGAAAAGGGCCAATAGTACTTGGAAGTGTGGAGAGGCTCTGGTAGGTGATGCGTAAATTTGGCATGAATTTGGCATGAATGCCACCTTTTGTTTAATTTAATGCAGTTATGGGTCATGGAGGGAAAAATGTACGCCAGTCTCAGGATCTTATGAGATAGTTTTGGCCCGATCTGATGAGCCCCACAGGAACAGGCATGAACCTCCTACATGACTTGAGAAATCTATACCCCATGATTGCAATGAAAGAGAACCCCATAAATCCTATACTCGTGGTGGATTTGCTGATGACCAGGACCATCCTAGAGGGTAAAATATAATGCATGGAATATGATTTTCTCGCACTCATCCCGATCCATTGGTAGATTACCGTTTTGGAGATACTCGACCAAGGAGGTTCTCATATTAGGAGTCACCTAAATCACTGCATCTTGGAAACCTAGAGGTCCGGACGTTGAGGTGCCGCTGATAAGGTGGCTTAACAATGGGCTGTCATCATCATCTGGAGTGACGAGAGCAATGAATATGTGATGTACCACTTGGATGATCAGATCATCCTATTTTTTCTATGCAAGTGAGGTAGCTAGGCTAGCCATGGGATGGAATACTTTTCATAATATGTAGAATTTAAACATAAAAGAATAAGCATGTGAAAGTAAAGTATATACTAACATGTGATCCCCTAGTTTTCAATATCGTTTTTTCATGATATTTATCCTTACATTGATTATTATGGGAAATATTCCCCTAAAAATGGTTTATAGTGAGTTTATGATATTACCAAATCAAATCCCTTGGTAGTGTCAAACTAGGAGAATAGTAAGGCCCGTTGTTATGTATCAGGTTAGCCCATGTCTAGCCTACATTACCTTTTTAGATTTTTTTCTCCTAGGTATAGATATTCCAGAACCATTTCCCCATATAGTATATATACTTCGATATATTTTATTTATAGACCTCTTACTCTATGCTATAAAAAATTTATGGTTTTTTTTGTACACCGTCTTATCCCCAAATGATTTCCCAGGAATTTAGTAGTCCTAATCCCAAAAAGAACTAGGCTATCCTCTAATAGGAAATATAGTGTCCCTAGCTATTTGGACATATTATTACTTGAATTTAATCACACATAACCTTTAAATACAATTCATAGATTTTAAATTATATTGTATTTGGAGTATTAGATACTCAATTAAACAAAATGAATCCAAGAATAAAAAAATCTTTAATTTAATCTTCAAAAGGAGATACTAACCGAATTTGTTCCATTTGTTCTACAATTAATACCTTGGGAAATATATTAACAATGGATGACCTAAAATCCCATTAAATAAATGAACATTAATATTACACTTTGCAGTTGGGATAGAAGGCATAAAATTAGGATTTAAAAAATAATATAACATGATTACACATATGGAATCATAATTTATAGAACATGGGATCATATAATAAATGAATCCTAGTAATGTGGTAGCACCATAAAAAATGACTTTTTATGATTTGAGTCTCATTTCACATGGAGGAGCATGAGCCTATTCTCACCACTAATACTATTTCACAAGGAGCACTAGTCAAGGATTACCATCATGACCAGAGAATATGTTGTCTCCTGAGATTAATCATTTCCCAAAGAATTGGATAAATATAGGTGTGTTCCGATCATAACTTTTTAAAGAATATGTTTGACACATGATGAATCAAACATAAGGAATCAAACATAGAGATAAATATTAACCATGTTATGAATATTGTATTATAATCTTGTAAACAAGAATAACATAAAGAAGTGTCACAATGGTGTCAATGGAAGATTATATTGGGACTATAATTGAAAATTCATTAGGTTATATGGTCATATACCAAGATAATACATTCAAAATGTAAGTGGAAACATGGGAATAGAGTCTTTAGGAAACTATTGAAAAGAATTAGTACTGTTTATGGGAAAATAATCAAGATTTATTATAATGGAAAATGAATAACAGCTTAAAAAAAATAATTGAATAATGAATTATTTTTCCTGATAAAATTAGTTTTTTTAAAGAAAATTATGTTTTCTTAAAATAGATTATGGAGTGGTCTTAAAAATGGGTATGCAATCATGAAGTTCCCTTGAATCAGGGTTTAATATTGGGAAGAATTGATAAGGGAATATTATTAAAAAAATGTATTTCCCCATCATATAAGGATGATATAATTTTGATATATGTGTTTGTTTTATATACATAGAATATAGAAGAATTAAATTATTGTAAATGTAGTGAAAGAGAAACCCAAAAAAACGATGTTTTGGTAGAATACCAAACCATATATTCAAGATGGTTCTAAAATTGATCTAAAATTCATGATTAATGAAATAAAATAAATTAATTATTAATTTAATAAACTTATATACATGTGATTTATTTATTTTAATTTTAATATTTTAATTTATAGCAATCTTAATGAGTTATAGTGTTCAATTTCATCCATCAAGAGTGTCTGCTTTCTCGGGTTTCACGATCAGTTCAGTTGTATAAATGTATGGAATTTCATGTAAAATGAAAAAAGAATTATATAATTAAAGTTATAATTTATTGTTGATAATAAATAAGGTAAAGGATCATATAATTTATTTTTTTGGATGAGGATGAATCATTAGATAAGATCTATTTTTTCTCAAAACGAACTTGTTTTGTATTATAATTTTACATCATGTGTATATGTTGAATCAAGTACATTAAATAGGATTTAATACATTCCTAATGTGTTTTTGACTAAAAAATGGTTTTATGTACATCTCTAATAGAGTTAATGGGAAATGAAATGTTTTCTTCCTTGAAAGAAATAACTTATCACCTCATGAATGATGTTTTTATTTCTAGAATAAAAGGGGACGAGAAGGGGATTGGTGATGATTAATTACATTATAATAATAGAATTCCATTATATATATGGAACAATAGTTTTCATGATATTTTTATGAGGAGATGTGTGTGGAAAATAAGAAAAAACATGAACAAAAAAATGAAACAGAAAGAGGAATTTACCTCTTCAGTTTCTCCTCTTGAATAACTACATAGGGAAAATGTTTTTGTCTTTTTATGAGAACAAAAAATAATGATTGCAGGGGAAGGATTTATAATTTTATTTTAGAAGAATTTGTATATGGATCAAATCATTAGATGTGTGATAAAAAAGGTGGTGAAGAGGGGTATTTGTAATGGAGGAGAGTGGTGTTTTTTTATTATTTAATTCATTAGTTTATTTTTTTCTCAATACAAGAAATATTGATGACTTTTGAGGCTAAATGCCGTAATTTGATCATGTGAGTAAATATGAATGTCCATTTTTTCCTCCATGACCAAAGGAATAGTATATTACTCCAATACTGTATATATACCGCAAATTACCGCATTTTACTATTCAAGAAAAAAGAATGTACTTTAGAAAAATATGAAAAATTAACGTTGAACATTTTATAATGTAAAAAAAATATAACACCATTTTATGAAAATAGTTTTCTTAATATGAGAATTTTTTATTTTAATTAAATTCCACATTTAATTGGAAAATAATGATTTTAAAATTATATCTCCCTTTATTTCACATAGAAAAATTTATTATGTTCTTGTACAGTAATCTTATAATAATAATACATCAAAATATTAATTTATTAAAATAAATTATGAAAATAAATTTTCATATATATTATTAAATTATTTATAAAATTGAAATTAAATATTTAAGACATAAAAAAATTCCAACCCAAAATTAATAATTTTTCAAATATTTTTGTACTTATACAATGATGTTATTATATAATATTTTCATATATAATATGGATAATCATTATATATAATTTCAACATTGTGGTTAATATTCAATTTGTTGATTTACTAGTTATAACGGTCATATTATTATTCCAAAGGTCAAGTCACAATTTCATTAGTAAAGTTTTTTCACTTATAGAAATACCACTTTTTAAATTATTTTTCATTTATAATATTTTGGTTGTGTTTTAAATGTGAATATATGTTATTATACTATATAACATCATTATAATACGGGAATTTCCATTGTTAAAATTTGGGTCTTTAAAATCACTCTCTCGAAAGCATAACCATTACCAAAAGATTCTACATTTATCTCCAAAAGGACCATCTCTTATGCCTGACATCTATCATGTATATCAATATAATTAGAAAAGTGGTGGATCTTTAACCCATCACTACGAAAAACAGTCAAGGGAGAATAATCTCCATTGTATAGAGGACCCTCACCATATTGAATCATGGTAGTACCATCTCCATGGATATAGAACCTACACCTTGGTGTGACTGGGGATCACCGTATCTATTTAAACAATGAGTATTTGGGACCCACACCTAGGTGCGGTAGGGGTGTTTCGTATCTATGGATAGAGGACATGTTCCCATGAGGTGATATGGGCATAATATCTTTATTATCACAATGTGTTTGGAGGTCCCACTCCCTGGTGTAGTCAGGCTGTATAATCTTCAAGAAAGGAGGACACATTATAGACTATGACAGAAGAGTATAGTATCTATCTAAACAATGAGTATAGAGTATTGATATACAGGTTTGATAGAGAAGTATAATCTACAATGACAGAGTACAGGAAACTTGGTATGACATGTAACACCCCGAGATTTTATGAAAAAAATATATATTCTTTTTAATTTCTTTAACGTCTTGTGTTGTACGCTACACTAAAAGCAGCTTGCACAACATGCATCCCTGACTTACCTTACATTACACGCAATCACGACCTTCCTCAATAGCGTGTGTAGTACGCAATACCAAGTTTCACTAAACGAGATATTATAATAATATTATTATGAACTAGCCATTATGAATAGTAATACCCACTTTTTGAAATTTTTTAAATTTTATATTTCAAAATGGACTTCATTTTTGGATTCGAACTATCGAAATTAGCTTAGGGTGAAATTTTGGTAATTTTCGGATAACTTTCATATTCTAATGAATAGTGAAAATTACTAAATTTTAATTAAAATCAACATTTTTAATCGAAATAATTCATAGTGATAAATTATTAATTTTAGTGGTTTTAAAGTATATTTAGAATATATTTTTACCATTTAATACAATTTTGTTCATTGGATGCAATTTCACATTTAAACCAGACATAAACAAGTGTCAATCTTTTGATAGTTATTATCTCTAAAAAACATGATATTTGTTTTGACGATGAGAATTAATTTTTAAATTAATTAATGCAAGTGATATGTTTTAAATTTGGTAAAATAGGCATCATTTTTGAATTCATAATATCAAATATAGCTTAATACTAATTTTTGTTATTTTTTTGAAAACTTTCATTTTTTGATGAATAGTGAAACCACTAAGTGGTAGATAAAAAAACTGAATTTTTTTCATAAAACATAATTTTTTCGCTTCTGTGAGTGGAATTACAAAAATCTGAGAGACACAGTTAATATCAAGGACTAAAATGTGGTTCAATGAGATGAAATTAATTTTTGGTGAATAGTAACTTTTTAATTTTTTAACCACGGTTAAAAGTAAATACTGTAATTAAGGGTAAAAATGATATTATTATTACCCTAACACATGTCCTAATTCTATTGGATAATTGTAATTCGACCAAAAAAAAATTAGGAATAAAATATTACCATTTATGTCCACTTGGACTAGATTAGGACATTGAATATTAATTTATTTAAAGAAGGGTTAAAATAGTTAAAATCAATGTTTAATAAGTAAATTATTTTTTAATATAGGGTTATAAATAAGATAAATTCGACTATAAATATTCATTATAAATATAAACACATTTCCTACATAATTTTATTTTATTTATAATTTTTATACATTAAATAATTAAATTTATTTATGACACAATGATGATGCAGTAATTATCTTATTAATGAAATATTGACATAAATGATGTTATAAATACCAAATTAAATGTAATTTGAGACTTTTTATGAATTCCAATAATTTTATATGTTAATATATCATGTTAATATTGATTTAATTATCTTTTTTCGAAATAATCATTCTGTTATGATTTTCACAAATATTAATTACCAAATAGTGTCAAAATTGACATAAAATAGTTTTTAAAACAAATATTATATTATTAATTGTTATTATATTCCTAAAAATCTATGGTTTGTCCAAGATACTTATATAATTATAGGTGTATCATTAATGGACCACTTTGGGATCTCTTGTATGTATATGATAGGTTTATTAACTATATAATATAAAAATACAAAGTGACATGATAAATGTCAATCTAATTAACTAAGAGTTAAAACTAAAAGACAAGGTTAATATAATGTCCTAAACATATCTAAATTATATTGGATGAGAGGCTCTCGACCAATCCCTACCTTAGATTCGAAATATATCAATTTGGTGCGATTAAAAACCGAATATGACAATATAATAAAATAATATCTTTAGTTATTCCAAAGGTGCCCCTCTCCTCCCTTATAAAAGGGCACCTCCTCCCTCTCTTCCTCACACAACATTGAGACTTCATGCTCGGCCAAAACCTGCCAAATTCTCTTACCCACTTCTCTAGAAACATCCTAGAGGTCCCGGTATTCTTCAAAGACCAATTTTAGTTCTCTAAGAGGAGGTCTCAAAGAGGTGCTTCAAAGAAGAGGTAATGTCCATTACCGATTCATTCAACTTTATTTCTTCTTCCACCTCTTCTTCTTTAGTTGTTTCATTATGAAGTAATAAAATCAGTATCACTCATATAATGATGTGTTATTATATGTATGAAACAACCCTATTTCACCTTCTATCCATCCTATGAAAAATGAAATCACCCCGCGTGCGTACGTACAGAATACTGTCTCCACGCCGTGGTGTAATCTATTTTCCACCACCACCTTACTTGGATGGGTATAATGGTGTAAATAATGACTATATATGATTATTTTAAAGTGATATTGATTCTGAAATAGTATACATACACTCCAATACAATTCCAAGATCATGGGAATGATATCATCACTCGTGCGTACTTACGGAATACCGTCTCCACGATGTGATGCAACTCGTTCTACATGATCTTCATTGCATAATGATTATATAAATGAATTGAATGAATAAATATGATATATATTACACTAATACCATTCTGGAAATGAGGTATCTATAACCTAAAAAGAAAAATAAGAATTTATTCGACAAAACACGCATAAGAACAAAAAGTAATAAACACCCGAATAACAAGTAGTAATGAAATATTTCTAATAAGAAGCTAAGAATATGACCATATATGATATCATAAAAATAATTATGATTCTGGAATAAGTCAATAACATTATTTAAATCATTATACAGGAGGTTCGGACACTTACGAAGCAAATCAGACCTAAGGTAAGGGAAAATAACACAATCTCATTTTATCCGAGATTGTTTATACTT
This sequence comes from Viscum album, assembly GCA_963277665.1. Classification (NCBI taxonomy): domain Eukaryota; kingdom Viridiplantae; phylum Streptophyta; class Magnoliopsida; order Santalales; family Viscaceae; genus Viscum; species Viscum album. The sequence goes on from OY728142.1 coordinate 1,609,786,926, forward strand.
TGGTATTTACTGGGGTGTATTTTATCATCCACATCCATGTTTCCTCAATCTGTAATATTTATTCTTCTAGAATTGTTTATATCCAATTTTACCCTTCGGTGAGTTTTTATTACAATATATTAAAGGAATCTTTTGTCATTTTTCATACGAGGTACTTTTTGACTTTTCCGACAAAACTATGAGAAGAATGTTTTTTTAACTTATACGGAATGAATGGCTTTTTAAAAAATTATTTCCAAGAAGCTTCCTTTACAAGTTTTCAAATTTATTTTTAATCAACTACTTTTAGTTTAAAATTGTATGACATGTTAAGAAAGGAAAATGTTTTTGATGTAGAAAGGATATTTTCCTCAAGAATTGAGTTCAAGTGTTTTATAAAAATTATTTTCCATCTAAGATAATATAGGGTTTTGTTTCTATCCCTATTATTACATTGATTTGATTATGTTTTGATGGAATTATTTTTATGAATTCCTATATATTATATGAATTGTTTTATGATGTCATGTTGTTTAAGAGTCCCTTTTTTATTACATGGGTTATGCAATGATGTATGATTTATGATTTTGTGGCACACATAAGAATAGTATCATTATGAGATGGGTGGGACCTATATCTCCCTCCAATGAATTGGGTAAAGATTTTATATCTCATGAGATAGACATGTCTGGAATGGCAGGTTAAACCGGTTCAATGAAACAGGACTGAAACGAGGAGTGAACTCGGTTCAGAAATGCACTTTGTCCAGTAAGATTGTCTTGGCAATGAGTCTTGACTAATAAGAAATCATTCTCTATGATTATGTGTGTATGGAACAAAGTTTCATGTTTTAAGTTATGATTATTGGGATTACATTTCACTACTATGATTTATCCCATGTTATGAAATTATGATCTCTTTTGCAGGTTATGATTTCAGAAAGATATGTTCTTATGTATATGATGTGATTGATATTTCTTTTGATTACCCTTAATGAGAATTTGAGCTCACGCTTTATATGTTTTATTTTCCCCAGGATTTAAAGAAAGGTTTTAGGTAAGAAAACAAAAAGGGGAAGATCTTATGGAAGATGATGAAGATCTTTCACAATGATTAGAAGATTACGTTCCAAGTTTCCAAAGACACTAAACTATTACGGTCCTAGTGTGAATGTTTTTGTTATGTATTAAGTATTCTAAAAAAGTAATGTAATTTCCATGTACTTCAAGATACACATATCTATAGTTGGTATCAGATGAAATAGAGGTAGGAAGGTATTTGATCCTTGGGAACTCTCACATGTGAGCATTGGATGAAGCATGGATCTCCGCCCAAGGGATTCATGAGGAAATGGCTGCCACTGGGGATGGTGGTGTGTCCCACATAGGGGGTGTAGCCACCCATGGAGTGCCCTGATAGGTATCAATTATAGTCCACTAGAAGTAATTCTAGACCGTTTCAGTTGGTATCAGAGGAAAGGTTTAATCAACATTTGGAAACTAGGATGCGAGAACTTTAGTGAGATCCCTAGGGATATTTCTAAGGTATGTCTAGGGATGTCCCTAAGGTTAAGTATATGTAGAGGTTATAGTCCTATAATTACTGTAATGATCTTAGAACTAAACCTAATATGTTAGATATTGAAGGTACTCCCCCTTTATTATGTTGTTTTCCCTAGCATGATTTTTGCCTCTCACACTATTCTTTTTGGGTTTTAGACGGTGGCTGGAACCCGAAGGAACCGTGTTGATCAATGCAATGATTGTCCTCCTGAACAAACAAATGTTATGGGAGATGGAGTGAAAAATATTATTTCTATACTTACACAAGCTATGAATCATTCTGGACTTCCAAATGAGCAGTGAAGGGAGAAATATTCTATTGAGCCCTTCATGAGGAAATGTCCACCTTCTTTCAGTGGGTCTTCTGATCCACTTGTTGCTGAACAATGGATTAGTACCACTGAAAAGATATTTTCTGTTCTTCAATGTTCAGAAAATGATAAAGTCATCTTAGAAGTATATCGTTTGGAAGGTGAAGCTGATCAATGGTGGAATCTTATCAAGAATACATGGCCAAGAGATGAAATTGAGTCCATGGAATGGGATGAGTTCACGAACTTATTTTTCAATAAGTAATTCCCTGTATTCTTTGAAAAAAGATGGAGAAGGAGTTTCTTGAACTATCGCAAAAGGATGATGAATCTGTTGGTGTATACGAAGCGAATTTTACAAGGCTTGCAAGGTATGCATCTGGCTTTATCATCCAACCTGAAAGTAAAGTTGATCGATTCTTTAGTGGCTTAAAACCAAATATTCGAAGGGCGTTAGCTATAAAGACTTCAGTAGCTATGAAGAAATTGTGCGTTGTGCTATCAAGGTAGAAATAGAAGATGGTTTTACTTATCCATCTCATAGTTTTGACAAGAAATGAAAGATGGAGTTCATGGAGAAATCTTAGAATAATGGTGAAAAGAAGATGAATGTTTCCATATTCTCAAAGTTTGGAAAGAAGCATGGTGGAGATTGTCTTAAAGGGACTAGAAAATGCTTTATGTGTGGAAAAGAAGGCCACCGAGAATCAGAGTGTCGAAGTAATGGAAAAAGGGTTTCTAATGATGTGAATAAAGAAAAGACTGCAGAAAAGCACCACCAACACTTCAATGCTTCAAGTGCAAAGAAATGGGGCATTATGATAATAAATTTCCTAATCCAAGGGTTAGTGATGATCGACATGAGCAACCACTTAAGGAAAAGGACAAAGGGAAGTCACATGCTATCACTATTGGAAATGATGAATATGAAATCGATGTGGTGAAATGATTAAGTGTTTTTGTATTGGGATTCCAAAATAATGTTGTATATAGTATCGTGGAATATTGGAATATTTATGTATTCGTCTATTATGGTTTTCAATAATTTTATGGTACCGGTAAACATAGAAAGTGATTGAGATATTTTTGGAAAAAAGATGATATGCGCATAATGAAGGGATAAGGAGAAAATGAAATTCATGAGCTCATGACTGATATAAGGAAATAGTTATATCATGGTTTGAGGTTTTGGTATGTGAAAAGAGTTAACTTTTGACAGCACTCATGTTTTCACTAAGATTTAATGGGTATTCATTTTTCAAGAGAATACATGATTAAGGCCATAGAATGTTTATAATGTGACCAACAAGACATATCTCATGATATATGGGGATCAACGATGGTATTAACATGCTTGTTATATGAACTCTTTGGTAATCGTTTTCACTATAATATGAGATTGGACAACAGTATTTTTGGATAGGCCTAAAGATTGGAAAGAATTATGTTGAACATAAGTAGGTATTGTTTAATGATAGAACATTTTTAGATATTATTGATGAGATGTTATAGTAATGTAGTTTTAGAAAAAGGACAACCTGCAGGACGAGTGACAACCCATCGCGTCAGACAAGGCTGTGGGAATCGAACCCACAACCGAAGTGCGACTGGCTTTTATCGCCTACTACTAGCCTATAGGAAGTCCCTATTTTGTAGAAACTAGTTTTATTATATTAAGCTATATGATATATGAAGTATAAGTCCATTTTAGGAATCATGTATGATTAATCTCACTATAGATCAACTTATCTATATTTAATAACTTTTGCTAACCTTTTGTTTGAGACAGATGGAATGACCCGTCATTCTATCACATGATCTGCTAACACTTCACGAATAACAAATTCAATATCATTTTATTAAGAGATGAAGTGGAAATTGTTCAAGGCACGAAAAATAGTGAGATTGTACCAAAATAAAGTAAGTATTTATTCTGTTTCAAATTCTTCAACTTTAGGGAAATGATCTTGAAAACCAAAAATGTTGTCCTAGTGCCCTTATATCCGATGAATCAGATAGTACCTTAGATCGTCAAAAATTTATGGCTTTGTGATTGTTGGCTTTTTCATATCCATGTTCTCTACCACTCTCTATCAGACCTTGATGGTTATATTTTTATTCCATATCCATATTTTCACCTATGTTCTCCTACGTGGAAACCTAGTGATGAGTTAATTTGGGTAACCGTTACGTTTCATAATAAAATTTTTAAAGACATGTTTTGGTATTGCTTTTTACGATGTGGGTATCTATTAAAGAAACTTTCGAGTAGTAAACCATTTATAACCCCGTCAAATTTTGAGGGTGAAATTCATTTTAAGGGGGGTAGAATGTAACACCCCGAGATTTTTTGAAAAAAAATATATTATTTTTAATTTCATTAAAGTCTTGTGTTGTACACTACACTAAAATCATCTTGCACAACACGAATCCTTGACTTGCCTTACATTACATGCAATCACGACCTTCCTCGATAGCGTGTGTAGTACGCAATACCGAGTTTCACTAAAAGAGATATTATAATAATATTATTATAAACTAGCCGTTATGAATAGTAATACCCATTTTTTGAAATTTTATAAATTTTATCTTTCAAAATGGACTTCATTTTTGGATTCGGAATATCGAAATTAGCTTAGGGTGAAATTTTGGTACTTTTCAGATAACTTTCATATTCTGATGAATAGTGAAAATTACTAAATTTTAATTAAAATCAACATTTTTAATCAAAATAATTCATAGTGATAAATTATTAATTTGAGTGGTTTTAATGTATATTTAGAATATATTTTTACCATTTAATAAAATTTTGTTCATTGGATGCAATTTCACATTTAAACCAGACATAAACAAGTGTCTATCATTTGATAGTTATTATCTCTTAAAAACACGCTATTTATTTTGACAACGAGAATTAATTTTTAAATTAATTAATGCAAGTGATATGTTTTCAATTTGGTAAAATAGAAATATTTTATGAATTCATAAAATCAAATATAGCTTAGGCCTAATTGTTGGTATTTTTCTGAAAACTTTCATTTTTTGATGAATAGTGAAACCACTATGTGGTAGTTAAAAAAACTGAATTTTTTTCATAAAACATAATTTTACCGGTTCTGTGAGTGGAATTTCGAAACTCCAATAGTCACGGTTAATATGAAAGACTAAAATTTGGTTCAATGAGATGAAAATAATTTTCGGTGAATAGTAACATTTTACTTTTTTTACCACGATTAAAAGTAAATAGGGTAATTAAGGGTAAAAATGATATTATTATTACCCTAACACATGTATTATTTCTACTGGATAAGTGTAATTGGACAAAAAACAAACTTAGGAATAAAATATGACCATTTAGGTCCACTTGGATTAGATTAGGACATTTAATATTAATTTATTTGAAGAAGGGTTAAAATAGTTAGAATCAAAGTTTAATAAGTAAATCATTTCTAATATAGGGTCATACATAAGATAAATTAGACTATAAATGTTAATTAGAAAGATAAAAGCATTTCCTAATTAATAATATTTTATTTATAATTTTTAGACATGAAATAATTTAATTAATTTATGACACAAAGATGATGCAGTAATTATCATATTAATGAAATATTGACATAATTGATGTTATAAATACGCAAATAAATGTAATTTGAGACTTTTTATGAATTAAAATAATTGTTTTTGTTAGTATGACATGTTAATATTGATTTAATTAACTTTTTTTGAACTAATAATTCTGTTATAAGTTTCACAAAAATTAATTACCAAATACTGTCAAAATTGACATAAAATAGTTTTTAAAACAAATATTATATTATTAATTGTTATTATATTCTTAAAAATCTATGGTTCAGACAAGATACATATATCATGATATTTATATCATTAATGGACCACTTGGGTGTCTCTTGGATGTATATGGTATGTTTTTTAACTATATAATATTAAAATACAAATTGACATGATAAATGTCAATCTAATTAACAAAGAGTTAAATCTAAAAGATATGGTTAATATAATGACCTAAACTTGTCTAAATTCTATTTGATGAGAGGATTTCAACCCATCCCCGCCTTATCTTCTAAATATATCAATTTGGAGCTATTAAAAAGTGAATACGACTTTATAATAAATTAATATTTTTAGTTATTCCAAAGGTGCCCCTCTTCTCCCTTATAAAAGGGCACCTCCTCCCTCTATTCCTCACACCACATTGAGCCTTCACGCTCGGAAAAACCCTGCCAAATTATCTTATCCACTTCCCTAGAAACATCCTAGAGGTCATGGTCCTCTTTAAAGACCAATTTTAGTTCCCTAATAGGAGGTCTCAAAGAGGCGCTTCAAAGAAGAGGTAATGTCCATTACCGATTTTTTCAACTTTATTTCTTCTTCCAATTCTTCTTCTTTAGTTGTTTTATTATGAAGTAATAACATCAGTATCACTCATATACTGATATGTTATTATATGTATGAAACAACCCTATTTCACCTTCTATCCATCCTACGGAAAACGAAATCACCGCGCGTGCGTACGTACGGAATACCGTCTCCACGCCGTGGTGTAATCTATTTTCCACCACCACCTTAATTGTATGGGTATAAAGGTGTAAATAATGACTATATATGATTATTGTAAATTGATATGATTCTGAAATATTATACATACACTCCAATATAATTCCACGATCATGGGAACGATATCATCGCTCGTGCGTACGTACGGAATACCATCTCCACGATGTGATGCGACTCGTTCTACATGATATTCATTTAATAATGATTATATAAATGAATTGAATGAATAAATATGATATATATTACACTAATACCATTCTTGAAATGAGGTATCTATAACCTAAAAAGAAAAATAAGAATTTATTCGACAAAACACGCATAAGAACAAAAAGTAATAAACACCCGAATAACAAGTAGTAATGAAATATTTCTAATACGAAGCTAAGAATATGACCATATATGATATCATAAAAATATGTATGATTCTGGAATAAGTCAATAACATTATTTAAATCATTATACAGGAGGTTTAGACACTTACGAAGCAAATCAGATCTAAGGTAAGGGAAAATATCACAATCTCATTTTATCCGAGATTGTTTATACTTTGGTATTTACTGGGGTGTATTTTATCATCCACATCCATGTTTCCTCAATCTGTAATATTTATCCTTATAGAATAGTTTATATCCAATTTTACTCTTCAGTGAGTTTTTATTATAAGATATGAAAGGAATCTTTTGTCATTTTTCGTACGAGGTACTTTTTGACTTTTCCCACTAAAGTACGAGAAGAATGTTTTTTTTAACTTATACGGAATGAATGGATTTTTAAAAAATTATTTCCAAGAAGCTTCCTTTACAAGTTTTCAAGTTTATTTTTAATCAACTTCTTTTATTTTAAAATTGCATGACATGTTAATAAAGGAAAATGTTTTTGAAGTAGAAAGGATATTTTCCTCAAGAATGGAGTTCAAGTGTTTTATCAAAATTATTTTTCATCTAAGATAATATTGGTTTCTGTTTCTATCCCTATTATTTCATTGATTTGATTATGTTGTGATGGAATTATTTTTATGAATTCTTTTATATTATATGAATTGTCTTATGATGTCATGTTGTTTATGAATCCAATTTTTGTTACATGGGTTATGCAATGATGTATGATTTATGATTTTGTGGCGCACATAAGAATGGTATCATTATGAGATGAGTGGGACCTATATCTCCCTCCAATTAATTGGGTAATGATTTTATATCTCATGAGATAGACATGGCTGGAATGGCAGGTTAAACCGGATTAGTGAAATATGACTGAACGAGGAGTGAACTCGGTTCAGAAATGGACTTTGTCCACTAAGATAGTATTGGAAATGAGTCTTGAGAAATAAGAAATGATTCTATATGATTATGTGTGTATGCCAGAAAGTTTCATGTTTTAAGTTATGATTATTGGGATTACATTTCACTACTATGATTTATCCCATGTTATGAAATTATGATCTCTTTTGCAGGTTAAGATTTCCAAAAGTTATGTTCTTATGTATATGATGTGATTGATATTTCTTTTGTTTACCCTTGCTGAGCATTTGAGCTCACCCTTTATATGTTTTCTTTTCCCCAGGATTTAAAGAAAGGTTTTAGGTAAGAAAACAAAAAGGGGAAGATCTTATGGGAGATGATGAAGATCATTCACCATGATTAGAAGATTACGTTCCAAGATTCCAAAGACACTAAACTACCACAGTCCTTGTGTGTCTGTTTTTGTTATGTATTAAGTATTCTGCAAAAGTAATGTAATGTCCATGTACGTCAAGCTACGGGTCTCTACAGTTGGTATCAGAGTCAAAGGATGTAGGAATGTATCCAATCCTTGGGAACTCTCACATGTGAGCATTGGACGAAGCATGGCTCTCCGCCCAAGGGCTTCATGAGGAAATGGATGCCACTGGGGATGGTGGTGTGTCCCGCCCAGGGGGTTTATCCACCCATGGAGTGCCCTGATAGTTATCAATTATAGTCCATTAGAAGTAATTCCAGACCGTTACATGACAGGGGTACCAGTTAGCACATTGAAGACCCGTGGCTAGTGCCAGGGGTTCCACTCAGAAAGTATCAGTAGGGGACCAGCACATTAGTGTGTCAGGGGGTACCAATCATGAATCTCTCTGAAATTTTTAAAAGATCACATCTATTTTCAAGCACTTCCAGAAGAATCTTCATGATCAAAACATATTACATTGCATCTCAAGATCCACTACCAGTGCCACTTTCACTTTCTATATAAAAAAACACACATGATAGGCTTATCATGAACCATAATTTGAGTCCAAACAAAAGTTATATGAGAGGTAAATGTTTATCAATTAGTAAACAACATGAAATAGTTCCATATGAAATGTGACCCCATCCTCCTCATTGTTGTTCCTCACCAGAATAATCATTTTTGGCCATGTAGTACAATAAGGAATATAAGTGTAATATATAAATGGTATCAGAAAAAATCAGTAGAAGGACCAAATGGATAGCACAATTTAGATCCAAAAAGAAAAAGACGCTGGATATGACTTTCAAATCCCCAAATCGAATCACAGTATAAAATTTCATTTAACAACATCATAATTAAATGTTTTTTCATAGGATTTATCCACATGACTAAATAAAATATCCGAAATTTATCTTTAAATATATACCTAAATATTATTGTCATGATAATTTAGATAATTTATAATTATAACAAATTATGGAATAGATTTGTCATATACAAGATCCCATAATAATAATAACAACAACAACAACAACAACAAAAACAATAATAATATTATTTCATGCTTCATGGACCTACACCATGATCTGGAATAAAATATCTAACATTGATCTTGAAATGACAGTCTCAATATCAAGGTCAATATGCCATTGAGAGTTGATGAATCTGGTATCATATGGGGAAGCTAAAACCAAATCAAGGATTCCATAACAACAACAGAAAAAGGAAAAAAACGTTTTTTAAACATTAGTTCATGATCACATGGATATAGGAAACTCCCTCTATTTGTTTTTTCACAAGACTATTCCCCTCATTTTTGTTGGTGGAATTTAAATTTGATCCATTTAAATATACTGTTTTTATTAATAAATTCTTATAAGTTTTTGGGATCCACTCTACCTCCCCCTACATATGATGTTAGAGTGGGAGTCCCCACCCTAGGGATTTTTGTTTTCATTATTTGTGAAAATCTATATTAATTCATTTTAAATTTCAAAAATATGTGTCATTAAAAAATAAATTCCATTTCCTTTGTTAATAATTTCTTTTAATGTTATTATTATTACCAAAAATAATTATAACACCAACCACATAGACCATGTCTAACCACCTAATTAGAGATCCATGTCGTTCTGCCATCACATCCATGCTAACCAGGCTCTTCCAGAATATTTTTCACACAACCTCCACTTGGAACCTATCCCATCAGACAACATGTCATCACCATGCATCTACCAGAAAAATGGGGATCCATGAAATAATCCCTAACCACATCTAAAAAAACATCCTCATAAAGCCTCAATCACATCCTTTACCACGAATCTGCTCCAACAGTCTAGATTTGATGTATCCAAAAAACACCACCCATTTAAGTCACCAAAAACTATCTATTTGCATGTCATTCATGCTACTACAACGAATCTTGTGATATGAGAACATTCAAACCCACTCCAAAATTGTGGAACCATGACCCCCTTGGTCAATAATAACAAACATGATAAGCTAATATTGGAAAAAATAGGAAAAAACTCAATAATAATTAACAAAGAGTTTGTGGAATGAAATCTCTTTAATTGAGTGAAAACATGTGAAATAAGGGAATAATTATACTAGAATAATATAATAAATAGTACTATGGGTCTCATGAAAAGAATAAAAATCATAGATTAAAAGTAAATAAAATCCATGCTTAATATTTTAATAAAAATGGAAAATATGAAAATCCCAACCTTGATTGTGTAACGATCATCAATAAAGAATGTAGACACGATTGATGAAGCTTTTGAACCCGCTACATTCCACTTTCTTCTCACAATTAACCTCATTCTGATCATTTTTGTCCTCTAATATTGACACACCAATGAATTATGTGTGTAAGATTCTCTCAGTGGTACAATGGTTATGTGAGTTATCTAAGATAATCTTTATACTATCATATTTATAGAGGAAAATAATGAATTTCATGTAATTTAAAATAAAAAATAAATTATTTATTTTAAATAAATCCCCACATTAAAAATGTATAATTTATTTAAAGGGATGGAAAGAGAATAAACTGAAAAATAAGATGATGCATATAGTTTTATAGGCTATTGAAATAGTGGATCCCTAGGGAATCCCCTCTAATAATGTTCACACCATCAATATGAAAATATTCTATGACTGAGAAGAATCAAATGTGCACATCATGGGTTTCTAGAAAAGCAGGGTAGTCAACACCTTCATTCCCCCAACACCAGGTTTAAAGGAGTTCTATGTGAGCACTATATAAACCGTAAAATTTATGAAAGAATTATGTAATTTACCTATGGACATACCCTGACCCAAAAAAGGATCTATGAATAGTGTAAGTTTCCATTTCAACTTCCAAATGATAAATGGTTTCTGGTTGACACATGAGGATCCCTCTATGCTATGTGTTAGAATAGAATGGTAGAGAGTCCCCACATAAAAATTAGGTAGTGAATGGAAGAATAAGAGAAATTTTGTGATCATAGAGCACTCCTTGATTCATAGAACTCGAAATTATTGAGCCAATTTTATTGATTTTGAGTCCTTCTAAATGAGGAAACAATCAGACGCATCATCATTGGTTACCAATAAAACCCATGATGTGGGTGGCTCTCCCATCCAAGTTCTATCTTATGGATGTGGACCCCCAAAGGTTATGAATAATCTATGAAAGGTCAAACAATATGTTATTTGTTATAAAAAAAATAATGGTTGTTGAGTAGTGGGTTCCCACATGATGTGCATTATCCCTCACAATCTATATTAATCAACATCCTCTAATAAGAATCGAAGATTGATCCTCCATTTATATAACATAGATTCCCAACCCTTGGGACCAATGGTTAGTAAAATTATCATGCAAGGGGGTTTCGGTAGTCGGGCAGGTAAATTTGATTTAGGAGCTCCACATGGTTCACATCATATTTACATCAAAGAAAGGATGATTTATAGGATCTTTCCATGGGATAATACAATAGGATCACCTTGAAATCATATATATGCCGTTACACATGATGTTATCATCATTACGTAGATCTAGGTTACTAGCATGAAAGGTGATAAATTTGTATATAGTATAGATCTCCTTTTTCCACAAGGTCTCTCCCAAGAGGTAAAAATCAGTAACGTTCATTGTCACTGTTTGATAATTATTTAAAAACATAATTCCAGATGAGGGACCCATAAAAATAAAATTTTCTAGTATCGAGTTATGCTCGAGGATGTCAAAATTATCTCTCTTAGAATTTTCATGTAAATCATGGATGAAGATTGAGTACATGATATCTTACATGAAATTTAGGTTCAATGTTCGACATCCGGGAAAAAAATATTTGGTTCCCACCTAAATGTTGTACAAAAAATCAACCCCCTTCTAAAAATCCACATAGGCTGGTGAATCAATAAATTGGGTTCGAGAATGATCCGAAGGGGTGAATAATTATTTCCCATCATAACCACTTCACTATCATACATGGCCACTATAGACCTTCCTAGAGCGCATGGAATGCAATAATATCCAATGGAATATTCTCATTCAAGTAGTTTAGATTAGAAGAAAAATTCATTGCATTGATTACTCCATGACAAAGTATCATGGACAACATATTCTATGAGATCTAGTTATGTTTTCCCTCAGAGTAAGAACCCCAAATGAACACCAGTTGAATATTTTTAATACATGACATGACAACCTTTGGAATTGTGATATTCGATATAACATTAATGGGTATGAAGGTAAATACACTATTAACTAGTTCAATTATACCTCTAAAAGAGAGCAAGAATTTCATACAGTTCATGATTCGATCAATTATACTACCCACTAACTTATCAATGTGTTGGATGCAGAGACAACTTGGAAGTATCAAAGTACCAAGATAATCCATTGGGAAACCTCATCTATGGATTCCCAAGTTACTATAAAAGAAATTATCATGCTTATCCATGTACCAGGAGGAAATGTAGAGGATATTCTTGTTTCTATTAACAAATTATAACCTCCACATAGAATATTCTTCTTTGAAACATACCACACTGACTAATAGTAGTTCAGTCATAGGGTAAACCCCACACTTCAGATTCATGTGTGGCCCTATATTTACAATCCATGACTATAATTTTTACTTATTCCATTTTCTAGGAAATATAATTGTGGAAAATATAAAATATATAAAATATTTTTATAATATTAATATCAAGAACATGACATCTTATAATTTTGTTCCATCTCAATTCATAGATTCAAAAATATTCATAAGAATTTTCCAAAGACTATAATAAAAACCCAATGTTGTTAAAAATATTACTTAGGTAGAATTGGATAGGACTATCTTATACTAATTTTTAGTGAATTTTTTTTTTCATTTATTGATGAAATATTAAAATGGAATAGTATAACAAACAATGACCAATTCTTTTATTTTATTCCATAAAATATCATACAGTTTCCTCTAAAAGATAAGTGTAATTTTAAATTGATATCCTATAATGGATAACCCATATATCACATTTATATTTTAGGATGACACCAAAAAATAGAGAAAATTTAATTTCTAAATAAATTATTTGGAAATAAATGGTTTTATTTGACCCATAATATCACTATGGGATGTACTGTTTTTTAGAGAAAAGGATGATAAAACTATTAGATATTATGTGAATTATCAGAAGATAAATTGGGTAAAGATAGATAATCAGTATAAAATGACATGAATTTATGATCATTTTAATTAATTTAAGGTGCATCACTATTTTTATAAAATTGAAATATGATCGGAGTTCCACCAACTACAAGATAAGAAGGAGGATATTTCAAATAAGACATTATAAATATGTTTTGTCCAATACGAATATGTTGTTATTCCCTTATATATTTTGTATTATCAATTGATTTTATGGAATTAATGAATCATATATATTATTATTATCTTGATTCCATTATGGTGATGCCTGTCGATTATATTCTTATGTATTATTTGACTAAGGATGATCTTGAAAAATAGTTGTTTATATTTATGGGCATCATGTGGGAACATCACTTTTATATCAATATTAAAAATTTATATTTCAGGATACAAGTGGTAAATTTTCACATATATTTCATTTTTTAAAAATTATTTTCATTAGATCTAGAAAAGGTACTGGATTTTATCTCATAGAAACCACCTAATAATATCCTTGATATATGCTATTTATTAAGAGTAGTAGGATATTACCAATTCTATGTTATTGATTTTCACATATTCCATCACTAAGGATGTCATTGAAAAGAATGTCTATTCCTTTTTAAGGCACTAATCAATTAAATAAAAGTATACAAGATCTTAAGGTACACCGATCATCAACACCCATATTAGTATTTCTCTAATAAAAATTAGGATACATCACCTAATGTGATGCTTGAGGATTGGGGTTGGGTTCTGTTCTTTTATAGAAGGATCATTTTGTTGGTAATGGTTCATGAAAGCTATGTGTTCATAAGAGGAATTACCCATAAAATGATTTTTAATTCAATTCTATATTTAATGAAATAATGACAATTTGAAATTATATTATTGATGATAAATTTTAAATGTTTATGGATCATAATATCTTGAAAACTATTTTCACACAAATGGATTTGAATCAAAGGAAATATAGATTGAATCAATACCTATAAATGTTTGACATTAAAAATATGTATATAATTTGAAAAAGATATCTTATATGTTGAATTGAGAATACGTTGTATTTTTAGTTGTCTATTGAGGATTCATATCAATTGAATATAGTGTCCATTACAGCTGATGTGCATCTAAATTGGGTTGCAGAAGAAGATTTTTCTTTTTTTCATTCCATTATTTCATGTAACTATGTTGGATGATAAGGTTGAAGATTCCCAGTTATCTAATAATAAATGTTAAAAAATGACGTAAATCATCAATGGCGAAGAGACCATTTTGGGACATACACTAGATGAGAGATTTGTGTTGTGTTTTAGAGAGCATATTGTGGTTCCCTGATCATATTATGACAAATATCTATTTTCATAACATTATTCCTGATGGTATGTTCATCCTTGAATCTATAAGATGTATAATTAACTAAAACATTAGTTTTTTTGTGGTCTATCATTAAGAGTTAATTTATTAGATTCATCTTGAGATACCTATCCTAGTGTTAGGTTAAGGAGTATCATCAAATATGAGATTGTATGTTGCATTCATTACTGATTCCTATATAGAACTGTAATAATATAACATGGGTTATTGTCATTGATATTCCATGAATAGTTACAGAACATGATTCCCTATGCGTGATTGTGATTCGATAATCAATTTTACTATATCATCCCAATTTTTTAATCCAATACGAAAAAATATTTGGTGATGCTCAATTTTCTAGATGTTGTAAAGATGAATGGAATTTTAGTTTAATTTTTTTATCAGGACCCTAGGGCTAAATATTAGTTTAGTAATTCTTTGTTGTTATCCCATTGACCGAGTTGACCATGATCATAGTCTATAATTCTCTAATATATTGAAAATATAAATTTAATATCCAAACATTGTAAGACATACTTAGATATTTTGGGATGAATTTTAGGGGCTTGTGGGATAGAAATTTACTATTAGCAGAGTTCCAATATAATAATAGAAATCATACCTCTATATATATGGGTCCTTTCATTGATTCATATAGAAATTGTTTTCATTATCTAGTTTATTGGATGAAAAAAGAGAGACATCTCTTATTAAACATAGCACTGAGAATGTGAAAGTGAATAAGATTAAAAGATAAAAAATTGGATGGTGATGGCTAAATGTTATCCGAAATTGTATGCATGTAAACATTTATGAATGTCATCATTTGATGTGTGTGATCATGATTTCATTAGAATATCACTAAGTGTAGGTCGTTTACATTTTTGTAGGAATAATATGTTGTCTCTTAAGTGCATTGGCCATTTTGAGATACCATAAAGAGTTGGAGAGGATTCATATTGATTGGATTTACAACCAAGAATATTTTCTATGAATAATGTTTTCCAGGGATGGAAATTTATTTTTTTGGCCTAATGTATCTTTATTATCAATGATGTATCAATATGATTTTCGTATGTTGGTTGAGGAATTGTTGATACATTGAAAATCATTATGGATCATCATGATGTAATCAGATTTCATGATCAAGAAATCATCCATTTATAAAATGTAACGATTGTACATGTTTTCAAATGTTCCAAGATATCTATTAATGGTGACACGTTGATTAATAAAAAATTTGTGAATAAGATGATTTGAAATAAGACCATTCAATATATTGTGCTTGTTTGAATATGTGATTATGGACATGATGAAATATATAATATATTTTTCAATAAAAGTTTTTATGTTATGGATATAGTCTTGGAATTCAATGTTATACTTATCTATTTCAATGTACTGTTATTAAGGTGTCATTATTAAAAATATGGGGTAACCATACAAGGAATCCTTAGCCAGGTTCAACCAAGGAACTATGGGACCATGAGGTCACCCATGACCAAGGGGGATTAATTGGGTTATCTTTCAGGAAAACAGAAGAGTGTCCAAATGTATAAGGTCGAAAAAAGTGAGTAATGAAAGGGTAACATGGATCTCAGTTAGTTCAAATTAAATAGTGTGGGGAGGGGCCAGGCCATGAGGCCCATGTTTGTGTAGTATGTCTGATATCTAGCACCTATTTCATGGATTTCCTTAGTAGTGAAATACATGTTTATAAAAGGAAGAACTAAATTATTATGAAATTCAATATGGGGTGGAAAAAAGAAATAATTGTCATCCAACATAAATAGATATTTATAAAATTAGAACCATCTGTTGATATCGATCTGGGATTCTTGAACAAAACTGAGGAATATATTCTTCATCATCCATCATCTGATTATCCCAATTAACTAGAGGTTACACTGAACTTATGGTTACCAATATAAGGACACCATGATAATTTTGTTCCCTCATTTATGATGAGACAATTCCCTAATCTCCATGAATGCTTTATACTCATTGTATTAATGCGATTAAAAATAAGAAAAAATCTTCATATAAATGTGAAAATTAGTTATAGGTGGAAACTCAGACAATAGAAATAGTTTTAGCATCATAATGGAATGATAATGCATGTAATATTTCATGAAAATTTGAATTTATACCATGAACATGATTAAGAGAGGTCATCCACTTTTTGGGTGTTACTATTCTGAGAAATCCATATATTTCCAGTGTTTAAAATATGTCATGATATGAAATTAATCTCAGTTATTTGAAATGTCTTAAAATGATGATTTAAGGTAGTGATCCTTCACCTATAAATACTGATGACACTTAGATTGATAAATGAGCTACAATATTAGAGGACACTTGCATTTTCCAGTGAAATAGATCATCCATGAAACAAAAATTTGTCGATGAGGGGTTTCCATAGACATTATACTTGAATGAAGGGAGAATGGGATCCTGCTGATCATTTGAATTTTGTTAAAAACACTCAATGTATTCATGAGGATCTGGTTCCATGAATTCCTTTGGGTTTTCAGGTGTTCCCGGAGACAGACATGCAAATCATTCATGGTTTGTGTGTTATAAATGTGTTATTGTGTAAATCCGTACATGATGAAATTGAGGAAGATTAGATAGAGAACTCTCTTTTGGAATCAAATATAATATTTCTCATTAGGAAACTGTGTATCAAACATTCACACCCTTTATGGTTTGTGTGAAAAGATAGTTACTTGGTGTAAAAAAGTAGATAGTTCATGAACATTCATGAAAAATTACATGCACAAGCACAAAATAAATTAACGATTTTATAGAGAATATTTTAGATACATGATATTGTTTAAGATAAAACATAATATTATTGAACTATAAAAATTAATTTTCATGGGTTTTAGATGTTGTGAAATGAATACAAGAAATGTACTGGAATTGAGATTTCAAGAAGAACTGAATTAATTTGTCCATGTTTTTATCATGTATTAAATAATAAAGAATAAAAATTTTCTGAACCACTAGAATAAATTAAAGTGAGGCCAAGATATCATAATTAAGAACGGATAAATAGCAATAGAATCATAATTCCAATATAGATTCTGATTATGTACAAGTGATCAGTTATTTGAGTAGGGATAATACACATGACCAATGAAAATTTGAGGTACATCAATAGGTACATGAGAAAGTACGATTCATTGATCTCAAATAGTATTATGAATAGATCAGACTATAGTAGAAAGAAACAATAATTTTTTTAGTATTTTAGTTTGTCTAAGGAGATGGTGTAGTCTTCACGTTAGTTCAAGGAGTATATAGACTATCATAGTTTAAGATGGAGTATGAAGTCTTTTAGCTGAAGCTAGAATAAAAAAGAGTCTATCGGTTGGGGATGGAGATGAAGTAATTTAGTTTTATCTAAACTCAATTGTAATATATTTTTTGATAGTAATGAATCTATTGTTGGGGATATAATTTATTAAAGCATGTTATAGGAATTTTATGAACTTTAGTAATCATGTGAGCTTCACTCACCATTATTTCATCTACACATGAATTGATATTGATATATATAATTGATAGGTTCAATAATATTTACATTTTACAAATATTTAATTGGAAATAAATTGAATTTTTAAACAGATTTCAGAGATTCACCCATCCCCTTTAACAATTCAGTTCGGCCTATGACATTTTAAGTGGTATCAGAAAATATTTTACTTTTAATGAACATTGATTCATTTCTATAGATTAAAAATCATAATTATATGAATATAAAATCTATTCCTACATTATATATGAAGAATTATCACAACATGAGAAATCAGATGATTCCCTATATAATACCACTTAGATTGGTAGTAAGAGATGTTTCAACAGTGTGTTTTCTACCAATTGTTCATTTTGATATCATGAAATAAGATTATAAAACAAATATAGACTTATATGGGAAGGTAAAATATTCCACCCTGATGTATATAATAGAAAAGTTGGTCACAAAGTTCCTGAGTCTCCAAAAATCCAAGTATATCAGTGAAAAATTGATAATTAGCCCAACATTTAATGTCAAAGTCAAGGAATAAAAAATATAGGTTTTGAGGATGAATTTTGAGGAAATAAAATTGATCGATGAAAAATTATTGATTAGTATTTTTACAATAGTGAAAGTGATTGTTAGAAATATTTGAGGATATGGAGAGATATTGGATGAATCAATCATTGTTAAAACAATTGATGAGGAATTTATTAGATAATTTTAATTAAAAAATATGAGCCCTGCAAGAAAGAATTTATTTGTCTATTAATGTATAAAACAATATTCTATGTGATTATGAGATTAATAAAATATAATTTTTTAAGTGAAATAATTAACTGAAATGTACTTTGAAGTAAACGGAAATGGAAAATATATAGAAATATTGGATATTGAATTTAAATATTCAAATAGTAATGAGGATGATGAAGGATTTAATAATTTTGTTTCCATTATATCAAAAGGATACATAAAGTGAAATTAAAAGAGAAAGAGTAAGAAACTACTATAATTAATTCATTATCGTATCTTTAGTTATTTTTACAAAATATTACCATATAACATTGTTTAAGATTTAGAATAATAATTAGAATAAGAATATCATAGATATCATAAACCAAAATAGTATAAGAAGAATAATAAAAATTAGTTATTTATAATGATAAATGTTATGGTCAAGAACAATCAAGATTCATCATCATGTTTTTCTTGAGATAACGATATCAGTTTCTTCAAAAATTTGAAGAAGATATCTAAATCCTCACATAGTGTTGATTATGATGAACTAATAAAAAATTTAGAGGAAGTAGAAAGAAAAATTATAAATATACATGAGATAGATTCAATATATAATGAATGAAAAGATGGTGGTTTTGAACACAAAAAACGAATTTAGATACAAAATACAACTAATGGAGAAATGTTACAATCATTGATGAGAAGGAAGATATGATCAAGAAGAAAGTATATTTTTTATATCAAGATACAGAAATTAGTAATTGATTAAGAAGTTAAGATGATATGTAACCTTGAATAGAATTTTACTTTTATATAAGAAGAGTATCATGAGATATATTCCATATGTGATACAATTGCGTATGGCTTCAAAATTTCTTTAAAAGATTCAATAAATCTATTAATATTAATGGATAATATTATCATGATTGTGATAAGGAAGGTACAAGTTAATCTAATCCTTATAATAGATTTGTAATTTCAAATTTTATAGATGTAAAATATAAAATCATTCAAATAATATGAAGTGATGAACATGATGAGATAGATAGAAGCTCTAAAGATATGTTTGGTGTCATTTGAAAGAGAAAAACAACAAAAATGATATAGATTCATCTGGATCCATCTGAGAAAGAAATCATAATTATTTTTTGGGTTTTTTTTAAACATGGTCACAATGATTAATATTTATTATATAGAATTATCTTACCAGAAATGAATAACTAATCAATGGGTACATTAAATGGAAAAATTATGATTAAATATTATATAAAATAACCTATAATTCGACCTGAAACATATCTATCAACATAAAAAATTTCATACTATGAAATACCTTTATGGAATAAGCACTTTATAATGTCATATGGATGAGGAAGACATGAATATATTGGAAGAATAAGTTACCAATATAATGAAAGTAAATAAATTGGAAAATAAAACCAATGTAAACTCCTCTAAAAAATATGAGGAAATTGGGATTTTCATTAATTACTATCTAGTTGATTGGAAACATCATTTAAAATTGAAAAACCACTAGATTAATCTATGGAACTTTATAAATCTAAATGGGGAATTTTTTTCCAAGAAAAAGAGGTGATAGGGGAAGATACATTATTAATTTGTGGAAACATGAAGATATATATGACTAATGTTGAAATAGATATTCCTAACAAAAAATGGAAAATGAAGATAATAAAATAAATGAAACTCAATGTAAAATGAATATTCCAATGAAATATTTCCATATTTATATTGGATGAAAATAATGGAACATGATGAGAGGAAGCTATTAGTATGAATGTTTTCTATAAAAAACAAATCTGTTCCTCCTAATTCTCTATTATTTAATCTGTTTGGATCTTACGTAGAACATAATTGAAGGAGATGTTTGAGTATTTCAGTTATAGACAACATGAAGAGATTTCACATCATTGAGTATAATAACTTATATGAAAAATAATTAAGAATAATGAACCCCTTAAAGGGTATTACCCTTGATAATATTCCTTCATTTTAAAAACATCTAGTGAATATTGGAATTCTAGATAGATTTATAACTAGAAGTTTAGTGGATTCCACTCAACAATTTATCCCTCATTCTAAATAGTATTAATCATATCAATTTATATAAATTCTTGGATAATCACCAGATGTGAAAAAAGGGATTTATTTTTTTCACATGAAATTTTATTTAAGTTTATTTATGTGTGTGAATGATTTTTCATTTCATTTAGAACTATGACTATTGGAATCCCATTAAAAGATACATGTAAATTTAAGAGAACGATCTCACAGTAATGGTATTTTTGTACATCTTAGAAATCCTTGGTTATATATCCCTTGTTTATTAGCTAGGCTAGTACACATATACATAGACTTCATAAAATATGATTAGAAGTGATGATCATGAAATATGTTTTAATTATAGTTAGAGTAATCATACATTACAAGACAAGTGTTATTGTAGTCAATTTTTAATAAACATTTAGTGAATAATGAGAATTTAATTAAGGCAATGAAATATCTATTATTGTACGAGGTTGAGGATGTGAATATGGACAAGAAATAATATATTATTTATTTTTCATAAAGGATTTGAATGTGAGGAGTGAATATTGAAATTAAATGCAATACATTGACATTTGAAAGTGTCATTAATAATATTTCATTATTAAAAATAATGTCCAACCTTAAAAAAAGCCTCAGACAAGATCAATTAATGCATTTCGGGACTAGAAGATCAACCATGTACAAGAGAGGTAGCCCAGGTCATCTTTCATGGAATTAAGATAATGAGACCATGTATAATTCATAGAGGACCGTGCGCTAGTCAGAAAACATGGCTCTAGGCTTGTGAATAGGGGATAGAGTGGGGAGGTTCTAGGATATATGGACTAGGTGTGTGTAGAATTTTATGAATATGACCCCAATGTTGTGGATTGTGGTTGTAGCAACACACATTGTTATAAAAGGATGCACTGAGTTTTGTGGAGATTCAATAGGGCGTGGAAAAAATGATGCACTTTTTATATTCCTTAATTAGATATTGACAAAATTATGACCATAATATGAGTTCAATCATGGAAGTATTATCAGTACTAAAGATCATCTTCTTCTATGGAAATTAGAAAATCATTCCATTTCACTGATGTTGTGCCCGAATCTCTGATGATAAAATGTGGTTTCCATGATCGTAATATGCTTGAGTATATGAAGTTATGATTCCGTGATATCAATTCATTCATGATATAATTTTGATGCATGCGATTAAATCGAAGACACAACATCAATTGAATGAAAACAATAGTTATAGAATTCTACCTCGATGATAGGTGTTCAATATAATAAAAATAAGAAACATTCATGTATAATCACATAAACTTGGGAAGATCTATATTGATCATTTGTTAGAAATTGAACCATCTTTTTTGATGTTACTATTTTGAGAAATCTTGATGATTCTGGTGTTTAAAATAAGTAATGAACAAGGAATATTCTAAGTGCATAGAGATGGATTAAAATGTAATACAATGATAGAGATATATCATCTATATCGATAAAAAATAAATTGATTTATAATGGAGCATCCATATTTGAAAATAATTGTGTTTTCTAATTAATCATATTGTTCATGAATGATTTTTTTATGAGGACATGTTTCAAAAATGATTTTTCTTACACAGTGGGAGAAGAGGATCACGTGTATATTTAGAATTGTTTCTGAAACACTCAATGGAATTTTTATGAATTTATTTCTCAAATCCATTTCTGTCTATGAATATTTCTTGATACATAAATGTGAAACATTATAAATTTTCAGGATAGAAATGTGATATCATGTACATTCATACACTCGGAATTTGAGGAAAAAGAAATAGTTCAACTCTCATGAATAATAACACATACTACTGTGTATAAGGAATATGTGTCTTAGAAATTTACATCTATTCGGTTTTTCATGACAAGATAATAAATTAGAGTGAAATATCAGACACTGCATGAAATTTCTATTATAAGGTCATGAACATGAATAAATATGTGCATACACAGAAAGATAATATTTTAGAAACATGAATTAGTTGATGATAGTGAATAAAATTATTTAATATTATTAATGAATATACTAGGGTTTCAAATGTCATAAATTCAATGTATAAATTATATAGAAATTGATATATAAAGAATAATTGAAATTATGTTTGTACGTTCTTATCTTTTATAAAATAATTCAGAAGAAAAACTGTGTGATCATTTTCAAAAAACTACTATATGGACAAGAATTCATAATTCATAAGGAATCAATTATATCTCAGTCATAGTTACACTAAAGGATATGATCATGTATAGGTGATTAGATTTTTGTGCATGGCCAGAAAACCCAACCAATGGTTAATGATGGTAATATAAATAAATCATTATACTTTTGTGATTTAGAAAGATCATTAATAAATATAAACATGTCAATATATATTGGATCTAGACATGTTGCAATGTAAAGACTTTTGGACTGTGTGGGGTGAAAGAGAAGTCTTCTTGTATGTTTTAGGATTAGAGGATTGCTATCAGTTGGGAAAAAATCGTGTTTTATTTTAGTTGGAAATTGAAGAAAAATGGGCCTCTCGGTATGATTCATTGTAAACTCCGTTATGTTATTGAAGAATGAAATTTTAATAAATTTTTTATAGTGGATAATATATAACCAAGGGAAATAATCGAGTTTATCATAGGGTAATAATTGTCCAAACCAATTAAATCTTCAGTGCTACTCTCTCCATTATGAAAAATCCACACATGGTGAGATTGAGAGATAATATTGAGTTGAATGTGAAATATAACAAGGTTGATAGGTTTAATACAAATGAAAATTAATTCATATAATGAAACCACTAATTCACCCCTTCCCTATCAGTAGTTAATATGGCATGGGGCACATTATAAGTTTAAGCCTAATTTGAACCATGAGAATCAATGTGACCTTGTTGATATTAAAGATGATACAATGTGGATTCATTTTATGAAACTAATTATGTATATGATATACATGATATTTTGTGGGATAAGAATATTTTTAGTATGATTTTTAATTATCATGTTCAGAATAAAGATTAGATGTTGGATCATAAAAAATAATTGTTGGATCTGTTAATAGTTCCATTCCAATGTAATTCGGATATTCTACTTTTTGGGGACTAAAAGGAAAATGGTTGGGTGAAATAAATTTAAAACAGTTAAATTAAACATCGTTTTATTAAATAATTACATCTTATATGATGATTAGTTTATCATTCATGTTATTTGAGAGTGTTTTGGGGGGTTTTGGCAGTGTTTTTATAGGTTCACATTATGTAGAAAATGTGAAATATATCTAGGAAACAATCCTAGGTGATGTATGTAATCAAAAACTAAGTTCATAGTTTATGAATATTTTGTCCAAAACTTTCTCATTCATGTGGAAATATCCATTTGGAGATAGAGGAAAAATCACAGATGATGCAAGAGTTATAAAACTGTGTGAGATGCAACCCTTTAGTTAGTAGTACCACATAGTTTTTTAAATGTGAATCCCAACAGTGAGTCTACCTTGGAAACAGCTAGTAGCACAAATATGGTAGGTGCACAGTTTGAGAAAATATCTGACCATACCCTATGACATATAACTAATACTATGAAAATTAGATTATTAATTTGAATAAATCCTTACAACCTTAATTTTTTCAACTCTTCATCTAGGGTCTCATAGTCCATTACTTTTATAGGCTACATGGAAAATTTCCACCGACCAAGATGTAAATTTTGAGAAAATCAATATGTGTTGGAGATCTGGAATCATCAGTAAGTGCTCATCTATTCTATTGAAAATTAAATTAGCATATCTTCTCTATCATGTATCAGGATAGGTATACAAATAAGGATAGATCTAAATCATATATCATATATCTTTATAGTATCTCATTAGATGATTATTCAATGACAGATCTTTAATTTTTTGTGTCTTTATTTACTTCATGAATCATTGAGATAGAGGTGGCTTCTATCCCAGCTCTAATTATTATAAAAAAATGACGTCTCCATTTTTTTAAATGTTTTTATTGATTTCAATATTGAAATATATTGTGATTTTGTGAAGGAGACTATTTCGATATATATTTCTTTGGAATTTTGGAAGTCCCACATTGGTTATAATTTAAAATAGAAAATTTAAAAATTATTTGACTGTTTTGATATTATAAAAAGATTGACTATTTTTTTCCAAAGGAATCATTTCATTTTATAAATGTAGAATATAAGGTATTTTAGAATATTTTTTTTTGGAATGTCCGCAAAGAGGATGGAGTGTGGCCAGAACATCCTCTTTCAAGGTAGGTATAATCGGGGTCATAAAGTACCAACAGAAATGGTAAAAATATGATTGAGTGTCTGGATGAATATATATATATATATGTGGGTTTTTGTGTGTGAAAATGTAATTGGTTATGTCAAAATTTTTGGAATGGTATTGAGAATGGATATGGTTTCTCAAATTTATATTAGTTACAACTTCATCTAATTTGATTAACATATTTTATACTATTTTATATGAAATTTTATAACTTGTTCTCATCCTTATAGTTTTTTCGGGAATTATCTAGGTATTACTTATTTAGTTTATACTCACAATATGATTTTGAACATTGTACAATCTTTCAATTTCTTATATAGCGGAAAAAGTAATGATAATGTATAATAATTCTCTAGTGGTGAAACATTATACTATGGACAAGTCATGTGGTTTTAGAGTTTGTAGCAAGTTTGGGTGTTTTTAGGATGATTCCACCTCCATTAATTTGGGTCATTTTTCCTTTTGTGTATTTTTAGTTGGTATTCAATGTTTTTCCTTTCACTCAGGTATTTTAGTTCTGTAGGTTCTATGTTGGGATTATATTTATCAATCTCAAGAATCATTTAAGAGAATTGGGTATCAAAATTTTATGTCACCTCTCTATTTTCCCTTGTTTCAAGTGATACATTAATATAATGATCATTTATAGTCTTGAAAATAATTTTCCTCTTTATAATATTGTTGATGTCAACTAAGGAAAGTTTAGTTTTGATTCTTCTCATGCCTTAGAGTTTGTGTGGTGTGTCACCTAATGTCCACGATCAATGATCCAACGAACACCAGGCCTTATAAGTAGGGTTACTTGATAACATATTATTTTTAATTTTCCATTTTGATGAAATTATTTATTGAATCCTTCATGATGAATATAATTATTCAACTCCAA
Source organism: Viscum album (assembly GCA_963277665.1). Lineage (NCBI taxonomy): Eukaryota > Viridiplantae > Streptophyta > Magnoliopsida > Santalales > Viscaceae > Viscum > Viscum album. Next base: position 1,609,813,122 of record OY728142.1, read on the forward strand.
TTTTATATTGTTGTTTTATTCTATCTATTTTAATGATATGAAAAGAATATTTTATATAATGTTTTGAATATTATTTTTAGCTGTTTTTATTCAGTTTTTGCAAATTATTTGTTTATTTATCATGAATTTTGTATGAAACATCTATGTAGAACCCCACATGGATAGTGTTGATCCCACCCAATATATTTCAACTGGAATATGCAGACATTTATTTTCTAGGTCTTGGAAATTGGAATGCATTTTTGGAAGAGGGTTGGTGTTATTGACTAGTTGGACCTTGGGCATTGTTAATGCCAGTAAGAGTGTGTGGTTGACAAGATATACAGATAACATGATTTTATTTTTTTCTGTTCTTTTGATGAAATTAGTTGATGTATCGAAATAGGGCATATGTTTGTCTAGTTGTGGAAATTTCCCCTTGATGATTGTATTTGAATACGAACTATTTATGGTTTCAAGCTTCTGTTTGAATTATTTCATGGGTAAAAAAAGTTCCCTTTCTTTTCTTATAGATGCCCATGTTCTATTCGCTTGCCTATGGGGATCCAAAATTCCCTTCATTCTATGTAAGTACTAACATTGGTACTAGTTTAGTTCATTATCAAATATTTTTCATGAAATACCATGATATATTATTTTTTTTGAAATTGTATTGTATTTCAACCATGTAAGAGCATTTATTTTATAGAAAATTATCTTCCGTGGTATCAAACTCTTGAGGTGAGATATAATTTATTTAATTAATCCCCTTATAAGGTATTCATGGTCGAAGTTGATGAAAATATACACCGTTTTGTGGATGGAAGTAGATTTTTCATATTTAGTAGATTAGAACTAATGTGTTCTAATTGGGTTAATTGAGGTATGGGTAAACGTTTAGAATAGATCATGAGTATGGTTGATGCATTAGTTAAAGTGTAATGGTCATGGTGAGTTGGAATAGATAGCATAGAATGTTTTCATGTGTTGAATTTAAGTAGGAATATAGGGATAGTCCCATGAAAATATTGATGGGAATTTTTTTTGAGTTCAAGTGACTCCATTGGGTTGAAAACCATCATTGATGAATTTGTTTCATCTTTTTTTTCTATGATGGGGGTGATATAAATATGGGACCTTACATTTAAAGATAATTTTTTATTAGATTGTAGTAGAGGTTAGATGTCATGATTCCATCATCAAACCGATTCTTAATTGGTGAATATGTGAGGTATATCCACGGTTCCATACCCAATGGGATTGTGTTTTATTATATGAGAGTTTGATATTGTGATTTCATCTTCAGATAGTTTCTTTGACGATTAATGTATTTGAGACTAATCTAAGAGAACATACCATAAGGGGGTGATTTTTATTTTCTTAGTGGTCAACTACAATAATTCTCCTACATATATCAATTTTTGATACTATTTTTACTTTTTCTATAAAATGTGATACCATGATCCATGTTGATTTCATTAGTAATGGTTTCACTTCTTGATTAACTTGTTTTCTTATAATAACCTAACACAGGTGCCTGTTTTCTTGTTTATTTATTTTCTATAATAATAATAATTATATATATGTGCTATACTACTGAAAATGATGAAATAGTGGTTTCATAATACAAAGTAACCCTGGTGTGAATCAGAATTTATTTATAAGGGAATTAATTAAAGAAAATTGGCCTATGTTAGGATAATGAATAACTGGATCCTATTTGGATAGATGAATATTTTTGGACTGAGTAAGATCATTTTGTAGTTGTGAATAATTATTCTCTTGTTCATTTTTATATTAGTTGAATTGATCTACTTATTGTGTGGATCATTTTCCTTATTTATAAACTACTTACATGTCACATTTTTGTAATAAAAAATAATGATATTGATAAGGTTGGATTACCATTATACATAATCCCGATTTTCATTTTTTTATTATTTTTCTATTTGTTTTCATGATAGTCAATAATACTAATAAAATAGTATTCCTATCATATATTTTATAATTTCACCACATGATGGAATAATTTTTTATATGGGGATTCATGGATGCGGCCTTTTGGTACCTTGTATATGTTCTAATGAACTGGTCTACTGAATTATAAAATATTTTCAACACCACCTATCTTTTGAGGAGTTATTTGTTGATGGATAGATTGTAGATAGGATGTTTGTGTGTCACAAACCAAACTAGGTTGAACCTAAATAGATCACATAACCTGGCCTATAATAATGCTTTAGAGGCATTCTTGATTCTCTGAAGTTGGAAACTAATCCAAAGAATCAGGAATAACTCAATTAGTAATGATATATCCCATGAAAAGTAGAAAAATGAAAGACTGAGAACCATTAAAATTGTAAATATAAGTAAAAATAAAAGAAACACTGTACATCCATGTAAACACATGGGTATCCGTCAAATATATGATGGTAGTCATTCCATGAATAAACCTGAGAATATTAGATCATAAACTAAAATATGATAAATAATATATGCATGAACATAAAAATTCATAGTTGGAATGAAAAATGAGAATAATTTCTTATGAAATAATTATAAAAATAAGTCCAATAATTATAGTTTTAAAAGAATATTTTTTTTAAAAATAGGTTTTCCTAAAAATTAATAAAAACATGTAACAAGATTCCATTTATAATAAAACCACTCCCCATAAAAATTTCCAAAACTTTTCCACACCATGAAATAAATTTTAGAAAAATTCTTTATAAAATATAAAAAATGCTTAAATGGATGTTAAAGTATGAACTCATAATAATAAAGTGAAATTTAAGAATAATATTATGTAAAATAAGAGTAAAATAAGGAAAACAGAATGAGAAATCTATAGGCTTACAGGTCAACTATTTCCTAGGATCCTCATACCTCAGTGATAGAACCATATGAATCATTCTTTTGGAATATCCCCTAATGTGGTTGAATATAAATTTCATATAGTTCATGACTCATCATCTTATTGTTTTTTATTATTTTATTATAATCTTATCGGGGGACATATGGATGTTCCATGCTGACTCAACCTGCGTACTTTTTCTTAGAGTCCAACCTTGGTACTTAGGGTTACCAAGTGATTCACACAAATGGATGAGATTTATTATCAAGATAACATACATATATATTACTAATTAATAACACAACACTGATCCACCTATCACCTCGAATAACACTCCTAATGAACATCATGTTTTCTAATGACATAAAAAATAAATGATCCTTTTAAAAAATCTCATATCACAAAAATAATTATCCCACACACCACATTTCTAAATCAATGATAGAATTACATAATTTTGGTTTTCTATTTTTTTATAAAATAATTTAGTGATTCAATCATGCATTATAATACTGAAAATCACATTTCATTTTTAAACTGTTTAAAAACATATTATTAAAATGAATAACCCATAAAAATGCTTAAGTAAAGACTACAAACAATGGAAAACCATTTCCAAAAGGTAGAACTATCATTCCATAGCTTATGTATATCACAGAATACTAAACAATCACATTTAAAATAATCTATAAATAATAGAATTTAAATTATTGTCTTGTTCATAGGGACACTACCTCAAACCATGTTTTTTATGGCTACCGGAAACCACCATAAAATGGTCCATGGATACAAAAATATCCCATTTATGCTTATATTCATAACCACATACACAAACATACTCACTTGTATATATATAAATAACCCTATATAAAATTAATATATTACCCTACCTATGAGGGAATACATATAAAGAGTTTATATATATATATATATATAAATATGCCTTATCCATGAATTTGTGTGCATGTTGTCTTCACAAATAGTGGTCCAAAATTCACTAGAAAAAAATACCAGAAAATAAATAATTACAAATTACCAAAGTATAAAATGAAACAATTAATTAGAACAGAATACTCTCTAAATTAATCCCATTGAGAACCCAACCGATTCATTAATCGAGATAATAATCATCCAAAATTGAACCATATGAGAACTAGGAAATAAGAACCCTCAATAGGAAACCCTATAATCCTTTTACAGATTGAGTGGGTCATCTGCACAATAAGGGGGAATGGAAACTATTAAAATGAACAAATAGAAGGAGGAGGATAGGATAAGTATCTTACTACAGGATATCAGAAGCATATATGTGGAGTAAATTAGACAAGGAGAGGAATTCAGATGAGGGGTGTCAAGTGAATGGGGCGCCCCTTCAGGATGGGGTGTCATGAACTAGGGTAAGGGGGAGAATACAAATTTAACGCTTTAATAAAATATAATAATAACAATAAAATTTAATATCAATACAAGAATAAGATTAATAGTTTAAAAAAAATCGAGAGGGCTGCACAGTTTTGTGGCATGGTATATCAGACCATGCACTAAAAATGATATGTAGTAGTTTGTCCCCCCATCATTTTTGAACTGACAAGTTTGGTGATTTAACTAAGAGGAACACTAAAAGTATAATATTCCACCAAAAAAAGGGTCTAACGAAATAACCTAAAACTAGAAATCATACTAGATCACGATTCATTTTTCCACATAGTAGAGAATCTTCAAACATACATCACCATAGAATCAAATCATCTTAAAATAAGGGTATATAATCAAGATTTAAACTATCCATGAAACTAGTATAACAACCTCAATATTACCATAAATTGAAATTAAATAATTTTTTCAGTATAAATTATACATAACTTAAACAAATTCAAAATGATCATATTAATTTAGTGACTCTGAAAAAGGGAGATAATAATATTCAAACATAGGGAATGATCTTCATTACCTCCCTTGAAGTTATCCATATTATTAATTATAAATAATAAACATTCTTCCATACCGGGGGAAAGGAAAAAATGAAATGGTTGAGCTTGAATGCTCAATATGGGTAAACCAAAATAATACGTATGTATAACATTGAAATAAGGGTAAAAGAACATGATTGGGTCATTACAAGATCATAAAATTTATATATATATATATATATATATTATTTTCAAAATAATTCATGATATATGATTTTCAGTTCACAAGAATTGAATCTTAATATAGTGCAGAACATAATACATGCAATCATAACATATGAATAAGACATGGAACATTGGCATCTATATCAATGTATATCATTTTGAACATATATGAGGTGACATATGTTCACTCATTATGGTAAGTAAATGAAATTAGGCCATCATATAGTCTTATGGGCATCCAACTAGGCCCACACGTATTATTGTGAATATGAATTTTGGTTCATGCATATCATTTTGAACTTATAATGACGTTCACATATAAACTTATGGACATGAAACTAGGATGATTCATAACATTGAGATCATGTCATCTGGATCACACATAACAGTATGAACACATACTAAGGTTCACTAAGGACATTTTGACCATGTAATCAGATTCACTCATAAACTTTTAGCCATATAGAAATGTCCATTCATACCATTATGACTTGTAATCTAGTACACACATAACAATTTTAACACATAATTAGGTTCTCTCATAACATTTTAAACATGTAACTTTGATCATTCATAAACTTATGGACATGATACCAAGACCATGCATATCATTGTGAATATTTATTCTATTTTACACATTAAATATGTACTCATGAGTCATACATCACTACCCAAAATATTCGAAAGTGATATATGTCTCACTCATTACATAATACACGGGCCTCAATACTATAGAAAATCGTCATATAATAATAGATAAAATGAAATTGGTATCATAACATTTTCATCACATCACTACCTATTGAAAGAATATAGGTTTCATAACTATTTTATCGATGAAGAACTACCGAAAATAATCTAGTTTAAAAGAATATAACATGGGGAATAAAAATTGCTATCATAAGAATCATTATATCAAAACAATGATAATTTAATATTGAATATCAATGTTTGATTTTGGTAATTATCTAGAAGTTCATTAGTAACATCATATTATGTCATATTAGATAGAAAATATTTCTGAAATTTCTTTTATGCACATTTATAGATGAAAATATACTTTCTTCTTTGAAAAATGATCTTTAGACCCTAAATCCTTTTTAATTCCATTTTTATTCTAAATAATTCTTAAACATATAATGAATTATTTAAATAATTTTGAACACATTTTACAATAAAAAATTATAAAATAATATTGAAAACATTTTTAAATATGTGTTTTCTGGAAAATTATTGATGTCATATAAAATATGCATTGAGTTTATTTAAATCCATTCCATGAAATAATCATTTTTTATAATATATAATTGATCATTTGAAAATAATTTTAAAATTTTTTATAACATAAATTAATTTTTAAATATTCATTTTATTATAAATGTATTTTAAAATAAAAAAATATGTATAATAATAGGAAAAAATATTCTTTATAAATAAACATGTAAAAATATAATGTTATATAAAAGGAAATTATTTTCATGATAGTGTGTAAGTTCGTACATTCCTAAAATTCTATCTATACCTTAAATGTTCAGAAAAGTTCCGTGATTGAAAATCAATAACAATATTCCTTTTAATTTATTTAAAATGTAATATATGTGTATAAAATTCTTCTAAAAATAATAAAATTATATTTAAATGTTTTATAATATTTTTTTTTCTAATACAGAGTTTTGAAAGAACATAGAGTTCAGGCTAAAAGGAGAAATAATGTTTCATATTCCTAAAAACATGTCCTTACTTATCTTCAGTACCAAAGAGTGGGAAAATGTAGCATTACTTGGATATAATTTTAATATCTATATTTTAATAAAAATATTCACATTCCGTGGAAAATATATCATACTATTTAATCAATGGAACCATAATAATAATCAATCTTGATAAATTATGAGATTGAAGAGATAAACCATGACAACTTTGGTAACGTTAAATCATAACAAAATTGGAAGAATAAAATTAAATGAAACATAAAAGATTTTGAAAATAAGTATATTTATGATATAACATGTCATATGATACTATATAAACCTCGTAAAAACATATTGGTTCATAACACGACATATATCTCAAATAAGGAAAATTGAGGAAAACATTTTTAACTGATTTATTATCATTTGTAGCATAAACCACATGAGATAATGATCATAAAATGGATATGAAAATAATCATAAATTTAAGAATAATAATATTATAATACTTACCTTGGAATTATAGACAACACACACTAGAAATTATTGGGGAATAAGGCATGTATCCCACAGAAATAAAAAGAGAGATGAAACTCCCAAACCTTATAAATTGAATTTATTCAAACACCTTAAATCTTCCTAAATAAAAATTCAAATTTTACAATAAATATAATAAATAACCATATCATTATATCTATTCATAAAAAATATTTCTTTAATAATTTATATAACCCATTTAGTAACAACTCTGTGTTGATGATACATTTGAGGTAATTGCTGCTTTATTTTTCTTATATGTTCTAAATTTAAATTATTGATCCATTTACAAAGATAATGATTTCAATAACAAAATAATGTAAAAAATGATATACATATAATATATATAAGTATTTATATATTTTTAATAATCTATTTTGCTTAGATGTATGAAAGGGAAGAAACTGTTCATGGAGATGATAGGTTGTACATATGCATGAATGTTGTATTGATTTTATTGATATATTGTAATTAATAATTGAATGGAATATCTGTATCAATATATATATATATATTATAGATACTGTATAATTATTATTTCAAATAAATAATATAATTTCACTAAAATCATCTAGAATACATTCCATGTAGGGGGTAGAGAAATCACATCGCTTTGAGGAGGTGAAAGTACACACTTCCCAAAACAAAATTATCATACTAAAAAATGGAAAGCACGAATGTATGAGTTATATAATTATTTAATAAGAATATATAAATCAAAAATATCCTATATAAAATATAAAAATATATTATCTATTTTAATTCTCAATCACAAGTGTTGATAAAGGGAAAAATAAACAACGTCATTTCGTGAGGTGAAAGTTCACTGTACAAAGGAACAGTATATTTTTTACGTATTAGATGGAAGATTTTATATGATAACATGTAAAACCTAGAATAAAAAATTATAGATAAATTTAGTTAATTTGTTTATTATATAATCATGGAATAATATGTCTTTAGATGACAGAGAATGAAAATAATACAAATGATCTTGAGAAAGGATGTTAACTCTAATTCGGGTAACTCATTTTTTGTTTGCACCAACGGGACTACTTGGAGGGATTTATGCTCAAGGTGAGGCTAATAAGATTATTGGAGGGATTTATAGAAGATATGTTTAATGATATTTTTTGATACAAAGTGTCCTGAGTGGTTTTAGGAAGTAGGATAGGCGAGTTCCTTCTTATAGTGGAGGGATATGACATACATGGTATTTTTAAAAAGAATTTTGTGTTTCCCAAGTATTACTTGTTACCCAAGATTCCTAATTGACCATTATAGAATATTAGAGGTTTATTGGGTAATATATGGTCATAAAATTTGTTTTTCACATGTTTATAGGTCACTTGTTTCCTTTAGATTTTAGAGTAGTCCCTCATTAAGCATTATTTTCCCTTAATTGATGAAATTAATTCGAATTTCATTCTCTAATATTTTTAGTATAAAACTATGTTGAAAAAGTTAGAGACTAGGTATTATTATTATTAAAATATGGAATAAAGTTTTACAAATTCAAATGTCATATTTGGAATAAAAAATATAAAAATTAATCCCGTAGAAGGGATTCCATTGTGTGTTTTTAATGTTAGAACGTTCAAATGTTTTCTAGGTATTTATTTTTAATTACAATGTGAAATTAATCCAGTTACATAAATTAAAATAATTGATAAAAATATAGTATTATGAAACTATATAACCACTTAAAAATATATTTTATCCTATAAAATAAATTTGATGGAAAAGTAGTTTTGAAGATTAATTCATTATTACTCACTATTCATTAATAATGAATCTTCATATGAAAATACAAAGAATTCACCATAAACTAATTTTAATGGATCTATTAGAAACATTATGTGTATCTTTTTACATATAAAATATATTAAATTTCAAAAATTTAGGTTTAAAATATGTTTTCAATTAAAATTTTTTATGTGTTATTTTATTAAAATAGAGGATTCTATGTGTAATATTGGATCTCTTCATATCTGATGCTGAAAAATTTAATTTGATGAATATTAATAAAAATTTATTGAATATATAATTTATACATTATAATTATCATTCATTAATATTAACTAATTTAACTTGTTATGATAAATTTCCATTTTCCCATAAAATTATTATTCAATAAAATCATTCCCTTAAATAATTAGATAGGTTGTATATTCATTACTAATGAACAGGAACCAAATGAATGAAAGTATATAACATAAAAATTTAGTGAATACTATAAAAATAAATTTAATGGCTACTTTATAGTTTGTTATATATATTAAAAACATTAACAATATATTATTATTTGGTTAAAAATAATCTTATGAGTTACAAAAGTCATCGAGGAAAGTTAGTAGTGCATGTAACACAATATAACATCAGTGTTCCTTATAAAAAAGCTTAAAATTATGTTTCAATTGGGGAATGATTAACATGAATTTTTATATGACATAATTTCATCATAGTGATTTAACAAAAATCTATTTTAATTCTAGCATGAAATGAAAAAAATATTAAAAATATTAATTTTATTTGGAAAAACATATTTCAAATAATATAAAGGTGTTACATTTTACCCCAGATAAAATGTATTTCCCTTATAATGTTTTATAGGTTATCAAATTTTTAATAGTTTAAGGTTCTAATCATAGAAACCCACATTGTATAAATGAATAAAAAAATAATTTTAAAAGGGAATGTTGTAATGTTAATAGTTTCCTAATGTAACACAAAATTATGTTTCCACATTGAAGAACATATGTCATAATATAAAACATGGACACTGAAGAGAAGCTCAAAAAAAATTATACATTAATAAATATCACTGATCACAAGAACGTGTGTGATCTATTGAAATTTAACAATCATTAAACCATAAACATGATAAGCATTAATTTGGTCATTGATATCATCAAAATTGATGATAATCAGAAAATATTTTATATGAAAACCCTTTTCCAAAATTTTAATAAATTTTTTCACATGAAGTTATATTTACATTCTTTCATTCCCTTCTATTAAAAAAATCTCACCCTTCGGTCAGTTATTGGCCAAATTTCCTCTTTAACTCTTTCTCCACATAAATGTTGGTGAAATTTGAATTACTTAATCATTAATAGATAATGAAATCCATTATAATTCATCCCATATATATTCGGTTATAATCTACCCAAGGTAGTCATAACATGTTATCTAATATTCATAAATCCTCATATAGTGATACAATACATTAATCTCACCAACTTTATATGAGGTTTATGTCAGAATTCCCATAAATGGTTAACCTTATTAAACATCCGAATGAAGAAAATGAATATAATTACAAAGAAATTAATGAAATTATCCTAATATAGATCCCCCATAAAAAACAACGTAACTCATGGTTATCTCAATATAATCCTATAAATACATTTTTTATTTATTCTCTTGGAACATAGTAATAACCAGATTTACCATGCATCCTTATGAAAAATATGCATGTTTTTTCTAATATTTATTGGATATATTATTTAAATCAATGAAGTTTGGTGGATCATCAAAGAAATCGCTGAATTGTTTTTCAACAAATCCTTTGTCATTTTTGATTGTATAAATATTATCCATTCTACATTATGTATATAATCATCCCTTTATCCATATAAAATTTCATTTCCTAATCACCAAAAACATATTATGTGTTACCTTCCATTAATGTACCATTTTCCATAAATAAAAATAATTTAATATAATCTCCTCGAAACATCAATTATATTCTTCATTATTTATATTAAAAAATAATTAAATTCAAAATCATATTCACTTCAATATTCCAAAAATATTATCAAACAATTTCACATGAATCATTAAAATATTCCTTAATAACACCTTCATAAGAAATGAAATATTAATTTTTTCACAAGATTTCTCAACATTAATATAATAATGATTATTTAGTTTAATGTACAAAATACTGGAAGAACATTCCATACCATTTACATGTTTTTTGTGGTCTCATTATCATAATAAGTATATCCAATACTCATACACCATCTTGATTCTATTCACAATGTTTCCACATAATAAAATGATTTATATAATTACCATACTTTTATCTTCCAAAATAGTTTGTGTTAACCATGTCTCCTCTAGAAACCACAACTATCTAAAACCAAGAATCCTAGTGTGATAAACAATTATCGTAATTGAAAACCACATATTCATGAAAAAATCACTTATGGGTTGTCTAAATCAGGAAACCTTCATTAATCTATGACACATCATGTTTATCCAAGGTTATTCGTTGAAACATTATTTATTAATCCTTAATAATTGTTCATGAAGAGTTTTGGAATTAGAAAAACATATCCTCACTGAGTGTCAAAAAAATAGGAAGTAATAATTATTTTTTGTACTTGGTTATGCTTGTTTCAGGCCTAACACAACATGATAGTGTTTTTACATTGAGGAACATCTATGCCAGAACCATGTCCACATGAAGTATCCAGACATAGATTTATTTCTATAAAACCACTCACTCAATCCATTATAAAAATTAATGGACATTTAATAAAAAATAAATCATCCTTATACACATCCTTAGAGACATACCAAAACATATTTTTAGAAATATACATATGGATATCACTAAATATTTATCATCATATTTTCTAAAGGCTGACTAATCCTTCAATGATATACTAACAATAAATGCCCAAGATTTTCATTCATAGAAATTTCATCATTTCTGGTTGAATAGTTAGTAAATTACTCAAACTGAAGCCCACTAACCATATTAGTTTAGTAACATTGTAATCAAGGAACAAAAATCTTGAAATTTATTGACATATCATTAATGATTCCCATAAATATCTCCCCCTTAATAATTTTACATTAAGAACCTTTTTCATGACCTAGGGAATGGAAACATAAGTAAGGGCTGAGCTCAAATTCCCATTATGGTTAAATAAAGAAAAATTTTAATCATAACAGGCATATAAGGGATTGAGAACACGATCATATCATTATAAGATCTGACAAAACATATAAAAGTTCATAAACATAACTCTTGGCATATAGATTATCATTTTATATGATATGAATCATAATATAATCTGATAAATAATACATGAAAGCATAACATATGAATAATACATGAAATTTTGGAACGTAGATCAATGTATAACACCGTCAAAATTTATAAGTAGAAACATTTCCATCCATTAAGTTAACAACATGAAATCAGGCCCTCACATAGACCTATGGACTTTAAACCAGGTCCACACATAATTATGGGAACATTCAAACAAGTTCACACATAGCATTTTGAACATGTAAAATCATTCATGAATAAACATATGAACATGGACTCATGTCTATAAATAACATTGTGAACATGTAATTAGGTTCACAGTTAACATAAAAACACAAAATAAAGTTCACTCAAAAAATTCAACTTATAATAATGTTTATGCCCAAATTTATGAACATGAAACCAGTTCCATGAATAACATTGTAAAAATTTAATCAGGTTCATGCATAATATTTTGAATACATAATAAGTTTCACTTATTAAAATTTGGGCATGTAATTAATCTTACACATAAACTTATAGAAATACTATAAGGTTCATGCATAACATCCTGAACATGTAATTAGATTCAAAAATAAAATTTATACTCAGGTGTGATCCACTATTTTAAATTCATTGGACGAAGTTATAGGTCCCACCCAAAAAATGATACATTTTCATCAATATTATAAAGAATCATTAAATAATAACCCATCAAATGTAACATGAATCAATAAAAATTCATCATATCATAACCTATGGAAAATGTATAGGTATTATATCAATTTCATCAAATTATAACCCATTAAAAGAAGAGGCTTTCAAAGCTATATAACTTGTGGATGAGAAATGTGCATCATAAAAATATTTCTATCAAAAAAATTATCCATTAAAGAAATTATATGAATGGATCCTTTAGTTCATTTCCCAAAAGAAAATTAATTACATTAACAGATTCTTTTGGAGAAGAAAAATAATTTTCAAATATGATTTAAAAACATTTCATGAGTCAAATATCATTAATTGTTTGAATAAGGCTCTATAAAATATAAAACCATTTCAAAACCATTTTCATTGAAAATACATTGTAGATATTGGATGAATGGTTAATAAAATTTAAAAACCATTCCATGAAAATATATCGAAGAATATTAAATTCATTTTGAAAACTATTTTCCTTGAAAATAACCTCAGAACATGTAATAGAATCATTTAGAAAATTAAAATCTTATTATTTGAAAAAAAACTAATTGAAAACTTATAATAAAATATTTAAAAATCATTGAAAACATTTTTTAAGATTTTTAAATTTTCGAAAACCATTTTTTCTTCGAAAATCATTTTAATATCTAAAAATTTGTATAATTTTAGGAAAAAAGTTTATTTGAAAATAAACTTATATACTTACCAATTAATCTTAATGGAAATGATGACCATGATGGTGTGTTTGTTAGTACATGTCGAACATTCCATTAGTATATTAAATGTTAAAAAAACATCCACAATTGAAAAATAATAAGAATATACCCTTTAAAACCATTATGTAAAAAGGTAATACATGGGTACTTTTTTTAAGCATAATAGAATTATAGAAAAAAAAAATTATTTTTTATTAAACATCATGGTTTTGAATGAACACAAATTTTTTCTAGAAATGAGAAACAAAGTAAGATATTCGTGGAATCATTTCTTATTTATCAAAAATACCAAAGTGTAGAAACCAGTTCCAATTCTAGGATATAACATGCATATATTTTAGGTATTAAAATTTTGTAGATTTCATGATATATAGATCATAATATTTTATCAATGGAAGAATAATCATAAGCAATCTCGATAATAAATTAGATATATGATATAAATTGTTTCTACATTGGTAACATTAAATCATAATAAGAGGTAATGAATAAAAATAAATAAATCATAAAATATCTTAAAAATTATTATATTCATGATATAATATATCTAAATTATTTCTATATACATCATATAAAAACAGATGTGCATAACATGACATGTTTCACAAAGAACAAAAATTGAAACAAAATTATTTTACCGGTTTGGTAACCTTTGAAACATTACCACCTGAAAGAAAGATCATTAAATGGATATGTAAATACTCATAAATATTACATGTTTGAATTATATAATACATTCATTTGTAGTATACATACCAAATAAACAAAATTAGTGGTGAATAAAGAATATATCTCACAGAAATAGAAAGTACGATGGAAATCCCATACCTTATGTTTTGACAATATTTATACACAATAAAACCCACTATATAATAAATATATATTTATTATAAATATACTGAAAAAGGTAGGATAGAAATATGAATGAGGATTCTTAATTAATATAGAGGGGAATTTTATTTTTATAGAATCTTGTTTCTAATCACAATGAAAAAATATTTTTAACAAGGGTAAACAAATCAAATATACTAAACCCGCTTCAATATTTAACAAATAATTAAGAATTACCCTAAGTCCTAATATAAATTTATTATAATAACCTTCGGTCAGATAATGATATTTATTATACTTATGATGATTCCGAGTATTTTATTTAAAATATGAGTTTACATAATTTGGATTCTACTTTAATGTTTGTAGAATCATAAATCAGAGTCTATATAATATAGAATTAATACAAACAATCAATTTCTATTTAACAATATTTTGTAGTAGAAATTTGAAATATGAAATTGAACAAGTAAAAAAAATGAATGGAAATATTCTAACCCAAATATAAGGGTATCCAATGATATTGGATAAAATTCCATTGATTTATACTTTCAAGCAAGTTTGTCATACCCATACTGGGGTAAAAACTCGATCCAAAAATGATCAAAAAAATCTTCTATCTTTCAATACCTGAAATAAATCAATCAAGAAGGTAATTTGATCCTCTATCTTCATATACCTAGAATCACTTGATTAAATAATCAGATTCATGAAGAAAATCTTAATGAGACCTCCTGATAAGGTTTCTTTATGATAGAAAATTGCATACTAATATATACAAAGACTTGGATAAAAAAGATCACACTTTCACACATCTTTATTAGGAGACCAAACCAAAAAAATGTAGAGAAAAAACATATTATTTTAGTTATTTAAAAATGAATAAGTTACCTTTTATTTATAATATTGGAATGCAATGGATGACTTATACTCGGATGGAAATATTTTTCATCAAATATCAGTGGGAAATGTACAATTGACACATACAACAGTCATAAAATTACCTAATAGAAGAAATTATTTTATCACAAAGAAAAATATCATTGGAATCAATTTTTTTATAATCTGAACTTAATATATGTCTGAATATTTCAATGAAATATTGTGATTATGATTTGTTATATAATATTAATCATTATTGAAAATATTATGTATTATGATTCTTAAAATAATAGAAATAATATTCTTAGTGTAGAGAGAATTAGATTATATAAATGTTTAGAATTATATTCTAAAATTGATGTAAATCATATTATATAAATTGTGTAAATCATATTCAATTAATGGAGGGAATCCAATTAGAAAAATTTAGAGAATTTGATTTGAAAAATAGAGAGAATGAGATTTGATTATCTTTTTGAATCGAATATGAAATATTGTATACCTAAATATAAGTATGGATTCAATTTTTATTGAATACAAAATATATTTAATTTTAAGAAAATATTTGTTAAACATAAATAAAAAATAGAATAAAAAATTTATGGAAATGTGAGTCTAATTATTATCGCACCTATATAAGTTTAGACAGGATTTATTTAATAATAATTAAAAATATATATTATGGAAAATAATATTATAAATACTGAGTTTGGAATTTTTAAAACATAAATGAATGACTAATGTCATAAAGAATCGTTTGAATCACCAATGTACCCCTTTATTGAAAGCAGAATAAGCATTTAGGAAAATAATATTAAGACCAAAATAGTTCATATTTTTATTTTTAAAGATATAATTATATTCCCTCAAGTTTGCGAAAGAATATAACTAACTCCACATTATGATAGGAAGTCCCAAAAAGGACTGTATTCGCTCCGCTGTGGAGAAAAATACTCCTAAAAAACTCCCCCTTATATAAATTTATATTCTTTAATATTCTTTTAATAAAATTTCCCCCTTTGTGATTTACAGAAAGTAATAGAGAAAATATTTTACTTGTAAATGTTGAGGAAACATTATATACAAAACTAGATAGGAAAAATACTTCCAAATGATATTTTTATAGAAGAAATGTTTCATATAAAAAAAATTATTACTTCTTTGGAATTGAGGACTTGACAATATCAATTAGCATCATAAACTCGTTATGATCTTTTCCAGACTACTCAAGAAGCAAATCTTAATGTTTTATTTTTAACTTCTTGTTTTTTAATTTTTTCCATAATGAATCTAAAGACTTTCCTCTGAGGATTTGAATTTTTTATTCATTTCAACATTTTGATTCATTAAATTAATATTATATTCATTGTAAGATTACTTCATTCTGATATCCGTTCTCTATAAATTTAAACTTTCATTTTAATCATTGTCCTCTAAGAACAAATTTCATTCTTCCTCTATCATCTACATAGAAAAATATTTGATAATTATTTGAGTTTTTATTCAGATTGATCAAACGAATTCTTAATGGAATAAAATATTTGATCATATACATTAATATCAATATTTATTATCCTTGAATACTTTTCCATATCCTTATATGATTTTCTACGAAAAATATAATTTTCCAAAAAACACATTGATTTCATCTGTAGGTTTCATGAAATTCTCTATCAGAAGGGTTCTTGAGTCTGATCTATGATCTTATGATTCTGGAATCACTTGAAAACATGAATCAATATTTTTAATGTATGACATAGAATTTATAATCATCTTAAATTATTGATCAAAAAAATCGTATACCATAGAAGAAGATGACATCTTTGAATCAGTTAGATTTTGTTAACTAGTACGAACTTAAACATAGTTTACTATTCCTTTCAAATAAACCAATTTATCAATCCTCCTTTCTCCTTTCCTATAATCAAAACATGGGACAATATTATCTTCATCATCTTCATCATCATTATCCTCATCATCGCGAACATTCATAATTTTTCTTTCATCAACATTATCTTTTCATACTGAAGAGCTTTTTTGAGTCTGATTTTCTCACTTCTGAATAAATTTTTCTTATGAGGAATGTTTGGATGATGAGGATTGGGATGTTCTTAGAGTGTGTTTTTCAAAATGACTATATCACTTGATTTTTTCTTCTCTAATATCATGGATTCTATCACCACTCTCTTTTTTGTTACAAGATTGATATTTTTCTTGATATTGTTCTAATACATATTGAACTGATCAATAAACAACTAGTTTCCTTTATTGGATTGAAGAACCACTACTTCCTCAATATCTGATTTCTAAGGGGTAAAAAATGTGTCTTGATGAAATGACTCTACAACTAGAATTTATTTTTATGATCACTTTTGAATATTTCAACAAAGCATCACACAACTATTCTTTTGATAACTTTTTCATCAGCTTCTTATCTCTAGCTTCTTTTTCTTATGCTTCAATACTTAGAATTTTCATGTATTTTTCCTATGTAGGATTTATTTAAAAAATTTATAACCTTATAATATTCTCCTCATATATTTTCTCCATTTGGAGAAAATTTTAATAGGATGTGTTTTCTTATTCTTCAAATTCAAAGGTTCTATGACTTCATATTTCCTTTTCTGAGATTTTCAATTAGAACATTCCCAACCTTTTCATATATTTCAAGAATAAATCAAAAATTTATTTAGATTGAACGTTAAGATAATATTTAATTCAATTGTGTGTGTCATCACTTAAAAGAATGATTTAGATCTCCGTTAGTTTGGTTTTTCAGAGGACATTAAATGAATTGGAATAGTTTAATAAATACAAAAGAAAATTTTCTGCAAACATTATAATCTGGGATTCAATGTATCCATCATTGATATTACTAATTGTCAAACAGATATATATCCCCATATTTGTCTTCCTTAAATTCAAAAGAAAAACTAGGACAATGATATATGTTAATTTGAGTGTCATTGAATCTTTTTCATAGAATGAACAAACCAGGCATCTATAATGATACAATCTGATTGTTAGATGTGAGATGAGTATGTTTTGGATTTTTTATTCTCTTAAGACACAATAAATTTATTTTTTTTCACCTTTTCAATGATCCTTTTGATTCTGTATGTTTGTGAGAGTTATATAAGGTTACTCTATATAATGGTATTTCTTGAATATTATCATCTTTTTTATATGATTTTGAGTAATTATTTACCTATATCATGAACTGAGAATTCACTTTTCCTCCTATAGATAACATGACAGACTAATTAAACTCTATAACTATGTATGAAAAACCTAGGCCCTAATCTCCCTTTTATTTTAAAATTATTAAATATTTCTATCCTTGGTAGTCTATAATTATAATTAACTAGGAACAATATTTAAGATAAATGGCCTGATCAACTAACCTATATCAAAAGATAAACCAATATTTGAACTCCTTTTGAGGAGGCATCGAACATTGGGAAGAAAAAGACTAACACATTCATATTTCATTGGAGGAGTTATAATCATATTGAGTTATTTGAAATTTGAAAAATATCGGCATACAAATTGATGAGAATGGATGTGTGACATGGGGGTCTCTATCATTATATAGGCGACCAAGATGACATTTTAGCTTCCAAATAATATTACAGTTCATATTAAATAGATTTGATCTAATAGTTGAGTCTATGTTAAATGTGGTATTATAATTTTTGAACATTTTAGGGTTTTAGTAATTAAAATGAAATTATCCTTTTAAAATAACAATACAATAAAATAATGAATGTATTGAAATACCGATATATGAACTTGATATTAATATGTGAGAAGTGAGAAATTATACCTTTGATAGTTTTTAGATGATTTATTTGTATTGGAAATAAATTCATCTAAGGTGTTTTAATTTTTAATTTTTCTATTCTGATAAGAAATTTAATAATGTCATAAAAAATTAAATAAATTCCAAGAAGGAAATTTTAATAAGTGAAAAAATTTACCCCATATAATAAGGGGAAACATAATTTAAGTAAATGTTATAAACAATAATTTTATAATAATGATTACCATAAATTAATCTTTCTGATGTTTTTTAATGTATTGAAATATATTAGAAGGTAATGGTTTTTTGATAATTTCATCATGTTGTTCTTGTGTTATGATAAATTGAAAAAAACAATATCTCCATTAAGTTAGTGATCCCTAAGAATGTGATGCCTAATATCTATTTGTTTTTTCATGGGAGGGATTTGTAGGGTTTTTCATAAAGCTATGGAACTAGTGTTA
Source organism: Viscum album (assembly GCA_963277665.1). Lineage (NCBI taxonomy): Eukaryota > Viridiplantae > Streptophyta > Magnoliopsida > Santalales > Viscaceae > Viscum > Viscum album. Next base: position 1,609,832,762 of record OY728142.1, read on the forward strand.
TCACAATGTATTTGAGTTTTAGTACTTATTGTAATGTGATGACCATAGATATCTAGAGTTGGTGCATTATTACATAACATTAGCATGATCATAATAGATCATGTCTTGAAAGACTGATTAGTTTTGTATCTTTGGAAATACTAGATTCATACATAAGTTTCTCACCACATCATGAAAAAAACAACATTGTGTGCCCATTTGAACACACTCATATCCTTTGGCCTATCCCTACATGTTAATCACAATATAAATCTTCATATCCTGGGAAAAACAAAATCTTAAGAAATGGGTGAGCTCAGATGCTCAGTAAGGATAACAATATATCAAATACGATCATGAATAATCATAAACATTTAAGGCAATGCATATGACTAAACATGAGATTTTTAAACATAATCATCAATATAATATATAAATGATAAATCAAATAATGCCATTTACTTTCACATGTATATTCTACTAGTCAAATAATCACATGAAATATCAATAGCTAATTTAATAATGATGTAATGCATAATCCAGAACATCATAACCACATAGTCAACGCCTCATGCCAAGACAAAAATTATGATTTGGCCAATTCCTTGTTCCATGAAACTGGTTTGTCACAGGAGACCTACCGATGAATCAATGAGCTATAGTGGGCTCCACCCATCACATTCTAAGTCTAATTCATTCCACATATTAAATGGATGAAACATAACATAATCATTCATAGTAAAAATGGAATATGAAATGTTAATAGTCTAACCATAAACCATGAATGATATAATAATAATATATAAATATTAAAACCTAGAAAATATCGTTAAATAAAATATTGATGATTTTATCATAATAAATCAACATCAAACAAGTGTAAAAACTCTCAAAGGATGTTGAAAAAGATGAAATCAAAACTATTTTAGAGAAATATCTCTTTCTATTTTGAAATCATTAAAATGTAACATAATTATAAAAGAGAACATTTATTTTTAAAATATTATTATAATCTTGTATGGGATGCTATTAATGTGTTATAATGGTTGAAAATTTATGCTCTCACAGTATAAGTAAAAAAAATTATTTCCTTAATTTGGTCGAAATGGTCATAAAAGACCTTTTTTAGAAAATGACAGAAAGATCTCATTATAAAAATTTATTAAAATTAAATCAAGGATATAAAAGAATTTAACCCATAGTCAATGAAATAGTAAAAATGTTTTGAAATACATTTTTATGAAACATGTATGTATATAATAAAGAGGTCCCAATAGACACTCAAGTATAAACAACCTTAGATAATTATGATATTGTAGAATTTAACCTTAACTTTTAAATTTCCTTGGTCGAGGGTACGTTAAAATCTTATATAATAGTTGAATAGTTGTTATTAAATTATAAAAGTACAACATACATAAATATAATATCATATATGATATTTTAATATTGCATTGTTAATAATATTTTTGTCCTATAATTGTTTAATGTGTTAACTGATTCGTCTTCCTTTATATGTTTTCTTACATAAGTCATGATTGTTATGGATAGGATGTTTTTGATTCATATCTATAATGAAATTATGTTCATAAAAATTATAACTGATAATAAAATGAAAATTATTCTTGAATTGATATGATGGGGAACAAATCTCACCGCGTTCGTGGAGACAGTAATCCGTACATACGCACGAGCGATAATACCATTCAATTGATGGTGAAGTAATATGTAATTGGTTGATATATCATATATTAAGAATAATTAACATTTTATATTTATTATTTACATCAATTATACTCATTAGTATTCAAATTCAATTAATTAATGGAATAACAAACTACACCACGACATGGAGACGGTAAGCCGTACATACGCACATATGGTGACCATGTCATTAATATGATAAATAGAATAATGAATATGGATGTACCATATTTATAATAACATCAAAGTATGTAGAAGAATCTATAGTTATTATTTTGGTATGGAAACAAAAAATAAATATGAAGTGGAAGATTAAATTAACATTGATAGAGGTGATCAACTAATTACCTCTTCTTCAGGTGCATCCTTTTTATTTGATTAAAAAGGCTCCTTAGGTTGGAGTTATGATCTATTTATGGCATCTAGGCTTATTTTTGGGTATTTTGGAGGATATTTGAGCAGTTTTGGGAAGGGCAAATGGCTTTGGATGTGTGATTTGGAGAGAAGGAGAAGTAGCCTTTTATAATATAGGTGAGGGTCACCTTAGGAAAAACATGAAATATTATTTTATTATAAAATCATATATAGTTTATAAGGTCTGAAAACGTTTTTATTTAGAGGATATTTTTGGGATGGGTCTAAATGATCTCAACCAATAGGTTTTTGACAAGTTAGGTCACCATTTTAACCTTATCATTTAGATATTACTCTTTGTTAAATAGTTTAACTTTTAAAATTTCTTCTTGTATTTTTATATTTCATGTTTAATAATCTTTCTATAAAATTCCAATAGAACCCCAATTGGATCATTTATGATATATATATCATTATTTTAGTTTTTTGGGTGATCCTTATATTTTTAAAAATATTATATCATTTAATTATATAGTTTTTTTAAAAAACACATTAATGTTAATTTTGTCACTATTTAGTATTTGGTTTTTGTGAAAGTCAAAAAAACATGGATACATATAAAATATATATTAAAACAATACTAACATTTCCAATTAAACTTGAAAATTAATGGAATGAATAAAAAGACTCAGTTTAGATTTATTTTTAAATTTATAATATCAATAATTTTAATCATTCAGTAATAAGTTAATTACCCCATCATTATTTCGTTATAAATAAATTTAATTATTTTTTTTTTAAAAATATAAAGAAAATAAAATTATGTAGGAAATCATTTTATATTTATAATGAATATTTTTAGTCGAATTTATCTTATGTGTAACCCTATATTAAAATTTTTTTTGTTATTAAAATTTGAATTTAACACTTTTAAATCTTCTTTAAATAAAATATTAATTAATGTTCTAATCTAATGGATGTGGATAAAAGAAGATAAAATTTTATTCCTAATGTAGATTTTGGTTGAATAACACTAATCCAATTGAATTAGGACATGTTTTAGTGTAATTATAGTATCATTTTATCCTTTAATTACCCTCTTTTCATTTTACCATGGTAAATAAAATTCAAATGTTATTATTCACCCAAAATTATTTTCATCCTATTGAACCACATTATACTTACATATGTCGACCATGTATCTTAGATTCTTTATAATCAATTCACATAATCAGAACAATTATCTAGTCTGATGGATTCTATTTCATAGTGATGTTGATATACAAATTTTTTATTTCGAATTCGGGATGTGATTTATGGAGCACGTCTCAAGGAGGATCACTTCCAAGGTGTTCAAATGTTTTTATTTTGATTTGTGTGTCATGTTTTCGTGAATTTAAGTTTAAATTTAAATTTTGATGTTTTGAATTGGAATTTATAGATTTAATGCATTTATTTTTACGGTGTCATAAATTTGGTATTGAGTATTGTGATTTTCCTACTAACCATAAGGTGGTTTATTCATAAAGTGGAAAAAATTTGTTCGGAGTTATAAAATTAGTTATACCATCTTTTAATGATAATAATGTTTTAAATACAAGTTTTAAAGATTTTATAAACTTTATATGTCAAAATAAAATTCCTTTTCGAATGTAAAACATAAAAATTTGGTCCTGGTGAATTTTATTTTATTTTTCTATGAAATGTAATTTTTAAAGAATAGTGAAAATTAATAAATTTCAATTTAACCCAACTATTTCATCAATTTTAATTGAAAGTATAGTTTTTATTTTTAAATGTATTTAATGATTAATTATAATCAATTTTTATCAATTAATCTAAATTACATTATTTGAAGCAATTTATCAATGAAAATGAATATAAAAACATAGGAAACTATTGAATGTTTTAACATTAAAACCCTGCATTGTAATGTCATTTGTGGGATTAAATTCAAATTAATTTTTCTCTCTTCTATGATAGAAATTTATCAAATTTAATTAAATTTTTTGAATCATAATGACTAATAATATATAATAACTTTTACTTAGTTTTCAATCCATAATATTAGGGAAATTAATTTTAACTAATTAAATTGATTGTGGTAAAAGTAAGCATAATAAGTATTAAACAATAATCTTATGTGAAAATTGATCTATAAACGTGTCCAAAATATATTTTATGGACTTATTTCATCCTATTATCCTATAATATTAAATAATGGTAAATTGTTACACAATTTTATCATGTTATACTTGTGGAACAATCAATTAATATCCAAAATACCAATGGCATCAAATCACTCAAATTTAAAAAGAAACTCACCCCTCCCGCATCCTCATACTACTAAAGGAATTTTGGATCAACCAATATATAACAAAATAGCTCCTCAAAATTCCCCCATATCGACCTTAGATCATCACCATAGGAATAAATTCCTTTAGTGTATTTCTTTGGTGAAAACAAAAAGGAGTGAAATAAATAATAAGTACCATCCTTCTTCTAGCTCTTTTATTATATTTTTATTCTAAAATCCCATAAATTTTATTATTATATTATTATATTATATTAAGTGTATCCTAAATATTTTTTTTTGGATTTAGTATATGGGTTTTTGTCTTCACATCCAAAAACTTCCATCAAATGGGTAACTAACATACAGTTCTTGTGTACGGCGAACTACCACCTCATGAACTGTATGTTAGTTACCCATTTGATGGAAGTTTGTGGATGTGAAGAAAAAACCCATATACTAAATCCAAAAAAATATATTTAGGATACACTTAATATAATATAATAATATAATAATAAAATTTATGGGATCTGAGAATAAAAATATAATAAAATAGCTAGAAGAAGGATAGTACTTATTATTTATTTCACTCCTTTTTGTTTTCACCAAAGAAATACACTAAAGGAATTTATTCCTATAGTGATGCTCTAAGGTCGATATGGGGGAATTTTGAGGAGCTATTTTATTATATATTGGTTGATCCAAAATTCCTTTAGAAGTATGAGGATGAGTGAGGGGTGAGTTTCTTTTTAAAGTAAAGTGATTCGATGCCATTGGTATTTTGGATATGAATTGATTGTTCCACAAGTATAACATGATAAAATTGTGTAATAATTTACCATTATTTAATATTATAGGATAATTGGATGAAATAAGTCCATAAAATATATTTTGGACATGTTTATAGATCAATTTTCACATAAGATTATTGTTTAATACTTTATTATGCTTACTTTTACCACAATCAATTTAATTAGCTAAAATTAATTTCCCTAATATTATGGATTGAAAACTAAGTAAATGTTAATATATATTATAAGTAATTATGATTCAAAAAAATTAATTAAATTTGATAAATTTCTATCATAGAAGAGAAAAAAATTAATTTGAATTTAATCCCACAAATGAGATTACAATGCAGGGTTTTAATGGTAAAACATTCAATTGTTTCCTATGTTTTTATATTCATTTTCATTGATAAATTGCTTCAAATAATGTAATTTAGATTAATTGATAAAAATTGATTATAATTTATCATTAAATACATTTAAAAATAAAAACTATACTTTAAATTAAAATTGATGAAATAGTTGGGTAAAATTGAAATTTATTAATTTTCACTATTCTATAAAAATTACATTTCATAGAAAAATAAAATAAAATTCACCAGGGCCAAATTTTTATGTTTTACATTCGAAAAGGGATTTTATTTTGACATATAATGTTTATAAAATCTTTAAAACTTGTATTTAAAACATTATTATCATTTAAAGATGGTATACCTAATTTTATAACTCCGAACCAATTTTTTCCACTTTATGAATAAACCACCTTATGGTTAGTAAGAAAACCACAATAGTCAATACCAAATTTATGACACCGTAAAAATAAATGCATTAAATCTTTAAATTCCAATTCAAAACATAAAAATTTAAATTTATACTTAAATTCAAGAAAACATGACACACAAATCAAAATAAAAACATTTGAACACCTTGGAAGTGATCCTCCTTGAGACGTGCTCCCTAAATCACATCCCGAATTCGAAATAAACAAATCTGTATATCAACATCACTATGAAATAGAATCCATCAGACTAGATAATTATCTCCATTATAAATAACTGAAAACCATCAGAATTTGTAGGGGTAATCTCCTTCAAACTAGAAAACAGGACATTAGAAAACCATCAACAAATGAAATTAAAATCAACTAGATATGTGACCTCCTAGAAGGATGTTGATGTAGGATTGGGTTCCATCGAGCAACAGCACAAACAAAAAATATTTCATGAATGTTAGATATCTAGATAAAATATTATCCCAATCATCAAACCAGAACTCACCAACCAAAATAAAACACCACCAGGAAACTGAAGAATTAAATATATGTTCAATGAAGAATATTCCTACCCCATAAGTGATTCCCATAATGATGTAGACCACATGAACCACACCTACCAATAATTATATGGATCCAAAACACCATACAGACCTAGAAGGGTTGATGGACCATGAATACATGAGAGATTTGAGCAGGAGAAAGACAAAGCATCCACTACTATAGGTGCCAGAACTGTCATCTCTAACCATAGAAAAAAACCCGAGGGACTGAATTAGAGATGAATAAAAAATATGATGAATAACCATGTTATGGGAAAGGAAAACCATCTAATAATAGAATATGCATTCAGGGAGAGGAGGATGAGAAAAAAGGTATGATTAGACATTGATGGAAGCCGCACACATGCCTCCCCCTCCTGAAATACCAAAGAAGCTAATACCCGCATAGAAGGGGTGAGGGAGAGAATCTTCTATGAGTATTTTCTTTCAATAAAACAACATTTATAAAAATATAGGTTTTTATGTGTAAAATTGGGTCCATTATTATATTTTTTCAATAAAATAAATTTGATGAATATTTTTTTTGAATGAATATTAAAAAAAAAAAATTTAATTAAAATCATTCACTAAAAGTAATTTATATAATTTTTTGTGATAAATCATCATTGGTACATAAAAATACCCATTTATACAAACTTTCTCGTATTATTAATTTGGTTTCTATATTAATTTAAAATTAATGGAAACACATATATTGAACTATATAAATACATATGTTATTTAATCCTAAGATCCTCATTTTAAGGGCTTAGTCATATCATAGTATATTAAATAATTTTATTATTATTAATGTATTAATCATTAGTAAAACTATTTATTTCATGTTACTCCACCAATTATAGAATGTCTACATTGAGTGTAACAAAATATAACCCTATTTTTTTGTATAATGATTTTTAATAATTGTATTCCTAGTATTTTATGATAAATTTTTAGTTTCATATAATGAAAACCAACAAAATTTATTAAATAAAAAATTTATTTTTATTGTTCCATGATATAAAATAATATAAAAATAATTAAATTAATCTTGGAAAAAATATTTCTCAAAATCTCATTGTGTTACAAGTACCAATGAAATATTAATAAAATGGGGAACCAAGTTATCTTACCAATATGTATCAAAAATAAAAATGCACAGAAAAGAGTAACATATATAGTTTCTACCCTGACGGTTGAGTGAACATGTAGGGTCAATGTCCCACAAACCCAAAACACCTAAAATTCCTGAAAAGATTCAATTGGATACCTATTAGTAGATCCGTAATGTGATTTAGCATCTATTTTACTACATTTTGGAGTTGTTAATCATCAAACAAGAGTTCCTCAATCAGTTGAAAAACATATAGAACCCACATCATGCGACCCAAGTGGCCCGGCTGAATGTAATATTTTTACAAAAGGAAACTAAGAGCAATGTAATATAATCTTTTTCCATAGAAGAATACAGAAAAACTCCCATGAAGGACTGAGTGTGTTATAATTTATGGAAAGGATCTGGCACTAATAATTGATTCAGAGTTTGGGTGTGGTCATCAATGGGAATTCCTAGAGGAACACTTATTCAAATTCCTTCAAAGACTCCAACCACCTCAATTTTGAAAAGATCAAATCACCAAATGGTGAAAATATATGAATCCCAAAGTCTATATATACATATAAAGCCATTAAATGAACCTCAAAGACCAACCATGTAAATTTTTATTACTGAAATAGTTCTGGTTCATTATCTAAAAAACAATAAGCATAAAATTTAATTAAATAACATTACAGAACAAAACTCTTCATCTCAAAGAAAAATCAAATAACAATTCAAAGAAAAATTCAAAAACACTACAAATATATAAAAATTTATATCCCTTGAAAGAAGACTTCAAACACAAATGAAATACATCAAAAATGCTGATAACTCTGTATCTAATGCAATTAAATCCCCCTTTTGTTAATTTTTTAAAAGAAATAAAATTATTATAAAACAAAATCAATTGATATTCCATAAAGCCTAACATATATAGATCTCTCTATGCACAAGAACAACTCCACACATACCAACAACCCTATGATAACAATATGCATAAACCCCTGTGTGGGAGCATCTGTTGGAATAACTAGGTTCAAATAAGAAAATATATTTCCAAAAAACATCAAAACAAGACCATTAATTTTTTTAAGGCATAATTATCATTTAAAAAAACATTTAAAATTCCAAGGAAACAACCATCACACATTTCACAAAACAATCCAAGATCATCGAAACATTTTACAAAAGAATTATATTTCAAAAAAATATGTCACCCCAAAACAAAAAATATTTTTCTAAGAGAAGAAGGATTCATTTAGGAAAAATATTTAATAAATTAGATGGAATTTTTTAAATCCTTAAGGAACACCCCAATATAAACTCAAAACAATACAAAATCAAAAAAATTAAATCCAATACATGGTACAAATAAAAAATATCTCAAAGGAACCACCTCAACAAAATGTTTGGCCACATTGTTTGGAAGGATATGTACCAACTCTATGAGCACATCAGAGGATATAAGAGGAATTTTAATTCACTAAAATGGTTTTGAGAGGCTACAAAACAGCCTTGAACCCCCTAAATACATCCGATAATAACCAAAAAATCCTCAAAACCAACAAGAAACCAATAAAAACGAAGGACCGCAAGACCACAAGAGTGAAATGATAGGATTCTGAGTCAAAAACATCTGGGGCCACCATTTTAATTTAAGAATCATTTTCTATAGGTAGATATAAAAAACATACCCATTATTGAGTATTTCAATTCCTAAAATCTAAAATCCTAGCTACAAGTAATCCACAGATAAAATGGACTAATTCCCTTTGATTCTATTTTTCAAGAGACAAATTGGGTAGACTCCAAACTGATCACCCAAGAATGCCCAGAACAATACTTAAGATAAATTAACTATCCTCATGGGATGGAAAAATGTTTTATAAATCAACAAAAACTAAAATTAGAATGATTTATCACATTAAAAATAAAAAAAAATCAAAATATAAGAACAAATAAAATAGTCAGTGGTAGGAAAAAGAAAATAAACTAGATATACCACCATGTGACCTCATTCTTCAACAACAACTATAAGGGAATAAAAAATCCTAGCGTGAACTAGATATGAGTATAAATTGAACTGAATGATGATAAAGAATATAGAAATTATAATTAAATTACCCAATATGAAATATAAAATAGAATCACACCCTATTCATTAGATTTAAAAATAAATGAATTCATGCTTGATTTAAAATAAGTTATATAAAAATATGATTTTAAAATCATTAATATAAATAAGTAACATAGATTACATGATATGGAATGATATTAAAAATGTGAAATTTAAATCTAGTAGATTAGAAAATAAGAGGAATAGTAAGAAAGCATGATGGTAAATATGGAAGCAGTTAGGTCAACTAGGTCTTAGGATTATAATATAATGATGATGAGACAATATAAGGTGTTTTCATGAACATTAATATAGAGTGGTCTAAGGAAAAGGTTTAGAGGTCACTAAATCATCATCAATTTTTTAGTTTTGTAGTGTAATCTTGTGGGGGGGGGCTTGGGATAGTACCCTATCGACTCAACCATTTTAATAGTCCTTAGAAACCCCTAGGTCACCTGGGATTCCATGTGATTGTTAAATATGAAGAATTTTTCTAATAAAGCTAGCATAAAACTACATTTCACATTATATAAACAAAATCTAATCTACCTCTCACCCTTACATCCCTATATAAATTCATCATCTTTCCCGAAAACTAAAACCAAGAATTTTTTTTTCTAACAACATATAACAAATTATACTTTTATTCGAACACAACATGTTTACAAATTAGGTAACAAAATTCCATAAAAAGGGTTTTCATTTTTTATAATATAAATCAATTTAATGTTGGTTATATTCATCTCATAAAAGAAAATTTCATTTTCAAACTAGATTAAAAATTTATTCTTAATATGAAGAACCACTGTAGAATCATTACTAATATTTGTAAACAAAAATAAAAAAATCTTAAAAAGTAAATAATGGTTTGCATATTATATTTATATCACATATTTCTAAAAAACATATTCAAAATACTCGTGAAAAAAATAAAAAACAAATTCTTGACACAGTTATAGAAAAATTACCTCAAAACATCCCACTTTTGACAATGGAAATGTAAAACCACCCATAAATGGTCCAAGTAAAATAAAGATAGTCCTTTTATGCATATACACATACCCAGATATATATATATATATATATATATATATCCTCAATGTTTATATTCCACTAACTGTATGAGAATATATTCAATGATGGAATATATATATATATATGCCTAACTCATGCATATTGTCTTCACACAAGGTGGTAGAATATTCAACTGAAAGAAACAAAATAATGAAAAAATATAAATTTAAATTGGAACAAATGAATAAAATGGAATAAACCCAACCTAAATCCCATGGTGTACCAACTAGTTTTGAAAACCATTACTTGAACTAGTCTTAATGGATAACTTAAAGACATAGGAACTAGGAAAAAAATAGACCCATAATCTGCTGATGGATCAGGTGGGTCACACATAACACATTTGGTTGGAAGAAAAACAAATATATAGAGGAATAAGGATCATGATAAAAGGAAAAGGAAATTATTTTAGGAGATAACAATAGGATATAGGGAAGGGATCAGCCAAGGAAAGGCATAAGGAGGATTGGTGTCATAACTGGGGAGCCCCTTCAGGCTAGGTTGTCTTGAACCAGGGTGAATCAAGAATTGGGATGTGTGGGGGATTTCCATTTTATGGATTAATAAAATATAATAATATTATTATTAACATTTTAATGTATAATCATAATAATAAAATATTTTTTTTAAAACCTCAAAGGTCTCACTGTTTAGCTGCAATGTCTGAAATACCATGTTCCAACCATGTGGATCATCATTTCCAGAAGGATGAAGGGATACATGTTGTATAGATCTAGTCCCACGGTCATGCACTAGACCATGAAGCCTGTATATAACTACTATCATGGATTTACTGTTTTCCGAGTGCTAGCATACAGTTTCTTTTAAGCATCTTCCCATCGTGCATCATTGTTTTCTCTAAAACACCATCATTTTTAATGAAAAAACCTAATAATAAATAATAATAAATGTATTATAAATAATAAATAATATAATAGATAATTTTTTATTGTCGGGGTGTGCATCGATACTTGTGTGGGGGGATACAGTTATGTTGGAATGACATATGTTAATTAAAAATTCAGGTCTCCAGTGTTGTGGTATTTTTTGATTTTTGTTGCTATTGCTTAATGATTTTATTCAATTGATATTTTTTAGTAATTTTTTATTTTATGATTTCCTCTTTCAAGGGATATTAAGAATTCATAAAATCTGAGATCATGATTCACCATGTAGAATGAACGGTCATGAACTGACATGTGTGTGATTAGTAAATGTTTAAAAAAATTATAATCCAATAAATTTATGTTTCTATTTTTTCAATAATAATTATTGATAAAATTTAAATAATATATCCCTAGTATTCTTATAATATTTCTATATATATAACTATGAAAAAATTGCATGTACAAGTGGAATTAACTGAGTCATTAGGTGACTAATGTGATGGGATGTTTTTTGTGTTATGGAAGACACATAGGGATTGTATCGTATTATTATTTTATGTTTTTAAATATAATGTATTATTAAATTATATTAATATTTATGTAGTTTAAGGGAATTTATAATTCATTATTTTATAATTTCTAGTGAAACTGGACCTTGATAATGTCACATTTCCCTACCCTGAGTTAGGGCCAAGGATGTCTCTATTGTTCAAAATGATCCTAGTACACCTATAGATTTCTGGGAATCTATAGATGAGTATAGCCAAAAGGATTCAATATAGGTTTAGTAATTTTATTAAATAATTATAGGAGTGTTTCAAATATTTCTATTTTGGGAAAGAGATGCACAACTAGGTTGACCGAATTTGGTAAAATTTTATTTAGATCTATGTTAAATGACATCACAAGATTTCTAGTTTATCAGGGGTCCTCAGGATGATGTGAAATGAGATAAAATCATTGTGGGTGTCTTTGATCATATAGTAACCTATGATAATGATTTTGAAAAATTAGAAGATTATTTGATATAGGGACCCACCAAGATATGGCAGTGAGTGGTGATTTACGGTAAGGGAATGAGGGATTAACATGAGTGGCCTTTCATAACATTCTCATTGAAAAATGTCTCTTGAATATAATAATATTTAATCAAGCCTAGGATATTATTGATCTTTATAAGGTAATTATTATCATGATATAATTGCATACCCATTTCATCATATTTTTTTTTATTTTCATCCCTTTCTGGAAGGGAATGAGACTAAAAAAATATGATAGGTTTGAGAGTGTTAATTAAACTTATGTAAGAAACTGATTGATGTTGTTCAACATGAAATCCAATTCCATCATGATTCATCTGGATCATATTGTTGAGAATTTCATTGTAAATTATGAGCAAGGGATCTCTTTCAATATTTAATAGACCGAGTGGGTGTACTTTTAGTGTAGTTGGTTACCTTATGAGTGGTAGAAGAAAAAGATATGATGATATTTGAAAAATTGATTAGAGTATGTCAAGATAGAGAATAAGCCCATTTCATCCATCTTTAATAGGATTCTACATAATTTTTAGTGTGGGTGAATGGGACATTAAACCATTTTATATACTATCCATAGAAGGGAGATACATTCTTGTTGATATATGGGTAACCTATAGCCTTTCTATAAATGGATTACTCAAAAGGTGTTAAGTTATTGGAAAAATTTATTATAGGACTTATTATCATGTTCTTGGGTACATCATGTGTGTAAAAATGAACTGAATGGGTGGTTAGGTAACAGAAAGGGATGTGGGCCACACAGGAAATTACATGTATTGGAATATCAGGGGCCATTTCCTCGTGTGAGTTAGGGAATATGAGGTTAGTATAAAGAATCCAATGTAGGTAGGTTTTATTATTTTTATAAGTTTCTAAATATTATAGAAGAGTAAAATAATACCATAAGAGGAAATGTTTTAGGATCCTTTTGGCTTTCAGTTATATTTCTTTATACATGAGTGCTAATTCCATTAACTCTTCCCATTTGGTGTCTTGTTTAGGGTAAGAAGAAAAATTATTTACTAGTAATTTGTTTCTTAATATTATTCTAGGATAAATGTTGACCTATATTTATATTTTACCAATGTATTCATTATTACATGAGGGATACATGAATTTTTGTGATTTTATTGGTTTACTTGTAGGTAAATTTGACATTATCTTCTGGATAAAGAGGCCAAAATTATTTTAGAAACAAATTGATTTCCTCACAGGGTCAACGTATTTTTCATCCTTCATATGAGAGATGTGTGTCATCATAGGTTAATTAGATGTGGACGATGGTTTATGGAGATATGACCTACGGAAAATTGAACCCAGTAAAGTTATTTTTCGTGTATGTTCTTTAATGTGGATTTGATTATGGTTATAACTACATACAATTCAGAAGAGTACTATTTTAGAATGTTTTTAAAGATAATTCTTCATTTTTTCCTCCTATAATTGAGATCATGTTTAATATATTTCATTTTTATAGTGTTTATCCCAAATTTATTACTTTAAATTATTTGGTATTTTCTGAGTAAAAAGATATTGATATATATATATATATACAACCCATAAGTAATGTTTTTTGTCGCTAAAAGTTAATCTCTTTGATTGGTATTGATTCTTTTTATAATATGTTAGATAGTAGCCTATGTTTTTATATGGATTAATAACATATATAAGAAGTAATGGTGAATTAAATGTATCTTATATTGTGGATAAATGATCTTCTTGAAATGTTATGGGTTACTTGATGATTTTATAATAATAATTAGAGATTATATGCCCCCAAATTATCGGAAAAATCATTGTATTTTACAAAATTATGGAATTATTTATATTAGTACCATGTGATTCTCTTTATTATTAAAAATTAAATGGTTCTATTCATAAATCTCATGAACTATATTTTTTAATCCAAATTGGACTCCATCATCACTGTGTGTTATGAAATATATTTATATTTCAAGAAATATAAATTTATTTTCAGGAAATAAATTTTTTTACTAAGTACACATCGATCTATAAAGATTTATGAGAAAACATGATCTTTAACTTATGTACTCTAGTAGTATAATTTCTCAGTAATGTGATATCATAGATGAGAATTAATGTTGACCCAGAGAAACTAGATGTTGTATGTTTTTGTCAATAAACATTGAATTTGACTGAAGGTAGGAACATTCTCATCATATATATGAATAAGAAGTGATTCTTTTAGAATTTATCTTTCTACGAAATGCCTATTATAGGGATAAAAAGAAGGTGGTGAAGATTTAATGAACTAATTTTGTGATGTTTCCATTAAGGATTTTAAATAGTGGTTGAAATTAACTATGAATCATATTTTTATTTACCCCGTTCATGGTCATACCACGTTTTGTGATGTGTTTATAACCTTTTTTTGATATACATTAATTTATGGATATTTTGTGGTAATTTTTTGGTCTCATCGGTTATGAGCACACAAGATGGACTAAACTAAACATGATTTAAAGCTCATAGTTGTGGTTCATAGTATAATGTGTTAGCATTGTTGTCAATTTTAAAAGAGGATTTTCAAATAGGGGGACAACAAAAATTTATGATCCATATTAAAAAATGGGGCATGGACCTACAATTGAGTAATTAGGTCGAGTACCTATATTAAATTTACATTGAAATAGTGTATTCCAAGTGGAAGGGTAATTTCAAGGAATTTTTCTTAATAATAATTCAAATGTGAAGGATATTTATGTATCTCATGAGTGGTAAGATAGATTGTACAATATTTATTATTTGTAGATTGGCATTATATAGGTCTATGAGATGATGAAAATTTTCTATTTTATTATTACATCATCATATATGATCTTGGTAAAGGAAATCTTAAAGACTGATTCTAATTCTCCCTAAGATAGTCACGGGATAAAGATGGGTCATATATGTCCATGATAAGGGGGTGGTCCCTAATGTTGTCTATATAGAGATATAGTTAAATTTTTATGCATGTGTGAATTTTAAAATTTATAAATATTAAAAAATATGTAAATTGGTGGAAATAAAAATGAATATATTTCAGTTTTTGAATGATTTGATCAAATTTATCCTATGTATACACTAAATATGTCATTATTATTGAGAGAAATGAATCCTTATAAAATACTAACTATTTATGGATAGAAAGTATATAATTAATGACTAAAATCTTTTGTATAGGAACATCAATTATAAAACTTGAAATTTAAATGTGGCTGAATACATTTTTAAAAAATTTCAATTTTATTCAGGAATCATTACCCAAAATCACAACCTTTTAACGGTAAAGGAGCAACCCAATATATATTTTAATATGTAGTTTAACCCAAATTGTAATTGTTCTGAAAAAAATTAAATGAGGAATAAATCGCATAAAAAATAGATAAAAAATAATACAAGACAACAATATAAGAGTTAAAAAATGAAACCTTGAGAGTTGAGGTAGCATTGATCACACAATAGATAGTAGAGTGGGGTTAATTAATGGATTGTATGGAAAATCATAATAAAAGGGTAAAAAAAATTTGTGTGTTAGACTATATAGAACACATCTAATATTAATAATATATATTTATTATATTTTATGAAATTTATATTGGTTTTTATATAAATATATAATTATATTTATCCCTAAATAAAATGGGAAAAATTTATTCCATTTCACTTACCCTTCTTCAATGTATCACTCACTATTGTGATAATAATAAACATATTATGTGTTGTTCAGATAATTTAATTATAATCTATAAGAAAATATGTTCTTGATTTCAAAGGTGGTGTTCTAATAATTATTCTACATTTAATACATGTTCTATACTTCTGTAATTACCATGAGACAAAATTAAATATATTATAAAAAAATAAATGTTTTTGTGAAACCTATTACATAATGTAAAAAATTAAAAATAGATAAATAAATTTTAATAAATAAAACCTAATAAAAATCCTTAAGAGTTGAAAATTTTAAAATTATTTATAGAATATGTTTCAATCATTCAAACATACGCGTGTTTCATCCTCGAGTATGATGTATTTCCACATAAATGTTAATGAATGATTAATTTTACTAACATAGTATTTTATCTGTCATATGTTGGATTAATGAAAAAATTACAGTAGATATTTTGTTTTCTATATATAATTCATTTGACCTATTTATGAGTCATTTTATCCTATGTAATATT
This sequence comes from Viscum album, assembly GCA_963277665.1. NCBI lineage: Eukaryota > Viridiplantae > Streptophyta > Magnoliopsida > Santalales > Viscaceae > Viscum > Viscum album. Next base: position 1,609,849,600 of record OY728142.1, read on the forward strand.
CATTCTGACTTTGTATTTTTTAAACTACTTTGAGGATGTGTCATTCTGGTATTCATACCTATCAATTAAATCTTTGTATGATTTATAAATTATTTTAAAAAATACTGAAAATGTAAAACATAATACTATAAAATTTTAATTTACATAATAACAATAATAATCAATAAAAAATGAAGTACTATTTAAATCTTCATTATTTTCATCCATATATTGTGAAAAATAAAATAAAATAAAATATTATTTTTTAAAACACATATTGTAGATAATAAAAATTTATTATTTTTATGTTAAAAAATTATATAAAAAAATAAACTATCAAGGAGCCACATCAATAATCTCTGAATTTATTTTATTAATAATTTGATTATAATTAACAAAAATTATGCCAAAGTTTTTAATTTATCATAATTTTCAAAACTTGGTTTAATTATATACCTTTTGGACGAAAAATAAATATTTTTTTGTGAAAATTATTATCCCCAAAAATAGATAAACATTATCATTATATTTAAATACTGAAAATAATATATGTATCCTTGTATAAGTTGAATAATAATAAACATAATGAAAAAGAAATATGAAGAGAAAAATTTTATACTGAAATAAAAAAAATGAGTTGTTATTAATAAGAGGCCGGAAAATTTTCACCCTATAAATTATATAATTCTAATGAAAATTATAGTGTGAAGATGTGTGAATAAATATAGTACAAAATTATTTATTCCACATTATGTTATTTCTTTTCTATGAAAAATAGTTTTATCAACCAAATTTATAAATAATTAAGAATCTATTATATGGAGTAATAACAAATACACTTGATAAAATACTATAAAAAGATAAATGGATCCATGAAAAATTTATATGATATTCATGAAATAAAAATATTATTTTCAATGAGTTAAATACTAACCATCTATGAATGAAAAATTTAGTAATCCTTGAAAAAAAAAAGATTTAACATGATGAATATAAATGTGTAAACATATAATAAAAATGAGACATGAAATTAATTAAAAAAATGATCAATATTATGTAATCTTTCAATAGAATAAAATTAACTTATATTTCCATCATTCAAAATTCAAAATTATTTTTCATAAAAATAGCCATATCAAATTCTATAATAAAAATGTATGCTTTTTTATTATCAGTAAAGAAGTATTATAAATATGTTTCTCATTTTTATAAACTTCATATATAAAAATTTTATATAAATTCAATAATTCTTTATTCTACAATGAAGTAAATGTTTTCTATAAAAAGAAATATAGTTGAATTTTAATAAAAAATATGTATCTGATAAAATTTAATATCAAAATTAGATAATATTATATTAATCCATAATTATTGACAAACGTATGTAGGAATATTAATATATTATTTTTTAGCATTAGATAATTCAATCTCTTGTTTGTCTCATAACTCTATGGAACTAAAAATTTAACATATTTTTTAAAAATGACAACAATATAATTTTATTATTTCTGTATTCACAAATATAAGATTCAAATATGTTTTTATATAAAAATAAATTCTTCTTGTATAAAATAATCCATTAATTTTGGAACTTTTAACATATTTATGGACCCTTTTATCCACTTTCAAATGACAAATTTTATATTCCACTATGAAATCTAGCACATTTGTACACACTAAATATAATGTTTACCCACGATGTGGTCATTAAATCAACCTATAAATCAGTACTATAAAACATTTAATATCAAGTGATTTTATATTTTTATCGTAATCTAGTTTAAAAGAAGTTTTCATTGCGGTATTTAAACTTTTATAAACACATGAATAATTATTTGAACTAATTATTTATCAAATTTAAATATATTATGAATGATTCCAACACGTGTTTGAAATGATTTAGTTTATTAAAATAAATTCAACTCTCTTATAAGTCTTGGGTAAACTGATAAGTCATTCATTCTATAGGTACATTATAAATATGTGCACATGAAGATCCAAAAATAATAACACCAACCTAAATTTTATCAAACAATATAACTTTTGGTAAATTCATAATCAATAATGATTTACTATATTTCCATTTAAAAAATATTTTTCAAAAGAAATTAATTAAAATTTTAAAATCTAATATACAATTATGCTTATTAAATTATTCTTAAATATATTTTAAGAAAAAATAATAAATAATTGCACCATGAGAAAAATAATTTCCAAATGATATTTTATTTCATACTCTAGACAAAATAACTCAAAAACAATTATCAATAGGATGATCTACAAATGATTTTAGGAATCATTCATAAGGATGATTATCCCTTCCTATAGGTTAATTTATTTAGTAATTTTCATTTTCACAGAAGATAAATTATATAAAATTATCTTAAAACTATTATAATTAATTATTCTTCACTTATTAAATGTTTTTATCAGTAATAATATTATTTTAAAATTCTATAAAAATTTAATTAGATTTTAAAGACTCAACAATCCATAGTAACATTTGATTTTCTTAAATATAGTTCTTCATATTTTTTTTCAAATCTATTGAAATGATATCTAGTATTAATAATAAATTATTTAGAAAACCCTAAATATCTAAATTTAGTTTTCCTTCTTATCATTGGTTCATAAGCATATCTCTATAAAAATGGTGTAACAAATTATATTTAGAATTTAAAACATTGAATTAATATATTCTACCCATAAATATTTATGTATTTTTAATTCACGTAATATGGATCTATTTATTTTTGAAAAGTGTTATTTTTCAATTAAACTATACCATTTTAGGTTGTCATAAGAGGCAAAAAGTTTTTAAAATTACCATTTTATCTGTAAATTTTATTAAATTCATGATTTTGATGTTCGCATAAACTTTAACTATTAATAATAAAAATTAAAATAAATTTATTATATTGATTGAGTTTAAATTTTTAGGTAAACTATCATAAAATTTCTAATATATGTGAAAAATTTAAACCCATGTAATTCTACTAAAATCATTAACCATAATAAAAAAATTTATTACGACAATACTTATTCTTTAGACCAATTCCAAAAAATTTAAAGAATATTTTTGGAATTCTCATATAGTATTGACCTCTTTTAACAATTTAAACTTTTATTCATTATGTTTCTCATCCTTCCAAACCTTCAAAATGTTAGAGTTGTCTATTTTTTAATAAGGTAGATGTAGAAGAAGTCCATATTTGGAAAAACCTTTGAATCAATTTAAAATATCCTCATTAAAGTCTTATATATTTTAAAAAAATATTAAAATAAAATTATAATCAGTTAGAATATAAAAATTAATGGAATAGATGTATTCTTTTTTCCATTATCATAAAACAGATCATAGAAATACTTAAAAAATACACTTATCATATCATAAATTAAAAAACATAAGTTTTTAACATAACATTGAAATAATAATTATTTTATTTTTTAATCCTTAAATATATAATACTTTGAAATATTCATTGAATTTGAAATTTTCAATTCAGTAAAACCATTAACATTTTCTTTTTAGTTGTCTCCCAAAGTCACATTACTATCAACAAAAAAATTATATGATAAAGAGTACAATAGGTCTCTTATAATCTTCCAATAGTAGTCAATGTCTATATACCAAGCCTTCCAGTTGTGGTTTCTAATGCATGTTTCCATAAAAATATATTTTAATATAGCTTTTATCTCCCATGTCACATCATGTATAATTAGTTTACGAATAAATTATAGGTACCCAAATAGATTTCAAACATGTATTTAATGTTAATCTTGATGATTAAAATAATTAAATTAAATATTTTTTATATCTCAAGGATTATTAAAATCATAAAAAACATAGAATTGTATTAAACTTTTATCCTCAATCTAGAAAATTTAATAGTTGATACACTTATTCAATAAAATCATCAATGTATTTTTTGTAGAGTTTGGGTTATTTTTTATCATAGAAAATTATATTCTTAGGTCAATTTAATTTTTTAGACTCATCATATAATCAAAACATTCCATCCCTTGAATAAAGGTGGATTGATTTTATTCTAATATTTAAATTTAATATATAAGCACATTTTAGTCTTCTAAAAAATATATTAATCATTCTTTATCATTGTTACTTTTTGAAATATAATATTTCAGTTTTTCTTTTTACATCTGAATGTAATATAAAATTTCCCATTTTTTTCATTAACACTACATTTATTAGTACTTAAATATTGAAATTTATTAAGATTAATATCATGTATGTCAACATATTCTTATTAATGTATTTGAGTTCTATTCAAAGTTATTAATTTTTAGAATAAAATTTTGTAATCATACAATTTCAAAATATAACTCATCAATAATTTTTTTAGAATTAAATTAATTTGATTAATAAAAAGAATAACTAAAAAATTTATTTAATACAATGGACTTATGTTGGATGAATTTTTTTGATTATATATTAACAACTAGAATCTGAATCCTTTTTTACAACACAAAGAAGCTGATAGTGTTATTGTATCATTTCTATTCATTATTTTCATCCATTACTCACTCATAAGTTCTTGTCATTCAAGAGGTATAATTTATTTTCATCTTTACTCATAATATATTACATCAAGAGACTCATTAGAAAGAAATATTAATATTCCTTCTTCCATTTATATCATCTCGAGGATAATCAATTATAGTTATTCGAGTGTAACATTTCATTATTATTAACTTTATATTTTTATTATAGAATTATTATCTATTTTACATATTTTTGGCTCAATATTACATAACCATGGTGAAAAATACATGTTTGATTTAATAGAAACACCTTCTCATTTTTGTAGTATCATAATAAACTATATTTTTAATCATTAATTAATATTGAAATAACCAACCTATTAGTTCATCAAGTGTATATTCATTAAAATTACAAATTTAAAAAATAAAAACTTTTTTTAAATGAAATTATTTGTATATACCTATTTAATCATACAATAGGTACATTATTATCTAAGGATACTTCATAGAAGGGTATTAAATTGAAAGGACTAGTAATTTTATGGAACCATTGTTGTATACTTTCATTTTCTTTCCTCATACTACAATATTGAAAATTAGCTCTTAACATTATAGGTCTATTTTATTTTGAAATAATTGTTACATAATGTGCATCTTGTAGAATTACAAAAATTTCTAGGTCTATTTTACATGAATATTCTTTAATAAATTCATTTCATACAATAACACAATTTCAAAAAATAGTACATTACAATTTAATTAAAACACTAATACATCATTAAAAATAAATTTTTATGGAAAATCATTGGGAAATTTATATATATTTATAGTGATAGTATAGTGATCAATGAATAGCTATTTGAGTAATTATTATATTGAATATTAAAAATAAAAAATTTCAATACCATTAAATAATGATGGATGAAGAATCCATCAATCATTAGAATTTAATACTTTAATCTCAAATGATCTTTTCCAATTGATATTTATGTCCAAGAAGATGTTAATGAAAAAAATATACTTGTATATTTCAAAAAATGTGATAAAATCAAATAGAAATTTATTTCATAGTTATATATATAATCCAATGGTTAGGATGTGTGGTGAAATGACCAATCATTAAAATTTACATATATGACATCTTAGTAAAAATATATTATGTAGGATAAAAATGCAAAATGAATATAAGGTATATTTATATTAGATAAGATCAAATTCATACAATTTATACTTTTAAATTATCTCTATCCTTTAAAGTTATTACACCCTCAAAAATATTATCATTTTATGCGGATTCACAACTTAGTAAATAATAAAATTTTCTAGTGATGCCACAACAAAAATGTTTCCCAACATTTATTTGGGATTCAGAATCCATTACAACAGATATCTTTAATTCCTAGAGCCACAGAAAACATTATTTTTTCCCCAAGAATAATATCCCCAAATATATTTTACTTGTTAGTATAACCCAATTTTCAACTCATTATTGTTGAAAAATCATAAACCAAAAACAACGGTGTAAGAAAATGGATGGGATCAACAAAACTCCACAAAATCAGTATTTTATAATAAAATATTAAGAGTTCAGGAATCTTTAATATTTATATGGGAAATATGTTGGATTAAATTGATGTTCAATAAAGAAAATCATATTATATGTGAAGGAAAATATTATACCACGCCACATTAGTTAGAACAGATTTTATATTTCACATTACAAAAATCATGTATATCCAACAATTTGAACTCTTTCATTAAAAAATTGTTAATAAATATTTTTATATGAACAACAATAAAAAAAATTTAAAATTATTTGGTTTTTCTTTTCTAATGAAGAAGCCATGAATGTGAAGATAACGAACAACTTCTATGTTATTCAAATAATCTGATCTAAATCTAAATGAACATGACTTTATTATTTCCCAAATAGTTTTCTACTAATTAAGATCCATTAAATTTCTAGGTAGTAAATATTTATTTACCTTGACACTCTATTCATTATATTTTTAAAGAATAATACGTCATTGAAAAAAATTGTTTAATTAAATTAAATAAATAAAAACAATTCAATAAAAATAAATATATTTTTTCATAACTTTTATGAGTAGAAAAGTCTGCAATTATTTTAAACATATAAACATCCATCCTATAATTGTTAATGATAGATTCTAATAACTCATCTTGGGAGTTTTACAAATGGTTTATTAATATATAAAAAGATACCAAGTTCCATTTTTGGTGTCCAAGGATGATGAAAAATTAAACATATTTTTTTTCTCATTTCCATACAAGCAATAAGATAATGGAAGGGAAGCAATGACCCAAACATTTTCCTAACCCCTTCTAGTATGAACATGGTTATGTGATGAGGTGATTAAGGTATTTTATACCAAACTACATTAGAACCCAAGGGGTCAGGATTCATTATTTGTGATGGTGTTCCATTTATTAAATTTACACATTGCTTATATATATAGGTGACGTAGTCGGAGGATGGGATGAGAAATATGTATATATCGAAGATAGTATGATTCCATATGGTTTACATGTTTATAATACAATATTATAATAATTTTTTACATAATGATTATATTAGGTACTATTTTAGGGGACACAGTCTTAGTTGAAGTCAAGTATTCATTATAAACCATATACTAAATATAAATAAGAGAGAATGGTCTATATACATGAAGATATTCATAGGGCTTGTGTTATTGATTTTTGGGTAGTATGTGATGAACATATATAATTGGGAAAAACATATAATAGATTATATATCTTGATTAAATATAGATGTATCCTTTGATGTTTTATACTATATACAGTTCATCTCACCCCCTGATGGTTTGAGGTGCACATTTCAGAAGTGATTGACCAAAGCATAGTGTAGGGCACCACCAAGAAAGAGAATCTGATCAAGAAATAGTTAGTTTACACTCACTGTAAGGAAACCAAATATAGTGACTATTGGTGATGTCCAATAATGTTTTCCATTAGTGATGAGGTATTTTTATATATATCACCACAGATGGGGATTCAAATTTGTGAGAATAAAAGAGAAGAAAACGTCATGTTTTCTATGTAGGTTTAGAATTTAGAGACATATTGTAGAATTGGAAAACTAATTGGATATTATTCATCAAAATAAAATTTAATTATTTATTTTATATGTTGGATCTCTAGTTTTGAAACTACACCTAGAGAATGTGACAGACATTTATGATGTTGTCATTAAGGAAAATTCCATGTTTAAGTAGTCTATCATGATTTTCATTAACCCATTAAAGATGGATCTATATTGAAAGAAAGTTCATATTCCCTATTTTTTTATCCTGGGAAACTGTATAAGGAAAATTGGTATTAAAGTTTTGATATATAAGGAATGTGGATATATTAATACATTAAGATTCCTTAGAGATTATTCTTAATGATATGTATAAATTATGTAGAATGTTTGTGACTCCCCAATAATTAAAGGATGTTTTTTATATAAATTATATTATATCATATATATTTTATTGAGCCTTGTATATATGCAGTGTTGGTTGTCTCCTGAGATTAGAGACATTGGATTTTGTTTTTTTTTCAAGGGTGAAAATTCTATAGTAGTTTTTTGGTAATATTGCAACATAAGTAATTACAGTGTGGCCATATCCATCACAGGTGGTCCATTTTTCCACATAGTGGTTACACCATAAAGTGAACAACTACTAGTATATTTCCGATTGGGATGAACTGTTTTACCATAAATTTACAATTATTGGATATCAAACACACTAGATTTTAGAGGGTTATTTCACCTTGGTGTGGATGGTCATGGAACTACATGACCTTGGGTGTGAACATTGTGCCATGAATCAAGTAAAAAAACCACAAACTATCTCCTATGATGTATCATCAATTTTTTTCAAGATTTATCAGATAGTTTAAAATTTATTAAACACAAATATCTTCCTCCCATGACCCTATATCAAACTACACAACCTTACGGTATAACTGGATTATTTTTTAAGACCACCATAATATATCACATTACTGATTGATGTTCTATTTCTTTAGGATCACACTATAATTTTTAATCTATCATGAAGAGGGTCGAAGAACTAGGTTTTTTTCATTATCCTATCATCCTCAATGTGATATCTATAATTTTTGTGGATTTCATTAGGTTCTTGGGAAAAGGTTGATTAATATTGAAATTTTTTGTGCCAATTTATAACTTATATCCCTTGATCATGAGTTATGAATTACTTACCATATTAATATATTTTAGGAATTACTATGGGATATCATCTATATAGGTTCATGTTTTTCACTTGAATTATTTTTAAGTGGGTATCAATGTAGTAGTGAGTGTAAGAATTGAATTAATTACACATATAGAGGGGATCTATGGTTGAAATGGATATAGAATAATGATCAAATTCTTTATGAATTGACAAGTATGGGTTCCTTTTCATATTTAATATATCTAGATTGTGATAATTGGGTTCATATATGGTTCGTGCGATCCTATTTCTTGGTGTATTGGTATGAAAGGATATTATTTCATGTGTGGAGGTGTTATTGAGTAAGAACATATAATATGGGAAGTATCCATGAATGGAAATAAGGGATATCTATAGTTTCTTTCCAATTTTATTTATAATAGTGGATTCTGATTTTAAAAACATGTAAGTCTACATGGATATAGAATAGGAAGGATGCATTTTTATTTTTCTATATGTATGTGATGACATGTGTTTTGTAGCCATTGAGAATTACCAAAAAAAGAATATAATTGGATTGCATTGCGAGGGAATTTTATCATAATGATTAATTCCACATACAATATCTTTGATGATCAATATGTGATGTGTTAAACTGGGAACTTACCCAAGGATAATGGTCTATATTATTTTTTGGCTATTAAGATACACTCTGTAGACTACACCTATGATAATCACTGCATTCAAGAGTTATCCACGGGTCCTTACCCAAATGGGAAAGATGCACTCTTGTGAGAGGTTTGTATTAGGATTCCCCACCCAGATCACATTCTAGATTCTAATTTTTGGCTTATAAAAGATGTTGGTGGTTTCCATTGGGATTGAAAACATCTAGTATAATTGGGGTATGTGGTGGCCTATTAACACATGATGAACTGAATCAAATAATTTTTTGTTTATTTATTTTAATCAGAAAATCCACTAATATTCATCTACTACTCTTATGATAATGACACATTAGATGTGTCCAAAAAATTTACATTAATCACACTATTTAGGGGGTCCTTGGTTCTCATGTACAAATTTTTTTAGGGATCCAAATTAGTGTTAGAGATATATGACGAGCTTCTATACATGTGGAGAAAGAATGGGATAGAGTCGATTACAAGTCCAAACAAGATCATTTATTTTAGGTTCCTCTTATTTGTCTATTATTTTTATATCATGAATTTTGATCCACCACTAATGATGATATTGTTTCTATTGATATATGGTTAAAATACCTCATTAGATAATATTATATGATTATATTAATAAGATTTGATTAACAATATTCTCACATAATGTAATTATTTTTATTAATAATTATGTTGTTTATATTATTAATGATATCCGATGTCATGGGTATAGTATCCCCATAATATATTTTAGTACATAACCACTAGTTTAAATACTCTAACATATAGGGAGGAATATCTAAGGTCTTATGGAACACTATCTTAGTCCCATAGAATGAGACCATCGTGTTACAAATACTATGTCCTATAAAAAATTTTGTGGAATTAAAAAGGAAAAAAAGTAAAACAAATATCTATAAATGAATAAGATAGTTGATAAATTTTGATTCATATTTTTTAATTTATAAATGGTTTATTATTATTTATAAAAATAAATTATTCTTTAAAAATTCCTAAATACAATTATTAATATTGGTGACAAAAAAAATTATAAAATATTATTGGTAAAATACATAAATATTTTCATCCACATGGTTGTTTTTTAATAAATTAGAGTTAGTTTGCGATATAATTAGTTGGAGTTTTTCATTAAACATATGAAAAAACTACACATTACCATTTTTAAGTACTGTATACCTTAATTATATTCACATGATACTCTTAGAAAATTTGTAGTGGCGCATTACGATGAATTTTGGTCCGAAGGATTAGAGTCTGGGTCCAATTTTTCATTTAATAGGGGAATTATTTCCTACTCCTAAACTATATCATATAATTAATACATATACTTGATTCATTCCCAAATCCATGAAAGGAACTGATTTTCCCCATGCCGATGATTCATCCACAACATTCATTGATGTGAAATTTTATTCATTATAGGCTATTTCCATTGACATGAAGATCAATATGAATTAGATGATCTAAAAAATAGAACCATCCACAATTATAAGACCCTATCAATGTTTTCCTAAATTAATAGTTTTAATTTTCAAATGATTATATCTACATAGTTGTGAACTCCAGATTTTATCACCATCTATATAGGGGTAATGTGTATATTGTGATTGGATATGACCCATGAGAAGGAATATCTATAAATCATTATGAATGTAATTGAAACCTATATTGTTCAGTTCCACCTAATAAAAAAGTTCTTAACATTTAAGTTAATGTTGAATGGATGGATCCATGTAGTTTACTGTCATGAAATATTGAATTTGAAGTGATACATTTCATTAAATAATCCTAGTGGTATTTATGAATGAGTGACACATCATGGTTACCATAAAAGGGTACATGGACCAAAAGTGGAAATTGGTAAAAATATAAAGGGAATATGTAACCTCATGTGGAACATGATTCATCAAAAATATGTACCAAATGGATGGATTATTTCTTAGGGAATACCACCCTATAAGGTATGTGTGTGTCTTGGCTAGTGTGGATATATACTGAAAACATTCATACATTATCATCTTGATTATGACTCAATGATGATAGTTGTGGTCTCACAGAGGATACTGCCTAGATGGGTATGATATTGAAATTCTAGGAGAGAATAAGTTGTCATACTAGTTGTAATAATTTAATTGGGAGTGTTTTCAGGTGAGGGGTGTTTAGAGTAGTGGGGAATGTATCTCATCAAGGAAGGTCATGAATGGAGTGATAAAGAATATGGCCCCAAGTTTCTAGATTTGGGAGGTAGAAAAAATTATGTTTTATCCACAAAAATAATTTTATGTATCCTGGTAAACATGAATCAAACTCTATATATTGTAAGGTATACAGTTCAAGGTCATGTGACAGGACCATACCATACAACTTTACATCATAATAAAAAGAAGTTGTTATGAATTTATACATCATGGATCATGGTCATTGAACACATAATTTGTTGACATGATGTGGTGTATTCTTCATCATAATATTTGTTAAAAAGAGAATTGAGTGTGGGTTACACATTTGGTGGTTCCCATTCTAACATTTTATATATCATTAGGTGGAGAATAAATCCATCATTGAATAGTGCTATCTGACTTATACCTAGATAGAAACTTCATTGATCTTGAATCAATTGGTATATTTAGATATCCACCATGTTCCAAGCATGAAAGGTATTGAGTTTGGATTAGCCATGTTGTGGTGCAAGAACCCTGAATTACTTAATAGATATACCATATAATCGGATCCCTTATTAATTTTGGGATATATGATTAAAAATCCCCTAAGGGTAGTAATATTTTTGAAGGATTATTGGGATAATCTGTTTGTTTTGGGAATATGTGGTTCAAATGGTTGTAATTTGGAATACATAGATAACCCAATATACCTAGTGGAATTAGAGGAATCCCTCTCAATTGGTTTCTTGGATAAATGAACTAGGTTAATGAATGAAATATCACTTAAGATAGAGAGATATTAGTACACTTTTTTAAGAACTATGTAAGAATAATAACCCTATTGAAGCGATAAGTGAAACATCTTATCTTCTACCCATAGAGGAATTACCATTGAAAATTTAAATTATTGGAGGATTGAATGTGGATCCGACCTAGTGAAGGATTAGAAAATTTAATTTGAACCTGTATATGATCTAGGGGATTCTTCTACCATGTGAGGGTTTCAAATGATACATCTCTATAGTGGAGGTATTGGCCATGGTTTTTTTACCATAATTGAGGACCAAAGTGGTTCCCTAGCTCAGTCAAAAAGTTATTTTAAATGGGTCTTCTTCACTTAATAGAATGAAAATTTTATAATACAAATTACTAATTGAAAATCTATACAAGGATCATTGTTTAATTAATATTTTAATAAATAAATTAGGGAAAATATTACTCCCTCTGATTATGGGAATCCTTGGATTCTATTCGGATGATTGAGACCAACTATTATTAATAATGACGAATATTCACAGCAAATTTTTTAAACTAGGGATAGAGTGGTCTTCCTAAAAGGTTTATTCCCAATTAGAATCTTTGAGTAACACAATATCTCTACATGGATAATTATTTCCATTACTAGAAAGGGATAGCTAAAGGAGAAATAGATAATTGGATGAAGGGAAATTAGAGTCCCATCATTTCTTATTCATTCAATATAAATAGAGACCCATTATAGTATATTTATAGAAAAATATCCTAGGTTCGGTACATGGACTTAGATTGAATGGTGGTACATACACCATTCGTCCTGGTAATTGATTTTATAATGCTATAATGGGTGAAAATGTAATGATGGGAACAATTAAAAAATAGTTTGAGATATACCCATGGTAGTTTTGGCGCACAAATAATTTGGAGAATGAAAAACTAGCCTCATAGTTTGGGGACTTATGAAAACTATGTACATCCACCTCCGACACTTCTTCATAGCTCAATTTTTATTATATAATTATTTAAGTATTCAAAAAAATTCCCCCAATTTCAAAATCAGTTCTGATTGAAATAACTTTCACCACATTTTGAGGCTCTTAACACCCACCCTCTCCACTCTTTCACCAATAATACATTGTAACATATATGCACCTAGCAATTTATAGAAAAAGGTCTATAAATATAAATAGACGAGACCACCCTCCATTGTATCTATTATTGTTAGTAAAGGCATATCTGAAGCTTCTATGCTCTGAGTTCTGACAAGACACCCATGATTCATATGGTAAGAACATATATTATTACTTTCTGTAGAGTCATATAATCTGTTGGTGACTTGATAATATCCCTGGGGTATTATTTTGATAAAAGGATTGAGTGGAATTGGATTTTATTGAGAAATCATTGCTGTGATGCATTATGAGACGTTTGATGGACATGATTAATTGGGTGAAGAAGGATTTTTATCATAAAATATGTATATACTTAGTGGAAACATCCACCCAAGGATTACTTTAACTCACATGGTAATTTTCACTCTTCTTTTTGTGCTTATTGAAGAAATTATTTACCCTTATTCTATAATTACTAATAATTAACTATCTTCTAATATCATTATACTAATTTTGTTTCTCAGATCAATGAAATTGTTATAGATGATGAGTATATATCCCATGATGTTATTATTACATACAATTTGGTTTCTTGTAGTTTTATTAATATTTTGGTTCTCAATTATCCATTTTTAGAAAAACTATGTATTTATGGAACTAGAAAAATGATTTTTGTTCATTTTCTTTATTATGATATTTCATTACAAAATTTTTAATTTATTTATCTCACAGTATTTTCCAGGATAAAATCCTTATCGATGGAAAAATTTCCGAACATAAATTTATTTGGTTGAATTTTTTTCCTCTAGCCTTAAAAATTGTAATTTATGAATCAATTACATATCTTAATATTATGTATGCTATTATAAAATGATAATAAAGAGTTTAGATCCATTGTTGTGTCCTTCACCATCATGGTAATTTCATTGGAGACTATTCGTGGATAAACAAGGGGAACAAAAACTATATTATGTTTTTAGACAAAGGATGGGTTGATAGGATTTATATGTACATCGTGATTTCATTGTATGTAATATATGTATTATTTAAAATATTCATATGTTTGGTCAAATATTTGTTCTCAAAGATCAATATATACCATCTTCTGCATGGTGTAGTGAATCTATGTCTCTGGTATATTTTCAATATTGGAATGTCCTTCGCTATGAAACATGAATGGAAATGTTCTCCTTCCTCACTAAACCTATAAATAAATTGAGAATTACCCTAACATAGTAAGGAATTTACAAGGGAAGGACAAATATAATACATAGAAATTGGATCATACATCACAGAATATCCCACTTAGTTTATGGATCCATATGTTTTTTCACTCCAAAAGGTCACATATAGAGAAAAAATACACAGTTAATGCCCAATCCAATATACTAATGAATTATAAAATTAATAAATGATAATAAACAGTGATGGTAAATATTTTTTATTAGGTTTTCATTCAATGTTTTATGTTCAACCATCAGATGAAAGGCCATGTTTCCAAGAATTGTAGTGGATGTATTTTACCAGACTAAGGATCCCATCCCAGAGTAGAAGTGACTACATTCGTGATGGTTGAAAAATTAGGTTTGGGAGTACTATTAAAACATTCTATTCCATCCATAGGGTGGATGTGGAATTTTATTGGAAAAATTTTATGTGATGAATCCATTCATAGTATGTGTTTCCCAAATAAATTTTTATATAGATTCACAATTACACTTATTAATGACTGTACCACATGGATCACAACATTGGCTATTTTATTTTCCAAAAAACACATATTGAATAATTTTATGGCTGATTGAATAATAAATATGGATTCCCAGACCATTGATTATTTCTAATGGGACTACTCTCAATTCAACATTACCGCATTAGAATCTTATATTAGCATGGTAGAATAAGTCATCAATGACTCATCTATTTCCCATTCATTTAGGATCATGCTACTGGAAGGGGAAATTATAAAAGTATTTACATGATATTAATTTTTTTGTCATACTATATTTTCAGGATCATGGTATCTTTTCATTTTATTTAATAGGCAAACTCACCTCTTTTTGATAGGGTGTGCAGTGAAAAATCTAGGATGCTCATGAATCAGATAGGGTGTACACTAGTGAAAATTGATAATACAACTCCAATTACCATGTAGTTAAATAAAAATCCTAATAATTAATTTTTATTGTATTATTTTTCATGGGTTTAGTGTCAAAGTATCATTATCCAGAGGGTGGTTACTATAGACAAATGTGGGTCAACTTTTTAAACATTAATGGAAGGGATCATGATGAATTCAATCAATGTAATGTGGTTATCTAGGAAAATTATATAAATTAACAGGAGGATAATAAAATATATTAACACAGTATAATAAATTGACATCCTTTTATGTATGATGTAATCATATATTCTCTGATGGAATAAAAAACTTAGATATTCATTGAACCATTTCCTTTCAAACTCCCATTGATTCCCCAATTACTTTTAGTGTCTAAACCCAATATCTGGTTTCATTCTCCTCGACTTCATGGGTGATTCCCCATAGTGAACTTATTCTATAATATCTATATGTTTCAATGGATTATTCTTTTATAAATGCATCATCCATCACTATAAACCTTATATATATGCAATAGGGTGTGAAAAATGTTATTCTCTTAATCGTACCAACTGCCATTATTGATATGTAGAGAAAATAATCCCATCAAAAAACATTTTCTAGTCTTCTAAAAAGGAGGATTCGATTATAGAGTTATATATACCATCATTCAATAAATTATATTGGTCATAAATAGAATTTATATCTTTTTTATCATCCTCCATTTGTCTAACCACAAGAGTCCTAAAAAGGAATCTATGAACAAACCCACCCAAGTGATGAAATTTAAATCTACTAATGTGGCCCTTCTCCATGCATAATGTTATATATTATTAAATATATTATAGGATATAGATTTCATATAATGATGTTATGAGAAAATTTTATAGTAGAAATGAATGAAATTTATGATTATTAGAAAACAACTTAAGAGCATGCTACACAGATTGAGGAGGGGAGTCTACAATCTAAAATTGTAACTATCAAGAGTTGACACAAATAATATTCAGCTGAATCATTTCACTTGGTGATGGATGACTGTGCATGTTTGGATATCCATCTTATATTTTAACATCATTTTATATTAACATAGTGTAAGACACTATTTTATGGATTCATCCTATCCCCATTTGATTAATAAATTGAACAATTTTTTTCTCTTGGTTTTTATCTTTGATTAATTTCGTTATCTTGATTTACAATTTAAATAATCTTTTAGAGGGCCAGAAAAAAAAATCATGAATACATGATACCATATTTAATTTAAATTTTGAATGGACAATTTAAATAATGTTTCCTAATCAATTGATCTATAAGGGCATATTTTTTTGGAATGGATCATTTATGTAAATATGTTTAACACCATCACTTTACATTATAGTTGGTCTATTTGTGTATAGAATATTTACACTACATCATGGATCATAGATGGGTATATTCAAGAAACCGCTACCATACATAAGAGTAGGTATATTTAGATGTGTAAGGTTTACTCATAAGAATATTTAAATTGGTTATAGGTACCACACAAACATTTTATACTAGATATAGTTCATCTGTATGGGTAGGGTTTCATCATGGGTGTGAATAATATATTGGTATAAGAAAATCACGATATTGATACACTATACTAAGTCTATTTGTCTGTAGAGGGTTTGAAAAATGTGAAAATTTATCAAAATGAGAAAATTATAATGATAATTCCAATGAAAAAAGGATAATTCACCATGACAATTTATTTTAATATGCATTTTAGTGTTATATAATTTGACAATTAAGAAGAATTATTTAACCTTTTCCCAAGATAATGAACCTGATGAGCATAACAGGAATTTTTTTAAGATCATATAGTAGACTTCCAGATGCTTTGTATCTTTTATTTATTATCCATTACTTTTTCATAGTCCTCAAATAATTAGACATTGGTGGAATGAATTAAATTTTTTTCTAAGCGCATCCATTATGTGTATTCATCATAACTAGTTTTGTTCCTTTCAATTTCTAGTGATCAACTATTCCACCTCTATTTTAGGAGAAACCCCAGTTATTGGAGGATTAACATTTTTCCAGGGTGCCATTATTTGGATTTAACATAATTAGTATTATGTATCATTTCATTTCTAGTTTAAGGTCATCATGTTTGGACAAATAATGCTGATGTTTAATATTGAATAATTTTGAACAAAAAAGATTAGGTGACCAACATAGAAACACATTTGTCAATAACCTTTCATGAATGAAAGTTCCTATCATATGAATATAGAAAACCTCATGTAATAGTTTATTTATTTTAAGTTAGTATTACATAGGAAACTTCATACTGATGTTTATGGTAAAACATTATTGACCATTTATTGATGTAGTTTATAATCATATATCCTTGTCCATGTATCACTACATTATAAGGGCTCGTAAATTTATCAAAATAAAGAATCTCATATAGTGACACAATAGATATAAAGACCAAGATGAATGGGTATTAGAATATTTCATATGTAGACTACCTAAGGGGGTGATGAATGTAGTTTAAGTGTAATGTGATCAGACTATAGGTTGTGGGTGTTTAAGATCATGAAGCTTCACAAAAATTTATGAAACAAGCCACCTAGAAAGGTTTTAGAAGAAACATATGTAAATGAAGGGACCATTTCCAATATTGGCTATATTAATAATTTATGGAATTTAGTTTATAGTAGTGATTCTTCAATGATCGATTCATATAGCTCAAGAATGCTAAATTAACGACTTTTATTAAATGTGATCATGATTCACTGATGGATAGCAACAATGATATCAAATTAACTATATCATTGGGATTATAGAAGTTGTAAATATTTACTCAAGAAGATATAATCTAGAATGATGAAATATTACATGCATATTTGGGATGACCAGTGACCACATTCAAATAATGGGTTCTATAGAAATGGTTTTAAGATATACAAATATTAGATGACATTCCACTTATATATAGTTGGAAATGGGAAAAAGAAAATTTATAGATTATTTCCTAGTGTAACCTAATTGTTGATCAGGTTCATTTGAGTATATTCATATTTGGTATACATGATTAATCTCATCCATCTATTCAATTCAATTTTTTCAAAATATTTTATGAGAATAATTATTTTTGAGTTCTGTGACATTTAAAATAAATAAATCTCCAGAATTAAAACAAATATGAATTAATGGATAATAATGTGATAAAGTGGCATTAATGAGTTAATCAATGGGTTTCATCATTATTTTTTTGTGGATTATATAATTTTTAGTTTAACATCGAAATATCATAACAAAACAACTTTCATTTATTTATTTATTATAAAATTTTGAACCCAACTGAAAACTAAATTCCATATCTACTTTTAATTAAGAGTGATTGAACCCCTAAATTAAGAATATAACTCCTTACAATATATTAATTCATCATATATTTTTTTATCCACTAAACTTCTCAACATCATTATGTGCATAAATTATATTTAGTATGAGGGAGTAAATGATTTATATTAAAAGAGTCAATATGACATTTAGTTCAGTGTCATGATATGAAATCAACACACTCATACGATTAAATAATTATCAATACAATCATAATCAATTAATATTAATTTATGCACAAAATAAATTGAAATACTACATACCTCCACTAAGCTAAGACATTGGATAGACCATCATTTTTAATGGTAGGTGGTCATTGGGGACGTGGGAGAAATACCAGAAGAAAAATACAATAAGGTGGTGAAAATACATAAAATAACATAACAAAATAAAACAATATATTTATATATAAATAGAAAGAGGGAGAATACTATGAATAAACCAAAAAAAAATTGTATACAAAATGGAATAAATCAGATGAAGAAAAAGATTAAAAAAATGCAGAGGGAAAAAATAATTATTTTCTAGCATGAATTAAATTATAAATAAATAAAATATAACATAAATTATAAAATTAAAAAAATAATGAAATATATTTGTAAAAAACAGAATAAAGAAAAAAATTATTAGTAGTAGTATTTGGGCCAAGAAGCCAATCCTCTATTGGTTGTATGTGGATCCCCACTATTGTAGAAGATCCTCCAATATTTACAGAGTATGAGTTCCTTGACCTTCCCTAGTTCATGTTATATCTTCCCAAATCATTGTTTCAAAATTTTGAAAATGTAAAAAATACACCCAAAGAATAATGTTTTTGAACATGGAAACTCATGAGGATTTCTTGATTTCAAATTTTAAGTGGTACTAATAGGACGTGGTGGGGAAACATTCTTCTCCTTTCAAATGTGGATGGAATACATAGTGCTTTGGGATTAGTGCAACATGGTTGTAGTTTATTTGTGAGGTGGTAGTGGAGTTAGATTCCTCATTAGCCTCTCTTACATTCATAGTGACTAGAGGGAGCACAAAATATTATTTATATAGGTGGAACGAGGATACAAGAGTTACCCAAGGAGACCCCATGCTTCATAAGTGGTTAATTGATCATGTTAGAGCATTAAAAAATAAAATAAATGGATGTTTTGATGAGTAGTATTAGTGGAAAAAATGTCTGGTTATGACCGGTTGTGGAGTCGAATAGAGAATGTGTGTACCAGTGCAGGTGGTGAGAATTTAATGGGGATGGTAAAATTTTAGTTCAAAATGCACAGTGAAAATAAGCCATCATCCCAAATCTAAAACATGTTGGGGTGTGTACTTGTTTATTAATCAAGTCATGTGATGAATGTCTTAGAAAACTATAACATGGTGGCCTAAAAAATGAACACTTATACATTCATAGAGGTCATACCACACAACCTAGCATGCATATCCCTTTGTCCCACCTATCCATAGAGATCATCCTAGAATATATCCACTCACCCGTATATGTAGGATTTTTTAATGAACATTTTCTCCATAAATCCAATCATATAGATAGATTTTTGGCTGTAGGCCTCGGTTTGGTGGCCTTTTCAGCTTTGGCTGAATTATTTTTCCAGTGTAATCCAAAAATTTAAACATGATATCTATTTTTTCAAAAACAAATTCAGTAAAAAAAGAACAACAATCTTAATTAATTTAACAAAAAAATTTATTATCAAATTTACAATTTCTCATTTTTTTCATAATACATTGAATTGTTTTTAAATACTAATTAAAATACTTTAATAAATTATTCAGAAATGATTAAACTTATTCATGAAATATAAGTCTTTAAAATGAACTACCCTTAAACCATAATTTTTCCCAAGCATAAAGTCATATCATTGAAAATAATATGGAACCATTGTTAGTAATAATTACTTTATAAGTAACAAAATAGAACTATTATCAATAATAACTAAAATTATAAAAAAACCATATAAAATATCAATTTAATTTCTCATTTCTCAAAAAAATAAAATATTCAACTATTTAATTTCATTATTATGGAAATAGTGGATATTTTACTTTCATCCTTTGAAGATCATACATTTGTTTTTATTAAATATGCCACATCATGAATAAAATCACTTTTTTTTGGTTTATTACTCTTAATGCAATTCAATTATATTTATGATGATATCTTGAGAACATGATCCTTAATCATAATATTGTAAACATAGTACTTCACTAAATTATATTAAAAATCATAAAATCACGACGGTATTAAAAAAAATGGTTCAAATATCAATGAGGCTTCAGGTTAGTATGAATTTATATTTTAAGAGTTAAGGAACATGTAGGAGGGTTTTCTCAATAGTAAAACGCATGATATCAAAAACTACATGTTCATGAAATTATCCTCTTCAAAAATTCATATCTCAAACATTCCTTAAAATCTATGTAAATGTCATGATAAATAAAAACATAATGAATGACTTTAACCTTCTTGAATTTTTTTATACTGATGTAGTATTTTCAACATATTTTATTTTATTTTTTAAAATTTATTCTTAGTATAACACTCACATCCATCACCCAACCACATATGATAACAAATGATTCTTTCCTAGATTTGATGATTTTTGGTTATTCTATTTTATAACCCTTTTCATTTTTTCATTTTTATAGATTTAGGGCATATAATAAAGTATAATGAATGATTAAAACCCTTTATTAATTAATAGTATTTACAACCCCACAATTATTCATTACTATATATTTTATATATCACCCCATGATTTTCCCATCCCCCATAATTCAACTTTAAAATATCATGAAAATACTAAAAGGATTTCTTGCATGGATAAAAATGGCCTGAAACTAGGATAATCCCTTGAAATTCCAATCGTGGTATCTATGTTCTAATCAAGGAATATTGTAAATGTGGTCATCAATGATACAATGTTTTGAAAATATGAATCAACCATTTTAAATTTGATTTCTAATACTCATTATCATTGAAATGTTCCAATTCATGTTCTGGTATGTGACATGTTTTAAAAACACTCCAAAAATAGGTTTATAATAAATAGGAGGTACATGGTCTAGAAATACTGCCAATAATTATTTTTATGATTTGCAGAAGCCACTCATGTAATGAATAGTAATAAATATAAATTCATATGAATTTAAAATTTTCAAACCCTAAAATATGAATGGGATATTATTTTTACATGGGTTTACTAATTCCCTAAAATTATGATTCCTTATTTCAATATTAGTGCTTCACATTAATCCTTAAATTTTCCATTTTACTATTTCAATATTATTTTAAATGATATCTAAAACATAAAATCATAGAATTCTAAAAAATATATTTTTTTTAGAAAAGTTGTGAAAAGTCATAAATTCCAATGTGGGAAAGCAATTATTAGTTTTAATGATCGAAATAGGTTGTATAAAAAATAACATTGAGTTCGAACATACATAATTTAAGAATTAACTACTTCTCGTGTAGAATAAGTCACCATCCTCCATTTTTGGGATTTACTTATTCCACAATGGACCTAAAAAAATACTCAATTATGCACATGCCTCATGTCATTTAAACACAAAATTTATAAAAGGAATGAGGATGATTTCAAATCTAATTCCTAAAGATTAAATTAAATTTAATGGATTTAAAATAAATTGGATAGTCTTGGTTTATTACCTGATGTGCGACTTGGGGTTTTTATTCCCACTAGATGGGAATTACCGGTTGTCATATATAATATTATGGTGGCTGGATATTCATTGCCTTGAACAACCACATGTTTAATTTCCTAGGATTCAATTATATATTGGCAGTGAAGAATTCTCCATGGATAGTGATACCTAATCCCAGCCTTCACAATTGATTAGTGATTTCATGGAGGGGGTGGGAGGAAGTTTTAATCATCCTCCTTCTTGGAAGCTACTTTTGAAGCTTCTTAAGGATTTTATTATGGTATCACAATATTGGATGTTGGTATTGGATGATCAATGTGAAATCCTGACGGTATTCTTACTTGAACGAAAATTTAATTTTTTTTACTAGAAATATTATTCCTTTGGTAACGATATGGAGAATGTGTCATCACTTCGTTAGGCACATCAACTTAGAATTCTTCATGGGTTTCATCAAATTCATGTTCAATAATATAAAGGATATCCATGTGTTCTTGAAAATGTTCATTATATTATTTTTCTTCTTCCCCTAAGTAAAACATGGATTCACCAAATATGAAATATCAATTCAGTTTTCAGTGAGGATCAAATCATTATTAATAAAATAAAAAAAAGTCATAATGATTTGTTCAACATTATTTGGTATTTACCTGACCACTTTCTCAATGATGAGTGCCTCTTGATGCTGGTACATAGTGGATTGAAGAAGGCGGTGTTCCTCCTCCATCTTTTTTTGATATTCCATAACATGAGTGGTGTCTTCGACTATGGATATAAAAATATTAAAAGGCATTGTATTTTATACACTGTGTGGAAAAGTGAGATCATGTTGTTCCTGAAACTATTTCTACATACCGTCCATATATTGTTGGTCTCTCGCATGTAGTTATGTATGATTATCCTCCTCAAATTGAATTCTCTCTATCTCATCATTATTAACATGAATATGGTTCATAAAATATTTTTGATGTTTATTTTCCTTGATTAGGGCCTCAACTTATGTGATATCATAATAAAATGTGTGGAGATCTAATTTTTCCTCTTAATTATCCAATTATGGTTCTATTTGCTACATTAATGAATGAATATATTCAGATTCTTAGTCTACTTTTCTCCTCAGTTTTTATATTCTTTCTCTATGTTCATTCATTTGGGATCTTTATTATCCTAATATTTTAAAATAAATCACTTGGTTCATTATCGTATTAGGTGTTAATTGATTATAAATAACATCTATATTATTAGTAATTTCATTTTATTAATCAAAATTATATTTTCTTAGAAATTGATTTTATTTATTTTTATGTAACCAACTAATATAATTAATTTCATGGGAACCAATAAAATTTATTTTATTAAATTAACAAAAAAATTTAAATCATCATATGAGACGTTTCAAATCGTGAAATTTTGATAATTTTTTATAATATTTGATTTTTTTAATTAATATTGAAAAATAACCATTTTTATTATATTTTCCATGTATTTACATCATATAATTTTTTATTGAGTTAGTCATAAATTTTAATTACTTCTAATTGATTTTTGATATTATAATTATTGTTTTAGAAAGGGATATTATAACTACAATTTGTATAAAAATATTTTTTTTCCAAAAAAATATTTTTCATGGAAGCTTTTTTAGTTTTATTTTAAATTAAATTACGGAACATTTATGATATGAATTTTGAAAAATAGATTCCATTTTTTAATTTAGGATATTGAAATTTAGTAATTTTTTCCTTTTTATTTTTTGTTAAAATGAATAGTAACCGTTATAATATTTTTTACCACTGTAACTGGTTAATTTTGTAATTTCATTTAAAAATAATATGAAAAGAAATATAAAGTAACCTTATAATATTCTCGAATTTTTTATTGATTTATATTCAACCATGATAAACAATATATGAAAATTATTATATTTTAAGCCACTTTGGTGATAATATGACATTTAAAATATTTTATTAAGTGAAATGTCCAAGATGTTATACTCATATTTTTAATAACATTATTATTTTTAATATATTTTATTCTAGAAGATAACATTGACTATAAATATTCATTTGGAATATAAAATAGCTATTTATATCATGCTAATTCATTTAGAATATTTAATTATTAAATAATTACATTAAATACTGTCACAACACTCAAATCACAACTCATCCATTAATGGGAAAATAAAATAATTGATCTTAAATAATTTATAATTACTATAATTTTAGATAATTATTATCATGCACAAATGTTATATAAAAAATATTTTTTTGAGTTAAATATTTTATATTGATATTATTAAAATTCAATGTCTTGAATAGTCTTTAAAATTTACTTTCTAACTATGTGTTAATAAATAATAATTTATTAACTGAAATAAAATCCATGAAAATTGATATTTAGACAAATTGTGTATATAAGGCTTATAATTTCTTCCATTATCCATTTATAGACCATTTGAAATTTTATAGAAATTATATTAACCCAAAATGACTAAAAAAGTCATTTTTTCATATAAATAGTTGAACGGATTAAATAAGGGTTAAAAAAATATATGGGTATAACCATCACCTAAAATTTTCAAAAAAAATATTGAATTATTATAATTCTAACTTTATTACCTATATCTCTAATTTTAATGTATTAATTGATTTTTTTCCCTGAAAATGGATTATATATTACATTTATCAAACATTGTTAAAGGATGGCACTCTTTTTATATTTAATATATTTTATGTGTCCGCGTAGGAAAAAATTTCTAGACTAACGAACATAAATTTAAATGATTCTGAAATGCTAAAACAATAGATATTTAATTAACGAAAATATAAAATAAATTATTCTAAAAATATTAATTTTTATATATATTTAATGAGATAATTTTTTTAAATGATTTTCTAGACATATAAGAAATATTAGAGATGTTTTAGAGTATTAAATTCAAATTTTACCTTTACTTATATGTGATATGTCAAGATAAATGATTAGTGAGAAAATAGAAATTTTAGATAATTTATAAAAATAATATTTAATTAAATTATTAAAAATATTAGTATAAACATGGTGATTTTGAGATGAATAAATTTTGTAAAATTACCATTTATGTAAAATTTACACCATATATGTGAAAACTATAATATTTTTATACATGATCCAATACCAAAGTTAAAATTAAAATTGGATAGCTGTGTGTTAGTCAGTGTGATTAGGATTATCATAATAACAAAACATGTCTAATACATATTGGATAGTCAAATTATAAAATTATATTATCTTTTAATTGAATCCATTACCATTTGGTGGTATTTGGATTGAAATTGAATTTATTATATATAAACCTTGTGAGAAATTCTAAAATTTCCCCATTACACTATTATAAAAAATCCAACTCTCCCTAAGTTATATAAAGATCATTGAGCCTTATATATCAGCCGAATCCTACCAATTTACCCTCTACACATACCTATACAAAATATTTAATTTTTGGTTATCTCATAAAATCAAATCTAGATCCCTTTAGTTGATATCATCAAAAGAAATTTCAAAGAAGACGTAATCACTCTAACAAAACACATTATTTATATATTGTTCCTTACCTCAAACAAATTTATGTAGTTTGTCATCAAATAATAAATTCTTTTTCAATTTTTTTAATTTTAACTCTTATTCTATAAACTCCATCACACACCCTCATTCCCAAAAAAAAGTGAATGTATCTCTCTTGCATACGTACCACATATAGTCTCCATGCAATGATAAAATTAATTTTTCATCAGCATATCTTATGGATGGGAATTATGATGGTCATAATTAATATATTCGATTTATATGATATAGTATTGATTATGGACATATTAATTACATTTATCTAAATCCAGTTGTTGACAAAATGTTCAAAAATTTATCGCATACATACGGCCTACTGTCTCCATGAAAAATGAAATTCATTTTCTATTTCTACATTAAATGAATATGTATAAATATAAAATTATAATATATGATTTTTATAACATGATTCAAAATATTTAAATTATGGAATCAAAATGAAATTATAAATATCATGATTATCGAATCAAAATATGCATGGAAAATAAAATAATAAAATCACGTCATTGTGATTTTAATAACAAATTATTAATAAATAGGTAATAAAATGATCTAAATAAATCATAAAGAGATATGATATGTGAATATATATATATATTTATAGAATAAATTCATAATAATTCCATATTTATAATACATTAGGTTTCAAAATGAATAATTAAAGGAAATACTTGAGGTCAGGGATTTCATAACTTAGTTTTCATTTATTTGATTATATGTCTACTTCATTGATTTTATAATGTCAAGATTCTGTGTGAAATAACTATTTATTAATTAATATTTTATTTCCAACAATGTTTTTTATATAGTTTTTTACACATAATGAACACATTTATTAATTCTCACCAAGATGGTAGGAACATTGTAATGGAATTCAAAACTCAATTTCCATTAACTAGGTTAAACTACAATTTCATTGATTATGTCAGAACATGATTTTGAGTGAAATGACTATTTAACAACTTCTGTTGTTATATTTCCAATTTTTCCTATGTACTAACATCGATTCCTCATAATATATGCCTTTCATTAATGCCCACATTAATTATACTATAGTTTTAAAGGTTTATTTCATGATATCATCATCATTTGAGATTGTTTTATGTCTATGTCTCCGTTCCGAATTTTTTCCATGTACATGTTTTTATAAATAATGATTAAATTTTTATCATTAACATAATGTTATTTTAAATCATTTCAAAAAATATATTCTTTTCAAAAAATATATTTTAATGAATATTCTTGTAATTTTCCAAATATTTTTCCTTTCAAGATTTTTGACAAAAATAAAAAATAAATGTTTTTAACTTATATGGAGTGAATAGACATACCTATCTTGAGAAATAATTTATAAGATTATAGGGTTATTAACAAATAAATATTTTTTCTTTATAAATGATGGGCATTCAAAAATAAAAAATGAATTCAAAAATATATAGGATATCTTCTAAAATAATTATTTTACGTGGTATGTCAAACCTTCTTTTCATCTATGATAACATTATTTTATATTAATTATTATTTACTGGGGATATTGTTTAATGATATTATCTTTATTAATTCAATGGATGGTTTGTTTTTATGTTGAAATGATGTTTAGGGAACCCATTTCTCTTTATGGGTTCTGATATGATGAATGATTTATACTCTTGTGGCACATATATTATTGAACATCTTATGATGGGTGAACACAAATGGAGCTCTAATGTATTCGGTAATGCCAAGTCTTATGAGGAATAATATTTTTTTATAGGGCGTAAATCTAATTTCATTTTGGGAGACTTTTAATCTATGTTATATTTTCATGGTATTTATCCTTGACTAATGATTATATCATTATATATGTTGTATCCAAAATTTAATGTTTCATGTTGTGCTGTCCTGGATAATATTAATTGATTATTTAATAAATCTAGGTTTTTGAACTTCCATTTTATCATAATTAACTATTTTTATTTTTGATATACATGGTATCATTTTAAAATGATATATTCAGGATCACATAACATTATTATCATCTATCTCTTTCACATTACCATTGTTCGATTACTCGTTTGTGCACACCTACTGAGCATATGAGCTCACCCTTCTTCTTATATTTCATTTTCAAGGTAATGAGGACAGATGTTAAATGAATTTTGTATTGAATTATTTCAAATGGTTGATGTTGATGATCGATTTATAAATAATAAATGATTTTTATAGTGGGAGATATTGTTAATCATTAAAAACCATTTGTTAAAGAACCTATGTTATTGGGAGTTCTTCCTAATTCTCTAAAACTGTAAACCAAAAAATATACTGTGTGTAAAGTTAATCCAAAATATAATATTTATGTTTTATATTTGGTATGGAAAAACAAGTTTTTCACATTATTAAAGATTGTATCCTTAGAAGTGGATCTGGATGAGTAGATTCAGGGTTGTTACATTTGGTATCTGATTAGGGATTAGAAAACTTTGGAGATTATGATTTCTTATTAAGAGTTATAAATATCATAATGGGTTTAGAACATTATATTGTATCATAATTTTGGTGTATATTAAACCCAATTTGAAGATATTTATTATGAACATTTAAGGTGATAGATGATATTTTGGAGACTTTTATCTTTAAATTAATTATGGGTTATGTCATTTTGTTATGAAAAATGAATTGTATGTGTTAAAAATGGATTTTATAACATATTAAGGTTATTTTTAACATTTTTAAAACATTTATAAAATTTAAATGAGGATTTTATAATATACTTTCGGAAAAAGTTATACCTGCTGACCGAGTGATAACCGATCACCTCCAGAAAGGTTGTGGGAATTTATCTCAAAACTAAATGGAAATAGGGGTGTATCACCTACCACTGGGCAATGTGAATCCTGAAGTACTATTTCTTCTTATATTTACTTATAAAAATTAGTGTAAAAAAAATATATTTGTTTTGGGAACATATGTATTTTCATAAAGATAAACATGAGTTTTGAAAATGATTTGGTGATTATGTGATTAATGTTATTTTAGAAGATGTTCACTATTTTGTGAATATTATATGATTAAAATAAATATAATATTATGTAATTATTATTGAGGAATAACTATTTGATTTTCTATTAGAGAAAGAAATTATTTTATTGTGTCTTTATTATGATTTATGAGATTATATAATTTTGGTAACAAATAGTTGAGTGAGACTTTATGGGTAAGTGATGTTATTAGATATAAATTTTATAATTTGTTTTGGAAGATGTTATGATCCAATCTTTCTAAATTTTGGGTTTCAATAACAGTATAGAATATTTTTGGAGAATTGTAATTATGGTTATTTATTGATCGAAATATTTTGAACATTAGGTGGTAATGTAGAATTTTAAAGATTTTTTTAGTATAATATTATCATATATGAACAATTTTGGTTTTGATTAATACCAAATGACAGAAGGAAAATATATATATTATTTTCTAGATTTATTTTCCTTAAAATGATTCTCAATTTATTTCATCAGGAAATGAAACCCAAACACATCATTTTTGTGAAAAATATAAGTTTGTTGTAGAAATTGATTTAAGGATAATATTATTATATTCATATAAGTATATGGCTTTAGGTTATTTTCATTGATGGTAAAAATATTCTTTAACTACATGAAAATAATTTTTATGTAAAATGTTAAATAAAAATATTATCCCTTTAATTTTCATAATAGGATATAAATGGAATTTCAACCCATCAAAAATTTACAATTATATGATTCTTAATATTATTATTACTATGATCTATATCCATCCACATCAAAACATAATAGTAATAATTATATTATATGACCAAATTTTTTTATATGTAATATTAGTATTATTTTGTCTTACGTGACCTTCATACTTTTCTTTCCATATTTTCAAATGGATGTTTTGTTGACAGTTTTTACATATGTGGGGTTTCAATAAACTAATATTGAAAATTCAAACCTTGGCTACCTAGAATATGATCAAAAGTTTCATGAAAAATATATTGAAGGATGAGATAATTTAAAACCTAGATAATTTCAATGGGAATACAATATTCTATAGTTTATAAAAAATAAACCCTTTTAGCTAAAACAAATAGTTAAATTATATTATTTAAAGTTGAGAATTATAAAAAATACATTTACTTAGCAGGAATGAATATTATTAATAGATTAATTTAATATATATTGGTCATAATTATTGGTGATGAATTAATTCTTTAAAATGAGGAAATATATTTTTAGTAAATTTAACTTATTGATAAAAAAATATTTTCTTCACAAATTAATTTTAGTTTATTTATGTAAAAAAATAATATAATTTATTTATGAAGGTTTCAAATAAATTTTTAGATAAAATAAGCTCATTTTAGAAATCATAATATTAAATTTTTCTTATTTTGAAACTTTCACAATTTTATGAAATGTTTGATTTTTCAATGAATAGTGATAATATATATTTTTGTTATATATTTTTTTATTTAAAAGTAAAAATACTTTTTTGAATTAAATATAATTTTTAATTAGGTAATATTTAAATATATTATTCAAATTATTGTTCCATAAATTTATTTTATAATTTAATTTTTTAAAATACATTTTTTATTTATAATTGGTATTTTTGAGAACAAGTATTTCTGTTCCATTTTCTATTATAATTTTATATTAAATTATAAAATATCAATTTAATTAATTATGGAAAATGGATTCAACATTTGGATTCATTATATCTATGTTAATTGAATAGTTTTACTATATTTTTTTCAAAAATGAATAGTAACCATGGTAATTTTTGTTACCATGTTAAATAGTAAATTCCGTAATTTATGTTAAAAATTAAAATGTTAAGGATTATAAAATAACCCTAGAACATGCCCCAATTTTCTAAAATTAGGTATATTATAAATTAATAATCCAATTATTAAATTTATAACCTCATTTAGCCACTTGGGTGAGAGTATGACATTTAAAATATTTTATTTAAAGAAAAGTCTGAGATATCATAATCTTATTTTTAATAAATATATCATTTTCAATACAAGGTCATATAGAATAAAAATTCAACTATAAGTTTTAATTTTAATCATAAATTATTTATCTAAATCATGGTAATTTATTTATAATTTTTATAAATTAAATAACTACATTAAATACAAACATAATACTAATACATTTACTATTCAATTAATCAAAAAATGAAAAATTATATTGGAAATAATAAAATAAATATTATTAGATATATTTATTGTCTTGTACAAATATTATATATATAATTTACATTTTATGTATATAATGATTTCTTTTATTATAGGTTTTATTAAGATAATATTAAAGTCAATTTAGTGAATTGTTCTAAAAATTGGGATTTTTAATAATTAAATGTAAATAATAATTTTTAGAAGATATAAAATCAAAAAAAAATATTTCATTCATCCAAATTACTGATATAAAATTGCAAATGTCATAAACAATTATTTTATGGTTGTTTGTAATTTTATTGTAACAATATTATCCCTCAGAGTATAAAAAGTACTTGTTTTCAAGGTAAAAGTTAATGGGATTAAATAATTGTAAAAAAAATGTTGGGGTATAATCCTAACATAAATTAGTCCTTAAAATATTATTGGATAAATATAATTATACCTTTATCAGCATAGGCTCCAATATTAGTGGTTTAATGGTAATGTTTCAGTGAAAATTATTTATAAATTACATAAATAATTGAGAATTGCAAAATGTATTTCTCTTTATTTTTAATATCATTAACATTTATATATAGGGAAAAGTGAATATACTAATGAAACAATATTTCAATGTTGATATTATTTAAATTTTATTAATTATTTATATTTTAATATTTTTTATGAATTATATTATCACCATAAATGATTGTGAAAGTATAATATGATATTTGTTATATTAATACAAAAAAATTGTTTTAAAACAATTTTGGTAAATTTTGAGTTAATTTAAGATTTGAATAGATTTTATTGATATATATCACCTATTATAAATATTTTATAGTATTATATTCTAATTTTATCTTTGTATTGATGTATATTAAGTGAATGTAAATAAATAGTGTCAAAAATTACATTAATGATAATTTATCAAAATAATATTTTAATAAATCACATATAAACTATAAAAAACTATTAAAAAGAAAACATTATTATTATATATTTTAAAATGTCATTAATTGAATGTTTTTTTGGAAAAAGTATGACATGTTAGAAAAATTACAATTTTTTTTGTGTTAATTTTTTTGTTATCGTGGTTAAAATTTTAATAGTGTAACTAATGGTTAATCAATATTATATGGATTAAAATAATAAAAAACAATATAAAATATAACAGATGATGATATTAGAACCATATAGTATCTTATCTTCAAATCCATGGCCATTTTTTGGTATAACAATAGAAAATGATTTTATTATAAATTAATATTTCGTGAAATTTCAGATGTTCCCCTCACCTCCATTTTAATTAGACACATCCTCTATCAATTTTTTATTAAAAATTTACCCTTATATAATTACCATAAACAAAAAAATTTAATTTTTAACCTCTTTAGAAACATTTTAGGTGTTATATTTTAATAAATAAAATAATCATAGTGTTATTTAGAGGGGAACTAAAGGAGATATTTCGAAGAAGTTATAATATCTCAATCGGATCAATTTATTTTTCAACTTGGTCTTACAACATATAAGTTAAAAAAAATTATAAAAAAATAAAAAACTAAATATGATTAAATATAATGAAATGTTATTATGAATATGGTAACACAATAATAAAACATCATTCTTATAAAAAATAACTGAATGTGTCTCTCAGCATATGTAAGTCTTACAATCTCCACACATTGATACAATTAGTTTTTCATTACCATAGTTTATGGAATGGTATTAAAATGATTATAATGAATATATATGATATAATAATGATTCTAAAAATACGAATTACCTTAAATTAATTCACTCAAATTTAAAAAAGAAAAACCACATCAATGAAACCGCATGGCTTATCATATCCATTAAAGGTGTAATTCATATTCTATTTCTAATTTATATCAATTAATATAAACATATAATTCTTTTTTAAGATGAATATAACATGTTTAAAAATCAGTAAATGATGATATTAAGATGATTATATATGTTCCAAGACAACAGAAACAAAGCAAGCATTGAAAACAATGAAGTAATCACCCACATTTGTAATTTTATTAAACAATTGTTAACAAAAAGGAGATAAGATGATATAAAAAATAATAAAATGGTATGATAAATATATTATTTTTGAATTCATGTATAATAAATCCATATTTATTTTATAAGAGTTTTCAATATTAAGAAATAAATTCAGGACCCGAGGTAAAAATCTATTATATCAGTCTTCATTCATTGGGTTATATATCTAATTTATTGATTTTAAATTGATAATATTATGTGTGAAAAAACTATAAATTTAATTATGTTTTATTTCCTCATATATTTTTTTTGGAGTCACTATTGTTAAAAATAAGCCCCTATTGATTTATTTTCACCTTGACGATATGAACATTGCAATGTAATTCTTAATTTAATTTCCATTCAATTGTTGGAACTACTATTTCATTAATTATATGAGGATACGAATTTTTGTGAATTGAATTTTAATTAACTTATCTTATTGTACATAAATTTTTTTTATGGACTTATAGTGAATCAATGTAATGAAATGTATTCTAACGATTTCATTTTTATAAATTATTTGGGAAAATTATGAGATCAAGCACTGACATGACATGCGATTCTGAGGCCAGGTGTGCTCGGATCAATTCATTTAAAAGTGTTCAATTTTTAATTAAATTTAATAATAATTTTTTTAAAAAGGTGAAACACTCATAAATGGGTTACAGGATTAGAAATTCGAGGGCATGATTGCATTCAGATCAGCGACATAACATTAGGCGAGGCCTGACATTGACCAGTTGGTGTTTTCTGTGAAAAATAATTTTTTGGACATTTTAATGAAATAAATAAATTAATATTTATATTATTTAAAAATACACAATGACCCAAAATGATTTTTTGTTATATTAAAACATGTCATAGTGGTCATGGTCATCTCCAAAACACTAGAATTCCTCAAAGACAAGGAGACCAAGATCTCTCGAATGAACTCCATCAAAATGTGGATTCACAATCAACAACGCACTCAGATTAGAATGAAAATCAATTATGATCATAGTGCTAAATCATAGTTATTCAATTATCATTTCATATTATAGTAGGAAATTGTGTTCATAGTTATTTCCTATGTTCTCGAATTCGATGAAAAACACATACCAACCCACCAACAGGTGGATCTACAGTTCGATTATTCTTGAAGGATGGATATTTATTTTAGGGTTTAAAGGGGATATATATATATATATATCATGGTTATTATACTTATAATAAATCGTTGTTCTAAAAAACAAATTAAGGAAGACACAATAAAATGTTGAGGTTCATTCGTCCTTGCATTTGGTGCTTCTCCCCTCCCCTCTTCTTGGCTTTCTATGCCGTTGTAACCTCTTGGTAATAGTTTGACGTAATGGGAGGCTCTGAACATGATTGGACCCTCAATGTGAGGGAAAGATGAATTAGAGCCTGAGGTAGTGTAGATTTTGACATTAAGATCAAAAGATTGCTCTGTTTCGAAAATGGAGCAACTATGAATGAACAACAACCTGCGGAGGTAGGGGCGCCTGCGACTTGTTGTGACCAGTGGTACATGGCAGAGCGACATGATGGAGCTTTTTTGGAGTTGTCTAAGCCACATGACCATAGCTCACCTTCATAGGCCACCAATGGAGTCAGCAAGGAGGCCACGAGGCATACAGGGCATTCAAAATCTATCGACCAACCGTGTTGAATGTGGTTTCACCACGTTGACTAAGAGGCACATGACTGTGGAAGACCTCATGCAGTGTAATAGACCGGCCCGCATGTAACCATGATTGAATAGGGGAATATGGCCTCTCTAGCTTCCCTGCAAGATGGACGAGGAAGACCAATAGGCATGGCTGAATTAGGATGGACCGGGCGGGGTCGGTTCGGGCCGTGGGTTGGTATGGGTTCAGCGGGCTAGATCAGACCCGGACAAGAACTAGGTTAGATTTTTTCATGATAAAATAATAACATTAAAACCATGGGTCTATTTTAAGAAATGTTTGTTGAATTGGGACCCTCGTAACATAACGGTTCATTTGGTATATCCTAAGTGTGTGTTTTTTTAGGAAGTGTTCATATAACCACCTGGATTTAGGAGTAGGTTCTCCCGATGTGAATGCGCTATGACCAGAATCATATGGCTGACTTTGAAATTGAGAGTTTGTATTATGAGACAACGTGGCATACCGAGACAATGGGCCTTACCAAAAAAACATGTCTCATAGAAACTATGTGTCTTATCTATACTAAGTGTATAATTGATGCTATGTGTCTTATCAATATTGGGTGTTTTTTGGATTACATCTAATCATCATGTGAATCATACTATAGACTTATACTTGTGTGATCTGACTATATAATTTCATTAGTGTACACTTCATATATTTCATAGTGGTATTTTTTTTTTGAGGTTTCAGGTTGTCCTACTGATTATTGTTTTAGTCACGCCTACGTGGGATTTCCTTGCACATGTTGTGTCTTTTGTAGATGATAGAACATTGATGGAGACCTAGGTTGAATAAGACAAAGTGGTACTTAGTGAGACCAGATAGTCAAGGAGTTCCCCTACGGCTTCAGACAACTATGTAGTACATTTCTCTTCTCGTAGGGTTTTCTATGGATGTGTTTCAATATATTGTACATTCACTCTTACATACCCTTTCTTTTGGAGGTCTGGTATTATGGCCATATTTACCTTCCAGTCTTCTACTGTCATACTCCGTAGTTGGAATCTTAGGGTACTCATGTATTGTTTACTTAGTGTTTTTACAAGTCACCATTTTGGGTTTGGATGTGTTTGTGTTTGTACAAGTACATAGGATAATACATCACATTTGTGGAATATAACTACTCGGTTCTTGTTAAATTCACCTAATCAATTGGAGGAGGGATTTGGGTAGTCATGGAATTGGCACATATATGATGGGTTGTGACAGAGTTGTATCAGAGGATTGTTCAGTTCTTCTTATGGACAAGTAGTCCTTGAGGATCATTTGGGGGAACCTTATTCAATGTTTTGATTTCTTCCTTCAGTATAGGGTTTTTAGTTATGTTGTTGCGGCCTATATATTCATTCATCATTACTCTAGGAACATAATTTTTGACAATTTACATTGAAAAAATAGTTTCACATAAAAGGATGGTACATGTATCATATAGGGTTGGGGTGTGTTCTCATGTCCTTCTTGAGTCAACACACCAGGTAACTGTATTGACCATGGTACATATTGTTCTATTTCAAGATGACTATATTCAAAATACTAGAAAATATTATATTGAGTTTTTAAAAGGATGATCCATCCAACAAAGAGTTGTTAGTACAAGGCCATGTACCAGAGATAAAACCTCCAGGTGGTTTAAAATGATACAACCATCCATCCTGCATCAGCTATAACCTGTTCTACTGGATGGGGATTCCCACATACTAAGCATGTTGGATGAATTATATACATAGTAAACGCTTATGTTTTGTGGTGATCTAGACCCCTAGATAGCTGAGGAATGGCTGAAGGCGGTTACGTGTGTATTCTTCTTATAGAGGACTCCTTCAAACCAGATATCATTCCTAGTTGTGAGCCTTTTTAGGGATATGGGAGGTTTTTTTGGATGTTAATGAACCAT
Source organism: Viscum album (assembly GCA_963277665.1). Lineage (NCBI taxonomy): Eukaryota > Viridiplantae > Streptophyta > Magnoliopsida > Santalales > Viscaceae > Viscum > Viscum album. The sequence goes on from OY728142.1 coordinate 1,609,886,606, forward strand.
ACACATATATAAATGACCCTCTCTAGGGAAGAAATTCTGTATAATAGCAAAGTGGAGTTCTTTCTAACTATCTGGGGATCTATGCACACACATGATCTCTTACATCTGTATTATGGCATTTTGACTGTGGTAGAGCACTCGTTGAGGAATAACAACCATTATTGATACTACAAAAATATAGAATGAGAACCATTCTTCAAGGCTTGATCTTTTGATATGGGATTATTCTAGGAGATCATAAAATCTATGATATCCCTTATAATTCCTATATATTCTAGGGTACATGGGTGAGCTCTTATAGTAAAGAGCTTTCTAGGAGAACAGACACCATATGTGGGAGCTACAACAGGCAACCAGGTAGTTGTGTCTTTGGAGGTAGGATTCCAAAATACATTTTAGGGAACCATGTGGGTCCTATAGTATATGGAATGAAACTAGGAAAAAGGATCAGCGGTGTCGGGCTCTCATGGAAGAGCAATTTAGCTGATGGATAGGTTATGATACTCAGGCAACAATTGGGGACATCTAGCTCGATATTTCCAGAGATATTGTGTAGCCGATCAATAAATGCTAAAGGAACTACCGAGACAGATTTGTACGCATGTGTAGGGTGGAATTTTGGGTGACATTCATGGAAAAGGAGTACACAATGTAGTAAGAGGTGGGATGATGTTCAACGTTTTACCACGACCACCTGTAGGTGGTCTAAAACAAGCATAGTATGCTGGTGGATAGGGTATGGTCCAGCTTTAGAAGTTGGTGGATTATCACCCTTACACTATAGAGATGATTAATGGAATGATATTTTTCATCTCCACCATAGATGATGTTTTGATACACATAGGTTCTGATCATTCTTTTCCTGCCATGACCCATGTTCAAGACTTGTAGATTTCAGTCAAACTATTAAGTCGACAATTAACATTACAGACTCTTATAAGAGGGGATTTGATGATCACACATAGGTTCTTATAGTTATACCAAACTATTAGAGGAAATATTTTCATTAGTGTTATCTAGGTAGAAGTGTTGAGGAGTTACAAACTTATTCCCAGTATAGACTATTTATCCACTCTTCATGCTAAGATTGACTATTTTAGGCACTGAGTGTTGTGTGTTCGTAGTGATAGGTACAACGTTTTATCACTCAATGAAAAGGAAGCCCAAGAAGTATCGGATGGACTAGGATATAGAATGAAGCATTTGATCACTCATTAGTTATCTATCCTGACCCTCACTGTAGTGGATTATATGAGTCCTTCATTACCCATAGTGGTGGTGGAATATGAGGACATATTTATAGAGGATGTTCTAGATTTACCTCCGCACATGGAGGTACAATTATTAATTGATCTATACCATAAGAAAATAATCATATCTACACTAGAATATTGTATGTCACCTAGAGAGCTTCATGATTTTAGGGTATTTATGGAGGAATTGAAAATGAAGGGCTTTATGGGACCATGTGTTTCAACCTAGGGATCCCTAGTTCTATCTACCAAGAAGAAAAATGAGGGTATGAGATTCTTTGTGGACTTACAATTCCTAAACATTGTGACCATGAAGCATAAGTATCCACAACTATGGTTTGATGTACTCTTTGACCAACTCAAATAAGCTAGGTGGTTCTTGAATATTAACCTTAGACCCGAATATCCCCAACATGAAGTACAATATTTGGATATATTGAAGAGTGATTTCCAATTTCAATACAGAAACTACAAGTACATGGTGATGTTGTTTTGTTTGATTGATTACCCAACATAGTTCATGGTATTCATGAACAATATCTCTTATCCTTACATTGACCAGTTCATTGTTTTTTGTATTGATGAAATCCTAGAGTACTTTGTGTGTGAGGAAGAGCATGTGATGCACTTGATAATGGATTTTTAGATTCTCCATAACCTCTAGATTTACAAGAATATTAGGAAGTGTAAAATCTCGAGTCAAGAATTCCATTTTCTAGTTCACTTCATTCCAATGCTTTTGTTTGTAGTGGATCATGAAATTATAGAGGTGGTGATTTCTTCGAAACCACAATAGAGTGTTACCAAGGTGAATATTTTCATTAGTTTGGATGGGTACTATCAGTGGATTGTACAGGAATTTTCTAGGTTAGTAGAATATTTGATATCGTTTACATGAGTGGGAAAAACCATTGTGTATATGTAGAAGATCGAATATATATTTTAGTAGACGAGGAAGAGATTGAAGTGTGCTCCTATATTTTTATTGCTAGAGGCGGGTGTTGAATATTTGGTGTTCTGCGATGGATCAGGAACCAGACATAGTTGCAACTCAATGTTGGGAAAAGTGGTGATTTATTATGGTTCATCATAGTTGAGACCAAAAGAGAAGAACAAAGAGACCCATGATTTTGAGTTTGTAGTGGTATTCATCGCATTAAATAAGTGGAGACAATAAATTATTGGCGAGTTGTTTATCATCTAATATGACCACAATACTATAAATTATATCATTTCGAAGAAGTATCTATACTTGAGATAGAGGTTATGGATATATTTACTCTTGGACATTGTCTTTGAGATTGTATATACTCCTAGGAAGGGGAACATGGTGATAGATTCTCTCAATAGAAGATCTAGATTGGAACAACTAAATGAGGCATAAATTCTTTTTCCTCGTTTCTTCTACCCTTTATGGATGGAGATGTTTCATCTTACCTTTTGGTGATGGGTGTCACCCATCCAATATTACAATGATCATAGACGAACATCTTGGAGATACCAACTATGTTACATTATGGGATCATAAATCCATAGCACAATCCACTGATGGATACTCAAAAGGTGTAGAACACATCATTCTTTTTATAGGACGCATGGTACTACAAGTGGTGTTAATGTAGGAGGTTGTGAGGGAGTTCCATAAATCTTTATTGGTGGTAAAACAAGGTGCAACGAAGTTGTACCATGACCTCTGACATCAGTTTTGGTGCTAGGGAATGAGGAAGGGTGTTTCAATGTTTGTCGCTTGTTGGATAAATTATCAGTAAATGAATGCTGAGAACCATGTTACAGTGGGTTTGAATTAACCCCCAAAGGATCCATAATGAATGTTGGATGGTATATCATTCGAAATAAAAATGGTTTTACTATATATGTCTAGGGGGAACAATACCGTCTGAGTGATTATTGACCAACTGACCATGTTAGCCCACATCCTATCTATTCAGGATTGGAGTTCAGAAGATTTATTGGGATTCCACGACAGGAAGGAGACAGTTCAACTCCATAGTGTTCAATAAAAAATATTATCAGACCATGATGCTCACATTAAATCAGAGTTGTGGAATGAATTCCTGGAGGAATTCTTCCTCGGATTCACTTGAGCTTAGCATTTCACCCATAGGCAGACGACTAGGATGAGCAGACCATTCTGATTATAGGGAGCACTTGATGTTCTTGAATACTATATTTAGTTTTTATTTGGGCGTATGACATACCTAATGTGGAGTTTTCAAAAAAAAAATAGATACCATTCCACCAATGGTATGGCACCATTCGAGGCCTTAAATGTAAAACCCTTCATGTCACCACTTTAATGGATTGACTGATGGGAGTCAGCAATCAATGTCCCAGAGTTGGTGTAGGTAACTATAGAGAAGGTTCAGGTCATCTAGGAGTGAATGAAGACTGTAATGAGATTTCACAATCCATATAACATCTGGGGAAAGAGTCCATTGGAATTTCAGAAGGGAGACCATGTATTCCATCTACTCACTCCTTGACATAGGATATGGATATTTGTCTTATGTGGAAAGATAACTCAAAGGTTCATCGGCCCTTTCAAAATATTGCGTAGCATTGGAGAGGTGGCATAACATAGGGATCTACCAAGAATGTTAGATCGGGTTCATGACATCTTCCACATGTTGTAGCTAAAGAGTTACATGCAGGACCCATCACTTGTCATCAACTTGGGAAAGGTGGACATTGAAGATGGAGTGAATATTTTAGTGTACATCATTGAGAGTGAAAATAAATAGGAGAGGATCATTTTTTGGTGAGTGATTCCCTTGGTGCTTGTCTGGTGGCAGTACGAGAATCTCTAGGATCACAATTTAGAGAAGGAGAATTAGATTAATTCTCTGTACCAACAACATTTTTGGACAATTTTTTTGGAGTTTGGGTAAGTTAATACCTAGGGGGGATGTAATGAATCATATTTTCAATATTTTATTTAGATAAATTATTTGGAAAAATTAAAAGATTAGGTGTAGAGGCGGTGTGAAATTCTGAGGCTCGGTGTACCCAGAACGCTTCAATAAAAAAAATGTTTAGTTTTTAATAGCATGCAGGGATAAGTTTTCATAAAATGTGGAACTATTCATAAATCGGTGAATGGATAATATATACTTGGGAACCATTTCATTTAGATAATGTAATTTACCATTGTAGAGGTCTAACATTGATCAACATGGGTCGACTGTGAAAAGTATTTTCTGACGTTTTAAAGAATAAAATAAATTAAGAGTTATTTTAAGTAACCTTTAGAGGTGACACAATAATGAATTTTCATTTATTAAACATGGTCAGATAATTAAGGGTTTTATTGATAACATTATAATTCCTCTGAGGAAAGGAGAGAGAACATAATCCAATGAGCACCGATGGACTGTGGATCAATGATCAATAATGCTCTTAGATTTGAAGGAACTTCACCCACGATTAGAGTGAAACATAGAACTTCATCAAATATCATCCCAATATGAGGAAGGGAATTGTTTCATTGGGATTTTTCACATTCATGAATTCAATGAAATAATTGCACCAAACCACGAACATGTTGATTCATGATTCAATTGTTCTTACGGGATGCATAATTATTTCATGGTTTAAAGGTGAGATATATATCATTATAATTATCCATATCTCCATTAATTATTATAACAAAAATTTATATATTCCCTCATAAAAAAAAGTCAGAGGATTATTACTTTAGGAATTTTATTCTTCTCCCCTCCCCCGTCCATGGTGTTCTTTTCGATTGGACCCTCTTGGTCATGGTTCAACTATTCAAGAGGTTATGAATTCGATCAGACCTCTATAGTGACAAAATGATGTATCAGATACCAAGGAAGTGTATATTGAAACCCAATTCTTACAATATTATGTTAGTTAAAAAAACGAAGAAATGGATCAATAATGTTTCCCCTTGTGGTAGGGGTGCGACGAATTGAGACCGGCAGCGCAAGGTGACATGGCGTGCTACTGCAACATAGAGCACTGCTATCCCCCGATGGTAGACCAATATAGTGAAGATTCCATGGGTGATTCAGGGTGTGTGTGTGTGAACATATATAGAGGACCCATCATGTAGAACATTGTGGTGTTATTTTGATGAAGGTCCATGAAATTGGGGCAGACCGCATGCAGAGGACCTGAACAGCCTGAATGGGTGTGGGCCAGAACATGGGTATTGGCCTGATCCAAAAACCCAATAGGCTGGAACAAGAAATGCAGTGGCCAATGGTCTTGCATAACAAGTGGTATAAGTGATGTTTGTCTGGACCGAGTGGGGTCGACCGACTGGTCAGGCTGGGTTCGTCCGGTTGGAGCGGACCCGGAATGGACCTAGGCCAGACCTTTTTACTAAAACAGCCATTGCATTCAAACTGTGTGTCCTTTTGAGGAGATGCTTAATCTTTTGGGACACTTGAAAGAAAATGGTTCTTTTTAGATATACTAGGTGGGTTATTTGGAAGATTATATAAAAAATTATGGCTTCAACAGTAGGATCTTCCAGAATTAGTGTGCTATAAGGTGAATCATGAAGCTGATTATGACTTTGAAGCTACGTGACTTTCTGAGACTACATGACTTAGTGAGTCTACTTATATTATCAAAAATATGTGTCTCACTGAGACTACATGTGTTATCAATATTGAGTGTCTCATCAAGAATATGTCTTTTATTGATACTGGGTGTTTTTTGGATTACATCTGACGATCCTCTTTTTTATACTACATACATATACATGTCTGAGCTGACTATACTATTTCTTAGTGGTATACATAGTATATTTCATAGTGGTATTATATTTTTATTTTAGTTTTCCTAATTAGTATTTTTTAGTCACTCATGTAAGATATTTCCCCACACAAGTCATGTATTGTGTATAAGTTTAATGCCTCGACATAGTCCTTGATGGATTTGGACCGGGTGATTCTTAAAGAGACCAGATAGTCAAGGTGTGATCCAACATCTTCAATCAGCAATCCCGTACCTCTTCCTTATGATGGATTTTCTTTGGAGTAGTTTCAAGAACATGTGAATTCACTTTTACAGATTCTTTATTTTGCTGGGTTCTATCTGTGCATGTTTACCTTCCAATTTTCTATTATTATACTATATGGTAGTATTCATAGTATATGCATTCCTTTTTATCTAAGTGATTTTATATTTCATCATTTTTGGATTTGAGATATATATGTTTACTTGAATTTATATAGAAAAATTATTCCCCTTTGTGGGATATACATACTCTGTGATAGTCACCAGCCATTGGATTATTAGAGGCGAGCTTGGGGTACTCATAGAATGAGCCCCTCTAAAACAGGTTCTGAAAATCCTGAAAATTTATTCCATGGACTAATGATCCCTTCAATGATATTATATTATTTATGGTTTATTTCAAAAACTCATCATTATTCATGAATATTTATGTTTACAAATCTATTTAGGAAAATTAATATTCCATTTCCATGTTTTCTAAAAATGATATTTTACTATTATCATATTATTACTTTAAAACATTTTTACCAAATATTTACTTCTACAATTTCTTTTTAAAATAATCTATATTTTATTTTCTAATCAGGATTCATTGTTATTTTATCTGAAAAAATATGAAAGGAATGTATTTTAAATTTTATAGAATAAACCAAATTTACCACATTCATAAATATATAATGTCATGATAAATACATTACAAGTTTTAAAGGATCTTTTTATTTAAAAAAATTTCATTATAATTGCATTGATTTATATAATAAATGATGATTTTTAAAATAAAAATAATACTAACTCCTTGAATTATTCATTTTTATCTCTCAATACCATGTTTCATCTAGGATAAATTTATGTAAGGTTACATATGATTGACAAGAGATATGGTTCAAGGGTACTATACTTATTATTTTTATGGTTGATTTATTTTATTGATGAATTTATTTTTATAAAATCATTTTTATTTTATGGGTTCTGATATGATGAATGATTTATAGTCTAGTGGAAGATATATGAATGAATATGAAATTATTGGCGTGCCTAGATAGTACCCTAATCTATTATGTGATGTTATGTCTTATGAGACATCATTTTTGCGATAGGGGATAAATGTAATTCATTTATGGGATATTTTACTCTATGTAAAATAATCTTGGTAGTAATTCATGAATCCTGTTTATTTCATGTTTTATGTTTTTCCAACAACTTCATGTTTTTGTTGTGCTTCAATGGATCGTGTTCTTTTGTAATTTCAATTCTCTTTCTTTTGAACATCTATGAATTATTCCATGACTCAATATTTTGATCTTTGAAATAGAGAATATAATTTTTTAATGTTATGTTCATGCTCACATAACCTTATTCTCATCATTTTCATTCATATTTTAATGGGTTGATTACTCTTTTGTTTTCCCTTACTAAGAATATGAGGTCAATATTTTTCTTATGAATTTTTTTACTTATATAGTATGAATGATTTTAAATGAATTTTGTCTAAGAAGGTTTTCAGAGGGTTGATAGTGATCGAATATTGTGAAATAATATAATATGGGTATAATGGGAGATAATGTTGATAATTATGAACCATTATTTATGAACCAATGATATTATGATATTTTCCTAATTCTTAATCAATATAACCCCATAAGGTACTTGAGTGTGATAGGGATCAAATATTTTGTTTTGATAATATTTTTCTGTGAATGAAATAAAAATATTGGTCAAATATTTAGTGTTTATATCTTTAATAAACTATCTTGATGTCTAAATTCGGTGTTTTTACCAGCCTCATCATACCATGTATCCTCTTTTGGTTGATTCCAATCTATTAGTAGTGTATCACTGAATAATAATTTGAATTTGAATACATTGTGTGAAAATTTATTATTATTTTTATGAAATGATAAGTACTTCCTATATGGAAATTGAAAATTTGACTAAACAACTAGTTAGACCTATGAAAATTGTGGCAGTTTTAAAGCATGCCTGTTATGCAGTGTGGAATAAGAAAATTTCTAAATTGTTTCCTAGGGAAGAGAAGTGGATGAAAAGGGTCATCTCAATTGTGGAGATTCCCAGTTGGTTTACATGCATATTGTAGTTCACCTAGACAATTTTTTTTTGGTTATTTTTAATATTTTAAGAAAACTAATAATTTAGAGTATTTTTATTTTTCATATATAGAAAATGACTGACTTAAAACTAATATTTATTGCAAGAAAAGGAATATGTAACCTAGTATTTATTGTTTGGTTAATGGGAACCATTATTTTTTTATTGTTTTGTCAATTTATTTTGATAGTTTAATAAAGAAATATCATTCTTAATGTACTATTATTTTATTTAATTGTTGTGAAATATTTAATACCTATAGAAAAATAAATTATAACTTATAATATAATTATGTTTGATGTCAAACATCAATAGTGAATTTGAAATATTTTAGGGCCTAACTCTATAATGTTTAGTTTCATCCACTAAATGGATCAACATAATCACCATAATAGATTATGTTTAGTGGAGGATATGGGAAATATTTTCACAAAATATTATAAGTTATTTTTAGTTCGGATTCATTTTGGAATACTTTAAAACACATATAATTCTACCTTTACCATTAAAAAAACTAATACCAAATATTACTTGATGCTCATAATGAATGGATATGCAACTTAATTACCATAGGAAATGACTCAGGGGTTCCCCTTAGTTTTTATGATATTAGGTATCTGATGACATGATTGAATGAAAATAAGAAATATCAAAAAATCAAGGAGAAAACACATAAAATAATATTATATAATATTATTTGATAGAGATAGAGAGAGATAATAACAATAAAATAATAAGGAAATGAAAATCACTTAAAGTAGGTAAGATTAATATAAATATGGAGAAGAAGATGAAGAAAAAAGGAATGGAGAAAACACAATTTTATTAACATGAATGACATAATCATGAAAAAAAAATTATATACAACAAAAAGTATAAAAATAAAGTGTAAAATAAAATAAATAATAAAAAATAAAATATTTAGGAAACAAATGTGCTTCAAAACCATCCTAATAGAGTAGCCTCTCTAGTCTAATTAGTATATTAATCCTCCAAATAGTGGGAAACTAATCCTTTATTTATAGTAGAGGTGTTACATAGCATTCCCCAAATCAAGGTATATCTTCCAAAAAAATTTATATATTTTCTTATTATGAAATCCATCACACGACCCACCATTTTCTACATTGAAACAACCAAGGTTTCTATGAGTCCAAATTTATAGAGGAGTAGACATGCATTGGGGGGGGGACCATATATTCTTTTCAAACATACATGGCATGCATAGTGGTTCGATCTCAGTTCAAAATGGTAGCATTATAATCATGGGGTGATAGTAGAGCATGATTCCACCTCAACCCCTCTAGCCATCACATTTTTCTCAGGGTGTATGAAATATTTTTTATAGGGGTTAGTTGAGGGTCCATATGTGATCCATGGTGACCTTGGTATTCTATAGTGGTGGATAGATAATGAACAAGCTTTATTGTGTGGCATCAATAATGGTTATTGTTTTTAGAAGTGGCGAATGAAGATGTTAGGTGGTGGAAGACGGTAGAGTTGAGTAGTGCTCAATTTTCTTGAGTGTGGGTGAGAAGTATTTAAATGGGAAGACATAAATTTAGTAAAAATTGTACTATGTACAAAAATCAACATCCCACATTGAAATATAATATTGGGTGAATTATAGTATAATTCTCAGTTCATACAAAGATCAATTTAGAAGCTGAAATTTGTGTAGGACCCCCGATAAATACTCGCACACCCCTATGGTCTATGTCACACTACCAATATTACAAAGTCTATTGACCCACATATTCCCATGGATCATCATGTAGTCCCTCCACTCAAAATCCCATGAAGGATTTACCTTTTCTCTAATTTTTCATCCCACCTTTTATATGGATGACGATATTGATATAGGCCTATAGTTGATGTCCAGTTAAGCTTTAGAGTATTTTTTTTGGTAAATGTCCTAAAAATTAATAATAAGTAAGAAAAAATATAATAATTAATATCCAAAATTTCAAAAAATCACATTCAATACCCAAATCTATATAATTTTAATTCATTTAAACCAATTTTTATTCCCCATTTTAAATTTCCCAATTTTAATTAAAATAGTGAAATATTTGGGAATATTAATTAAAAAAATTGAAAAATCATTTGATTTTTTTTAATTATGCATGAAATATGTGTGAATTATGACCCTTTACATAGAATGAAACATTACAATGTATGGAAACAAAAATAAATGATTCATATAAAAAGACATTTTAGGTATATATCCATAGAAAAATTGATGATTCTTTCCAAACTAGGTGCAACCATTACCAATATCTATGAAATAATTTTAGTGATTCAAACTTTTGAAAAATTATTTTCCTTCATTGATGTGAGGTTATTCAATGAGATTTCTATTACCATGATGATTACATTACTGTGTATTGTCAAATTTACCATGGTGAGAGATATGATATTCTATTTCTATAATTTTTTTTCAAATTAGTGGATCTAATTACCATATTCTAGAATTTTTTTGGATCATATAACTTATCACATGAGAAATGTTCTATTTTCATGTTCTCAATAATTTTTTCTTTATTTTTTGAATATAGAATTCTCAATGATAAGGGGAACTACATTTCTATCATCATTCATGTTAATGGAGTTTAGCCAGATAAGTTTTTTGTATAATTTTTTTGAAATTTTTTGTCTTATTATTTAGATAATCTTGGTCACAATTTTATGGTTGTGTATATTTAAATACAGTGGACATAGTTTATGGTCATGATTTATTGGCCATTGTATACATATTTTAATGTTACGATCCATTGACCAATGGTAAAGTTAAAAAAAATCATTTAAGGGAAATATAAAACCCATTGTGAATGATGACCTCAGTGATAATTCATGTTATGTCTCCAGTGAGGGATCCTGGAATAAGGTAATAGTTCTCTTACCATTGGTAAAAATTGAATTTGTGAATTAACCACCCAATTATATATCTATGACTAAGAAATCCCTAACACATTTTGAAAAAACAATGATGATGTTATAAATAATGATTTTATGTTTCTAGATCAAGAGTGGTTATATGAGAGATATATGAAAAGGATAATCATTGAATTTATTTTAATGATGGGTTATTATATTATTTTACCACTATATAATATTTTTAGAGGACAATACTATTATGATAGAACATGACTATGGTTAGATTGAACGAATTTTGGAATGTATAAAGTTCCATATTAGGTTATTTATGTGAAACATAGTAGATGAGTCCTATGTTTATGGATTCACTATTTACTAAAAGTAATTAAAATATTTTGTTAATCTACGACATGTGAGACAACATGAATGATTTATATAATGGGGTATTTTGAAAAATATGATGGTGGAATTTCATACCATATCTTACAAGGGTTTGGCAATGTCTTTTCCTTCTAAATAAGAGATAATGGTTTTAGTAAATGGACGGTTCCAGAATATATGATCTAGATATTGATATGTATAATGAAATGATAAGTGTCAATACAGACATTACTTTTAATCTCTTTGTAGTTTATGGTAATATCATAAAACCCAAATTTCATTTAGTTTAACATCATTTCATACGTTTATAAATACTGTGTAGTTTAATAACATTTGGAATGTATTCAAATGTCATGAATTTTATAATCCTGAGATAAAAATTAAAATGTCGTGTTGTTTAAAATTATATTTGAAGGAATTATATTCCTTGTAATTTAAAGTCATTTTCCAATGACTCAAATGTCATGGATATTGACATCATATGAAAAGGGAATACATGTAATGCTGTAACAGGGAAATATTTGTTGTGTAGCTTAATTTCATTTGGTAAAGACAAGAATTTCATATTATTTTTCTTCAAGTGACAAGGACTCAAAAGCTGTATTGTTTCAAAAATCGAGAAAAGTAAAAATATTTAAAAAATTATAATGTCATGTGATAAGGTTCAATATATTATTTATCTATATTTTTTCTACATGGAATTATTTATCAATAATTATCATAGATAACACTCATAATGAAAATATTATTTTAGCATCATTGTGTTCACAAAAAGAATGAAACATTTTAATTTATGAAGGTGTCCAAATGCAGAAATGAAGTGTGTATTTGATAGATATTATGGTTTTTTCCAAAATAAATGATATAGTTGTCACTATTAATCTAATAAAACTAGGAACCAAGAAATAAATATATTTTATTTGAATCATATTCTCTAAACATGTTTAGCATAAGTGCATGGTTCAGACATTAATATGTAATTATATTCCCATGGAAGTACATAGTGACACATAATGTGATGTGACTATTTATGATCAAATATAAATATGGTGGACCCGAATGGCATAAAATTTAATGGGATACAACTATTTTATCCTTTTGTAGTACCCCACATGTGATGTTCTCCAACGTAGATCTAGATAATATATATGATTGTTAGGTCATATAATAAAAATAAATTAATGAAATAGAATACATGAATCACTATATATTATATAAAATAATGAATCAAGAAACACATTATTCTTAAAATACTATGCAAAAACCTAGATCACAAATTGAAAAAATGTGGTTTCTCATACAATAGTATATGGAAATTATATGAGGCCCAATGTGAATGACAAGAATCCTAACTAAAATATGTAATGGTTATGGTATTTTTAGATATACCTATTATAGTAGATCTAAGTGTCACATTTCATACCATAATAATAGGAATCAATCCACATATAATTTGAAAATGGAAACTTCTATATTGATGAAACTAATGTGTATGAAGAGGTAATTGGGTTTCACAATATCTCTATGTCATCTTGAATATTCAATGTGAATAGGGAGATATGGTCATCATTGTTCAAAGGGTATTAAATTTATAATGTATGTTGTGGTTTGGATTAGGATATGATTTCACAGAATCACTTTATAATGTAAAAAAATATGAATTAAGAAACACATATTTTCAAATGTTATGATTTGGTCTGAATATTAATATTATCTTCTTGATGAAATAATTTCAATATAGGAATCATGATTAGTGTTCCCATTATTTATATTTATTCTACATCTATATAGAACATAATAGAATTTTCTATAGGGTGAAACTCTATAATTATTAATCTACATATCTTAGGGAATATCCATATAATTGATGTGGAACTGATTTTTATCAACATTGTAAAGAGAAAGAATATAGGAATGATTGTAGGTGATAATTGGGATATGCCATCAATCAAAGTCTAAAAATTAATACAAAATATATAAGATTATTTATATGATATAAAAAGGAATATAGTAATGTCATCCAATTTATACAAGGTTTTCATGATTATATTAAATATATTGAATAATAATATGTGACTATTAATCAGTGGGAATGAGAATATGTGATCAATCCCACCATCTAGTTTCAATCCCGGTTTTCTGATGAAAACCATATTTTGGGTATGTAATATAGGGATCCACATGTTATTTCTCATTAATATTAATATTTTACAGATACCTCAAAAGAGAATAGGTAGAAAAGGCTGGTATAAACAAGGGAACATGATTGATCCTCCATAAATTCAAAATGTTGGATCTCATCTTGGGGAATATGAGTATAGGCATGTTCATGGACTCCATAGATCTAATGTTCTTGGAGAGACATCACCTATTGTATATAGGATTGAGTAGTTAGGACTATGATCTCAATGAAAACATCCTTATTGTAGTACTTAGGAATTGAATCTGCACAACTTTATCATTGATAATGATGGTTTGGAGGATCCATACTAGGTGACTCCTATGCAATGGTGGGGTACTGGTCAAACTGGAGATCTATCTCCCAAGTGTGAGGCAGTTTTGATTTTTGGTCATGGTGGTGATGCTACTAAATAGGATTTCTATGGTGATATGAACCACATGTTTTATAATAGGTTTCCTCTTATAGGAGAACTATTCTAATAGGTTATCATATATGGAATCTATTTTTGGAATGGTACCATATCTAGGGAACTACATAACCAATGTATTCTACAAATGGAGATGTAGGTGCTGGAAAGGTGACATCTTCTCTTTGGTTATATGTTCATGTGGAATATAAAGAATACAAACGTTTTCATTAAAAAGATACAATTAAATAGTATTAAAGGGGGATCATTAATAGGGTACATGACACATAAGAACACTAAAAAACCAATTAGTGATCTATTTAATGTAAATTCTTAATTTACAAATCATTTTCTGTCACACCTGGTTTTTCATGTCTTTGTTTCGATCTGGTCCATTAGAAATCCCGATGCTTTTCATGGGTATTTTGTGAGTTTAATTTTGAGTTTTGAAGTTTCATATATGTTTAATAACCCTAATTTGGGTCCCCCATTGCTTGTTTATGAGTTTTGGAGAGAGGGTGGTTACTTCAAGATTTGGGCCAACCATGAGCCCAATTCCAGTTTTAAATCCCAAAATTTTTTCTTTTATAACTCCGTTGTTTTTCATCTTTTTCCCCAATTATACTTCCCACATGTCCTATAATGACATATTAAAACTTCCATATCCTTTTGGACCACATAAGAATTCATGATCTTGGTGACTTTGAGTTATTTATTTTGGTATTGGGCCAGCCCATGGGCCCATTTCCAGTTTTAAAACAATTATTTGTTGCTTTTATATATTTTACATTTTTTAATATTTTTCAGTGATTCTACCTCCCACCCGAAACCAGTATCCCTATCCTCACCCCAAATACCGTTTTTTCCTCTTTTTAGCTCAGAAGAGTCGAGTAGGGGGGAATCATTGTCAATGTCCCTCAAATCATCCAGAATTGACAAGGTAAATTGTATCATTCCTAAATCAATCAATTAGTACTCTTTTGGACACCAATATTCTTTCCATGGTTCTTCCATACTATAGGAGTACCTCCAAGAAGTTTCAAGACATTAAATTTTCTCTTGGGTTTCAGATCTAATTGAAGACTAAGAGTTTTCTAGGTTGAAAGGTGAGATTCCTTCTCCTTTCTTCTTCCTCTTCCCCCTCCTTTCATTATTACTTGGTTTTATATTGTACCCCAATCATGATCGACCTAGGGTTCTGTTATAATTTTTTATGGGGTTCATGTTCATTTTGGTCTGGTATTTATAGTTTTATGGTTTATAAACCCGCGGCGGGTGATTTCGGGTTTGCGTTTCAATTACGCCAAGGATTTTAGGTTGGATACCCCCTCCACATGCCTTCATTATTTTATTTTCATCATTTTATTATATTTAACACCTGATATATATGTTTACTATTTTTTTTCTTCCTTTGGATAGTTTTCATGGCGTGCAAAATGGTTGTTTATGCCTTGTTTTGTAAAAGGTACTGTTGTTTTTTCATAAAAGTGCACACCATGTGTTTGATTAAATGTTCCTCTATATTTTGAAACTATTTTGTGAAGTTTAGAAGCTGTATTATGATATTTTTAACATGTTATAGTATCTTTAATGAAATATGTCATGCAATTGGTGTTTTATTCCTTTTTATGTTCTTAAAATAAATTGTTTTGTTTAAAAAGGTCATGTCATGTGTACGGTAAATTGCCCGGTTGGCTTTTATGTGTGATGTGTTGTTTAAAATTTATTTGTATGGATTTATAAATGAATTATAAGAATTATAAATGTTAATTTTCTGTCTTTATATGGATTTAAAATTTTGGTTTTTTTTTAAAAATAATGGGTTTTGGTTTACAACATGTTTTGGGCAGAGTTGTCGAAAAATGGTCAGTTTCACATCCTTATGAAAATGGTTTTGTTTTGAATATGTAACCTGAGTATTTTAAGGGATTTATAAATTTTTTTCTTATTTAAATGGTTTTTATACACCTCTTTAATAAAATTAAAATTAATACCTTTTTCAAATGTTTGTTTGGGAAAGTCTTAAATGCACGTTTGGCATTTTCTTTAAACAAATGGAATCCATGTGTATTTTCTGTTCTATCTTTTGGGGCCATTTTATGGTCCCTGAAATTGATTTATTAATTGTCCTTGGGGATTCCAAATCTGTTTGGTTATGTTATTGATGGTTTTATGGTATTAAAACAGTGTTTTTGAATGAGTTTTATGTGCAAAGCCTCAATACACTCCTTGAAATTGTTTTATGAAAATATTTAGTCATCTGTTGATTCGTGAATGAAATATGAAGAAAGTTTGTGGGATTTTTGTGTGTTTATTGTTTGGTAATGGACTTTTGTTGTGAAATTTGTATTTGATAATATGTGTAACTTGATTGAGCACTAAAGGGAATCCCGTGTATCTAGGTGGGTGGTCGTGTTCTTGTATGCTAGTGATTCCGTGGGGTTTGGCCTCTGTTTCACGTAGCAATTTTGACGATGATAACACTAACTAAACTATGATGATGATAATGATTGGGGATGACTGGGTTATGGTTATGTTCCCTACT
Organism: Viscum album; assembly: GCA_963277665.1. Taxonomy (NCBI): domain Eukaryota; kingdom Viridiplantae; phylum Streptophyta; class Magnoliopsida; order Santalales; family Viscaceae; genus Viscum; species Viscum album. The sequence goes on from OY728142.1 coordinate 1,609,903,366, forward strand.
GGTGTCTCGTGCACAAGAACACATATTTATTATGGTTACTTTCACCGAGATACGAGTTACCTGGGGCTCACAACTAACTAGTGCCTCGGGGTGTTCCCGTGACTAGTGGTCATTGGCTATTTTGTACTCACTGTCGGCATACAGTGTGTGGTTGGTAAATTCAGTAGTATGTGTTATTTATTTAAAAGTTAAAATTATTCAATGCAACCCTCTTGAAAACTATTTTCATTTTGAAGTTGCACCTCTTTGAAAATTGTTACTAGCATTCTTGTTTATAAAACATGCATGTTTTATTCTGGTAATTTGTTTTATATACCATGGGACATAATTTGGATAACATATGTTAATATCAATTATTTAAAACATGAAATTTATGTATCTTTTATTTTGAATGATGTGCATTGGGAATAGAATATCGGGATAACCTATCGATTTTTAATACAGACGCCTATAGTCTTCTTCAGTTTTTAGCCCTTGTGAAGGTTTCAGCTTGAGTTCGATCGCCTTGGGAGACGTGTGATCATTTTTTGGAGAGTGACCAGCGGGGTCACATGGAGTTAGTTGGTTATCGGGTATGGTCAGTTTATTTTTTGGCTTAGTTGTACTTTTAGTTTCTTGTACAAATAATGTTCAGTTAAATATTTATATAAATGTCTTTTGGGTTGTCCATTTCTTTCCGCTGTTTGTTTTATTTTTCATATAAGGGTGATATTGTTCCGTTGTTTACTCTATTGATGCCCATGGTGCTTGTCGCCATCCCGAGAGGATCGGGAATGCCTCTCGGGACTTGTCGCGAGCTAGCCTGGGTGAGTGGTTCAGGGTCGACTCGGACGGGTTTGTGACAAAATGGTATCAGAGGAGGTCAGCTCTTAGCAGGCCTTTCTTTTTAGAGCACCCTTGTTATTTTGGGGATGTAAATGTAGATGGAGTAGGATTTTTGGGACTTGATGGGTAAGTTCAAGAAGAGAGTCGCAAAATCTTTCTCATTCTAATCCTCAGGTTTCCATGGGATGTCCGGTTTTATTAGTGTCCTTTGTCCTTGTTGATTATTTGGTGTTGGGATATGACAAGGGGAGTCTGACTAAGGGCCTCCGTGAGATCGTAGGGCCTAGAAAGACATGTGGAGCTGGGGAATGGTCCTAATAAGTCTCTCTATGTTTGTTTCCTGTTTGACATATGGCCTCCAACCATATGGTCAAGTCACCCACCGACACTAGTTCCCTTTTGGGGTCTCTTGAACCTTTCTTAAATTCTGATTTTTTTCTTTGAAAATCCTTGTGTGATAATTGTGAAAATTTTTTTGAAAGGAAGGAATGAATTTTGAAAAGTGAAAAAGAGGGTTTTCAAAAATTAAATATAAGTATTTTTTTGGAAAGTTATGTTTTTGGTAAAAAAAATTTGAGGGAAGTAGAAATGATTTAATGGGATTTGATTATCCATAATCTAAACTTGTGGTTTGTTGGAATAAAATGTTTTGAAATTGTGAATCATTTTAAGGTGATTATGAATCATTGTGTTAAATGGGGTATTTTGGGATGTTAAATTTTTTTTGAATCAGATAAATTAGTTCTGGAAATTTTTTTTGATCGGTTGGTGTTTTTCTAGAAATGGTATTTGTCTCAATGTACCTCGGATTATGAAAATATACATTGCTTAATTTTTTAAAAAAAAATTGGAAAGGGGTTTTTTGGAGTGTCTTGGTTATTTAAAAAGTTTTTAAAAATGAAAAGGGGTAGGTTTTTAAGAAAATGGTTCTTAATTAATTGTGGTTTTTTTTGTGAAATATGAAAAGGTTTTTTTGACTTGGTGGTTGGTGTTTTTTATGAAGGTAATTTTTTTGGAATGATGTTGTTTTGTTTTAGCCTTTGGTGATTTCATGGGTGCTCACATGCATGGTTTTCTTTATATCTGGAACGATGGACTATATGGTATGGTGGTCGGGTGCCTGGGGTGGCATGGAAATGTTCATGTGGGTGAGACTTGATGAAACACCATTGGTGAATGTGGAAACCCACCAAGTTAGTTTGTTCTTTAAAAATTGTTTTGAGCTGAAAATTGTGGCCTTTTTTTAAACCAATGGTTATGTGGATTGATTATTCTATGTCATAGAAGATTTATTTATTTGGTTAGCTTCCATGTGATCGATAATTCATACTATTGTTCTATCTAGAGATGAGATCTTGTTGGTGGCTCGGTTTTGGAGTAATTTTTATTGGGTTTCTAAAGATGTGTTTGATATTGTGATGTGGCCATGGATAGTTCTCCGTTGGAAATCATTCATGATGATCAACCTAAGGATTCTTTTAAAATTTTAAATCCACCTCTTTTTATGATGCCTTAACCTTTTTGTTGGAATAGAAAGCTGTTTCGGATCGATTATAACTGCTTCAAGGTCGTGATAAATCTTTTGGACATAGTAGTTGTGTTCAGTGATGATGATGTGTTTCTTCGTATTCTTTGTCCATTATTCCCCTCGTTCGGAGTGATACAGAATTATGATATGAATCGATGAGTTATTATTTAGATGAAGGTGTTTTGTTGAGCATGTGTGTGTTTTTTTTAGTTGTGTGATCCTTATCACCTGACTGCGGTGCAGCAAATGCTTCAAGAATCAGGGCTCCAGCCATAGGCCTCAGAGTGAAGCATTTCATGCAGTCAGGAAATTGACAGAGGTGTGGAGTGATCTATTAGGATCCTTACTCCTCTATTTTGGTATGTTGGTTTCTATGTCAATTTTTTGGTTCCTCATTTCTGTGAATTTCCCTTTGTCGCAACAAGCATGGTGGACATAACCCCTCACAAAGCGTATGTAGTTACTCCTTCATGGATGTGGGTTTTCAATCAATATCCCTATGTGGACCGCCTGTAAAAATCAGGTGTAGTATTGGTGTTACCTATTCATAGGTGGAGAGTTTTGGGTAGTTTCTTTGTTTCTTTTGTGGTTTCAGTGGCCAAATTATTGGGTCCCCTTCCCTCCCCTCCCTGAGTGGTGGGGGTCCAGATCTGTGCTGAAAGTCTTGGCCCAGTTCTTGCGCCCTCTATTCGCAAGAGGGTGGTATAGATGTCCATGTTGTAACCCTATTAACTTGGTATTTTATGTTTTTGTAGGAGAGTTTTTTTGGCTTGTGTGAGTGAGGCCCAATTCTACCTCATTTTGAATTCTTGTCTGTTCGTTGCTATTTGGTTTCTAATGGTGTGGAGACCCACCGTCGGTCTCCTGGATTTTCATCCTAAGAAAATTTCTAGTAATAGTTGTGTCTTAATGGTGGGGAGTCCATTCTAGACTACATTGTAATATTTGGGTTTTGTGAGTTCTCTTTGGTTTGGGTGATGTTTGGGTTTATTGAGAGAAGGCCCAACAATCGGGTTCTTGGCTTGGTTGTGGAGGTGGTGGCTTCATCTTTCCGTTGATTTTCCAGAAGTGGTTGTGAGTAGAGTGTATTTTAGCCAGATGATTAAAATCCATTGATGTTTGATGATATTTATTTTTATTGAGAGGCTGGATAATTTTGATAGGTAATCCTTAGATGTTTTTTTTCAGCTGGAAAGTGTTATGGCTTTCCGGGGCCGGAAAGCTCTAATGGTGGGGAGAATTGTCACACCTGGTTTTTCATGTCTTTGTTTCGATCTGGTCCATTGGAAATCCTGATGATTTTCATGGGTATTTGGTGAGATTAATTTTGAGTTTTAAAGTTTCATATATTTTTAATAACCCTAATTTGGGTCCCCCATTGCTTGTTTATGAGTTTTGGAGAGAGGGTGGTAACTTCAAGATTTGGGCCAACCGTGAGCCCAATTCCAGTTTTAAAAACCAAATTTGTTTCTTTAATAACTCCAATTTTTTTCATCTTTTTTCACCAATTACACTTTCCACTTGTCCTATACTGACATATTAAAACTTACATATCATTTTGGACCACATTAGAATTCATGATCATTGTGACTTTGGGTTAATTATTTTGGTATTGGGCCAGCCCATGGGCCCATTTCCAGTTTTTAAAAATTAATTTGTTTCTTTTATATCATTTTCATTTTCTAATCATTTTCAGTGATTCCACCTCCCACCAAAAACAATTATCTCTATCCTCACCCCAAATATCGTTTTTCCTCTTTTGAGCTCAGAATAGTCGCGTAGTGGGGAAACATTGTTAATGTCCCTCAAATCGTCCAGAATTGACAAGGTAAATTGTATCATTCATAAATATATCAATTTGTACTATTTTGGCCACCAATATTCTTTCTCAGATTCTTACAGACCTTAGTAGTATCTCAAAGATGTTTCAGGCCATTCCCTTTTCTCTAGGGTTTCATATCTAATAGAAGATGACGAGTTTTCTAGTTTGAAAGGTGAGATTCCTTCTCCTTTCTTCTTCCTCTTCCCCCTCCTTTCATTATTTCTTTGTTTTATAATGTACCCTAGTCATGATCGACCTATGGTTCCATTATAACATGTTTTTTGATGGGTTTTATGTTCATTTAGGTCTATTCTTTATAGTTTTATGGTTTATAAACCTACAGCGGGTGATTTCGGGTGTGCGTTTCAATTAGGCCAGGGATTTGAGGTAGGATTACCCTTGCACACACCTTTATTATTTAAGTTTCATCATTATATATATGTTTATTATTGTTTTTCACCCTTCGGAGATTTTTCTTGGCGTGCAAAATGGTTGTTTATGCCTTGTTTTGTAAAAGGTATTGTTGTTTTGTCATAAAAGTGCACACCATGTGTTTGTTTAAATGTTCCGCTATATTTTGAAACTATTTTGTGAAGTTTATAAGCATGTTTATGATATTTTTAACATGTTATAGTATCTATAATGAAATGTGTCTTGCAATTGGTGTTTTATTCCATTTTATGTTCTTAAAATGAATTTTTATGTTTAAAAAGGCCAAGTCATGTGTTCGTTAAATTGCCCGGTTGGCTTTTATGTGTGATGTGTTATTTGAAATTTATTTGTTTGGATTTATAAAAGAATTGGAATAATTATAAATGGTATTTTTGGGTGTTAATATGACTTTAAAATTTTGATTTGTTTTTAAAAACTAATGGGTTTTGGTTTACAACATGATTTGGCCCGATTTGTCGGAAAATGGTCCGTTTCACATCCTTATGAAAATGGTTATGTTTTGAATATGTGACCTGAGTATTTTAAGTGATTTATAATTTTTTTCTTATTTAAATGGTTTTTATACACATCCTTAATAAAATTTAAATGAATACCTTTTTCAATTGTTTGTCATGGGAAAGGATTAAAGGCACGTTTGGAATTTTCTTTAAACAAATGGAATCCATGTATATTTTCTGTTCTATCTTTTGGGGCCATTTTATGGTCCTTGATATTGATTTATTAATTTTCCATAGGGCTTAAAAATCTGTTTTTTTATGTTATTTATGGTTTTATGGTCATAAAAGAGTGTTTTTAATGAGTTTTACGTGCAAAGCCTCAATACACTCCTTGATATTGTTTTATGAAAATATTTAGTGGGTTGTTGATTCTTGAATGAAATGTGAAGAATGTTTGTGTGATTATTGTTTGAGAATGGTAATTTGATGTGAAAAGTGTATTTGATAATATGTGTTACTTTATTGAGCACTAAAGGGAATCCCAGGTATCTAGGTGGGCGGACGTGTTCTAGTATGCTAGTTATTCCATGGGGTTTGGCCTCTGTTTCACGTAGCAAGTTTGACGATGACAACACTAACTAAACTATGATGATGATAATGATTGGGGACCACTAGGTTATGGGTATGTTCCCTACTAGTGGATCATGCATGAGAACAGATATTTATTATGGTAACTTTCACCGAGATATGAGGTACCTGGGGCTCACAACTAACTAGTGCCTAGGGGTGTTTCCGTGACTAGTGCTCATTGGCTATTTTGTAGTCACCATCGGCATACGGTGTGTTTGGTTAGTAAATTTAGTAGTATGTGTTATTTATCTAAAAGTAAAAATTCTTTAATGTAGCCCTCTTGAAAACTATTTTCATTTTGAAGTTGCACCTCTTTGAAAATTGTTGCTAGCATTCTTGTTTATAAAACATTGAAGTTTTATTCTGGTAATTTGTTTTATATAGCTTATGACATAATTTGGAAAACATACATTAATATAACATTTTTAATACTTTAAATTGATGTTTCTTTTATTTTAAAGGATGTGCATTGGGAATAGAATATCAGGATAACTTAATGAGTTTTAATACTCACGCCTATAGTCTTCTTCTGTTTTTAACCCTTGTGCAGGTTTTAGCTTGAGTTTGATCACCTTGGGCGACGTGTGATCATATTTTTGGAGAGTGACCAGTAGGGTCACATGGAGATAGTTGGTTATCAGGCATGGTCATTTGAGTTGTTGGCTTAGTAGTACTTTATGTTTCTAGTACAAATAATGTTCAGTTCAATTATTATATAAATGTATTTTGGGTTGTCCATTTCTTTCCGCTGTTTTTTTGATTTTTAATATATGGTTGAAATCAATAATTTGTGTCCTCTATTGATGACATTGGTGCTTGTCGCCATCCTGGGAGGATCGGGAATGCCTCTCGGGACTTGTCTCGAGCTATCCTGGGTGACCGGTTCAGGGTCGACTCAGACTTGTTTGGGACATTTTCATTATTAATAGTTTCACATCGTGCATGTTTTCATAACTCATGGGATAAAATAGCCCCATTCCCTAAGAAAATCCATTATTTTTTAGTAATTTAAAGCCACATACCTAGTTCAATTTTTTTTCCATCGACATATTTTTTTGAGAAATTATATTTATTTCTAGTTGATTTTGTTTGGTGTGTTTAGGATGCTTCTGAAGAAACTCCCCTGAGACATTTTGAGTGGGTTCAGATTTGTTTTCTAATTGTAGGAATTCATGGATAATTTTACAATGAAAACATCGAATGTGTGTTGATTGAGAGAATGTGATGTTAGGATCATTGACAAATGTTTATGTAGAATTATTTTTTTACTATAGGAATCTCTTAATAATTCAAGATTTATACAAGAATCATTCCAAATATGTAGTGAAATATTCATCGAACTTGATGTAAAAATTGATCATAGACAGACCTTTATGTGAATTTATATATACACTAGGGATTTTAAACAAATATTATTTTTTATGCCTCATAGTTTCAACACCAATGGTACAATATATATGTACCATAACGTCAAAAACATTCTTTTATTGACTAGATTTAGGGTGATATTTTTTAAATATATGCAATTCAAAACTCTATATTTTATCATATTTTTAGGTGGTTCTAAATGTTTTTTGTGATGGGATCAAAAAAATGATTAGGGATAACTATGTATCCTTAAGAAAGGAATTAGAACCCCCATACTTCCATTACAATTAACACGACACATCATACCTTTTATGGGAGTTTTACATTCCCCATTGGTTGAATTTATCATCATGTACTATGGAATACAAGGATAATGGTCTGTATTATTAATGTTAATGTGGGATTTATAAACGAGAAAACCTTTTGGATCAACCTAATATTTAATATAGGAATGTGACGACAAACAATATAACTACATAATGGGAATATGGTCCCTTGAGTAGGGAATGACTTTATTGGGACTATCGACCAATGAAATGGTCTATTTCATACGAAATATATCAATATGTGGTATTTTTTCCATCGAATGTGAGAATACGTCATGATTATTAGGAGATGTATTTATCATGTGTATGGTCCAATACTGATGATTATGGTTTCATAGGGAGTTTTTCTTTGGTGAGAAAGATATGAAAATTCATGTAAATAATATATCTATCTTAGAAAGGGAATAACTTCATTAGGAATTTGGTCCAATATGGGGATGTATAAACATACATGTAATGTATCCAAATATGGTAGGAAAAAAATTAACACTTAAGGAATAATGGTCCATGAAGGTCAGCTTGTATAGTGAATGACATTGGGTATGAACCATATAGAGGATTCATATATATTCTGGTCAAATGGAGTCAATGTTCACACTGTTCTTGTTGTGTAGTTTATAGATACGTGACAAGATGATACTATATAATTTAATATTATTTTTCAAGGTTGTTATAATTTATTCTTAGATCATGAAAATACTTCATTTCCAAAAGTGTTGAAACATATTATTTGCATATGTCTATGTTTTGAAATGGAGAAAATAGAGCATTTAATACTATTTATGTAGACCATGATTTCCTTTTGGGAGTGTTATTTATCATTTGGTGGCGAATAAATACTTAATTCAGCTAGTTCTATAGACATAAAACATAGGGGAATTTCTAATTATAATAGAACCTTGGTGGAACAAAATGATCCCCAAGAACCCAGTCTACTAGGGTTTGGTAACAAGTTAACAATGTTATGATTTATGGTCCATGAATGGCATCACTAACCACCCCATGAATGGGACCCAAAATATAATAGGGATACATAATTGAGAGTCCCTCAGTTTACTATATGTTATGGTGGATGAGTGGTAGTTTCCTTTTATTAGGTTATTACATGAACAAATGAGGAACATAATACTGTGAATACCCTAAAACTATATGTATAATGGATTTTTTCATGAGACATAGAAATATGTTTCTTGGATAAATGAGTCGGATGAAGGGATTATATGTCATTGAAGATAGGGTGAACATGGTACACTACAGAATAATAAATTAATGAAAATTTTCATCATAAAGGGATAAAAAACTTGTTCAACGACACTCAAATGAGGCATTACATTAGGCAAGTAAATTTATTTTCATCATGATTATGGATTCACCTAACTAATGTAATAGTTATGTTAATTTTCCCTAGTATTGGAAATAGGGGATGATTCCACCTAAATATGGATATCAAGGATTCTTTACCATAATGAAGGATTAATATAGGGTTGTCCATCGTGAAGGAGGACTAAAAAAGTACCCTAGTTTGATCAAAAAAATATCAAAATTGCATATGAATTTCAAAATTTAATGATAAACTATAAGTATTCCTTGTGTAATAAATGTTTACTAAATGAGAAGATTAATAATGAATGTAAATAAAATAATTATATAATATCATAGTCGTTTTGAGTTAGGGTATCCTCAGATTCATTTAGGTGAATGTAGACATAATATATTTCTTGTTGTAGTACCTTCCCCCATGATTTTTAGAAATAGTATGAGTTGGTGTTACTTGAATGAATCATAATATTTGTAACATTTAGGTAATAATTAACTCTTATTGGATAATTAAATACCATGGGATTATAAAACAAAGGCTACCTGAAGTGTATTTTGAGGAGTAGTTGAAGGGTGATATAGGTACCTCATCGTCTTCTCAATATGTTGTAAATAAAGAATCTTAGGGGTTTATTTGTAGAAAAATATATAGTTTTTTTAGATAGATTTTGAAAGGACAGTAGTGTGTGCAAATTGGTTCATGGTAATGTATCTAGGTAATGAAGGATTTTTGTGAGCGAATTGATCTATAAAAAAGATTCACATTGGTAGATATAAGTGTCGGTTGTTGGGTTTACATAACCTGAACTATTTGACATACCAGCCTCATTGTTTTAGGAAAATGGTAAACTATTCATTACCCCTAATACCTTTTCCCTTCCCAGTTATTATTCCTCATTTCTTGCAGGAGCACAGAAAATCAATATATATATTTTTTTAATGTATAAAATAAAATATAATTTATAAAATTATATAGATATTAGTATACATAAACTATATAGTATAATTGGGTATACTATGAAATATATTAAGGTATTTAAATGTCTAGTATTGGATATAATAATATATAAATAAATTTAAAAATATTCTAATTTTTTATTCGTTAATATTTTTTTATTTATAAATTAATTGATAAATATTTATAGAAACATATAATAAATAAGAATTAAAAAGAAAGAAACATATAAAAAATATGAAACCACAATCAATACAAAAAAATTATAAATCTATGTGGAAATAAATAAACATATTAATAATTATAGATCATTAATTTAACATCTAATGGAATAGGTGGGGTTTAGGTTTGAAACATAGATACTCAAAGTTAGGATCCAATAACCGGACAATGTGGAGATGACCAAAATAAAGTTCAACCCTAAATTAATGGCCTGATTTTGAAATTGGAAGATATCACTTTTGAGGAATTAGAACAATGATAAGGTAGGATATATGGATTGAAGACGTAGAAAAGAGGAGATGATATAAGGGTTTTATGTGAATATTTTATGGGTAATATTATTATGGGTTTCTGAAACCATAATAGTACTTTATTTAAAATTAGAGATGAATTTTAAGTAATTAATAAACAAGAAATTTCTAGGGTTTCAAAAAATTATTATTATAGACCATAATTATTATTTTTCTATAAAATGTTACAATAGATATCCATTTCCATTTTTTAATAAGAATTACTAATAGATCTGGTTGTATTAAACAAAATTATAGTAGTGATATTTAATTATGGAAAAAATCAATGATTATTATTGATTGACCATTAGAGAATCTGATTAGGTAGAATTTATTCGCATTCATAGTAATGATTGATGGAGAATTTGGACTACAAATGGGTGATTGGAGTTAGTGTTCTTCAAATTCGTTTTATGAGATACATTGTGTGATTTTCTGATGTGGCTAGGATAATTATTTAAGACAAATAATAATAACAATTCGTTTGTATGAAAATTATAATATATTTTATATGTTGATTTTTTCCCTATTGGTGAAATATCATTCTCTAACTATTTAATTTTTTAGCTTTTATAGTTTTGAAAATATTGAAATTGGGGATGTTCTTGAGTTAATGTGGTGACCCAAACTCATGTCTCTAGATTTAGTAATATGAGATAAGAAATTACAAAAAAATCATCTGATCATGGTTTCAGTCAGATGTTTAAAATTTTATGGATTTTATTGAGATTATATAGTGGATACTCATGATTTAACAATAAGAAGGATTAACTAACCTCTTTAAATTAGAATTTCAGTTCTCTAGAATGTTTTTTATACATACAGACCAAATAATATCTTTTATGATGTCAGTTTTATTGTGATTTATTTTTAAAATAACCTATGTCATATTGATATGGATAGTGAGACTATGAATCATTGTAAATATATATATATAAATTATGTGTGTGTTCATATATTTTAAAATAAATTTTATTACATGAGAGTGATTTTTAAAACAACTTTAAATGAATGATAATGTATAAATAATATAAAACATGTTTGATATAAAATTATTTTGATTTTTAATTGTAGAATGATAAGATTAATAGTAATTTACTTGAATAATTTTTATAATTCCACCATTATATAAAATTCGTATATGTAATATTCTATGATAAGTGAAATGAGTCTCTCAATAAATGTTAATTTTTATGCAAGAAATCATTATGAAAATGTGGTTTTGTGTAGTAGTGTGTTTAGTTAGAATTTTCAAATTTCTTCTTCGAATAGAACTAGTTAATATATAGAAGATAAAATGAATGATTTCCACATTTTCTAAATCACTTTTGGTCATTAAATTTAATTTTTTATAAGAAAGGTGAATGAGGACATACCAAAATAAATAGATTGTGCCTCTGATTTATAAAGAAATATTCCTAATGTGTTTATAGGTGATGGCGTAATATATGATAAAAAGGACTAGTTTAAAGGAATCAAAAAAATCTAGTAATTTTAATACTCTTCATAAGTCATATATGTTTGAGTATGTTGATCACATTAAAAATGATATTATCATGTGTGTTGTGGGATATGTAGATAGTTATTTGGTTATATATCTTTAATTTTATGAGATTCATAATATTTTTAGATTGAAAAATTTTCATTGGATGTTAACAACGAATAAATATTGATATTTCCTAATTTTAAAAATCAAAGAATTTTGATTATTGAGTTTCTATCTCATTTTATTTAATGAGGAAAATTTATTACTGGAGCTAAAGACCATAAACATCTAAGGGCCCTGAAATTTGAGATATATATTCAAATATATATTTGGTTGAAGCTCATTATATTTTATATTCCTACATATACCTTGTTATAATACTCAGATGATATGGTGGTAGAATAGATAATGATGTATGACTGTATTCCTACACTATTAAAGTGTGGTAAAGAATTATTATTTTGAAAATATGATGAAATAAAAGGTATTTTTGTAAGGAAGATAAAATTGATATATGATTTGGTTTTTTCATTGAGAGTGATCACACATATGTTTTATCCAATTGGTAATGTGAGATAACAAAATATAGATTATCCAAGTGTACCTTGACTGGACAATTATTATGGGAGAATGAAATATTTGAGAAGATTTAGAATATTAAGCGCATATGTAAATAGTGTTACTGAATTTAATCATATTCAATTGTCTAGAATGTCATGTAAAAGTTCAATAATTTTTTTGATAGATATTTGATAACAATATATGGTACCCACTAAATATTGATCGGTTCAAAATATTCATGTTAAGGTTTTCTTTATAGTGTTTCCAATTGAGGTGTTTTTTGCTTGGGAAAGGATCATACATTGTAATATTATTATTTCATCTCATTTGATATCAATATTTTTCAACATTTCAACACGTTATTTATTAAATTTTTTTGAGTTTTATAATATGTGGGCGATCCTATCAAGATACTTTCAAATTTTCAAGGAGTTATATTCTCTCATAAAAGTAGATAGGGAAAGGATTCATGAACCTGTATTCCACCCATATTATTGGTGATATAAAAAATACTTGGGATTTTTTATTATATATTATGGAAGTGCATTATATAATCATTTAGATTAATTTATTGGCGAATTTAATGTTCAAATTGGCTTTATGAGCCTTGAGATTATTTAATCTCAAAACAATATAAATTTTTACACATTGTAAGGGTAGAGGGATAGTAATGCAAGTCTTAAGTAACCATTTTTTGAGCCTCAAATATTTACTTTTTTATTTCATGGTTTAGTTATTTGAATTTTATAATTTAGAGATCAAAATACATTAAATAATGTGGTGGATAAGTATCGAGAAGTGGTTTAAGAAGAATTATCAAGATAAACACAGAAATCGGATGGGGAGTTATCTATCAAATATCTAACTAAGATGGCTTCAATGTATATAACATTTTATTATGTAAAAAACTATATTTATGTGTGATGTGTTGTTTTTATATTGTATTATGGATTAGAGAATTTGTTATAATAGTGTTTCTCCTTGGGTCTTGTGGTTTTTCTTTAAATTATGTTAGATTATAGTATATGGGTTTTCATTGATTATTAGAAGTAAAATTAACTGGAAACATTGATAAATACCCTCTACATCACATTAATGATTTTTTTCTTAGAGAAGGATACATGTGGTTTTTTATAATTATAATTGAATAATGATATCATCCCAACATTATGAAAGAGTAATACATTCAAAAAATAGAATTTCAATGTGGATATGTTCTTCGTGAAATTTTAGTAATCACATTTGGATTAAATTAAGATTAAATAGTCTTCATAGATTAAATTAATTATATATTCCTTTAATTTAATTTTTCTTTTAATTTTTTTTGATATATTCCATATTTATTAAAATAATAAATTAAACCGAGGAAAAGATAATGAAATTTTTTTAAAAAAATCAATGGAATGTAAATTATATTATATTTTTGACGTGACCTAACCCATGTCTGATCTCATTCCCCAACTAACCTGACCTCATCTCAATGGCCAAGTGGTGGAGAGAAAAGGGCTGAAGAAATAACTAAATTAGAGAGTTATTATCCTAAGTACATTTACATACACACACAACTACCTCGATGAAAAAGTGTAGAGGGGAAGAGTAAATGATGGAACAGTACTATAAAGTAAACAAAAAATGTATGAAACTATAAGTGCAACCAATGTATGATATTGTAAACTGGGAGTTAAAGGAGAAAAATACACTCCCAAATATAAATATGTCCAAATTGAATGAAATCTAAAAAAATACACAACTGAGAGATTCCAGCTCTGGAATCCCACGATATGACCACTTTACGTGGTCCAAGAATCTTGTATCCCTCCTGAATACCCCCTATAGTCATGGTAATCCACTTGGTCATATTCATAGGAAATGAAACATATGGGAAAATCTCATGTATAGGTGAGTATATACATACCCATTAGAACACGTCAAAAGATGTTGGGGGGGGGGTGGTAAGAGATACAAGACGAAGAGAAATACAGTTGACAGAACAAGGAAATGTGATAGATTATATATCACCCTAGTAAAGAGTTAATGAAATCTCATACATGAATAAGGGGCTAAACATGGTGAGTGGATGAATTTCATATTTTGTCATATTATCCTATAGTATGACAGAATACTCACCAAAGTATACGAAGCTAATCAAGGAACAAACCTGGAATACCTTATGTGTCATGACTATCTCGTATGGAGAGTAAAAAAATCCAAGGAGTGGATGTTGAAGAAGAATATATATATATATATACATTCTCAGTCAATTAATCCAAAAGGAGGGAGTAAGGGGATACCCATCTCCTAGATCATCCCAAGTAAGAGTGTATCCAGTAGTTCCAAAAGGCCATCAATGATGCCCAACAACTCATGCATCTACCATGAATTATTTATTGATTTAAATCAAAGACATGTCCCTATAACACACAATATATGGTCTAGAATCTCCAGGTAATAGTAAAATAAATACAATCATTACAAAAAAACTTATACCAAGGGTTTTCAAAAAAATGGAGGTATAGGCCTATTTAGAGTCTGGTTCTTGAAAGGTTTTAGAAACCCATTGGGATAGTACCATCCTATCCCAATGTTTTTACTAAACCTTTGGTATAAGGTGATTTGTAAAAACATATGCCAATTTTTCTTTAAAGGCATTTATAGACAAACTCTATCCCTACTGTTTTCTAAAACCATTCTGAAATATCCCCCCAAATACCAGGAAAGTTTGAACCAGACGTATGCCTGGTCCCGCAAATTTATTAAAAGAAAAGTGCAAGTAATGTCAAAAGAAAATAAAAACGTTACATTACATCAAATCCATATGAATCCTTCTCCCCATCATCAGATAAATCATCACCAGGATCAGCTGACTCCCATTCAGAGGATTCGTATTTTCGCATCATCTCAAGATACATATTTTTCTTCTGAAGCATTTCCTCAGACAACTTTTCCATGACCAGTCGTTTCCCACTGAATCCGTTGTCCCTCTTTGGGGACCCTCCCCTTCGTTTGCCACTGTACCCATTTGAAAAATCATTTTCTTGTGACCCTACAATCTTGTGTGCAGACCTTGTCACCATTGGTTTAGGTAGATCCATGTAGTCTCTCCTTGGATTCCTCCTGCTTTGAGTTTTTTCTCCCACCTCCTTTCCTATATTCTCATGATTTCCATTCTTGACAGCATCACTGTAAGATATTTGGTGACTGTGGAGCTCTTCTTCACAATCAGATCTATCCCCCCACTGCTTCTTATGGGACAAAGGAGGGTTGACATTTACATCCTTCCCACCTTCCATTTGAGATATCTTGATTGTGTCATCAGCGTAGAGACTTTTACCTTCACCACTCAATCTGTCCAGACCAGCATTGCCTTCCTTCTCTAAAATTTCCTCTGCCACTTCAGTACCTTCCTCATTTGATCCAACATCAGCCAGCACTGAAAATTTATTTGCAGAACAATTAAGCAGTTCCTGAGAATTTACCTGCACCTGGACATAATTTTTGCTCTTTTGTTCAGACACCAATTCCACAGGATTAGAGCTGTCCAGCATCACAGCGTATCCCCTGCCAGTATTCAATTGAGTTGGAACCTCTTCAATCATCTGATCCAAAGAGATCGGGCTGACTCCCTCCGGGTTGATCTCTCCACCCCCAGGCTGTCCACCTATCATTTTAGAGCAGCCACCACTATTTGGTATGTCACCTTCTGTAAAATGAGGGCAAGGGGTTTGTACATATTCCCTCGAATGAGCCGCTCCAACCTCATCCAGAGCAGCAAACCGGTTTGAGGAGAAAGGTATAGCCACATCCACTCTGGACGTACTCAAACTGTGTGAAGTGTTCTGACCTGGGACCTAAATCTCACTATAATCCTGATGATTCTCAAGTCCCCTGCCCATAAACTGAAAAGTACTGGCCCCATCAATGTCCCGACCATGAAAATTAATTAGAGAATCAGGGATCGGTCTGTTGGAATTACCATTTTTCAAGTTGATTATACCATATTCCTCTGGAGGAGTAGCCATAATCACTCCATCCATGGTCTCCTTCCTCCTAGTCTCATTCACTTCCAACTGCACTCCTATGTCTGTACACAGGTTGACAGAACTCTGTTTGTGAACATCCAGATCAGCAATTGGAAAACTGTCCTCTATCTCCCATGAAGATACCCCCTGAACCATCATGTTGGTGACCCCATCTACCTTTGAAGTATCATGACCATCCTGAGGAAGGCCTGCAGGAGACTTCTGCTCACTGCCTTGCACAACTCTAATGGTGTTCACACCCTCTCTCGAGGGTACCTCCACTGAAACATCTAGAACCTCAGAGCTTTGGGCACCCCTGGGCCTCCTTCTGCAGCCATGTCCTTCATGCCCCTGTCTATAACAAAATGAACAAAAATGGGTCCATGATTCATAGACAATCGACTGTGCATACCTGTATTCTTCCTCCACTACAATCCAGACAAGCTCCGGCGGCAACTTTGAAAGATCCATTTCAACGCAAATTCTAGCCGAAAATGGGTGTGACATAGAAGCTGTTCTTCGATTGCTTCATATAAAACGCCCTATCGAATTACCAATTGACCTCAGCAAACCAATGTTCTGAAAAGGAAAAGGTAGTCCAGGCAACTGAATCCAAATTGCCATGTAAGGGGAGTCACAGTTCATATGCGCCTCAAAGGACCGGCGGAGCAAGTGAAACAGGAGGCCACAGAAGGGTTTTCTCTTCCACGACAAGGCTCTACCCAGATCCTCCTCATCAGCAAACAAAATTAGAAACTGACACGGACCCAAAGTACAAACCAAAGCTCGGTGCTTCAAACCCCGATTTGTATTGATCTCTTTGTCAAAATGCTCCACAAGAGGTCGCCGCCTCGAAAACCTCACGATCAGAGCTGAGGAGAGTAACGCTGAGGCTTCGTGGAATTCCTTCACTGAAACCGGAACAATAGGTTGGCCTGAAACGCAACCAGGCACCTTCGGAGAGACTTCGATTTCAGGGAGGAAGAACCCCACATCTGATGAGGATCCAAAGCAGTCCCTAAAATTGAGTTGCGCATCACCTGAACCTTGATTTGAGGGAGAAGACCCCTCCCCCCCAAAGGAGGAAGGGGCCGCGACGGCCGCCATCACCGTAGGGTTACCGGAGCATCTCGCTTCGATCGCCCTCGCTCCGACTATCCACATTCCCCTCTCCCCACGTGTTTCAAAAAACTAGTGCTCCCCTCTTCCATAACATGTCTAACTTCCTCCCACCGATTGATATATCTTGATTCAAGCTATTTGTTTTGTTTTCAAACATCAAATATAAAAGTGGTAACTTAGTTTTAATGTTCTGTATCAATTTATTTTTGGTTTTGTGTTTTGATTTACCCTAAACAATAATTATCTTCTCATACCCAGTGTTCCAACCATTCTTCCAATCCAGGTATCTATATTGAAGTAATTTATATATTCTTCCACTTTAAATTGGTATTCCTTAACCGAGTTTTATATTATCCCTCCATTTATTTTTCCATTTTTCATTCGTTTTTATTTGAAGACAATGTTGTTTTTTGTTTTCTATTTGATTGAAAATAAATTATAAAATCTACGTGTGGTAAGAAAAATTATACACTGATATAAATTTTATTTGAAAATTAAATAAAATAGAGGTGCAAAAAATTATTTGGAAGACCACTTTTGTAGGGTTAACCAAAATTCTATGGTGGAAATTCTAGATAAGTAACTATTCATTGAAATAATTATATAATATTAACAATATTTGTTTGAAGGAGAATTACTAAGGTAGGATTATATGTTAAATTTTTTGGTAACCTCTCTTGATCTATATAATTTCATACATATAATTTTTTCATACTAAATAATGTAGCAAAGTTGTATTTTTGTTACGATATATATATATAGATGTTTTAGAATGTAAAATGATCATCATATGTTTCCCTAAAACAGAGGTATATTATGTGTTATAATTTAATAATACTTTATATTGAGAGTGTTACTTTAATCCTCAATGTAAATTTAGTAAATTATTAAAATAGAGAATATACTATTAATATTTTAAGGATGGTTTTGAATTTATAAGAAATATGAGCAATGAAAATTCAATAGAAATATATCTAAAAGATAATAAATACATCAATGACTAATGTTTTTTTTTTTGTAAAATTTTGGTTATATGGGGTATATAATTTTTAGAAACATTTCTCAAGTCACTTGGATATTCAAACATATTTTTATTTGTTTACATTGTTTCAAAATGTATGGATTCTTAGGAGAAAAAATTATATTTTCCAGTATTGTTTTAACTTTTTTGAGAAATACTATTTTTAATGATTTAGAATACTATAAGTATTAATTTGTGACTAATTAACCCATTTTTTCTATAGGTTCATGGATTCATTTTTGAGGAAGCACAGAGTTCAACCCAATACATTTACACCTTACCATCCATATTTCTATAAAAAAGCTGAATTTTTGAGAAGTGATATTAACTGGATCATGGAAATGGTTGTAAATTAAAATTGAAAATATTTGAAAAAAAGGATGGAAAACACCTTAATGGTTTATAGAATTAAAAAATCAAATTGAATGATTGCATACTAATTTATGACATAATATATTTATTATATGCATATAGAGATAGAACATAAATATTATTAGGATTTTAATGAGATGAATATGGATATAGAAATGTCTAGATATGTAAGAACATTATGTATTCAAGAACATAGAGAATTATAGGGTGAATTATTTGTATGTTTCAGAATTTACATGTAGAGAATAATAGTAGTACATAACATTTTGATTCAATAAAGCGACTTCGAACCAATAGAAAATAAATTTCTATACAACCTAAGAATGAAACTAATGTCTGATGAACTTCATTCTATATGGGAAGCTCTATTGACCATCAATAATTGATATCTATTTAGTGTTGTAATGATAGTTAATAAAGGATAAATGTATGAATTTTTTATCAATGGATAATGGTTGAAGAATTATCTCAACAATATTATACTATTACTTGTGGAAAATGGCACCCTAATCAAACCATCACACTAATGAATTCTTTGGATATACCAAACCAAACAAATCAGATTGAAATGACTTTATTTGAACCGTGTTGACATGATTAGATCCAAAAACAATGAATTACATCAAAATGAAATAAAAAAATAAATTAACTGAAGTGAAACTAACTAAAATTAATTCACTAGTAATGATAAAAATTCAACCGAGTTGACAAATTAATTTTTTACTTATCAAAACCCATATATAGAGTATTTTGATGTATTTTATATTCTATTTCTCATTTATATTAGTGTATCATCTATGGTTTGATATAGAGTTACCAATTCGCATTTACATAAATATATTTTTGATCAAACATTAATCTCATAGAATTTATTTCATGAATGGAATTGTTACAATATTTTTACCAAATGGACTGATGTTGGAAGTATGTTAACGATTGGATCTCAAGATAATGTTAAAAAATTGGAGAGGATTTTAGATTTCCCATTTGACAATGCATTAGATAGTGCCCATATACATTAATGATGTTAGAATGTTGTTGGAATACATTGGTTGAGAATTGAAGAAGTTAGCTACCAAATAACCAAATATGGTTTTCTAAACAATTATATGTGTTGTTTCATAACATGGAGAAAATGGAATATCAAAAAGTTGATCATCCAAATGAGAGGATTGGATTAGATAATTTGATATATGACTAGTTTCAATATATTATTCATAATTACAAAGAATTGATGTTGACCAAAAAGACTTCTATAAGAGAACACATGATGTGTCCAATGAAAATGATGATGTTGATAGGGTGAAAATTTTGAATGATGATTTGATGACTCCATTATATCAGTCATTTTGAAAAATGAAAAAGAAGGAATTTTAAATCTTATTGTTTCGTGGGAAAACGATTCATGGAATTTTAAATACTTCCATCATTTACATTCTCACCATTGTGATGTACTCACTACCAGATGATGCAAATATTACATCAATCCACCTTATAAAATGGATGTTATTTAAAAAACATGTATTTTCAAAAACTAGAATGTATGATCACATTAATGATTGTAGATTATTCTGAGAGGAAACTACTAAATGAAATGATTATTTAAAATGTGTAGCATCTCTATGGACATCATATGCTGATGGAAGAACATTTCATGTGCCATGAAAAGTAATGTGGCACTACCTATTGATCCCCATACTCCAAAATCTATTCATATCTGATAAAAAATATATATAAATGAAATATGATGACACTAAGAGAAAGAATACTAATGAAGAGTGGGTTCACCTTTCAGATAGATTCTCAGGTAATATATTTTATGCATGATGTCCTGATTTTGTAGCTGATGTATGAAATGTGAGGATGGGTCTTTCATGTGACGATTTTAATCCATTTATGTGATTGTTACTTCACACAACATGTAAAAAAATTTCATAAACATTTATGACATCCCACGAAGGATTTTTATTAAAAAATCATACATTTTCATGAGTATACTCATATATGGGCCATTTGATCCTAAATGATGATACAGAAATATACATGATACTATTAATAAATGAGATGAAACTTAATTGTGATGTGGGTGTGTTCACTTATGAGACATGTTCAAAAGACATATTTCAGATGTGTGTTTCACTTATATAGATGATCAATGATTTTCAAACTTATACAATACAGTTTGGATGTAGAATGAAGGGAAAACTAATGTGTCATATTTTTATGAAGAGTATTCAATCCATAACACCTAAATATCACAATAGTTTTATTTTTATGGGACAATGACAATTCATACCAATAGACCATCCATATAGAAATAATTGGAATATATTTGACATTATAATGGAGACTGATGACCCACCTCAGTGTATGATTGGAATATATGTGCTTAATGAGATTCAATATTTTAGTCTCTCATTCAATAAGCGTAAAATAAAATATTGAAAGGGGAAGAATGTTTCCAATGATACTCTTTACAATTGAAAGGAAAGGAGTATCTTCTCTATGATTCTGTATTGGTCAAAAAATTTATTAAGTCATTTTGTAGAAATAATTCACATTTAAAGGAATATATGGTAAATTTTTCATTCAATTATTCTAAATGTCAGGGGGAATGAAAAATATGATTTTCGATCTCCGTTTGATATGATGGATTGGTGATCAGAAAAGGATTGCATCTTGTGTGAATCAATGAAAATAAATGTCAAGTTCCATGTGCTTCTTATGTGATGACACCTACATAAAAAAATAAATTTCTAGATGTACTAGAGATGATTAATGTTCATAATGGATATTCATGAAATATATCAAAATAGGTCAATATAATAGAGTAGATGTTGAAATATTTGATGTCTCGTGATTATCATGTCCTTCTACAGGAGTTGATTCTAATTGAAACATGTCATCATTTGTTATATAATGTAAGGATTTTCGATAGTCAGTTTCCATTGGTTTAGAGATATTTTCTATAAGATGTTTAACAATCCTTTCATACAAAAATTTTTGGAATTGAAACCATTAATTTTGTTTGAGTTAAAGAAAAAACTTCCTCCATCACTTTTCACATAAATTTTGCATCTCACTATCTGTCTTCCAACAGAAATACTCATTGGAGGACCTATTTATTTTCATTGGATATATCCAACTGAATATATAGAAATTTAAATAAAATTTCTGGAGCATGAGTCACTTAGGAGGTTCTATTATGAATGGCTACTTGGATAAAGAATGAATAAATTTCTACTCAATTTATTTGTCTGATCCTACCACAGGAATGAACAGATCAATGATAAATGTAGTAGAATAGTATTAGAAAATTCATCCTAGTTTACCACCACTTTCTCAAATTGGATGGATTTGTGTATCATACACATTGAAGACATTTATCCTCAATGAGAGGGATATGGAACATCACAATGTGTTTTTCAACTGTGATTTGATCAATGATTACATCATATAAGTAAATTGAACATGTATATCTTATTCCAACTATTTTAATTTTACATATCTGTTAATTTATTTCTATTTTTATAATAGTGAACATAATTAAATGATAAATAGATATAATTTTTCTTTATCTTTATAAAGAAGAGTGACTTTTCATGGAAAATAGTATTTTTCTCGGTTTAAATTGAAGATAAAAATATTTATGTAACAAATAAAAAATAAATAAAATAATTATGTTTAATATTTGATTATATTTATGATATCTATTTTTACAACTGAGTATGTTTCTATGGAAATTATAGCTTTGGATTTTGGACCTAATACCATGGTTCATGGATGTTAATCAGTTGTTATAAATGGGTACACATTTATTTTCAATGAATAAATAACAAACATGAGATAAAAATGATAGTATTCTGCTAACTTCAATAATAAAATCCAACTCTAGGGCCTCATATAATAGACTATGTTGTGCTAACATAGAAAAATATGGAGTCATTGAGAATGTATTAGTGTTGGAATATTACTCTCATGGTTGAGTAATAATGATGAAATGCCAATGGATTCAATTGATTATGAGGTAGGGAACCTTTATTGAGGACTATCAATTTTTAGTTATTGACATGACTCGCGATCTTGCTACCGATGAACCATATGTATTACCATCAATGAAGAAACATGTCTTTATGTTTAAAATATTATTCAAACTAAATTTAGGGGAATTAATGATGTAATTCCAAGACATATGTTTGATTATGGTGATGATGGAATTGGTACCGTACCTTCTACCATTAGCCTCAATCTATTTATTACTTATTTGGATTCTGGTAGGTCATTTGTAAGTGTTTGTTAGGAACCCAATTTTGTGGTTAGAAATATATAGAATCATCAAATTATGTTCCTAGTTAATTTGGTTTAGCTCGACTTGGGTTTTTTAGATTATTACTATTTAAAATTATTAAATATTGATTATAAAAATTTTCTATATTACTTGATCATAATATTTATTTGTGATAATTATTTGTTGTAGTTTTAAATAAATTTTACATTCAAATATTGAATTTATCATTATTCTAACTTATAAAACCGAAAACAACTAAAATAACTAAATTAGAATAAAAAAATAGGGGAATGGAATTTTACATATAAAACATATTGGTATGAAAATGAAAACAAATCAAAATAATGGACAATTTAAAAAATTTGTTAAAAAACATAACCAAATAATATGAACCAAAAAACCTCAGTCAGATAATTCATGTCTTATATTTTTTATTTTTTGGGTTACAATTGTTTTATCCTTTTATAATTACATCAATTTTTTTTTCAAATAATGGAAATTAAACCTTTGGAGGAGTGGCTAAGAAAAACGATGATGGACCACAATCACTAAATAACTGAGATGGGAATTCCTCAATCAGTTCACATTGTGAGTATTTCATTATATATATATATATCAATAATATATAATTTCATTTAATTTATTTTTTTAAAAAATTTATTCAAGATTCAACATATAAGTACCACTTATTCAATGACAATCTTAGTAGTGGTCCCAGTACTCAAGCCAGTGGTATGGGGTGGGGGGGGGACAAGAGCTGAGCACTCTAGTTTGCATACCAGATTAGACTATGCCCCTCCCACTCACGTATAATCATCCACACATTATGATCCCGCTGTGTCGTTAGGGACATAGAGGATATTTAGGCCTCCCATTTTTTCACTAGAATTTACATTTGAGCCTCCTCACCCATTATTACTGAATCTAATAATTATTCACACTTTTCATCCATATTGTGCATTTCTCCATCCATCCATGTTGTCTTCTTTACCAACTAATTATTTATCTCTGAGCATCTACATTCCTCCTTTGACATCTACTCTAACACGTTCTGTTCCAATAAGGAATACACTGGGACACACTCTACCTGTATAGGGACATGTTCATTTATAGCATGAGGATCCAGCGACACCCATTGATCAGACTACCATAGTTATATATTTGAACCCTAAAAATTTCATATACAATAATTTATATACATTATAACATGTATTGATATAATATTTGTCTTTATTCCAAAATAAATACATATAGAAATTGACAGAAGGGAATTACCTGCATGATTGCAGTGTGGAACCACCATAGACAGTTGATGATGGACTACAACGATGACATCCAAATGTTTGAAAAAACTGGGAAATAATGCCAGAGTTTTTTTGGTGACAGATGCCAAATACTCTCACATCATTATCATCAACCCACTCTCATGGAAACATTTTCCAAATGGAGTGAAGGATAATTATCGGGCACAGATATGGGTAAAAATATCTAGTGTATTTAATGTAATGTTTTCGTATTTAAAAGAATTAATATTTTAATGCTTCGGTTAAAATTTTCCGACAGTGAGGGTCCACGGCCAGAACGTCTAATGGAATTATGTGAGATTTGGAGAGCCTATAAGAATAAGTTGTATATTGGATGGTGTTATAAATTTGGCATAGAGTTATTGGTGGTACCTATCAAGAACTAGTTTCTGACATAACAATATCGAAAAATGATTACTCATTGGATGACTACCATATTTTATGTATTAGTCACATTTGTGGTTTTTAAAATAAAAATTTCTTGTTTTTAATTAATAATATCATTAAAATTATATAATTTCATTTATGGATAAATTGAAATAAACATTTATGAAAAAAAATATCACAACACTTTGGGTCATTCTATGATTTTAGATCATGAGAGGAATCAGGTATTGTTGTTGTTTATAATTTTATTAGGGTATAGACTTTCTATTATTTACACTATAATTTATTTTAATTATATAGATTTGATATAATATAGGTTATAAAATTAATTATTGGTAACCTATTTTCAAATATTTTTTCAACATTAAATGTCATTAAAGAGGCAAGTATTTAATATTAAAGGATGTGTGCCTCGATCAAAACTATTTTTATCAAGTAGAAAGGAACAAAATTTGGAATTGTGGTTAACAAACCAACAGATTAATAGATTGTAATTGTTACATAAATTTTTTAAAATTTCAACGTTTGTTTTGTAACATAATAATATATTAATACTTGTAATAGGATTATTTAGATGTCTTTGATTCAAAAGAACATACCAATTTTGGGCCAAATGATCACTTACATCAGATGTTGGGAGAGGACCACCCTGGCAGAGTATGTTTCCAACCTGGGATGAGTATAGTATTGATGATGTATTTGATATATTTAGGTACAAATTTTAGAACCACAATGTTGGAAACGAATTATGAATAATAATAATGTAGAAAAAAGGGGAACACAGATGGAAGAACGAGTTGATAGAGAAAACATTGAATTTATGAAATAGATGAATGTTTTATGTACATCAAATCCACAAGAGGCTATAAATGCTTGTGATGAATATATATAATTGATGATTTCATTATATAGAAAACCGGTCTATAGTTCTAGTGGTGTTTTAGATGATACTGTTCTCGAAGATGACAATTTATTGGAAAAGGATGAGGGCGACGATGATGTCGAGGATGAGGATGGGGATGATGATTGGTAAAACGAAGGGAACTTGTATGGGGATGAGGATGAGTCTGATGATGATGATGATGATGATAGTGATGGTGATGATGAACATATTCATCAATTATATTTTTTTACTGATATTTCTGACATTTGATGTTTAATGATTTGATGTGCCAGAATATATGTGTGATTATGTAAGTCACATTATTATTAACTCGAGTATCCTTAATTCTATATAGTTTTAATCACAAAATATTTCTCCAATAATTTGTCATCTTTTTGGAAAATTAATTACGGTATATGGATTTCATAATCCATTAGTGCCATAGAAGATTTATTTAGTCTTTTACTACACTTCAACATCTCCAGATATCTTATAGATGATTATTTAGACAAAGAAATTTTTTTCTATCTAGAGAAATATATTGATTATATCTCTTGAGTATATGGAACTTTATTATCATTTGGTAGAAAATCCTCCCACTTTTCTCTTCTTCACGGGATAATTTCAAATTATGCCACCACTGTGATAGATATTCTATTAAGTCAATCCACAATCAACATATCTTATTCCAACAATCGTCTTTTTGTGTCAATAATTATTTTGGATCATACTGTAGTTCCTCCATTATAGATCATAGTACCATGTAATTTTTTATGGATATGATGGTGTGAACTATTAATCTACTAATGGAATTACATGTTAAAGTGGCCTGAGGCACATCATTGAAGATAATTATTGAAAATTATTCAATCACATTGATGTCTCTTAGACTCTTACTGGATGTCCATTGTCCCTTCACACTTCCCATGTAGCCTTCATTGAGTCACAAGATCCACCAAGAATATTGTCAAACTCTTGGTCAAAGAAATTGATCTTATTTATTTTCATTATAAATCATCTTATTTATATTCAACTGAATCATTATCTATTGATTATTTACATTATGGGACACCATTTTGATTTATTTTTTTCCCAAATTCCAAAGTTGACTGGTCTCTCACCATCATGGTGATTATGTTGGCTCCCATCATCAATAAATTCATCGATGCTTTCTTCAATCTCTGTTTGATTATTATTTATAGACAATTTCAATACTACCATCCATTTAAATACATCTATAAAAATAAGAACCATGATTTATGAACCTATTTAGTAACATCATCTATGTGTTGTAAATAATTAACTAATCAATCAATAATACATACACAACAAGGATGGATTTCAACTTCTCAATATATCAACAGTTATGTTTCCCTAGTGTCCACATTGGTGTGGATATCATCCTTCTGTTTGTGTGGAAACCATTATTTATTTTAGATGATTTCAGGTGGAGTGTTTTTCTTTTTAGTGTATTCTTTTTTCCCAATCATTTTAGTGTATATTGTCAATATTTTATGGTGTATTTACAATTTGGTGTTTTTTCCAGTGCTGGGATTGTTTCAGCTATTGTATTAGATTTTTTTCGGGTGTTTTATTCATCATTATTATGTAGTGGTTTTTCATATTTTTGTAGTGAATTTTTAGGTGTTGTGATTTCGAGTGTAGAATTCTTAATATTGTCCGCATTAGTTTTATTTATCATGTCTTGTCTAAACCTTGTAATTTCTTTCACTGATGTTGGAATATAATGATCAAATGTTGATAAACTTTTTATTTGATTGTGTGTTTTATGTTTTGATTGTTAAGAGAAAACTAATGAATTTAGTTTTTGTTTTAATTTAATGGTTTGTAAGAAAATCCAAATGATAAGACTACTAAGAAGATGTTATTAGAGACTATTAAAGCCTAAACATATTAGATATGTTAAATAAACTCAAATAAGAGATGCTTTTCAAATGTTCTATGTTTTGTATGTGATGATAATGTGAATATGAGTAAATGGAAATGGTGTTAGATTTGTTTGTCAACACATCCCAAATAAGTTACCAATATTTTATCTCAGTTGATTCATATTGTTTCAGGTGAGGTGACGTTAATTATAATGTACATGAAGGATCGAATATGATGAGAAGAATATTGGTGGAATTTATAGAGAATGATGAAGTGATAGTGTCCTTATGATACTATATTTATATCCAAATGCATGTATAATTCTCACATGGGAATTAAAAGAGATTTTTTACCCAAGAAATGAGCCTTTTATGTCATTTTCTAAAAAAATATGTTTTAACTTTTTCATGGTTTACTAGATAACACACCATACTGAAGAATAACAAGGATTTCTTCTTAGAAATGAAGATTTTGTAGTGTGTGTCTGTTATCCAAAAATGACATTGATGACTCCAGGATAAAATATTGGTGACCATTTGGGTTAATGTAAAAATTTCAAGATATATACTCGAATGAAAGTAAAATGGGTTAATTGGAAGGGTGGTTCTCATATAAAGATTGAATTAGGGAATTCTATTTTTTTTACTTACCATGGTTGGAATGAAAATCCCTATCTAAAATGATGAATGTGGAGTATGTGCAATAAGGTGTATTGATTTGGTGTTCAAACTAAACCACCATTTATACAGGTCATGCCTGATTGGGTAATTTGAGAATAGTTTTACAGTATCTCAAAGAGGTCGAACAAAAAAATAATAATAAATTTTTTAGTAAGGAGAGCCTTCATTTTTTGTGTGTTATTATAGTCATGTTTTTGTGCTATTTTATGTTTTGTATTAAAGTGTTTTCTTTTTTTCTATTTTCATTTTTCTAGGAATGTTTATGAAGAGGTGGGGAGTCACCTGGCTACTGTGTTGAATTCTGAAAATTCCATATACAAATGGTTTGAAAGCGTTTGTATAGTACTCAATACTATTTTTTACCATTTTTTTAATAAACTATTTTTAAAATAGTTCACCAACACTATCAACCATTGGAAAACTATGAAATCATACTATATAGAAATGGTTAATAAACTGTTGGTATAATTATATACAAACAGCTATATTTAAATTGTTTGTACAATGAACTTCACATAGCCCTTTAACTACTGTTTAAGAAGAACCACAAGAATAGGCCTATCCCAATATCAAACTAGAAATGGTTTTGAAATCCATTTGTATAGGGTATACCAATGGATTTCATATCTATACCAACGGTTTGAAAATGTATGTATAGGCTCCCTTTCCAGCAGTGTAGAAGACCCTTTCATTGGTAAAATAAGAGGGTTTCACATTGGTGGTTGAGGAACCAAGTCCATATCAGTTAGAGGTTTCCACTCTAAGTCACATAGGACCTATGTACTCATACTGAAAGAGGGTACCACTCAGTTAGACATCCATGCCCAGACTGGCTAGTGGGTGCCACCTAGGAACTTTGACCATATCTTATGGAAAAACCCAGTCCCAAACATTTTAAATGATATCTCCAAAGCTGTAAAAAATAGAATCATCATGTCTTATGTGGAAAAATAATTAGGATATGATATTCATAAGACAATGAATGATTTCAAATGAAGTTGATATATAACTTTGAAGTTCTTTTCAAGATGGTAAAATGGTATAAAAACATTGAGGGGTTCCACATGGTGTGTTGTACTACTACATGTCCCTATCATTTCCCAACCCAAGCCATAGATCCCAAACATGTAGGTGTACATGTCATGTAATTGTACTACATGCAATGTCCAAGATACTCATATACAGAGGCGTGTGATTTATGATGTGTTCATTTACCAGACCCTGTGTTCATGTATTGGGGTTCACTACTTTGTACAGTTCTATGTACTTCCTCGTGGCATTCTAAATGTGTAAATTATAACACAATTTTTTAAAACATGAAGGTTTACATGTATTGTATTAGGAATAGACACCATTTCAACCTTATGATTTCAAAAACCCTAGCCATCACTATTGAGGGGGAAGCATGTCATGTGTTTATACATGAACATGCTACGTGTTCGAGGGTTTTGAAATAAAATCAGATTCAATCATGCACTTTCGATAGTTTCCAGCCACCATATATTTTACATAGAATCTGTCTAGAAATGATGGATCTAAATGGATATTGAGGATCTCACATGTTTCTCTCTGAACAAAAGCTTCATCCATCATTTAAGGTTCCATCATTTGTTATTCACAGACTCCAACCTTCAACCGCTTTCAATTCATACTAAGGTATTCAAAATGATCTTCCATACATCCCCAAAAACCCATTTCTAGACAAAGTTCATTGATTTGTTCATCATTTCTCAATCTGTCATGGTTTTGGGGGTCTGATCCGACTTTATTCCCCTAGAAAGGCCGAACTGGGTCTTTGGTTTCAATTGATTATGAATGTGTAGAAACGAGGGAGAAATGAACCACTAAAATGGTTAAAATTATCAATGGCAAAGAGTACATGGCCAAAAATCCATAATTCTGGTCCAAGGATTAGAAACCAAAGAATGTTATTGATTTTTTTAAACAAGGCACCTAAAAAGACTTCGAAAAGTGAGTAGATTGAATATATGATTACTGATATACTTAACTATTTAATAAAAAGGCATTAAAACTCCAATTTAGCAGTATTACATCAATTATGTATCAATAATTGATGATGAAAATGATTTAAATGGATTTATAGATGTATTTTCATTCATTTCATCCTAATATTCTCTAATCCTGAGTTATATCATAATTGAGGGAGATTTTCAAACAGAGAGAGGATAACATCACGTATAAATTATGGTATTACAAGGATAAAAATACAAATTTCACCATGACAGTAAATTTATAGGATAATATTAGGTTAAATTATAGAAATTAATTTTTAAAATAAATTATACTCACTGAACGTACTACCTATGAGTGAGGGATCCAAAAGACAATTCACTGACCAATTTTTGTTCACGCCATGGGTACACATAAAATTTCAGGCCTAACAATGGAAATATACTTCTGATATTATCATCCATTTATGATTTAACCCATTTTATTTAAATTATCATGAACCTGAAATAAATTTTTTTAAATATTTTAGTAAAATTAATTTAGGGCACACCGGGCCTCAGAATTAAATGTCATCTTAGACCCCGGCTCTATAAATATATATATAAATATTTCAATGCATATAAGTAAAAAATATGTCTCTAAATCATTAAAACCTTCTTGATTATCTTCCCAAAAAAGTAATATCCTGTAAAACAACATGGGATAAAAATCTCGATCATACTTCTTCCACTCCTAGGAACTTCCATGCAAATTCCCATGCTACCATATAACATACACCAAAGGTACGGTCCATCCATGCATGGTATACTCTTTCCAATACTAGATCACCACCAGGTTCTACAAAAAGGTAGATCCATCCTTAATGTCTAGCTCACCCCAGTTGATGACGTGCATGGGGTCCTGAACATATCTTCCTAGATTGGTCGAAATAAAAATTTTGTGCACCCAATCCAGCTATGGGGGTTGGTTGGAGGAAATAATGATCCTCTCCAACCATCTGGATGATCTATAATAGCCCAATAAATCTTGTAGAAAGATTCCCCTTGGACAACCATTCATATTAATTTTCATGGGGATACTCTAAGGTAATCATGGTCTATCTAATAGAACACCAACTGACTCTAATGGTGATCTGTATAAGATTTATCTCTTCTATGGGCCATCCTCATCCACTTACAAATGACTAGTCCATTCTCCATCATTACCTGCACCATCAGATAGCACAGAAGAAAAGACATGCCAATATAGTTCTAGGATTGGGTTAACTGTCAGTTCCCGCCATACATGGATTAAAAAGGTCGCATGATAATTTTATATTGGTAACTACTTTTTGAATGAATACTATACCATGTTAAGGTGATCATCCCATCTATAGATGAAGTCTATCAAATACACCGTCATCATATCCTCCAACACATGGATAGTGAACACGGTCTGCTTATCAGTCTAGGGGTGAAATACTTTAATCATCAACATCTTGGTCTCAAATGCCTTATATAGTCCCTTACATTTTCACGACATAAGCCATTCATCATGATTTGAGATAATCGTCGAGGGAACCCCTTAATTTCATATCGGTAGAACCTCCCCAAACTCTCCACCGAACACTGCTTCCTCATAAAATGGATGTCTGACAACATCATGAGTCATTCAACTATCCCGATAATGGGGTTATGTATTTGTGAAACGCATGGAATCTTAATGCAAAAATCCATCTATTCTCCAACCACTTTCCACACTAGGGTCACATGAAGTTGAATCAAACTTACCGAAACAAGGTACTCGTCATTCACCTTCTGATAAGTGTGCCATCGAGATATTAACTCATCTATGTATTATCTCATGAAATTACCTGAGAACTACTTTTTATGGATACTATACATCTTCCCTACGCTGAGATGCACAACTTGGAGAAAAGGGTAGAACTCTCACAAAACCACTTACAACTACATGACTAGAACCATTATTATCAGTTGAAAAAATGGAACGATTCCTTCCTTATGAAATACATTTGGTGAGTCACCTATATATATAATTTCACATAAGGCCTTTTAATTAGTGTCTTCTAGTTGCAACTCTCTCACACGCTCAAGAAACGAATCGATTGAAGAAATGTTTTACCCTCCTGTTCCACTGGGGTCAACTACAATGAGACCATCTGCTTTGAGGCCCGATGGACTAAGTGAGAATGGGACTTCCTACTAAGGGAATTGGGAATAATGATTACCTTACCTAGAGTATAGACTATTTAATGGAATATACATGAAGGAAATCTATCCTAGATCATTTCCTTTGGTTCATGTCTCTCTGAGTGGTGATGTACCTGAGAATCTGGTAGTATGAGTAAACAATAATGTGCTCCTATAGAATGTAGTGCCTCCAAATCCTCAAGGAGTCAACTACCACAAGAATTTCTAGGTAATGACTAAGGTATGTTTTCTCATGGGGTATCAACTACCTTGGAAATTATGTGATAACTATATAATGCTGCATCAACATGTATCCTCGACTAGCTCATATGGAATCACAATACACTGATAACTCCAAGACCTCATCTGTAAGTCACAACACTAGAGAACATGTAATTTGGAGCCTCAAATACACAGTAGTACTCTAGAAATGATCAAAATATGTAAAATACTCTACTTTATGTGTCATGGTTTTCAAATGTATTGAGATTTTAGTGAATTCTTTCAATATCATCTTCTTGTACCCCACCGATCCAAGAACGTTCTACGCATAAGACATGCTCTTGGGTGGTTCCCAAGAAAGAACCGCTTCAATCTACCCTTGGTCTATGTATAAAACAATATCAAAAATGAAATTCCATGGAAATTGATACTCATGACTCTATAAATGGAACACATATATATTTTCATAATGTTCTTTCTCTCGATGAAAGTCTAAGACAATACTCATGTGATCTATAAACTCCTCCTATAATGGAAAGTAGATGAGTACATCATCATGGAAGAAAAAATATTTTTCCGAGTATGCCTAGATGACCTAGTTCGTCAAATTCATAAACATAGTGGGGAATTCATTACACTAAATGGAATCATTAACAACTCATAGTGTCCATTGTGACATCAGACTGAAAACATTAGAATATCATCCTCATGAATGCTTAAATGGTGGTAGTAAAACCAGAGATCTATATTTACGAACATCCTCACTCCTTGAAACTTGTAAAAGTAATTTTAAATCCTAAGAAAGTGGTACTTTTTCTTTATCATGGTACAATTTAGGTGAAAATGATCCATGCATTGTAATAAGCCTCGGTCTAACTTTTTTATAAATTAGATTAAAGCTACCCTGGGGGACACGTTGGGTATGTTTAAATCTTTCTCTTGATTGTCCTCCAACTACAATTATATCTTCTAGAGAATGGTATGTTGTAATTGATATACTACATAAGATATCAGAGTTGTCCTTAGACTCAAATGGATGCAAAAATATATCTCTCAACTCAAAGGTAGAATTGGAATATCTTTAGGGAAGACATCCATGGAATCATCCACAATATAAGGAATCAAGTTTCTCGAAGAACCTAAAACATCAAGGGATAAACTCGATAACTGATGGGTGATGGGATATAACCTCCTACCTGCAGAAACAACTTTCCATTTCACGATATCCCTCTGATGAGAAAAATCTGAATCTCAAAACCTAAATTCATAGAATCTAACCTGTCTACAGTGATAATCTATCTGGAATCAGACCATAGATAACCAATACATACCAAAGATAGAGTCATAGGGTTCCATCACATTGCTGGATGATGATAGATATATAAGAAATGTTTCTTGTATTATCATTATGAAAAAGTTGTTGGGATATCTATTCAACTTGGAGCTCCAACACTCGCACTAGAATTATAGTGCAATCTAATGACTGTAACCATTGTTTAATAAAACCAAATCAAGTTTTGATAAATCAATGATCATACATCTTATCATCTCATTCAGTAATAGACCATAAGTATCTAAACCATGTACCTATCTGTGTCCCCGTTTTCTAGATCTTGAATCCTGACACGTGCTGCGTGTTGATGGTGGTGTGATGATCACGTAATGGTTTCTAGCAGTCATAGATCCTTCTACTCCTATGCCATATTTTCCTTACTAGGGACTAAATTTTAATGCCTTCAAGATCCCTGATTAAAATGTTTCCTTTTCCATGACGATTCATCAACTATAGGCTTGGGATGCTCTACATGTCTAGTCGTGTAGTCTTGTTCCATGTGACCTTACCTCTCAATAGGAAAGAACGACCCCTCATTGGAATATCATGTCTCTCTGCACTACCACTGAGCATGTTCCTGAACCTGATCACAATAGGATATACTACATTGAGATCCTAATGGCCAGCATCTATGATCATCTCTAGATGAATTGATTTTGTGGCTCCCACTACTTTGTACAGTTATCTTTCATGCCTATGAATTAAATATCTCAATCCCAATTTCACTCTTCATCACCCCTAATTATGTGCGGATGAATTAGGGTATAATTCTACCTTGAATATATCTTTGAATTCCTTGATCTAACATCCATGCTCAGAAGTATCCATCTCGAATCATGTAAAAATTGTATCGTGTAATGTATATCATCCTCAATACCTACTGATCACTTCATCCCTACATTTTGTAGCTCAATAAGATACTAGATCAAGATGGAGAGCATGTTGTAGTGGTCGTACTCCTCACAAATCAGCTATTCGAAGTTATTACATGAGAGGGTCAAAACATCGTTCATCTGTGTAACAAGGTTCCACCAGCATCTAGATGATCCATGAAAATGGGTAACTACTATAATAACAAACTGATGATTCATGGTATAAATAATAATTTAGATAAAAAATACCGAATATAGTCAATCCTCCACTTTCTAAGGATCTAGAACACTATGGATCCTTTCTAGTCTCTGATGTTGGTACTCACGGAGCGTGCGGAGCATGCATGGGTCATCATAATTCTTTTCTAGGATGATATACTAATTTATTTGTGGAGGTATTGATACCTTCCCACATAGAGGAAGATGATCACAGTATAGACCCTAAAATAGGGCTATGTAACTCATCAGGCCATGGTCATTAACTGAATCTAGTATCATGGACGGTTATAATCACAAAAGAATAATGAAAGTTATCAAGGAGTACCGTGTTAATATTAGAATCTATATATATGTATATATAATGTGGATCTGAATATGGAGGTACATTCAACAACTCAATCCAATAATATGTGGATACTATTTACACCTTCAACAGTTATCTCAGCATACCGAGTTAAAAATAAGATACTCAATGTCTTGGTTGATGGATACATTATCCAATGCACCATCATTGGATTCCCTAGACTAAGAGCCACACTTATGACACTTTCAAATTGTTTCCCTAAACCTAAAAAATATTATTATGGACATATGTTCAAATAACATCCAAAAGAATGTAAATTCTATGATACCAATCTTTCACCACCAGACTCAAGATGGGGATCGAGCCACAAAAACCCTAATAACACATCCATAGGCTGGGGGTGGCAGAATATTCTAAAGGCCTATCAAAATTGTGGAAGATTTTATTAAGTATTTGTATGAACACTCATATCCATATTAATGTAAAAGTGCTTAGGAAAATATAAAATGATGAAACAGTACTGTAATGTAAACCAAGAATGTATGAACCTATAGATGGTACAAAATTAAGGTAGATTAAAAAAAATTAATGAGACTAAATAAAATACCAACAAGTTATATGTCCCAAACAATCAAGAAGCTTTCAATGTAAATAGATGAGAGATCCCATCTCATGAATCCAAATATTCGAACACCATACACATTCCAAGAACCGAGTATCACTAAACTCCTCTTTTTTCACAGACTACCAGTATATCATCGTCATAATTCATGACATGTTCTTGAAAATCCCCAGCATTTGTGTGTATAAATATACCCATTTGAACACCTATAAATAGGATACAACTAAGTAAGAGATACAAGAGGATGAAAAAATCAACAGATAGCACAATGTACCATGATGGAGTACAACCCGTCCCAACAAAGAGTGAATGTATGATCATCCAAGCATAATGGGGTAAAAATGGTGAGTATATGAACTACCCATGAATCCTTTACCACATATAAACCTATAGATTCATCAAACCATGAGAAGATAAACAAGTAAATCCAGTGGGATACCCCGAAATTCTTTACCTATATTGGATGTGGTGTATCCAAATAAATGGAGTGGATATAAAAGAAGTATAAATATATGCTCAGTCATAGAAACCTAATTGAGATAGTAATGGGGTATCCATCTCCTAGATCAACCCAAGAATAAGAATATGCAATAGTATCAAATTTCAATCAATGATGCACAACATCTCATGAATCTGACCCAATGTATCAGTTGATGTCAGGGCATGCCTCATCCCCATGCCACATAGTAAGGGCCAACAATATCAAGTTCGAGGAATTTTACTCAGACACAATAGAAGGGTACACTTGGGTTATCATTGGACCATACCCAACTAAGAGGGAGGGTTCCACTGTATGTTATTTTGGACCAAAGCCTTGATACTATTGGAGGGTTCCCCTCAGAAGGTTAATGACCCATGCCCATACTAATTGGAGGGTTCCACTCTAGTTCATCAAGCACCACCTAAGGAAGAACCATGTCAGGAACATTTTACATCATATGTCCAAATCCACATCTGAAGGTACCATCATGATATACATGAAAAAAACTCATGATATATTAATCATGTGAAAAAATACAAGTTCAAACACAGGAGATATGAATAATTTATGTTTGCATAGAGGAAGTCCAAGGGTACATGATGTGTCGGAGGACCCACATGAAGTGTGGTCCAGAAGAATTGTCCGGTTGTGCCCCTATCTAGTACAAGGATCATTATAAGGTAGGAGTATTTGTGGTGCAGGTGGACTACACCACATGTCCACGAAGCCTTGAGAATAGGTCGTGTTTTACTCACTGACTCCATATACCAGACCCCACATCTTTGTACTAGGGTGCACGACCGAATACATGGAGAAGAAATACAACACAGATTCTTGCCTGTGGGAGTCATCTCATGTGGTTTTCAACTACAAATGGGTACATATGGTGTAGGATTTCAACATGTAGTGTCGTCTTAATGAGTCAAAAACTATATCCTCCATCATTGAGGGGGCCACACTCCATGTGTTCATCCTAGAAAGTGACATGTAGTTGGGTTTTCTTCTTCAAAAAACATATATTTGATGATTCACTTTTGATCTTCATGGTATAACCTAGATTTAGCCTTGAATTGTTCTGAAAATGATGGATGAAGATAGAAATTGTGGATATAAAATTTCACTATCCATAAAGTATCTTGGTTCATGTTCAGGGTTTCCACCATTCATTCCACATGAAACTTTACCTTACACCGCAATTGATTCATAATTTGATCTTCTAAAAAATATCCCTTAAATTTCTATATTCCCATATCAGTCCATAGTTTCTCAATCCATTACTTATTTCTTTATCTATCATGGTTTTGAGGGCCCAATTTGGATCGATATAGCCATGTAAAGTCTAACTGAGACTGCATGGTCCATTCAGTGAAGAACCCAAAGAAATAGGGGATAAAATCACCATAAAAAAGGATTAAATGTTCTTTAGCCATTCATTTTTGGCCAGTGATCTAGAATTATGATATAGAGATTTGAAACCAAATAAATTAATTGAATTTCAGTACTCAGTCATATGTATAGGATTCAAAAAGGGCACACATTGAATGATGAAAATAGATCTCAAAAAATATGTAATCATAGGGCGTAAAAACACCAAATGATGAGTCCTGCATGAATTATGGATCAATTATTTATAAATAATGTTCTTTCCATTGAATGAGAGTAGTCATTGGGTTCATTGTGTATTGATTTTATTTGATATGAATATCTATCTTAGTTCAAATATATTTTCTAATGGATGTGGGAGGAGAGCATCATAGGTGAATTATAGGATTATGAGGCCATCACTATCGATTTATCCAAGAGAATACATGTATAGAAATAGATTATGTTAAATACGTTTTATTAAAAACATGCATAAATTAATTAATATCTATGAAGTAACAACCAATGAGTGAGGGATCAAAATTCCCCACACTGACCTATTTCAGGTTAAGCCTAGTGTTCACACCGTACTCAAGACAAAAGAATGGCATCATATTTCTGATTGAAAATTCTATTTAAGGTTTATACCATTTTATTTAAATTATCATGAATATGTACAACACAATATACTTATTAGTTATTAAAAATTATTTATAGGCACACCATGCCTCAAATTCTCATTGCATATTAGAACCAAGCTTAGGAAATATATATTGAAATATTTGATAGTATTCTAAAAAAATAAGGTCTCTATAATGTTTTCCATAATAAAATTCTAAAGCTAATAAGTGAAGCAATTTTAGGGATTCTATTCAATGGAAATGTAATATATATTGTTCATGTAAAAGAGAAGGATATGGTTTCTTATTAAATACCCATTAACATTTTAGGGATTCATAACATTTTTAGTTAACGATGTATTATTGATGTTTAATAGAAAATTTATCAATGTCGCAATCATTGATGAAGGATATGACACAAATATGTGTAATAATTATGTGGTATTATAATATATTATACAATTTTCACGATCTATTTAAAACATACCATAGATTTCATGTTATTATTACTTGTAAAGATAATATATTTTAGATCTTGTAATTTTATTACTAGAAATATGAATTGTTTTTGTAGTGTACTGTGAAGTCTCAAGAATTGGGTTGTGATCTATTATCATACTATTGTAACTTTTAGTGGCATATTTATAAGTAAAATTACAATAACATTATATGAACTATGAAATACATGATTTGGAATAGATATGATAGCATATGCTTTAATAAATGAAATACATTTCATATTTTATGACAGATTCCTAGAATATATAAATAATAATATTTTGAAAAATAATTAATCATAGTTTGATCTAATCCTCATATAATAAATCTTTCTTTTATGTATATATAATTTAACATCTAAATATCTTATATTCCATGAAGGGGTAATTATTTATTTGGAAATATTATTTTACATTTCATAGAATCATATGAGGCTAAAAACAAAATTCCAATGAATGCTGAGGATAATATTTAAATATTTTCATTTAGAGAAAGATAAAGAGGTATAAAAATAAATCATGGTTCTAATAAAAAATTTATTTAAATCCCATCATATATAAGTGTAATTGTATATTACTATTGGATGTGTAAGTGAAATATCCATTTTTTATGCTCTTGAGTGAATTAAAAATTATTATGATCAATAATTAATTTTTTATTGATCAATAAATACTGGAGAGATATAAATTTATAAATTAAAATTAAAAATAATATATTTCAGATTATAATTTTGGAAATACATGTTTGTTTATATTTCATGGATATCATGATATTTCATTGATAAAATATGATTATATATTCGTAATTTTATTATAGTATTTTCTACTGATGAATATTTTTTTTAAGATTATAGGAAGCATTGAGAAATCTTTTTTTATGCATATAAAATTAATATTTTGATTTTTGGGAATATATATTTTAATTTATACTAAGAAAAATATATTTTATCTTTCTATTTGATTTTTTTTGCATAGACAATGATTGATTTTGTAATCTTGTTAATTTAAAACTATAAATAAGGATAATAAAAGGCGATTATAACCATGGGTTGTTTAGACTATATTTAATTCATGCCATTCAATTAAAAATAGAGGAAGCTATAACCATTAACCCGATAATTATGGTAAACATAATGTTTATATAAAATTCTAATTACAATTAATTACCCTTATAAATAATCTATAAACCCTTTGTTTCATTGAATATACAATGAGATGGGGCAATGTGTTTTGAAACATGTGATCATGATTTGGATCACGATATGGATTTCTGGGAAATAGTTTTATTGCAATAATTGGATATGAGTATTCTTGAGTGTATTTGAATTTTTCATGGTTCTTACTTGTATTGTAAAAGACCATTCAAGATTCAGAGGCTCAATATGGGGGCATGAATTGTAGTAATTGAATAGATTGTTGATGTTTACTTTAATTTTCAGATAAAGAGGTTTGTTTTTGATATATTGTAATTGGGTATTTTGTTCCCTTTTTAAATAGATAATATATATTAATAAAATAATGGATATTTAAAGCTACAATATTTTTAGATAATATGTGTACAACGACTACTGGAAATTTAGTGTGTGGTGAAGATGTTTCAAGTTGTTTTTTGTCCATGAACTATAGTCTAAGGATTTTTACTAATGATAATTATGAAATTTTATTCCAAAGATATAATATTGTATGATTAAGGGTCAACATTGATTTTATTATTAACATTTCATTATATTTGATATTATATGGAAATTTGGAATTGAATTTAATGTAATGAAGCACTATATGTTTTGTTAATAATTTTTAACATAAATAATATTGGATAAAAAATAAGAGATCAAAATATAGGCTCATCGGACATATAGGTATCCAAATTTTTTTTCACTATTTTAGAATAGATTTCAAATTTATAATTAATAGTTTTCTAAAAAAATTGAGAAATATTATGTTTTATGACTATATTTCTCATTCACATTAAATATAATTTCTATTTATATGGCTATTCTTCTACTCATGATTTTAATTCTTATAATAATTTAATAAATAATAATTAATTGTAAATTTTATCTTGTCTCAATATATATATTGAAATTTTTTATTGGGTTTTCAATATAGTTTCATTCTATTCTATTTTTATATTTTGTTACTATTATTACTTATTCATTCATTATATTTTGTATCTTTTTCTCTAGTTTTTTCCTTTTACTAATATTATACTATCATAATATATTATACGTAATAGAGAACTAATTTTTCTTTATACAACGATATATTGACGAAATATTTTGTTTTCTAGTTTGCATAAATAATTCAATTATTTTCATTAAATTAATTTAGAGTTTGAAAATGTATGGAGTGATAAGTATGATGAAAAGGCATTAGTTCAAAACACTTTTTTCGATTTTGTTCAACTTATATTCATAGGATCCATTAAGTAGATGTATTTTTAATTGCAGTAGTTGATGATGTCAAGTGTAGAGTGGTTAATTAGTAGGGATATGTCATAATTACTACATAACATGCTTGGAAATTTGATTTCACAATAAATGACATTAAATTATGGTCTTATACAAATTTTAAATTTTTACATGTTTTAGTGTTGTAAATTATTTCTCAATCTGTATAATGAATATTTTTGTAAGAAATTTTCAATAACATAACATTGAGAAATTAATATATAATAAATTTTATAATGATTAGTGAATATTTTTCTGACTATGTGAACTACTTAGTGAATCTCACCCGTTTATCATTTCATTATAGATATTTTCTAAAATAAACAATTATAATTCATGTAATTTAAAAATATTAAGTAAATAATAATTTTAAAAAATATGTGAAGATAAAATTCCATCCTTAGGAGAATGATCATTGAGGTCAACAATTGTGCCGGAATCCTAGGTTTTTCTAAATTTCAAAGTCTAGAGGGCCATGAAATTTATCCCAATAACTTTTTGGATATATTTCTATAGATTCACATCTTTAATTATATACAATTGATTTTTAAATTCCTTTTAATTTGATTTTATTTAAATTGATATTTTTGGATAGTGATGTTTTGAACCTTTATAATTTACATACACTGATGAGATACTAAGAGGTGTTCATAATTGATAATATTGTCTTGTGATTAAATAAACAATAGTAGGTACCTAAAAATGAATAGTTATTAGAGTCCTAGTTAGTTTTCTTTGATGAAATATATATCTTAATTGTAAAAA
Organism: Viscum album; assembly: GCA_963277665.1. NCBI lineage: Eukaryota > Viridiplantae > Streptophyta > Magnoliopsida > Santalales > Viscaceae > Viscum > Viscum album. The sequence continues at coordinate 1,609,945,459 of OY728142.1, forward strand.
AACCCGTTATAATACAATTAATTAAAAATTAAAAATGTAGTATTCTTATAACTGAATAATGGAATTGATTATAAATATGTTTGGTATTATTTGGATACCCCTAATCAAGTGTAATTTGATGAGAGGATTGATGAAAATTACAAATGGGCATTGCAATTGTATGATTAGAATCATTATGAAATTGTCTAGAGTGATTATTTAATCTTAATTTCAATTCATTAACAATGTTAAGGTATAATTAAACATTAATTTTTGAATAACTGCTTTCCTTGATTCCATGTAATGATACAAGTTCATATATTGTAATAATGAACACAAACCTTTTTATAGAAAGTTAGATCTCCATATGTGGCTGGATGAAGAAATTTATGACCGACATAATGATAAAATAAAAAGACCCTGACCCCAATTAACCAATGCTGGTGCATTATATTAATACAGTAGCATTGATACAAGATATAAAACTCCAAGGGATGATATTTTTTGAAGTTTTCGAACCTATATTACATACCAAAACATTAAATTATATCTTAAAATGAGAAAACCATGCAACTTAATAGGAATTATCCACAACTATTAGATTATCTATGCAAGTCACTCATAATACACGTCTTCACAAACTTGGGATAAATAAAAAAACTTAAGGGGTGAGATTAAATACATATTGAGGTTGTGTAATATGGTTGAAACATAAATAATCATGCATGGTGAATTACTAAAAGTATACATGCCATTATAACATAATCATGATCATAATGTGGATAGAATACAATTTGATTATACAATTCCATAATTAAACATAACCATTGTTATTATAATATTAAAATAATCACAAGGAATATCAACTAATGTTTTTATAATTAGTTAATGAAAAATTATGAACATCATAATAATACCATCAAAGCATCATCCAACACGCCATACATAATGGGTAAAAACCTTGTCTAGTTCGTCTCATCAGACCTACCGATACGTCAAAGGGGATTTAGTGGGCCATGCCTATCACTTACTATGTCTAATACATTACACATATTCCAAATAAAATTAAATCATTAAATAAATGTACCCATACCAATATTATTTATCATTTATTAAATTACTCCAATAAAATCATTGATAAATTCTTGAAGAAATATTCTTTAATCATTCTAATGTGTCCCATACCACCTTAAATCATTTAAATTCTAATATATTTTAACAATAAAAGAAACATATAAAATCATGAGAATAATACAATCCAAAATATAATATATCAAAGGGAAAATTATACACCACACACAAGGAAACAATATTGAAACAAAAATATATCATAGAGAAGTGAAAGTGAGATGAGAAAACCAATTTGTTTCTTTAGAAAGAATAGTTCTTTGGAATATCATTTGTTTTTGTAATAAAATCATATTTTAAAATTTTATATCCCATGAAAGTGAATTGAAGGAAATTAAAATTATATTTTAGATATAAATGATTCCCCACAGAAGTGAAATCCTGTAAAATTAATTTTTAAGACTCTTTATAAATAAAAACAATTTAGTGCCAGTTAAGGAAATTATTAAAGATATTATTAAGTGGAAATAAATTTTTGTATCCATAAAACCCGAAAACAAATGAGGTAGTATTTCTTGATAAATTTTGTGATTTAGTGAAATAATTAGGTCTTAATGAATACTTTATAGTTCACATGATGGTGGTTAAGAATTTGGTCAGTTCTATTGTATCAGGATTTTGTATTGGGATAATTGTTAAGGGAACCATATTAAAATATATATTTCACCATAAAATAAATACCAAATGACCTATATATTTGAGTTTCAAACATATAAGAAACAGAATAAGTAACAAAATTAATAATAATTACTTTGGGTAGGGATAGGGAAAGAATAACCTGAAGGAAAGATGATGGTTTGGGTAGAATCACATAGCTTATGTCTGAATGGGTTATTAAGAACCATTAAGGTCCAAAATAACAAAATTAACTAAACTATTAATATATTTATTATATTAATTATAGTTTTATTATGTTCATTTATATACTTATTAATGATTTATAGTGTTTAATTACATCATCTGGGGGTATTTGATTTCTTGGATTAATCGGCTTACAGGTTTATAAGTTATGAAATTTACGGAAAATGGGTATAATTCTATATAATTGGGATTATATGTTTTTTTTAGTATACATTTATTTAATTTATTTTTATATTTCTTCCCAAATATTAGTATATTTCATTAGATAAAATGATAATGATAATTGTTTATGATTAATTTTAGCTGCTTTAGATCACCATCAACTTTTTTTCATCATTTAGTATTATGTAAATATGATAATAAATGCAAAAAAATATTTAATAAAAATTTTAATATCTATTTTAAAAATTAATATGGTTTTATTAACGCCCTTTAATTTGAAGGAAGATGAAAACATTTTTCCTTGAATGTGATAAAACAACACCTCAAAGATGACGTTTTTATTTTTAGAATAAATGGGAGTGGATAGGGGGTTTGATGATTGATTATTAAATTATTATAATAAAATTAAAGTATATTTAAGTTAATTTAATTATCATTTCATTTTTTGGGTGGATGGTGAAGATATAATATTAAAATAAAAGAACATGTAATGAAAATAAAATGAAAAGGAAGATAATTTTTACCTCTTCAATTATCTTCCATGAGAACCAACATTAGAGGATTGATTTCAGTCTTTAGATGATACCAAGAAATTTTGAATGTGAGGGAGGGTCTTGAAAAGTGGTTTTGGAATAATTTGAACAATTATCAATGCTTGGATTGTGTGAGGGGAAGCGTTGGTGAGAGGTGTTATTTATAGTTGAGGAGTGGGTGATTTTTTAATATTTTATTCATTTTTTTATTTTGGCACATGGATATGAATAGTTTGTCACTTTTTATCAAATATATTAAAATAATTAAAATAATTTGGCGATTATAGTATTTAAATTATCCACAACTCATGGAATGTTGTATTTAACTAGTAATATATTTTTTCCGTCAATTACAATAATATGCTATTAAAAAAAACTCAAGTATTTCAAAAATATCAAAAAAAATAACACTAACCATTTTTAGACATGTAGACTTCAAAACCAAAATCCATTCTAATAAAATAACAATTTATATATGAGACTTTTAAATTTTATTAAAATCATCATATACTCAAAAAAATACATATTTTAAAATTATAAAAGAATTTATAACACTTTGGGAATTAAACTAAGATGTCAAAAAAATGATAGAAAAATTATAAGAAAAAAATATTTTAATTTATGAATAAATTTTATGAAATGAAATATTCTTTAAAATAGTTTATTTAATTGTCAACCTGAAATAAAATATTTATGACTTGCTCAAATAGCAACACTAAATTATTAATTTCTAAAATATCAACTTAATTATTCAATGATATAATAATATCATACCGAAATTTATTATATTCCTATATTATTTTTATACTATCATGGGTTGGGTTAATATTAATTAAGTCTTATTACTATTCATAAGTCTAACATTACTATTCCAAAGGGTCATCTTACATTTCATAAAAAAAATTATGTTGATACTATCAGACTCTAAATATCATACTAATCACAACACTATGTGTCATTTTTTAAAAATTCAATTCACAAAAGTAGAGAAATTATTTTTAATATGAATCCAACAATATTGACACGAAGGCAGGTAAAAATAATTTTCTAAACTTCAACAATTATTTATGTCTAATTTCAAAATAAATAAGATTCAAACGATCAACATTATATCAATATTTTCATAATTGATCGATTGTGACATTAAAATTAAATTTATAATAAATAATTATCTAAATGAAAAACATACTTCTTTACTAAATTTAGTATTTCTCACAATCCATGAAAAAGTAAAAATTCTCCGAAAAATACTAAAAATACACACAAAGTAAATTTTTAATTTTTTGATTTAAAAAAAAATTATATATTCCATTACAAATTGATTTCATTTTCCTAAAACAACTATAAATTACATTTTATAGTAGTTATTTTTTTTAAAATTTCTATGTTTAACAGTTAGGATATAAATATCTTATATATATAATTACAATAAAATGTATTGTTTCACAGAGACTTTGTGTTTGGTGAGTTGAATTCTACATTAAATTTATTTCTAAATACATAGGGTGTTACATTCTCCCCTCCATCAACTAATTGAATACCTATAATTTTAAATTGCAATTTTAAAGTTAATGTTTGATACCTAAAACTTTCATTGTTGTAATCCCACCCAAGAAACAAGGTTAATAAAATATCCTCTCAATAATAGGTATAATGAAATGGATATGTTACAATAAAACTACTTATTAGAATATGATTATATAAGTGGGAAGCAAAAATAATGAAACGGAATACTAATCTAACCATCATGTTCTGATGGAGTGTGATATATAGCATGTTCATTATTATTTTAACAATGAAATATCGATAAACTTTTGATCATTTAAAAGGCTATTAATTTCATAAGAATAAAAATAAAAAAATGTTATTATTCAAAAATATTTTTTCTATAGTAGAGGGATTAATTTAATATACATATATATTCTGGAGAAGATAAACATAATTGATTCCTTTCTATGTTATAATCTCATCCATTATTTGATCTTTGATATATCCCTAATTCATTATTAAATCTATTAATGGATATTTGGGACATATTTTTATACATGAAGCACTTTTATGAATCATAAGATCCAAAATTCAATGATTTAGTATTTAAATGTTTACTAAAACCAATATAGTCTATATATGTTATCAGTTATAGTAAATCAATCATTGATCTTAATCAATAATATTCAAGAAATCATTCCATATTTTGTTAAACTCAAGAGTCATTCAAAATATGTGTTTCAATAACCAATGAAAAAAATTAAGAGGAAGGTTAGTAAATTTCATAGATAATCATAAAATATTATTCTAAAAATAATATTGCACTTATTTTTAAATAATAAATATATTATTACATTAATTTACAATAATCATTTAAGAAAACATTCATACTACCAAAAGTAAAACCTCATATTTTCCGTAAATCTGAACACTTAATAATTCCAACACTACATAAACCTTTCGATCACTAACTATCTTCTTGGTAACCAATAAATTCCAAAAAAACAAAATTTTATTCTTATCTCAAACATGACATAGATATGTAGGGTTATCCTTACAATGACATGTGTTTTAAAAAAAATCTTTCTACAATTTAATCCATTCTCTGGATTAATGGTTCTATTCGTCTCATTATTGAAATATGTAAATGAAGTGGTATAGAAATACAATCCTCATATATCTTAATTATTATAACAAGGATATCATAACATTGTTATTGGATCCAAAATAGTAAAAATAATTTATCTATTCTACTACATATGTAGTATCATCATAAAATTTACCTTGATCCCCTTAATTATTTAGAGTTATAATTCCATGACGGTTGGGACGTTAATTTCTATAGTACCCCATATCGTTATAGTCGAATTATTGAATGTTGTAAAATTCAATCCCACTGATGACATTATGATCATGGTTGAATTTTTCTCCATATTTGAAGCAAACAACTTTTCCTCTTAAGAATATACTATGTTTTTTTTCGTCCACAATTATCACATGTGGGAAAATACATCATTCCCATCACCCCTTTTTCTATATTTTCCCAAACTACCCTATTGTTATCTTGCATCCCATTAAAGAAATAAGAATTTTTATTTCATTCTCTATCTCTTTAGAACATGATATTATTTCCTCATATGATGAAAATATTTGTGAGAGTACATCACATTGAAGGAATTTCTTAAAACCATCATAGAATCAATCATAATTACTCATGGGATTGTGTTCCTTAATATGGTTCCCATCCTTGCTTTTAAGATCAATTTCTAAAAAAATGGAATACAATAGATTAAATCATAACATTATGATATAAAAATTATAGTCAATAAACTATTGAAATACATAACATAAATTGAAATATTTATATGTTGATATTATGATAGTAAAAAATATGATTTTTTGGGGACATATTAACTTTTAAATATTTCATAATGGTTTTTAATTAATATATATGTTATCTTAAGAATATCCCCTATGTGTTTAAAGCCATTTTAATATCAAGGCCCATTGTCATGTACCTGGTTACCCTGTGGCCAGCCATGGAGAGTTTGTCGAAGTTTTTACCCCTTGGTACATATGTCCTAGAACCATGTCCAGATGTAGTATCGAAACATGGATTTATTGTTAAGAAGACCCACATAATATTTATGTTACAAAATAATAGGATATTATTTTATGATTATCCAAAAAAATTATCTTAGGGTTATGTAACATATTCATTGATTTCAAAATCTAGTTTCCAAGGTTATTGCTAAAATTCCTATCATATAAACTATAATGAACTTGACCCAAGTCTCTAGGAGTATATCCCTTATAATAATACATTGGAATAGATAAAATAATGTGATAACAAAGAATAAATTTGTTTAGAGATGTTATTAGATTCATTACATGAATAAAATTTACAATAAAACTTGAAATGAGAAAAACCATAGAAACTTCATTTGGAATATTCATAACCATAGATTATCTCTGTAAGTCCATCATAATATATATATTTTCATCTCAGTGAAAAATACAACATAATAAAGAGGTGATAATATATTCTTTGTATCATTCATTAATACAACATAAGAATAAATAATATTTCATGATTAATTAATAAAATTACACATGTCATTGACACATAATCTTGAGTATAATATTTCATGAATAAAATATGATAAAATAATGACATAATGAAACATAACCATGGTAATTCTTCTTGTAAAATAATCACATTGAATATAAATTATTAGCTTCATAATTATGGAATTCATAATTAAGGACATCATAATCATACAATAAAGCACTCAACTAAGACAACATATAAAAAGGGTAAAAACCCAGTCTAGTTCATCCCATGAGACCTCCCGATGCATATATAGGCTATAGTCAGCCCCACCCATCACATATTAAGTCCAATTATTTTCTCATATGTTGAATGAAATGATTTATTAAAATCATAGTGTCTTATTCAACTTTGAGGTATCATTTTTGAAACTGCTCAAATAAAATAATTGTTAAATTCTTGAGGATATAGTAATTAAACATTCCAATGTGTCCGATATCACATAGGATATTTTAAATTATAATCACTTTTAACATGAAATGAGACATAAAATATACTCATAATAATACAATTCATGATATAATATAACAAATAGATACATATAAACTACATAAAAATAAATATTTGTGAAAAGTCATATATCTCATAGAAGTAAAAGTGAGATAAGAAACCTTGTTTTTACATTAGAATGATGGGTACTTTTGGAAAATCATTTATATTTTTCATAAAATTAGAATTTAAACATGTTTATCATAGAAAATAAATTGTAAAGATATTCTATTATATTTTATGAATAAATTATGTCTCAATTATGTGAAATATGGTAAAAATTTATTTTAGGCAATTAAAGAAATTATATGTTTTATTGTAGTTTAAGGAAAATATTAATGATATTTTAAAGTTGAAAGTAATGATTTTTTTATTAAAACTTGAATGAAACCAAGATATATTTTCCTGATAAAATATGTGATTTTAGAGAAATAATTATGTCTTAATACAAACTATATAGTGCACTTGAAAGTCAATATGAATTCGGGTTTTCCCTTTAATAAAAGATTCTTATTTGGAGAATTATGAATGTTTCCGTAATAAACATGTATTTACCCACATAGAAAAAATGAAATGATCTTGATATATTATTTTGGAACATATAATAAATAATATATAATAACTACAAAAAAATAATGAATCGTTACAATGGGGTATATATAGTGAAATAATAACCCAAAGGAAAAATGAATGTTTGGGTAGAATCAGTTACCTTATAATGGAATGTGTTCTACACTTGACTTACTATCTTAGATAATCCAATAAAATCCATTAATTAATTAAGTTAGAACATTATATATATATATATATTATTCATTATATTTATTTATGTTCCTTTATAGACTTATTGGTCAGTTATAGTGTTTACTGTCATTATTTAGAATCCTTATATTTTATGGATTTCATGTCTAGTTCTCTTGTTTATAAGATACAAAATTTATGTAAAATGAGTATAATACTCTAGAATTAGAATTAAATGTTATTAATAAACATTCACAATTTTAATTGGTTTTTTATAATATTCAATTCCCATATATGTAGAAGAACAATTAATAAACATGTGAATGATAATGATTTTAGATTAATTTTAGTTGTTTTAGATCACACGAAACTCCTATTCTTTCATCAGTTAATATTTTATAAATCTGTTAGATCCAGAACATAAAAATGGATTGTAAAATAAATTTTAAAATCAATTTCTACAATTAAAATAGTTTTTTGAAATTCATATATATGTTGATGTAAAATGAAAACTTATCATCATGGATTGTAACACCTGATATTTTTAAGAGAAATATTTTATTTTTATGTTATATACATCATCAAAGTAATCGGTCACTACACACAACAATCGCTTGTCTTACTTTACACGCAATCATGGCCTTCCTCGATAGCTTTCATTGTACGCAACTAAACAACGATATGCTTTTAAAATATTATTAAAAATAATTGTTATAGATAGTAATACACACTTTTTAAAATTTTATTAATTTTAACTTTCAAAATGGACTTCATTTTTGGATTCATAATATCCAAATTTTCCAAGGGTGAATTTTTGGTATTTTTCTGAAAACATTCAATTTTTGATGAATAGTGAAAACACTGGGTTACTATTTAAAAACCGACGTTTTATTTAAATAATTATTTATTTTATTTAAATTTATTTTAGGCCAAAATTGATACATAATACTTATATAAGTTCAATTTAATTCATTGGAGTCATTTTATAATAATTTTAGATATGTAAAAATTTTATTGAACTTTTCACAGTCTTTTACCCAGCTCCAAGGAAAATTTGCAAATGTACATAAAACGTAACTTTACCACTTCTGTGAGTGGAAATTCAAAAATCCTATAGATACGGTTAATATCAAGGAGTAAAATGTGGTTCAATAAGATAAAAAAATTTATTGGTGAATAGTAACTTTTTACTTTTTTTACCACGGTTAAAAGTAAATAGGGTAATTAAGGGTAAAAATGATATTATTATTACCCTAACATATGTCCTAATTCTATTGTATAAGTGTAATTCGACACAAAACAACCTTATTGATAAAATATTTCCCTTTATGTCCACTTGGATTAGATTAGGACATTTATTATTATTTTATTTAAAGAATAGTTAAAATATTTAAAATCAATGTTTAATAACAAAAACATTTTTAATATAGTGTAATAAATAAGATAAATTTGACTATAAATATTAATTAGAAATATAGATAGGTTTCCCACATAATGGTATTTTATTTATAATTTTTATACTTTAAATAATTTAATTTATTTATGACACAATGATGATGTAGTAATTACCTTATTAAGGAAATATTAACATAATTGATATTAAATACCCAAATAAATGTAATCTGAGACTTTTTAAGAATTACACTAATTTTATAGGTAAATATGAAATATTATTATTGATTTAATTTCCTTTGTTCGAACTAATAATGCTGTTATGATTTTCACAAAAATCAATTACCAAATAGTGTCAAAATTGACATAAAATAGTTTTTAAAAACATATTACATTATTAATTGTTATTTTATTCCTAAAAATATAAGGATCAGAAAATTGACTTAGATAAGGTTATATATATTAATAATGAACCACTTGGGTTTCTTTTGTCTTGTTATAGTAAGTTTACTAACCATATAGTGTAAGAAAACAAGAAGACACTGTAAAAGTTAAATTATTTAACATAGAGTTAAATATTAATGATTATGTTAAAATAGTAACCTAAACTTGTCTAAAATCTATTGGTTTAGAGGATTTATACCCATACACCTTAGCTTCAAAAGAAATCAATTTGGAGCTATTAAAAACTGAATATGAATTTATAATAAAATAATATTTTATGTTTTTCCTATGGTACCCCTCCCATTCCTTATAAAAGGGAACCTCCTCCCTCTCCTCCTCACACCACATTGAGCCTTCATGCTCGGCCAAAACCAGAAAATATCTCTTCTCCACTTCCCTAGAAACATCCTATAGGTCCCAGTCTTCTTCAAAGACCATCTTTAGTGCCCTAAGAAGAGGTTAAGAAGAGGCACTTCAAAGAAGAGGTAATGTCGGTTACCGATTGTTTGAAATTTCTTTCTTCTTCTACTTCATCTTAATTAGTTTTTTCATTATTAATTATTAACATCAGTATAACTAATATACTGATATGTTATTATAAATATGAAACAACCCAATTTCACCTTCTATCTATCCTACGGTAAATGAAATCACCACGTGTGAGTAAGTACAGAATACCGTCTCCACGCCGTGGTGTAATCTGTTTTCCACCACCACCTTAATTGTATGGGTATAATGGTGTAAATAATGACTATATATGATTATTTTAAAGTGATATTGATTATGAAATAGTATAAATATACTTCAATACAATTCCAATATCATGAGAATGATATCATCGCTCATGCGTACGTACAGCCTACCATCTTCCCAATGTGATGTGACTCGTTCTACATGTTCTTCATTACATAATGATTATATAAGTGAATTTAATGAATAAATATGATATATATTACACAAATACCATTCTGGAAATGAGTTATCTATAACCTAAAAATAAGAATAAGAATTTATTCGACAAAACACGCATAAGAATAAAAAGTAATAAACACTCGAATAACAAGTAACAATGAAATATTACTAATAAGAAGCTAAGAATATGACCATATATGATATCATAACTATGAGTAATATTCTAGAAGAATTCAATAACATTATCTAAATCATTATACAGGAGGTTCGGACATGTATGAAGAAAATCAGACCTAAGGTAAGGGAAAATCCCACAATCTAATTTTTCGTTGAGATTGTTTATACTTTGGTATATACTTGGGTGTATTTATCATCTACATCCATGTTTCCTCAATATGTAATATTATTTATATCCTCCTAAAATTGTTTAAATCCAATTTTTCCCATTGGTGTGTTTTTAGTAAAATATATGAATGGAATCTTTTGTCGTTTTTAGTACGATGTACTTTTTGACTTTTCCGGCCAAAGTACGAGAAGAATGTTTTTTTACTTATACGGCATGAATGGATTTTTATGATTTCAGAGAACATCATTTCAATGAAGCTACCATTACAAGCTTTAAGGTTTATTTTTAATTAACTTCTTTTAGTTTATAATTTTATTACATGTTAAGAAAGGAAAAATGTTTTTATAAAGTAGAAAGGATATTTTCCTCAAGAATGGAGTTCAAGCATTTTATCAAAATTATTTTCCATCTAAGATAATATAGGGTTCTGTTTCTATGACTATTTTTATATTTATTGGATTATGTTATGATGGAATTATTTTTAAGATGTCCTTTTATCTTATATGGATTGTATTATGATGGAATGACGTTTAAGAATCCCATTTTTATTACATGGGCAATGCTATGATGTATGATTTATGATCTTGTGGAACACATGAGAATGGTAACCTTATGATATGGGTCGGATGTATATCTCCCTCCAATGCATTGGGTAAAGATTTATATCTCATGAGATAGACATGGCTGGAACGGCAGGTTAATCTGGTTTAGTGATAGAGGACTGAAATGAGGAGTGAACTCGGTTCAGAAATGGACTTTGTCCGCTAAGAGAGTATTGGAAATGAGTCTTGACTGCTAAGAAATGACTCTCTATGATTATGTGTGTATGACACAAAGTTTCATGTTTTATGTTATGAATATTTGGATTACATTTCAGTACTGTTATTTATCACATGTTACGATATTATGATCTCCTTTACAGGTTAATATTTTCAAACTGTTATGTTCTTATGAATATGATATGAATGATATTTCTTTTGTTTACCCTTACTGAGCATTTGAGATCACCCTTTTGTATGTTTTCTTTTTCCCCAGGTCAGGAAGACGGGTACTAAGTAGGATATTCCAAATGGGACTCTAGATATGATGAAATAAATGGGAGACAATGTAGATGCTTTATGAACTAGTTGTTTATGTTTCCCAGTTTCTAAAGACACTATAGCTATACGGTCCTACCATAGTTCTGTTATATGTTGTAATAAGTATGCTTCAATTCTGAAGTAATAACAATGTATGTAAAGTATGGGACATTATAGTTGGTATCAGAGGAAAGGTATAGTCAACATTTGGAAACTAGGATGTGAAAACCTTAGTAATAATCCTAAGGATATATCTAAGCATAGAACACAATATTAGTGTTTTAGAAATGGCCATGAACAACCTATGATAATAACTTAAGTGTAAAATTTTATTCTTGATTATGTGGTTTTCCTATTATAATTGGTGTTTCTCACACTATTCTCCTTGGTTTTAGTAAATGGAAGGAACCCGAAGGAACCGTGTTAATGCGGAATGCGATGAGAAATGCAATGATTGTCCCCCTGTGCAACCAAACGTTATGGGAGCTAGAATGCAAAATCTTATAGCCATGCTCACACAGCACGCTCAAGCTATGAATCATGCAAGACTTCCAAACGAGGAAAGGAAAGAGAAACATTCTGTTGAATCCTTGTTGAGGTAGCTTCCACCATCATTCATTGGGTCTACTAATCCATTACTCGCTGAACAATGGATCAGTACCACTGAAAATATATTTTCAGTTATTCAATGTTCTGAACATGATAATGTCATCTTATCAGTATATCATTTTGGAAGGTGAAACTGATCAATGGTGGAATCTTATCAAGAATACAAGGCCAAGAGTTGAAATTGAGTCCATGGAATGGGACGAGATCAAGAACATATTTTTCAATAAGTACATACCTCTTATTCTTAAAACAAATATTGAGGAGTTTCATGAACTGAAGCAAAAGGATGACGAATCGGTTGGTAGCTACAATGAATTTTTTTAGAATACTTGCAAGGTACGCTTCTGGAATTATTATCCAACCTGAGAGTAAAATCAATCGCTTCTTTGGGTGATTAAAACCAAGTCTTCAAAGGGAATTACCATAAGGGATTTAAATAGCTGTGAGGAAATCGTTCGATGTGCTCTCAATGTTGAGATAGATATTGGAGAAACCCATCAGTCATATGCATTTGATAAGTAGAGGAAAATGTAATTCAAAGGGAAATCTAAAGACCACACTGAAAAGTATATGATCTTTCCATTATGCTCAAATTGTGGAACGAATCATGGAGGGATTTTTCTTAAAGGGAAAAGTAAATGATTCAAATGTGGAAAAGAAGGTCATCGGGCATTTGAATTCCGCAATGACGGAAAGATGATGTCTAGTGATGCAAACAGAGAAAAGGCTACACAGAGTGAACGTCCTACACTTCAATGTTACAAGTGCAAGGAAATGGGGAATTATGCTAATCAATGACCTAATACAAGGGTTGTTTATGATGATCGACGTCAAAAAACTCTTAATGCTAAAGATAAAGGAAAGTCACATGCAATTTCTGTCAGCGATGTGGATTAAAATAACGAAGTGGTGAAAGGTACACATACCATCCACTCTAAAGTAGAAAATGTTTTATTTGATTCTAGATCCACCCAACCTTTTATTTCTAAAGAATTTTCTAAGGGTATCGCCATATTATGTCAACAATTAGATGTTGTGTTAGCTGTGACATCCACTATGGAACAATAGTCACATCAAAAGATTATAATTACTCTCCTATTGAAGTTTGTGGGAAAGTGATTCCTGTAAATCTTTTGATCCTTCCTATAGTAGAATTTGATGTGATTCTTGGTATGGATTGGCATTCTTTATATGTATTTCATATCAATTTCCAAAAAAAGGGAAGTCACATTTCATATTCCACGTCTATCTATGATGGTCTATCGATGCAATGATGAACATAACCATTCGGTGGGAATTTCTTCCATCTTATGGGTCTTGATTCCACTAAATTAAGGTTATTTATTTAAAATGGTTGGAGAGAAACTCACGATTAAGAATATTCCCATTTTACATGAGTTTGATGATGTCTTTCTAGAGGAATTTCCAGGTCTTCCATCAAATCGTGAAGTGAAGTTTTCAATAGAATTCATAATGGGTGCTATTCCTATTCAAATGACACCTTATAGAATGTCCCCAATTAAGTTACGGGAATTGAAGAAGCAACTCCAAGAGAATCTTGATAAAGGATTCATACGCCCTAATGCGTCACTTGGGAGAGCACATGTTCTGTTTGTTAAGAAGAAAGATGGATAAATGAGACTCTGCATTAATTATCGAGAACCTAACAAGATCACTATTAAGAAAAAATATCCTCACTCGTGCATTGATGACTTATTTGACCAAATATGAGGAGCTCAATACTTTTCCAAGATTGATCTTCGTTCAGGGAATCATCAATTTAGGGTCAAAATGGAAGATATACCAAAGACGGATTTCCGTACAAGGTATGGACACTATGAATTAATAGTGATGCCATTTGGTCTTACTAATGCCCCTTCTATCTTCATGGATCTGATGAATACAGTCTTTAAGGAATATCTTGATTAGTTTTTGGTAGTCTTTATAGACGATATTCTTGTCTATTAAAAGAGCAAGGAATAACATGAATATCACTTGATAATTGTATTAAAGACCCTGAGAAAGGAGAAGCGTTATGGAAAATTTACCATGTGTGAATTTTGGCTTCAAAAAGTTTCATTTTTTGGGTCACATAATCTCAAAAGAGGGGATATCAGTGGATCCAGCAAAAACAGTGGTTATCAAAAGATGGTCGAGACCAACACAGTAACTGATATCCGATGTTTTCATGGATTGGATGGATATTATCGAAATTTTGTGAAAGATTTTTCATGGATATCTAATCCTCTCACCAGGTTGACTCGAAAAGGATTTATGTTCGTTTGGATGGAGGAGTGTGAAGAGAATTTCAAGGAGTTAAAACGAATGTTATCCAGTGCACCTGTGCTCACACTGCCTTGTAGTGGAGAAAGGTTTTTGATCTATAGTGATGCATCCAAGAAGGGATTGGGGTGAGTTATCATGAAAAACTATACGGTGATAGCTTATGCCTCATGATAGTTGAAAATACATGAGAAAAATTACCCAACTCATGATTTGGAGTTTGCTGTGGTAATCATTGCATTAAAAATATATAGGCATTACCGTTATGGTGAAAGGTTTGATATTTATACTGATCATAAAAGTGTAATGTGTATTTTCAAACAAAAGGAGATGAATATGCGCCAAAGATGATGGTTGGAGCATATTATGGATGACGACTGCTCAATTCATTATCACCCTAGGAAAGCAAACAAGGTGGCAGATGCATTAATTCGACAAGACCATACTAGCTTATCCATGATGAGGATAAAAAAAGATCCAATATTTATGGATTTACAATGGATAGATTTTGGAATTATAATGGAAGGGGAGAAATCATATCTTTCTCAAATGAATGTTCAACCATCAAAACATGTGATGATTAAAGAGGCACAAAAAGAAGATGTAGAGTTACAAAAGAAGGTGAGAAATGTTCCTGAATTCAACCTTGATTGTGATTGGATAATAAGTTTCAGGAATCGGGTTTGTGTTCCTCCCATCCCAGAATTAAAGAAGGAGCTGCTGGCTGAGGCTCATAGTTCTTTATTCTTTATTCATCCTGGAAGCCCAAAGATGTATAGAGACCTGAAAGAGTACTTCTGGTGGGATGGAATTTAAAGAGATGTTGCTGAATATGTCTCTTGATGCTTGTTTTGTTAGCATGTTAAAGCTGAGAGAAAGAAGTCTATGGGGATGTTACAACCATTACCCATACCCCAATGGAAATGGGAAAACATCACTATAGACTTTGTCAGCGGACTTCCTAAAACATCCAAAGGCAATAATGCTATCTGGGTCATAGTTGATCATCTTACGAAGTTGGCAGACTTCATTTCTATTAGAGTAGATTTCTCTCTGGATCAGCTTTCCAGGATATATGTAAAGGAAGTGGTATGATTTGATGGAGTACCACATTCCATTATATCTGATCGGGATCCGAGGTTTACCTCAATGTTTTGGAGAAGTCTTCAGCATACTCTGGATAGAGAGTTGAGTTTTAGCACTGTTTATCATCCTCAGACAGATGGCTAGTCTAAGAGAACAATTCAAACTCTAGAAGATATGTTAGGAGCTTTCTCGATGGATTTAAAAGGTGGTTGGGATCAACACCTACCTTTGGTGGAATTTTCTTATAATAATAGCTTTCACTCGAGTATTCAGATGGATCTTTATGAAGCTCTCTATGGAAGGAAATGCAGGACTCCAACTTGCTGGGATGAAGTTGGGGAAAGAAAGCTATTAGGACCTAATCTTGCTAAGGAGATTGTAGAAAAGGTCCGATCTATTCAACAACACATAAGAGCAGCTCGGAGTTGACAAAAAAGCTATGTCGATAACCGAAGAAAAGACCTAGAGTTTGAAGTGGGTGATAAAGTGTTCTTACGAATATCTCCTTGGAAGAGAGTAATGAGAATTGGAAAGAAGGTCATGTTGAGCCCTAGGTATATCAGTCCTTTCGAAATACTGGATCCTGTTAAGAAAGTAGCTTACTGATTGGAACTTCCACCGAATCTCTCTCAAGTTCACGATGTGTTCCATGTATCTCTCCTTTGAAAGTACATAACTGATCCATCACATGTACTATGCTCAGAAGTTGTACCGCTGGAGCACGATCTTTCTTATGATGAATTGCCGATAGATTTTCTGGATCGTAGCGAAACATTCCTACAGAAGAAGACCACATGCTTGGTGAAAATTCTATGGAGGAACCACCAATAAGAAGAAGTTACATGGGAGCTTGAGTATATAATGAGGGAGAGGTATCCTCATCTGTTTGTCACAAAGTGACGAATTTCGAGGGAGAAATTCATTTTAAGGGGGGTAGAATGTAACACCCAATATTTTTATGAGAAATATTTTTTTTGTTATATAAATCATCAATGGAATCTTTCACTACACACAACACTAGTTGTACTTTCTTTACACGCAATCATGGCCTTCCTCGATAGCTTGCGTTGTACGCAATACCGAGTATCACTAAACAATGATATGCTATTAAAATATTATTAAAACTAGCCGTTATGAATAGTAATACACAATTTTTGAAATTTTATAAATTTTATCTTTCAAAATGAACTTAATTTTCAGATTTAGAATATCAAAATTATCCTAGGGTGAATTTCTGGTATTTTTCTGAAAACATTCTATTTTTAATGAATGTGAAAACACTGGGTTACTATTTGAAAAATGAATTTTTATTTAAATAATTATTTATTTAATATAAATTTATTTTCGGTAAAAATTGATACATAATACCTATATATGTTTAATGTAATTAATTGGAGTCATATTATAATAATTTTAGATATATAAAAAGTTTATTGAACTTTTCACTGTCTTTTACCCACCTCCTAGGAGAATTTGAAAATGTACATAAAACGTAATTTTACCGCATCTGTGAGTGGAATTTCGAAAATCCGAGAGACATGGTTAATATCAAGTAGAAAAATGTGGTTCCAAAAGAGAAAAATATTTTTTGGGGAATAATAACTTTTTACTTTTATTTACCACAGTTAAAAGTAAATAGGGTAATTAAGGGTAAAAATGATATTATTATTACCCTAACACATGTCCTAATTCTATTAGATAAGTGTAATTTGTCCAAATAAAAAACATATGAAAAAAATATTACCCTTTAGGTCCACTTGGATTAGATTAGGACATTTATTATTATTTTATTTAAAGAATAGTTAAAATAGTTAAAATCATTGTTTAATAATTAAAACCTTTTTAATATCGGGATATAAATTAGATAAATTCGACTATAAATATTCATTAGAAAGATAAAAATATTTCCTATATAATGGTATTTTATTTATAATTTTTAGACTCTAAATAATTTAATTTATTTATGACACAATGATGATGAAGTAATTACCTTATTAAGGAAATATTAACATAATTGATATTAAATACCCAAATAATTGTAATCTGAGACTTTTTAAGAATTTCACTAATTTTATAGGTTAATATTAAATATTAGTATTGATTTAATTAACTTTTTTCTATCTAATAATGTTATGATTTTCACAAAAACCAATAACCAAATAGTGTCAAAATTGACATAAAATAGTTTTTAAAACAAATATTATATTATTAATTGTTATTTTATTCCTAAAAATCTAAGGTTAGGCCAAATAAATTAGATAAGATTATATATATTAATAATGAACCACTTTGGGTTTGTTTGGCTTGTTATAGTAGGTTTATTAACCATATAGTGTAGTAAAACAAGAAGACATGGTAAAATATAAATTATTTAACTTAGAGTTAAATCTAATTGATAAGGTTAAAATAGTAACCTAAACTTTTCTAAAATCTATTGGTTGAGAGGATATAGACCCATCCCCACCTTAGATTCTAAATAAATCAATTTTCATCTATTAAAAACTGAATATTACTTTATAATAAAATAATATTTTATGTTTTTCCTAAGGTGCCACTTTCCTCCCTTATAAAAGGAACCTCTTTCCTCTCCTCCTCAAACCAATTTGATCCTTCAACCTTGGCCAAAACCTACCAATTTCGCTTCTCCACTTCCCTAGAAACATCCTAGAGGTCTTGGTATTCTTCAAAAACCATCGTTAGTGCCCTAAGAGGAGGTTAAGAAGAGGCGCTTAAAATAAGAGGTAATGTCCGTTAACGATTGTTTCAAATTTATTTCTTCTTATACTTCCTATTATATAGTTGTTTACTTATGAATTAATAACATATGTATCACTCATATACTTATATGTTATTATAAATATTAAACAACCATATTTCACATTATATCCATCCTATGGAAAAAAATCACCGCGCGTGTGTACGTACAGAATACCATCTCGACACCGTGGTGTAATCTGGTTTCTACCACCACCTTACTGGAATGGGTATAATGATGTAAAGAATAACAATATATGATTATTTTAAAGTGAAATTGATTCTTATATAGTATACATATACTTAAATAAAATTAAATTATCATGATAATGATATCATTGCTCGTGCGTACGTACGGTCTACCATCTCCCCGATGTGATGCGACTCGTTCTATATGATCTTCATTACATAATGATTATATAAATGAATTGAATGAATAAATATGATATATATTACACTAATACCATTCTATAAATGAGGTATCTATAACCTAAAAAGAAGAATAAGAATTTATTCAACAAAACACGCATAAGAACAAAAAGCAATATACTCCCGAATAACAAGTAACAATGAAATATTACTAATAAAAAGCTAATAATATGACTATATATGATATCATAACAATGAGTACGATTATAGAATAAGTCAATAACATTATTTAAATCATTATACAGGAGGTTGAGACACGTACGAAGAAAATTGGACCTAAGATAAGGGAAAATCTCACAATTTCATTTTTAGTCGAGATTGTTTATACTTTGGTATTTACTAGGGTGTATTTATCATCCACATCCATTTTTCCTCAATATGTAATTTTATTTATATCGTCCTAAAAATATTTCAATCGAATTTTACCCATTGGTGAGTTTTTTTTAAAAGATATGAAAGGAATCTTTTGTCGTTTTTATTATGAGATACTTTTTGACTTTGCTGGCCAAAGTACAAGAAGACTGTTATTTTAACTTGTACGACATGAATGGATTTTTATGATTTCAGAGAACATTATTTCCATGAATCTTACTTTACATGTTTTCATGTTTATTTTTAATGAGCTTCCTCTATTTTAAAATTTTATGAAATGTTAAGAAAGGAAAAATGTTTTTGAAGTAGAAAAGATATTTTTCTCAAGAATGGAGTTCAAGCATTTTATCATAATTATTTTCCATATAAGATAATATAGGGTTCTGTTTCTATCCCAATTTTTAAAATTATTGGATTATATTATGATGCAATTATTTTTATGATGTCTGTCTATCTTATATGGATTGTGTTATGATGGCATGATGTTTAAGAATCCAATTTTATTACATGGGCTATGCTATGAGGTATGATTTATGATATTGTGGAACACAGAACAATGGTATAATTTTGAGATTTGTGGGACCTATATCTCCATCCAATTCATTGTGTAAAGATTTGTATCTCATGAGATAGACATGGCTATAATGGAAGGTTAATCCGGCTCAGTGATACAGGACAGAAATGATAAGTGAACTCATTTCAAAAATGGACTTTGTCTGCTAAGATAGTATTGGAAATGAGTCTTGACAACTAAGAAATGATTCTCTATGATTATGTGTGTATGCCACAAAGTTTCATGTTTTATTTTATGATTATTGGTATTACATTTCACTACTATGATTTATCCCACGTTATGATATTATGATCTCTTTTGCGGGTTTAGATTTTCAAAATGTTATGTTCTTTTGAATATGATATGAATGATATTTCTTTTTTTACCCTTACTGAGAATTTGAGCTCACCCTTTTTCATTTTTTCTTTTTCCCCAGGTCAGGAAGAAGGGTAATAAGTAGGATATTCCAAAAGGGACTCTAGATATGATGAAATAAATGGAAGACAATGTAGATGCTTTATGAACCAGTTGTTTATGTTTCCCAGTTTCTAAAGGCACTATACCTATACGGTCCTACCATGGGTTTGTTGTATTTTGTAATAAGTATGCTTCAATTCTGAAGTAATAACAATGTATGTAATGTATGGTTCGTTATATGGATTGTGACAACACAATACATCACAGACAATGTTTCCCTTTTTATAATATAATAGAGAGGGAAAGGGGATTGATGATGGATTATTCCACTAGAATAATAAAATTATACTATATTTAAGGTATATGAGTTATCCCTTCATTATTACGGGGTAAGGTAGGGAGATAATAAAAAAAGAAATGAACTTGGAATGAAAATAAAATGAAATGAAGAGGATTTTTACCTCCTGAACTCTCCTCCTTGAAAACCTCCTTAAAGGTACTGGTTTTAGTATTTTGATGATACCAAGAGCTCTTGGAAGTGGGGGAGGGTTTTGGAATGTTATTTGAGAAGAATTTCAATATGAATAAAACCTTGTATTGTGTGAGGAGAGGTGGTTGTAAGGGATTGTATTTATAGTTGAGAAGAGGGATGGTTTTTGAATACTTATTCATTTGTTTATTATATTGGACCACGAATATGAAAAGTTTGATAATTATAATAAAATATTAAATAATTTGGATTCTATGTTAGATATTATGGTTCTTGAATCATCCATGACTCATGTATTAGTTTAATTGATATATAATGTATTTATACTGCAAATTACTGTATTTTATTTTTCACTAAAAATTCATGTATTTCTATAAAACCCAAAAAAGTCACCAAGCCTTTTATTTCAATTTATAGAAATCAAAAATGATAACCATTTTATTAAAATAATTATCTAAAGATGATAAATTTAATTTTGAATTAAAATCATCTTTTACACAAAAAAATATAGATTTTAAAATTATAACAGATTTTATAACACCATGAAAAATTTCCAAAGGTCTCACAAATATAATCTAAAATAAAAAGTCAAAAAATATTAATAAATTAAAAAAATTTATGAAAATAAATTTTCTTATAAATGATTTTATTAATTATAAATTTATAATTATATATTTACAACTTTCAAAAATATAAACACCTAATTATTAATTTTTAAAATATTCACTTACTTATAATATGATATAGTTATATTATACCTTAATTTATATTATTATTAAATTGTATTTCTATTTTCATGGGTAAGGTTACTATTTATTTTTAAATTTAAATATTAATAAGGGCAGAATAATTATTTTAATGGTCAAGTCACTATTAACACATGAAATTGGTTAATACTTTCAGACTCAAAATATTATATTGATCTCAACCATGTGTGTTCGTTTTTCAAATTTAAATTCATTGATTTTGAAAAAAAATATGATTTATGCTAATCCTATAAGTGTGCCGAGAAGGCATTTAAAAAGAACATTTAGAAGTTTAATAACTCTTTATATCTAATCTCATTGTAAAAAATTATTCCAATGATCTACATAGTATTTATATTTGTATAATTTATCTATTGTGAATTTAAAAATAGATTTAAATTATTATACTTATTTAAATGAAAAAACCCATTTTAACTAAAATGCAGTATTTTTCAATATTAATGAGATAAAATGAATATTCTTATGAAAATATTAAAAAATCCACCAATATAACTTTTGATTTTTTTTATTTTACCAAATCTTATATATAACATTATAAATATGTTTTATTTATGTAAAACCATAATAAATTACATTTAAAAGTGGCTATTATTATTTTTAACAATTAGTTTATAAGTATCTTATTTAAATAATTAGAATAATAAAGTGATGTTGTGTAGAGACTCATTGTTGCGTTCATTACATTATACATTAAATTTTTATGCAAACCCTTATGGGTTTACATTCTACCTGCCTTCAAAAAAATATTTCCTAAAAAATTGAAATTTCAATTCGAATATTAATGGTTTAAATTGGAAAATTCCCTTCTAGGAAAGAAATATTAGAAACACGGTAAAACAAATATCCTCTTTATAATATGGAAATGGAAATACATAGGTTACCACAAAAGAACATATTTGAATATGATGAAATTAGTGAGATATTGAAATACTAACAAGGAAGAATATTCTTACCTTCATGTTCTGAGGGAGAGTGATAAAGAATATGGTTATTATAATGATAACCATCACAAATCCCAAAATTTTGGGAATGGATAAAAGACCATTGATTTATACAAAATAAATTTAAGTAGATTTTTTTATCCTATACGGTTTCCTATAGTTGGGGGATTGATTTAATCTACATATATGTTCTAGATAAAATATTTATATTTTATTTCATTCTATTTCCTAATCTTATCCCTTTTTCAGATACAATCTATCACCACTTTGTTTCTTAAATATAGAGATGGATATTCAAAAAAATTGCATACCTAAACCTTTTTTTTGAATCATAATATCCACAAGTCATTCCTTTAGAATTTAAATGTTTTCTAAAACCAATATGGTTAGCACAATTTATCCAATTTGATAAATTATAATTTGATCAAAATCAATTCTATTAATTTATCTATTCCACATGAAGTTAAGCTCATTAATCATCCAAAAATTTATTCACAAAATAATGATTTTTTAAAAAATTAATGTCCCTAAATTTAAAAAATAAACATAACATAATATTCTATAAATAATACAACTATTTTTTGAACAAACTAAATAAATTAATAAAATAATCTATTTTAAATAGTTTTGAAAAAATTCATTCTCTCAACTATAAATCCTTTGGGTTTCCATAAATCCAAACATCAAATAACTCATGTAAAACATAAAACATTAGTTCAAAAACATGATTTTTGGTCACCAATAAGTTCCCATAAACATCAATTTATAATTATATGAAACATCAAGCAAATATATATGGTTATCCATCAAAAGTATGGTTTTTTCCAAAAACATATGTCTACAATAGAATCATTTCTCATTATTAATAGTTTTATTTATCTCATGAATCTAATATATTAAAGAATAATTACAATAGTAAAATCCTTAAATATATATATATATATTAATTCATAAAAATTAATATCATAACAATGATATTTAATAACAAAACACAAATAAATTAATTACTCTACTTCAATTGTAGTAACATAAAAATCTTGACATTGATCTCCTTAATTTTTCAGAGTATTATTTATGCGATTCTTGGGAAATTCGTTTTTTTAGAGACCCATATTATTATAGTTTAGGAATTAAATATTGTAAACATACATACCTCTCTTAAAATTACGAGCATGGTGGCCTTTACCTCCATAAATTAATAATATACATTTTCTTCTTAAGAATATACCATGGTGTTTCCTTCTACATTTATCACACATGGGAAAATACTTCACTCCCTTCTTTTATATATTTATATTTCAGTAGATTCCTTATTAATCTCTTACTTCCCAATAAATAAATAAAGCAAGTATAATTATTTCTGTTCATTTTGAGAAAAATGATATTATTTCCTCATATTATTAAAAAGTTTGAAAGACTACTTCCCTTAAAAAGGATGGCATGAACCAATCAAAAAAATGACCATTCTTACACTTTGGATTATGCACATTGATGTGGTCCTCATTCCTTCTATAAGGATCCATTTATAAACAATGGAATATTATATATTAGATCATAATAATATGAAACGTAATTTATAATAAAATAAAATAGAGAAATACTTAACATTAATTGAATAATTTATGTGTTACTAATCTCGTAATAAAAATCATGGTCTCCTTGGGGTCACATTGAATTTTAAATCATTCAAAATGGTTTATAAATAAAATTTTAATTATCCATATAGAATCCCCAGGACTATCAAACTAGGTGTGTAGTGTGGCCCACTATCATGTACTAGGTTACCCAATGTTAATCCCAAGAGACCTTGTCCGAGTTGTTACCCATATGTACATATGTGCCAAAACAATGTCAAATTTTAGTATCCATATTGTTATTTATTTCTAGGAAGACCCACATAATTTCTTCTTTTCCAAAATTATATTAATTTCATATATTATTATACTCAGATTATATTATATGATTTTTTCCCCAATCATTGATTTCTATGTTGTGTATCCAAGGATGTTTAAAATCTTCCACTTATACTAACTATATAGACAATGACCATTGTTTCTAGTATATGATGTGTTATATCAATACATTGGCATAAATACAAGAGGAAATTACCAATTGACCAAATGTTTTGTCATTTTGGAATCAAAATTACATATATAATCTTTACATTAGAACATTAAATGAAAAACAACATAGAAACTTCACTAGAAATATCAATAATTTCTTGATCATCCCTGCAAGTCATTCATTTTATATATACTCCCATCCTGTGGAAAAATAAAAAATAAAAAGGGGTTACTTCAGATGCTTAATATGGTTATGTAATATAATATAACAATAAATAATATGGCATGTTAAATTACTAAAAGTATACATTACTTTAAAACATAACCTTGTGCATAATATGTTAGGAATAAAAGAATATTAAATAATTCTAAAATAAAAAATAAAAATGTTATTATACTGGTAAGATAATCACCATGACTCTCAATTACTACTTTGATTACAAGTTAATGAATAAAATTATAAATTATAACCATAAATTCAAGGCCTCAACCACGAAACCATATATAATGTGTAAATAGAGGACTGGTTTGGCTCTTTGTAAATTCTGATGCATCGAGGGGATATGGTGAGCTTTCCCATCACATAATAATTCCAAATAATTCCTCATATGTTGAATAAAATGATATTTTTAAACCAAGTGTCCTATTACACTTTGAATTATCATATCTTAAATTACTCTAATAAAATCACTGATATATTCCTTGGGAAATAATCTATAATCCTTCCAATGTGTCTCATACCACCTAGAAAATTTAAATCATAATCCCTTTAAAATCAAATGAAACTTATAATATCTAGAGAATAATATAATTCAAGATATAATATATAGAGTGGTTTTATATACCCCAAAAATAATGAAATAGTGGTGAATAAGTCATATATCTCATAGAAATAAAACAGAGATGATAAACTCCATTTTTTTAAGTTGGAAGGAATAGTTGTTTTGGATAATCATTTCTACTTTTCATTAAATTAGAGAGTAAACATGTATATAATAAAAACAAATAGGGAATATAATTGAAATTAAATTTTAGGAATAAATGATTTCCCGTTGAATTGAAATTGTATAAAGTGAGTTTTTAGGAAACATTATAAATAAACATTATAGTGCAGTTTATGGAAAATATTAAGATGATTTTAAAGTGGAATGGAATGTTTGTTTTAAAAAAACTAAAAATTAAACAAGAAATTTATTCCATATTAAATGTTTTATGTTTTATAAAATAATTAATTTTTAATGCAACAATATCGCGAATCTAAGAATTGGTATGAATATAGGAACTTGGCCTTAATCAGGATTACCTAACAAGAGAAACATGAAGGGAACCACATTAAAACATGCATTTCCCCTTAAAATTAAGATTAACTGATTTTGGATATGGGAGTTATAAACATATATAGAGAATATATAACAGTTAAAAAATTTAAATAATAATTACATTGGGATAATAATTGGTAACGAATAACCCGAAGGAAAGATGAAGGTAAATCTAGAATCCCTTAACTTGTGTCTGAATTTGTTCTTCGAATGACATTAATGTCCTGGAAATTCAGATAAAATAAATTTATTAATTAATTTTGAAACATTTATAAATATATTTTATTTACTATTGTTTTTTATGTTCATTTATTTCTTTATTAAATAGTTAAACAGTTTAATATCATTTTTAAGAGTATTTGTTGTTGTTGATTTCAAGATAAGTTTACTTATTTATAGGTAATGAAATTTCAGTAAAATGATATAATTTTCCACAATTGTAATTATTTATTATGAATGGACATAAATATGTATAATTGGATTTTTATATTATTTTCTTCCTTCATATGAGTACTAATCATTAAATAACAGTTAAATGATAATCATTTTTGATTAATTTTAGATATTTTAGATCACAATGAACTCATTTTCATTCATAATTAAATATTATATCAATATGTAACATCATAAACATAAAAAAGGTTGCTAACATAACTTTTACATTAATTTTAATCAATTAAAATGATCTTTAGAACATCCCTGAGGTGGTGTAAAAAATTAAAACTTGCCATTCGTGAAGCGAATTTCCATTTTTAGAATAAAAGGTAGTGGAAAAGGTGTTTGATAATGGATTATTCCATTAGAATAATAAAATTTGAGTGTATTCAATGTATTTGATTTAATAATTCTATTTTTATTAGTGTATGGTGAGGAGATAATAATAAAATTAAATAACATGGACAAATGAAAAGGAAAAGGAAGAGGGGTTTTATCTCTTGAATTCTCATCCATGATAACCTCCTTTAGGGGATTGGTTTTGGTCTTATGATGAGAACATGAGATTACAGAATTGGGAGATGGTTTTGGAAGAGGATTGTATAAAATTGGAAAAATGTTCAATGATTGGAATTTGTGGGGAGAAGGGGTGGTGTGACGTGATATTTATAGTGTAGGAGAGGGGTGAACTTTAAATATTTTATCCATTTGTCAATTATATTGGCTCGAGACTATGAATAGTATTATAATTATAATAAAATATATTAAAATAATGAAGGTCAGTTTGATTTTATGTTTCTTACATCATCCATGACCCATGTAATAGTTTATTTAACTTGTAATGTATTTATACTCTAAAATACTATATTTTACTATTCACTAAAAAATCATTTATTTTATAAAAATCCCAAAAAATAACCCTTACCATTTTTTTATGGGTAGAATTTAAATAAAAACACAATTTTATGAAAATAATTATATATATGGATATTTTAATTATTAATTAAAATAATCATTTACTCAAAAATACTGAATTTCTAATTATAACATATTTTAGAACAGATTGAAAAATTTACTAAGGGCTCATAAAATTGAGATAAAATCAAAACAATCAAAATATTACTTCCAAATTACATTTTATAAAACTGTATATTTCTATTATATAATAATATTAATTATATACATGTAATTAAAATATAATATTTTCAAAAAACCAACGCATAGTTATAATTTATTAAAATATTCACTTAATTATCAATCAACATAATAAATTTTATTCTAAAGAAAAATGAGAGGTCAAAGGTGGTCAAGGTCTTGAAGGGAATACCTAAGGGAGAAACAAAAAAAGGTGTCTAAAATAATGAATTATTTAGGAATCCTATGTGATAATATTGTCATATTCCTGGTTTAAACTATTAATGTCATGAAAAACAAAAAAACATAGTGTCAGTGATGCTAACTGAAGAATAGTTTTCCTCCAACTTATTGCCCTCCCAATGGGTATGGAAAACCATGTTTCTATACCACTTGATGGAGTGACATTTTTTTATGACATGATAAATCGTCCTTGAAATCACACCTGCACCATGAATGGTGTTTTACAAAAGTAGTGAGTCTGTTTCAACATCAATAATATTTCGAACCCTTTATCTACAAATATTGGGGCACTCAATCATATTATTTTATTCTTATTAGAGTGTGGTCCCCTATCAAAATATGACTGAGATGGCTAGAAAAACTGACCCACTTTTATCACACACAACCCCTCCACCAATGATATAAAATAAACACATGATCCTTAACAGTTAAGCGCCAAACCCGCTGATGGTGGATGCAAAAAAACTAATTTTATTATACTATGACAGCTCTGCTGAGAGGAAATATGTGAACCAGATAATGACCCCTACAATGATATAGCTTTTCTATAGTTACCCAAGGCCATGCCAATGTTTATGAGAATATTTTGAACCATTATAATAATCTATAAATCATTTGAGACTGCCCCTCATATATCAATTTCTTTATCGCTTACTAAAAACACCAACAACTTATGTGAAAAATCAGGCTATGATAAATTCTCTTCATGCTTCCACTGCACAAGCCATGGTACCACTAGTCAGGGAATACATGATCAGTCATATTCCAAGAAGAATGAATAGTAATCTCGATAATATTACACCACACCTCATGATCCCATTCACTTCCAAAGGATAGATGTTCTGAGATTTCATCCTTATGCTCTATGAAAAATAAACATCTAGATACAAAAAAATAGCACATCACTTTATGTTATCATCAATTAGAATTTCTATATTTTATATACTCTAGGAAATAAAGTTATGATTGATGGGAATTTTATTATACCCAATGATTTCATTCCATGCCCCCATGATTCTTCATGTTAATGGTCCACCGATAGTCCCACATTGTCAATAGGCCGAATGGGGAGGGTGTAAAGACATCCCTCTCTGATTCAGGGGACATCTCTATGAGGTTAAACATTTCATGATGGCCTCTATTCAAAACTGACATGATGAACATCAGGTATTGTCACACCTCTTTAAAAGAGATGTTCATAATATGGTCAAAATGGTATCCTTTGATTTCCCAACTCCAATGGTGATGCTATAACAAAAAATAACCATTAGCAATGATCCAACAAGCGTGGTACTTTTGAAAAACTAAAATGGGCCGCATATCAGAAGATAGTGGGGAAACATAATGATCTATAGAAATAAGACCCCCTAATGAATTTCCATTCATGGAGGCCCCTATAATGTGTTTTTCTACAACACTACCCATGCCAACATAGAATTCATGGAATGAATAGTATCATCAAAGTTGTGAACATTAATCCCACTTTCTTAAATTGGCCATGTCATTCTACTCCATGAGTCACAATGTCTTTTTTCATTTCCCCTTGGGATCTCATATGAAATTTGAGAGAATATTCTCACTATAATTGATAACTAATTTTGGGAGTTTGACTGAAGGGAGGTTATAAACTAGGGTTTCTAGTAACATACTATTAACCAATGTTATTCTACCACCAAAGGAAATGTAAATATTTTTCCCATTGAGGACACTAACATGGATTTTCCTTATAAGAGGATAAAAATTATTAATATAGAGACTTCATAAAGAAAGGGGGCCTTAAATATTCATTAGGAAATTTTCCTCTCTTCATATCCAGGATAAGAGTCACATTTTTGGTCCTTCTTAAAGGGACTTTGCTTGAAATATAGAAACATATTTCTCATTTGATCATAATCAGGATGCTCTAATGTCAATAACTATCCAAAATCTTATTTAGGCTTCTTATGTACATACTCACATCATTCATTAAAATTAGTGTATCATCTGAAAAAATAATATGTGATTCTTAAAGGGACACCATTCTTCAATGATATTGTAGAATGTCACAATTACAAATCATCCAATGAAGATGATAACTAATAACATCCTTGGAAATGATGAAAATACTCAAGAAAATAGTGTCCCCTTCCTAAGTCCATGGGTTTCCTTAATGAATTCATAATATTTTCCCATAAATTATACATCCATACATAAATAATTACATAATATAAAAATAATTTCAATATTTACAGAAGTGAAACCCAGACCTACATTGAAATTGTTGATGAAACCCCATTCCATATGTTCATAGGCTTTATTATTTTCATGTTTATATAAATGTTTGATCTAACTATTTTGTTATTGATATCCCTATACATTTTTGGGCTATGAAAGTATCCCCCTGGATAGATCTATCCTTCACAAATTCATGTTGTTCCCTGGAAATCTACTAGGGGAGAAGAACCAATAGTAAGGAATTTATGATACTAGAAAGAATATTATATATAACATTCAACATGATAAAAGTACTAAAGTGGAAGATATAGATTGGATTCTTAGACTTGATGATGAGGACGACTATAGTGATACATGAAACTCTAGGAATTTATCCACCCTGAAAGAAATTATGAGTGGACATTATCAGATTATCTATGACAATGTCCCATTATTATTATAAAATAATATAAGAAACATATGCAGACTAGCAACACTATCATGGTTATGTTTCATGATAGAATCTGTAAAATCAATCTTCTATAGTAGGTCACTCATTCCATCATCATCACTATTATAAACATCTTTTCGATCACATCAGAGATGGTGGATGTTCTATTGGGTAAATGTTTGTAATGTGAGTTTTAGGGCCAGCAAGAAGGTCCCTAAAGTATGTGTTTTCTAGGTTTACTATTATATCCCAATTATCTATGCACAAACCATTATCTAGTCTGATGTTTGGTTTATCAAATCTTTTATTCTCCTTGAAACAAGCATAAAAGTACGTTTTATTTCTGTTCACTTCTTTCAGGAACATGATTATCCCATTCTCTAAGGAAATAAGCTTCTTCTTTAAAAGAATGTGGGCCTAAATATATTTTTAAAAGAGTAGATCCTAAAAAAATAACATCTCCAATCATCCTCTAAGATTCTTTCATGGTGATTAATATCCTTCATAATTACATCTAAATCCATGTCCAGAGAAGGAAGATCCATCATCCATATCTAAAACCTACTATTAAGACGTATATATTTTTTATGAACCCTCATCGACATGTTGCCTTAGGTGGGATTGTTCTAGGTAAATAGAACCATGACATGGAATCTAGGATAAAAAACCTAATGGGGAATATATTGGAATATCTCACTATTACCATTCCCTAAAGATATAGTTATCAGGAGTGGGGAATGATCTAAAATTAAATGACCCATGTGAACTACTCTAGAGTCAGAAAATATGGAAACGGATTTCATATTATCCAAGAATCTATCTAGTCATCTCCAAGAGAGACAACCCCCTTTGGTATTATTACACTATGTAATGTGATCACATGATAAACATGTTATATAAGTCCATTGGCTGCCATTCATTTATTAACCTCGAAACTAATTTTCCTAAAAAAAGGACCTCTCCCATTATTTTCATTCAGATCTTGTATGACATTGAATTCTCCAACCACAAATTACGTTAAATTATCAGGATCAAACTGGTTGATATCATTCCACAAGATATTCTTGTGACGGGGATCACTATTTCCACAAACAATGGAAACTAGGATGGAATGGAAGTCATGGGTCACCCTAATAGTAATGAATTGACCCCCACTAGAATTTCTTCCCCCATGATTCGTTTATTCCATAAGAGCCAAATGTTTCAATTTCTAGGATCCACATGCATGAATCCTTGAAATTTAGTTTTCTTTCAAAAATTATCAATCCTCCTTGGATTTTTCTTGTGCTCTAGAATGCCAATTAGTGAAATAATCCCCCTGCTAACACCAAAATCCACACTATTCATTTTATCCATAGATTGAATTATATGGGATTTCCATATTATAATAGAAATCAGTGAACAAATAATGTTCTTGGATCGGATCCAGAACCACATGCCCTATCAAAGCAGGAGTGTAACCATACATTTAGTTTCCTTGACTATGTCCTATAATATGATCTGTTATTGTTTGGTAAAAAGACAATGAGGGATGGGGAGGAGTCCTGACGATGGTTATATTTCCTTCCTCTCATTCCCTATGTACTGGTATTCCATTTTCCTGCGTCCTTTAGATGATTTGGGGTAACATGATGAGGTAATATGAGTTTTATCTTTCGAAGACCCCAATAGAGATAGATTAAAACCCTCCCTATCTAACTTTCCACCAAGAGTATCTTTATATTTAGGACATGACAACAACAAAATTAAATAAGGAAAGGATATCCATCGTAAAACATCCATTCTACGAAACCCATAAAAAATCATGGTGGTTTTTAATAGGGAAACAAACTCACAAACATGGATTTGGAGTGTCCATCATGGTATGTAAGGTACTATTTCCAGACAAATAAAACAATCATCATTATATTTATCTAGAGGAATCACAAAAAAACAAAATAATGGTTAATGGACTTTCCTGATCCCCCTCCCAAACCACTTCTGATCTAATCTCATATGGAAGAGAAAACCGTATTTTCTTATTCCCATTAGAATGGAATTGCCCTTATGGGACTCCATGATGACGATGAAAAACCTGAAAGCAATGTCCCTGATAGAAATAATTGCTGAAATATTTTGGGATGTCTTGATAAAAAATTTATTGATTCCAACAAACTAATTATTTCACCCGTATAACGATATTCTCATGCACTAGGTTAGAAAGAACCAATTCCACACATAATCGAGCCACCGAGATATCCATAGATATCCTAGTCCTAACATCTGAGCATAATATCCCTCCATGAGAATCACCAATAAAATTACAAAAACCTTCAATATGAAAAACAAGCTGAAGTCCATGTAGGTGGTCCCATACCACTACAAATTGGCTTTCTATGATTTTCATCATATCCTAGTACCACCTCGAAAGACTGAAGGTCCATCTATGAACTAATTGTATAGTAATACACCATGAATAGATTAAGTCATCCATTGTTCCCAATACAATGAAGAATGAAATTTTTTGGATCGAATAGATCTGTACTGGATGGTCCGACTGCAGGATCCCACAAATATTTGGAATCCATAGGGGAGGATTCGACCCTCCGAATCAGGAAATTATCTTCCACTTCAAGCATTCTGAAGCCTCTTCAAACTCCATTGTAGAAACATCATAATGGATCTAGGATACTTTACAATTCACATGTGACTGATCCATGGGTATCAGTAGAAAACACAGGTAGAAAGATGACGATGCACTGCATAGGGCATATCTAAATGAAATACTATGGATAATCCAAAACAGATGACGTGTTACCATCCTAGGGATGGGATAAAGAACCAATGATTAATAGCATCCCAGATCGAAGGTCTATGGAATTAAAGGATGTAGCGGAGAGACATCGAAGATGTTGGAAGATTATGGTAGAGCATGATAGTTAGGGGGTGCATGCGACATGTTCTCCAGATCAAGTTAGAGTTCCATTTTACATATACAATGAAATATTACATGATAACTTAATTTATAAAATTTTAAATATTAATTTACACTTATATGGGTGACTTCACAATTCATTTCAACATATTAAAATTCATAAGGGTAACATTAATATTCCAATGGTTCATTTTACTATTCTGAAAAAAGGTATGTAGATCCTATTAGACTCTAAATATATTACTAATCACAAACATTTTTGGTAGTTTTTCAAAATTAAATTCATAGCTGTGGAAAAATTATGTTAATTATAATCCCACATTTGTAGTAAGAGGTTGGGTAAAAGGAACATTAAAATGTCCAATAAGTCTTTATATCATATTTCTGTATAAAAATGATTCCAATGATTTAAATTAGAATAATAGATATATAATTGATCTATAGTGATTCTAACAATAAATTTCATTTATAATAATTATTTAAACAAAAAACACAGTTTTTATATAAAATAACGTATTTTCTACAATTCATAAAAAATTAAACTTCTTTGAAAAATAATAAAAAACAATCCAGTGTTAATTTCCAAAAAATGAGTTCTATTTTAAAAAAAATATATATTTCCTTATAAATTTGTTTTATTTTTGTGAAACCATTATATAAATCATTTAACATTTGTTATTATGATTAATATAACTATGTTTAATTACTTGGTTGTAAAAATCATATTTAAATAGTTATAATATCATTATTTTTTTTCCTAGAGACTAAATGTTACATTAATTACATTCTAAATAAAATTTATTTGTAAATATTTGCAGTGTTACATAAAATAACCACTTTTTATGTCATATATTTAAAATTTCGTTTTAGTAAAATATTAATTTTCTAATGCTTCCATGTTATTTTTATTTATTGGGAATGATATAGAAGGAGATGCGGTAGAATACATCACAAAACCATATCAACCATCAATCAAGAATTAAAATTACACTATTATCAATATATTGTGTTTTAAAAGAACCCACCTTTCGGGAGTCTCAATCAAAAAAAATTATTAGCCTTTAATTTATTTTAGAGATTTTTTCTTGTAGTATTATTTATTTTTTTATTTGTTGTGAATGTTTCAAAATTTCAAGAGATTTAAATATTTATTTGACATTAATACATTCCACTGTACTAGATTTTAATAATAGTACTATGTTATTATTTTTACATTGTTGTTTATATTTTTTAAAATTATTTATAACTCTAATTTATATATAAAAGAATTGTAAATCAGTTATGTATGATAATTAAAATGTAATATTAGTTTCTCACTATTTTTCAAAGAAACTCACATTTCATTTTTCAATTTGATATAATATTACTTTAATAATTCTTTTTTTGACTTTAACAGAAGATATAATTTATAATAAACCTTATGGGAAACACATGAATAGTGTTGTGGAGGGTTTAATATTATTTTTTTATAGAAAACCAAAACTTATTGGTTCTCTAACAAATTATGTAATCCTATATAGTCATTGTTTCTATGTAACAATCACTTCATCTGGACATTTTGGAGTTAATTATTATTCCCATTGTTGTATTTATTTATAAATGCCTTCAAAAAATCTATCTCTCTCCAAATTTTTAATTTATAAATATTATCCCTCTCAAAAAGATATGGGATTTCAATTAACTAAAAAATCTAATTTGATGGGTATTATAGGTAATATCCAATTATTTATTTAGTTTTCCTAATAAAGATATTGTTTATTCATTAGGATGTTTGGTTGTTTCCAAAATTGTCATTAGAAATCTATTGGCAACCCCACACTCATATATACATCAATATAGGTATGTTTTTATACCATTCATCTTATCAATATTAATGTTCAATTTAGTTAGAACTCATATTAGAGTGTTTTATTCATTCTAAAATTTATATACAAAAAGGATAATTAATAATTGTCATGAATCATCATTGATTTAAACTTGTATAGTAAGTTGTGGTTCGTCTTTTCACATACACTATCCATTTTTTTGTATAAGGATGATTCAGTTGAGATTAAAACCATGTTACTATAAATAATATATAATCATTTTGTTAGGATATTATCTTCTATAGAGTGTGTGACTTTTCTTAATTTTCATGCCATGTTTTTTCAAAAGTTCATTCATATATTCTTTGAATGTTTCAAAGGAATTAGACGTATACCTCATTTTTTAGTACTCTATGAGTAAAATAAAATCATTAGTAAAAGATATTAACATTAATTACCCACCACATTCATCAATTTTAAATGGTCTATACACATTATATTCAACCAACCCAAGAATATCTTTCCCACTTTCACCAATTCCACTAAATTATGATTTGATCATTTTTCATTATAAAATAGAATGAAATACACCAAGAGGGGTTTCATACAGAGAATATAAGAATCTATTTTTGGGTATTATATTTTTGATGTTGTACTTTAAAATACCCAACCAATTATTCCACTTATATTTTTAGTATAATTCATGATTCATTTTCAATTTTCATTTCTTTTTTAAAAAATAATAAACATAATAATTTTTTTATATATAACTTAATGTAAAATTACTGCATTTTTAAAAGGAGAATCATTTATTTCCAAATTGTAAATATAAATCTATGTTTTTCATGTATAGATATTTAAATAATTTATTTTCGTATCTAAGGTCACATAATATAAAAATTTTAAAATAAATATTATTCTAGATTGTAATGTAGGAAGATGTTATTCAATAGCCACAGAAACAGGTCTGGCTCTATTCACTGACAATAGATAATCCCCACCCAAAAAAATAATTAAGAATATAATAGGTTCATACATTTTTATACATTTCTAGCACTATTACTATATTAGATAACTAATTTTACGAATCATATATGTTTCCCTTGATAATGAACACCCTAAATAATACCCATGTTTATTTGTTTGTATTTAATTCTTCATCTAGTGTCCCTTGTTTCCACACTAAAATAAGGTAATACCACATTCCATTTATTATCATATAATAATAAATCTATCAAAATGTAATTTGAATAATCCTTTGATTATGTGTTAGTGTTTCATTGTTTAACTTTTTTGTTCCTATTTTTCAACATAAATAAATTAGGCTTCTTATTCTTCAAGAACATATTATATTGGAAAAGATTATTTGATAGATTTGGAATATAATTCCTAATGTCATTAAAATTTAAATTAATGATTAAACTATAGAATATATGATGGTGTCATGGTATAATGAGACCATTGTGATATTATTTGTGAAATGGAGAACCATCCATCTCATAATGCTCAATGTATTTAATCAACATGACAATGTGTGGTCCATCATGATCATGTTCTATAAATTTTCTCACAATGATCTCTTTGGATATGTCACAAAAATACTATATAACTTTCTCATCATAATTATTGTGAAGAATCATCATATCTCCAAAAGAATACATAGTCTCATCAGTTTTCATATTGTTTAATGTTATGGGTAAATCATCAAGAGACAACATATAACTCATCATCTATTTATTTGTCATTGAACAGAATATATTTTTTCCTCATATCCTTAGTTAGAAGAAAATTTATTAGGGTTTGTAGAATTAAATACATTCATTCATAGTGTAATAAAATTTGATATATTCAATACCAATCAGATATTTTACATCTAGTAAGACAGTTTTCTCTAGAGTTAATCAAAGGGATAATATGACCAATGGCCAAATAATTTAACTATAATAAAAAATAACACAAACCTGTATATTATATTATTAAAAAATTAATACAAGAAAATAAATATAATTTTTTATCATCTACTATTTTTTAAATACGAACATACAACACCATTGGGCTTTTTGTTTATTTTCAGTGTATATTCATAAGGAATGGACCTCTATCATAATTCAAATAGTTCAAATTTAGGCTATAATAATTATATGAAAATTTTTAGGTAGAATCTATTGACAACATAAAATTTAAATCCCTATGATCCATTGAGTGATCAAATAATATTAACTAAAAATTCATCAATTCTTTCCTTTACATTTATTTTATATATATTAGGGTTCTTAAATATATTTTAAATTTAGTTATATCTATACACTATCTTTTCTAATATTTCTTTTTATTTAAACAATCATCCAATGGAGGAAAAAAACTAACTATGGGTGCCTATTAATATAGATGAAAGAAGTGTTTTGGGACACAATATTTAATTAATAGATTTTTTACCCTTCATAAACATGTGTTGTCAATAATTTTTTTTTAAATAATTAAATAACCTTGTTTTTTAAGATAATTTGTTTTTATTTATAATCCAATAATTTTATTCCATAAATGAAATATTTTAATTTAATTCCTTCTTTTATTTTATGACCACCTGACATCTATAAGATTATTTAAATAAACATGAATAATATAATATAAACATTTAATGAGACAATGATTGTTTTATATAAAAATATTTAATGATTAGAAAATAATCACACCATTTTTGATTTGGGAAAAATTCATCAATACTTTCTTATATTGAGTTAAAATATTCATCTTTTATGTTGTATATCACCTGTGTAGGTATCATCTAGAACCTCCCTTGACCTGACTCAATTCACATAAAAGATCCATTATTGAAATGCATTTACTTCAAACAAATTTGAAGAAAACTATAATGTTGTGTTAATATAAAAGAATACATGAAATCACTATTACCTATATAATATGGGGTGGAATAAAACAAATTGCATAATTTTAATTTTATAATAATTATTATAAAATAAGAAATCAATAATTAATTTATTATAAACCACAATCATAGCAATATTGGTCTATATTCAATATCAACCAAAAAAATATATAATATGAATTTAATATACCATTAAACATTAAAATCATTAATAATGAATTGAAATGTGATTTAATATAATTAATAACAATATTAATCTATCATTTAATGTATCTAAATATTTCATCCAAAAATTCCATGATATTCAAATATATTGTATTTAAAAACAATTATTCTAATTAATTTAATTTACTATATATTATGCACATGGAATATATATATGAGGAAACAAAACACACACATGTTTGAACAACACAACATGGTCCTTAACATTTTCTATGTATTCACTTATTATTTATCATAAACATGATATTATGAAATTACATGGGTTTTTTCCATAAAAAGAAGCATAAATATATGAAAAGTATGGTATGTGTTATTATTTCAATAAATATAGTGTGGACATTATAGAAAAACTATATAAGGAATTTATTGCCTAACGATACATAGAAATTAAATAAATATTTAATATATACCATACCTATCACATGAGATGTAACTTCAATAGATGAAATAAAACACATGTTGAACTTTTTTAATGAAATGTACTATATAATATTTTTCAACATAAACAATTAAGATGTAAAATGTTTACAAGATAGTTACACACTGAATATAACTCTACACCATCTATCCATGATGCACACCAATGAAATAGTAATTTATATCTGTCATGAAATTAAATAAAGTACATGGTTCTGAATAATGTCACATACCTTGTGACTTCAAAGATTCTTGTTTGCTAGTCATATGTATCTTATGTAAATAAAATACATGGCATTGAATTCAAATTTTCCATAGTTATAATATATATAACACATGATTCTAAATAGATAAAGATGATTTTTATTAATAAGAACCATCTTCCAGGCTATGCTAGATAATACGGGATGTGTTTTAATACACGATCAATGAATTTATTACAAGATGACACAAATTTTCATGGTTAATTCATATTGAATGAACATGTACCATTAATAAAAACATATTCTAATACTGTATTATTTAACTATAATTATCATCACCAATGTATTGGTTTTGATATTGTTCACCACAAATTATAAACTATTCAGTTATTATATTAGTGGGAATGAATAAAAAGAAGTGAAAATCTCAATATTCATATTCAAAATTACTTCTTTTAGAAATAAAAAAGAAATTTTAAATGTGTAAATTTAAAAATATTTAATAAATAATTCTAAATTTTATATTTACCACTTTGATACAACATTATAGGTCCATAACATAGTGGAAGCCTTTACTTGGATTGGGCCAAATGTGGCCTTTTTCAGATGGATTGGATTGGATGAAAATTATATAATTCAATGTTTATGTGAAATTAATAATAAAAATGAAACCCTTGAATGATAATTATATTAACAATATGTTAATTTTTCACATTAAATTTATATTTTTAATTTATAAATAGAAATTACATGGTTATTGATATTATTTCTCTACTGAAAAGACATATCATCTTAAATATGTTTGGTTTCTTTTTCATTCAACATTGAAAATCCATGGGTGGAATCCCAATAGTGTAGATCAACATTTAATCCCTTGATATTGAAATACAAATAATGATACATTGGGTTCTAACATAGTTTTATCGATAATCTTGTATCAGACACTTGGTTGCTACGAAAACACATTTGTACTCGAAGAATTTAATTTTAATTTTTTTGGATGGAGACAATGGATAATAAAAATTAATAATCCAATTCTTGTGGAAAACCCAAGAGGATTTCTTTTTCCACTCTTATAGAGAATTCTCTTGGGTGGTTAAAGTATCAAATAATAGATTTTATCAATAAAGTATTATATCAATATTAGTTTGAACGTAGAAAAAATAAATACAGAAAGAATTTTATCTAGAAAACATTGTTTCTACAATGGTTTGTATCTATAATATATATATATATATATATAATTGATATAATTACTATATTTATATAAACTATCATTATTGAAATCTACTTGTTACTCATTTCATGTTGATATAATATTATTTTTATTTTTCCATATTAATGATTGAACTAATAAATGATAAATATTAATTTGTAGTCTAGTTAAAAAATATATATAACCGTATATTATACTTGGTTCACACATTACCTTGAGTTGTTATTAAGCTCCAAATGATTTCTTTAAATCTATATGATAAATAAAATAAATAAATAAATATTATTATATCATTGTAGAAGGTAAATACGTAAATAATATTTGTGCTTAATAAATAATGAATATTTTTTATTTATCAGTCTATAAATTAATATTTATTTAAATTGTTAAATAATAATAATATTTAATTAAGAATAATTGAAACACTATGTTTGTAATCCTCTAGGATTATTCATAGATAAATTAATAATGCTTTGATAAAGTCCAATATAATTGTTTAACAACATGAAATGGAACCCAAGTGGAATAAGATAATGTTGTATTAATTGGAACTGCATAGAAATTCTTACCATATATGAATATCTCTTTTTATCTATATCCTTAAAAGTATGTTTCAAACCATTGTCATCAACCAATGTGATTTCTTAGATATCCTAAATGGAACTTATCCACACACCAT
Source organism: Viscum album (assembly GCA_963277665.1). NCBI lineage: Eukaryota > Viridiplantae > Streptophyta > Magnoliopsida > Santalales > Viscaceae > Viscum > Viscum album. The sequence goes on from OY728142.1 coordinate 1,609,986,509, forward strand.
GTACTTTTAATTTAGTTTAAGAGTTTTAGTTCAATAAAAAGGCTAGGATATCCGCTTCCATAATGATGGAAGATATAATTCCCTTATTAGATTATTAATAAATAGCTTACCACTTGTGACGTTCCGAATATACCAGTCATTTATGTGAACATATAAGATCATGGCTTACCAAAATAATTCAAAATTTGAAAAATTTGAAATAAATTATTGATAATCATAAATTATATTAATCATTTCACCTACTCATTTTCAATAACATATATTGACATGAAAATTTTCATAACTACTATAGGTATGTATAGCTTTATTATCTTTGATTGAGAATATTATAATGAGAAAATTTCATGATATGAAGTATCATCCACTTACGATTTCCCTCACATGACAATATACAACATCTGTGACCTATCATATGACATCAATTGACCACTAGACTATATTTCTCATCATTTTCGTTGTATATGAAGGTTATTAACATTGAGGGATGATTATTTTGAACATGTTAATGTGATATATAATCAAGGGAAATATCACATTATTTTTTATTACAATAATATATTATATATGAAATTATACTTATTTAACATTCATGTAAGTGAATATATATGTGTTATAAAATACAATGAATACGATTCTAGGAAACTATCTCCAACTTTAATATATCACATAGTGAAATATCCTTATATTGTTAATTATATCATCTAAATATTACTAAGTGATAAACCTATATCATTTACAGTAATATTCATAATATATACAGTGATAGGGTATATTTATGTGGTTGTGAAAAGATATTTAGTGTGTATATATTTTTTAGGGTAGATATAAGTAAATGTTTATGAAAAGGATGAGAATTTAATGACAGAGACTGCTACGTGGATGGTTTATGAGTTTATGGATAACTAGTTATTAGTAATTAGACTCTTTAAATATATTAAATCTATGTATATTTTTGATAATTTTAATATATATAAGTTTAGATATCATTCATAACATTCATAACCATTATTATTATTTATATTTATTTATGGTTGTTTGAGTAGACATATATGAATTCTTATATAGTTCATATTTTTATATTTACAATAAAACTATCGTATTCATGTATGAATCCCTTATTTTTTATTTTCTAATTTATATTGTCGAAGTTATTGATGAATGATATTGATTTTTCACGGAATTCAGGAATGGTTCATTATATTGTGGAATTATGGCAGAAGGATCCTTAGAGATTAATTGTATCCCCATGATCATGGTCTATTAAATAAAGTAGATATTTTACATTTTAATTTGATGAATGTTTTTTAGTAATAGAAAGATATCAGATTCATTACATTGGAGGAAAATTTAAATAATTCTTAGTCAACATGTCTATAGTGTAAAATATATTACCATCGATGTTCATATTTTTATTGAAAAAATATTATATTTTTCAATGTTTGTGATTCATAATATTTTATAAAGGTAAGAAAAAGTGACAATGGTAATGTAATGAGGATCCAAAATAATATAGGTCTTTCAATGACTTCATGAAAAATTCAACATTATATAATTAATTTTTTCATGAAAGATTATGATATCTTTTATTGGGTTTAATGAATTTTATTAATTTGTTTTTAAAATTATAAAAAATTAAAATTGTGATAAAAAATGGGATTATAAGAAAGTGGGTTTAAAATGTTATATGATTAAAGTTTTTTATTTTTAATGAAATTAATTGAAATTTTTAATTCATATGTCTTCATGAGAACCTATGATTAATATTTATGATTGGGATTTAGAAATGGAATATTAAATAGAAAATTATTTTATTTTGAATATTTTTTAGGATTATTTGGAAATTAAATGTTTTAAATAAACCAAGGATAAATGATTATTTTAAAAATTATATATAATAATATAATGTTTTAAATTAAAATATTTTATTTAAAATCCATTGTTTAGTGAAATATCTATCAATACACATGGCATACAACTGTAATTTGGAGAACTCATAAGATTGGGTTTTATGGTGAATGAAATATTTAAAACCAAAATATTTAATTTATCAAATAATATGGCCCCATAAATTTTAATTATATTATATTTTTTATTTGTGGGATACACTGTTATTTTTGAAAGTTAATTTTACATGGATTTATTAAATCATTTTTAATATTGGACCATATGTTAAAATTACAATATTTTGAGAAATGTTATCCATTATGACACATTTTATTGGGAAACATGAATAATAATTATGAAAAGAAAGTTGTGATGTAGGGGTATCTCAAAGATATATGAAATTATATGATACTTGATTAACTAGTAAATTAAGTTATAAAAATTATATTGTGAATATTTTCCTAATTATATATAATTGATAGACTTATAAATGAAAATTGTGGAATATTATTTGAATGATTTAATTGGATAGTGATTGTTTGAGATATATTTTTTCAAGGTAGGAATCACATACAATGGTGTGGTTAAAACCAAATATATTTTAGTAATTTATGGAATATGTAATAATAATTACATTTGGAAAATAAAATTGTAAATTTTTTATAATATTAATAATTTTATTTCATTCCAAGAATAAATATTCAATTAATGAATTTTTGGAGTTTACTAGATCAACATTTAGTCGTTTGAATGAAATATTAAGAATTATGGGATTGCTGAGAATTGTTTTCTGAAAAGAAAAAAATGAATATAGTATATGGATTGGTCATGGTGTGATTTATTATAAAAAAACATGATTTATAACAAATAATATGTAGAGATAATAATATAATTAGATTGGCATTTATAATCATAATTAATTATAGAATTTAGTCCCTATAATATTTATTTATTTAATTATCCACATCAACCTTTTAAAACACAAGTACCTCCTCTCTCCCACTATCTTTTTTAGAGAGTCAAAAAGTAGTTTGATATTTGTTATTTAGTTTCTGAATCAATTAATATGTCCTATATTCTTATGTTGACCCGTAATTTTCATTCAAAAATATCACTTCTTATTGAATAAATATTTAAAACAAAACATTATGGTTCATGACATATAAATAAATATATATATATTTTTGAATCTTTTATATGTAGAAAAACAGTTATTAAAATTTCTACATTGCCAACCACAGATTTCTTCATAAATTTCACCCTTCATAGACACATCATACCTAAAAAGTTTCATTATATCAGTGGGGAAATAAATGTAATAAAGGGCCATCTTAGATATATATTAAAGGTAAACAAGGGATATATAAATTATAATTTAATCATAAATTGTTCATAAATAGTACGCAAACATGATATTAATTTTTTTTAAAAATACCAAATATTTCATTGATTATAGACATGAGTCATTGAAAAAATCATGGTTGTTTAAAATTAATGAATTGTGAAGGACTAATAGAACATGAAAAATTAGAACATAACAATAGAATAAAATCATGTTATAATTTGGTAGAATTAGTTTTGAATTATCATAATCATAGATATATTTTTCCAATGCTATCCAAAAATACCCAAATAACATGTTAGGGATGGGAAAACCACCCATTTACGTGATTCTACCATAGGATAATATTTTTTTACCCTCTTCTAGGCTTGGGATGACCTCCCATATACCAAATACTATTTTTCATTGGATACCCACCCATGAACCCACTTTTTTTAATTCATATAATATCTTACATGAACATTAATATAACAAAGTATTAATCATCACCTAATAAATTGGAAGGATGTATAATTTCTATTACACACATAAAAAAATCATATATCCATACATTTTTAATCCATTATATCATAAAAAACATTCACCATAAACTTAATAATAGAAAACTGAGGATTATTCTTATTTCATTATCATATACATAATCTATATTGGGAAAAAAATTATGGTACCAATTTATCAGATAACTAGTAATTATTGATTAAAATATAATGAAATTATTGTAGATGAAAAGTCCCAATAATATATCACTAGATATTTGTAGAGTAAAATATCATTTTAATATTGAAATAAAATATTTAAAATCTAAAAATTTCAAAAATATGAATTAAATAATATTAATCAAAAATAATATTAAAAAATTGTAATGTAATATTCATATCCTTGAGAGGTCATGATTATGGAAAAATATTTTTATGCCGTGTATTATAAAATAATAAATGCATTCAAATTTTTAGTAAAAATACAATAGGACCAAATTAAAAAAAAGACAGTAAAATTACTTCTTAATCCATTTTTAAAAAAAATGAAAAATGGTTAAAAATAATATCATAATTTGAAAAAAAAATTGAATTTTTTTTAGAAAACATGGACAAGGAATAAAAATATTTATCTACTAAATAGTAAAATGAAGTCATTTTTCCATAAAAACATTCCTCTAGAATCATGATTTCATAACAAGATGAAAATGAATGGATATATTTTATTATATAAATATAACTACAGGAGAGGAAAATAAAATGGATTTATCTGTAAGGTAACATATAATTTTCTTTCATAGAAATTCAATCATAATCATTACCTACTAAAATTACATTAAAACATAAATCCATTATCACTATAATAACCTTTGAATCATAAGTCCCATGAAATAATAAAATACAATGGAACATTATATTTAATGATCATATGTATATTATGTATATAAGATGTAAAAAGTCCTATATATAAATTCGAAAAAATAATATAGGTGTATAATATAACATATTTCCCAAATCAGACAATAAAGTTATAAACCATTAACTAAAATTCTAATTTGATAAATGTTTATATAACCACATATAATATAAATTTAAATATTGTTATAATTGTTTAAAATATTCCTATACATACCATCAATAACAAATACTATCCAATTATAAATTCTCAACGCCTACTTATTAATAATTCGATATTAAAACTACCCGTTTTAGGTATTAAATGTTTCATTTTTCAATATACTTTTGATAGGGTATCTATAGTCCTTGTAAAATTATCATGTTTTCATCATTTATTTTTTTATCAGGATATATATATTTTATATATTTCTTATTTATATATATGGATTCAATAATAAAAGAAAAATATATAAAAAATAATTACACAATTCATTGTAACGGTAGGCCTTACATATGCATCAACACCATTTTTAGTTTTCAATAGATGAAATGAACTAAAGGAAAATAATATTATTTCAACATTTTCCAATATTTATTAAATCATATATATAATTTATATGTATCAAATACATCCTTATTATAATTCATGTATTGATGAAATGAATGATGTGTCACATTGTATCCTAGAGGTGGTAGTCCACACACACACATAAGTGACATAGTCGTTTTCTAATGGATACGAAAGTAACATTGTTGATATGATATTATAATTAAATACGTATAATTAAGATATAAATATATTATATATTAAATATTTCTATCATTATAACCATCCAAATAAAATGGTTATGAAAAAATTATTTCACCGATATGTTGAGACGATAAAATATATGTACTCAAGATTGAGGTTTTCACAGTCAATAGAATTATGAATTGACTAGAAAAGGTTATAAACTAAAAGTTATAAAAATAATCATATTTATGAAAATAGATTAATCATTTTATGATTGTTACAAAATATTTTTAGGATTCATAGGAGTAAATAAATTTGGAAGAGTCTATAAAGATTTTTATATCTTCCTTGGTATACTTCTATTAGATATTTTATTTAGGACCCTTGGGTTGGTATTTTAATGTAAATTGAACATTTGATTGATGGAAAGTTAATTTGAAGAGATTAATGGATAATTTTTTTTCCATGATGTATGAATCAATAGGTGATTGTAATATATGAGATGATTATCCATTTTATAAGTGTTGTAATGACATCTCATAGAATTATATAATGTAGTAAACCAATAACAATTAATTTTCAAGTTCGTTTAGAATAAAATTGATTGATTTATTATATATAGTGATTTTTAATTAAAATACTCTCATCCAATAATATTTTTCTATGTCTAGATGGTGTTTTCATCAATATCTCTCTATATTAACAACATGTTACCCCTTTTGACAATTACATCAATGTAAATGTTTTTTATTCTTAAATGATCAAGATTGATACCATGAAAATAATTTTCATACATAAGTTTATGATTTTTAAATATATTGAATCATATCCAATTAAATTGGATGATGATATGATTTATATAATTTTGGAATCATTTAATAAAATTTTTTATTAACAAATTTCACGGGTGGATTTTTATTAAATAAATTAAACAAAAAAGAATAATATGTGTCTCACTCATATTCATTAGTTCAAAATTAATAATTATTAGAAAATAAGTAGGGGAATATATTTTTTAATTAAATAATATAATTTAATCATTTTATCATCATTTGAGACCTTTTATTTGAGATTAAACGAATTTTTAACATATTTTATCATTTACCATGGAATTGAATTTTTCAATAATAATGGATTATAATTTTAATTATAATGAATATATTGGCTCATAAATTTAATAGGTATACCACTTTTTAAAATTAATCATTAAATTTATCCTTTTGAAATATTTCAATGATTTTAAATAATCTAATGAAATTTTATTTTACATGAAAAATTATGAATGTCATTTCATGAACAACACAAATAATTTGAATTTAAAAATACCATGCCAAAAATAAAAAAAGAATACTAACAATTAAAAATTCACAACCATTTAATATATATCTATAAAATTTGTCATAAAATTCAAATCACACAAACAATATTACTTATATATTTTCTAAAATTCATTACCTGATTTTTCTAAATCTTCGATATGAACTAGGTCAGTCTTAAAACAAAATTTAATGTAATAATTTTCTCACTGAAATTAAAAAATAAAATAACATTATAAATTAATAAATCTAATTTATGATAAATATATTAAACTGAAAATATTTTCCCCCTGTTACAATATATTAATTATAATAAAGGCACGGAAGTGATACTTTTTATTATTTAAATATTTAAAAATATATAATTCAACTTCAATGATAAACAGATCTAAATTGAAAAATATTAGAATATTGGATGAGTATCGTTATACCCCACTCTTCCAATATATTAATATAAATTTCTAGTGTTAGTTCTTTTCTTAATTATTTGATTTAGCACCATAAATACTAGATTTACCTTTACTTTGGTGTGAATATTTAATAAATTTATAATTTAATATTATTAATAAATGGAAATATTTACAATATTTTTACTTACATATTATAAATATGGATCCAATTTTTTTAAAATTCAATATCATGATATGGTAGAAATTATTTTTCATTGTTCTAATTAAAACACAATGAATAAAAAAATGGAAAACATTATCTGTCAGACAAAAAATGAACATATACAAAAATAATGAATAATTTTGATTACTATGTAATTAATTATATTATATATAATAAAATTAGTCTTTTTTAAATTAAAATCCAATTTAAATAACAATGATTTTATTAAATTAAAATTACAAAATTATAATATTAAATATTTTAATCCTTGCACTGATTTTTTTTATAAAAACCGAAACAATTAACACAAAGAAAAATTCTATGTGATTATATTAAAAAAACATTACCGATGAAAATAATTTTGTCAAAATATTATGAAATTTATTAAAATTTTTAAAACTAAAATGAAGTAAAAATAAATTTTAATGAAAATATATTTTTGAAGAATAATATGACTTGACTAAAATTGAGTTCTTATTTCTTGATAATTATTCAATACATTTATATTTGGTTACAATACTATAAATATATTTCATAATGTGCTTACTCATATTAAACCTACAAATTCAATAGCTTGACCAATTTTAAAATAATTATATATTTTTTCATATAACCCAATTTTCGAAAATCATTGTATTGAAAGTTAATAATGTATTGAGTATATTAATATTTTAAACGAAAATTTTCATTTTGTTAAAATTTCCCCCTATCATGTAAAATTTCATCCCCTAAATTAAATCAGGAGTTCAATAATCATTTTTTGAAATTTAAAATTATGTTTCTTGTAAACTTAAACTATAAAAGATTAAAATAAAAATACCTTATAAAAAGAGTGAAAGTGAAATATAATGGTATTTTTAATGAAAGATAACTATGTTACCAAATTGTAAAAGAGTTGTGTGATATAAAATATGGACATTGGGAGACTGTAGCAAGCGAATAATGGTGAATAGTGATAGAGAACATAGTCATGACATAGATAATTATCCTAAAACAAAAAATTATTGTCGTTTTAAAAGACCATCATTGGATTGAAAATGATTATAAAAGTATGTCATTTTTTAATATTCCTTTTCCCGGAGTAGAGAAATTATTTTAACTCCACAATAGATAAAAATATAAAATTTACTTAGTAGATTTTAATATTTTTTGAAATCTAAATTTCATCCTTTGGATTTTCAATTATGAATTTACACATCATATCTTATTCATTTTTATGTTTCTCATTAATGAAGCTATAAAACTGACATTTAAATGATCATAAAATACTTATAAAAATGGTAAAAATATCCTCCCTTCTTTGTATATTCATCAAAACCGAAATGGATATAACAATTTATCTTATATAATATATTAATGTTTGAAACCTCAATAAAAACCCCACTGTTCAACTTAATCCATTCTATTTTTTTTAAATTTATAAAAACACTAGAATATGTTAGAAAAAATTCAAAACCAAAAAAATTTGTATTATTAGATGAGTATTTTTTCCCTGATCCACATTAAAAATTGACCTCAGAAAACACACAACACTCATAATGTCACACTCAAAATATTTAAATAAATTGATCATATAATCTATTGAATCTTATTAATAACCTAAATATATTTAAACCTTTAATAAAATTATATGATCTTCAAAAATTATCATAATCTACATTCCTCAAATAAATTCATAGATAATTGATTATATTCCATAAATTTAAAATTGTGATAAACATCATCATAGGTGAACTATGTCACATTATCATCAAATCACTAACCAATTTCATGGTCACTAATACTATCGTAATAACTTTTTTAATTATAATAATTTTATTTTCCCATATTAACATTATTATCTCTTCATTGGATATATAATAAGGGTGATCATTCCCTCAATCATGTATTTTTGTGAATATATCTATTTACCACTAAATATTATTCTAGTTGATAAGTATTTTTAAAAATATTCTTCTAAATATTTAACGAAGAAAACTAAAAAACAATCTTATGATGATTCATGATTTATATAACGAAGATAAAATTGATATAACCAATTTATAACATAATTAATGAATCCAAATACATAAAGATCTATATCCATTATCATATATTATTGGCATAACAAAGATATATCCATCAAATATGAATAATTATTTATAAGATGGTACTGAATTAGATAATTCCATGGTTCCCCATATTTAATGAAATAAAATATAAATGGATTCATAGGATGAAATTTATTTTCCACTAAATAATCCCCTTTTTATCAAGAACATGTTACTTTATTCTATTTATTTCCTTATTTTATTTTTTTTATTTTTTTAAACATTCTCCTATGTTTCGCATTAAAATTTTATTACATGAGGGAAATAGACCCTTCATTAAAATATGGTCCACACTACACTATCACTCAAGGAACTCTAGTATTCTATTATTTTGTGAGTATGGTATCTATTTAAGGTACATGTTATTAATCATATATTGTGATAACTAATTTTGAATAACAACAATAACTTTTACTTCAGTCATTATCACATTGTTTTCATATATTCACCATATTTTCCCTTGGATTCCATTTAAAAATGAATCCATATTGGTCTATCAATTGAAGAAAAAAATAATCATTGTGTGACAAGAAATAATCATAATCATGAAAAACTATTTATTGGAAGTCAAAATAATAACAACTTATTTTCAGTCCATGACAACTTATCTTTAGCCAAAAACATCAAGGGTTATTCATTCTATATATCACTCATAATGGATCAAAAATACTAAATGAACTAACCTATGAAAATCCCTCAGGAGTGTCAAACTAGTTGGACATTATAGAAACAGTCACCAATAGTTGAATGATGGTCGAGATATATATGACTATCAATTTTAAGGGTTAATTCCCTAAGGAAAATCTCTTCCAAAACCATATCCATCTGCAGTATCTGGAAAAAATATTCGTGTAGAAAAAAACACTCATTTATTTACCATTTCATCTTATATTCTCTTATACATTGGATTATCCTAGTGGTTCTTAGCAAATATTTTTCTTCTGAGTTCCCAATGGTAACTAAACATTACTCTGATACTAACTGTAGCAAACATTAATTTTCCTACATAAATATCAAATCATTAAATATAAATAATCAATAAAAAACATTCTAATTCATTAAAAAGTATTAAAGTTTTAGTGTCTTTATAAAAATGGAAGGATAAAAAACTATTTTATGAAGTATCTACATCATTTCTGAAATAATTATTTATAACTATAAACATTATTTGAAATGTTATTCTAACAAAATATATTCATGTCATTAGGAAAGTCAAACATAATAAAGGGTGACTTTATATTCATATTATGGTAATGTAAGGGAAATATTAGTTATAATTTAAAAATAACATGGGAATAAAGGGTTTTTGAACATTAGATTTAACAATGATAATAACAACAAATAATTCATGGATCCTAAACATGAGTGATTTGATAAAGTTTGTCGGTCCATACGATATGAATCATAATGGAATCAAGGAACATGAACCATGATAATATAGAATTATCATAAAATCATGATGTAAGTTTTTGGAATTTTCTTCATAATCCTACTCGTAGGGATATTAATTCAGTGTTACCCATTAATACATTCATAACATGTAAGGCTTGGGTTAACCACTTGAGTATCTACTTCTAGATTGGGATAACCTTATATATACCCTCTTTATTTTTGAATTGAATAACCTTCTTTGTACCCTTTGAGCTCATAGATCATTCATACCTACCCAATTCATTATAGGGATTTATAAATACGAGCCCACCAAATAAATAATTATAATTATATTCATATGTATTCCAACATATCGTAATAATATTTATAATAAAAAAACCCAATGAATAGAAAATGGGTTTCATAGATAATTATTCATAATCATTTATATAATTCAAAATGATGAAAAAATATGGAATATTTTGATCATATACATATAAAATTCTATTCATACTAAAATCATTTTATCATCGATAAAAAATTACATGAAAATATAATTTGGAATTTCATTAGGGAAATACATTTTTTAAGTTCGAAAGACCATATTTAAATTATAAACATTTCTAAAAGATTAATGATTTTGAAAATTTAATCATAGAAATTATTAATAAAGTTTTAAATGCATTGATAATTCCTGACAATAGTAAATTTTACTCATTCCATGTAGACTAAAACAATGATTATTATCACCTTATTGGAGGAAAATTCAAAAGTACCTTGTTTGAAGAACCCCAATAATAATAATTTAAATTTAAATTAGAAATAAAACCTGAGAAAATAATTTAAATAATTATATTTAAAAATTAAAATAAATATTCACAATATTTTTTTGAAATATGAATGTTGATGAAAAATGATTTTTGACTTCAGAGAGAAATAAATTTATTTTTTCATAAGGAAAATAATTAAGTCACTATAGTTCATAAGCAGAGTTAAATGAATGAAAAAAAATCTATTCTAATGAAATAATTAAAGGATAATAGTTTGAGTTTTCTTCATTAGTAATGTATCAAATAATTTACATCCAAGGATATTTAATCCTAAACTACCCAAAACAAAATGTGTTTGAAACATTAATCCATTACAGGTTATATTACTTATGAATCATATGACCATAGAAGAAATAACATAAAATAATACATTATACCTAATTACCAAGATTATACTATAAATATAATATATAAAAATATCCAACTATGCATCTCATAATATAATATAGGTGCATAAGATAACATATCTCCCCAAAAGGGCAGATTGAGGTGATAAACCCTTACCTCAGGATTGAATTTCATTGACAGTGATTTTACCTTTTGTATAGAGTATATTAATTTAGTAAAAATTTATACCATTATTTTTATAAATATAATATCATTTATGATCCAGATATAACATTTCAACATCTATTTATTGATAATTAATAATTAAAATCTTCTATTTCAGATGTAAATAGTTTTATTTTTCATGGTAATTTGAGTTCGGTAATTCAAGTCCCTATAACATTAGGATGGTTCCATTATATCAAGAAAGATAATCATTATTTGAATATTATATATATCCATATTTTTTTATATTTACAGTCAAATAAAATATCTAGATATATAAAATTGAACTACACCATTCATGGAGATGGTGGACCATACGTACGCATGAAAGTTCGTTTCACTTTTAAGCAGATTAATCAAATGATATTTAAATAATAATTAAATTTTATTGAATAATTAATAAATAATCTATAACATTTATATTATTTAAATTGTTTTTTGGAATCCATTAAAAGAATAAATGAAAAACATATCATATTGTTTCGTGGATGCGGTATTCAACATCTATGCATTAGAGACATCATCATTTTTCAGGATATTGAAAGGTGGAAAGGTACATATGAAATTATAATTTTATAATAATAATTAATACTTAAATATTATCTATCTTAATTATTTCAAATTTTAAAACCACCCAAATAAAATGGTGTGGAAAAATAAATTTCCCCACTTCGTGGAGATGATATGTCATAGATACAGATGAACGATGTTGTCAATTTTTTAGGATGAAAAAATTTGTTAAATAGTTTTCACATAAGCCAAATACCATGTTACTATATTTATGATTCTGAATTTATATTTTTTATTGGAATAAATTAGTTATTTATTGTATAAAACTAAATAAATTTGTTTGAGTTGGTAGGGTTACCTCGTCTTCGATATACATCTATTAGATGCCTTCTTACATACCATAAGAATAGATTTTTAGAATATAAGAAATTATAATGTAATTTCTTGAAAGATTAAAAGATAAATTGTGTAATAAATATTGAGATAAATGGCTTAACGTTATTTTAAATATAGGAGAGGATATGGTATTTTATATGTGAGGGGTAGGGCACTCTTTGTATTACATAAATTACTAAATTAATAGAAGATAATTTTCAAGTTTAGATGGCTGAAAAAATAATATATATCAATTAAAATTTGTGTATTAGATTATAAAATTTCATCATTTGAAATTTCGAGAAATTTATATTATGTTTGCACCCATACATCTCAATTTTTACCATTAGTTGCCTCTTTTCTCAAATACCACCATATCAAATTTTTTACTATTTCAAGGTAATGAATGATTCAATAAAAAGAAAAACAATACATTAGTGTATTATGTATGATATTTTAAACCATATCCCATTAATATATATATATATATATATATGTTTTTATGAATTTTAAATCATTACTAATGTATTGTTTGTTTTAAAATATCAGTAATTTCATTTTTGGAAGGAAATTAATTTTTCTAATATAATGTGGTTCTAGCACATGTTAAATGGTCAAAAATTTTATTTTATATTAGATAAGGATTATATGGTTTTAATATATTTTTTTGAATAAAAATTGGATGGGTTTTTTATTCAATTTTAATGCTTATATTTTGGATTAAATCATTTCTTAAACTATATTATCCTTAATTCTATAATGAATATTCAATGCTAAAATGTAGTTATTTTACTTATAATGTCAAAATAGTCTCATAAACAGAACATTTACTGTAATTATGGTTATTTATATTACTAATTGTCTTATATAATTTTTTTAATACTTTTAAATAATTTAATAAAATATTATTTTATAAATAATTATATGCAATTCATTTTAAAAACTATTTAAAAAATTTGATTTAGAATGAAACCTGAAAAAATACAAATTATATATAAAATTTAAACCCATCTCTAATATTTAATATGTATCATAATATTTATTGGAAGAAATTATCTACCGCAAATAATTTTACTTAAAATATTTTGAAATTTATATACATGATTTCTCTACTACATGCACAAGCTCTAAGTAGGTGTTTCAAAAGGACATAAGGTAATAATTTGATCACATAAAATTAATAAAATACCATGATAAAAAAATTATTTCATATTATACATTATAATTATACCTATATTTTTTCCCTATCACAAATTTTTTAAATATTAGTAGCATTGTATTGACATTTTTTACTTTAAATTTATAGAAAAATAATATATAGGTCATTTTGAAATAATAATTACATTAAATTGAATTAAATAATAATTTTTAATGGCTTAATCACACAAAAATATATATATTTAGTAAATGTGTTAGGTTTATGTTAAGTCTTTATCATTTCATTTTTATATATAAATGCATGATTTACCCATACTGGGAGGGCAATGTACACTAAGGTTACTATTTAAAATGAACAAAAAAATGATACATAATTTAAAAATATGATGAACTATATTTTAAATATGTAACCCAGTTTTCAAGATTCAATTTAAAAAAATGTTTGAAATAAATTTCTATATAAATTAATAAATTCTTCAAAAAATTGTATTTTGGAAAAAACATTTAAACCCAAAATATTCATATACCATAAAAATGAGTAAAAAATTTTCTTATGAAAATAATTACTTAATATATAAATAATGAAAAACCATGTCACATTATGTTCAAAATCAGAACATAATTATACATTTAAATTGAATTTAATGTTAACTTTACAAAAATCATTATTTTCTACCATTAAGAAAAAGACTATATTTTCTAAAAAATTCTTAAAATGTCACCAAATAAAAATTTTGATATGGTTACTTTCAAAATGAAGTTAAAATTGTAAAATAGAGTATCTAAAACTAGTGGTAATTAATTATAAGTTTCACAGTAAATAATTAAAAAATATTATTTGAATATAATACATTTCTAAAGTGTAAAATTGCTTCAATAAAAATATAATAATTATTTACTATGAGTTATTAAATAAATTATTATGGAGTTGGACTATAATACATATATTTAATAAATTTTATTCTAATATTAATCACCATCAATTCAATACATAGTTCACAATTACATAATATTATTTCTTTAATGCATCCATATTTTCAAAGAGCTCTGTGTATCGTGCTATGAATTCTTTAAATCTTATCATTCATAAAAAATTATGGATTTTAAAAAAAATATTTCTATCCTCCCAAAATTTCATGTTTTTTGGAGTGAGAATGCGCATTGAGGATTTTTATAGACACTAGGTAGGTGAATTAGTATTCATGAAATATACAATGTATTAAATTATTTCTTCAGTTATACCCCATTTAAACTCAAATGATATTCCATACCATGATAGAAAAATATAGTGATGAATAATTCCCCATTACCACTATTATATACATAAGAAGATACAATTTATAAGGATTTTATTATTATCTAATTTAATATGGAAATGTATTTATTTCTGTGTTTTATTCTTATCAATATGAGGATTATCTTATATTATATAACACTAATTATGAGTGTCTAATAAATTATCACATAAGAGTTGGGAATGGATCATCCACACTCCATATGATTGGTATCATCCACACACAAAGTCTTCATAACAAACACATGTGGAGATATTTTTACACTTCATCGCATGGTTTTTCTATCTCTTAAAAATCCATATCTCTCTTATTAAGGGTTTTGATTATGTATAAATTCATCACCATTATTTATCGGATCCTCCATGGACCATTTATTATGAATATTAAGGCTAAAATATTCCTGATACATCAACAATTCACAATATATTTTTTAGAAAATTTTCTCCAAAATATTCATTATGATCTTCTTCAATGATTTAGTAATATAAATGATTTTTTATTTTATTCATTAAATTAATGTATGTTTATGAATATCATGTTTTTCATTATTTCAAACCAAGAATCATATTCATATTTAGTAATATATATTTTTCTATCTTCTATATTAAAGTACTTCACAAAAGAAAAAAATCATCTAGGAGTCCCTCAATTATCTTTATATTCATCTACTTCAATATTTATAATTATAGAAATATTTCGTGAATATTATGGTTTCATATTGAATTGAAAAATCTCTAATCACTAGAAAGATTATGATCTCCATTATTCAAACTAGTAGATACCTCCCAAAAAAATCTCCCAAAACATTTTCTCAAGTCCCAGGTGAAATGTTTCATCAAAATAATACATAGGACTCAATATTCATTACCCTTTTATATCCCCATGAAATATACAGTTGTAAAATATTTTAATATTTTCATCATCATATTCGTGGATTCATGAATTTCATTGTGGCGTAATAGCCCATGGTTTGGAAATCCTATAAAAACATCAACATGAATTTAAATCTATATAAATAATCATGTTGATTGAATCCATGGAGAAAAACCCAAAGAAATACATGAATTAGATTCCATGAGATTTTTTTTAATTCATCAATATGTCTCAGATATTTATATAATTTTAATAATGCATTGTTTATTATATAAATATATACATAATCATTCATTTTATTTATCCTTACTAATTCCCAAAGTTTTATTTTTCCAACAAGTAAAATGATTCTTATCGATGTATATTGATCCTTTTCATGTGGTAATCATCCATAATTGTTGTGGGTCTTAAATAAAAATCTTATCATCATTAAAAGTGTGAAAATAATTCTAATAAAAATGAATATTTCAATGTTTATAATGATTATTCAGATGATTCATTTTAGGATATAAAATTACTATAAGTTTATTTATTATGAGGATCATAAACTATATGATGATCCTTATGTAGTGAAAACCATCTTTATGAAGTATTTAATTATCCCTAAAAATATTCAATGCTCTCCCAAATTTTGTAATAATCCATAAAATCAATATTATAATTTTTAATGACTTTTATCATCAAATGGAATTATTTTTTATTTTGAAATTTTTTAATTCATTAGTATACATGACTCCGATGAAGTTATATTTTTATTAATCTTACTATATTCATTACCATACTTATGAAGTACTTGAATGATCCTAATGATGTAACATTGATTATCCTTATAATAACTCAATATCATTAAACATAATATGATCCTCGCTAGGACTAACATGATTCATATAAAGTCCAATATAAGAAGCAGTGATTATAAATATTTCCTTGACTCCTCTTTAAAATTTAAAGTATATTCAAATACTTAAAGAACCTCTTCAACACATTATAAGGCCATCAGACATCATTGGAATTCATAGTGGTTTTGAACAGTTTAATTAATATATGGATCCCTTATTAATGAATAATTTATATCATAACATTCTCACAAACATTCATTTGTAAATTTTATATAGTCATAGAAATATTTTCACTAAAAGAAAATACTAATTCTATCAGGACATTATCTGAAGGATTTCTTTGAGACTTTTCTTCAATAAATGAAATCATTTCTTTAGAAAGTTATATTGATTATTCGTTTTCTAATATAGGTACTACATGTTAAATGAACAACCATGAAATTTACCTACTCCATTATCCATTTCATAAACTTATTCCTCTATCTATGATTCCTCTTGATGGTTTACCTTAGTAAAATAATGTATATAAATCACTAAATACAAAACAATCATTATCTATATACCATTTAATTGGACATTATAAGTGTAAAACAATTTTAATATAATAGTTCTCTTCATACACACTACTTCTTGAACTATTCACATAAAAAGGATAAATTTTAATATATTTAATATATGAAACCCTTACCACAACGACCAACTTCATGTAGTGGTTGATCCTTCAAGTCCATAGATATATTTTTATCATTATTAATGAGAATTTCACTTTTATTTTTAGGGTAATAGTAGAAACATCCATACTAACAATAATATTTTGTATTTCCTTTTTCAATCAATGGAATTCCAATAATCACATGAAATAAAAAAATATATATAATATTTACAAAAATAGATAAACAAGATATATCAAGTCATTGAAATCTAGGATATATGTATAATACAATAATAATATCACAATTGATCATTGATAGAATAATGTGGATATAAATTATCATAAAAAAATTATTGATATTTACTTTCATTCAGTAGTTATCCCGTCATATAACATGAAACTTTGTTTATGCTATGAGTTATATATATAAGGATGCCCAGTAAATCATCACCATGGTATGAAATGGTGGACCCGGAAACACACTGAGAGAGGATGGGTGAATTAATGTGGGAATTCTTTTTACTGAGATATTTATTATTATAATGTTAGTATGAACATACAAAATGTATCATATATAATGGTGCTTTCATGAAACAATCAAATGCATAGAGAAAACAAACTGGGTTTACATTGTACACTCAAAAAGATTTAGTATAAGGACAATACAATGATAGTGTGTTGGTCATACCTAAATCCACTAGAAATCCCTAGTTATTGTGGAGTACATATTATCACTAATAATCACTCTATTCCTCGAGAACTTATATTATAATTGTTCTATGGATATCTCACTTCCTCCCTTTGAAAAAGTTCCCTAAACAACGCTTATCTCACAACCATTGATGAAGTATTACATAGTTTAATGCCTTGAATGTATCTTAATTATATTTGAGAAATTTAGTCTTTGTACAATGTTAGAATTTTACTCTTATAGAAAGACAATCCTTAGTTGATGCGCTTGAAAGTACAGTTTACTTAAACAAGATATTAAACCCTACTATTTGTGTAGCTCTCGGCCTTCATGCAACCACATTTATGTTCCAATGAAATCAAGGAATTTGATAACCTGCACACTTTTACAAATATTTCTACCATCTTGAAACTACCATCCTTCATCAAGATCATAGCCTTTGCATATCACTATGTATTATTGAAATTCTTACTCTTCACAAACCAACATTTTGTGATATTCCATATCATCTAAAACATTATATCCCTTAATATTGTGATACATATGATCATGAAGGATTATTGATTTGTGATAATCTCTTGATTAGTTATATGCTGGATAAATCATAGTGATTCCCCGATTCATCCAATTATCATCATGTATAATGACAATGATGTGGCTTCTTATTTATAGACACACATCATCATAATGATTCCAAGCACCCTGTCACAATTGTTTTGATCCTCTATGTTCTTCTATGCAAATATCCTTAATTATTGAATCTCTAGTTATAATATTCCCATTTTTAATCCCTGTTGTATTCATATAGATTTACCATCACTTCATCAATCATTAATGATGCTTCTCATAGTTGTGTGAACACCATCATTCAATTGTGTGTTCATGATGCTCCAAACCATTGAGAAAACACAACCATCATGAAACCAAAACGTTCTGAAACCTAGTATTTATAAATCTCATGGTTTTACACTATTCATGAAATGTGAATACTAGAAAACCACACATTGTGAAACATTCTACATCCTCTATATTTTTATCTCAAAAAATCTGGCATGAACAATGAAATGAAACATCCTTTAACACTAAATACATCTATATTATAAGATACATTTACTTTTTAAATCCCTGGTCAATTCTTTTTTTTATTGAAAACATAGCAAAAAACACATACCATTTATAGATGTGAATAGTCTTTGATTCTAAAATATCACCCTTTGGGAATAATGAAAATCTGTAGATAAATTCAATAATGCATCAACATAGATAATAATTGTGATATGAAAAATATAGTTCATCCATCAGTTTAGGTCTCTATGACCAATATTCAGTGTCAAAAAAAGAGAGTTGAAAATGTAATTTAAGAACACCATGATCCACGGACCAATCCTAGAATCCAAGTCCTCATTGAATTTCACTTATCCCCACCATTCTTATTACACCCAATGAATGAGTATTTATACTTTTATTGATAAAATCTCCCGATTTGTCATATCTACTTCATAAACCTATATCACATCCACAAAATGATTAAAATAATTAACTAGAATTGGAGTGGGGAAACCATAACATTATATATTGATTCTAGGTGGATGAACATCTTGGTTCAACTGATGTTTCTCCACTTTTTTCTACTTAGAGATTAGTTGGGATGTCATACACATTTTCATTAGTGCTAACATTATCTATTTTACTCACACATTTTCCATCTTTTCCATTGATGAAGTGATATATTATCTCCCAATATTTTGTGTGGCAGTGATGAATAAGAATATTAGTAAGATAAACCACACTCTTTTTGTCACAGTGAAACACCATTGGATATTTGAAATCATCCAAAATATAAATATGTTGTTTCTTCATACATAAAACCTGATTAAATGCCTTTTTAGTATATTTATACTCATTCATAGTTATACTAAGAAAATTGATTTGTTGTATCATGCTCATGCAACAGATACATTTGATTCTATTAATGAATGCTACACCACTTGTGGACTTTCTATTCACCACAACTACATCTCGGTCAGCAATATAAAATACTGATTATTGTTTTCTCTTCATGGTAAATTTGTTTTGACAAAATTGAGTGTATATTTGATATACCTCGTGATTCACTTAACTAATAACAAATTATATTCCTTTAGATTAATTAGAAAGTGAGATACAAATAATTTTGAAATAATAATATGTGATTGGGTTGTAGGAATGTATAATAATCATAAAATTATTCTCCTTTAAAGGCTGGGTTCTAAAAATTTCATTTCCTTATAATTTCCATGTTTTTGCTCAACCACAACTTTAGTCCACATTGAATTTGAGTCATGCATTTTGAATTTCTTCAGAAACATTATTTTATATTCATCATTATAATTTAATGTGTAATTATTAATTTTAATCACCCACTAAACAAAAAATTATGTGAGATCAAAGATCATATACAATTCAAGTTTTTATTTCATGTGATTAGAAATTTACTCTACCAATCTCTTTCCACTTCCACCAAAATTAATATTATCCATGAAAAATTAACGATAATATGATTTTTTGTAATTATTTACAAGGATAATATGGTTTTTACTTACTATTATAACATTGATATTCTTCATATAAACATCTAGTGGGGAATACAATGATAATGGTGCTATTTTAAACCATAGAGAGTGTTATTTAATCAAGAAAACCTAATCTCACCACTTCTAATTAGAAATCACATTAGTATTAAAATAAAGGAATCATCTTCAATAGAACCAAATATGATTTATATTTTCTCATACGTATTATAGACTATATACTATCTGGTTTTTCCATGTAATGAAATATCTTGTCAGACACTAGCCACGCCACCAGATTAAATGGTTCTCCATCATCAATCCCTATAATCTACGCATAGACATTAAAAACCAAGGGTGACTTGTTTTTTTTCTAGTTTAGATGCTCAGGAACATTATTAATGATCCCCTTTGTTCTAATAACTTTGTGATTTTAATATTTCTTGACATGTTTCTGTGTCTAGTTCTTGTCCATATGACCTATTTCATCATTTATGGCCTTAAACCATGGTTTACCCTTCACATATTTATCAAATGAAAGTGGTTTTGTAATTGATAAAAATTCATAATGTGTTATATTACTCATTCTACTTATCTGTGTAGGTGTGGTCTAGTCGGTAATGATATTGGATTAATAATTTCTGTATCTTATATTTATCCGGAAATTTTTTGATTAAGTTTAATTATCATTGGATTCCATTTTTTATTATAATTATGAATCTTCAACTTTTTTACGATCCTTGAATGTTATCCATAGACTTACACTACTATTTATTTTTAATATTTTCTTTCTCTACTTCATTCATCACCTCCAATTATATCAACATATGTGTTCATTGATTTATTTATAGTTATATAATCAATTATCTAGACATCAGTTCATTAAAAATCATTCAAGGATGATTATTGTAACCTCTTTATTTTTTACTCATCATTGAATATCCATAGAATATTACCTCATATAATGAATCACTACAATTTCATTGATATTATTATTTGTTTATTATGAATCATTTAATAACAAAATCATGAAAATTCACTAGATAATTTTTACTTCTATGCCATATCTTATGTGGGACCTTTTTTCTCTGAAAAAAATCATTGTTCGATTTTTAAGTGTACAATATTTCTTGAAGTTACTATTTCCCATCAATAAAGTTAAAATTAATCTCAATAATCATAGAGTTAGCCTTGTTTTCTATTATCAAATTAGGTGTACAACAACCCCATTTTTGAGGGGTTTTCTCTGCTTACATCCCATTATTTATCCCATGTTTTTCAACGTAATTATCAAATTAAATGGATGTTTATTCTCCTTAATTATAATAAAATAGAATATTAATTGTGTGAACAATTTAATTCTTATCGCATTAATGATAACACATCTTGTAATGAATAACTTATCTCATCCTCTACATAAAAATCAAACAATACTTTATGATATAATCATGAATTAAAATAATAAAGTACCACTATCCATTTGTTCCAACCACATTAATTAGACCACATACATAAGTTTGAATGAGATCATGTAGATTTTAGGGCATTTTGTTTTTTATATGATATTAAATCATGGTTATATTTCCATACATGCATGAATCACCAGTGTTTTATTTATCTGGATATAGATTGGTAATATTGGGAAAAGTAATAATATTATACATATTCCACATTCAATGTTGATTAATATACCGTATCCAACATTTCCACAAGATATTTTCTTTTTTAACAATTTATTAAAAAAATTATCTTCACTTCAGTCCTCCCATAAATTGACATATATTCTACATACATTCTTGAGAGAATTATATATCTTTTCTTTGATAGTGCACCCATTCTGGTAAAATTTCACTCTCATTTTGAAGCCATATAGCTGACTCACACATAAGAGATTTTGATGCAAACACTCTTCATAGAGAACATCACTTTCAAGCGCTTTTTATTTTCCTTTTCGATATTTTCATAAACATGGACCAATAAATCAGAGTAATTTCAAAACCACACTATTCCATCAACAATTTTAATTAAATTATTAAATAAATATTAATTTTCTATCAAATGGGATTATAATTAGATATCAAGAATCCTTGTCATACTATTATTTTTATCTTTTGAGGAAATTTCTGTAAGATTGAATCTACCATTTTTTAGTTCTATTATTGTGTTTCATGATTTTGTTGGGAAAAAGGTAACCATTACAATATTTTTCAACATGAATGGGTTTATAATACACATACTCTTCCCCCAATGAAGAATTAATATTTTAAAAGTATCTCTATATAACAACCCTGCTCTTTATTACATACTTAAACATGATTTATTACATAAAATTCACTGGATACAGCATATAATATCGAGATTTATAGCGTCTTTGGGGGATTAGGATCATTATATCACAACATAGTACATTAAATTCATTATTTTCGTTGAGAACAATCTTTACATGCCCACTACATTCCCTCATACTTAGCATTGCATGGGATAACCTGAGGACAAGCAAATGAAAAGGGTGTGCTACAAAGACCAGTAAGGGAATAAACATTGAATAACATGAAGAATAAAAATCTATTAGAAAATAGGAATATTAATGGAGCACAAGTGAAACATGAATATAAATTCATGATGAAGCATGATAATCATAACATAGAAATGTGGCAACAACACTTACCATGAAATTTAGCATGAGTGAAGGCTCATTGCACATAGAGCATGTGTAAACACTCATTGAACATGAAGAATGGGTAAACCCTTGTTTCACATGAATTATTATAAGTAAACACTCATTTCCCATGATGTATCATGATATGATACATTACCCAAAGCATTATAGCGCTATCATGGTGCACCATTCTTAAACATTTCATTTCTTGCAGAAGTGTGCCACATTGACCATATAATATGGAATCAATCAACATCATAAGTTATTCCATGATTAAGTAATGTGGAAAAAATACTTGAAAGTTCCATTTCGTTTTTATATGTTTATAATGGTGAATAACCTTGATAGATACATGGGTATGGTATTCACTACATAATGATCTTGGCACGAAAAAATACGGTGCAATTTCGGTACCATAACGATGTGATATAAGGATTCATGAATATGGTTGATGAGAGATAAATTGGTTTCTCATCATATGTACATGAAATTGATAGTAAGGGAGTATTATAGATAAATTTCCCAACAAACATAATAGAATTTTTACTCTTAATAAAAATGAATTACTTGGATGTAAAATAATAGAGAGAAATATGTCAGGGAATTCTGGCATGGTAAGAGGTGTACATGGGAGACATTAATGAGAGTGAAAGGGGTCTCCAATCATCCAAAAATAAAGAGGTAAATATAGAGGGAGGTGCAAAATCATACCACAATATTTTTAATTGAAAACAAAAGGGCATAACCACTTAAAAAAGTGGACCAAATTGAGAAAAGAGAAAATCCCTTACCTGGATGTGTGATCCAAAATACTTGAGAGAGGATTGATAGAGGCTTCATGTGAGTATGGGGAACCTTGGGAGGATTACATAAAGGGGAGGGAAGGTTTTGGTATAACTCCAAAGGCATTTTGAAAATATTAAATGGGGGCATGGGAGGGTTTATATAGGAAAGGAGAGGGAATTCATTATTATTGAGGTTTGAGACATCTCACATTAAACTAAGAAAAACCGCAATCCAGCCCATGGTTTTTTCCCATTGTGTTTTCTGAAGGGAAGTGGTAAAAAATGTTTTATATGGAAGATGGATGATCTTCATAAAATATTAGTGGTTTTTATGTGTAGGTGAGTCACGCTCTCAAGGAAAACAATTTAAAAAGACAAATTGTTTTATAAGCAATGAAGGGTCTACCAATGGTTTGTAAAATACATCAAACAGACCCAAAATCAAATTATTATATTGTTAAAACATATAATGACCGAAATTATTGTTTAGAGTATTTTATTAGTACACTATTTGGTCAGTATGATGTCATAAAACACAATATATATTTAAATGGTATTTAATTTTTACCCAAAAATTTGACTATCTCAGAAAATTATGTAAAATTAAACATTCAATAATTTCAACAGTCTGATTCAAAAAATAATATTCATTTTATCTAAATAATTTTTTAATATTTGAAGTTTACCTTTTAAAATAAATACTGAAATTTATATAAAATTCATCGGTTTTGACAAAAACAGCTTTCAAACCTTAATAAAAAATAAAAATTGCATTTATAAAATTATACGATAATTTATATTTATTAAAAATTAATTTAATAATAAGAATAAATTTTTATGCAAATATTATTTTATTTAATAATCTGTTAAATCATCAAAATATATTTCTTAGTTAAATATTAACTAAAAATACTATTTGTGCATTAAAAAAATTTACAAAGTAACAATAATAGAAAGAATTTATATTATCTATACAAGATAAATGTACATAATCATAGTACTAGGTTATTTTAACATAGCCCATTAAAACAATCGCATAAGACCATAGGGTAAGGTACGTAATAGTGACAGACTCATGGGGTGGCTTGGGTAACATTGCTCGAGTGGTAATCTCTTTCAACTTCCACTTCTATCGTTGGGGGTTTCACTCAAGCTCAACGTATTCAAGCTCAACTTGGGCTTGGTCACGAGAGAATCACAATGATTCCTCCTCCATTCCGAGCATCGGAAAATGGGCTACGTAGGGGGTGAGTCTACTGGATGAGGCCAGTGCTTCATTTTTCTAAGTAAATTGGATTTGTTAAAACCCTGTATTTATATTAATCATTTGATCACTGTTCAAAGACAATATTAGAAACTATCACAACTCTTAATGGTATTTTAAAATCCAAAACATAATACCAAATATGTACATAAATTTTACATAACCATAAGAACATATTTAAATCGACCAAGAAGAATTTTCATTAATAAATTTCGATGCCATTACACTCTAGTTGGATTATGGGTATTGACTTGCCACTATAATCTGTTGGTATTTTCCTTCATCACCTATACCATTAATGAAAAAATTTATTTCAAATTATAAAATACTGAAAAAAATCATATAAACCCGTTTTATATATGAGAATTATATGGTGTGATTTTCATTTGATTAATTCCATGAAAATTTCCATTTAGAGAACTCATTGGATTTTTACGTTTATACATCGTATGTCCTTGGCAGCCAAAAAATTGACCTTTTTCTAAGTGTGAAAATCGTATCACAAAAATTTCTCCACATTTTCACTAATTTTTAATAGAATTTTACTGGAGATCCACCCTGGATACTTGAGGATTATTTTTATCTATATTTTATATTTAGTTCAAATATTTCTTTATTAATACCTTAGGTGTCTTTGGGATGTGTATCAATTTTTTCATCCAATTATTTTCCCTCAATTCGTTTCAATATTTTGATGTTTTTTTATCACATTCAATACCAATTTTCCCCATATATGTGTATTTCGTATTTTTCAAGGCCTTTTATACAAATTCAAACCTGCTTTAATCACTTTCTAACAAATCTATATAATCAAATTTTTAATCTATAATTTTCACATTGTTTTCCTTGATTTTGATTTAGTTTCTAACATACTCTTTAGAGTAAATAATTCTTCTTCATATCCATCAACTATATTATCCTTTTCATGTTTTTTCTATATTATTACATTGATGAATTTTGCCTTATCTTAAATCACGTGTTTATTCTCCACACCTTTTCTATTATTTCAAGATTTTATAAGTGTATTTCTTCCACTCCTCCCACCTGATCAATTTCTAGTTCAAGATGACAATGATACTCTAATGATTGTTTTATAAAACACCCATCTATCTTTATTTATTTCATTGATTTTAATGATCATAAATAGAACACTAAAGATACAATTTAAGACCTAAAATACCAAGAAACTAATTATTTTCTATTTTTTAGGTTATACCTTTTCTACTATAGCCATCATAGACGCTTCATGTTTAGATTAAAATCTCATTCTAAAAACTCCAAAATTTAATTATCATTATTCTGTATAATTTCATTCCTTGTTTTATTCCTCCATTATTAGGTAACCTATAATGCGTATACTTCATGATTTTTTATTCACATTCAATATTAGTCAATTTTCATGGGAATTGATAGGATATGTTCACGACTTTACCACACTGGAAGAAAGACAATGGAATATTGCATTGAAATATCCCTCTTAATCTCTTAAATCTTATAGAAAAAGAGGAATACATTAATCATCCACATCATCATCATCATCACTACCTCTATAAATAACAATATGTTTTATGGATTTTACTTCAATTTCCATTCTATCTCAAATTTTTGTTTCTTATGGTTTGACTCACATTTCATATTCAATAATATTTCTTAGAAGATCATCAAGATATGGTTTAGATTGATCCATTTATGAAAGGGATAGAACATTTGTATTGGACATTGGAAAAGTACATCTTATAATTTTCTTCACAATGTCAATATTTTAATTTTCTCTATAGTGTACTAAAATTTCTTCAACATTATCATTAATTCAATGAAAAAATATAACTGCGTTCTCCTAAGGATGCATCATCAGATAATCAATCGCATCATTAAAAATATATAGCTTGGCCTCCTTCACAATGTCATAACATTTTTATATATATTTATATTTCTATTATATTAGATTCACTAAATTTAATCGCATCACATTCTAATAGATTTGATCAGATAGATATTTTTAAGAGAATTTGGAGATTTTGAATCTTCATTGGCCATTTCTTTTCTGTTCAAGTCAGAGAAACACATTTTTCATCAATGACATGAATCCCTTGAGCATTATAAAAGATAACTACCATCCTAAAGGGTAAAATATAATATATTATCATATTTTTACAAATTAGTAGGTTTATTCTATCAAAGAGTGGTAAATACCATAATATTGTTTGAATTCTCAATGAAAACAATATAGGAAAAATTTAACTCTAAAAACATATACCCTCTAATAACACATGAAGGACCCTCGAACACCTCAGATGGGGGGAATTAATTAGGGTTAAAAAAAATTCTTTTAATTTGTTGGATATTGTTCCCATATTTTTAATAACATGTAAAATATGTATGATGGAATCATGAAGCTATGAAACTATTAAATGTACATATAAAAAATAGTTATTTAACATTATTCACCAATATTAGATATTATAAGGAGCGTAAAATGATAGTTTATTAGTCACACATAAATCCACTAAGATTAACTATTTATTGTGGATTAAAATAGTCAAAAATAGTAACTCAAAATATAAACAATACTTTTAGTTGAATTTTATGGATATAACAATTCATCATCTGAAACAGTTCAATTGAATCCCCATAGAAAACTTATGTTGCTGAAGTATTACTTATTTTATCAACATTAATGTCTCATTAGTAGATTGAATATTTATAAATTTTTCCCTTATTATCATTATATTCTTCTTTCCCCATTGACCTCTGTTGATAAAATTGAATACATTATTCAATGAAACAAGATATTCAATACTACTATTCATGAAGATCCCATCCTTCAAGAATACACCATTTGGATTTATTGAAATAATATCATTTCTGAACCCATATAATTTCACGATGCTACCTGCCATCAAGATGCTATGATCCATTTCATATCCCCTAGCCATAATAGAACACTATGCCCCAGATGAAATCATAGACTTTGAGTAACATCATTTTCAGACATGAATTTTCATCAACCAGTTATTATACATTACTTATTTTATTCTTAATCTCATAAATGATTAATAATGCATGATGTTATTATTACTAGTTATGTCTTTGTGAAATTATAGTGACTCAACCATTCCACCCATTCTCTTTATGTCAAATTATGTGGGTGTTCCCTCTTATTTAAAGACTCGTCTCTTCAAAAAGAATCCATGATCCCAACAACATTTTCTTAAATCTTTAAATTCTAGTTCATGAAGCTCAAGTGATATATTACCATTTCAAAATCCGTATCTTATTTGTAAAGATTTACTATATAGTTATCTTTTAATCAAGAATCATTTGATGACCACAAGAACACCCTAACTCCGTCACTCAATTGCATGGCCCTAACCTTTGTGAAAATCCATCCTCTAGAAAAACCAACCATCATGAGAACATGTATCAACAAAACAAATTCTTTTAGCATATTCATGATGTTGTAGTTTTATAAAACAACCATTCATGAATTTTTATCCTTCTACCAGTTTTTTAACTAAAAAATATGGAAAACATTGGGAAAATAAGAAAACATAAAAACTAAATCCATTGATATAGTAAGAGGTATTTTCTTGAAAAATCCACGATCAACAATAGTATAGTATGACAATAAACACAGAACACACTCCATTTACAGCTATAAAAATCTACTATTTGAACATGTATTATAGAATAAATAAGAATTCATTAGAAAAGGATGTTATATGGTTAATTTCTAATGAAGAAAATTAATCTTTTCCATATTTGAAACACACATATTCATGAAATTTCAAAAATATATTGTATTTATTATATGTCCTTATTTATGTTGAACACATGGGTTGGTTGTTTATCATACAAAATCTATAAGAATGCTATCATCAAGATCATTAGATAGAATATTTAATAAATTGGGGATATCATTATTATGCATCCCTTAAATTATTATGTCATATGAAATGGAAAATAAATATCCCATATATGTTTTTTTTATTTCACCACTAGCATTTTATAGGCTCCCCATGAACTAAAAGGTGGTATTTTATTTCCACAATCATATTAATCAATCAACATATTAACCCTTATCTAATTCTAAATATGCTCCACTATATTATTCATGGTCCCATTATATTTTAATAAATACCACATGCATGCATTTACATTATTAATAAAAATATAGTATGTTAAATAATTTTATTATTTTATCATTAATTCAAGTCTTAGTTGACCTTTAGTTGTAGCTATATTTATTTATCCTTCTTCAACATGTAAAATTTTCACTCAAAAACATCAGAGTCAATTAGATATCATCTATTTCAATTTTTTTCACCTATGATATTTATAATAAAATAATATTTTATAAATATTATCTTTCTATATTAAACATGTAAAATATATAATCCCAGGTTTATATATGATCTATTTTACTAAAACAAGATGTTTTTTCGGGTTCAAATTAATCCTTAAAACCTACATAAATAAGAGTTGATATTATTAATTTTAATAATAACTAAGTTGTTGGATAATTTATTCATTTAAATCACCCAAACCTATATTGAATTTATTTTTACAATATACTTCCATAGAATCATGGCCCGATGAATTTCCATTTTTTATAATTTCATGTCTTGTGGATCTCCATTTGGTTGATCATATAAAATCAAAATCCATTTGAATAGTCATGATGTTTGAAACCTTAAATAGAAACACCACTATTCATCTAAATTAGTTTCCCTTGGACTATATTTATTCTATAATTTTTTCATTAATTATAGGAATTATTACTTCATTATTAAAGTCATATCAAATGGATTTTTCTAGGATATAGAATAAACCATATGAAATTCAATAATTACTCTTACACTCAAATAACCTTAATAATGCATTTTTATCATTTTTCATATCAAGAAAAAATGGCTTATATAAGGGTCTACACATGATGAATCATATGGAATTTGAGACAATATTGATGAAGTATTATAATGATCATTTTGAAGGGAAATCAGTTGATACATTTGATGTATCTAGATCATTATGAAATTCATTATAGATACAAATACTTATAGTATAATTATGAAGTCCTTAATTTTGATTAATACTTATCCATTTTCAATCACCGAATTAATTAAATTATTGTCAACCTTAAATACTTATAGAACCACATAAACTCATTCTTAGGCCTTTATAATCATTTAACAACTACTATAATAATCATCTAAATATTTTCTATTTTTTAATAAATAAATTATGAATTACAATATCCATTTGATGAAATTAACAATCATTTGAATGTTTTTATCAAATTAATTATTCAATAAGTTCATCAATCTATCCACCATCTGGTTTTGTTAAACTTCACTTGATTTTTTAGACAGCATATAAACCCTTATAAAATATCATTGACCTGATGAACTTGATATTTTTTTATTAACATTAATTAATCATTATACCAATTAGTTTTCTTCTTAAAAAAACTAGAAAACCATTTTATATATTTTTGTATTAATTTTCACTTCTCTTTTCTATGAACATCAGCTAGAAAAAATGTTTCATGTTAGATGTACTATTATGGAATATGTCTTGAATGTTATTTAAAATAATAAGAATTTTATTTTACTATATTGAGTAATCATTAAATTCATATTAGTGATTTAATTAAATACAAAAATTATATTTAAATTAATGTTCAAAATTATATTCACAATTTTATTTGGGTACATCCTGTAATCCTTGAGGTGAAACTGGGGATTATTTGTTTGAATTGTTTTACAAAGAATTGTGAAATAGATTAAAGGATATGTATAATTAACATAGTAATTTAAATAAAATACTAGAAGGTAAAATATAATACTATGAAATAATGAAATAAATCCTAATACCTAATTTAGAATGGAACTAGAACTCAATAGTACCCACTAATCTCCAAATTATGGAAACAAATATAGAGAGATAAAATAAAACAATGAAATGATTTTATCTTTATATATCACAAATAGAATCTAAAATAAAAAAATGAGGTTTTATAAACACATTTTTAAAAAAAGAACTATTATAATAAAATTTCACAATAGATGGATTCTACTTTTGGAAAACCAATAACAAATGCTAATAATAGAGTATATTATCTTACTCAAAGTAAATTAATTTGACCCATACCAAAGCCACAAAATCCACTATAATATGTATACCACAGATATATGACTCGCTAATTATAATAAAATAATCCCACCCCCTGCGTGATTATTATATTTAATATTGGCATGTAATGTAATTTCTATATAAAGGGAGAATTTATAAAATCGATGAAAAAATATTTTTGTACCGAATATTGATTTATAAACTAATAAGGGAGATATTTTGAGTATTGTAATTTTAAAATTTCCCATTAAATGAATAATTCCCTGTCCATTGAATTGATATTGAAATTATTGATAACCTATAATCATATTTTTTTCATGAATATCATAGATCTCTCTCTTAATCTCTCTTATTAGTTATATTTTACAACTCCAACAACATCCTCCTCCACAAGAGATTAGTTTCCCTTAATTTTAAGAGTCAATTTACAAAATCATTAAACTGAAAAATTCTATTCAAGGATATCTATTTTTTATAATTTTAATCCTAAAAATATTAGTCAATATATCCCTTTTAAAATTATATATTATATTTAAAAAGATAGAAAAATAAATTTTTATATTTTTTTCATTAAGTGACCTGCCATGGAATTCATTTTTTTTACCAAAATATGATATCTTTTTTTCATGTTTTTTACATTGAAAAAGATTCCATTTTTATAATGTATCTAAAAAGTCATAGTATATTATTATTTTCTAAATTCATATCTTGATATGACTATAATATAATTAATCTTAATCAATGATTTTTCTCTCATTTTCATCACAATATAAAATGCATTGAAAAATTATCACAATATATACCCACTTTTCATTTTTCTTTTACCCAAAACAACCACTGTACTCATTTCCTGTCCACAAGAAAGTTGGATATTATTTAACCCATGATCTATAGTATAGAAAAAACCCAAATCAGTCTACCCATTTATGAACTCATATATCCTCTATTATTAATAAACTAAATATAGTGCTTTATTTAAGGATACTATTAAAAAAATTCTTAGTTATCCAACAATAAGAGAAACTCATGCATTTATTGAAATGACTTATTGAAAACAATACAACTTGTTATAAATTTCAGTCATGGATACCCCTCATTGAGTATAATAGTTATAATTAATCATTGTTTGATTCAAATATCACCATACCATGATAAAATCTATCCACTATAATGTGATATTTTATATCCAAATATTTAATAATGAAATTATGGAATAGATTTTAGAATAGATATATATTTCATTATGTTTCAAACATGATTATAGTAAGATAATTCAGTTCAACCCTATTGTTATCATGGTATGGATTTATCCATAAGGTGTGTGTGAAATATTGATTATGAAAAACGTTTTTAACCTATGTGATTCTAAATATGAAAAAAAATTTCTTTTTTATTAATTAGGATATAAAAAGTAAAACAAAAATGCTCTACCAGATATAGGATTTATTCAATATCATTAAATAATATAATCCATATTCATAAATATAAAAAACTCTTATTATGATATTTATTTATAAGAAATATAAAATATACCTTGACATTGATATTTCAAATGATAATTTTAATTGATAAAATATTTCTTTCATTAGGACTGGTTTGATACCAGACTACATGAAAAATAGAAAAAACAACATCCAATATTCATGTTGTTAAGTAAAATATGTTCTGAATGATTTTATTATTATCCTAAAAATTGAATAATTTTCTATATTCCTCTCTTTCTTACTTTATAAAATTAAGAATTTTTTATATCAATATTTTAATATAATATTTTAAAAACCAGAAAATTTTGAATGAAGTGAAATTATATTGTGGAAAATTGATCTAAATTTATTTTTTATAACTTATAATCCTAGGGAAAATAATGACTCAAAAATCATTGAGATTTCAAACTCACATCCAATGAATTCAATAAAAATAATATTCCAAAAACTATTTTATCCTAAAAAAATTATATAATTTAAATAAATTATAACAATCGACAACTAATCATTATATACATGAGAAAAATATTATAATCAACTCAATGATTATATAATCCTTGATTTATCAAGTATTTATCTTTTATTTAATTCAAAGAGTCTGGAGAAAATTTAATCCTATAAATAATATTCCTTATTTGAAAAACCTTTTCTCATATTAATGTTTAATAAATCAATATTTTTATTTAATATACAGTTATTATTCAATGGATCTATTATAAAATGATGATTTGATATCCATTTAGAAAATGTTGACACTTAATTATACATATACGTTTGTGGATAACAATATCATTTCTAATAATCATATAGGTGAAAGAAATATAATCCATATAGATTCCATAAATCAGTGAATAGACTTTGTAAAATATCCACATTTATTTTAAATATCATTTTTATATTTATTTAATTTTTTCAAAGAAACTAGTTGTTTTATTTAATGTTTTTTTCCTTTGTCTCAAAATAATATACCATTTCTTATAATTAAAAATTTGGTCTTATAATATAATCATATCCTCGATCCTAATCTAATCCAATATTCATTTGAGATAATTTTATGTCTATTTTTGTAACACAAGTTAGGTATGATGTTATGGATTATTATTTTCTTCATTTATTGATCATTATTATCACTAATATTTATTCACCACTTTTAGATGTTCTTATAACCATTAAAACTCATGATAAGCATTTTATTGATTCTAAATTAATGACTTATTAATAATTATTATTATCAATATTTTTTTCTCCCTTATATAGTCATCCTAGAAACACTTTCTAGAATTTTTTTTACTAAATTGTAAAATATTATTTTTCTCAACCATAGTGAATGCATGGATTTTCAAAAATAAATAAAGCTTTTGTTGAAGTTTCAATTTCATTATTTTCAATGAGTATCCAAAAAAATAAATCATTTAGATAATATTTTATCTTATGGAGGATATTAATCATGTTTATAATAACTTATTTAATTTAAAAGATATAATATTACATAAAATTAAGATATTCCCTATAAAATATATATTATTATTTCTTTTCCCCACTAATAAAATAAAGACCTATTTGTGAAATATACTGATATCAAGACCACATATTTTGAAATATAAAATGTTAGGTCTTTCTCAATAATAATGGTTAGATCCATGGTTTATCCTTACAACTACATTATCATTTTGAGGGTTTATAACCATTGATACATGATGTGTGATTCCATTATTATTGTCATTAGATTCAAGATGTATATTTGTGAACATTTACCAATATTAGTCTATATTATAAATCATTTTATATCAATGTTTTTGTCCTTCAATCTATGATAGTGTGAAATTTAATAAAAAAAATAACATATTTTGTAGTGATATTAATTTACCATTCCATCCATCTATACTCATTTGTAAATAGTAAATAGTAACTCATTCCATCTTTATCCTTTGGTTATAATATTATATAAAAAACAACAAATTGTAATGGAAAACCCTTCATTTATCTTATATTTTAGTAAATATTTCTTTCAAATGATTAAAACCATTTAGAAAATATCATTCATATGACTTTTATCTTGTGTAATTTTAGGGATATCATATGAAATATTACACCAATATTAATATTCTAAATATAATGGAAATGAATGGACATGTTTTTAGTAATATGTTTGGTCTAAAACTCTTTGAAAATAAAGAACATATGATATTATGTTATTATTACTTATATATCATCCACAAGAACTACCCTCAAAACAAAATTTTACCATATTTACCATTTATAAAAAATATTATTCTTTTTTAAATTTATTTCAAAACATAAGTAAATTTTTTATAATATTCTATGTCAATTGGGACTAATAAATTAATTATACATGAAATTAATTCTTCTCATGTGACTTTCAATTATTCTAATTTGGGTATTAAATATTAAAATAATAATTATTCATTCATCGTTTTCAAACCATACAAAACCACATTTTCAGATTTAATTATAATCATAATATCATAGTCTCTTATTTAATGGAACATTCATATAATATCAAGATTATATCTTCTACAATGGTCTATTATAAATAATCACCATCTCCTATATATTTTTCAACAACCATCTTTATTGAATCCATTTTAAACAAATCATCCTCTTATTGGTATGAATTGTTTTTCAAATATGAGATATTCTACTCTTTTATTCAAGAGGTTAATAAATTATTAATTTTTTACTTTCTTCATTATTCTTGTAGTTATTCAGAACTACCAATTTTTTTCTATATTTTCACATTCCTTCAAACCATTAATAAATAATTTATATATTTTCGTTTATATAATTTTAAAAAATAATACCAATTAAAAACATAGTTGGATTATTTAATACATATCATATTCCATTTTTTCCATTTTATCTTGATGTATGTCTTTTCTATGGAGAAAAAATATTATTCATGACCCATGTTTAAACTAAAATTACATATTCTTTTTTGTGTATTCTTATGTGTTATTTTTAGTGTTAAATTATTTTTTGGTTTTCCGCAAAGTAAATGTTCTTCCTCAAAGTGGGTACCTATGGTTATATATCAATGATGAAAACCATTTTTTTATGATCTCATGCTATATTTTTCATTTATATCTTAATAAAAGAAATTACAATGAAAACCAATTTTTTATGTTATGGATCAACATGAATCTAATATAATGTTTCCATAACATATAGTCTTCATGTTCCTAAAGTCATTTTGGAATCCTTGTATTTTTTTAATAATTGATATATTTTCATATCAAAATGAAATTAACATCTTGTATCTAAATAATTTTGATCCCATCATTCACCATATTTTTCTAAATTTATATGATTTAGATCAATTCTTCTAATTTGATATTGAGCTAAAAATATTTATCGAATAATTATATACATTAATATTTATTATTTTTAATATCACCCATAAAAAATTTTAGTCCTCATGTTTTTATTATTTATATATCATATAATTTCATACCAAAATATTTTCCATCAATGTTTTATCTATGAGGATATCTATCTATTTCACCATATTATTGAACCAATATTTGTGGATTGTCTATGATAGTAGGAATAACATTAAAACTAAGGCATTAAAGAAATTTTTATTCTTTATTTTATATTTCATCTATGTTTATTTCTTTGGTGAGTTCAACTTATTTATCTATAAAAAATAGTTGTTGAACATGTTATTCAAATTCCCAAACCTATAATATTTATTCATCTGTTAATGTAAAAAACCATCATTTATATAATTTTTTGAGATTTTTCTATAATATATTGAGTTTTTAAGATTTATATATATTATGGGATAATAATTGTAAATTTTGTAATGATTTATAGAGGTTAACAGTTATCCCAATCAATTGGTAAACTTTGTGACAACCACGGATTTTGTTATATCATTGGGTTGTATAATCTATCATGGTCATCACATGGTTCATTAAATAGTGTAGAGTCTTATGGGTAACCATTCATTAGTGTTTTAGGGTATCTAGTGGTTGTAACATGGTCACAATTTTTTTTGAAGACCATGTGTATAAGCGATACAATTTTCTATGAAATAAAATAGTATGTCAATATCTTTTCATATTATCAAAACTCTTCGCCACTCCCCTTTAATCCTAACATAAAATACCATGAAAAACTTCCCCACGCATTGTTTTACCTCCCCTCTATTGACATATTATCTGTTGGAGATATCTTATGAATTCCTTACATATTTATGATTGTACCTCCTATATAATAACTCATATCTCCACTCAAACTATTTCACCATTATTTCCCATTCCTATAATGTAACCTTGGTTTGGTTAAAGCCTAGTTAAAGGGTTTTACATAATTATGAAGCAATCAATGTTTTATGGGGTTTGTGTGGGTTCCTTGTTACTTTCCAAATTATTCTCCCTCAAAGGAAACACATTCTAGATCATCCATTGATGATATAAGGTATATTTTCTCATGGTCAAAAAATTAATTTTTGAACCATAAATTGTTTTACGAATAAATAGTTTTTTATTATTAAATGTTCTTATCATATATTTTATGTTTTACAAAATAAATTGAGGTTTCACTATTATTAAATATTTTTTTAAAACTTTTTTAATAAACCAAGAAAACTTAGTGTTTGAAAAATTACCATAGTGAATTTAAAAACTAGTGATCAGAATTTATTAAAAAAAATTATTTTAAATTAAATTTCTGAAATTATTTTTCATGGAATAATATTTATAAAATAAATAACTATTTTTGGAAAAATTATTTACATATTTTTTTAAATAATTTGGGTGGTTTAAAAATGTTTTTACCTTTTCTAG
Source organism: Viscum album (assembly GCA_963277665.1). Taxonomy (NCBI): domain Eukaryota; kingdom Viridiplantae; phylum Streptophyta; class Magnoliopsida; order Santalales; family Viscaceae; genus Viscum; species Viscum album. The sequence goes on from OY728142.1 coordinate 1,610,024,692, forward strand.
ATCATGTGGTAAATAAATAGAGATATTTAAATAATTATACAAGATTTCACAAATTTAAATATGACTTATCAAATGGTTTTATAGGGAAATTAATTATTTAATTGTTTTATAAAATTTTTCAACTGTTTTGAAATTTTGATAATGTGACCCGACTTCCAAGGTTGGTTTTTTAGAAAGACCAATTGATTCATTAATTTTTTTACATTTTTATGTATCTATGTGAGACCTTCATAGAGATTACATTATCATACCCATTATATTTGAGTAATATTTTTTATTAAATCCTCAATTATGGATGGAAATAACATATTCATAGGATAAATAATCATTGGTGTGCCTATGATCTCATTATGATTTTATTTCTTCTTTAATCATATCAGATTTCTTATCCACATAGATGTATTATTAATTGGATTGGTGGGCCATTAAGTAGACCCCTATATGAGTTTAAACTCTAGTTACCATGTTTTTATAAATAGTGGGAATGAGATGTTGAGTATTCCAAAATAAACACTAAGATCCAAAATATAGAGATGTTGTTAGGGCCTGACGAGTTATGCGAGACAACCAGGATAAACAATTAATTTTAGGTGAGACTAAAAATTTTATCACATGTTAAGGATATTATTACAAGACTACAATAGTTATATTCCATGACATGTTTATTTTTAATAGTTATATACATAGATATTTATACATTTTTACTTAATGTTTGCTCAAACAAATATCATTATGGAACTATTTTTTTGGATAAAATCCTTATATATTTTTTCCAACTATTATCATATTTTATTCCTTATAAATTCATTGATTTTTTTTAATTTAATTATAATTTATTACTGAAAAATAATTTGAGGTTTAACAATTTAAAAATTGGAGTTTTCATGAGGGTAAAAAATAAGTTTTTTTCAAAACTACATTGTTATATAGGGGGGGTTTCAAGTGATTTATTTCATTTAATAAATTAATATCAGAAAATTTATTTTTCAAACATATTTCAAGCGTTCATAAAAATGAGTTATTATATAATTTCTTGAAATTTTTATTTATTTTTGGATGCCCATATTTTATTTTTATTCTCATATATATATATATGAAAACATTTTTGTTTTAGTCTTGAAATCATTTTCGGCCTTTATTAGAGATCTGTTTGAGTTAGTGGATTTGAGGCATGTGAAATTTTGTTACAATCATAAATGTTATAATATAAAAGGATTATTTAGGATATGATTTTGTTTTAATAATATTTATATCGTGTCACCCACTAAATTATTTATTTTATACTTCCATTTATTGTTGTTTTTGTATTTTATAATCTACAAAGAAACTCAGGGATTTATGAGATGCAACATGTTGATTGAAACCCCACAAGTTCTTATGAACATTTTTTGAACAAACTATATTTCCTATATATCATGATTTGAATAATAAACCAATTAAAAATTTTATTATAGTCTAAATCTCATTAATATTTAACTACATGGAACATTGTATTATCATTAATTATTTGCTTTTATGTGTTTCTACAAAACAATGTTTTGTTATTATAATTATTAAAAAATTACTATTATAACATATTTGTTAAACATAGTAATATGATTATAAATAAATAACTTTTAAATATTTTTTATATTTGTTTTATATAAATAAAAAATATTCATTATGAAATATTAAATTTTTGGAAAATATTATATGTTTTTAATAATATTATTTTTACAAAAGAATACAATTTTTATGTCCATTAGTGTAAAAAAATAGAATCATTGTTTGAAGAATTTAGAAATTAAATTTTATAAAATAAAATTCATTTTTAAATTTCATTATTTTCGAAAAATTAAGGTTTATTTTTTGGATTCATATGTAATACATCATTTTTGGATTAATAATTAAGAATACTAAATTTTAATTAAAAACTTCTTTTTTTGTTTAATTTATATGTATAGTAAAAATTATATATTAATTTAATTGTAGTTTATAATTAGAACAAATATACATCCACATAACCAATTTAAGTCATTAGAATCAATTTCAAAATGAAAATGGATATATTGACATTTATATCATTTGAACATTATCCCTTTAATAACATATCGTCTCATCCCTCATTTGGGATTAATTATTAATATATTTATTCTACATATGTTTTCCTAATTTGGGGAAAGTAATTAAAATATTTTAATAATCACAATTCATAATTTCTATAATTTTATAATATACATTTACCCAAAATTATTGTGAAATTAATTAATATTAAATATTTGAATAAATTTTAAAATGTGTTCACATAGTGTATAAACATTTACTTAATAGGAAAATAAACTAGAAACATGTTCAAAAACAATTTCCGTAAATATTTATACCATAAACTTCTTTTTATCTAATTTTTTAAATTATTGGATGAATATTATGTATTGGAGACCACCCAATTGTGTTTACCTTTTTATACATACAAGAATGTCACTCCTCCTCCACTATAAAATAAAACTCACCTCATTAACTTATTCGCATATTTAAATCCCAATTGATCATCCAAAATATATTAAATCAAAACAAAACATTACTCCCATCCTCATAGAGGAATATATATTGAATTATTTTAACCAAGGAATCCCTTTTGAATAATCTAGAATGACCTTCCTAAAAAAATTGTAACATGCTTCAACAAGCACTTTTGTCTTATTTATTTATACCCCTACCTTGATTATTCTTATTACAAGACTATATAATATGCTACGTAACCTAAATATAATATAGTTTTTTATGTTATGAGTTAATCCTATGATCACATAAACATCTAACTAATGGGATGCACAATCATCATTTGTGCACATGGTGGACTATCACCTTGCTAACTGATGTTGTTCGTCGTTCAATTACCACCTATCATGGTTGGTAAATACGATGGATATAAAAATTATATATTATATAAATGATTTTTATGGTTAATTAATTTTTTCTGTATCTACTACAAGATAATTAATTTATTCATTCCATTTTTTGGGAACTCAAAAACATCATTTGTGGATGTCATGATACCACCTCTTCAAAGTGATGTTATTCCTTCACTTATTACATGGATTGTATAAGGTAAGAGTTTAACAGAAATATGTAATATATTAGTAATATTAATACATAAATAATTTTAATATATGTATAAATATACATTACTCCTATTATATCTTTCTACATGTATAGGAAATGGAAACAATGTTCATGTGTATGTACGACCTACTGTCTCTATGAATTGTGTTTTTCATTTCTGTTTTATATATTTTGTAGACTAATATAAATAAATAAATTTTAAATGTATACTATATATATGTTATTATTATCATTATATTGACGATTAAATCATGATAAAATTATGTGTAAAAAAATTATAACAAATCGAAACACATGCGAAAAACAAGGTAGTCATTATCTGAATCAAAACATTAACATGGTAGTGTTAATAAATGGGTAATAAAAGGTCATAATAAAAGTGTACATGGTATGATATAACTGAATATGGTTATTTAATTATTGTCTAATAAACTTATATTTATTATACAGTAGGATTAAATGAATTTGAATAGTGTCAATACTTAATGTAATATAATTTCATGTGACTTTTTATATCCCTAAGATACATTCCATATTCACGAGTCATTTATTTTATTTGGAGTATATAAAAACCAATGATATTTTTTATCATGAATTTAATTTATGTAATTTTATTCAATCATGAGTTTTTATTATTATTTCTTGGTGTTCATTATTCAAAATTTACTCGAGTAGTAAGGGTATTTTTAGTGTTACATTAATTTTGGAAGGAGTTATTCCTTATTACACACACATTTTTTGTATGGTGCATATAATTACAATGAATATTTTATTATATTGTTATTCATAAATTTTTAAATATTTTCATATCAATATTATGATAACATTTTCATGGTATTTACATTTCAAAATTCAGCAAACATGTAAGGTAATGTTGTGTTACTTTTCCTTCATCGAGTCACAGGTTATGTTATGAACCAAAATTCTTTTATGAGGTGTATATAATAACCTTTGAAAAGTTTTATAATTAATATCAACTTATAATGTTATTTTAATATTAAGTTAATGTGATTACATCATGGGTATTTTGTTTTAATGCCACCAATGTGGTAAGATTTTATTATTACAATATCATAGTTTATTGAGATTGTTTATGATTATGCTTCATTTGAAGAAATCATATAAAACATATATCTAGCAATCTAATGAAAATTGTCATGACCCATCACCCAGGGCCTGTGTCGTGATAACCCCAAACCCGCCTTCCATAGGTCAGGGGCTTGCGACTAGCACCAAAGAGGAAAATCCCTAAAACTGGGAAGTCATTGCTTTATAAAGTGGTAACACACACAACAGAGTACAAGATGGAAGTATAACATTATGAAAAACTATATACAAAAGAGTGCTGAAAAGTAAAAGGGGACAGAAACACATGCCCAATAGAAATGTACAAGTACTACTGAAACACAAGTACAATTGAGGAAATGGTAAAGTATCTACTAGGTTATCCTCTGGGGATTCCTACGTAAAGGGTAGGTATAGATAGCCTCCTCATCACTCCACGTCCATCAGTCTCCTCCTTGTACCGACTCGACGTAAGGTCCACCTCCGGGTACCGTCCAATCCTGCTACTCGGATCCTCAGTCAGTGCTGCCCATCATCTTCAACAAACACAATGAGGTGCGAGCATATCTCATGCATGGGTTAGTATATAGATACTCAATAGGGACCCCAAGACCCCCATGGTCTCAGAAAATCCAACAAGGATGAACCACAAAGCACGAAAACAATAGATCAACTCACTTAAGTATATGCCCATTTATATTTCTTAGTTACCAATTAATCCATCTAAATCATGTTGTAAACGCAAAAGTTACTGACTCAGCTCAAACCATGATTCTTTTCTAGGGGTAGTATCAAGTAACATCCCCAATAACAGTGTTGAAACATCGACTACTGGAGTACTCCTCCTCTATCGAGTAATATGGTACGGTCGTGTCACACAGTGGTGCTTCCCACTATCCTTGGACTGCTTAGGTACTCATCCTGTCGAGTACTATGGGTCTGCTGCGTCACACAGAGGCGCTCCCCACTATGGGTCTACCATGTCACACAAAGGCGCTCCCCCTCGTAGACTGCTGAGGTACTCCTCTTGTCGAGTACCGTGATTCTTCTGCGCTCACATAGATGTGCTCCCCACCGAGGGTCTTCCATGACACCAAGGCTCTCCCCAGTAGGCTAGTTGAATCACTTTGAGTCGAATCAGTTAGTAGACGTTAGGTCTCATCCAGCTACTAGGTCTCTACACTATGTCTACTTCTCTCCGCAAGGATCTACTCTAAAATCTGTAGTTCGATACTCTAACTGTCATGATGTCCCACATAGATGTATCTCAATGGTCCACCACGTCATATAGGTCTCAACGCAACTGACGGCACGTCAATCGGACACTCTGTCTGTAAGTTGTTAGCTTTTTAGTCCCGGGGGCCTGGTTGGATTTCTGTACGATCCAACCTGACTGTATCTCAAATTTACCACAATCTACAGTGGGGTATACTCAAAGTGATCATCATGCTCCAAGATACCAGTGCCACTGACTGTTCATCAAATGAACGTCCGGTAAAAAGGATATAGCCAATGGAAGTAATTGGTATGTAGTGAGCCTAGGTCCGGTACAACCTGGTCGGACGGACTCAGCCCAACCCAGTCAGGGCCGACCTGGTCTGGGTCGACCCAGTCAGACCTATTGGGTATGGCCCAACCCATTGGGTGGGCTGGCCTGTTAATTTCGGCCTTGCCTGCTTGGCCCAGCCCAGCAGGCCGTGAGGGCGGTTCAGCCCTAGATCGGGGCTTGTTCGACCTAGATGGTCGCAATGGAGAGACTCGGCATAGTATGGCCCGAAGGGTGCGGCCGGGCCAGTTCATCCAAGGCGCAGCGAGGGAGACCATAGACCAGTTTGGATGGTCAGGTGGCTGGGAGGTGGTCGGGCAGGGCACGACCAAGCGCACCAGCGGACGTTCGGTTTGGGTAGGGCGTGGCCAGCGCGAGTCGGCGCGGTTCGGTTAGGGCGCAGCCAAGCGGGCCAGTTCGGGGACGGCCAGGCGGTTCGGCAGCCAGGAGGTTCACGGCCTGGTGGGCCAACTATCAGGAGGTATGCGGATAGGGGTTTAGTGGCCGATAGGGGTGCGTCCAGGCGGTTCGGCTACCGGGAGGTGCACTTCCAGGTGGTTCGACAGCCGGGAGGTGTGGGGCCATGCGGTTCGGTAGCTGGTAGTTGCGCGGCCATGCAGATCGCTGGCTGGGAGGCTTGTGTCCAGGCAGTTTGGCGGCTGCGAGACGGGTGGATAGGTCGTGTGGCGGGCAGCCAAGAGGCCGTGTGAACACTGGCAGTAGTGACCCGGGGCACGGGCCAGCAGCGGTGCAGCTGGGGGGCTCGGCCGAAGGACCGCAGTTCGGCCCAGAGCACCAAAGTGATGCGGAGGTGGAGCGGTTTGTGGATTCCATGGGTATCACGGCCTTTTTCATCGTTGCATTCGTCACCTCGTTGCTAATCACCATGCAGAATTTTTAAAATAAACAAGATCGGCAGATGGGTTGGGTCATGTAGGTTTGGGCTGCACCCTCCACATTTAGGGTGGTATCAATTGGTTCATAAAAGAAGTATGATGAACAAAAATTATTTTACTACCATGCAAATAATTCTTTCTATCTGATGAAGAGAATGAGATAAAGGCTTAAAATACAAAAGTAAACCCCCTACCTTTGATCGTCATTTGTCGTTCATTGATGGAGTCACGGAAAGTAGACGAAGATGATCATCGTTCATCGATTCGGTAGGCACTTCCAAACCTGAATTGTGTTGAGTCATTGACGATGATGCAGAATTCGGTTGTCAAAGACATCTCACGAAGGTTGAATCATCAAGTAAGAAGTTGAGGAAGGCCGGCGTTCTTCATTCTTTGTTCTTCATTGGGAGATGTGGTTCTTCTTTGGGAGATTTCTCCCAATAATCCTCCCCTCAAAGCTGCCACCAAAATAAATATGCTGACGAAATAATATATTTAAATATCATATTAATTTGTTGGAACGATATTCAAATAGGACTAATTAAATAATTATATAGGCTCCCCTTAATTAATTCAAGGGGTTGGAACAAGGAATTAATTAGGGGAGGTGAGGAGTCTCTCCCACATTAATGAAGGAGAGTTGAGAGGTTTTACTCTCCTCCATCAATAAGGGGTTACGCCCCATGTGGTCCCCATGTCGTAACCTCTCACAGGAGGTTTTGTTCAGATGGGCCCCACCACCATAACCTCTAATGGGTGGTTAAGTTGTGGTGGTCCCACCTCGATCTCCCATGCGTAGGTTTTAACCACCAAACACCACACAGAGGCTCTAATAAGATAAAATGAAAACTCACTTTATTTTATTACATTCCACAAAAACCAAAAATCTAACATCTTCTCTCGACCAACTGCCATCGAGGGTAAATTTTACTTAACCGAATAACAGCGCTGCTAGTTCAATGGTTCCCTCAGATTTCAATTCTGAGCACTGGTTTAGAAGTTATAAAAACACACTCATATGTTTACTAAGCGTACCTGATCAAAACATCAGAAATTGATTCTGGGAACACCGGGCCTCGGAATCATGTAGCGTCAATTTTCGCGGACTCGTAAATTTCCCATGAATTTAAGAAAATAAATTTCACAGAAATTTTGGGTCATTAAATTCACCCCACCTTAGGGCTTTAAATCCACGTAAGTTACCACTCAAACTAAGGAAACCAATGGGGGTACTGAGCATGCATCTGAGCCTCATGCTCACATGTGCTCTCCTGGAGGTTCCAGTGTTACTGGCGAACACACACCATAGGTATCGACCATCCATGAAGGACCTGCTCATATTGATCCTCAATCTCCACTGGAACCTCTGTAAAAGTCTCCACATTGTCAACGTCCAGCTCCCCATGGTCGATAATGTGAAAAGGGTTGTGCATGAGTCTACTCAGATGGGATACGTGGAAGACGTCGTGCACCCAGTGGAACTGAGGTGGAAGAGCAATGCAGTAAGACACCTTGCCTAGTCTGCTGAGGACCTAGAAAGGTCCGATGAATCTTGGAGATAACATGTTGTCTCAGCCAAATCTCTGTAAACCTCGTCGAGGTGAGACCCATAAAAAGGCATGGTCACCATCCTCGAACTCCTGAGGTCTCTGTCTCCTATGGGAATATGACTTCTTCATGCTCTGTGAAGTCTTTATCCACTCCTGGATAATCATCAACTTCTCTATGGTAGCTCGTACCATCTATGGTCCCACTAGTGCTGACTCCCCTGGGTCTGTCCAGCACAGTGGCGATCTGGAATGTCGACTATACAAGTCTTCAAAAGGTGCCATCCTGATGCTGGAGTGATAGCTATTTTTGTATGCAAACTCCCCCAAAGGTAAGTGATCCTCCCAGCTATGACTGAAGTCGAGGACACATTCATACATCATGTTCTCAAGGGTATGAATGGTCCACTCAGTCTGACCATCCATCTGATGATGGAAGGCGGTTCTCAAGCAAAGCCTCGTCCCGAAGCCTCCGGCAAACCCTTCCATATCTGGTAAGTAAATCTTGCATCACGATCAGATACAATAGAATAAGGTACTCCATGTAGCCACACAATCTCTTACATGTAAAGGCATCTCATGCTCTCTACTGAACCCTGCTCTCTGATCAGTAAGAAGTGGTCCGACATGGTGAGTCGATCGACGATCACCCCGATAGAGTCATGTCGCCTAGACGTACGAGGAAGACCCATCACGAAGTCCATGGATATCCCATCCCACTTCCACTTTGGGTCCTCTAAAGTCTGAATAATGCATGCTTGTACCTGATGCTCTACCTTCAGTTGTTGACAAATGAGGCATCAAGAGACAAACTCAGCTATTACCTTCTTCATACCTAGCCACCAGTGCTTTCGTCGAAGGTCATGTTACATCTTCTCCACTTCTGGATATACCACTAGAGGGGATGTGTGGAACTCCCTCAACACTAACTTCTGAAGTGAAACTAGCACCATATTACGTCCTCTGAAGATAATTACGTGCTACCCACCTTCAGAAAATCGACCAGGTTCCTTCCCTATAGATATCTGAGCACTTTGTCTATCGTAGTTAGTGTATCCATGTTGTGCCTCCCTAACTCGCTGAATAAGTGGAAGAGTGACTGTAAGAGACTAAAGGAAAGCTGCTCAATCATGGTCCTCAAAGTATATCTGTAAAGTAGAAAGCTGCTCTGTCGCCTCGCCAAGTAGCTTTATACCAGATATCCTACTGAGTGAATTTGCTACAACTTTCCCCTTCCCAGATGTATAGACTATATTGAATTCATAGACCCAGAGGAACTCAAGCCATCGCTGCTGCCTAAGGATTAGGTCCTTCTGAGAGAAGATATACTTGAAAATCTTGTGGTCAGAGTGGACTGTGAAACGCTCGCCCATCAGATAGTGCCACCACATCCTCAAGGCAAAGACCACTGTTTCTAACTCTAGATCATTGGTAGTGTAGTTCTGCTAATGTTGTCTCCACTGAAGAGATCCATAAGCGATCACTGCTCACCCCTGCATTAGGACACACCTGAGTCCCTTTCCTGATGTGTCACAATAGACTACATACCCTACACCCTCCTATAGAAGTCTCATGATGGGGGAACTAGTCTTCTTCTGCCTCAGCTCTTGAAAGCTCTGCTGGCATCTCTCAAACCACACGTAGGGTTTCCCCTTCTTCATCAAGGATAATAGATGTGCTACAAATATGGGGAAGTCTGGTAAGAACCACCAGTAATATCCAGAAAATCCCAGGAAACTGCGTACCACTCCTGGGTGGCTCCCAAGCAAGTACCACCTCAATCATTGCTGCATCTACTACAACTCCAGCCTTAGAGATGATATGTTACAAAAAGTGAAGCTCTCAGAACCAAAACTAGATCTTTGAGGGATTACCATAAAGCTGGTGCTCTCGGAGTGTGTCTAGTACTACCCACAAATGGTAGGCATGCTCCTCCTCAGTAGTCAAGTATATCAGAATGTTGTCGATGAAGAGTACGACAAAGCGATCGAGGTATGGCTGGAAGATCCTGTTCATGAGTTCCATGAACACTTCTGAAGCGTTGGTTATGCCTAAAAGAATAACCAATAACTCTTAGTGGTCATAATGAAATCTGAAAACCATCTTTAGGATATCCTCATCTCAAACTCTGAGCTAATGATTTCCTGATCTGAGGTCTATCTTTGAGAACCACTGTGCTCCCTTTAGCTGATCAAAGAGGTCATCAATCCTCGAGAGTGGGTACTTTTTCTTCATGGTCACATGGTTTAGGCGACGATAGTCGACATAGAGACTCATGCCCCCATCTGATTTCTTGTCGAATAGAATCGGGGTTGCCGATGGAGAAACACTGGGCCAGATGAATCCCTTCCCCTGCAAGTCATCTTGCTGTACCCGCATCTTGCAAAGATCAGAAGGAGCCATCTGATATACTGGTGTAGATATCAGTGCCGTCATGAGTTACATGTCAATGTATAATTCCACCTCTCTGCCTGGAGGTAGTATTGGAACATATTCAGGGAAAACATATGCGTACTGGTCCACCACTACAGGATAGCTCGAACTCTACACATCAACTGCTATGAGGGTAAGGCAGGCCACCAGATGAGTGATCAGCTGCACCCTCCTCCAAGTAAGTCCATCTTATGCTGCAAAGAATCCACTCTTGCCGGTGAAGGAAAACCGAGTCCCATCCATGATGATAAACCGCACTTTTCATCTAATATATTCGATCTGATAATGGACTGTAGATAACTATTCTATACCCAAGATGACATGGTATGGCCTCAAAACCACTATGAGGAGATCCCAGCCAAATGTCTCTCCTCCTAGAGTAAGATTACATTGCTTTCACCATTGTGTGATCGCTGAGTCTGCTCCCATAGGAGTCTCTAGCCATAAATATCGAGCCAATGGCTCCGTCGGAATCTTTGAGCTCCAAATGAGGGTGGTGGGAATGAAAGAGTGACTACCACCTGTTTCTATGACAACTGTAACTATGGTTGAGTAGACACAAATCGTTCCTTGAATCAACTCCCGAGTGTCGTGATCATAGGCCTCAGCTTCCGGGAGCTGAGCTCTCCCCTGTCCACCTGCTCCCTGCGATATGGGTGGACCTCCTGGTGGTGGTGGCGGTAACACCTCAAAATGTCATCCACCACCACATGCACGGCTAGCTCCACTGCCATGTCCGCATTATCCTAGAGGACTACCTAAATTGATCATCGGCCTCTGCCTGGGAGGTCCCCCCACAGTTTTCTAATCATCTGAATAGTGGGTCAGATAATCTCAAGCCATGTGACCCTACCCACCGCATGTGTATCAGTGACTGCTCCTAGAATGTATGTCACTACCCCGGGTGCCATGCACAACTGATCCTGAGTCATGCGGTCATCCTCCCATGGTTCTGGTATTCTTGGACCTCTGCATCATCTATCTACAGCCAGTTGTAGAACACTCTGCTGCCTGTCCACTAGTGGTGGGTCTCGCTACCTGAGATTGCTCAGTAAGGAAACTCTCCACCAGGAGGTCTCTCTCTAGCACCCCAGCCTGCGTCGGGATGATAAGTGAGATCTTCAAAGCCATGATATCACACCTGAGCCCATGTGTGAAAGTTTAGGCCCTAAAGAATTGGTCATGCACCATATATGTGCAGTAGAACGGGAGGTCGGAGAACCTCACTGAGTACTGAGCTACCATCATGCTACCCTGTTGTAGATGCAGTAGCTATTGTATCTGCACCGCATGTAGGGTGGATAGGACAAAATCCGCCCAAAATAGGCTCTTGAAGTCTGCCAAGAGAAGTGTCACCTCTTCATGCACATAGAGTATCAAGATCCACCATCTTCCTGCTACTGCCGGAAGGAGACTCGCAGGAAGGATCACAATAAGATCTGCTGGTGTCCCTACCATTCTAAAGACTCTCACCACAGCCTCCAGCCAATCCTCATCTTCTTTTGCGTCCATCTCTCCCCTGATCCTTGGCGGCCTCTAGCACTGGAACTTCTGCAATACACTCAAGCGGTGTACATCGCCTACTACTGGGGCTGGTGGCATCGGTGGCCCAACGGGTAGTGGTACCACTAGTGCCTCCACCAGAAGAGGGACCTGCACCGAGGCCTCATCGCTATCTGGGATATCTATATGTACAACTCTCAGGGACCTAGTTAGTCATCCGTGAGGAGGCATATTGAATGAAACAGATGTGACAGAGTCAAAGAATATACCTGGTGAACTGACCTAGTTGGGCTTACTTAATGAAATACTTTTCTAAACACACACACAATCAGTGTTTTCGTGCACTGAGTCGGAAATCATAATTTAGGGTCCTGGTGTATGGATACTTCAGCCACCACACCAACACTGGACTCCCTAAACTGAAAACCACACCCGGTACCCTTAACACTATTTCTTCATATAAAATAATAATCAGAGTCATATGTTATGTGGTAGAACCAACTCATATGATACCAATTTTTCATGACCCATCCCCCGGGGCCCATACTGTGACTAACCCAAGCCCGTATTCCATAGGGCAGGGGGTGGTTACTAGCACCAAAGTCGAAAATAACTAAAACTGGGAAGAAATTTCCTTATATAAAGTGTAAATACACACAACAGAGTACAAGTTGGAAGTAAAACACTAAGAAAAAGTGTATAAAAAGGATTGATAAAAAGTAAAAGAGGCTAGAAATATAATCCCAATGGGAAAGTACAAGTACAACTGAAAAAAAAGTACACTTGAAGAAAAGGTAAAGCAGCTACTAGGTCGTCCTCTGAGGATCCCTACCTAAATGGTAGGTATAAATAGCCTCCTCATCACTCCATGTCTGTCAGTCTCCTCCATGTACCGACTCATCGTAAGGTCTACCTCTGGGTACTGTCCAGTCGTGCTACTATAATCCTATGTCAGTTCTTTCCATCATCTGCAACAACCATAATGAGGTGACGGCATAGCCCATGTAGGGGGGAGTATAACCATGCTCAGAAGGGACCCCGAGACCCACGAGGTCTCCCAAAATCCAACAATGATGAACAAAAAATTACGAAAACAATAGATAAACTAACTTAGGTATATGCCCATACATATACCTAATTTACTAAGTAATCCATCTCAATCATGAGGTAAACACAAAAGTTAATGACTCAGCTCAAACCAAGATTTTATTCTAGGGGTACTATCATGTAACATCCCCAATCACACAGTTGAAGCCTCGATTTCTGGAGTAATCCTCATATATCGAGTACTGTGGGCCTGCCGCATCACACAGAGGTGCTTCCCACTATCCTTGGACTACTGGGGAACTCCACTAGTCGAGTACCGTGGGTCTCCTATGTTACATAGAGGCGCTCCCCACTGTGTGTCTACCGTATCACCCAGAGGCACTCCCTTTCTTAGCCTGCTGAAGTACTCCTCCTGTCGAGTACAATGGGTCTTCCATGCTCAAACAAAGGTGCTTCCTACTATGGGTCTGCTGTGACACCAAGGCTCTACCCACTAGGCTATTTGAACCACTCTTAGTCAAATCGGTCAGTAGTCGTCAGGTCTCAGGCAGCTTCTAGGTCTCCACACTATGCTTTCTCATCTATGGGAGGATCCACACAACGATCTGCAGGTCAGTACTCCAACTATCACGAAGTCCCATGTAGAAGTATCTGAATGGCCCCGCACAACATAGAGGTCTCAAATGAACTGACAGTAAATAAATCAGACGCCTGGTCTGTGAGTTATTATCTTTTTAGTTCCGGAGGCCCGATTGGATTCGCGTACGATCCAACCTGACCATATCTCAACATTACCCCAAAATTTAAAGGTTTATAATCAAATGGACCGTCATGATCCTTGATTACCAACACCACTGATGGTTCATCAAATGGACATCCAGTGCCAAATATATGGCCGAGGAAAGTAATGGGTCAGTAGTGGGCATAGGTCCAGTCCGACCTGATCGGACCAACTCGGCCCAACCCCGTCTAGCCCGACCAGGTCTAGGTCAACCCTGTCAGACTTGTTAGTTCTGGGCCGGCCCATTGGGCGTGCCAGCCTGTTCATTTCATCCAGTTCTACTGGGACCTACCCAGCTGGTTGCGAGTGCAGTTCGGCCTCGAGCATCGCGAAGGCGCGGCTCGGCCAGGAGGGCACAACCGGGACGGTTCGACCAGGGTGCCGAGAGGGGGACCGTAGACTATTTTGGAAGGTCGGGTGGCTAGGAGGCTATCGAGAAAGGTGCGGTTAGGAGGGCCGGTGGGCAGCCAGTTTTGGTAGGGTGCGGCCAGCGTAGGCCAGCATGGTTCGGGCAGGGTGCAACCATGCGGGCCTGTTTTGGCACGGCCAGGTGGTTCTGTGGCTGGGAGGCGCACAACCTGGAAGTTTGATGGCTGGTAGGAGCGCGACCAAGAGGTTATGAGGCCAAGAGGAGCGCGGCCATGCATTTCGGTGGCAGGGAGGCAGGCGGCCATGCGGGCTGGTTTCCAGGAGGCTCACGGCTAGGCGGGCCGGCGGCTTGGCTAGGTGGGCCAACAGGCGGTCGGGTGGCCGTGAGACTGGTGGTGGTTGGGAAGCGGGTGGCACGGGTAGGCGGCGATGCAGCTGGGGTGGCTCGGATGGAGAACCGTGGTTTGGCCCGGAGCACCGGAGCGTCGCGGGGGCGGCACAGTTTACAGAGGCCGTGGGTAACATGACCTTTTTTGTCGGTGCCTTCGTCACCTCGTTGCTCATCGCCATGCCAAAAGTTCAACAAAAACAAGATCGGCAGAGGGTTCTTTCCATGTTGGTTGGACCCACACCCTCCATATTTATGGTGGTATAAATTGGTTCATCAAAGAATTACAATGAATAGCAATTATTTTACAACAACAAAAATAATTAATTCCATCCGATGAAGAGAAATTGATAAAGGATTAAAATATAGAAATAAACTCCCTAACTTTGATCATCGTTCATTGTTCGTTGACAGAGTCACAGAATGTAGACAAATATGATTGTCATTATTCGCATCTACTATGAACTTCCAAACCTAAGTTGCGTCGGCTCATTGACGACGATGCAGAATTCCGTCTTCGAAGACATCTCTTGACGGTTGAAGCTTCGAGGAAGAAGTTGAAGAAGTTTGGTGTTCGTTGATATTCATTCTTCATTGGGATACGGGGTTCTTCGTTGGGAGATTTCTCTCCATAATCCTCCCCTCAAAGCTACCACCAAAATGAATATGGAAACGAAATAATAGATTGAAATATCCTATTAATTTGTTGGAACGATATTCAACTTGGACTAATTAATTAATCATATAGGCTCCTCTTAATTAATTCAAGGGGTTGGCACAAGGAATTATTTAGGGGGGGTGAAGAGGCTCTCCCACATTAATGAGGGTGAGTTGAGAGTTATTAATCGCTTCCATCAATAGGGGGTTAAGCCCCGTGTGGTCCTCATGCCGTAACCTCTCACAGGAGGTTATGTTTGGGTGGGACCCACATTCATAACCTCTCATGGGAGGTTAAGGTGTGGTGGTCCCACCTCCAACTCCCATGAGAATGTTTTACCCACCAAACAGCACTTGGAATCTCTAATAAAATAAAATAAAAACTCACTTTATTTTATTACTTTCCACAAAAACCCAAAATCTAACATCTACTCTCAACTAACTACCATCGAGGTGAAGGTCTCCGAAAGAGATTAATGGCGCTATGAGTTCAACGATGACCTCATATTTCAATTCCGAGAATCAGTTCAAAAGTTAAAAAAACTCTCTCATATGTTTACAAAACATACCTGAACAAAACATTAGAAATTGATTCCAAGCACACTGAGCCTCGGAATCACGCGCCATCAATTTTTGCGTACTCATAAAGTTCTGATGTATTTATGAAAAAAAATCACGGAAATTCTAGGTCATTACAACAATAATTACCCTCTATTTATTAAAGATATATTAAAATATTAGAACCAAATTCTAGCCCTTGGTACTAATTTTAATTCTGAAAATGCGAATAATAATATTGTACTTTATTTATTTCTTTTGTCAATAATTTGTTTTATTTTTTTAAAAAATTGTTTTAATTGTTTTATTAATATTTTATAATTTTTTTCATTATGAATGATTCTAAAAATGTTTTACGGTTTTAAATTATCATTTTATATATTTTCAATGATATTTTAAATGGAAAATGTTTTCAATAATATTATGAAAGCTTGTTTTATATGTTTTCAAAGATCAATACTAATAAAATTATTTTTAAAATGTATTAATTTAAATGAAATCCCAAAATATGAAATGAAATTTTCCACAAGAACTATTTTTAAATGATTTCTCAAAATTATTTTCCATTCAATATAACAACCATTGATGTTAAAAATGTCTTACTAGTGTTACGATCTAGTTACACTATTCTTGTTATTTCCCTTGTTGGTTATGATTTTTGAATACATGTTTTTTAAGAAACTCATTTCTTTTTCCTATGTTATATGTTTATGAATCCATTTTCTCATTCACGTGTTATAATCTTATGAATACCACTTATTTTAGAGAGTTATTCATTGATTAAAGGATTATGAAACCTATCTCTTTTCCATAGGTTATAAAATGGTGACATTTTTATGAAACCAATTTTATTTCATGTTTTATGATATGATTGTTTATGTTATCATGGTGCGCATATTTATTATTTCACTAGTGGAGGGAGGGTCCTATATCTCCATTTAATTAATTGGGAAAATATTAATATATCATGAGATATACATGACTAGATTGGGTAGTGAACTCTATTTAGTAAAGAACTTTTTCCACTAAACTGATTAGGGGAATGAAATTTTACTACTAATATAACCTTGAGATTAAAACATTACCACCTCAATGGTCTAGGGAGTGAAACCATTATTAAAATATAGCCATTGAATAAATCATTGAAATATTTTTATATTATTTTATGTTTTTATGTAACCGAAACAATTCCATTCCCTATTTCGATGTTATGATTTCATGGATTATAATCATGATTCCTATATCATTCATGTATTATGAATAGTAAATATTTATTACATGAACGTAGATTTTGACCTTTGATATTGAAGGTATTATATTATAATGTTATGATCATGTTATCATACCCTTATTCCAATGATTATGCTTGCATTTCTTTTTTATCTACCATTACTATGAATCTAAGGTAAACCCTTTTTACATTTTCTATCCCTAGGATAAAAAGATATGTATTATATATGATGTTTCTATGGTTGAGAGTAATATAAAACATATGGTTGATAATGTTGCCCACATATGTACCCGTTTTTGTGTTTCCCTATTTCCAAGGGCACAAAACTGACACTATATTTTAGTTTGTGTTTGTGGAATGTATGAAATTTTCTACAGAAGTGATGTAATTTCTGTGTATGAGAAACAAGAGTCACTATAGTTTGTATCAGAGAAATTTTTTTATTAACCTTTATTATCTAGGATTATAAATCCTTCGACAGAACCCTAAGTACAAGAATAAGAATAGGTATAAGGATGAAGAAATGTATAAGAAAATTTCCAATAATTTATGTAAAGGATAGAGTGAGTGGTATCCGAGAAATATATCCATATTCAGAAAATAAATGTCAATGTGGATTTGGAAAATATTTATAAAAATGTTAAAACCCTATAACATTGTATTGATATACGCTTAATCAGGAACTATTGAACATCAATAGTCCTTAACCAACGCCAGATTTTACAATCATCAGGGTTATGATATTGGAATGACCAATAACATCATGAACTATCATAAAGGATTTAAATAGAATATAAGTAAGAATAACATAGGTTAAAAATTAGGTGTCATTGTCTAAAGAAGGTTCCATAATACATCCTATATGTGATTCCATGATAATGCAGTTTCCCACGATGATTTTGTTTCGTAATCTATGATTTTAGTTTTATTCAATGAATTGAACCCAAACGAACTTCATAAATAATGAGAATGATGGGAATTGAAATGAAGGTCCCCCATAGAATTTGAATTGTATTCATGCTAAAATTGAGAAACTCAGTGATTTTCTCACACGCCATTATGAAGAAAAAAATCATACATGAAATTCCATTGAGCAAAGGATGGAACATCATTTTGATAATTCAATCATGAGGATATGTCCACCTTCTTTCGGTGTGTATTATGATTATATTTTTACTGGATAATGGATCAGATCCCCTGAAAAGATAGTTTACATTCTCTAATGTTTAGAATATTGTAAATTCATTCTACCTATTTATCATTCATAAGGCATGGTGGACCAATGAAGAATTCTAATCAAGAATATGAGGCAAGAAGATGCTAATTTATCCACAAATTGGGTCCAGTTCATGATATTTTTTTTCAATTAGTACATTCCTTTAATTCTTCATACAAATATTAATACACAGATATGTAAGATAATAAAAAGGGATGATTAATCCATTGGTATGTAGGAGGATAATGTTATCATTCTTTGGAGGTATTATTATTGTAATATCATCCAACATGAATGTAATGTTGATTGTCTCTTTAGTGGATTAATGAAAAATATCAAAAGGGTTTCATCTATGACAGGCTTCACTAGCTATGAATAGATTTCCCACTATGTAATATTTGTTGAAATAGTGGTTTTATTTCGGTATATATTTCATGGATTTGATAATAAATGAAAGATAGAGTGCAAATGAAAATCTAAAAACCTTAGAGTGAAAAATACGATCTTTCCTTTATAATATAACTTTAGAAAGAAGAATGGATGATATTTTATCAAGGGGTATAATATATGTTTTTAGTGCATGATTGAAGTACATCAGGAATTATATTTTTAAAGTGACTGGATGATGTATGATAATAATTTGAATGAAGTGGAAAATCCATAGAATTTCCAACCCTACATCTTCTCAACATGTGTAAACGGAGTGAAAATTATGATAACCGGTTACCAAATTAGAATGTTAATGATTATAATTGACGTTGGAATCATCATATGAATATTTAGAAGGAAAATACATTTCAATAATTATTTCTAATGACAGTTGTGATAAAAATGTCATGAAATTGACATGTAACATCCAATATTGAACTAACAATGACTTATTTCATTCTAGACCTACCAAACCATTCATATCAAATAAATTCGATTATAGTATTAAAATTCAAACCAAACCATTTGATCTAGAATTAGATGTTAAAAAACTAATTGGTATGTGTATCACACCTCATGTAAATATTTCCTCCTCTATTGACGATATGGAAAATGATCTTCATTCAAATG
Source organism: Viscum album (assembly GCA_963277665.1). Taxonomy (NCBI): domain Eukaryota; kingdom Viridiplantae; phylum Streptophyta; class Magnoliopsida; order Santalales; family Viscaceae; genus Viscum; species Viscum album. The sequence continues at coordinate 1,610,044,090 of OY728142.1, forward strand.
ATGTCCTTAATAGATGGGTTATATTTTATGTCTTCATTATCATTGAATGTATTCCTCTAAATGAATATAACATAAATTTTTATGGAAGGGAATTTATGTTTTGTAATTAAAAATATCCTATGATTGTATATTAGTTTGATGATATATATGTCCTTTTTATAGATATTTCATTCAGTGCATGATTTTGAATTCCAATTTTAGAAGAAATTTTTATCTTAAATGGTTTAGCAGAAACTCTATATCCATGACATTACTATTGTTGGGTAATTCAAGGAACTATTTCAGAATGATTTTCATATCCTTCCTCCAATATGTGAAGTTGATTTCTCAATAGAACACATACCTAGTTCCACACCAGTTTCGAAGTCTCGCAACTGAATATCACCAAATCAGATCTAGGAATTGGAGAAATTACTCAACATAAACATTGATAGGGGATTCATTTCGTCATGTGATTCATATGGGCAGCACATGTTCTTTTTTCAAAAATTGTTTATGGATCAAAGCAACTCATAATTTAATATTGGATGTTGAACAAGATCATAATCATGAAAATGTATCATCACCCCCATATTTATAACTTGTTTAATCAAATATTTATATCTTAAGTTTTCCAAGGATTGACCATTATTATTTATATCATCAATTAAGGGTCTATAAAGGGGGTATACACAAGACGACATCCTGTAGAATGTATGTACAATGTTGATATATTGTGATTTCTATCGGTATTACTTTTTCCCATAATATTTTATGTATATGATGAATACAATCTTTAACGATTAACTTGATTAGTTTGAGGTAGTCTAAATAGATATTATTATTATATATTCAAATAGCAGGGAATATCATGAAGAACACATTAGAATTGTACTGATGTCCTACTAAAATGTGAAAATGTGTAAAAAAAATTAAAATTATGAATTTTCAATGAAAAAACCATGATTTTTGGCTAATATAATCTCAAGAGAGGGTATGACAGTAAATTAAACAATTAAGAGGGGTATTGAATGTTGGAAAAAACCATCCACGGGGAGGGAGATCTGTTTCTAATAATATAATTGGATATTATTCAAGGTTTTATGAGAATTTATCATGATTATCTAGTCATCTTACCTAGTTAATGAGGAAGGGATCCTAGTTCTCTTGCACCAAAAAATTTGGGGAAACTTTATTTTACTGGAGAGATGGTTTTTCAGTGAACCTATTCATATGATACCATATAGTGGAGATGTGTTTCTAATATATATTTCTAAATATAAGAAGTTATTATGATGTTTCTTAAGAATAATGAAATTGTTATATCCCATTGCCCATAAAAATGGAATATTAATTAGAAAAATTACTGAACTCGTCATTTTTAGTTATCTACAATAATTTATGAATTTATTTTATGGAGTAGTTATACTAATAGACAATAATATGACATATATACTGATTATAAAAGTTTTAATTATATATTGACATATAAGGAGTTGTAAATTTTTCAAAGAAGATGGTAAAAGGGTATAAATTGTTCAGAATGGTCAATAAATTACCTCCTTGGGGAAGCCAACAATGTCGTTGATGCATTGAGTTGAAAGTATCGTTCTAGATTATCCCATATGAGGATCACGAAAGATCCAATATTTCTGGATTTTCAATGGATAGACATGGAAATCATGAAGGAATGAAAAACTATTTTCTTACCCAAATAAATGTTTAACCATATATCCAAGTGAATATTAAATAGGCATAGAATAATGAAATAGAACAATGGAAGGATGTAAAAAATTTTATTGAGCTTATCATGGAGTAGAATGGAATGATAATATTTAGTAACCATATATGTGTATCTTCCATTCTATAATCAAGGAAAGATCTATTAAAAAGATATCATATTTATTCATTATATATTCATAATATATGTATGACGATGTGTAGAAATTTTTAATATTACTTTTGCGATGATGAAAAGAATAACGATATCACATAGTTTGTATCTCCGTTATTCACATTCCAATAAGTTAAGGATTAATGGAAAAATTATACGGTGATGTTTCATTCATTTCCATACCAGAGGGAAACAAGGAGAACATCCCTATATATTTTTCAATCATACGCCAAGAAAACTAGAAATTATTTTATAATGAAGTTAGTCATTTTCCATACTAATTCATCACACTTCACTGTTACCAAATATGATTCCCTCTAGATCAGATTTCCAGGATGTAACATAAGGATATTTTATGATTTCATTCATTCCCTCATTTCATTGTATCAGATTATGATCATAGGTTAACTTCAAAGTCCCATAAAAGAAACCATCATTCCTTTGAAAACGAATTGATTTTCAACACAAATTATCATCCTCAGATGCATGGTTAGTCTAAAAGGACAATTCAAACTCTACATGACATGATTTGATCTTGTTCAATAGATTTTAATGGCGGTTCATTTCAACACATTATTGTAGTTTAGATTTCATAAATCCTTCTCATTCACTACTAGAAGAGGCACCTATATCAATTTTTTAAACCATTGATATATCTCCCCAAACAATGGGTAAAGCCTATACCCATGGTTTTGAGATCTGTGGGAAGTTATGTTTATGGTATATAACTATAACCAATGTTTCTATAGAAACCTTGGGTATAGAAGAGATGTATTTTTTTATAACCATGGTTTCAGTGAACTATGGGTATATGTATTCTATTACAGAACATATACCATCTTTTATACAATACATGAGAATAGGTTACTACTTTCATTTCAATGAATCCTCACTGCCTTCTTCCCGAAATCACTAAAACGATAAATCAAATAAAAAATAATATACATTCAATGACGTATAAATTACCTACATTTATAATCCAACCAAATTTTTTTTAGTAATTTTCAAACCATATAAAATACTAAAATATACACATTAAACCATTAAAAAATTAATTTATTTTATTAAAAACATGAACATGATTCCTTATTACTATTTAAAAAATGAATGGTATCAATATTTTCCTCATTGAAAATATCATCATCCTCACAATCAGAAACATCATCATCATCAGCAGCGACATCCTCAACAACGACGTTATCTATTGTAGCCACATCATCATTACCATCATCTCCACTACCTTTATCTTGATCACCACAAGGAATTTAATTTTCATAAATAGTGGAATAATTTAAATAATGTATTGATGGAGTATATTAATGAATAGTACTAATAGAATTTGAAGGAAGTGATTTACTGATAACTGACATAGTTTTCAGGAGTTTCTTGTTTATCAAATTACAACTTTTACATTTCTATATACTTTTTTCATTCTCCTAAAAATATATTTTTTTACGTTATCTACTTCTACATGGTATATTTTTATCTTGGTGGATTAATTGATTAAAAATGATCAGATGAGTTCCAATACCTAGAAGATATTTTTTTTCCTAGGTTGAAATCAGACATTGCCCTAATTCTCGTCACCAAAAACCATACTAAAATTATAATTCACTTTGATGTTCTCCTATATTTATATTCCAAGGAATTTAGTGTAGAATGATGAAAATATATACAAGATATTTAATTATTAATATCCAATAAATATTGTAAATATTAATAAGAAAATATTCAATCATTTCTCTTGTTTGTGCATTTTCTATTCTTCCATAAAAAATTATACATTAGAAAAATAATTGATCTCAAGTTAGAAATCCATTGATTACAAATATTGATTTATGAAAATTAATTTGATTAATATACATATATTAAAAATGTTAATATTTCATAATTAGGAATTATTATAAAATGGAGTAACATTTAATTAAATAAAAAATCATAATTAATTCAAAAAACATTAATGAAAAATTAGAAATTTGGTATACTATAAAATTGGTCATTTAGCTGATTTTCCAATGGGACATTATTCTCATTGGCCTATAGGACAATTGGACATTATTCCTATAGACCAAATAGACATTATTCCATTAGGCCTAATAGGCAAATTGGCCATCAGGCCTATAGGTGAATAATCCAATTGTCCATTAGAAAAAATAGAGCAATTTTCAATTAGGCATACAATCCAATTGGCTATTAAGACTATATGCTAATTAGAATGGAATCCTAATTGTAAAATTGTCTATTAAGCATAATAGGTGAATTTCCCAGTACGCCTATTAGCCAGTAGGCCATTAAGCCAATAGACAAATAATCCCTTAGGCATATATGTTAATGGTATTTTTGTTCTATAGGCTAATTGGACATTATTATATTTGGACTATATGCCAATTGGACATTATTATATTAGGAATATAGGCCAATTCAAAATTAGTACATTAATCATAAAAACCATTTCTCCATTATGTCTAATGGCCTACTGAACAATTTTCCATTATTCATATAAGTCAAATTGGAAGTTATGCCATTAGGCCTAATTGGCCCATTTTTCATTAGGACTACAATCTAATTATACATTATGCCATTATTCATAATGAAGAATTGGACATTAGGCCTAATTCCCAATTTTCCATTACGCCTTTGGTATATTGGCCTTTAGGTGTTATCATCTAATTGGACCTTAGGCTTATAATCCAATAGGTCATTTGGAATATATAGAAATTTTTGTTCAGGGAAACTGGAAAATATTACGTTACACCTACTATGAATATATGATAATTGGACATTAGTCCTACTGGCCAATTTTCCATTCATCCAATCGTCCAATTGTCTATTCATTCAATATGTGAAGGGTACATTTTTTCATTGGTCCTATACGCCAATTGGCCATGAGTATTTTTGGGAAATTTTCCATTATGACTATAGGCCAATTTCACAATATGTGTAATAGGACAATAAAAAAATAGTACTAATTTCCATTTGAAAGGGGTATTTTAGCATTTTATTAAAAAGATTAATGATAATAAAACAAAAAATTCACAATGAAATGATAAATATATTAAAATATATCAAATGAATTACTAAACGAAGTAAACTCAATAGAAACCCCAAATCAAGGTTTTACATACAAAAAATGGGGGTATATTCAATTAAAAACCTTACTATTATAAAAATTCCCCACTAATACCCAATTAGTAACCTCATTCTCCTCATCAAATAATAATTTTGGTAGACTATATACAATGAAATCATCTACAATATCTTATGGCTAACAACATTATCACATCCTTTCCAAATCCTACACTAACTACTATGTAACCACCAAACCACAATCAAAAAATACATCACGTAACGAAGAATACATCAAACGGATATGAAAAACAACAAAAAAAAAGTAATGGGGACCAAAAAGGGAACCATCGACCAGAAAATATTAACAATGTGCCAAGTAGTCCTTCAATTTTATAAATTCAACATAAAGAAATGGATATTTTTAGACCAAAATCATTACATGACAAAACATATTCAATAGGAAATATATTCATCATCAATTATTACCACACACTTCATGGGGTACCTACATTAATAATTTGAATCCAAAAAATACAATCAAAACATGAAATCCAACTTTTAATAAAAAAAATTAACCCAAATTGGAAGCCTCAGTATTCTTGTAATACTAAAAACCTGTGTGTTCAAATATTATAAAAAACCATTTATTTTTATCAATCATATGGATTTTATAGAAACCCATTTTTTATCATGATACCATTTAAATTAGTAATGTACACCCATTTTACACATGAGAAAAAATTAATTTAAATGAATGGAATAGAAAATTTACCAATAAAAACCCTCCAAACCTTGTTTACATTAATAAAACACTTTAAAAATATTATCTAACTATATAGAAGAAATATGTGGATAAAATAATATGTTACCTTTTGAAAATAACAATAAATAATTTCCATAGAAATAGTAGAGTGGTTGAAACCATATGAAGAGAACAATGGAGTGGCTGAAATCTCATTAGGATAGTAGGGGTGGCTGAATTCATCGAAGGATGGATGTGTAGTGGTTGAAATCTATAGAGGTGAGTGAGGAGTACTCTAATGGTCACCTAAGGGGAGGGGATGCATGGATTCATGAGAGGTTCATAAGGATTGACTGAGTAGAAGTGGAGAATGATCCCAAGTGGGTTTCAAATATATTGAAACCTATACCAATAGTTTCAAAAAACTAGTTGATTAGACCAACCTATACGGGCAAATTGTTTAAAAAAACATTAGAATATGATAGGAAAACAATGTATATACCCATTGTACTTCTAAACAATGGTTATATATTCATTAGTATAGGTCCGTTTCCAGTAGTTCTTTACTCAAGAATTGGAATGGGTCCTTATGAATCCCTCTATTTATGGTAATTTATATCTCCAACTTGTTAACATGAAGTTGGAGATGAAAAGATATTTGGACCAATGACCAGTGAATAAATGGTTGAGAATGGTAAAACCATTTAGAAACATATCTTGGTACATATAAGTTGGAAGAACAATTATGATGAAAACTGTAACGACCCAATGTTTTTTAATAGAAATTACTTTCATATATTTATGTCATAAAATAACATCAAAACACAAAATAATAAACTATTAAGTGATAAGTGACCTCTAAACATAATTTTTTCAATTCTGTGTTCGGAATTGTGAAAATATGACATACACGGTTGTGTTCAAGATGATTTTTTGAGTCTAATAAAATAAAAATAATATTTGGTTAATAGTGACCTACCCTTATGAATAGTAACATAAACTTATGAATTGTAATATGACCCCTATGAACAGTAAATCATCCAACATAAGAGTAACATTACCTATGAAAAATTAAATAAAATTGAGACATCTTAGAAAGTTACAATTTAACCTTCGTAAATGTTTTGGTATTTTGTAAGTCATAAATAATTAATTATAATTAATTATTTAATTTAAAATAAAATTTATTTTCTTAAAATGTCTTCATTAATTATCAAATCATTGTCTTATAGTTTTTAGATAATTTTATAAGACCCTTTGTAATTTTTGAATGCACCATAAAATTGGTTTTATTTTTAAAAACATGTTTTTTAAGTAAATTATGATTTTAATTAAATATTAAATTAATAATATTTTGAAAATTATTTTTGAAAAAATGGACTTCATTTATGGATTCTTCACATCCAAAAATGGTTGGGGTAAATTTTTGAGATTTTTCTGAAATACTTCAATTTTCGGGTGAATAGTTAAAAAATACAGTTTTTCACATCATCAGTGTATCCTAAATTGCATCATTAAAGGATTACATAAATATTCAAGAACATTAGGTTTGGAAAAATTATATTAAATTTCATAAATGGTTCCTTAAAATACTATAAATTCAATTTTCAAACCTAAAAAGAACTTTCCAAAGTCTAATTTCTAAAAGTGATTTCTTAAAGTGTCCTTTTCTCTTTCATTCAATTTCCTTTTAATAAATTTATGAATTATAATTATAAATATTAATTAAAGCCTAAAAATAGTTATATTATATTAATATATGATTTAGGATGTCAAAAAAACTACTATTACAAGTCTAACTTTTGATATATTATTTATTTTAATATTTTATACTAAAAACACCTCCCTCCTCATGTATAAATAACCCCTCCCCCACCCCTTGCCAAACCACACCTATCAAGAATCAATAATTGTCTAAACTCTTCAAAATAATCTACCGTTTCCCCTCCACCACGTCCAAGAGCTTCTTGTATCATAAAAAGACCATGTGTAGGCCTCTTGAGGAGGATATCAAGAGGAGGATTCAAGAGGTAATTTATCTTCCTCTTTCCTTTAATTCCATTTCAATTTCAAGTCCTTTTCTAATTCTCTCCCAACCTATCTTTATCCGAATGGTATGTTGACTCCATTATCACACCAATATTGGAATTTTATGATACTAATGGGATATTATACAATCCAACCCCCTTCTCCTCTTCCTTTAATTTTATAAAAGAAAACGTTGTTCGTAAGGTGTTAATACCACCTTCAGGAACAACATGTTTTCTTTTTCCATTTATACCTACAAATATGTTCATGAAACCATTTTAATAGTTGAAATATAATATTATATATGTATTATGTCCTTTTTTAATGTTCTGGAACTAACTTATTACCATATTATTAGTGATAAAATAAAACAAGTTCATTATGATCGAAAAATCACTCAAATTAACCCAAACAATCATCATTTAATTCTTATCTAATGATACATCCATATGGATATAATATAATTCATTATAAGATCACTAAAACTCGTGTAATATCATTAATAACATGGAATATCTGTTCTGGATGTTTACCCATGTTTTACCCAAACTTCAATTAAAGAATACAAGTGAACCACTCAAGAAAACCATAAAAACAAACATTTCGGAACAATGTTTTTAAACTCTATAACTCATCCAAAGTAACATAAAATAACATAATGAAATGATAATTAACCCTATTAATTTATAAAAGGTTCTGTAAATTCTAATTAATAAATATAATGTAACTATAAAGGACATTAAAGAGTTGGAAGCATTCAGATACAAGGTAAGGGGAAATCTCGCAATCCAATTTTCTTCCTTCGGGTTCTGCCTCTTTTACTCCATTTTTTATTTATTTACTCCTTAATGATAATTTCTTCATCATTTTCTTTACTTTTCTAGGATATAAATATTTTTCACTGGTTTTTATGTGAAACAATATTTTTTCCAAATGAACTCCTCTTTTAAGAACACACTTTTTACTTTTCACTCAAAGTGGACGGTTCTTGTGACATGTAGGTTATTCCATCTTTCTTTTGGGAACCCATAGCTTATGAATGTGTTATTATGAGATGAAACGCATTCCATTCCATGGGTTAGTTTTGTATATTTTATATATTTGTTCTATATGGAAAGCCTGATGATGATAATGTTATGATGCGACGGGTGTGCCCAGAATTATATAGTGCAATATGAAGGGTTCAATGTGATGGGTGTGCCTGGATTATACAGCGCTCCAATGCATTGGGTAAACTGATGAATCTCATGAGTAAATGTGAAATGATGTGAGAAAAAGATTCTATCTTGGTTCACAAGAACGTGTGGTAGTTAACAACTAAGTCGTGATGTTTTATTTTTATGCATTGCCACATTTCAAGTCTTATATATGGTTCCTCTCATGTTCATGATCTTTTTCCCATGTTATGATTATGAACACACCATGCTATATTGTTATCATCTATCCTTTTACAAGGCTTCTAGATCACCCCTTTTGATGTATATCCTCAGGTGGCTACATGTACTAAGAAGTGGAAAAGTTCTAATAAGAAGCTAAAGAAGAAGAAATTAAATAAATATTTATGCATGATGTTGTAAAAGTTATGAATGGTCCTAGTTTTCCAAAGACAATAAACCTTTGGATCACCTATGTGTAATACTATTATGTTTTTTATCTTTAAAATGATGTAATGGATATGTTAGAAAAGGCTGGGACGCTATAGTTGGTATCAGAGGAAAGGTTTAGTTAATTTGGTAATTAGGATTAGTGAACCCTAGAGAAAACATCTAGCATGAGACTAAGTACAAATATGCACACAAGAATACAAACATAAGGATCCAACATGTTATTTTTTTGGTATAAATTTTTTAAATGAATAAGTTAATCATGACTTGTTTACTTATGTTTTGTTGTATCCCTTTTCTATTTTAGAAAATAGTGGGAACCAGGAGAAATCATGCCAATAACTCCTGTGATGGCTGATGCAACGATTGCCCGAATGACATCCCCAATGACTTGTGATGTGGAGTTCAAAACATCACGGTGATGCTTACCCAATTATCTCAAGTTATGAACAATAACCCTAATAATTGGGAACATCCTCCTTCTCCAAATAGGGAGGAACTGGATATCAAATGTTTTATGTGGCAATGACCACCGACGTTTAGTGGATCTTCCCATCCACTAGTTTTGGAACAGTGGGTAAACTCCATGGAGAAGATATTTTCTGTTCTTAACTGTTTTGAGATGGATAAGGTGGCCCTGTCCAATTATCGTCTAGATGGAGAAGCCGATCAATGGTGGGCATTGATTAATAACACCAAGCCAAAGGAGGAATTTGAAGAGATGGAATGGGAAGACTTTAATATAATGTTTCTTAAAAAGTATTTCCCACGAACTCTTTGCATGAATATAGAGAGAGAATTCATAGAGTTCAAGAAAAAAGAAGAAGAATATGTCACAACCTATGAATTGAATTTCACAAGTCTTGCAAGGTATGCTTCGGTTTTTGTTATCAACAATGATAGTAAAATTGAAAGAATATTTAGTGGATTAAAACCACAACTTCGAAAGCCTCTTGCAATTCGAGACTTTGGGAGTTATGACGAAGTTGTTCTATGTACCCTCAAAGTGGAGATGAAGTTTGGGGAATGTTCCCATGGCTATGTGCATAATAAAAAATGATGGAGTTTCATGCTGGAGGATCTAATGAAAAATGTTGGAAGAAAACTCAACAACCCACATGCCAGAAATGTGGAAAGTTACACCATGGGAATTGCCTCAAAGGGATGTGGAAGTGATTCAAGTGTGGGAAATAATGAAATCATGATCAATGGTATAAAAAAGACACAAAAAAGGAAGGATAATGTAGCTGATGAAAGGAAAGAACCACTCATAGTTCAATGCTACAACTGTAGGGAGCAAGGGAACTATGCAAACCAGTGCACTAAATATCGAGCTCTCGAGGGTAATCAGCATCAGTAGCCATCGAAGCCAAATGAACAAGGGAAGTCTTATGCCATCACTATTATGGAGGAGGATCTTGATAATGAAGTCGTACAAGTTACACTTCCTATTTAGTCCAGAATGGTACAAGCCTTATTTGATTCTTTTTCTACGCATTCCTTTATATATTCAATGTTTTCTAGAAATATATAATTGTGGCCCTAAAACCATGAAGTAGAGATATATGTAAATACACCAAGTGGTGCAATCATTATAACCCAAGTGTTTGACTCTTCTCCTATTGGTGTATGTGGGACGATTCTTTCAGAAAATATCCTAATACTTACCCTGGTAGAATTTGACGCTATAATGGGAATGGATTGGCTCTCGTTATATGGAGAACATATCAACTATCAGGAAAAGAAAATATCTTTTCATATTCCGAACCATCCCTTGATTCTCAACAAATTCAAGGAATATCATGAATCTCCTTTTAAAAATCTTTCAAAGGTTTTGGTGTTGATTCCCTATGAAGAAGCATACCTCTCCCAAAGGGTTGAGTTGAAGGAATGTTCCAACATTGAGGAAATTCCCATCGTGAGGGAATACGGTGATGTATTTCTCAAAGAGTTACCCAGAATTCTGCCAGATCGTAAGGTATAGTTATCAGTTGAACTCATAAATGGAGCTACTCCTATCTCAAAGTGTCCCTATAAGATGGATTCTATCGAACTGGAGGAGCTAAAAAAGTAGCTGCAAGGGCATCTTGACAAAGGGTTCATACACCCTAGTGCATCACCTTGGGGTGCACCAGTTCTCTTTGGGAAGAAAAAGGATGGAACAATGTATCTATGTATCAATTATTGGGAACTCAATAAGATCACTATAATGAACAAGTATCCTCTCCCAAGGATTGATGACTTGTTCGATCATTTAAGAGGATCTTAATACTTCTCAAAGGTGGATATTCATTCTGGATATCATCAGGTAATGGTTAAGAAGGAAGATATTCAAAATACTACCTTCCATGCAAGGTATGGGAACTTTGAGTTTTTGGTGATTCCCTTCGGAATTACTAATGCTCCTGCTATCATCATGGATTTGATGAATAGAGTCTCTAGACATTACCTAGAAAATTTTTTGGAATTTTTTATCGATGATATTCTCATCTACTCCAAGAGCAAGGAGGAACATGAAGAACATCTAAGACTTGTGTCGGCAACATTGAGAAATGTGAAGTTGTATGCCAAGTTCTGCAAGTGTGACTTTTGGATGAATCAAGTCATGTTCTTGGGACATGTGATCACAAGTGAGAGAATTTATGTGGATCCTTGAAAGACAATGGCAATTGAGGAATGGACATGGCCCTCTAGTGTCACCGAAATCCGTAGTTTTCTTGGATTAACTGGTTACTACTGATGTTTTGTGAGAAAATCCTAATGATTGTCAATACTGCTAACTACGTTAACAAGGAGAGGGGTAATGTATGTCTGGACGGATGAATGTGAGGGAAGCTTCAAGGAGCTAAAGAGAAGGCTGATCACTGCACCTGTACTCACACTACTGAAATAGGGAGAACGTTTAGTGATATATAGTGATGCTTAAAAGAAATGCTTGGGTTGTGTACTCATGAAAAATGATAATGTGATAGCCTATTCCTGATGACAGTTGAAGATCCATGAGCTGAACTACCCTACACATGATATATAGCTGGAAACCATGATTTTTTCCTTGAATGTCTGACGGCACTACCTTTATGGAAAGAAGTGTGACATATACACCGACCATAAGAGCCTAAACTATATATTCACACAAAAGGTGCTCAACATGCATCAAAGGAGATGTTTAGAGCTAATCAAGGATTACAATTGCACTATTCACTATCATCCTAGAAAGGAAAACAAGGTAGTTGATGCTCGAAGTAGAAACAAACCTGCTACTCTATCCATGCTGTGGATTGAGAAAGACTATATCTTCTTGGATATGAAAATAATGGATTTGAAAATCATAAGGGCATGGGATACATCCTACCTTGGCCAAATGAATTTCCAACCATCCATCCAGGAGAATATTAAGGAAGCACAAAGGGATGATTCAGAGATACAATAGAGTGTGAATGCAGTAAAGGAAGAGAAGCTGCAAGAGTTCAATATCGGTGATGATGGTGTGATTCGGTTTGGAACGCGACTTTGTGTGCATTCATCACCCGGGATAAAGAAGGAGATATTGGACCATGCATATAGCTCAACTTTCTCTATCCATCCTGGGTGTTCCAAGATGTACCGTGATCTCCGAGAACACTTTTGGTGGGATAACAAGAAGAAGGATATTGCGGAATATATATCGAGGTTCTAGGTATGTCAGCAAGTTAAAGGTGAGCGACAAAAGTCCAAAGGTACGATGCAGTCATTACCTATACCCAAGTGGAAATGGGAAAATGTTATTATGGACTTTGTCACTGGTCTCCTCAAGACGTCAAAGGGAAATAAATCGATATGGGTTGTGGTTGATCGACTCACCAAGAATGCCCATTTTATCACTATACAGGAAGATCTCTCGCTTCAACAACTTGCAAGGATATATGTGAAGGAAGTGGTGAGACTTCATGGTGTTCCACTCTAAATTTTCTTTGACTGTTATCCAAGGTTCACATACAAATTCTAGAGGAGAAATCAGCATGATTTGAGTAATGAATTAAATTTCATCATGGCCTATCACCACCTAACTGATGGCCAGTCTGAACGGAGTATTCAGATGCTTTTTGATGTGCTAAGATCATGCACTCTAGAATTCAAAGGTGGATGGGTTAGCATCTCTCATTGGTTCTCTTCTCATACAACAATAGATTCCACTCGAGTATCCAGATGTCTCCATACGAAGCTCTGTATGGAATGTGATGTAGAAATCCGACCTATTGGGATGAAGCTGGAGAAAGAAAGATACTTGGACCCGATCTTGTTCAAGAGATGACAGTGAAGGTTCATGTCATCTAGAAACAAATTAAAGCTACTCAAAGCTAGAAAAAGAGCAATGCTGACAACTATTGAAGGGAATCGGAGTTCAACGTTCGAGATAAATCCTTCTTTCTAATATGACCATGGAGGAGAGTCATGCGATTTGGAAAGAAATGGACGTTAAGCCCAAGGTACATTGGCCCCTTTGAAATCCTTGACTACATAGGAGCTGTAGCCTATCGACTTTTTCTTCCACCAAATATGGATCACATTCATGATGTGTTTCATGTATCACTACAGAGGAAGTACATACCATATCCCTCACATGTACTAAACTCAGAGATGGTGCAGCTGGAAAATGATCTCTCTTATGAGGAGAAACCAGTAAAGATTCTGGATCAGAGAGATAAGGTTCTATGCAGCAAGACAACCCATCTATTCAAAGTGTTGACGAGGAACCATAAATTTGAAGAAGTTACTTGGGAACCTGAGGAGGTGATGAAGGAGAATTACCCTCACCTGTTTATGTAAAGTGAAATTTTAGGGGTGAAATTTCATAAGGGGGGAAGAATGTAACGACCCAATATTTTTCAATGGAAATTACCTTCATATATTTATGTCATAAAATAACATCAAATCAGAAAATAATGAACTACTATGTGATAAGTGACCATTAAACATAAGTTTGTTAGTTCTGTGTTTGGAATTTTGAAAATCTGACATACACGGTTGTGTTCAAGATGATTTTTGGAGTCTAATAAAACAAAAATAATTTTTGGTGAATACTGAACTACCCTTATGAATAGTATCATACCCTTATGAATAGTAATATGACCCTTATGAATAGTAAATCATCCAACATTATAGTATCATTACCTATGAATAATGAAATAAAATTTAGACATAATTGAAAGTGACAATTTAACCTTAGTAAAGGTTTTGGTATTTTGTAAGTCATAAATAATTAATTATAATAAATTAATTAATTTAAAAGAAAATATATTTTATTAAATTGGTCATTAATTATCAATTAAATTTCTTATAGTTTTTAGATAAATTTATAATACCGTACATAATTTTTGAAATCACTAGAAAATCAGTTTTAATTTTCAAAACTATTTTCTTAAGTAAGTTATTATTTTAATTAAATATTAAATTAATATTAATTGGAAAATTATTTTTGAAAAATGGACTTCATTTTTGGATTCTACACATTAGAAAATGGTTGGAGTACATTTTTTGGATTTTCTGAAATACATCAATTTTCAGGTGAATAGTAAAAAATATCATTTTTTGCATGATCGGTGTATCCTAAATTGCACCATTAATGATGTAAGGATGACATAAACATTCTAGGAATTCAGGTTCAGAAAAATTATATTAAATTTCATAAATGGTTCATTAACATACAATAAATTCAATTTTCAAACCAAAAAATAACTTTCTAAAGTCTGAAGTCTAAACATGATTTCATAAAGTGTCTTTTTCTCTTTCATTTACTTTCCTTTTAATAAATTATTGAATTCTAGTAATAAAGATGAATTAAAGCCAAAAACGAATTATAATATATTAATATATGATTTAGTATGTCAAAAAAACTACTATTACTAGTCTAAATTTTGATATATTATTTTATTTAAAATTTTATACTAAAAACACCTCCCTCAACATGTATAAATAACCCCTCCCCCTCCCATTGTCAAACGACACCTCTCAAGCTTCAATAATTTTCTAAACTCTTCCAAAACATCTCCCATATCCCCTCACCAAAGTCTAATATCTTCTGGTCTAATAAAAAGACCAGGCTTAGGCCCCTTAAGGAGGATCTCAAGATGAGGATTCAAGAGGTAATTTATCTTCCTCTTTCCTTTAATTCCCTTTCAATTTCAAGTCATTTTTGTATTCTCTCCCAACCTATATTTATCAAAATAGTATGGTGACTCTATAATCACACATATAATATAATTTTATGAAACTAATGGGATATTATAAAATCCAACCCCCTTCTCCTCTTCCTTTTTTTATAAAAGAAAACGTTGTTCATAAGGAGTTAATATCACCTACAAGAATGACATGTTTTCTTTTTCCATTTCTACCTATAGATCTAGTCATGAAACCCTTTATATGGTTGAAACAGAATATTATATATTTATTATGTCCTATTTTATTGTTCTGGATCTAACTAATGACCTTATTATTATTGATAATATAAAACAAGTTCATTATGATCGAAAAATCGCTCAAATTAACCCAAAACATCATCATTTAATTCTTATCTAATAATACATCTTTATGGATCTAATATAATTCATTATAAGATCATTAAAACTCATTTAATATCATTAATAACATGAAATACTAGATTTCTATGATTACCCATGACCTACCTGAACTTCAATTTAAAAATACAAGTGAACCACTCAAGAAAACCATAAAAACAAATGTTCCCGAACAATGTTTTTAAACACTATAACTCATAAAAAAGGAACCTAAAATAAATTAATGAAACCAGATTGAAACCTATTATTGTATAAAAGGTTCTTAAATTTATTATTATTTAATATAATGTCATTATTCATGAAATTAATGATAAGGAAGCATTCGGATACAAGGTGAGGGGAAATATCGAACCCAATTTTCTTCCTTTGGGATCTCCCTCTTTCACTCCATTTTTGATATGGTTACTCCTTAAAGATCATTTGTTCATAATATTATTTACTTTACTGGGATATACATGTTTTTCACTTGTTTTTATATCCAAAAAAATGATTTCCAAAACAACACTTCTTTTAAGAAAAGCCCATTTACTTCTCACTCAAAGTGGACGGTTCTTGTAACATGTATTTTAGTCCCTCTTTTTTTGTACCCAAAGCATATGAATGTGTTTTTATGAGATGAAACCCATTAAATTCCATGGGCTAGTTATGTACATTTTTTATATGTGTTCTATGTGGCAGGCATGATGTCTATAATGTTATGATGTGATGGGTGCGCCTGGAATTATATAGCGCAATATGAATGTTTCAATGTGACGGGTGCGCTCGAAATTTTACAACGCACCAATGCAATGGGTAAAGGGATTAATCTCATAAGTAAATGTGGAATGATCGGTGAAAAAGATTCTATCTTGGTTCAGAAGTATGTGTGGTAGTCAACCACTAAGGAATGATGTTTGATTTTTATGCATTTCCCCATTTCAAGTCTTATATATGCTTCCTCTCATGTTTGTGATCTTTTTCCCATGTTATGATAATGATCACCCCATGATATATTGTTCTTATCTATACTATTACAGGGCTTCTATCTCACCCCTTTTGATGTTTATCCTCAGGTGTATACAAGTACTAAAGAATGGACAATATCCAATAAGAAGCTAGAGAATAAGAAAATAAATAAATTTTTATGCTTCATGTTGTAAAATTATTGAAAGGTCATAGTTTTCCCAAGACACTAAACCTTTGGATCTTTTATGTGTAATACTATTGGGTTGTTTATCTTTAAAATGTTGTAATAGTAGATTATTAAAAGGACAAGACACTATAAAAACCATCAGACTACTCATCAATATTATGTTTTTGTAATTTTGTTTCTATGAATGCCTCAATGGAATAATGATTTTTGATCTGGGTCAAAACGGGAACTAATACCTATATATATCAATCCCATTTAAATTCTTGATTATATCGGAACAATCTCCAATCTATTAGAACGTCCATTAAATCTCCCAAATTACCATGATGTGTTCTATATATCACATATGACTAATCATATACCCGATCTTCAAAATATACCTAACATAGAGTTCATACCATTAGAGAATGAAAATTCTTATGAGAATCAAAAATTTTAAATTCTAGATCATATAAATAATGTTATTAAAATCAAGGCCACTAACCTAGTGATTGTTTTATAGAGAAATAACTTGTTAAATGAAGCCAGATGGCTGATTTTGGATATTATGAAACAAAAGTATCCTCATTATTTTATTAGGATAATGAATTTCAATGGTACAATAAATTTAAGTGGGAAATAACACCTCTTATTTTTTATGTATATTTTTTTTATGAAATAAATTTCATTTTCTTTTTACATAGTATGAAAAACCATGTCCTAAAAAATTATACACTATAACATGTTATGCTTGTGCTATACAAATCATCGTCATATCTTGCATTACACACAACACTCAGTTTCTATGAAATGAAATTTCATTAATATAATTATATAGATAAAATTGTTATATCCTACAAGTTAAACATAGTAATATAAAGTGTAATAAAGAATATTACATATTATTCATAGTGGTTCTATATAAATAAAATATATAGATAAATAAATATATTTTTTCATTAAATTTTATATGTTTTTAAAAAATATTATTTCTCAAAATAATTTATTTTTATTTCTTTATGTGATTAGTAATAAAATTAATTTTAGAAACATTTATAATTTTAAATTCCTAAAATAAAATTAATTTTTGAGTTCAGATTGTCATTATTATATCAGGTTTAATTATTTTGATTCTTCAGAAGTACATAATTATTTTGATGAAAAGTGAAGCATACATGAATTTTAATTAAAAACTATTTCATTGTATAATTTATTTATGTTGATAAATTATATTTTATTTTTAGTTTAAAGTTTAATAATATAAAGTATAGATCAATTTTTCAAATATTTTTTTATTGTAATCTGATTTTCACATTTAAATTAGTAATAAAATCATTTCTATATTTTGATCCTTTTCACATTAAAAACCAATACTTTTATCCTTCTTGTGCACGAATATTTAATCGACATGAAAAAATATTATTAGAATATTAAAAAATAAATTTCATATTTTTAATCATCATATTTTATAATTTTTTGTAATTTTAAATTATATTTTTACCAAATTTTTTTTACTAAAATTAACTAAAATTAATTATAATGATTATTCTAATAATGACTTTACAAGGTTTTTAAGCATTATCATAATGGTAAAATTAACATAAAAACATGTCCAAACGACATTGTGTGGAAAAATTTCATCAATACCCCACCTTTACAAAAACAATTGATTATTGGATGAAAAAATATAAGGGATACCTCTCAATAATGATTAAGTTTTTATATTTACCGTAATGCCACTCCTCCTCCACTATAAAACGGGACTAACCCCCTCACATCGTTATAACTCTCAATCGATTTGTATAAGAAAAAAACTATAAAATATCCTAAAATAATTTTTATCATTGTCTTAGAGGCCTCTAATTAGCTAGAAATGCAACCAAGGATGCCCCTTGGTGCAAACCAAATGGAGTTATCAAAAGGAGATGTAACATCTTTCAACAAGAAATTTTTTTATTTATTATCCACCAATTAAATTATTATTATTACAGTATTATAAGATAGCATCAATGGAATAAATATAAATATATGTTTTTATGTTATTGGATATACCTACACTAACGCATACATCCATCAAATGGGATACACAATCACCATTCTTGTGTACAACAGACTATCTCCTCATGAACTAATGTCATTCGTTATTCGATTACAACATTTTATGGTTGATAATAATGATTGAAATAATATTTAAATATGAAATATATGATATTAATGATGACCTTATGCATTTCTTATTTTTATATTACACAATAATTCATGATTTCTAGTTTGTGAGAATATGATAACTTCTTTTTTTGGCATGTGGACAAATGCATCCTCAATGTGATGTGATTCATTCCTACATCAGATGGAATGTATTAAGGATGAGTTTATTACATATATTTGATATATTTAACATAATAATTATACTATAATTAATATATATATATATATATCATTTACTTCTCCTCTTTTATCAAGTACACAATGAAAATGGAAACAATGGTCATGCTTAAGTACGACCCACTGTCTATGAATGGTTTATTTCATTTTATTTTTCTAAATAATATCGTATAAAAAATATATATTTATACTGAATATATATTATATTTATTTCATTGATATAATTATGTACATGATGAAACCATTTTATAATTTAGATGAAAAAAATATAAAAAATCTAAACACTTGAAAAAAATCTATTATTACTCAAAAATTAGCATTAACATGTAAGTGATAATAAATGTGTAATAAATGGTCATATGAAAATAATTTATTTAATAATTTAAATTAATATGTCTCAATAATATTTTTATAATAAAATTATATTTATTATATATGAGTTATTTATGAGTACTATGTAATTCAAGATATAAGGTAAGAAAATTTCATCTCAGTTTTTATATCATTAACCACATGCCATATTCACCAATTATATCATTTATATATTCTATATAATTAAAAATAAAAACATATATCATGATTTTGATTTTTTAGTTATATTATTTGTTTCAATTTCTATACCTCTTCAATTGGGATCATGTTTATAAATTTACTAAAGTGGTAAGGTGATTTGTAGTCACACTATTATTTTGATGATACTTATTCCTTATTCCCTACTCATTAATTTAGTGTGGTATATATAGTAACCAGGAATGTATTTTATAATTTTTACCCTTAATGTTATGGATATATGAATATCCATGTTATGATATCACTTTCGTGGCATTTATAGTTCAAACGAAACTAAATCTTATATGGTAATTTTGTCTTAATTATCCTTCCTTGAGACTCGTGTTATGTTATTCACATACATTAGTTTATGTTGTGTAAATAGTGACCTTTGAAATGTGTTATCCTTAATATAATGATTTACATGATATTTTATGAATTATTAAATTTTATTCATTCAAGGGTATTTTGATTCGATGTTACCAATGTGGTAAGAGTTTATTTCTTTAATATAATTATTTATTTATATTTCTTATGATTATGCAAACATCGATGAAATATTACCATCCATATTTCAGGAACTATAATGAATTTCTTATTTTTTTTATTCATTATATATTAATGTATTGGTACAATTTATCCACTCTTTTTTATAGATTATAGTTTATAATATATTTTCTTGAAAATCTGACCTTATTTCTATCATCAGTTAAGAATTTTTTTAATTTAAATACAATGTTCTCAAAAAAGGTTTTCCAATGTATTTCTAAACGATATTTTATAATTATTTTTAAGGAAAGTCATTTTTTTACCATATTCATTGGTATTTTTTCTAAGATTTTTTCAAGGACTTATTATTTCCAAAATATATTCAAAGATTTCTTTATATGTTTTAAATTTAATTTTCAAGGAAAATAATTTTCAAAGAAAATTATGTTTTAAAATTAATAATTAAATGTATAATGTATATTAATCTCATGAAATGTTTTTAAAAGATTTATAAAAATTATTTTCCATCTATGATGACATCAGTAGATGTTATATACACCTTATTAGGGTTATGATCCATGTATAACACTTTATTTATTTACCTAAATGGTTGTGTTTTTTTACAAAATATTGTTTATGAAAACCATTTCTCTTTCAATGGATATATATTTATAAATCCCTACATTTTTAGGGGTTATATTCTTAGGAAACAATCTTATTTTATTCGGTTATGACATCTTGAAATGATTATGATACCTGCTATTTTTCCTTGAGTTTCAATACGATGACGTTGTTATGATACCATTTAATTTCATGAGTTCTGATATATTTATTTATTACCACATGGAACACATATGTGTTATTTTACAGTGACATGGGAGGGGCCTATATATACCTTTAATTCATTGGGAAAATATTTATAACTGATGAGATAGGAATGTATCGAATAACGAATGAACTTGGTTCTATAAAGGACTTGGTCCACTAAGATTAAATTTGGAGTATACATCGACAAATTATATGGTCATGGGAGTGAACCATGACTACCAAGAGGGTTTTTATAGTGAAAAAATTCCAATTATATGTCCTGGTAATTAATAAATTACAACTATGAAAATCACTTTATATGCTTAAGTGTTTTCCAAAATTCAATGTCTTGTTCTTATGTTATGATAAAATGGCTTACACTCCTTGATTTCCTTATGATTAATGTATAGTGTAATACTAATATTTATCTAATTACTATGGATTTTGATATTTAATTTATAGGGAATGTGCTTTTTATGTTATGGTCCTATTCTCATACTATTATTCTCTTAATTATTCTAATATATCTCATTTATTACACTTATTATGCATTTGATCTCACTAATTATTACAATTCCTTTACCTCGTACATAATGATATGTATTATGTATTATGTGTCTAAGTAGGGTTATACTCACGTATAACCTAGAGGGGGATATATAGATCTATTATGAATTATTGAATATGCTTCCATGTTTCCAAAGATACTAAACTAATACTGTATTTGGGTGTGTGTTTGTGTAATGTATAAATATTTTCCAAGAGTTATGTAATGATTATGTATGGGAAGATATGATCTCTATATTGATAGATATTTGGGGGAATTAGAGGAATTTGTAATATGTGAGGGAGATATGGGGGTGGATATCCAATTAATTATTTTATTATTTTTTATATATATTGATAGGTTTTTTATATTTGTTAATTTATTTCTGGTCGAGATGTGTGACTTATAGATTTGTAATGATGGATTTGTACTATAATTGTTTTGTTTATTAACTCTTATTTAAAGTAGTAATAATTCCCATTATGAATATATGATTTACTTTAACTTTTCATTATCCACTAGCGTTGTGGAATGCCCCTTATGCTCAGAGTGATCTAATTAGATTGCCAAATATGATGGCAACATGGGCTAAGTCATTTTAAAATTTAACAAAAACATATTCTCTAGTGTGATACAAATTCAAGGGTAACCTTTATTTTATTTAGTTTTAAATATTAATTCCACATTATAATATGCATTCATAACTCTGTTGGCACATGTGGGGAGTGTGCCTCAAGCTATATTCTATTTGGAACCATGAGTTTCAATGTTATTTGGGGTTTTAATTTTGTTTTTGTAATATTTTTACTATTATTTTGGAGAATAAATTTACCATAATAGAAAATAATTAGCTTCATTGGGGCCTAAAATTTATTTTTTGGAAGGACAAAATATGGTTCATAAAAACCTGGTTGTCTTGAATTGTCTGTAAAGCTAGTAAGTGCCTACAATCTTGATGTTGAGACAAATTATGAGATATTTCATGGATATTAGATGGCCTATATAACTATTTTTTCATATTAATCATTTTCCAAATTCATGTTAGTATTTTATATTTATAATACCATTGAGAAAAACCTAATTATATGGTATATTTCATTTAATTCAGATGATATGATGTCATGCTGTTTGAATTTTGGGGTTTCCACACTAGTTTGTTTATAGTGAAATTTATTTTCATATGAAAGGGGTATTTTATAAAATATTGATAAAAAATATATATTTTAATGTAAATATTTGGTTTGAAATAAATTTTAGTTTGATGATTTATAATGGGGTTTCTTATTTTATGTAAGATGTTTTCTATAATTTTTAATTTCAGTATATTTTTGGGGAAATTTGTTTTGGAAATAATAGTTCAACATTTATATTAAAACAAATGAATTGGATTTATGAAGAATAATTTTCATTAAAGAAAATATTCAAATTTAGTGTATGATTTTAAATATAATAACATTAATAATTTTGATGGGAAATTTATATTTACAATTAAAACTGCTATTTTTCTTGGTTTGTTATTAATGCACAATGTTTATTTTGGGTTATTTAATTTTGTTTTGTCCCTTGGTTAAAGTAGTAAATAAAAAATATGGTTTCATTTGTCTTGGTGAATGGATTCATTCGCCCATTGAAATCATGGAGGGGTTGGATATGTAGTTTTTAGGAGGATACATTAGGAAATTCCTTTCCTAATTTGGTGTATTTCTAGTTGTTGATGTCCCTACCCAAAAACATGATCATGTCGAAATGATGGTATCCAACTTTATCTTAGACTTGGTTTAGGTTATATTGAGTAAAAATTCATTATTTTTATTTGGTTATTATATTTTTAAATTATTATATTGTATAGAACTACTTGATTTTTATGGGAGCTATCAAAATTTATTCATTGAATGATCCCTAGTATGAGGGGTTTCCTTTTTTTATTGGAGGTCGTTGTATGATAGAAAGTGAATGGATATGATTTTTTTATTTGGTGATCACAATTTGATTGTATATTTTTTTATAGTTTTTATAATATTTTATAATTTTTATGTGTTTATTATTTAACGGTAATTAGTTCTCCCATGCTTATTCTTATTTTTGTTTTGGATCATGTTTATAATGAAATAACAGTTTTTATATGTTGAATATCAAAAAACAAAAGGGTCGTATGTTGTGTGAGTATGACGGGAATTTCCGTAATCATGATGGATGCTATAGAGTTCCATTTTTCATTAATAGTTTCACCAGGATATTGTGTCCCATTATTCATATCCTATATAACCCATTAAGTATGGTTAACATGTGTTAATAACCATTTTAGTCTCTTTGATTGGATTTGATTATTTTAGTATTGGTGATATTTATTTATGGGTGCATTGTTTTCTCAATGGTTTTTATCATTATTTTTCTTTTGAAGTGTGGATGGGTCATGGATTCATTTTTAATGTGGATAATTAGATGTTTTCTGTAATGATAATTTTATATTGAAATTGTGAAAATATTCATACCTATTTTCATTGGGCCTGTCAGAAAGGAGTGTATGTGCATTGTTAAGAGACATCATTAGGTAATGTCAAAATATAAGGGGGCCAAAATATATGTAGATATTATTTTTCATTTTTTCTTGGGTAGGATTGCTAGATTCTATATAAAGATGTGTAATATCTTTTATAATCCACTCTATCAGCCTTGAGAAATGTGATGAAGTGGTTTTTCATCTTTTTTTATGTTTTATTCTAGATTTTATCACATGGAACCTTCTAACGGAATTTTATTTTTGTATTCTTTTTTTGCACAAAAACTTTATTGTAGATACCCCAAAGCATGACGTACATGGAAATTACATTACTTTTTTGGAATAGTTAATACATAACAGAACCCAACACTCAAGGATCGTAATAGTTTTGTGTCTTTGGGAACTCAGAACATAATATTCTAATCATGGTGAAAGATCTTCAACATCTCCGATAAAGATCTTCTCCTTTTTGTTTTCTTACCTAAAACCATTCTTTAAATCCTAGGGAAAAGAAAACATATAAAGTTGAGCTCAAATGCTTGGAAAGGTTAATAATGGAGAAAACAAAACAAATCATATACATTTGAACATAAAAAAAACATGAACATAACGTTTAAATATCAAAATTTTGAGAAATGACATAAAACATGGCAGTATGTAAGGAATAGATCATAAAGAAACATTAATCATGATAAAATAGCATGGGAATAAAATTTGTAATTGTGGAAACCATTAAGTATATGTTAGGATTTCCATAGTAGCCAAGGCATTGCTGCCAAGACCATCTTAGTGGACAATGTCCCTTACTGAATCGAGTTCACTCCATGTTCCAGTCTTGTATCACTAAACCTAATTAACTTGTCATTCCCACCATGTCTATATCATGAGATATAAATCTTTACACAATGAATTGGAGGGAGATATAGGTCCCACCAATCTCATAATGAAATCATTCTTACTTGTGCCACAAAATAAACATAAATCATTCATTATAACCCAAAGAATAAAATGGGTTTAATATACATCGTCCCATCATCACATAATACATATATAACAAATGGATATCATTCCATCATAAGAAAAGTGAAACTATGTAAATCATTGAGACATTATACTTGAAACATACACATATGAAATAATGTAATCTTAGAAGGAAAATGGTTTTGATAAAACACCTGAGATAAATTCTTGGGGAAAATATCCATTCTTATTCAAAATCATTTTCTTTTCACAAAATTACATGAAATTTTAAAAGAAAATGATTTTGTAATAAATAGTCATGAAATATTGTATAGTAAGCTTCTTGAAAATAAGGTGTTATAAAACCGTAGAAATATGTTCATACCGTATACGTTAAAAAAACATTCTCCTCGTATTTTTAACGAAAAAGTCAAAAAGTACCATGTATGGTAAAGAAAAGAAAGAATCCATCCATAACACAAATTAAAATTCAAATAAGGGTAAACATGACTTTAAAAAAACAAGGAAGAATATTAAACACTTTATGAAAAACATTTTGTGGAAATGGATGAAAAATATAACCCCAGTAAATACTTACATATAAGCAATCTCAGATAAAAATGAGATTGCCAAATTATCCCTTAACATAGGTCCATTTTGCTTCACACGTATCCGAACCTCATGTATAATGATTTACATAATGTTATTGACTTATTAATGAATCATATTTGTTGTTATGATATCATATATGGTTCACTTATGACTTTATATTACCCGTTCTTTTGTAAATCCCATTTTAAAGTAGTGTTTTCGGTAAAATCATTTTATTTATCGTACGTGTTTGGAATTATTGTTATTGATATTATTATTACTTAAATTATTATTTACTTACTTACAGAATTTAAATAATTATTTATTTAAATTATATATAAAGTATATATATATATAATAGATAGACAAATGAAATGAAATACACCGTTCATGGAGACGGTAGGTCGTACGTACGCATGAACGCTGTTTTGCTTTCTTTGTTGACTGGAATAAAAGTAAGTGGATGTAATATATATATATATATAAAAATATACATAAATCCATTATCTTTATGATGTCATATATTTCATTATTATTCATTATATATACTTTATAATCATTCTTGAATGGTTTACATGGAGAATGAATCTCATCCCGTCGTGGAGATTGTAATCCGTACGTACCCACGAGCGATGATATCATTCACATAATTATTGAATTGAATTGTAGTGGATGATATAATATATCAGAATCATTATGATGTTATAATAACTATATATAGTTATTCTTTACACCATTATACCCATCCAAGTAAGGTGGTGGTGGGAAAACAGATTACACCCCGGTGTGGAGATGGTATTCCGTACGTACGCACGCGTGGTGACTTCATTTTCCATAGGATGGATAGAAGGTGAAATGGGGTTATTTCATATTTACAATAACATATCACTATATCATTGATACTGATATTATTACTTTATAATTAAACATCTAAAGAATAAGAAGTTGAGGAAGAAATAAACTTGAATGAATCGGTAGAAGAGATTACCTCTTCTTCGATGCACCTCTTTTAAGCTTCCTATTAAGGAAATAGAGTTGATCATTTGAGGAGACCAAAACCTGTAAAATTTTTCTAGGGATGTTTAGAAGGGAAATGGTTAGGGGTGTTCCGAGCTTGAAGGGCCAAAATTTTTTAAAGAGAAGAGGGAGGTGGTGCCCTTTTATAAGGGAGGAGAGGGGCACTTTAGGAAAAAAACATAAAATATTATTATATAATAAAGTCGTATTCAATTACTAAGGGATCCAAAGTGACTTATTTAGAAGCTATAGTGGGTATGGGTCGAAATCCTCTCAACCAATAGGTTTTATAAATGTTTAGGTTACTATTTTAAGCTCATTATTTACATTTAACCCTACGTTAAATAATTTAACTTTTACCGAGTCTTCTAGTTTTCTTACACTATATGGTTAAAAAACATAATATAACAAGCCAAAAGACCCCAAGTGGTTCATTATTTATATATATAACTTTATCTATGTCATTTGAGCTATCCTTAGATATTTAGGAATATAAAAACAAGTAATAATATAATATTTGTTTTAAAACCTATTTTATGTCAATTTTGACACTATTTGGTAATTGATTTTTGAGGACATCAAAACAGCATGATTAGTTCGAAAAAAGTTATTTCATCAATACTAACAGGTCATATTAACCTATGAAATTATTTTAGTGTATAATAAGTCTCAAATTACATTAATATTTGTGTTTATAACATCAATTATGTAAATATTTTATTAATAAGGTAATTATTGTATCATCATTGTGTCATAAATAAATTAGATTATTTAATGTCTAAAAATTATAAATAAAATTATCTTATGTAGGATATCTTTTTATATTTTTAATTAATATTTATAGTCAAATTTATCTTATGTATAACCCTATATTAAAAATGTTTTAGTTATTAAACTTTTATTTTAACTATTTTAACTCTTCTTCAAATAAAATAATAATAAATGTCCTAATCTAATCCATGTGGACCTAAAGAGTAATCTTTTATTCCCAAGGTTTTTTTTGGTCGAATTAATATTATCCAATTGAATTAGGACATGTGTAAGGATAATAATAAAATCATTTTTACCCTTAATTACCCTATTTACTTTTAACCATGGTAATAAAAGTAAAAAGTTACTATTCACAAAAAATTATTTTTATCTTATTGAACCACATTTTACTCCTTGATATTAACTTTGTCACTCATATTTATGAAATTCCACTCACAGAAGTGGAAAAATTAAGTTTTATGTAAATTTTCAAATTCTCCAAGGAGGTGGGTAAAAGACGGTGAAACGTACAATAAACTTTTTATATATCTAAAATTATTATAAAATGACTCCTATGAATTATAGTGAACTAATATAGGTATTATGTATCAATTTTTACCTAGAATAAATTTAAATAAAATAAATATTCATTTAAATAAAAAGTCGGTTTTTAATTAGTAACCTAGTGTTTTCACTATTTATCAAAAATTGAATGTTTTCATAAAAATACAAAAAATACACCCTAGGATAATTTTGATATTCCAAATCATAAAATAAAGTCCATTTTGAAAGATAAAATTTATAAAATTTAAAAAGTTAGTATTACTATTCATAACGGCTAGTTTATAATAATATTATAATAATGTCTCGTTTAGTGAAACTCGGTATTGTGTACTACACACGCTATCGAGGAAGGTATTGATTGCGTGTAATGCAAGCCAATTCAAGGCTATGTGTAGTGAAAGCTCCGTTTGGTGTAGCATATAACATAATCAAAACTTATTTCATTTATACATTAAACAAAATCTATACATAATGTTGCGTAGAATAATTTCCAAAAAATGAACTTGACATTGTGTGTAACACGAGCCAAGAATAGTGTTGAGTATACTACAATATAATACGGTGTTTTGTATAGTACAAGATAATATTGGTGTAGTGTATAATAGAATAAATCAAATAAATTAAAAATATTATATCTCATAAAATCTCGGGGTGTTACATTCTACCCTCCATAAAATGAATTTCGGCGTCGAAATTTGTCAGGGTTATAAATGGTTTTCTACTTGAAAGTTTCTTTCATAAAAACCCACATCGTAAAAAGGAATACTAAAACTAAATTTTAAAAAATGAAGTCTGACACATAACGGTTTCCCAAATTAACTAATCACTGGGTTTCCATATAGGAGAACATAGGTGAAAATATGGGATATGGAAGAGAAATATATCCATCATGTTCTTATAGAGAGTGGTAGAGAACATGGCTATGAAAAAGCCAACGATCACAAAGACATAAATTTGTGATGATCTATGGTAATATCTGATTCATCAGATATAAGAGCACTAGGACAACATTTTTGGTTTTCAATATCACTTCCCTAAAGTTGATGAAATTGAATTAGAAAAATTACTTACTTTATTTCGGTACAATATCACCATTGTTCGTGCCTTGAACAATTTCCACTTCATCTATTAATGAAATTAAGTTTAATTTGTTATTCGTGAAGTGTTAGTCGATCATGTGATAGAATGATGGGTCATTCCATCTGTCTTAAACAAAAGGGTAGAGAAAATTATCAAACATACATAAGTCCATCTATTGTGATTTTATCGTATATAATTCCAAAAATTGACTTATACTTCATTTATAATACCTATTAATAAAATAAAACTAGTTTCTACTGACGAGGGACTTCATGTAGGCCCGTGGTAGGTGATAAAGGCATGTCGGACTTCGGTTGTGGGTTTGATTCCCGCATCCTTGTCCGACACGACGGGTTGTCGCCCGTCCTATGGGATGTCCTTTTTTTAAAACTATACTATTATAACATAAAAAAAAGTTTGGGCCTTAACCAATACTATCTGATGTCGAACATAATCTATTACAATATTTAGGTTTATCCAAAATACTTCTGTCCAAGCTCATAGTATAAAGAAAACAATTACTAGAAATGTCATCTACCGAGCATGTGAATACCATCATTTATCCCAGATATATTTTGTTGATTGGATTCCAAACATGTGAATACCTTAATCATGTATTCCCTTGAAACATAATCTAGCATAGAACCTTAGTGAAAACATGAATGCGGTCAAAAGGTAACTCTTTCCACAAACCAAAATCCCAAAATTTCTATATACTCAAACCATGATATCAATTTGTCCTTATATCAGTCATGATCTCATTAATACAATCAAAAATTTCATTTTCTCCTTATCCCTTAATTATGCAGATATCATCTTCCTTACTAAAATATCTCAATCACTTTCCATGGTTTCTGGTGCCATAAAATTATTAAAAACCACAATGATCCAATACATTGATATTCCAATATTCCACAATACTATAAATGAGATTCCACACCATTATTTTGGAATCCCTTTAAATAAACACATAATAATTCCACCACATCATTTTCATACTCAACATCTGAAATAGTGATCGCATGTGACTTCTCTTTATCCTTTTCCTTAAGAGGTTTCTCACTTTGATCATCATTAACTCTTGTATAAGGGCATTGATTAGAAAAATTCACAATTTCCTTGCACTTGAAGCATTGATGTGTTGGTGGAGCGTTATCTATAGTCTTTTCTATATTCACATCATTAGCTACCTTTTTCCCATTACATTGACACTCAACTGCTCGATGACCTTCTTTTCCGCACTTAAAAAATTTTCTTGTCCCTTTAAGACAATCTCCACCAAGCTTATTTCCACACATTGAGTATAAAGAAACATTCATCATCTTTTAACCATTATTCTTATGTTTCTCCTTCAACTCCATCTTTCGTTTCTTGTCAAAACCATGAGATGGATATGTAAAACCAAATTCTATTTCTACCTTGATAGCACAACACAAAATTTATTCATAGCTACTGAAGTTTCTTATAGCTAATTCCCTTATAAGACTTGGTATTAAGACACTAAAGAATAGATCTACTATGCTTTCAGGTTGGATGATAAATCCGGATGAATACCTTGCAAGCCATGTAAAATTCTCTGTTTATATCCCAACAGATTTATCATCCTTTTGCTTATGCTAGAGGAACTCATTTTCCATATTTGTTCTAATAATGAGAGGGAAGTACTTATTGAAAAACAATTTATTAAACTCATCCCATTCCATGGATTCAATTACATATTAGGGCCTTGTATTCTTAATTAGAGTCCACCACTGGTCTGCTTCACCTTCTAAATAGTAAACAACCAAAATGACTTTTTCAGGCTCTAAACAGCGAAGTATGGAAAATATCATTTCAATGGTATTGAACCATTGTTCAACAATAAGTAGATCAGAAGACCCACTAAAATAAGGTGTACGTTGCCTCATGAAGAAATCAATAGAATATTGCTCCCTTCTCTGCTCATTCAGAAGTCCAGAATGATTCATAGCTTGTGTAATTATAGCAATAAGATTTTCACTCCATCTCCCATAACATTGGTTTGTTCAAGAGGACAATCATTGCATTTTTCATTATATTGATCAACACGGTTCTTTCGGGTTCAAGACATCATCTAAAACCCAAAAAAATAGTGTGAGAGGTAAAAATCATGATAGGGAAAACAACATAATAAAGGGGGAGTACCGTCAATATATAACATCTTAGGGTTAATTCTAAGATTGTTACCGTAATTCTAGGACTATAAACTATACTTATACTTATCCTTAGGGACATCCCTACACATACCGTAGAAATATATCTATGGATCTCACTAAAGTTTTCGCATCCTAGTTTCCAAAGGTTAACTAAACCTTTCCTCGAATACCAACTGTAGAGACCACAAAGAATGACGTACAGGGACATTAAATTACTTTTTCAGAATACTTAATACATAAAAAAAACAAAAATTCAAGGACAATAATATTTTAGTGTCTTTGGAAAATCAGATCATAATATTCAAATCATGGTGAAAGATCTTTAATATCTACCATAAAGATGTTCCCCTTATTTTTCTTACCTAAAACATTTCTTTAAATCCCGGGGAAAAAACATATAAAGGGTGAGCTCAAATGCTCTGTAATGGTAAGCATGGATAAAATAAAACAAATCATATACATTTGAACATAAAAAAACATGAACATAATGTTTAAACATCAAAATCTTGAGAAATGACATAAAACATGGAAGTACGTAAGGAATAGATCATAAAGAAACATTAATCATGATAAAATACAAAGGGAATAAAACATGTAATTATAGAAACCATTAAACACATGTTATTATTTTCATAGTAGCCAAGGCATTGCTGCCAAGACCATCTTAGTGGACAATGTCCCTTACTGAATCGAGTTCACTCCTCATTCCAGTCCTGTATCACTGAACCAGATTAAATTTCCATTCCATCCATGTCTATATCATGAGATATAAATCTTTAACCAATGAATATGAGGGAGATATAGGTCCCACCCATCTCATAATGAAATCATTATGACTTTTTCCACAAAATAAACATAAATCATTCATCATAACACTAAGAATAAAATGGGTTTAATTAACATCATCCCATCATCACATAATACATATAAAACAAATGGATATCATTTCATCATAAGAAAAGTGAAACCATGTATATCATAGGGAAATTATACTTCAAACATACACATATAATATAATTTCATCTTTGATGGAAAATGGTTTTGATAAAACACTTTAGATAAATTCTTGAAGAAAATATCCTTTCTTATTCAAAATCAATTTCTTTTCACAAAATACCATTCAATTTAAAAAGAAAAAGATTTTGTTGAAAATAGTAATGAAATATTGTATAGTATGATTCATGAAAATACGGTGTTATAAAACCGTATAAATTCATTTATGCCGTATAAGTTAAAAACACATTATCCTCATACTTTTAACGGAAAAGTCAAACTGTACCACCTATATTAAACAAAATAAAGATTCCATCCATTACAGAAAGTAAAAGTCAAAGAAGGGTAAACATGAATTTAAACATACATGGAAGAATATTAAACACTTTATGAAAAACATTTTATGGACATAGATGAAAAATATAACCCCAGTAAATACTTACGTATAAGCAATCTCGTATAAAAATCAGATTGAAAAATTATCCCTTAACATTAGTACAATATGCTTCGTACGTATCCTAACCTACTGTATAATGATTTAAATAATGTCATTGACTTATTAAAGAATCATATTCATTGTTATGATATCATATATGGTTCACTTATGACTTTATATTACCCATTCTTTTGTAAATTCCATGTTTAAGAAGCGTTTTGTGTAAAATCGTTTTATTTATCGTACGTGTTTGGACTTGATGTTATTGATATTATTATTACTTATATCATGATTTAATTACTTCCAGAATTTAAATCATGATTTATATAACATATATATTCTGTATATATATATATATGATAGATAGATAAATGAAATGAAATACACTGTTCATGGAGATGGTAGGCCGTACGTACACATGAACGCTATTTTTCTTTCCTTATTGACATTAATAAAAGTAAGTAGATGTCATATATATATATATACATAAATCTAGTAGCTTTATCATTTCAAGTATATATACTTTATAATCATTCTTGAATGGTTATCATGGAGAATGAATCTCATCGCGTCGTGGAGACGGTAATCCGTACGTACGCACGAGCGATGATATCGTTCCCATAATTATTGAATTGAATTAGAGTGGATGATATAATATCCTAGAATAAATATGATGTAATAATAAATATATATAATTATTCTTTACACCATTATACCCATCCAAGTAATGTGGTGGTGGGAAAACAGATTACTCCACGGCGTAGAGACAGTATTCTGTATGTACACACGCGCGGTGATTTCATTTTCCGTAGGATGGATAGAAGGTTAAATGGGGTTGTTTCTTGTTTAAAATAAACTATAAGTATATTATTAATACTTATGTTATTTATTTATAATGAAACAACTAATGAATAATATGTTGAAGAAAAAAGAAACGTGAAAGAATCGGTAGAAGAGATTACCTCTTTTTCGACGCACCTCTTTTATGCTTCCTCTTAAGGCACTAGGGTTAGACTTTTGAGGAGACCAGAACCACTATCATGTTTCTAGGGAAGTTTATAAGGGAAATGATAATGGGATTTTTGAGTGTGAAAGCCCAAAATTGTGTAAATAGAAGAGGGAGGAGGTGCCATTTTATAAGAGAGGAGAGGGGTACTTTAGGAAATAACTTTAAATATTATTTTACAATAAAGTCATATTCAGTTAATAATGGATCCAAAGTGACTTATTTCTAAGCTAAAAAGGGTATGGGTTGAAATACTCTCAACCAATAGGTTTTATACCTCTTTAGGTAACTCTTTTAACCTTATCATTTAGATTTAACCCTAAGTTAAATAATTTTACTTGTACCGTGTCTTCTAGTTTTCAGACACTATATGGTTAATAAACTTACCATAACAAGCCAAAAGAACCCACAATGGTTCATTATTAATATAGATAAACATTTCTACGTTATTTTTCCAATACTTAGATTTTTAGGAATAGAAAAAACATTAATAATATAATATTTGTTTTAAAAACTATTTTATGTCAATTTTGACACTATTTGGTAATTGATTTTTGTGAAAATCATAACAGCATTTTTAGTTCTAAAAGATTTAATTGAATCAATAATAACATTGAATATTAATCTATAAAATTATTGGAATTCATAAAAAGTCTCAAATTTCATTTATTTGGGTGTTTATAAAATCAATTATGTTAATATTTCATTAATAAGGTAATTACTGCATCATCATTGTGTCATAAATAAATTAAATTATTTAATTTATAAAAATTATAAATAAAATACCATAATGTATGAAATAATTTTATCTTTCTAATGAATATTTATAGTCGAATATAGATTATTTGTAACCCTATATTAAAAATGATTTATTTATTAAACTTTGTTTGTTACTATTTTCACTCTTCTTTAAATAAAATAATAATAAATGTCTCAATCTAATCCAAGTGGACCTAAAGGTTAATATTTTATTCCTAAGGTTGTTTTTGGTCGAATTAAACTTATCCAATAGAATTAGGACATGTGTTAGGTTAATAATAATATCATTTTTACCCTTAATTACCCTATTACTTTTAACCGTGGTAAATAAAGTAAAAAGTTACTATTCACCAAAAATTATTTTTATCTTATTGAACCACATTTTCCTCTTTAATATTAACTATGTCTCTCAGATTTAAAAAATTACACTCACAGAAGTGGTAAAATTAAGTTTTATGTAAATTTTCAAATTCTCCTAGGAGGTGGGTAAAAGACGGTGAGAAGTTCAATAAAATTTTTATATATCTAAAATTATTATAAAATGACTCTAATGAATTACATTGAACTTATATAGGTATTATGTATCAATTTTGACCAAAAACAAATTTAAATAAAATAAATAATTATTAAAATAAAAAGTTTGTTTTTAAATAGTAACACATTGTTTTCACTATTCATCAAAAATTGAATTTTTTCAGAAAAATACCAAAAATTCACCCTAGGCTAATTTTGATATTCCGAATCCAAAATTAAATTCCATTTTGAAAGATAATATTTGAAAAATTTGAAAAAGTTGGTATTACTATTCATAACAGATAGTTCATAATAATATTATAATATTATCTCGTTCAGTTAAACTTAGTATTGTGTGCTACACATGCTATTGAGGAATGTCTTGATTGCGTGTAATGCAATCCAAGTCAAGGCTCTGTGTAGTGAAATCTCCGTTTGGTGTTGAGTATAACATAATCAAAACATATTTGAGTTATATATTAAACAAAATCTATACTTAATGTTGTGTAGAATAATTGGAATAAATCAAAAATTTATGTAAGAGACCATGTGGGTAGTTTGTATAGGAAAATTGTGAGGCATCATCCAAGGGTGTTCAAACCGAGGGAGAAACATCATAGAGAAAGTTTTATAGGGAAAAACTAATAATAATTTACATAAAATATTATTATTAGTAATAATGAATTGTTTAAAAAAATATCCAAATACTATAGTGACTTTATGATCCCCACTAGACACACAAAAACATTTATTCATAGTTAATCATCGGACCCCACATAGCTTAACATACCATGTTAAACAACAGTACCTTAGGATAGAACAAAAAACATTGTTGTGGTAATGTTTAATAAGAATGCTTTCTTAATATGTGCCCTTAGAAACCATTTAACATTTTAATATTTCCAATCTAAAGCCCATAATAATTCATAGTCACACAAAATAAAATACAATTATTTAAAAAATAATTAAATAAATAATTGTTTTATAATTTCACTATAATAACAAATTCATCCCTAAAAACCCATTATAAATGTAACACCCCGAGATTTTGTGAGATATATTATTTTTATTTTCTTTGATTTCTTCTGTTATACGCTACACTAAGATTATCTTGTACCATATGTAATACCGTATTATATAGTAGTATATTCAAAACTATTCATGGCTCGTGTTACACACAATTTCAAGTTCATTTTGTGGAATGATTATTAAATATAAAAAATCTAACGTATGAACTTCTCTCACATATAATTATATGTTCCCCATGATTTCATGTTCCACATAGAGACCCTTGGTTCAATCATACACTTTTTCATGGGGATTTTTTGGATCTAAATTATTTGAATCACAATTTTTTTATAGGTTCCCACTTGTGTGTTGGAGAATTTTCCATTCAATGAGATGCATTATAGTTCATTCATCAACGATAAAGGGTATGTTTTCAATGACCATATTATTTATTATTACAATAAATTTCATGATTATTTGATTGTAGTTTTAATTATTAACAGAATATATTAAATTTATTTTGTTTATTTTCAGATGATAAAATAGGGTTTCATAATTTTTAATTGGAGATTTAAGTTTTATTTATAAAATGAGAATAACAAATCTTTGAGAAATTCATCTAGTCATTTTAAATTACTGTTATAATTTTTAAAAAATGATTTGGATTTTATAATTTATTTCTCAAAGGATTTTTATTTTTATTTCAATTAGAACATTAAAAATAATTTATGAATAAAATATTTATATATTTATTATCAATTATTTTATTAATATTTATATTTCTAGACCTCATTTTGACCATGTGGATCAGTAAATAATTTTTTTTAAAATAATATATTTTATAAAATTGGATATTGAATAATATTTTTTCAACTATGGTGTTTTTGCGTGGTATTTAAAAAAAATTGAAAACTATATTCATATTAGGACAATGTTTCTTGTCCACAAACGGTTATTTTTTAGAAGTTCCAATTGTAAAATTAACCATTTTTCAACTATAATGTGTGTGTGAGATCCTTTTTGTGCCCCTTTTGTTGTCTCTATTAAATGGGAGTTGTTTGATGCCTTCGTTTATTGATGATGGATTGATAATGGTTAGTCTAGTTTGAGAGATTTATATTTGATTGTTTAATCCCATTATTTAATGCTTTGTTTTTGGACCATGGATACTTCTTTCACCTGGAGACTTGGATTGGTCATGAGAGTGGTATGCCACTATGTTCATTCTAGATGAGTCCAAAATATATTCAGAATTAATCTATTTATATATGGACTAGGATTCTAAGTTTTCATGGAGAGAACCTAGTAATTATATACCTATTATGGTGTTAGATCCAAACTAGTTTTAAGAGACTACCTGTAAGAATATATTTATATAAGTTGTCCTAAGATTCATTTCATCCACATAAGATATTAATACATGAGTTCCAAAGTCATAATCCATGATTATTTCAATCTGAAACATGGTTTTGGTATAGGGTGTTTACTTTATTCTTAATTATTCTCTACACCCTATATTTTTATGTGACATTTACATTATCATCTTCAAGTACCTCTTGAATCGTGGTTCATACTAGTATAATAGAAAATTCTGTAATATTTTCATGTATTCCATTAATTATGTTTTCAATCATTTTGGGAAACTATTCTGGGTTAAAGGCTTTCAAATTTAGGATTTTAAAAAGGGTTAAAAATAAGTTCTTTTGATTTAATATTGAATTTGGTGATAAAATTGACTTCATGTTATTATTTTCTAGTAATAAACTAGAATAAGAAAACCTATTTTCAAAATGTATTTTAAAAATATTAGAAATGTTTTATTAATAACTTTTTTATATTTGATAAGGTGGGTAGTGGTTGTCTGAGTATTTATATACTCAAAAATATATTATCATATGAATTATATGATTTTACTTAGTTATCAACCTCTATTTTAGTATTAGATGTAACTGTTCATTTTAGTTCAGTTTTATTTAGTCACATTCATCCATATGTTCTTATTACCTAGTTTTGTATTATATGTTTTTATATTCAACAAATTATTTATGTATAGACCTTTAATGGAGATATCTAATGTATCAAATTATGGGTATTGGGGGATTAAATTTTTTTTACAATTAATTGGTGATTCTGGAGATGTAGAATATTAGTGAATCTTAGGGATGAGTGACTATATGATGGTTATGTGAGGGAGTTTAGTAAGTGAGCCAATGGATTGGAATATATTTTTTTATATATTCTTCTTTATTGTGATTTATTCATAATTTTTTTTATTTAATTCATTTACACCCTTCTTATGAGTCGAAAATTTCAAAGTTTTTGTTTGAGTTATGAAATTTTAATACATTAATTTCCAACAGAAATAATAAATATTTTATATATTTATGATGCTCTGACGATTATCACTAGCCTATGAGAATAGGGAATTCAAGGTAAAACTAAATTGGAGGGTTGATTTCAAGGTAAATTTAATGAATTTATATAAATTAATTAGAATGAAGTAAAAAAATGTCATAACATATGATGTTATGTATTATATAATAGAAAAAATTATCAGATGAAGAAATTCATACTAATAATATGATTTTTTTAAAGACATACTAGAAAAAAATTACATATTTTTTTTTAAATGAAGGAAAATAATTTTACCAGATGGAATCAAAAAGCACTATATGCTTCATAATTAATGTGACCATCAGACAGAGATGTCATGATGAACATTATATGTAATGGAAGAGTTCATCAAAATTCACTGAAATTAAATTCATGAAATGCCGAATAATATGGTTGAATAAATGCTTATAAATATATGAAACATTTGATGAGAACTATTTTGCATCACAGATGATATGAAAATTATAAATCTTTTGTAACATCTTATTCCATTTGTGTTGTATTGTAAAATTTAGAGAGTTTAATTCTTTATTCATCACTTTGTGGGTTGTAAATTCATTAAGTTGTTTTTGTTTTCTAATTTTATATTTGATCTTGTTGGTAATAAAGGGGTTTTGGTGATGGGAGGGAAGAGGTTGTGAAAATATTTATAATCTAGGGTTCTGGGGTATAGGTAAAAAATTATGTTCTGCTCATTATATCATGGGACCTCATTCTTATGGAATAAAAACCATTATCATATTATAAGAACTGTGGATACCTAATATCTAGGTTATATATTTCTTTAACACAAATTGATAAATCATGGATCATGGTTACAATGTTCTATAGTATTTTATCACATTATTTACCAAATTACTTTACATATTTTTATAGCATTATATTTCCATTTTTCATCATTATAGAATATATAATCATAAAAAATATTCCTCACAATATTTCCATAATTTATTGATATAATATTTTTTCTGATAATATCATATATATCAAATATTGATTTTTACAATCTACTATCTTAATATTTTTCCGAAATTGTTCTGTGGAATATTATAAAATACAATTCCCAACTTATTGTAGTAAATTGATTACTCTCTCAATCCATAATTTAATATTAACTTTGATTTTTATTTATTATAATTTACTATAAAATGATATATTATTCTCTGTTATAGAAAAATAGTTTTATGTTTTATAAGATTGATTGTCTAAATGTTAGGACACTTGGTATTTTCAATAATGAAAACCACCAATTTTTTAAGGACCTTACAATGAATATTGGAAAGATATAATATATAATTCTTTGAAAAAAAAACTAGATATTATAGCATTTTATGTTGAATAAAAAGTATGTTATTATAGGGAAATTATTTTATACCATTATTCAATTTGAGTAAACTGGGTAGAAACTGAATTATCTTAATAGAAATACATTTCTATGATCAATTATTTGTAATAATAAAAAACCCGATCTTTTGGAACTGAAAATAGTATTTTTAAATTTATATAGGTTATGCACATTGCAAAATCAAATGATATCAAAATAAAAAGATCTATGTTACGTGGTGATTATTTATCCATTGATATTATACTTAGAGATTCTTTTTCATTGATGCATCATGGATTCATGACCATTGAAAATAGATTAGCATAAAAAAGGGATAAAATTTAATTCATGAATATTTGGTTGGATTAATTGTCTATATTATTCCAAGACTATGGGAATAAAAAAACGATTATTTATAATAATAATAATATTAAAATTATAATCCTAGATGATATGATTAGAAGTGACATGCAGTATAATGGTAAATTGAAAAGGAATTCTAAAAAAGAT
This sequence comes from Viscum album, assembly GCA_963277665.1. NCBI lineage: Eukaryota > Viridiplantae > Streptophyta > Magnoliopsida > Santalales > Viscaceae > Viscum > Viscum album. The sequence continues at coordinate 1,610,084,427 of OY728142.1, forward strand.
GAGAATAAAAATTGTGTGTATAGATTTTACCTCTGAAACATTAATTTTTATAAATATAGATCAATATAGAGAGTAAATAAATTTTCTATGAATATGATATTCAATTTCGAGAATGATTTCATTTTTCTCAAAAAAAAAATTATATTTAAATGAAAATTGAGTGAAAATAACGATCAAGATGTTAATAAATATGATATTTTCAAAAACATAATAAATATTATAAATACTGAAATGAAAAGATATATTATTTTGAGAAGATATGTTATGAGTTCTAGATTTTAAGGCACATAATACAATATTATATGTGATTATTGAGAATGGAAAATAAATAAACATGTTCTAAAATATATATAAGTATAAATGAAAGAAATAATTAAAATAATATCACTCTTAGATTTCTGTTTTAGTTTAAAAAGTACATTTTAAATCATAAGCTATCCAAAGAGACAGAATACTTTGAGAAATCCTATTTTTTGACTTTTTAGATTACTACTAATTTAATGAAAGTAACTTTTAATGGTTTTCATTATATTTATGTATAGTGTGTATTTTTATGTACTATGATATAATACAATCAAAAAAATTTAAAGATACCTAGAATTTTTATGATATATATGGTTTATAGTTTCACTGTAATATATGAATGTTAAATATTTTGAATTTTATATTTATTTATGTATTGGATCATAATTGTAGAGCTACAATGTTTAGGAATCTATTTTTTCATGTTTTAGAAACAATTTTTTAGTGACCATAATGAAATTTTAAATGAGAAAAAAAATGAATCTAAAATAAGTGGGAATTAATTTCTCATTATTCAGGGTACAATTAAAAAATGAGGATTTTGTTATTCCAATTCAAAATAATATTGATTATAAATTGGAAAAATAAATCTCTAAAGTAGAAACTGATAATTTAAAATATATGGAGTTGAAAAGATAAATTTAGAAGAAAAATCAAATATTAATCCATGTAACAAAGAAAAATTAATTTCTGGTGATGATTTGGTAGCATTTATGAAGACGAAATATGGGATAAAGCCTATAGAATGTTATTTTGAATTAGATAAGGTTGATCCCTTAAATATTAAATAAAAAATATAATAATCTCTATAAGGATGAAAATAATAATATTTTGAGAAAAAAAATGTGATACTATGTTGGAAATGTTTTTTAAAATGGATTAGAGAAATTTCAGACAAATATAGAAGTATAATGAATTGATATCCTCTATATGTTTGTTCTCGATCAGTTTTACATCTGGAAAATTGTAATTCCATTCCATTGGAAGATAAATAGGCTTAAACATCAGACCTAAATATTTCCATTGAAAAAGATATTGGGAGACCACATATTGTTGAAATATATTTGTCTGAATATGTTGTTGTTTTGAATATTCTTATCAAATAATAAAAATGTGGTTTATAAGGAAAGAAGAAATTGATGAATATATTTAGAATTCGATGTAAGGTTAATGAAATGCCAAATTATCAATAAATCCAATATCAACAAAATATCAAATGCATGTAGATATATAATGATCAAACATAGTCGGATATTTGTACGAGGATGATAAAAATTCACATATTGTTTTTTAATAATCATAGTCTGATAAAGAAGTGGAAAATATAGATGTTTCTATGGGGGAAATAGGTTGAAAAAAAGAAGAATATCATACTTAAATATATCCACCTTCATCCATTTAGAAGCATCATTACATTCATATTAATGTACCATTTATTACATGTAATCAATGAATTTAAATGTTGATAGATTGTTTTAAAAATGTTATTAATAAACATGATGTGTCACTTCATTATTTCCCAGGTATTCAAGAAAGATTCATGTATATGCAAGAGAGAAATGATTTTCTATATAATTTTATTATTATATAACAATGAAGATATAATTAGTAAAAATAAGGGTGAGATAAAATATTTTAAACTGCTATCCAAATAAAAATCTATAAATTAAAAACAAATACTTATTTGGATTAATAATTCCATGGTTCGTATTAAATTTTATGCTAAAAAGATCAAAAGAATAAAAAAATCATCAAAATTAATTTCTAATATAACTAAATATGTAATTTCATAAACTAATGATTTAAAAAATTTAATTGAGAATCTAAAATCATTGTAAAAACATAAGGATGAAGAGATCATAGAAATAAGAAAAAAAATATCAGACGAGTAGAAGAATAAATTATAATGAAAACATTTGTGAATATAAGGTTTCTTATTTTTGATGAAGAGATAGAAAATATGAAAATACTATATACTAAATTATTAAATTATAATGATTATGTGTGAGATTTTATGGTTTTTGTATAGACAATTTTTAAGAGATGCCAATTTTATTTTTTCATAATTGAATTAATTTTTAATAAATCAAAAAAATTTGTTGAGGTGATCTTAATGAATATTTCTCTTTATTTTTTGAGTGTTTTTTTTCAATGATTATTTTGATGAATATATTTTCATAATTTATTTGGATGAATCTTAGTTCATTTTAAAAAAAATTATTACAGTTTCATTTTAAATAAATTGCCATACACTCTTTACCTAGTTATATTTTTTCATAATAAAAAAGTGTTAGAAAAAAGGAAAACATATAAAAACAAAAAACATTCATAAAATTTATTTTCATGAATTATGGATAATCAAATTAGAATCGAAAATATAGAAATATTTAAAAAAATGTGATGTTCATGAATATAATGGGCATGTGAAGTATATACATTCATATTTAGTTAAATATCATCTTGATTATTTGAGGGTTGTTTTCTGATATTTTCAAAAAGGGGCAGACTATAGAGTCCAAATTTTTAATTAAAAACCTTTTGAACATATACTGGAATGAAACAAATCACATCCTCAAATACAATATATTAATAAATTTATACTACTTATGTGTTTTATATTGATTTTGTAAAAAATATATAATTTTACTCGGTGAAGAGTACATTGTAAATTAGAAGGAAATTTTATTAATTATATCCAATTAACATAATTAGATGCAACATATCATAAGAATTATAAACAATAAATATATGATATAATTTCATTAATTTGGTGGAATTTTACTTTTTACAATGAATGGATGATTTTAATGTATATAGCAGGATGGTCTCGACTGTAAATAATCGGTTGTATAAAAAAGTATTATCAGAAGACGGTATATAAATTATACAAGAAAAACATATTATATAATGGAATACATTCTCATTAGAGGATTATTACTAAGGACCTACCAGATGAGCCTTACATAATTTCCCAATTAATAATTATACATTCTATCATATATAATTCCAAATTATAGTAATTGTGTTTAATGAAACAGACCATCATACAAAGAATTTGTTTAAAACATTCCATGTGAAAGAAAACTTTATCAAAAGTCATTGCAACCACCACATAGAAATGATGATTATGACCATTGATGAAATAAATCTATAAATACAAGTAGTATTCGAAGAGGTGGAAAATTTTTTCTCTATTTATCTGATGCTACATTTCATATTTTGAAACATGTTGTAACTCAATCTTTTTGTGGTAACATTTAGAGTGTTTTTTCATAAGTCATCTGTGGGATAATTTTAATATCATTTTGATAGTTTTTTAATGTAATTTTTTATTTGATCTTGTGATTGATTTAGGGATTCTTGTTGTAGGAAGAAAGAGATTTATATGATCTTTATGATTGAGGGTTCTTAAGGCTAGGGATACATAAGAGGTTCTGATCTCTTTGTCAAGGTCTTCCATTCATAAGGATTAATTTTGATCCCTTTATCGTGTTCTTACTTGGTTAAAGAATATAGCTCATTTTGGTTTGTTAAAAACCATTTTTCTAGAAATATAGGTTAAATACTTTTTTATTTATAAGGTTTAGAGCGAGGATCTTAATTATAATGTTATATAAATTTCAATCAGTATCATTTAATTTTTTAATTAAATAGTTTTTAAATTTTTTAATTTTCATTATGTATCTTTAAGGAATGAATGATTTTTATAAATATTTCCTTCACAACAATTTTATGAATATTAGTAAAATATTTTGTTCAATTACATCTTCTTATATCTTACTGAGGTTTATGCTATTTAATCTCTTAAGATGTTTGCAAATGTTGAAATTTTTATATTATAAACTAAAATTCACCCCGCGTGTAGTAAAATGGTAAATGTTTCGATCCCACATATCCAAAATAATAAAATTATATGATCACATAAATTCCCCGTATTGATAATTATTCTTTTCTATAGGATTAACTAAATAATTCGACATATTTTATAGTTCAGTAATTTTAAGGGCTCCATCCAATGATATTATCATTTAAAGCAATTATTCAATAAAAACCATTAAATTCTACTTCTTTAGAAATACTATCATGGTTATATACACTATTTTTATTACAATAATGGTCCTTCAAAGACAATATTTGTATTTTAATCTCACATTCACCTAATAAAATATATCATAAAAAATTAGTTAGTTTCAGCCATAAATCCCTATACTTATTCCTTGGATTCTAGAACATTTCATACATACCATTGAATCAACATCATAAATATAAAATTTTTACCCCAAATGGATTTTCAATATTTACACAAAATCAACTTCATGTATATTTCACAAAACAGACATTCCCCATGATCATTGATTCCATTAAAATAGAAATAAAATTCCTTATTATAATTTTCTAATATTAATAAAATATATAAATTTCATTACATGAATGTCATATGTGAAAAAATATGTACTTAATAATCTAATGTATTTTTCCATCTAATTCACTTATATATATTAATTATTCTCATTGAATTTCATTATTCCATTTGTGATTCACTACCCTAGTAAGAACAACAATAGAGAGAGAACACATTCAAATTCACCTTTCTTCTATGAAACCACTTGATATTTTATCACAAGGAATAATAATTTATGTTGGCATGGGTGAATCGGTGCACACCAAATTAAAATTCCCCCTTTAAATGATTGTGATATATAATTAGATCAAAATTGACTCTATTTCCATCAATGAATATTGAAGTGAAAAATCCTAAAATCAAACGAGTTATTTTACATAGTTTAGATACACAAGGATACATCCAAATATATTAAACTCACCAGTGTATTGGGGTAAAAAAAATAACAATTATTATATTGTTTGTTTATGAATTTAAATTCAACACAATATGTCTCTATGTTCACAAACATTTATAGAATAAAAACCCACTTCCACATTACTCCATAAATACTCATATATCTCTCAAATGATAACCTTCGACCACAACAAATCAAAAAAATGTTTTAAACACTCATGGATTAAACAATAATATTTTTATTCATCAATATTATGATCTGTTATAATTATTTTGAGATTATAAAATTCATACCCAAATAACTCCAGCCATTCAAGAAAGAATAGTCTAAAAATACTTATTATAAGTACTCTTTTATACATTGGTAATCTCAATATTCACATGATATGATATTCCTCAAACTGTAAGAAAATATTTCCACATAACCTTTAATTAATGGTTTCAACCCTTCTCCAAAATGATAACTGAATTGATCCATTTTAATACATAAAATATTGGTTAGAATCATCAAATTTTAAAACCAAATTTTCTCTAATATGATTGAAAATTTTATTTTCAAATTTCAATTTTGATATTTTTTTGTTAGTGACCCATGAGGATGTGATTATATTCCAACCTAAAATTATCACTTTTTGGTAAATCATTTTTATTTATAAAACATTGAATGAAATTAATATATCTCTGTAAAATAAATCATTTTTAATAAAATTTAACTTGATAGAACCCTGTTGTAGTGAAATACTAAGTGAGATATGCTAACATGATGTATCACTAAAAAAATTCCTTGTAAAATGCCCAGAGTATCTAGTTTATTTCTATTTCTAAAAAAGAAAATATATTCTACCATCATTGATTTATCCCCTCTAAAAAATATTAATTATTTCAGAAAGAATCAACAATCAGACAATCAGAAAAATGATTAGTCTTCCCATGTATAAAAAAATTATAAGCACCACAATGTTTTTAAGAGATATATAATTTTGTATTAAATTACAAAATAATCATTATCCAACAATGATATGCACTATAATGTATGCTAATCCACTATACCTTCTTCTAGTTAGTCATTTCAACCAATGATTAATTGTAAATGACATCAACTATTTATTATAGATTTTTCTAACATCATAGATTTCTATGAAATTTTTTTATACAGAATTATTCTGATACTCTGAAATTCAATGGCATGTGATTTTAATGTCTGAAAAGACCAAGTTAGAATTTGGATCTTTCTAAGGTACATTCAGTAATTGTGCGAGCTAGATTTTCTATCTTTTGAACTATTTCTTGGATCGAAAATACGAGGCCACCATTGAATTTAAAAATTCGTTATTTTCCTAGAAATGAATTAACTTCAGTCGGGAAGGGCCGAGTGGTAAAGTTATTTTTCAGAGATTTTGAGAAAAATAAAAAAATTATTTAATAGAATTATTTTATTTTATTTCTCACTTTTTAGTGACGGACGGTGACACAATGGGGCAGTGAAATGTCGGTGACGATGCACATTGGTGCGATTCATCAATGGCTCATTAAACTCATATGGTAATGATGATTTAATGGAGAGTAATAGTGATTCTATTTCATAAATGAAACAATGTAATGATGTGGCATCACATCATAATGGGAACTCTGTGATGTGGTTCTATTTATAGATTGACATACTAGGGAAATATGGATTAGAAATTTGATGGATTATTTGGGGAACCTCTAACAGACTTCCACCGGAGTGAAGAATGACAAAGGCTGATAAATCTTCACCACCTATTCTTCCTTTCGATGATCAAGGCCGGGAAGCGAAATCGATGTCTTAACCCCTCGAGGATGAATGTTGCAACATCAGTCATCATAAGAGGTAGATTTTATTTGGTATAAAGATCTTACATGTTCATTGTTCGTTTAAAATGATGGATTCAGATCAACCCACTAACAGGTTGATCCACAATTCACTCATAAATATCAGGCGGTATCTTTGGGTGATCAATGTTGGGATTGATTTATTTTTGTTGAAACTGTACTCCTCAAAACCTCCCCAGTTTGTATTCACTAATGCAGTGGGCGCAAGATGACATGAACAAGACCCAAGAACCCCAGCAAGTTCTTTCATTGTTTTCAGCTCTTTGAAATTGATTTCAAGGCATATATGGATCTATCACAGTTAATAGGGCTTCCCTTAGAGGAACCAGACACAACAATTAGAAAAAATAGGCCAGAATTGTGCGTTTGGCGGCCCAGAGAAGATAACGTTAGCATGTGGTGACACGTAGTGGTTCTGGCCTCAGGCCCAGTGGAGAAGAGGTGGGTTTTCTGATTGGCCAGTGGTCGGAGGATGAGGCATGCCAAGTTGGCTCCCATGGGTGGTGGAAGCCGCAGCCACGACTCTGGTGTCTCATGACGCCAGCGTTGCACTGGTTTCCCACGATGCCATCATGGCGCCCCGTGGATAAGTCAACGCACTATACAGGTTGAAATGGGGGATGCGGCCGGTGGGCTTGGTAGCGTGAGTAGTTTCTGAATGTTGCTATGCATCGCTTGATGAGAAGGGGACAGCTCGCAACAGCGGTCAGGTGTGAGCCGGGTGGGCCGCGCAGCCAGGTGAGCCATATTGATCAGGACGGCCCGCTGAGATAAGCATGTAAGCCTGGCCGGCTAGACCCATAGCCTAGTGGTTCGAGTTGACCCAGATCTGGTCGGTTTGACCTAGATAAGGTCGGTCTGACTGGTTCGGGTCAGACAAGGACCCATTTCGACCCAGTTATGCTTAAAAGGCATTTTCTCCGAAACTATATGTATATTTGGAGAACTGTATGGGGAACATGATTCCTCTGAAAGAGGAGGCCCTTCTGAGAAACATCCCATGTGTTTTGGAGAATGTCTAAGTAATTCGAGGTTGGATATAACACAAATCTAACCAGGCCCTTGTTACTAAAATATCAATAACATAGAGACAGGGCGATCGATTGACGTGTCGTTTGTCGTGTCGGAACCCTTATGACATGGAGGTCCATCGGGTAACATATTCGTTTGTATTAGTGGTAGTTTAGGTATGATAGATAGCTTTAGGAGAAATACAGTTGTGTTTCTTATGGTGAGAGTTAGGATGGCTACTTCCATGATGACTCATGGTGCGAATATTCTTTACTCCTCTTTTCTGGTAGAGATATGATTACACACATCATGGTTGTAGTTTTATTTTCCTCTGTGTAGGTTATTTAATCATTAGAGTCAGTACTCCCCCATTGGACTAGAGCATGAGTGCTCTATCCATAACTCACATATTGTCATGTACTCTCATATCGTGTAGGGTGCAGGTCCTCTATGTCAGGAACAGGTACTCTCCTATTATCCCAGGGTGTGGGTCCTCCTTACACAGAGACATAGATGAGTTAGTACTCTCATACCGTTCGAGGGCGTGGGACCTCTATCCTGGGGTCGGTACTCCCTTGACGTACTTGGATGGGGGTGCCCCACAGTATTAATTGTGACAGAGTAAGTTACTCTCCAACATTACCAGGGCATGGGTCCTCTAGTCACAAAGTTTTACTCCATTTCCAATTCAAGGAATGGATCTTCATTACACTTTGTTCTAGAAGATTCATTACTCCCCTACCATGCCTGGGTTTATTTCCTCAAGTCAGGGTTGGTACACCCCTAAAGTAATATGGCACGGGTCCCCCACAGTGAACAATCTACTAGACTTGTTCTCCCCAAGTGGGTTGGGCATGGGTCCTCACTTATGGAGTAGTACTACATTATCTCTGAGTAGCGATGGGTATCAAGTCCTTCAGGGGATTTGGAGCACCCTTGACTACATGACATAGTTATATGAAGAGAGCCCCTCGACTTGATGTAATTGATACAAAGGTAGAGGTTAGTTCTCCCTCGATGGACTGATGTGTGGCCCATTTCATACTATAAGGACTATGATATTGTGGGTTATACTAGGGCAGTTCTCCCCCTACTGAATGAAGCATAGAGGAGTGGGCCTCTTCAGATAGTTTCCCTATGTCTGGACTAGGGAGAAAGAACATCACAATGACACCTATAGTGCTAGTCAATAGAGGTAGTTCATGAAGAATGCTCCCAACAGAGCACATGATTTCGGACGTACCATTAAGAATTGTTGAGTTATACCTAATTGATTATATCTCTTAGAAGTTTTCTATCAGGGATGTACAAGTCATGGAGTGTGTACTCTTGATACTTGAGTTACACTTTGATCCTTCTTTTGAAATCCATGTAGTGGCTTTGAGGTTGGAGCCTTGTATTTTATTATGGCTGAGAATAGTATATATAGTTGAACGTGGTATTTTTATGGGCATATACCAAGGTAAATATGACTATGCATAATATTTTTGGTTAACTTCTTGGTTTTTTCGTCGTGGTTTAAATAGTGGTTTTGGCTGGGTTGTTTACATCATGGTTGTTTTGTGGTGTTTTCCTTTATGGGTTTTTGAGAGACCATCAAGGGTATCCGGGTTCCCTACTAATTACTGATTTACTAACCCCTACATGAGCTTCAACCACAGGTGTTTTGTCTAGTACAGACATTCTATGTTTCTATAGAGGCACTCAGGGTGACGAGACCGACATATGTTACAATCGTGGACTTGGTGGCCTAGGACTAGGTGGACCCCAGTAGGACTAGGCAGATAGGACATAGTGCTTCGTCATCCAGCAGCATCACATCTCTAGTGATCAAGTGTAATTTTCTATAGATGGAAATTTGTTGTCCCTTTGTACCTAGCTTTTTCCTGTACTTTTGTTGGGCTTTTATTCTAGCCTGATTTTACTAATTAGTGCTTTACATGATGTTGAACTCTTGATTCCGATTACTTAGTGTTCTACAATCAGTGTTTTGTATTTGTTTTTTGACTGCACGTGTGTAAAGGTATCTTGGAAAATCCCTCCCACATATAGGTTGACACCTTCGATGCTTTTCACCAACCCCTAGCCTTCTGGAGGCGGGCTTGGGGTATGTCACAATACGGGCCCCGGGGGAATGGTTATAAAAAGATATATAAAAGGTGGTCGGTTTTAACTCAATGACCAACGATCATTGTTTTTGTTTGTGAGAAACAATATTATGTGATTCAAGTTTGGATTTTCAACTAGGGACTCCAATGTTGTTGTGGCGGTAGATATATCAATACACCAGGATTTTGGACAGCTATTACACGACTTGGAACATGGAAAACATAGTTGTGGGGAAATTAAGGGACTATTTAACTTGTAGGAATGATTGTCATTACCACTACCATTTTAGGTCAGCTCTCCAGATATAATATTAATCATGGTTTATCATGACTCATTTCAAGATGCCTCCATGATGAAAACTAGATTGGATTCCACAGCAGTAACATGATGACAATCTTCCACATGTGGAGGCTTTGGTGTAGGGTACTAATATAATGGCCTTACCATCAGGTGGTTCACTAGTGATGCCACTACCCATCGAGAAGTAGTTTTCACCAACAGTTCAGGGCGAGGATGCATTAATGTTGATCATGCTACAAGATTTTTAAAGGAAAAGACATCCTAGGTTTCAGGGCGAGACAGATCCCCAGGTATATGAGGATTTGGTTGATGTAGTTACATGTGTCTTCCAACTAGTGAGGACACCGCCTGACCGGATGGTCATCCTGGCTGCTATCCTTCTTCAGCACTCAGCAGGAAGATGGTGGTGTCTGACGCTTCAGAAAAACGATGAGGCGAACATCACTTGGAAGGTCTTTTTTCACCTCTTAAGATAAGAGTTATTTTAGGTTACATTGCACTATGTACACATATAAGAGCTATTTCACCTCTTACAGGGTAGCATGATGGTACTAGAGTACTCAGTGATATTCGCCCTTATTTCTTGCTACTCCGCAGATATGGTGCAAAGCCCATAATTTTGGGCCTAATCATTGGACTAGGGACTACGCCTAGAAATTAGGGCATCCGTGATACCTCTTAGCATTCTGATGCACGCTGGGGTTCTGGAATGAGCCCCGATAGTTGAGAGCATCCTAGTAGAGGAGAATTTGGATTTGAACTATAATAGGGTTCACAAAGTAGAGGTGTCTAATGGAGCTAGCATACGAGTGATTATGGGATCATGAGGTAGAATGAATACCCATTCCCTAACACAAACATGAGGGGTTGTGGAACAAAAGTAGTGATAAAAAGAAGACCTACTGTAGGAGAGGCGGTTTTATGCTTGTAATGGGTGGGGGAATCCCGCTAGAGATTTACCAAAGCGCTATACAGCTGAGAGGGAGATGGTAGATGAACTTCATTAGAATAGACACTTCTTGGAGAATGGTGTTTCCCATGTTGACTGGTGAGGTAGAGGTGAGGGACGAGTAGTAGGGGTGGTCCCTTCTAGGCTTAGGGAGTTGGAGGATATAGTTCAGGATAGCTGCATGCAATCATGAATGATGACAGAAAAAGCTTCTAGAGATGTTAGAGGTATGACCTATGTATTTTCTATTTCTTCCTCTCTATGTAAACATTCGATATGGACGTTCCATTTTCAACGAATATTGTTCAATACTTTGAGGTTTCTGTTAGACTATGGACTTGACCTTCACTCTTAGAGACTCGTTATTGAAGAGACCCACTGATCACACACAGATGCTGATTGTGTTAACAGTTTCATGGAGGCATGAGTTATAGTTGGGATCACTTAGTCTTCGTTTCGAGACCTTATGATGTCATAGTTTTTATAGACTACTACTGTTCATTCCCATAATGAAGATATTAGAAAATATATGTGGTATATCTGCATGGTGGAGAAGGGATTTCCTTTTCGGAAAAAGGGAAGCATAGGAATCATGGTTTGGACTGTCGTAAATATTCCTTCTTGAGTCGTTCTGTGGAGGAAGAGTTAGACCACAATATTTTTTCTCATTGCGGAATGGTTCCTAACCAACCATACTCGGTAGAGATTCCACAAGTGGGAGTGGCCAGGATCTTGTTTGGACTTTTGGAGAGGCCAGAATAGGTTCTTGGAAGAAATACCAGTAAGACCTCACATTCTCTCATGGGAAACCCTATTTCAATTGTAATTACTTCCATGAATTAGCATAAACCATGAACGCATAACCCCCATGGGGGTTTTAGCACAATGCATCCAAGTGTAGAAGTGGACTATGGTGTTCTTTCTATGAGCTGCGTCAGGTTAGTAGGGAGGAGAGCCACTGAACCCAATGTCTACAGATGAATCATATGACTTATTGTTTTTCCCTTTTATCACAGATAAAAAACATGTTCTTTTTGCAACATGATGTTGACCTACCAAGAACTGGACAAGAGAGTGGTTGATCTCAGTTTTTCCTCATCGCACATGCTTAGCAGTAGCGTAGAAAACATGGTTGAGCCATTTTCCTCTCATATGTTTGGGATTCGGATTTTCAGGGATGAAAAGTCAATTGGTGTGGAGGATGAAACATATCGGGATTTTGATGTAATTTGTTTTATTTATATGGAATTATTCCAATACCAAGAAATTCGACAACACGTGATTCCGTGGTCCAGAGATCCCGGAATGAAATTTAGAACTTTTTTTAAGGTGCCTTCAGTAACTGTGAGAGCCATAATTTCTATCATTTGAATTGTATCTTGGATTAAAAATCTTAGGGCACCGTTGAATCCAGAATGGCAGGAATCCCTATAAATGAGTAAACATTCGCCAGCAGGGAGCGAGCAGAAAAGTTATTTTTCAGACTTTTTGAAAAAATAATAAAATAATTTAATAAATGTAATTTAGTTTCTTTGTCAATTTTGTGTGGAGGAAGACAGTTTTGTTGGGGCAGCGACATGATGGTGATGATGCGCATTAGTGAGGCTCATCAATGGCTCATTAAACTCATAGCGTAACAAAACTTTAATGGTTCGTAACAGTGATGTTGTTTCAGAAATTAAGTTGTGTAACAACACAACTTCACATCATGATGGGAATGCTCCAACTTGATCTTACTTATAGATCAACGTGCTTGGAATATATAGATTATAAATGATAAGGATTATTTGGGGAACCACTGACGGACTACCACCCCAGCAATGAAAAATGAACGCATGCGGTTATTCACCACCTATGATTCCATTAGAATATTGGATCCAAGAAGCGACATCGACATCTTAACCCCTAGAGGAAAAATGTTGCGACATCAGAAGTCCTTATATGTTGGGGTTTGTATTGTATAAATATATTTTTAGTTATTAGTTCATTTAGAATGACATATGCAGGTATTCCCATGAAAATTTTTATCTACAAGTCACTCATTTAGGCGGGAGAGTATCTTTAGGGGTTCTATGTTGGGATTGATTTATTTTGGTTTGAACTATTCTCCCGGAAACCTCCTTTTTTTATCCTCTGGTGTGGAGGGCACAAAACGAACAAAACAAGGCTTGAGACCCTCTGTATGTTCATTCTATATGATTGGATATTTGACGTCAAGATAGTTCTTTATCTATTATAGTTTGGAGGGAATACCCTAGAGGCCACATGCACAAACCGAGTAAATAATGGGGCACTGGAGTGCGTCTGGCATGTTGGAGGTGGATCGTGGGGGCACCGGCCATGTGCCTGATGATGAAAAGGCTGACCATTGGCATAGCAGGTGGTCAAGCTGGTGACCTGAGGAGGCGGTTTTCCTGGGCGACGAAAGCCACGACAGCAATGGGATGAGACACACGAGTCCCACCGTGCCATCATGGCACTACGTGGAGACGTGAACCCACCATGCAGGTTAACGTGGGGGACACACCCAGCTAGACTGACCACACAAGAAGGTGTTGTACATGGCTATGCCACTTCTGGGGAGAAGGTTTTCATTCCGCAATGGCAAGTCAGGGTTATCCTGGTGGGCTGTGCCACGTGTCGGGCAGGACTGATCAGGCCGTTCCAAACGGGTCGGGTCACCCCGACCTGGGTCCGACCCAAGTAGGGCCTAGGCCAGGTCCATCTAAGGGCGGGTTGACTCAGACCAAGTCGGCCCCAGGTCGGACAATTTGGATCTGGTCGGATCGGGTTGGACGGAACCCAGACCCATGTTTCCCCAGTTACGCATAAAGGGCCTTATCCCCTAAACATGAAGTCCTTGTGATGAACTGTCTATGGCACTAGAACCCTTGGGATGATTAACTCCTTTTGAGATACTAAAAATGTGTTTTGGAAGAAGTTTATGTGTGGCCTGGTATAATCAAAAACAAATCCAACAAGTCCCTCGGTACTAAAATGACTATTACTTATAGACAGTGCATCAGATTGATGTGTCATCTGTCGTGTTGGAGCACCTATGACATCGAAGTCCATCAGGTAACTTCTTTGTAAATCTTTTTGAATTTTGAGGACCAACTGAAAGCCTAAGGATCATAACCAGTGAGTATCTTATGTTGAGATTTAGGATGACTACTCCCTTGATGTCTCAAGGCACGAGTATTCCTTTCTCATCTGCTCCGGCATAGATAGGACTCCCCACGTCATGGGTGTGGTTTCGTTTTCTTATAAGAAGCTTCTCCTATCTTTAGAGTTTGAACTCCTTTATTGAAAAAGGGTGTGGGTACTCCATACTTAACTAACATATAGTCAGGTACTCTTCTACCGGGTAGGGTGTTGGTCCACTATGTTAGAAGTAGGTACTCACATGTCGACCTAGGGTGTGGGTCCTCCTCATGCAGTGCTACGGTAGATTAGTCACACCCGTGTCGTATCAGGGATCATGTCTTCTATCCTGGGGTCGGTACTCCCCTGATTTATGAGGTTGAGGGTCATCCACATAATATATTGTGACATAGTCGGTTACTCCCCAACCTTACCAGGGCATGGGTCCTTTAGTCACCAAGTTGTACTCCGTTTTTGATTCAGGGCGTGCATCCTCTTTACACATGATTGAAGCAGAGTCGGTACTCCCATGCTATACCAGGGTGTAGGTCCTCTAGTTAGGGGTCATCACTCCCATGATGTACAATAGTATGGGTCCACACATTGAACAAAATACCAGACTTTTACTCCCCTACCTTGTAGGAAACAGGTACTCACTTAGGGAGTAGTACTTCGCCGTTTCTGAGTAGTAATGGAGAGTAGCTAATTCATGGGAGTTGGAGCTCGCTCGACTGTAGGACACAATTACATGGTTCAGTCACCTCCACATGATGTAATTAATAATATGGTACAAGTTAGTGCTATCTCGACAGATTTAGGTGTGCAAAACTTAATATTGTAGTGTTTGAGATATCATGGGTTAGACTAGTGCAGTGATCCCCCTATTGAATATTGTGTTGAGAAATGGTCCTCATCTCATGGGTTCTTGAGGTCTTACCTTAGGTGCTAGACCATGATAGTGAGACATCTAGTGTCGGGAACTAGACATAGTTCTTGCTGAAAGTTCCTGATGAAGTTATTCCTTTCAGACATGCCATTAAAAATGGTTGAGTTGTAACTAATGGAATGCATCTCTTAGAAGGGTTCTATCAGGGATGGATGGCTTAGGTAGCGTGCACTTCTAATCATTGATTTACCCATTGATCCTTATTTGGAAATATTGGTAATGGATTTGAGGTTAGAGCCTTATGTTTCTTTGTTGATGAAATGAGTATATCTAGATGACCAAGGTATATGTATGAGCATATACCAGGGTAGAGATGAATATATTTAATCATTGTGGTTTACTTGGGGGATTTGGATTTGTGGATTAGTTCATGGTTTTGGAATTTTAATTTACTTAGTGGCTGTTTTGTGGTGTTTTCCTTTGTGGTTTTGTAGGATACCACCGAGTTTTTTGGGGTTCCCTACGGAGTTCTGAGTTACTCACCCCTGAACTGGCTTCACCTTCACGTGTTGTTTCTGGTGTACACATTCGACGTTTTGATAGAGGCGGTTAGAGAGATATGACCTAAGGATTCTATAACTAAGGACTTGGTGCCCTAAGACTCGACGGGGCCGATTAGGACTAGGCTGACATGACATACTACATTGGATTCTAGTAGCCTCACTACTCTAGCGATCTTGTTGTATTTTCTGCAGACAGCCATTGGTTCTACCTTTGTACATTGTTGTTTCTTGTTCTTCTATTGGGCTTGTATATTGGCCAGGTTTTACTAATCAATGCATTATTTTGTTTTACTAGTCCTTCTGATTACATAGTGTTCACCTTTAATCTTTTTGGATTTGGTTTGTGAGTGCACGTGTGTACAAGTATCTAGGAAAATGCCTCTCACTAGCAGGTTGACACCTTCGGCACTAGTCTCCAAGCCATGGACTTTGGGAAGCGGGCATGGGGTATTTCACAGTATGGGCTCCGAGGGACGGGTCCTGACAATTTTTTTATAAACCATTTTGCAATTAATTGTAATGAAGATATGGTTTTTGTTATTTGATAAACATATTTATTGATGTAACTTAAGTCATCCTAAATTTTTTCAAAAACAACATATATTGATTAAATAATATTATATATATTATTGAAGGAATTTAAATATACATTTATAGAAAAATAATACCCTGACACACATGAAAGATTTTTTTCTTAAAGAAACTAACAAACTCTAGCCTATTTTCATGCATGTTTAAATCCAACAAATCAATACAAACCAACAACGATCAGTCAGTTATATTTTTAAATACCATTTTTTTATTAAAACCATTAATAAATTAATATACCAAATATATATATATATATATATATCAAATTCATTATTTAAAATATTATATATTTTTTTAAATATATAAAATCCTATATTAAAAAAATTATTTTAAAAAAATTATTTTAGAAAAAATAATCATTCATTAAAAGTATTTTTAAAACACCCATATTCAAAAAATTATCTCATATAACTCATCCCTAATAAACAATCCACCAACAATAAATATATTTTATATCATGACACTATTATAAAAATATTGATAGATAATTAACATGTGTGTTCAGTTACTTAACTATTTTTGAATTGGTATTTTTTCAATCCTAGTGTGAGAAATATGTTGTTGCCTATTTATATGGTTGCCTAAAATATACAATTAAAAAATATATAGACTGGTAGTGAACATAGACCCTATTCAACATGGCCTTTTATCTCCTTAATATATGAACTCTATAACTCTTTTTTAATATAATTATGATCAATCATTTTTTGGTAGTTTATACTAGAGAATACTATTTAGTGTAGAGACCCTCATTGTGAAATGAATTTAGAATAACAAATATTAAATACTTTTTTAAAAGTCAAACCATTCGCAGAAATATTTTCATAAAATCTATTTTTCCAAAATTTCTCTATTTTAATAAAATTATTTTTTCATTTCATATAGATATATAATTAAAATATATCTTTTTTAACAAATAGATATTGAATCATAACTCTATTAACCAATATTTTATAAAACTATTTATGTATCGAACATAAACATGAATACCAGGGGTTTAATAAGGTTAATAATTGAGGTTATTTACCAGAAGAACCACTATGTATTATTAAAAATACCACCAATAATTCATAGTTTATATGCAATATTAATAAAATATGTAATGGCCTGGACCTCTCTGGTCCATTACTTTGTGAAAATTTAGGTTAGGAAGAGGCTGCGTGAGTTTCGTGGGAGAAGGATTTAATTGATGGGATAGATAGAGTAATTATAATATAATAATGGGCATAAATAATAATAATAATAATTAATGATAATGATGGTGACCCTTTGATTAAATTGAAAGAGTGTTTGTTACTATTATATTGAATAATAATGGTAATGGTGGATTTTAGTGTGTGATTAATTAAATGGAATGGTTTTAATTTAATATGATAATAGCCATGGTAAACTAATTTAATGGGATTAAATTATAACATAAATGATTGGTGTTATTATTATTAATTTTATTAAAACAACATTTAAGTGAGAGTGAAGTTGGGCGCCACACACAAGTAGCACATGGGGGGAAGGAGGAGGCGTGGAAATAGAGTTGTGTGTGAGTGATTGAACATTTATTCACTTTTATTAATATTTATGATATTAATTATAATAATGTTAAAAAAAAATTAAGTTAAAATATGATTCAATCAAGGGGAGGCACCACTTGTGTTGGAGCGTGAGGGAATTGTGGAAGAGAGAAGAATTTAAAGTAAATAAATATTTAAAATTTAATGCAATAAAATAAATAAGTTAAAAAAAGGAAATCAATAAAGGTGGAATGGGGTGATGCACACTACATTGGAGAGATTTTTTGCGTGGATTTTGAATGTGATAATTTATGTCATTAAATTAAATTAAATTAAAAATAATAATAATATAATAATGTAATTATTATTTTCCTTGGGAAAACTGAATTTTGACAGTATCTTCCTCATGCGACCCCGGTTTCACGAAAAGTCATCGGCAGTGTGACCCAGACATTGAGACAGAATTTATGAGTCTAATATTGGATATCTTTTGTCGGGTTTTTGTATCAGGTACCCAAAACACTCTTCAATTAATAGATTTAATATTTTTATTAAATATTCGACCCGCCATAACTCCCGTGTGAGATGTCCGATTGACTTCTCATTAGTGGTGATTTGATACGGTCATTAATACGATCGATTCAAATATAATGTGGGATATTAAATTATGGTTCGTGGCTTGGGTCCACAAAACAACAAATATTATTATTATTATTATTATTATTATTACATGATCATTCATCCAACATATCTCCCTTATATGGTGTTGGAATGGTGAACCGTCTGTGACATTGCAACCCTGAAATTAAGATGGATGATTCAAAGACCATAAATCCTATATTAAATTTTCTTATAGATCAGGATGTTTTTACTCTTTCAAACTGCGTGGGTTAATGTGATCCTCTTTTAATGGGGAATTAAGCGTATCTTAAACCTTCACCCCATTTAATATTCCAAAGGGACAAGATATCATCCTCCCTTGTTCTTACTCTTTTTTCTCAGATATGAGATGTTATAACCTTTCAATCCTTCTAGTAGGAGTTTCACAATAAAACATTACTCCTCAGATTGGTTCCACTCTGATTTGATGCAACCAAGCTGTATCGATCATTCCTCGATATACGGTATATTTTATCATCATTACATTGCAACATCTTCTCCTATTTCTACCTTATATATTATATCTTGTAATCTCTATGAATCTAATGGGGTTTTTCTTGGGGTTTGGCTGGTGCGGTCATACCATGGCATCCTTGGGTGGATGCAGTTGGTGCAGGAGGAGGATCGTGACCCGTTGTGTGGATAAAGAACGTCAAGAACTCTCCGGGGTAGGGGATTAGTTGCTTCTCTTTTCTTTTACATGCAACTGTATTGTTAGCATGTTTAATCCCACTAGATGACAATGAAATTAACATAATAAATATTTTAACCAGATAAATAAATTGATATCCATTGTATGTTATGGCCTCATGTTTTTCTAGATAGTTTGATTTCTATACTTGCTTAGATTATTTGTTCGTTCTTGATTGAAATCGGAAAAGAACATAATTTGGGATTAACTGATAACTGTTTGGCTAAAGATAAAGAGGATGTAAACGAATCTAGTTCTATGAGTAATTAAATGTTAATCAAAGTGGCGCAGTATGCATGTTTACTTTTTTGTGATAGCTTGCTGATTAGGTTTCCTGAATTTAGAACCTACAAATAATAAATATATTAATTCAAGATGGATTAAAGTACTGATTATTTGATAAATGATTAATGTATTCTGAGTTACCCTCTTGATTGTTAAAGGTCCAAGAGCCCAGTTAATTGTGGGGTTTGTTTTCCTGTTGTTTGTGCTGTGATGTGATCCTGGATGTCTGTTGTGATATGTGGGGGCATAAAGCCTTTTGGATGTGGCATCAGATGATGCCTAGAGTGGCAAGATGCATCGGTTTATGCATATGGGTGTTAGGGAGCCACCAGGGATGATGTAATGGAGTGGATGTGATTGTTGGATGCTTGGTAATTTTGATTGGTTGTTTATCTGCTTTAATTTTCTCCACTTCTCAAGGTAGCTGGTCTTACTTAACCTTTTTCCGAAAGATGTGAAGACACGCTGGGTATGCCACATGTTTTCTGTATTTAGCTTATCAAGGAAGGATGGGTATATACATTTGCTATAAGCGGAAAAGTCTCAACAGGTAGTACATCTACTCACAGTGTTGATCCCCCTTGTGTTTAGTAGCATATAATGTTTTTCTAGAATTCTTGGGAATGTGGGAATGTATTTCTATAATGAATAATTTAATAAATGGTGTAAAAACATGGATATGGAGTTACTGGAACATAATTATGAGGTTGTAATTTTTGAAGGAAACATTGACTTTGGGTGTGATGCTAATGAAATTTAATGTGGAATTGTTCATGGTTTATTATTGTTTAAAATAATTAATTAATTTACACTGGAACTGATAAAAAGGGAATAAAGTAATATAATTAAGCTCTTTAAATGGTTGTGTGCTTATAGGATACCTAGTCTTAGAATTAGCAGCCCAGAGTTTGAGATACGTTAGCTGCAGTTGTGTCTATGACTAGGTAATGCCCATAGTGTTCTTGTGAGATATAATAAATCGTATAATTTTTGTGTTTCTATAAGCGAATCCACCCTTTTAGTAAGGGAAACTGGAACCCCGAGCATTCTGAGCCCTATGGGGGTGTTTTCCCCAACATTCTAGTGGGTGGATGGATGGTTGACTACCCCCTTTGGCCCTACTCTCTTCTCTTTGTAGTTACTAGTGCTGGCAGACACATTGGTTAGTTTTTTTCATATATGTGTGTAGAGGGCTGTAATGGCTTGTGGTTATTCACACACATATATTCTGGATATATTTTTCTGTGTACTACTATAGTTGTAATGTGTATAGGCTGTCATAGCTTGAGGATCCTTACTCAGTGTATGGACTGTAATTGCTTGAGGTATTATACCTAACATATGATACACGTTATCCGTGTGGTGGTGGTTACAAGAAACTACATGGTTAAATTGGTGTGTGGATGTGGTGGTTTTTTTTGCACGGGGTGCATATTGTGTTGCTTCGCCTAGGTGTCTACAGGCAAGCCTTTTTGGAGAGAGATGCTCAAGACATGTGACGTTGGGGAAAAGCGGCGAACCAATGGAGAAGTAGTAACAGGGTACCCTTAATATTCATTAATATATGATATATTTTTTTTATTATTTACTTGGTGAGAGTATCCATGGGGAGGTTGGGAACTAAGAATATCTGTTTAGGTGACGAGTTAGTTTCACGTATTGTTCGCTGTGCTTTAACATGCTTTCAATACTTTTTCACGAGTGGATTTGGGGAGGATCCTACTGAGTATACTATTATAATCACCCTATGTATATATAAACTATTTTTCAGGTCACTTGGAGTAGGTTGGAGATCAAGCTAGTTTCTACTAGCTTGGGGTTGCAGGACCTGTGTGGGCTTGTGGTTGGTGCTGCTTTTACTTTCTTTTGGGTACTTGCAGTTTTTCCCTTTTAGTTGTAGTATTTTTTCATGGCATTTCATATGTGTACTTGGGTTTTCATTTATATTTTAGTCTGCATTGGAGTTTATGGTTTTCTACCTTATCTCTCACTTCCACATGTGTTCTCTTAGAGGGTAATGCCTCACATTTGTGTGTTTTTTATACCCTCGGTGCTAATCGCCAACCTGGGGCCTACTAGAGGCGGGACTCGGTGGTCATTATCTCCCTTTTCACATTCCCAACCCAGGAGGGGTACACTTTGTGGGGAGGGGGTCATGACAGAGTCGTATCAGAGGTCTGGTTGGGGGATAGGATAGAGTTTGGAGTTAGGCACAGGTGAGGTTGCATGGGTTGGTAGGGAAACAATGCCATTCATGTATAGCAAGTGAGGTAAACACTAGAGACCGACTGAGACATAGGCGTTAAAGGCCCCCTATGATCTGATGTATGGACCTTTAAATTTAAAATGGATACTAAACAAGGTGATACTAGTTGCAGGGTAGAGACCTAGGAAAAGATAATGCATCATTCTTCATAGTGCATGTGTTTGAATGGGTAGACCTTGGGATAAGTTAACCTAAAATGAATAAAAGAAAAAAAATTAATTAATTAATGTTGAGTCATCCATATTATAGGTTTAGGAACTCTAACTATTGTTATTTTAATGGTATGGATCCAGGTCGATGTCCTCATCCCGTTTGGGCATAAAATGCCTAGAAGGCTATTCCAACAGATCACTACAGGGTAGAGGTTGACGACGACGACACATGGAGGAAGACACTCCGAGAGTTTCAGCCCCAGAGTCTGCAGAAGTATGAGGGCTCCGTTTCAGATGGAGTCACGGAAGACTATTTATAGGAGGTCGAGATCGGCTTCAGTTCGATTTGTGCTCGGAAGGAGCACTGGGTGTCCTTGGTTGTGACAATGCTACAAGGACCAGCAACGTAATGGTGGTTCTTGTTCCTCAGGTATCATGAGGAGCCAACGATCTCAGGGTAGGAGTTCTGAGACAGGTTTAGGTCGAGAGTTTTATTAGACTACAAAGTAATCCAATCGTCAGGAGATTATTACCGTTCGATAGGGAAGATCCAGTGTTCGAGTGTTTGGAATCCATTTTAGGAACCTTTTATGATATACTTCGGACCTGTTACTAGATGTGGAGGCAAGGGCGAGGCATTTTGAGGAGGATTTGCATCCAGAGATCCAGCGCCAGGTCACCCCATTTATTCGGAAGACATATCTTGAAGTACTAGAGAGGGAAGAGGTTGTCGAGAGGACTTTGGCCAGGACCAGATCACCACGAGAGAGGAATTAGCATAATTCCTCCCGAAGTAGAGCTATAATCTGGGGTTCCCAGTTCTCAGGTTAGAAGAGTTTCTGTTCATCCTGGGGTAGGTCCCAACCCTTCACATATCGTTTCTCTAGAGGCAGCAACTCTTAGGCCTATTCCAAGGGATCAGGTCCTTGTTTTTCTTATGTTGGTTGTGGCCATCCGCCGTGGGAGTGCCCGACCTTTCAGACCAGTCATCGTGCATCGGGCGCTACACTCTAGGTTCCTCCATTGAGGTAGTTCCAGCCGAGGCAGTAGCATCCAGTTACACAATCATTAGTTCAATAGAGGGTGTATGGAGCTGGTAGAGTACATCCCCATAACGTTCCTCATCCTCAGAGAGCATAACACAACCATGGTGTTGGTCGTCATCAGGGTCAGAGAGGTCGTGGTGGTGGTCGTGGTCAGCTTCATGCTCTAGCGTTTCCAAATCTAGGTTAGCCAGATGTCATTCAAGGTACCCTTTACTTGTTTTCTACCTTGGTGTATGCCTTGTTTGATTCGTGATCGAAACACTCCTTCATATCCCCTACCCTTGTCCATGCTTTGGGATATGAGGTAGAGAGGCCTCCAGTGCCCTTGGCATTGACTACGACAGTTGGAGGTCGAGCTGACTTGTTTGAGGTATGTAGAGACTGTGATCTATTGTTGTGGAAACACTGCTCATTGTGATATTTCCAATGTTTACGAATACCACTATATGATTTCATCCTCAGCATGGATTTGTGGTATTCAGTGTAGGCTATCATGGATTGCTTATAGAAAAAGGTCATCTTCATTGGTGCTGATGGAGAGCAAGTGCTATTTATTGGTGAGCGAGACCCTCGGATTGGTCATAGGTGCATTCCATACTTATCATCCATGATCGCTGAGTTGATGACAAGTTAATCAGAGGTTCAGCAGTTGGTGTTTCCTTGGGTCTTAGAGGAGTACCCTGATGTCTTTCCAGAATAGGTTGTATCATTACCCCCTCGATGATAGATCGAGTTTGTGATTGAGATACAGCCAGGAGCATCTCCTATCGTTATGTCTCCATAGAGGATAGACCCTTCTGAGTTAAGATAGATATGTATATATCATGATGGTCTATTGTAGTGCTGTTTTGTTTGGCCAAGTGTGTCACCATGGGGTGCACTAGATTTGTTCATGAAGAAGGCTGACGGAAATTTGCGGTTGTGTGTTGATTATCGTCGCTTAAACAAAGGGAAAATAAAGAATCTCTATCCTCTTCCCCAAATTGATTATTTATTAGATCAAAAGAAGGATGCATGTTTGTTCTCAAATATCAACTTGCAGTCGGGATATCATTAGATTCGTGTGAAGGACGAGGATATTCCAAAGACTGCTTTTTGTTGTCGTCATGGGCATTATGAGTTTTCTGTAATTCCATTTGGCGTGATTAATGCTACAACTATTTTCATGGGATTGATAAATGATGTTTTCTAGGAGTTCCTAGAAAAATTCATGATAGTTTACATCGACGACATCCTTGTGTACTCCACATCTGAAGAGGAGCATGCAGAGCATCTATGAGCCATATGGACTGATCAGTGTCATGCAGCATTTGAGTATCTAAAGGAGAAGTTAGTAAGTGCTCCAGTCCTTTGTCTTCCAGCTGAGGGAGTCCAGTTTGATGTTGTCTGTGATGCTTCACAACTGGGGTTAGGTTGTGATCTCATGTAGCAGAGGTCAGTTGTTTCTTATGGGTCTCATCAATTTTGTCCCCATGAACACAACTTTTCCACCCATGATCCTGAGTTGTCAGCCTTGGAGATTTCTCTAACGTTGTTGAGACATTACCTCATTGGTGAGCGCTTTGTGGTTTTCATTGATCATAAGGGTTTGAGGTATTTTTTCTCCCAGCTTGACTTGAAATTTCAACAGCGTCGGTAGATGGAGTTATTATAGGAAAACGACTTCAAAATATCATATACACCTGGAAAAGGGAATGTTGTAGTTGATGCAATGATCTGAAATTCACGTAGTGATGCTGTGAGTGAATCCGGTGATTCATGGAGTGTAATGGAAGAACTGTCTGCATTGCATCTTAATATGGAAGAAGTTGGGGGTAGAGGATGTCTTTTCCAGATGATGGTAGATTCATCCCTGGTGCAGAAGGTGGAAGAGTCCCAGTTGGGAGATCTAGAGGTGGAGGTTTGGAGAGACCGAGTTGTTTGTGGTGAGGCCCATGATGGTAGTTCTGTGGACGAACAACACCGAGTGTTGTATCATGGAAGGATTTTTGTTCCCTTGATGATGCACGAGATGGTTCTCCGAGAGTTCCATAGTTCTCCCTTAGCAGTACATCCTGGCATGAAAAAGATGTTCCGATCCTTGAGGAGTCAATTTTGGTGTCCTGGGCTGAATTGTGCAATGGCAGAGTTTGTGTCTCGATGTTTAGTCAACCTGATGTTGAAGGATGAACACCATGTTCATGGTGGTCTTCTCCAGCCATTAGAGATTCCTCAGTGTAATTGGGAGTACATCTCAATGGACTTTGTTACAGGTTTAACTCGAGCTCCGGGAGGACATGATGCTATTTTGGTGGTAGTGGAACATTTAACAAAATCGGCCCACTTCATAGCGAACAAGAAGTCGAGTTCAGTGGGAGTTTATTCGAGGCAGTATCTAGAGGAGGTGGTGAGACCTCATGGAGTCCCTAGGATGATCATTTTTTCTCAAGATCGTTGTTTTACCTATATGGTGTGGAGAGGTCTCCAACATGCTTTTGGTTCTCAAATATTCCTCAGATCTACTTTTCACCATCAAATGGATAGTCAGACAGAGTGAACCATATAGACTCTTGAAGATAGGTTATGATCTTGTGTTCTTGATTTTGGAGGATTGTGGATGAGGCACTTACCCTTGGTGGAGTTCTCTTACAATAATAGTTTTCACTCCACCATTGGTATGGTGTCGTTTGAAGCGTTGTATGGCCAACCTTGATGTTCTCCGTTGTGCTAGAATCTGGTCGGAGAGTCAGAAATTCTCTGACCGGAACTAGTGTAGAATACAACAGAGATGGTTCAGGTGATTCATGATATTATTAAGATAGTGCAAGATTGTCAAAATTCATATGTTGATCAAATAAGGAGGCCCTTAGAGATTAATGTTGGGGATCATGTGTTTCGGAAGGTGACTCCCCGTTATGGGCATTGAAAGTTTGGTCATGGAAGGAAGATTTCTCCTCGGTTTGTTGGGACTTTCAAGGTGTTAGATCGTGTTGGAGCTATGGAGTATCGAGTAGCACTTCCCCCACAGATGACTCGGAAACATGATTTTTTCCATGTTTCAGAACTCTGTCGTTATCTTCATAATGACTCCCACATTATCGATTGGGGAGAGATCGATGTTGATGATGATGCAACCTTTGAGGAGCGACCTGTGGAGATCCAAGACTGCAAGGAGAAGGTGTTGCACATGCGTTCTATCCCTTTAGTTCATGTCTTGTGGTGACACAGTGGCATGGAGGAGAGTACCTGGGAACGTGAGTAACAAATACTTGATCAGTACCTAGATTTGTTTGATGCTTAACTATTTTCATGTAATGAAGTTCCCTTTTTGGTTATACCTTTCATGTTTTATTTATGAGTTTCTTTTGTTGCTTTTATGGCTTTCTCTCTTTTGAGAGGTATCTCGATGGGTGGTTGTTTGGACCCTGTATTGTTTTTTTGTCTCTTTAGGTTGGTTTTGAATTCATGGGGACGAGAATGTTTTGAGAGGTATCTGATGTAATGGCCCTGACCTCTATGGTCCATTACATTGAGAAGGTTTAGAAAGAGGACACATGAGTTTCATGGGAGAGGGATTTAATTAATGTGACAGAGCGAGTAATTATAAGATAATAATGGGTGTTAATAAGGATAATAATTATTAATGATAATGATGGTGACCTGTTGATGAAATTGAAAGAGGATTTATTACTATTATATTAAATAATAATGGGAATGGTGGATTTTAGTGTGTGATTAATTAATCGAAGTGGTTTTAATTTAATATGATAAGAACCATGGTAAATTAATTTAATGTAATTAAAGTAGAACATTAATGATGGGTGTTATTATAATTAATTTTATTAATAATAACATTAAAGTGAGTGTGGAGTTGGGAACCACACACAAGTAGCACATGGGGGGAAGGAGGAGGCGTGGAAATAGAGTTGTGAGTGACTGATTGAAAATTTATTGACTTTTAATAATGATTATGATATTAATGCCAATAATGTTAAAATAAAATAAAAAAGTTAAAAGTGGAGTCAATCAAGTGGAGGCTCCACTTTTTTTGGAGCATGAGGGAATTGTGTAAGAGAGAAATGGATTGGATAGAGAAAGCGTTTAAAGTAAATAAAGGTTTAAAATTTAAAGCAATAAAATAAACAAGTTATAAAAAAGAAATTCAATCAAGGAGGAATGGGGTGATGTGCACCAAATTGGAGAGATTATGTGCATGGATTTTGAATTTGAGAATTTATGGAATTAAATTAAATGAAATTTATATTAATAATAATATAATAATATAATTATTATTTTCGTTGGGAAAACTGAATTTTGACGGTTTCTTCCTCGTGCGACCTCGGTTTCACGAACCGTCAGTAGTAGTGTGACCCTGACTTCGAGATGGAATTTATGAGTCTAATATTGGATGTATTTTATGTGTTTTCAGGTCAGGTACCCAAAACGCTCATGAATTAATAAATTTAATATTATTATTAAATCTTCGTCCTGCCACAACTCCCGCGTGCGATTTCCGATTGACTTCTCATTAGTGGTGATGTGATCCTGTCATTAATACGATCGATTGAAGTCTAATGAGGGATATTAAATTATGGTTCATGGGTCAGGTCTACGAAACACCAAATAATAATAATAATAATAATACAGGATATTACATCCAACATATCATTCTCATATGGTGTTGGAATGGAAAACCGTATGTGACGTTAAATTAAACGGATGATTCAAAGACCATAAATCCTATATTAATTATTCCTATAGCACGAAATGTTTTAACTCGTTCAAACTATGTGGGTTGATGCAAACCTCTTTTAAAGGGGAATTAAACGTATCTTAAACCGTCGCCCCATTAAATCTTTAAAAGAGACAAGATATCATCCTCCCTTGTTCTTCCTCTTTTTTATCAGCTATGAGATGCTAGAACCTTTTAATCCTACTCGTAGGAGTTGCACAATCAAACTTTACTCCTCAGATCTGTTCCACTCTATTTTGATGGAACCAAGCTGTATCGTTCAATCCTCAATATAAGGTATGTTTTATCATCATTCATTTGGGATAATCTTCTTTTATTTCTCCCTTCCATATTATAGCATGTAATCTTCATGCTTCTAATGGGGTTTTTCTTAGGGTTTCGCTGGTGTTGTCGTACCTTGGAATCCTCGGGTGGATACAGTTGTTTCAAGAGGAGGATCGTGACCCTTTTTGTGGATAAAGAACATCAAGAACTCTCCGAGGTATGGGATTCGTTGCTTCTCTTTTCTTTTACCTAAAACTGTATTGTTAGAATGTTTAATCCCACTGGATGAAAATGGAATTGAAATAATAAATATTTTAACTGGATAAATAAATTGATATCAATTGTATTTCATTGCCTTGTGTTTTCCTAGATAGTGTGATATCTGTGATTTCTTTGATCAGCATTTCGTTCTTGATGGAAATCGGTAAATAAAGTAAATTGCAATAAATTGATAATAGCATGGATAAAGATAAAGAGGAATGTAAATGAATCTTGTTCTAGTTTTAATTCAACGTGAATCAAATTGGAATAGTAACCATGTTTAATTATTTGTGATAGATTATTGTTTAGGTTTCTTGAATTTGGATCCTACGAATAATAAATCTGTTAATTCAAGATGGATTAAATAACTGATTGTTTGAAAATACCTTAAAGGATTTTGAGTTACCCTCTTGATTGTTAAAGGTCCAAGAGCCCAGTTAATTGTGGTGTTTTTTTCCTACTGTTTGTTCTGTGATGTGATCCTAGATGGATATTGAGTAATGTGGGGGCACAGAGGCTTTTTTTGTGGCAGAAGATGTTTCCTAGAGTGGAGAGATTCATCGGTTTATGCATATGGGTGTTAGGGAGGACACCAGGTATGATGGAATGGAGTGGATGTGATTGTTGGATGCTTGGTAATTTTAATTGGTTGTTTATCTTCTTTACTTTTCCGCACTGCTCAAGGAAGCTGGTCTTACTTACCCTTCTTCCGAAAGAGGAGAAGACACGCGGTGTATTCCATGTGCGTTTTGTGTTTAGCTTTTCAAGGAAGGATGTGTATATTCTATTTCTATAAGTGGCAAAGACTCGACGGGTAGTACATCTACTCACTGTGTTGATCCCCCCTGTGTTTAGTAGCATATAATGTTTTTCTAGAATGCCTGGAAATGTGGGAAATCACTTTTATAAATAATAATTGAATAAATTGTGTTAAACCATGGCGATAGAGTTGCTGGAACATAATGATGAGGTTGTAATTTTTCAAGGAACAATTGACTTTGGGTGTGATTCTAATGAAATTTAATGTGGAACTTTTCATGGTTAATTAATGTTTAAAAGAATTAATTAATTTACACAAGAACAGATAAAAAGGGAATGAAGTAATCTAATAATTCTCTTTAAACGGTTGTGTGCTTATAAGATACCTAGTCTTAGAAGTAGAAACCTGAAGTCTGAGAGATGTTAGCTATAGTTGTTTTTAAGACTAGGTAATTCCCATAGTGTGGTTGGGATATATAATATATCATGTACTTTTTTCTGTTTCTAGATGCTACTCCACCCTATCAGTAAGGGAAACTGACACCCCATGGATTCTGAGCCCTAGGGGGTGTTTTCTCCAGCATTCTGGTGGGAGGATGGATAGATGACTACCCCCTTAGGCCCCGATTTCTTCTCATGGTAGTTGCTGGTGATGGAAGGCACATTGGTTAGTTTTCCCTCATATATGTGTGTAGAGGGATGTATTGGATTGTGGTTATTCACACACATATATTCTGGATATCGTTTTCTATGTACTACTATTGGTGTAATGTGTATAGGTTGTGATGGTATGACGATCCTTACTTGGTGTATGTGTTGTAATGGATTGTGGTATAATACCCAACGTATAATACATGTTATGAGAGCTGTGGTGGCTACTAGAAACTACATAGTTACTATCGTGTGGGGATGTGGTGGTTTTGTTGCACGGGTTGCATATTTTCGTTCATCACCCAGGTGTCTATGGCCAAGCCTTTTTGGAGAGAGAGGATTAGGACGTGCGATGTTGGGGCAAAGCGGCAAACCAGTGGGGAAGTAGTAGCAGGGTACCCTTGATATTCACTATTATATGATATATTCTTGTATACGTTACTTGGTGAGAGTAGCCATGGTAATTTTTGGAACTAAGTATACCTTTTTAGGTGACGAGTTAGTTTCTCTTGTTGTTCGCTGTGCTTTGGCATGATTTTTATACTTTTTCACTAGAGGCTTTGGGAACGATCCTACTAAGTATACTGTTATACCAACCCTATGTATATATAAGTTGTTTTTAGGTCACTTGGAGAAGGTTGGAGATCATCTAGTTTCTACTATCTTGGGGTTTCACAAGCTGTTCGGGCTTGTGGTTGCTTCCATTTTTTCTATCTTTTGGGTACTTGTAGTTTTTCCCTTTCAGTTGTAGTACCTTTTCATGGCATTTCATATTTGTACTTGGGTTTTATTTTATATTTTAGTCTATGTTGGAGTTGAATTTTTTCTATCTTACCTCTATCTTTTTCATGTGTTCTCTCATAGGGTAATGCCTTCCATTTGTTTGTTTATTATTCCCTCGGTACAAGTCGCCAACCCAGGGCCAACTGGAGGAAAGACTCGGGGATCATTATCTCTCTTTTCACATTGACAGCCAAGGAGGGATAATCTTTGTGGTAAGGGGGTCCTGAAAAAATCACTATTAAATGGAGTTTGAAAAAAATTATTCACATTTTAAATAACCTCTGTTATATTTTTCTTCTTTTTACCATTTTCATTTTACCCCAATGTGAATAATGGGATTTGAGTACATATCCTAAAATGTGTGTAATTGCCCTTCTGCTTCTCATATTTTTATGTATAAAATAATTATGATAATATAATAAAAATATTTTATTTGGAAAAACCCCAAACCAAATAACATTAACGTGAAGACTAATAGATCAATAATTTATATATATATATATATATATATAAATAAAGGTTTCTATTAAATTTAGACAAAATCAATGACTATAAATTACTCATATAAAATATATCAGATAATTTATTCATCAAATAAAGTATATACTATTTATACTATAACCCTAGAAAAACATCCATCAATGTATAAATACTACTGAAATATTAGAGAGTGATCAAGTGAGTAGAGAAGAATATATTATATGTGAATTCAATACCGCTATTTATAATCAATTAAATATTTTCTATAAAAAATTTAAAAAATGTTACATTAATTATAAATGGGATAATATTATCTCCCCATACCCTTTATCATAATTCTATTATTTAACATTATAATAAATAAGGTGAAAAATCTATTTTAATCCAATAATTTATCATGGGTGAGAATAATAAATTTTTATGTCAAAATTTCAAACCCTATATCCTCAAATAACTTCAAGGTATATCAAAAGAAAAATGGAATATCCCATAAATAAATAAATAAACTATAATCCTTACTTATATGAAATACCATAAATTATTAAATAATAACAATTTTTAATCTAAATCAATTAAATAGATTATAAAATTATTGTTATTAAAATTATCTTCACTGTAACAATTTATATGACCAAAAAGTAACCAAATAACCTTATCACTAAAAGGTGATTTCTAATATTATTAAATACATGCCTCTTGCTACTTAGTTTATTCTTGTATCAAACAATACCACCACATATCCTTCACCAAAGGAGTGTTCTATCATTTTATAATATTACTCAAATATATAATTAGAAATTTTCTATATATAAAAAAGACATCAAATCCTAACTCATTTATTGCATAATTCAATTATGAGTTTTACATTATAGAATCATTTTTTGTAGAGAAAAAAGAGAAATTCACTAAATAATTTTATAGGATTTTAAAAATTCCTACTATAAAACTCCTTCATCTATTTATGTAACATTCAATAATTTTTTAGCATATCATGGATTAAAATTTCATTTTTCAAAAACATCTAATATCCACATGTAGGTGAAATTTTTATAAATGAATTACCCAAAATATCATATCTAAATGTTTCTCATAAAATATTAATATACTAAATTTTATATCTCATATATAATATAATAAATTTCCAAATCAACATCTCTAAATCCACAACTCCTTACACAAAACCATGTCTTAAAAGTGTTAACATAGTTTTTGTAGTAAAAATTATTATTTACAGACTTGGCCAACCAAATCTCTTAATGGTTTCATATACATTCATAATGGATAATTTTTTCTATATCTAGAATCTCATAAATATATATATTCTTTTTAAGACATGAAATCGTATAGAACATATATTTAAAGAATAATTTTTGATAATTGAATAACCCTTCCCAGTTATCCTTAAAACTAGGAATTTATTAAATGTAATCATCCTTAACTTCATTCCTATCACATTATAAATTCCACTATAGAAACAATATGTAATTTGAGCATATTTGTTACAATATTATGACCATAAAAACACTTTAAAATGTGGGAAATTCATTCACACTATGCTTAACGTGGTAATAAATTTAATATGATTCTATAATAGTTAAAAAATATATTCATTTCATTATACTATCTACCATTACCCAAAAAATGATCAAGAAAATATGGTTTATATTATAGTCTACATTGAAATTTATGGTAATATATTTCAAAATCCATTTCCTAATAAGAAATTGACGTAATAAATATTCTTGTAACCTATTTTCAACCATTACAAATTATCAAGTTGAACAATATGAATTAATGATAAAAATGACCGTCGTGAATCAATAAATAATAATTAGTATCATATTTCATGATATAACATGGTAAATATATGATTAACCATCCAATATAAATAGTGATTTTTAAAAAAAACATTCCTTAAATAAATGGTTTGAATAATACTTCCATTAAATACATAACTAAATTTGGTGTCACATTATATATATTTGTGGTCTCCACACTAGCCATTATATCTAAAAATCCCATCTATTCATCACAAAATAATTAATAAAAAGGTTATTCAATTTACATGTGTATTAATTATTTATATAAAAACTGAATGAATAACAATTTCTTAAAAACCATGTATAATACCTTATAAAAAATCATTAACCACCATTGAACCCCACCTTCATTTTTTATTTCACTTAGATTCATTGTAATTAGAACATTTTTCATTAGATTCCTTTTTAGAGGTGTACATAATAACTCTAAATAAAATGTTTAAAAATTCTCCACCAATCTATATTATCTATAGAATAAGTTATACTATGAGAACATGTACTCTACAATCTTAATTTCCAGACACACTATTTTTCTGTAACCAAAAAATAATTCTATTTACTCATCATATCAAGAAACATGATAATTATTTATAATTAATTTTTGAGGATATTATTTTCTTAGGGTTTTATCCCCCATTAAAAAACATCAAATCCTTATTTCCATACTTCAATGATTTTATTTTTCCCATTATTGATGTGTCATAATAAGTGTCATAAACACCAACTATATTATAATGATTAATTTTTTTTATTTAACCTCCTTAAATGCATCATGAAATATTATAATTTAATCAAATTTCAATCAACTGCATGTAAATACTATAAAAATATATGGCAATTTCAAATAAAATCCTAATTTAATATCATAAAATATATATCCAGATACAAAAAGTCAACATCAAAGAACATTATTCACTTAATACAAAGACATAAAAACTTATTCATTTTCAAGATCAATAAATATTCCATTATAAAAACTAATCTTTATTTTAAATTATACATTTAAATTATTATGTTACATTTAGAGAACATAAAATTCCACTCTTAATCCTTTATAGTGTCCAAAAAAAGATTTCCATTTACACCAATGATCTTATTAAGATTATTTTTATGTAAGAATACCTTTAAAAATTTTAAATAAAATGAACTACAAGTTGAAATTGAATTTTTTTTCACAAACACAACAAATAATACAAATGAAATGGTATCTACTGAAAAAACCAATTTTTAAATGTCCATATTAAATTTTAAAATAATTTTTAAAAATATTCCATTCTTTTAAACAAAATCAATGATACTGAAACTAATGGCCAATATATTAAAAAACAAATAGCACCTATGTGTTTTTAATATAAATCATTTAATAATATTGTATAATATTTTTTCACTATCTCGTTGTAATAATTTTGTTAATTGATGTGTAAATTTATTAATTCACAACATTTTTTTTAAAATAATACTAGTATATCTCATGATTAAGAACTCAAATAAATGATTAAATTCCAATAATTTTCAAAAATAAGCACGTTCAAGTCGCATATTCCATTGGATTAATGTCATAATATGGAAGATAAGTAAATATTTCCATATGTACAAGGTTAAAAGAATATTTTATAACTCTATGGATGGTAATATAAAAAACATCACAATGAAAATAGATTAATTCTATTACACATTTTTATAAGTGGAGGTTGTCCCCACCTTACATTGACCTATAAACTATACACATTTACTAGAACAGAAAAAATAAATCCTCAAAAGACCATACACCTCTCAAAGACATATTATTGATCCACTATCCCTTGAATGTGTTGATAGTCTATTATGTTTTGTTAATGATAACACTGTATCTATAATACTTTATTTTAACACTTCTATTATTAATTGAAATCAATAACAATATATTAATTACTAATTCTATGTTCATAAACTAGTAATCCTTACTATATAAATACATTACTAAAAATAATAAACTAGGATTGATAATTAAACCCTTACATATTAAATTAACAAATATGATGATAATTGTTTAAATAATTTGGTCACAAAGTCACTAAAGATACTAATTAACCATCCAATCATATGGATATGTAAATGTAACACAGTAATAAAAATATTGTTAAAATAATCATAGATTCAATAAAATGGTAAATATTATTTTGGAAGATCTTATATAAATATATTCCTCCTCTAATTCTAGTTCCGTAGTAAAAAGATTCTACCAAATCTTGGTATGGTGATAAATATTATTATTTTTGAAGCCCACCAATACACCCATAATATACTATTTGAGTTTTACTCAAAACATGAACCAATAGTCTAAACCCATTCACTAGGATTGATTCTACAACATTAGTCATCCAGGAAAATATACAATAATATATATTTAAATATCCTTCCTTCCCACATTAAAATTCATTAATATTTAGGACTATAAACTCTAAATTTTGATATTCAACTCTAGAAATGTAGAAATCCTATAACTGAATCATCCTAAAATATATGTTAAAAAAATTATTCACGTTATCTTTTTTTGATATCCATTAACATATTCAGTTTATCCACTACAGTATCATCTATCTACACCAAACCAATGAAAAAAAATATCACATTTCATAGGGATACCGTGTTTGAAAACACAATAGGTTCCCTACTATCAACTTTAATGAAGATGGTAATTTTTTAGAAAATATCCTTGACACTATATATAGTTTTATCAAATTATTTAAACACCATTTTATGAGGTTATATTCCATCAAAATCTTAAAAAAATAACTTATGAACTCCCAAATCATTGATGCATACTATATCTAAAATATATTACCTTGTTCAAAATAGGATTTTTTTTTAGTTTTTTACATAATTAAATATTCTAGAAAATACTGATAAATAATGACATTTTATAAAATGATGAATTTAAGATACATATACTATCCAAATTCCGTCATCCATTACCACCATTTATGTTATTTTATTTGCAGTATATAAAATATTATGTAAACCTTATAGTTATTAAAAAAAATTCCTTAATATATGGTTGATGTTATCCAACTAATCCACTACAAGCTCAATTCATTCATCCCAACTAAATGATGGTGGATTGTATATTGGAAGCTTAAAGTCCAAATCCATCTATCTTGGCTAATCATAATTACAATCCAACCTAATCAATTATAATTTATTTGTAATAGTATTAAAATAAATGTGATCATATGAAAATAAAGAGTATCTACTTTAAAAACACATATTATATTTTCTTATTAGTATAGTTATATAGCACATATTTTTTTAAAATCACATAATCCCAAAATTGATTATTAACTTATAATTACACTTCACATAATATCAAAATTTATTTATATAATTTTTTTCTAACCTCATTATAATTAAAATTGTTGTTAAAAATTAATAATAATTCATCTAATTTATTACAATTTAAATTTGAAAATATATAAATAGTTGAGACATATTCAATAAATTTTCAGACATGAATATCCATTAATTAAAATCTTTATTATATTAATTAATTTATAGCTTCACTGATAAGATGCATTAATTCTTATATTAATCAATCATGGGTTAACTAGAAATATAAAATATATCCACTGAGTGAAAAATAAACATCTCAATCTACCTAACTTCTTATAAAGACAATATTTTTGATCAAATTATATTTATTTATTTTTATATGTATACTTTGGGATCCCACCATCTTTTCCTCCTTTGATACCATAACATACCAGGACTGAAATAAAACACCCAAACCATGTGATATGATAGAAATATTTAACACTCCTACCAAAGGATGAAAATAAAAACAACATATACAATATTAAAGAAGTCGTCAACATGAATACATAATCTTCAGTGGTAGAAAACTAATATAGAGGGTTAAAAAATTCAGTGACAGATTTTAACTCATAATAAAAATTATAACATGTATAATAAATTTATTACTATAAATAATTTTAAAATATAAATTTATTAAAATATAATTTCTCATAAGAAATCTATTATGTACTATAAAAAAATATGAAGAAAATAAATGAGTATACGTACCGATTAAAATAAAATAAACATGGTGTATGACCTCATTCACATACACCATCATATTTTCAGTATTTATCTGCGAATCATTATTGATAAAGAATAAGTCATCCCCCCTCCCCACATCATACCTACAAATTTATATATGTAATTAGATGTGTATATATTGGGAGTGACTATAAATGTAGAATGATTTCCCCAATGACTCTTAAAAGATTCACTTCATTGAAAAATACATTATTTCTATGAAATGATGATGTAGTAAATAAAATTTTATAAAATTTTATTATATTATCAAAATTCTTCAAATCACAAGGAAATCATATAAAAACATATATAATAAATTCAAAAATATGGAAAATTTAACATTTAATCCTTGATATATATATATATTATGTATTTTATAAAAAAACATAATTTTATAAAAAATTGAGAATTATTTTAAGAGGCATCCATATTTTATTCTCTACAATCATAACTAGAAATTCCCCACATTAAATATATTTTTTATACAATGTCTAATATATAGTATGAAGTCATAAAAAATACTATTGGGTAACTTCGTAATAGCCATTAACATCTTACACCGAATTAAATTTTCATTTTCCATTTACGAGTGTATAAATCAGGTCTTGAAACATTTATAAAATAAACCTACTCTATTATCTATAAAATAAATTATTGTGGGATTACCATATAATCCTTTCACATAAAATAGTTTTTTCATAAAACACAGAGAAACACCCACACACACACACATTGAGGCTATACTTTCCCATGGATAAACATGAAAGGATTTAGAAAATCTAACACTAAATTTTTTGATTCATATACAATCAATTTTATATTGAGAATTTTGAAATAAATTGTATTGAAACAATTTCCCAAAATTAGACTATTCCTATAGATATTTTCTAAAAACCCATGTATTTTACATAAAATAAATTTTAATTAAAAACACTATTTCATGAACATCCCATAAATATGTTCATTTCATGGATAATTATAAAAAAATTTAAAACTTGGGTTATTTTATGGTATAAAAATGAATGAATGAACATTTTAATAATTTATTCCATTAAATTTTATTACGTTCATTAATTAATCATATTTAAAAGATAACCCACAGTGTCCTATATCTAACATCATAAATTTATAAATATTATTTGACCAATTGAACATTAAATAAATTAAAATGAATATTTCATATCTAGTAATTATTTAATACGACCCTTGGGGTAATTTTTAAGATTGATGTCATTTTGGAAGGAATATTACGTATCAATCTTGTTTGGAGTTCAGGGATTGTAGTAAGCGGCATGAATCCTATAGATATTGAATAAACCTCATTTTAACACAATATCATCATATTTAGATAATGGAAAATAAAAGGGTTATAATGTAGTTCATTCCATAGTCATAAATACATTTGGCACAAGATAGTTCTAAATATTCTAAGGTTTACGATTAATTTCTCATGAAATAGAATAAAAAATATAATGGTTCTGGAAAATAGAATGAATATATTATATAAAATGTATCACGTACTAATAACATATAGATTGATTATTTTACCAAATATAGAACACTTGATCATGTTTCTATGAAATAATTTTTTGATGAATAAAATATATAGAGAGCACAATAGAGAATAAAAAAATATATGATATGTGTGAGGTAATCCCCATATTCATAAACCTTCCCATTTATGATCATATTTAAACTACCGCATATTACTCTTATACTTATAGAGTAAATATTCTATCCCTTTCACCTCTATATTTATTATATATTGGACCATCTGAATACACAATGTCAAAATTAACACTAAATCCTCTAATTTATTTTTGTTGATAATAATATTTTTTATTGAATATTTTTATCTCAAAATAATTTAAAATAATTATAAATTAAATTAATTATATATAAAAATCTGACAAGGATATTAGAGAATTAAAGAGTAATGGATAATGATGTCTTCCCATGTAAACTAAAAACTATGAAATAAACAAAATTTATTACCTATATGTTTTAAAAAAACAAAAAACTAGTTGTTAAATTCTCCCGCCCCGTTGACTTTATATCTTGAGAATGTAAATTTGTGACTTTATTACAATTTTTTTTTGAATGTTTGGTTGTATTTTGTTTACGCTCTCCAATTTTTTCACTTTAAAAACCCCAAGATGCTATGTTACTGTCATATAAAGAAGAAATTATCATATCAACGTTTTTATATTAAATACATAATTAAAACTAGTATTCAAAAAAATTAACACTATGGTCTAACTCAACAATATGCCATTATTGAATATGATTGTAATATTGTATATACATTTCCATTGCGAAATATAGATATTATTATGTTTAAATTTGTATCATTGTAAATTATGTTAATAATAATATTGAAATATCTACAAATCACCTAGATCAATAATATGTTCCTTGTTTTGAAATGGCCCACATATCAATGAATTAATTTTCATTCTTTATACACTAATTGGTTACAATACATGGAAACACATTTATAAATATAATGTCCACAAATTCATATCTATTGTTTTATCAATGAATATAGATATAATAATTAATCTTAGTATGAGTTGAAGAATCTTTTTTCAATGGAAATATATCATGAATTGATTTATATTACACTAATATAGGTCCTGTAAGAATTATTACACTTTTATTATTCTGAAACAATGGTGACTTACATAGAAAACCGTAAAATATATTTAAATGTGGTATATGAATCAATATTTGGTTATGTTTGGTTATATAAAAAACTACCTATGAATGATGGTCTTCTAACAATTTCCAATTGTTAGGACCACATGATCAAAGAATATCTTATCAATTTGAATAATTTTTTCTACTTATCCATAAATATAATTTATTAAACCATAATTTTCCTCTTCTATATTCCAATATAATTTTAATTTTCCTTATCGATTATATTTGTAAACAAGGGTCTATAATTAGAAAAATGAACTTTTATATCAATAATGACCTAAAACATCTTTCATAAAATTAATAAAAATATTATTAGGTAAACACTTATAAGTAACATGTATGAAAGATGAAATTTTCATCATTCAATTTACCACTACATAAAAACCGTTATGATTATAGTGTTATCTGTATAACTTATTCACTAAATCCATGAAAATTTATATTATTAAAACCTATGTTAATAAAACTATGAGCATATAAAATGATCCATAAAACTAGTTTTATTAATTATAATTGTATATTATTATGAGTATTGAGAATCCTGGAATGTTTCTTCATGAATTTCTAGGATATTTAGAGTTTATTTATTATAAAATTAATAAAAAGATTGTTTTAATTAATATGATTATACCATGATAATTTTGGAATATTTATTTAGCCTACTAATTAAAAGTTTTCCATTATTAATTGCTTCTACTCGCTGATGAGTGTTT
Organism: Viscum album; assembly: GCA_963277665.1. Taxonomy (NCBI): domain Eukaryota; kingdom Viridiplantae; phylum Streptophyta; class Magnoliopsida; order Santalales; family Viscaceae; genus Viscum; species Viscum album. Next base: position 1,610,124,783 of record OY728142.1, read on the forward strand.
TATATGGTTTATGGATAAAGTGATGGTTATTTTAAATATATTAATCGTGTTTCAATACTATGAAATGTTACAATACATGTAGTGTTTGAGATTTTTTTAACAACTAATGGTCTATTTTTTAATTAATGGTTAGTTTTTGTAGAATTTTAAACCCCTCTTCTAGTGGTTATTGCGACATGTTTGGAAGAAATTTTTATGAATTTTTTTTATGGATTTTAATTTTGACAAAGAGGTTTTCATGATAACAAAATATTATAATTTTAAGAGGAGCAGTAGATAATTTGATTGAAATAATCATTATTATATTAGTGATATATTTAATGAATTATATATATTTAAAATTAAATGGTATTTGAGTTATTAGAAACTAGATATGTCACTATTATAAAATATATATGTTAATTAGAGTTTATTTTTTAAAAATATAGTTTGTTAGGCAATTATTTATTAAATTTATTTTTATTATATATTTTTTTATAATATTTCAAATTCAAGTGAATTTATTTTATTAATGTCTTATTTAAACTAGCCATTATGAAATGTTTTTGAGCCCAAAGAGGGTGTAAAAACTAAAAATAAAAGGACTGAAGACATAATAGAAAAAAATAAATTGATTTATTTTAATGGTCAAATTGAGGAATAGTGAATAATTTTTTGTTTATAAAACAAGATAGGGGAATATATATCAAATATTAAAATCTAGATATTTTTTTATTAACACTAAGTAAAATCCTTGAAATTGTCTATTTAATAATGTACATGGAAATTATCTAAGGAGAAATACTATTAGTAACATTGAGTATTAATTTTACAAAATCTAATATTGTAATAAACCAAAAAATATATATTAAATAATAAAAAATAAATTTTTTATTATAATCCATTTTTTGGATTCTCATCTCATCACCATCATGTATATTTAAATTTAAATTTCACAAAATAAATTATTTTCGAAATTTTCATTATCATTATTGTACTTCATGTTTATATTTTTCACCTACATCAATATTGATTCAATCACTTATATTCTAGGCATATAAGTTGCAATCAATATAAACCCGATATATTTAAGACATGATCATAAACATTTACCCCATATATGAAAATATAAACCCTTAAAATAATGATACTCCATTTGAAAAAACAATATTATCGATGATAAGGAAATCCTTGTGGAAGAATGACTATATTATACATATTCATTTTGGATAGATCTCACTAAAATTAGAAGTCCAAAATACCGTAAGAGGGGCTTAATTATGGTTATCAAATATTTACATTTAGTAAATTTTCTCCTTGTATTTGTAAGAACATTAAAATCTAAAAATCTATAAAAAAAATATAAATATCTATATAGGGAAATTAATGTTCAAGTACATGATTATTTTACATGATTTATCTGAAAAAGATACATCAAAAGGCCATATAATGGTTATGTGTCCAAATACTATAAAATCAATAACCAAAAATGTAGTTGTTATAAGATTAAGAATGTCTCGCTGCTAAAAATATGGTTCCGAATACCATCTATCAAATCTACTCATTGAACTAAGAGAAATCATAACATATAATATTTATTGAACTAGATCATTGTGATTATTGGATACATTAATTGGATTTGTGATAAAATAAATGATAAAAAACATTAATATTATTTTGATAAGTCCCCAAATTTTTATTATCCTTATGTCCCAATACATGGGAAATGGAATTTGAAAAATATTTCCTTTATTGTTTTTCAATTTAATTTACTAGTGTATGAGATGAAAATGAATCCTAATGGTATCAAAAGCCTCTATTTTAATAGTATCTTTGTCTATGTAATAGTTATTTTCAACATCAACCTTGATAACGGTGATGCAGTTGTGAGTGTTTAATTAATATCAAATTTTTATACAATTACCTGTTGATAAAAAAATAGATTTTATGAAAAAACACATTATTATCCTTTATGTATGAAATGTATAAAAATATAGTATTATGTATTTTGAGGAATAAATATAACTATTTTATATATGTATATTTTAAAAAATAGTAAATTAATTATCCCCTATTATGGATTATTTTTTACATAATATATATATTGGTTTTATGCAATAGAATTATGCTTCAGAAAGAAAAAATGATGATATTTTTTGAATACTATAATATTAAATTTTGGCCTAATATAGAATAATCTATAATTAAAAACATATAGAATTTTAATAATTAAATTGAAGAAGATGATCCAATTGATTGGTATTTGATCAAAGTTTGTATAATGATTGTTTATTAGAGGAGTTTCATATTCTATGGAAAATGAATATAATGATTTTTGGAATACTAAGTTAAAATCCTTATTACATTTTTTAACATAAAACAAATTTCACTATATTGTAGAACATTATTTATTATTATGTAATTTTATCATAATAACAATAAAAATTTGTTGATATTATGATAAAAACAAAGCACAATATATGATTACAATGACCTTAATACTTGTTATAAACAAGTTATCATTAAATTAAGGAAGAATATTAAATTTTAACTAAATTATTTAGTCTCTAATAAGAATCATTAATTTAGTTTTTTTTAGATAATTTTTTCAAAAAGATATAAGAATGTTTTGATCGGAATTTTTTGGATTCATGAAACAATCAAAAATATTATTCCATAGTATAGATTATACATTGAGTAATTAGTGAATTTTATATAATAGGAAATGAAAAAAATTGTAAAAGGAAATTACCATTTTTTAGAAAATTATTAAATTCAATAATTGATAGATATCTAAACACATTGATGTTGTTAGGGTCTATAAATATTATGAGTGTAACTATAAAGATATTCTCATCACTAAATTGAATGTTATATTGTAACATAAGTCAAAAAATGACATATTTTGATGAATTAGAATTATCTATATAATATAAATACTATGAGAAAGAGTTAATTAACATAGATGATTATATAAAAATATGTGTCTTAATGTTATAAAAATTATTAATAGGTGATAGAGTGCATCAAGATGTTTCAATGGTGAAGTAAAAGTGATTTTTGAGGGATGAAAATAATATTATGATCCTACAATAGAAAATAATTACACATGACTAATATATATAAATATTTTAAAAACCATTATATTAATGTTTAGGTATTCTATATAAGAATACCATGAATGAATGGAGTCATTTAAAGGAAACATTTCTTACTAATTCACATTGTCTATAAAATATTCATTGTGTGTGGTATCTTAATGAAATATTTGGAATAAAAACTTTCCATGGTAGTTTATACATAAAATTGATCTTTTTTAGTCCTAAATAGAAGATGATATTATATAAAACATGGTAAAGAGGAATCCCATGTTACAAATAATTAGAGTGTTATGTTGTGGATGATATATTTAACTATAAAGGAACACATATAAAATATATTGATATAATGAATGCAGCATTGTTTTACGGTAATTCAACAAAGGGTGAATAATAAAAATGATTTAATAAGAGGATACACAATTTGTATTCACTTAAGTATTTTTACATTGATTTAATAAAAATATATGAATAAATCAAGGAAATTGATTATTACAGATATATAAAAAAACATTAATGGGGAAATTTTAGTAGAAACATAATGTTAATTTCATGGGGGAAAACATGAGATTTAATTTGAGGAATAAAGAATATTTTAACTAAGTCTTACAAAAAATACAGAGAGATATAAAGAGATTAAATTTTAGGGATGAATATCATTGGTAATAAAACAATCCAACACAAACTTAGTGAATAAAAAAATTGAGAAATATTTTTTATCTATAGTAAAGATAACAACATTTTAATAATCCAAAAATGATGATTCATGGGTTATTTCTATGAATCAAAATATTGATTAAATAGATAAAAACATATTTGGGTTCTTTTGAGGGGGAAAAGTGATAAAATATAAATCGAACAAAATGGTTTTCCAAAAAAAGATGGGCATGGGAATATAGTGTAAAAATTGTAAATTTTAGTATGTTATTCCATTGGAAACATTTAATTTATAGATAAATAAGAAATATTTTCATCTATGTAAGTTCATGAGTCATTCAGACTATTTTTATTGTGAAAAATAAATTAGGATTTATGTTATGTTGGTTGGATATAAAAATTGTATTCTGAAAATGAGTTACTAAACAATATTCTTACATTATATATGTAAAATCCTAGGTAAATAAAGAATATTACTTTTTCATATTTATTAATATTTGTGAATAAAATATTAATATTACTTTAAAGGGAACTCGGTGCTTGATGGCGTACCCAATACGCAACAACGAGTTTCTTTGAAATCTTACATTGCACTCTAATAATAAAATAATATTATTTTAAATGGTAGTTAATGCCTAGCCATTGTAATGACAGGAATGAACAGAACTAACTAAAAAATTATTATATATTTTTGTCAAATATTTTTACTTTTATCACATAAATTTATAGATGCTTAAATGCGAATGAATCCAATTTTAAATGTAAATATTCTAATATTCTTTAAAAGGTCGATTAACCACCTTTTTTATGTAAAAACCTTTTTAAATACACTTTTTTACAATTTTATATGTTATATTTGACCAAATAAAATCCTTCTTTAGAATCTGGACATCAAAATTCACTTTCTGTAAATTTTTGTTATTTTTCCAATAAAGATCATTTTTTGAGAAGATGTTGTATTTTAATTCAAAACCTCCTTTTAATCTGATTTATTTATATGAATATACTATCTTTCTAATTGGTTATAAAGTGAAATTAGTATATATTTTTACCATTTAATCCAATGGTGGTCATTGTAATTAATTTCATAATGAAATTGGACTTAAACTAGTGTCAATCTTTTGATATATGTTGTTTCTTAAAAACACGCTATTTGTTTTGACAACGGGAATTAATTATTAAATTGATTAATGAAACTTCTATGTTTTGAATTTTTTAAAATATACATCAGTTTTTAATTCATAATATAAAATATAGCTTAGGTTAAATATTTGGAATTTTTCTGAAAAACATCAATTTTTGATGAATAGTGAAACCACTAAGTGGTAGTTAAAACCCAATTTTTAGTTTAAATGAAATTTTACAACCACTGTGATTTTAATTTCACAAATCCAAAATACATGTTTGTCATTAAGATGTAAAATGTGGTTCCATGGGATGAAAATAATTTTTTGTGAATAGTAACTTTTAAGTTTTATTAATCGCGATTAAAGGTAATTAGTGTAATTTAAGGTAAAGATAATGTTATAATAACATGAAATGACCTTGAAACATGTTCTACCCTTATTGGATGAGTCGTGGCAGACCAAGACAATCCATGGGTCAATTTGGGGACCCCATGGAGCCACTTGGGTAAGAAAATGACATTAATAACTTTTTATTTAAAGTTAAAAAAAATGTCACAAACATGTATTGTTTTACTAAAAAAAATTAAATGGGGTTATACAAGTTATATATTTGACAATAAATATTCATTGGAAAGATAAAAAGATTTCATACATCATAGAATCTTTTTTTATAATTTTTATACATTAAATAAATTAATTTATTTATGACACTATGATGATGGAGTGATTACCTCAAAAATGAACGATTAAAATAAAATGAAAATATAATGTAAAATCTAAGACATACACTTGTAAAAAACCTATTGGATGGGTGGATTTAGAACCCTTATCACATTATACTAGAAATATATAATTGTGGGACCTCTGATATCTGAAAATCATTTTATAATAAAGTTACTTTTCAAGACATTCCAAGAGTACCCCTCCTCCCTCTTATAAAAGGCACCCACCTATACCTCCTTACCCACAACTCTCAAGCCCTTGGATCATCCAAAATCTGCTCATATTGTCTCTACACATCCCTATATTATTCCTATAAGCCTCAATTTGGGAATAAGTCTTTCCAAGGAAGCCTTTGTGCTCAAATCAAAAAGAGTTTCCTGATTTAAAGGTAAAGTATTCCCTAGTGTTCTTTTGTTTTATTTTGCTTCTCCAACCCCATAAACTCTTTTTATTACTTTTTTTGTAACAAAACCAGTATCTTCAATATACTAGGATGTTGTTATGAGAAGTATTCTATCTACAGTAACACACAACTCCGTCTAATGGTTAATGAACATACTCTTTCTGTGGATGGAGAATTACTGCCTCACGAAATGATGATTGTTCTATCTTCTCCTACCACCTCTCATGGTGGCCATTATGATGAAAATATATTTATTTATGATATATATTATTTTTATTTCCACTATATGCTTCTTTATATTATATTTAATACATACCTTTATTCTCTTCAAGTTGTGAAAATGCTATAATTTTATTTGGGGAAGTGTGGACTTCCACCCCCTCAAGTGATGTGACTCGTTCATGCAATACATGGAATGTATGAAGAATGACATTTATGAACATATGTGATCTATATAACATATATATTATAATTTAATTATAATATATATATATATATATCTCATCTAGTTTTAATTCCATTAATGTTCCAAAGAAATGAAAGTAGCGTTCATGCGTACGTACGACTTACCGTCTCCATGAACGGTATATTTCATTTCATATCTCCAAATGTTATGTACTATTATAAGTACATATATATAATGGATATATATGTCATATATTACATCTAAATGATTTATATCATTCTGTAATTGTAATATATATATCTATCATTTTTTTAATTCCCTTAATATGACAAAAAAATAAAAGTAGCGTTCATGCGTACGTATGGCCTACCGTCTCCAGGAACGGTGCATTTCATTTTTTATCTCAAAATGTTATGGAATAGTATAAAATTAATATATAATGGATATATATATGATATTTAAATCATTAATACTATTCTGTAGATGATGTAATTATAACTACATGGAAATATGTTTTCCAACAAGTTCTATTTTTACTCATGTACCGAACATCGACAAAAACGTCTGTATTGAAGTCACATTATTAACCAATTATTATAACATTATAATATGTGATATGAACTGAATAATAATATTTATAGGAGGTCCTTACAAAATTATAAATTGACCAAATTTTATTATTCAAGAATAGAAAGAAACGAACAAGATAAGTCGGACTTGAGGTAAAAGATTCTACATCTGTATTTGTTTTTAAGTATTCTTTTTTATGTCCTTTATTTTAAGCTCATATTTCTTATGTTTGGGGATGTTCTTTTATATTCTACATTCTGTACTTTCTATGTTCATATTATGAGAGACCCTATTTTATCTCATAAATCCATTTTTGGAAGTTTTAATTGGCGTCGTTTGGCTGCCGAGTTTTCGTAGGGGATTTTTCATCTCACTTTTATTACAATGAGATTTATGATACATTTGTCACCATTTCCATTGATTGGTTTATTTAATTCCCATTATTCTAATCATTGTGTAATATACTTTTGTTTATGAGTATTTACATCAATGTTTTATAGTCCTTCTTTCATGTGGTGTACATTTCGAAAGTTACCCAAGTCAGTAAGGGAACCTTTCACCCTCCCCCTTTTAAAAAGACTTCTTTATGTTATGTCTTTTAATTTACATATTCCTATTTTGGGATATGTTATTCAATATCCATATTGATTTAAATTTTATTTCCATTAAATGAGATATCATTTTCTCTCTCATCAACTCATTTTATGAATATTAAAGTGTCATCGTTAGGCTGTCGAATTCTTGCAAGGGAACTTCTTTACTCAATTTCCATCCTTTGGGTTAAACATGTACTCCATGAATATTTCATGCTATGAATATGTGTGAATGACTATGATTTATTACACTTAATATCCACTTATATTGGGTGTATTTATATTTTTCACACACAAATTATGTAATTGATTTATCCTTAATCTAAAGATACCGTCTTTGTATGGGACTTCTCCTCATTCTCCTTTCATTGAGGCATATTTTCTTTTATACACAACTTTCTTTTATACAGTGTATGAACCCCTTTGACATCTAATTTTATTCAAAAGTAATCTTTTCCATACAAAGTGTTTTTCTAAAAATGTATGTTTCTTTTTAACATACGCGGTTACAACGACCTTTCTGTTGCCGCGAGTATTATTTGATATTTGGCTTCCTCAACAAGTCGTAATGTTTTTAAAAGTAAATAAATACCATATAATCTTTTATGTATTTTTGTATTGAAAATGGTTTTGATAATGTATTTGTTATGTCAATATATTTATGTGATATATTGTGCTTGAAATGTTGAAATGATTTATTTCCTTTATAATTGTTTTATATATTATGATATATAATGGTACTTGGACATTTGACGGGTGGTTACATGATAAACCATATGAAGGGTGGTGCCATGAATACCAACACGGGTGGTTACATTATAACCACCAATTCGTTGGTATTGGAAGTCGGCTAAATGGCTATTCCATGTAGTGATATATGTGGAATTTGACCGTATGGTTATTATATTTAAGTATGTTTATGTCGCAAGTTACCTTTATATGTTATGTCTTCTTTATATGGGTTTATGGTAATATTTTGGTTATAGAGGATAAGTGGTGATCTTTTATTCATTGAAGAGTATTACTAATTCATAAAGGTGAAAATTATTACTTTGATAATGTATTAATGGTGTACTAGTTGTTTTGAAAAACTAACAGTTTTCCTTCTTTGTTTATCCTTTATTAGGATTTTTATGCTCATCCCAAGTTTTTAAAAAAATTTCCACAGGACTTAAAGATGAATAGCGTCAAGGATGGGATCAAGGGAAGACATTCTATCTAAAACATGGAAGTAGACATGGTTCTTTTGTAGAGTTTTTATTTTATGGAAACTTAGTAGAAGTGTTTACTTTGTAATCTTTTGAGATGTAATAGTTATGTCCTAATTCTATAAAACTCTAAACCTAAAAAGATCCTCTATGGGAATTATTCATTTAATTCATGATTATGTAATATTATAAGGTCGGGTCCTTATAATATAATTTTTTGATTCTATACATCGATATTTTTAATACAGCGTGTTCCATCACATGAAAGTTTTACATAGATTAAATGAAACACCAATATGTTTTTATGTCCATTTAGATTCCGAATTGAGAGAAATAGACATCAAAATAGGTGGTGTTGACCACATAATCTATTTAAAAATATAAAATAAAAACAATTCATCGTATACATATATAGTGATGATATCATATTTGACTCTAAAAAGAAATTATCACTAAATGAATTTATTATATTAATTTGTAAAAGTTTTCATTTTCTATAAATATTGAAGAAGTATAATTTCTCATTCCACATATAAATTAATTTTGCGAGTATAATGTCATATTTCTTTTATTAATATCATAATGTCCTAAAAATATTTTATAAGAATGATAAAAAATAGTTTCAAAAAAAAATTACAATTCAAACTATAACAGGTAAAAAAATGGTGGAGGTGTTTTTATTATGATGTAATTTTATATAATGAATTATTTTTCCCCATTTAATATTATCACAATGATATGTTTCCTATATTACATTCTTGGTAGTTTTATTTCAAATAAATTTAAATATAAGAGGAAATTTTAGCAGTGAAGGAAATTTTGAAAAAATATAAAAGTGCCATTGATTATAGATTTGTATTATATATTGTAAAACTAATACATTTGGTAAAATATTAAGATAAATGTTTTGTTTAATAAATCATAGAAAAATTTATACATGTCGAGTAGTATTCATCATTAGTTGAAATATTATTTTAGCATTACAATAAGAACTATTTCCTTCCACTTAAAATATATAATGAAATTATATCTTAGTGGGAAAACAAGTTACCATTTAATTTGAATTTGATGATCTTGATGATTACATGAAAATCTATATGGGGATTTTTTGAATGCAAAAGTCAAATTAATATTATAATGAATTCGGTACAATGTCCCCATATAAATAATATTAGAATACAATACCATATTATTAAATAAAATATTAAAAAATAGTTTTCATGGTAGAATATATTAAAACAAATAATAAAATTCCATAAATTTTCAAAAAATAATTGGAAACACATTTATTAGAAAAAATCTAATTAATATTTATGCTTAATCACCTCTCAAATCATAAGTAGTTTTGTAATATGATATTTCCAATAAATTATTTTATAATTAGTGTTGACGCTCATCTAGGATTTTTATGACACCCATTGGGTTTATATTCATTTTAGTGAAATCATTAAAATTGAATATTTTAATAATTTTAAGTATATAATATGTGAATTTAGGTAAAATTTAATTCACACACCAAGGGAGAGAAGTATAAAATTGAGTATTGGAATTTTTTATAGGAAACATGTGGTGATATTACCCATGGAAGTTATATTGAGGGAATGAAAATAACGAAATGATTTATATCGGACGTCCAATTTAAAAATCAAAACAATTCAACTTAAATATATATATATATATATAATATCATATCTTGTACATGTAAAATTTCTCACATAGAATTATAATGATATACATGACATTATTTTTTGATTTCAATTAATTAAATTTTATAAAATTTTAGAGTATTATATTTAGAATCATGAAAACATAATAATTAATATAGATGTTTCCAAAATACCTAAAGTGGGTATTAAAGGAATCTTGGATTATCAGCAGAGGAGAATAATATAATGAGTGAAATATTATGATTTATATGTGGGAAACATGTATTATAATATTGATTATTACTATAGTAATTTATTAATGATGTTTGAAGGATTATAAAGTGATTTCCAGCCAATTTTTATGAAAATGATAATAATCATGGCATAATTAATGTGGTTATATTGTGGTTACATTTGATGATGTTTTGTGGAAATAAATGAAATTCAATTCTATAATGAATTAATTTAATTCCTTGATGACTAATTAGTAAGTGTGAAATTTAACAAAGTTTTGAAAAATAATTTATTATTGATCAAGTATTCCCACTTAAATGAAAAATAACAATAAGGAAAAATTACAATAATTTGTTTAAAAATTATTATCTATATTTTAATTTATGTAAATTTATTAAAGTGTTATAAAATATTTAACAATTGGATGTCATGAAGTTACATAAATTCGTTGATAAGAATAATGGTTTGCTGCTTCTCATTGTAATATGACGGATTACACCATAACATAATTCCATAATATGGTAATGAATAGTTGATTTATCCATAATGATCATCATTACATCATAGTAAATATATCTAGTAAAATTCTGTCAATTCAAGGGAAATTATCTTTAGGATATAGAGTGGATGAAAAATTAAAATTAAACTGAATTATGGTAATTTTAGTCTATTATACAGCAATATAATTGGTTACACTAGGATTTAATTTATATAAGTATATTACATTAGTGTTAATATATTGAATATAAATAAATATTTTTTTTGAGTTGTAGGAAATTGGAGTTGAAAAATAATTATGATTTCAAAGACCATTCATGTGGAAACATGTTGTATAAAAATAGACTTTTGTGGATAAAGAGATTAAAATGATTAATAATAAAAATTATGAATGGGATGTGAGAGAATTTTTTTCCACACACAATACAAGAGAGTAAATGATATAATATTTTTATTAATTTAGGGGATATTTTTGTTTTAATTATATGAAATGCTATTGAATGTTAGGATGTGGAAATTTTAATAGAGACGGTTATAAATAAAAACACTATAACATATTTATTAAATTAGTTTCTTATTAATTATTATTTGAATAGTATTTAATTAAAATTATTTATGTCCCTATATTGATGTACTAAAATGAGCAGTTGGAAGAGGTAGTGAAACATGGATTTAACAGAGATGAATTATTAATTCCTTTAATTTGTTTAAAATGAGATAGTGAATTATTTAAATATGAATACATAAAAATTCAATATTAATTGGATGAAAATATTTCATATAAACCTATGAAATCATTCATTTCCTTCAAATTTGCATTTTTTATTGGGATATTGTAGATTTTTTTCCATAAAACTGTTCAGTTTTGATGACAATATGATTGCTATTATAGATTTTGAAGATATTCGGTCTTCCAAATTCAAACCCAATTAAGATGTTTTGGAATATCATCGATGAAGTATCTTCAATCATTCATATCAATATAGGTTACTGATGTGACAACCCAACTAATTAATATGACTCCAATATTACATGTAAAAAATTATAACATTATGATATATATTTTCGAATATCCTTTTTTAATCTCATCCAAATTAATATTATTTTACTGTCCTTACACATATTCATATATTTGGAATTAATTGACCAAATTTTGAATCAATGTGTTTTTAGTACTTCATTCGTTATCTGAAATGTTACAAACTTCCATCCTATAAAAAATATTGTTGAATATAATCCTATAATAAAATGACTAGTGGCCTCCAAACCATTTTGGTAATCCAAAATGATTCCACAATATTTGTAATATAACTATTTTTATTTCAATATGTAAATTAACATGGATGCCACATTTTGGACAGAAAAGAAATTATTATCCACTTTTTCATTTACATATATGTGAATGTCTATAAATAGTCCAATTATTATCTAATACTCCCATGTATCCTTCAATTATTAATCCAGTGTCTTTCTACTCATGTAATCTTCAACTGAGTGGAATTATCCTAATGTGTATATAATCTAAAAAATAAATTTTATGAAATTACTACTATCTCTAATCATGTTTTAATTTGAGGAAATTATTTTAGAGTATGTACTTCAAGCACTTACAATATGTTTTCACTTGAAATATCTCAGAAAAAACATAGAGCGAAAACACTTCAGAAATTTCATAACACCGACTAATTATTTTTTATGTGTAAGGGAGATATCTTCATGTGCTTCTAAGGGCCTATAATCACCCAAAAAATTCACATTTCCACACATCAAATAAAATTAACATCTTAATATAGATATGACATAAATCAATACATTACTATATCTAGTTATATTGGGAATAAAAATGATGTTGTTGTATGTATCTTATTTAATTAAATGGGGTCCTCTTATAAATTAACCCTCAAATAAAATTTTACTCCATCTAAGATATTTATGTATGTATGTTATCCAATTCCATAAAAAAATATGTATGAATGCGTTTTATATTATTCTAGTCCTAGGAAAAACTATATTTTTATGATTTTTTCATATCTATCCCAAAAAATGACAACATTTGTCATTTTTGGATCAAATAATTATTATTTTAAAAAAATAAAATTACATAATAAATTTATATATGGAATACATAATTTATATTTCACTAACATGACATAGAAGTTATTCTCTTGTATAATTTTTATAACATTCTTCATCTATCTCACACAATTTTCTTTTCCACTAGAATATATAAGGATATTATGCAACACTAAATAAATCCAATTCACTTCAATATCCATTGTCCACTATATGTTGTGACATGATTCCTAATCAATACAATCATATATTTATACACATTACCTTATAACCAATGAGAACCAATATCTATATAAGGATCAATATGACCTTACATGGGGTGAAAACCCGAATTTTTTTGTATATGAGATAGTCCTCTTAAATGTATATATATTTTATATGTAAATGTATTTTTTATTTTCTTTTATAGTACTAATTAATCAGTATAAATATATAATTTAAATAAATTTTATTGTACACATAGTAAAATTATTTATTTTCTATTATATAATATAGGAACATATTTGAGAAATATATTCATTTTGACTCATTATATTAAAATATTATAGTATAAATATATGAAAATATTGAATTTAAATTTTATATTTTGTGGAATTTTTTATTATGAATCTCATATCCTCTAAAATTAATGTAATATGAAAAAAAAAATTCTGACTGAGATATAAATATTATGTAAAAAATATTTATCTTTCTGTAAAAATAAATTGAATAAAGAATTTGGGATTTAATGGTAATATATAGTAATATAATATTATTTATGATTTTCCTAGAGGGGAATCTAATAACTAGAAATATGGAAGTTAAAATAGTAACTTGAATATTATTATAACATAATAACCATTAGGGTTAACTATTTTGGTAAATTGTTTGGTGATCGTACAAAGAAATTTATACCTTAGATATGGACAGAATATATAATTTCATTATTAAAAATCGAAAAAATATTTTATATATCATATTATTTAATGTCATTCAATTAATGGGGAATCGTAAAATTCATTTATAATATTTTTTCGATCAATTATAAAATTCAAGTTTTTTAATATATATATTTAATCTAACTCTACTAAAATTACAATATCATTTATTTAATTAAGGTTATGATAATTATATATAATGTGAAGAATTACATTTTAAGGGAATTATACCAAATATTATTTAATATTTAAATAAAATAAATATTCAATTGTTTTTATTTTAAACCATTATTCATTTTTTTTATATTTTAGAATTTATATAAATAATATGAAACCAAAATTTCTATTAGATTCTATTCGCAATACTATTTTTTCAAAAAAATAACAAATGATAATCTTTTTTAGTGAAATAATGGTTTATTGATTTTTTCATCAATACTATTTTATACTTCAATTATAAATAACATATTTCCCAACCCTTTTTTCTCTGTATAAAAAAATTATTCCATTTATTAAAGCAGAAAAAAATTCTTCCCTAATATATTTCTACACGGATATAAATTTCTTGCCTAAAATATTGTCAAACTCTAAAGAAAAAATTCTCAAATAAAAAATTTCTCTTCAATGAATAAGTACATACATCATTAAAAACATATTAAATCTATATTCAAACCCTAGAAGTTATAAATATAATGACCATATCAATGATAAAAATTATAATATTTATTTAATAATATAATAAAAATAAAAAATTTAATACTTTCCTTATTACCCTACCATTTAATAATATACATTCTATTGTTGGTATAAACTACATGGATAGATAATGTTATGTCATATCTCTCCCCAGATATATTATTGTAAATTTCATATTAAGTGTTAAGTATAATGTTAATTATTATATATTGATTAATATTTTTTAATGATATAATTAACATGGGTATGTTTATATTATAAAAATTCTTCATGATTAGTAAAATCACATAAATTAACATATTGTGTAATTCTTCCTTGAGAAATTTGATTACTATGTAGTATAAAAAAACATAAAACTATTAAAAATAGGTAATATTATATATATGGTAAATGTATATTATATATATTATAGAATCATATTAGTGTAAAAATGATAATAAAATTCAACCAATGAGATTTAGGATCATATGGAACAAATAGACGAATATTGATATAACTATCCAAAATAACAATATTTTAATGAATATAGAAGGTAAAATCAAAATTGATAATATCACTAAAATTATATTAAATGAATAATAGAAAAATAACTTCCAATTTTCCAGAATTTCTAGGATGTTAACCCCATAACATTCTTCACCACCATAAATTATAAACCACTATTAACCAATAGTGAAACTGAATCAACTAGAACCAGTAACTCTAAAGGAAATGAAAGACAAAATAATATCTACAAAGTCCAAACACATTGTGGTACATGTCCCATGTTGGGGTGAGTATAAGCATACCATGTTTGATTCACTTGAAACAAAGATCAATGAATAATAATTACACAATAAAAACAAAAGTTTATGTGAATCAGAAAGACAAACACAAAATAAAATCGCATATCATCTAAGCTAAAGAAAATCATGATAATGTACATTTTATGAACCACCTCAACACAACTACATAAGGATAGCTATTATATAAATTTATAGGTATATCTAGTATTAATATAGTCTCATAAGCTCATATTTATCATAAAATACAAAACTAATATCCTAAAATAAATTATACATGCATGATAAATGAGAAGATACTTGATATCCATGTAACCCATCACTACAACAAGTCAAATTTACAATAACCAATTATTCTTCATCAATGAAAATAAATGAAATATTCCATTCTACTTAATGTGTATCATTAATTTGGGAACTAAATATTAATTAATTTAAAATCATAAATTCTATCATATAGAAAATTATTGTCCTCCATAGGTGGAGGAACCACACAATGGAATCAGTATACCACTGACACTGCTACTATATATTGTATGGGTGTCCTAAATATCATTTGGAATGATACGGAATATACCATATTATTAAACAATGGATTTCACTCTTTAAAAAGAATTCCATAGACTGTATTTCTATGATAGGGTTTTATACTCCTCGATAATAATGTGGACACATTCTATATCATCGGATGTCCGTTATAGCAGATATCATCCATGTGTCAGTATAAAAATCCTTATGAACTATCCATCATTGCATCTTCAAAGAAAAGGAAAAACATTATTAACAGTCTATAAAAAATAGTAACTAATAATAATAAATACATTGTTATAATCGATATGGAAAATCAAATACTATAGACTAAACATGTTCCATTTTATGATAAAGGGGTGATGAATTATCAAAATTATTACATAGTTCCTTGTATATGAACAGAACATAGGAGTGAAGGAAAAATTGGTCTTAAAAGGGTCCATGTTCATAATGATTCTATCAAGTTCATGAAAATTCATAACATTATGTATTCCACTTTAGAGTACACAACATTTATGTCATGCTTCTTAGTTGTGTACATATCCATAATATAGGGATAATAAAATTTTTCTATGTATGAAATATGGTTAGGCTTCACACTCGATTTTAATATATGGATTGTTAATAGGAATTCAATACTGGACCATGGTTTATTAATTTACTGAATAGATGACATATAAACTAGGAAAATAATGTGTTAAAATAGTTGAGTTATTGTGTACCACAAATAGAATTTCAAATTATGTAGGTTACATTACATGTTTTGGAACATGTAGTTATAGGGTATGTGATATTATGAAATAAAAACACCCCAACTATTTCATACTAAGTCGAACATCGTATGATTTTATTGTACTACATGCCTTGTATCTGGTAAAAAAACAACATTCAAATACATCTAATAAGAATTTTTTATTGTCAACTAAACTGGATTCATGGATTTCTACAACCATTACATGACCCAAATCATTTTCTCCACAATAAATCCCTTTTTGGAAAATCAATCATACCTTAATATGTCATCACACCTCATCATAATCCCAAAACCTACAATATAATATGAAATACTTTTTTCTCCAACTTGTTCAGATTGATTCCATACCCCCAAAAACATATCATTACCATTGTCTCTATATTGAAAAAATAAAATACCAGTGATATACACGAACAAAAAATTCTTGAAAGATCTATGAATTGTCTGGTTTATGTGGGATCTAATCACAAAGTGATGGTTCCACCATTGAGCACATAATAGATCCTCAAGGGAATGAATAAATTTATCATCAATGAATAAAATTAATAATTTTAAAATATATATGATTCTATCAAAAACACCATTTAAAATATAATTTTTTATAAGTAATAATAGATTAAAATAACATAATACAGTCATTATCATAACAAAAAATGAATGAATTATTATTTTTCACTAATTTCCTGATGAAAAATTGAAAAAAAAATCAATTTAAATCCATATAAAATTTTAATATCCAAAAACCAAAATTATATTATAATAAATAATTATTTCTTGAAATTAAAGTATCCCTACTATAAGTGAATAGGTAATAATTGATCATGTTTGATTATCGAAAAAATATTAATTTATTTATCTAATTGAACCATTTTTTATATTCCATTGCCAGAAAAATTATTGAATATATTATATGTGGGATTTAAGATTATATGAAAATAATAAAATATAAATAAAAGGAAAAAATGAATGCCTTAGCTCCTTGTTTTCATGTTAATGATTCAAATAATTTATCATTGACATACGTGGCTTGATCACTACTTTTTAGGGTTCTGTCATTTTATCTTGGTAATAATTTCATCAACTGAGGTCCTCCCCCTCCATCACCTCCTCAATACCTTCTACATATGTTCATTGAATGTGATGATGATAAAATGTTGGGGAAACTTATAATTGGGGTAAATTCAAATTAACAATACGTTCAAGAAGTAATTTTTTATGGAATAAAAAATGTTTCCATGAATCATGATACTTAGGATCATAAATAATATCTATATAAGGTTACATAACATATTTAAATCATATTTGAGTTAACAAAATTTCTATTTGGGTTTTTTCCAGGGGATATTAGCATCCCCTCTCATCAAATTAATAATTATTTAATAAATGATTATTAAATATTCATTAATATTCTTTTTTTATAAAATTCTAAAAATTCACCTCAAAGGTCAACATTGCATTATGAGACTAACATAAGAACAAAAACATTTATCTAAGGAAATTTTATATAAAAATTACATTTTAGAATTTTTAGTTGATGTTGGACTTAAAATAAAAAAAATAAAAAAAATCCCTAAAATAATCAATGATGCTACATTGTGGAAAGCATTAATCAATTTTATCCTTAAAATGTTAAAAAATCATGATTTACCAAATGAATGGTACCCAACCAAATCATGTAGTAAAATACCTATTTTACCTTTTAATTCATTAAATTAAAAAAATCCATGTCTTATGATAACCTAGAATGTATATATATGGGAGAATATTATCTATCTATCATCTTTCATACTGATAACATTCTAATTGAAATATAACATATATGATTGCAAATAAACATCTTTTAATGTTTCCCCAATATATTATATTTTATTTAATATATGGTTTTTACTAAGGGGTCAATATATAGGAGTGACACATTTGATAATGTTAAATAGAAACCTAAATAATACATCAAATAATACATTGAACCATATTAGAACATTTTTATGGTGATTCAATCAATGATTAGACATCATCCCTCAAGGACTCAAAGAAACTGGTTTTTGGTCTATTTCAATTCCATTCCATTAATCTAAATGGAACACCTCTAATTGATTTATAGACTACTCATTATGATGTAATATCCCATGAGTTCAATATTTCCTATAATAAAACTTGTAACATCAAAACAACCCTACATATTAGAAATTATAAAACATCCAACATCCAAACTATATTAGTTAATTTAATGGTAGTATTTATAGGGTAAAAGGATTAGTATATCAAAATACCAAACCATACACATAAATCATATATAAAACAAAATTTTAGCTCATCATTGATCCAGTTTCCTCTTATCAGAAGTTCATAGACTCTACCATTTCAAATGACCCATCTAGGATGACATAAAACCCAATGATAAAAGTTTTCTATTCAAACTAATAAAACTTCAACATAAAGAAATACCTATTTCAACAAATATATATTAATATGAAACAATGAATATTAGTATATATTTTAAAAAACCACTATGGATCCATACCTTACAATGCGACATTATCGCATGACTTATCACAATAACATTAATTGTGAGCCCCGAAGGAACAACCTTATCCAATATATAGGTGAGTTGACATACTCATCACATTTATAATAATCCAAAAAGTACACTACCAAGTAATATATTACTGTGTAATTCAAAAAGCATTATTTTTATACCATACCACCATCTACTATATTGAACTTTTACAGGAAGTTATGAGCCATAGTAGGGTAAACATACACTACCAACCAATGAACAAAGTTTCACAAAAATTTACTTTAACCACAAAAGATGAATCATAATTTAGTGAATATTAAATTATGCCACAACTATATATCTATGAAATTACTATCCTGTATGACTATTGAATCCTAAAGAAACTAGTCACTAATCATTGAAAGGTGGATAGAATTTATGATAACATAAACCGTACCTAGAGAATTTTCTAATCCATTAGTACTCATGAATATATTGTATACCATATCTCTATACATATGGTTATATTCTCGTATTACTCATATTTCAAATGGATTTCATCAATTAATACATCCTCTGGGGATTCACCTCTCTCACAACAAGTCTAGGGTGTTATTTTCTGCCAACACATCCATTTTTATTCAATAATATACATATTAATTAAAAATTTATAACCATAGAAAAAATTACACAAGATAAAAAAGATTTTAAACCAATCCTCATGAAATATTCATTTATTATGTTCCCTAAAGACGCCATATTTTCCCTACATTTGAATTGGGTTTCTAGAAAAATATACAATGAATTTGTATAAACTGTTAATCAAAATGTCTTGGGTTCTAATCTTTCAGTGAGATAAATTGATAAGATTATAGCATTCTCCTATTTTTTGAGTCATGTTTTCCATAATAAAAATATAATAACATGATAAATGATAACCTGATTTAATTAGATGTAATAACTTGAAAGAAAACAAAATCGCTATGCCTGATGGTCTTACTCATTAATATAAGTACACCTTATTTCATCATCATACATACACAACACCTTAAAAAACCGTTTATTATACAACCATTTGATTATTGAAATCACAACGACTCATCCCTACATAGTGGAGTCCTGATGGATATATCTGTATCATTAGAGAGAAATATTAAACATTTAATCACTATTTTAATAGGAATTAAATACTTTAAAATGATTTTATAGAGGATGTTGTTTTCTAAGATCATTCATGAATGGGATGAATAGTTTATAACAATACTGATGAGTATAAGTATTAGTAGTGATGAAAAAAGTCATTCTTCTAACATTATAAGAAACTTATAGTTCAGAGTATTGTTTTTTCATTCTCCAATATGAAACCATAATTTCTAGCACACTATGAAAAAATGACTTGTTGGAGGGGTAATATAATAAAAATAGGAAGGTTTTCTGATTCCATGGATGCACACTACCACAGGTTTTTCATTAAACAAATGCCTTACATAATAGGTTTGATACCAACAATAGATTTCTGAAAAAAACTACCCCATTATTAAACAACATAAATCAATGATTTTTGTTATATACTCCAAATAAATATTACTTTTACATATATATAGAATTAAGAAAAAAAATAAACAAACAAATATCATGAATTTCTTCAAATTTAGATATATTTTAACCCTGCCGATGTGTACAAAATTTGGTATGAATAAATAATCTAGATAATGTCATAATCAATGGATACTAATAACATGTTATATCCATGATTGTAAATGAAAACATTAATATCATTAATATTATTCACATACCAATAGAATTAAAAATCATTGATATCAAAAACATGATTTCATGGACTTTTTTGAGTACACTTTTATTTTATAAGAGGTGGTTTATTCCAATAACCAACCTTTTTTCCTCAAGAGACCTGTTGACACATCTAGGGTCTATCTAAATATAGGCCCCTCCCACCACTGGATTAAGTCTAATGAACTCAAAATAATATTTATAAATAATTTCCACAAGTTCCTTGTGGAACCAATTACACTATAATAAAAATACTATCCCTAAATTTTAAGATACAGAAACAAATTAAATAATCAAACTACATTAGTTGTAAATATTCATCATGAATATTAGTACTTTATAATATGTTAATAAAAGGTTTAAAAAGATCATAACCCATCCATAGAAATAATTTTTTTTGTAAAAATAACAATTTCAACTACAAAATAGTCACTTATATTAGAATAAAAAAGCAATGGACGATAATTCATTTCCTCATACTAATAAGTAAATGATTTCTAGCTGAACATCCTTCAATATGATTTTATAAAATGAGATGTTCATGTTATTAATGGTAATGATTATATAATTATGAAAATCATGGTATAAAATGATCATATTACATAAATATTAATATTTTGAATTTTTTAAAAGAAACACAACCCATGTGCTATAGTGGAATCATATTCTGGTGTTGGGATAAACAGAATACACCCACATAATATGATTTCCTAGAAATGTGTTAGAAGAAAGTGATCTGGATTTTTCATTACATATCATGGTATATCACCAAAATAATAAATTTCTATATATGATAGCGTAAAATTTTAAAAAACAACAACTCTATTAGGGTTACCTCTTTTGAAATAAAATATGGACTTGTATATATATATTTAATTAAAATATATTTTAGAAATAAATTTAACAATGATATAAATTAAAATATTACATGTTTATTTCAAAGGTAAATATTGATATGAATATGTGATTTTTTTAGAAAAAATTAATTTTAAAATGAATATCCAATAATGGACTATTAAAATAATGTAATGTTTATTTTGGAGAAGGAACGAGGTAAAATTAAAAACATATTAATGTTAAGGGAAACACCCTATTTTTATTTTCAATTTACCTTTATCTAAAAATCACATTATATAAAGAGTATAAGAATGCATTTTTATTAAAAAATAAACATTACATAATAGTATTATAAATTATAATATGGTGAAAAATATGGTTTCTAGGATCCAAGCATGGAATGGGATTCATCATGATGAAACATTTTACATAAAACAAATAATACTATAGTAATAAATTGTCCTTTTGGGGAACATACCCCATGATGCATGAAACATTTGTGAATTTTATCACATGAATAATATAGTAACAATTTCTGAAACATTTTTATGATATTAAATCATTAGAACAACATAAATAATATTCAAGATGCATAACATGTAACTGGTCCAAGGAATCAGAATTGAGTCTAAAAAACCCCGTGTAGCTAGAGTAATATTTTATGAGAAATCAATTAAATATAAGGAATTTGATTGACCATAAATACAGTGATTGAAATATAATGGATTATATGATTTTTTAAATAGATATTAAATTCACCACTTAAATTAAATTACGATCATAATACCAATGTTGTATCAAAAAGATTAATTTGAGATGTAATCCCTTACCAAGGACCAGATATGTTCTTTAATTTCAAAAAACATCCAAAATAATTAAATTAAGTTAATTAAATACATCACCAATTACCATGTTAATAAATATAACCATTTATAGTCATTTTCTATAAGTATTATTTTTATATATTTAAATAACTCTGTTGTTACCTATTTTGAACACTGGGTGTAAGTAATCATTATTTCATTAAACATGTTTTCTAAAAATGGTGTTGGTATACATTGTTGTTTCATATTGTATTATAACAAGAACATTAAAGGAACTACGAAAGTGGTCCGATGTAGTTTTGAAATATAAAATATCATTTGATAATAGTTTTGGTTTCGATCAATGATCTTGAAATTATTAAGGAGTATGTTTCGTTGTTCTTTAATGAACGAAAGACATTTTATTAATTAACGAGATTAATATTGATATAATCGTAATAGAAAAAACACAATTAGAATCATATTTACATTGTACTATAATAGTAAATATTTTCAAATTTTTATCAGGGATATAAATTCATAGTTTCGATCAAATAGGCTGTTAAACCCTCCCAAACATGAACAAAGCATTAAAAAGGGTTAAAATGAGGCAGTTCCACTATAATATAATTATATATAACATTTCAGACTAGGTGTCACTAAAATGGTGTCTTGATATGTTTTCCAAATTTCTGCAACTGAAACATCCCATATTGTAGAGATTTATGACTATAAGAAAGGGTCTAATGGAACACTTGGGGAGATTATACCCTCTTTTCCCACGTCATCCAATAGTGGATATTAGAATAAAAATTATCATGTAGGAATTTTCAATAACCATGCATCAAGTATCCATCTCCAAAAAGTGGAACAATACTAGAGCATAATAGGATTTGTATATAATGTTACGAGAGTGTATGTACCAATGGAATAAAAAATGATGACACAAAATAAGGACCTTGCAACGGGTCCCTATAACATGTCTACTACCCTCACATATTCCCCATATAAATTCCCCAATCTACCATATGTCATTTTCCCATATTCTAACCTATATAAATGAAGTCTTATTCAGATCCAATGAATACCAATGTAGTATTTTTGTATAACCTAGTAGTCTACCACATATGGTTTCTACAACAATATCTAGTCAAATAATTTTGTATGAATAAGTGACGATAAATAATATAAGATAATTAAATATAGTAGGAAATATATTTAAACAGTTTTCATTCATCACATAGGCTCTCTGTTTCATAATTGTACCATCATAACCATCCTACATTAGCCCATGGTAGCAGTTTAACACATATATCATTGGGTTACATAATTTCATTAAAGTAAAATCAGTCCATGAATCCCAAACCATGGTGTGTAATTCCATGAAAAATACCCATTCTAGAGGAAAAAAAACAATGCCAATGAGATTTACCTTGGCAGGGACTTCCATGACCAACACCCATTCTTCAATGTGGACAACCATGACCAAATTAATAACCATATAGTGGACCTCTATCTCCAACCCTTGGAACAATTTCACTAAAAATCACCTATCATGATTTAACAAACTATGTTATTTTTATCTCATTAATACACAATGGGTAAACCACATAGATTAATCATAACCATTATCAATAACACTAAAACCCATTAATATTATACCATATTAATTTTATTACCATTTCATCATACAATTAATTCTTCATGTTAGGAAAAAATACCTTGTATACCCAATAAACCAAAAAAAATACAATTAATTTTTTTTATTTTTATAATCTTTCATTTATCCATTCATAAACTAAAATTTCATTCTTTTGTAATTTTCACACCACATTGTTTGTCTTAACTCTGCTATACTAATAATCCATAGATATACATGTGTATATGAAATGTCAAAGGCATCATTTAGAAACATAATATATTATTCTATAACATATTATAAATTTAGCAGTGAAATATAAACAATTCAAATCCACATACATGGGAACAAACATCCTTACTATATGAAATAACTTTTATACCACCTACATAATGACCATTTATAAAATCTCCATCAACTGTTTAAATTTACTGATGCCCAAAAAACACCACATTTCCAAACATATGAATACACTTAAAAATATGGGATTACAGATTCATAACGATAGGAATATTCCTACCATATTTTATCTTCAAAATAGAATAATATAAATGCATAAAATCACATGAAATTTCGATTCACAACCAACAAAACATCAAATTCCAAATAATAAAGGGAGGACCACCATTAGTGTGCTAGTGAGGATTATATTTGTAAAAACCAATTTTTAAGGATTCTAGGGGTAAAAACATGTATTAAATCTTTTTCCATGATGGGTGAAATGCGAAAATTACCAATTTTAAAAGGGTGCATGTTCTGACCACACAATTTTCCAAACAATGCACTAAACATGTAGTTAAATCACATTCTTGGTATAATGTTCCAAATGGATTTTCTAGGACACCACCATGGTTTGGAAAAACATTATAGTAGATACATGGCTACTACTATCTAATTGTTTTTCAGATCACATGCTCTTTTTGTCCATTGTCATGACCCTATCCCTCAATAGATGCCCCTCGTCATATAGAAATGAAGGAGTTAAGTAATGGACATAGAGTCCCTCTTTTAGAATACCGCAAGGTGGGTAGTAGTACCAAGTCTACAAAGATTTCACAATATGGGAGGAATTAACCTTTATAAGAAAAAATATTTAGAGATAAGATGTTTCAACCCAAAAAACTCCAAGACATAATATATATAAAATAATTAAAAACCACCCCACATGCATGTTAATAAAAGTTTTTCAAATACAATAAAACTATTAAGTAAGTACCCAATGTAAAACCATGTGGTGACACATAAACTATCCCAATTTCTAAGCATGTAACGCCTAGCACAGTTCATGTAATCCTCATAGAAACCTAAAATCAGCTTATATGAGTAGGGTGATCATACATATATACTATGTTTGAAATCAAAAGTCTATCATGAACAAGTGATAGAATCACAGTAATTCTCCCATGATAAAACAATATAAAAAACAACTCCTAACAAGGAATACTAACTATTCCCACCTCACCAATGCATGATTACTAAATAACGCAAGTCAATTAATGTAATATACTAATCATATTGATGATGGGGTGCACACAATATATTCCAACTAATTAGCTTCTCTTAAAACTAAAATGTTAAACATACTAGATCTGTTTGAAATATTACCTATACCAACACTTCTCCAGCAATGGTTCTAGTAAATCATTGGATAAATAATATAAGTTGGATTTTCCTAATAGTTTAATAAAATCATTGTAATTTTTTATATAAAATTTGTATATTCCTATGATTTTTTAAAACGTTCAAATATATAACCTTTACCTATGGTTTTTAATAAATATCAGAAAAAACACAATTATCCCCACATCTTGATAAATTCTCCACAGATCTCCCCTCCACCAACAAAAACATACTTTCCGACAGATTCTCAATCAGATGTCTCATCTTACAAAAGAGATATCCCTAAACCCAACTTCTCGAAATATTTTCAAGATGATCTCTCATCCTTCTTCTATAGATATATCTTCGAACCCTACTTCCCGAAAAATTCAACAGTCACTTCTTCAAGAACGAATATCGGTTGGTTATCAACCCTAATTCCCAAGATAATATACTCCCGAACTCATCTCTAACTTTTTTCCATAAATGAGACCTATCCTGGCTATGCACCCTACTTCCCAACCAATGATATATCACTGACTCATGTAATTTTTGTTCTTTCCCTTCAAATTGTTATGTTGTAACTATGGTATCAATTTTGACACCATTTATTTTAACTATTTTCATTGTGTTGGGTGATGTCAATGTCACGGGATGGTCCATATATATGTGAAATAACACTAATAATGTGGAGATGGATATTCGGATAGGCATTAGGCATGGGGATAGATCGAAAATTATTAATTACTAAATTAAGAGTAGGTGTGTTGTGAAATGAGATGTGTTACATGTTCAGGTAATCATTCATGTATTGAACTGATTCTTATGGTAGCAGATAGATTGTAGTGTGAGGGTGTATATTTTTAGGCCATGACTCAACTTGATTAAGATGTAAGTGGGGAGATAGCCATAGTATAACTGGTTTCCTAGTTTTCTGTGATGTGAATCCTCCCCTGATTGAAAGCATTGTCTATAGTATATCATGTAGGTCATCCATTGATTGATAAGGGATAATTAGGATACATCACCACTTATTTGACATGAGTTTCATACTCTAATATATTCCAAACCATGAATATAAACATTCCATATACACAACTTATGTATCCTGTGATAATTTTCCTAAAAACCATACTATAAGGTATGAATACAAAATTTTCTTTTTCTAACATAGATAAATAGAGGATCAATCTCATCGCATTACCAATTGGTGTGGTTCACAATCCCTATCAAAATTATATAATATGCATCTATTATGATTCTAAATTTATTAAACTAGAATCAATAATCTATGATGTCTATGGAAATAACATAAAATCACTATAATTGTTTGGTATTATCATTTGAGCATGCATAAATTGTTGGTCACCACATCTATTCTAAATAAAGGTTCATACACTTTACCAGTTTATGGTGTTATTCACGCAATTTTACTAGACTTACCAAATAACATTGAGCACCAACCAATATAATTTTTTATCATCACCCAAGCATTTTCAGCCTTTGAATGTTCTAATATCATACTCATAGATTCATCCCAAACACTATATCTGTGTATGAACATCATGATATCCCAATATTCTTCTACCCAGTAATATCAAATGTTCAACACCGAGTCATTATACCACTTACCGCTATAGAACCACACTATCCCATTGGATGTCTTGTAATTACGTTGATTTCCTATTCATCATATGAGGGTAAGACAATACCCAATTCACATTGTTACATGGTTTAACCTATCTCATTGAGAATGAAAAGGTTCTATAAACTCATACCATTTAATTTCAATGACACCAAACCAGGCTATTGGGAAACTAAGAATCATGAATCCTAGTACAATCATTTTGTATTTTACTAGTTCTCAATTCCATAAATAGTTTTTTTACAAGAACATTACATTTATTAAATCCTCTCACCTATCATAGTGTTAATGAGTAACACTAACATGAAACACTTAATAATATACTTTTTATTTCAATTTCATAGGGTAATTACATACTGAATTAAGAATTCAATATGAATGTGTTATACATAATTACGTTCTGTATGATTTAATTCTAAAATGAATACACTGTACATAATTAAAAATTAAATATGTATTTCTAATTCTGTAGGGGTTAAGTGAAATGGTGGGGTGGGGTGGGGTTGTGTAGTGGGAGGGTGTGGTTGTACAGTGGTAGGGGTTGGAGGGGGGTTAGTTATAGAGGGGTGGAGGGTGTAGTGGGAGGGGGTTGTGTAGTGGGATGAGGTGTGCAGTGAGAGGGTGGGGTGGCTATATGGGGGGTCTATGAAGTGGGAGAGGTTGTAGGGGGCTATATAGTGGGAGGGGATGTTGGGGGAAATATAAGACAAAATACAAAAAATAAACCTCAATAAACTACTACTCACAACACCTTACTCGCAAGCCAATTGGGGTCCATTGATTGGATGGTGAGTCCTTTTGAGTAGTATGAATTTTTTCTACCATATTTGTTAGACGATAAACTTTGTTGGGTAGAATGTTTCATACCACCCCATTGGCGAGCTGATCGATTCAAAAGTTACCATGGATGCTTCAGCCCTCCTGCAATAAAAACCCGATTATTGAGCACATTATGAGGTATCATTAAATTGATCAAACATCATGGACAAATACTACATGAATACTAAGAAATTTATAGAAATTCCCCTAGTAAATTATTAAATTCCTCTTTCATACTTGATATGATGAGATCGATATGGTTCTTTCCCATAATATTCTGGTTCATGTGGGAAACAACAAATGGTATTTTTATATCCATCTTTCTACAAAGGTGACTATCCCCAAAAAACAACACTCCATGAATCTACCAATAATGATGCCTCAATCATCATAGTTATTATTAAATTGATCAAAAATAATTACAAAATTCAGAACAAACATTAATAAAATTTCTCTATTTGCTTCACTAGACACTTACACCATCCACACGGCTTTGAAACATGCACTAATTCACCCATGATATGAATCCCTCTTGGTATGAACTTATTTCATCCTTAGTCTAAAACAAATATCAATTATCTATCCATTTATACAAATAAATAATATAATATTAAATCATTATGAAACTAGATAATCTACGGTCATATACACAATGATCTTCTAGAGTCACCATGACTATTCAATGGTTAGTATTACACTGTTCCATGACCCTTCCCACCATAGGGTCGTTGAATTTTAACCATATCAATTGATCCCGCCATAAAATTATCTTCATATTATTTTTTTTGTTTTATAAGTCTTATAGATCCCAACTAGTCAATATTTGAATGAAATGACTAAGCATGACCATCTATTCATACCAAATTTTCATGTCCGACACAAAGCACTATAAAAACCTATAAAAACCAGAATGTAATTAACTATATACAATCATCCATTATTTTCAATTATATTGTTTCCCAGTATCCTAGGTGTGGGTGATGAATTCATGCTGATATAAGTCCTTCACCATCATTTGAGGAATAGTACCAAATCACACCTTTTACACAAAAAAACTAAAAGATTGATCTAACAAGGATACACTATTCCATTATCAATGGTTTCTCCTAGAAAAATGACATATCTTCTCATAAAAATCACTCTGTTTAAAATCCATAACAAATTGTGAAGATGAATCTTATTTTTTCCATGTTATCTTTTTTCTGGGTTACCATTAAACTATTGTGATATTGTAGTAAGAGGAATACGAAAACATTAGTAAAATTATCAATGTTATCTTTGTAGTGGTTAAAATTATACAACCATTAGATTAACTATGTGAATCTAATTTATTAGTCTATATTTGTTGAATAATATTTGAAATAACATGATTATTCTTTGGCGTGTGAATTCTTACTTTTTTTTGGAGGTTTTTCTGCATCGGGCATGATTATGTTTGTTTATTGCAGGTTCTGTGCTTTGTGTGTAGTGGGAAGGCTACAGGTTTTTTCCATAGTGAGGAGGAGTTATTTACCGAAAAATTGATAACCATTTTGGATATTTAGTGAAAACATTAACCTATCCCAATGGGCCAAATTGAACTGTTGAAATATGTGTATACCAATTGGTTGATAACCATTGGAAAATTTGAAAACAATGAGTCTATCCAAATGGTTAAAATTGAATCATTACTATATGTTTATAATAGAAAAAAGATTAAAATTAATAACTTTTAAAACTAGTTCTATTAGAACTATTTTAAACCATCAGTAGAGACAATTTCCAATAGTTAATACTAAAAGGTTTGTATTGTGAAAATACAGGAAATGTATCCCAATGATTTTAGTTGAACCATTGGTATAGGACTATCCCCATGGCTTAGACACAAAATGTTCATTAAACATTTGTGATATAATATATTAATGGTTTTCAGGCTTTTACCAATGGTTTGAAACCAATTAAAATGAATTATTTCATAATAGTGTGGTGCTTCCACCTCTTCTAAAAGTACCACATCACTACCCTCCGGCACGCACATGGTCCTCCTTCCACATCACATCCTTCACACACACAAATGTGAAACATACCAAATCACATTCCACCCACACACACCTGGGACACATACCACATCACATCCCAAAATACCTAGGAAATTACAAAACATCTCATCCCGAAGACATATTGGAAAAAAACTCACCTGCACAACCATGGTCTTATCAAGACCCAACCTTCTACAAAAATATTGGGATATCACTACCTAGAAGAGGGAGTAGGGAAGTGTGGGTGGCGAACCATCCATCCTTCTACTTGGATGTTTGGGAATGAACCCCCCCCCCCCCCCCATGAAAATGGAAGTGTTATGCACATTGTGATCAACTATGGAGGGTACATAACATACAGTGCATGTATTTATATAGTATCAATCATGAAATCTCAACCTATATGATTCCCAAATACTATACCCCTGCAATAATTTTAGTACAAGTAACAGTCACTTCAGATGCTGATAAATTTCAGTGTATTCAAAAATCACTTTCTCTTAACACCCATTCATTTCATTATTTATCGTTAACCATAGTAAACCATTCAACCAATAA
Organism: Viscum album; assembly: GCA_963277665.1. Lineage (NCBI taxonomy): Eukaryota > Viridiplantae > Streptophyta > Magnoliopsida > Santalales > Viscaceae > Viscum > Viscum album. Next base: position 1,610,155,884 of record OY728142.1, read on the forward strand.
TTTAACTTTTCAATGACAAATCTTTCCAATTTACAAAACCAAATCATGAAATATCAGCATTATTATGTATTATTTAGCTCTATCCCTACCCAGTAAGCTATGTAACATAGACCACAACAAGCAACAAGAAACATTGGAAACTATTCCATACCACCATAGTCATTTTAGAAGGTGAATAGCCTTCTAGATTAACACTTTCCAAATTTAGGTTTTTTTAATACCCTTTCAAACTATAACATATATCAATCATGAAGCACGTGGTGAATCTTTCTTCATGCTACTCATGGAGAATATCCGAGTGAATTTCCCTTGCTGACCTAAACTATTGTCACTCGTCAAAGTCATTATTCTTAATACATATTCACAATAACGAAATCAACCAAGTCATATCCACATCCATAAACACATCCCATCATGGTCATTCTTGGTAGCAAGGCTACATAACACTACTCATCGATTCCATAATCACACACTCTCTCAACATGAGTTTCCATTACATGACCTGTACCACCACACATCACATAATCATTTCAAAAACCATACAATACATCCATTCATAAAAATAATGCACTTAACAAACACACACAAAAACTAGGAAATGACATATTCATATATAACATAGCATTCCTTTCATTAATTTCACTTTTCATCTTCGGATTTTACCAAGGAAGGTATGATCATTTGGAAAACATATTAATTAATGGGTATAAATGATTAAAATTATTCATAAATAATAATTTCTAGATAAGATAAATAATCATCCATTCCATACACCATCCCATGTGAAAGAGTTCCCCCAATGGACATGATTTCTAGTAGTCATATATCCCATACCAAAACAATATCAACAAATTATAAATCAATGCATACTTCCCTTCAATCCCTATTTATAGATTTAAAACTAGTTCAATTTTATTCTTGAATTTGGTTTCATTTATATTCACAAGGGAATGAATAGTGAACCCACCCTTTTTGATTCAAAAATCCGAGAGTTGAAGAAAAACATTATTAGAAAATGCCTTTTGGCTCATCTTGATTGCACCAAAGATAGGGGCGCGAATATTGTTGGGAAACTCTAGGGAAAAGATTGAAATACCTTTAATGAAACAAACATATGACTCATAAGGGAAAATGGTTTGAGGTGAAATGAGATAAATGGGGAGAAAAAATAATATAATATATCATGTTATAAACGAATTATCTTAAATCAGTGGGGGGGAATGTTGGTAAAATAAATTTTATAAGAATCATGACCAAGACAATTGGGTTTGGATGTTAATGGAATATTTTTGTTTTGTGAAGATCAATATAATCTATAATAGATTTTGAAATGATTAAATATGGTTCTAAATTCATTTTACTTCATATTTATCATTAAAGGATTGAAAATGGAAAATAGGATAATTATATAATTTTGATTTTTTTGGAAAATAAGTCATCCCTGGATGAGTCACTAGAGGATGTGCCCCCTATGCGAGATTCCATCAAAATTCACCAATGTATGAGTCACCAGTGTGAGATACCATTGTATGTTACCAGTGGATGGGTCACCATATTGAGCAACTTGTCTGAGTCATTGTTGTGGGCTACCACTATGACTCACCGGTGGGACTCACCAATGAAACTCTCCACTGTGACTCACCAATGTGACTCCATTCTACGACTCACCACTGTGACTCATAGTTGTTTTTCACCTCTATAACCCATTTCAAGACCTGGAAAATTTCATGTATTTGTTTTGAATTATTTGAGATATTTGGGCGTAAGCGATAATTGAAGGCGTGTGATTCCGAGGCCTGGTGTTCCCGCAATGAATTTTTTAACTTTTTTTAAGCTACGTTCAGTAATATTTGGGGTGGTGTTTTCTATCTTTTGAATTGGTACTTGGAATAAAAATCTGAGGAAAATGTTGAATCCATAGCATCATGATTCGCTTAATGGTTACTTCACTTCGACCATTGTTGGTCAGGAGAAAAAGGTTTTTTTTTGGTACTTCAAAAGTAATAACAAAGTAACATAAGTTGTTATTTTTTTCATTTTATTTTTCCTACCATTTGTTGAGCAGTGGTGGGGGGGGACCACAGAGGTTCTCAAACCTTTAATTATGGGGTGTAAATTGCATGGTTATTATTTAGTTTCATAAGCACCCCCCTACATCAATTAATGAGGAACATTAATTACATCAATTAAATAGACACATTAATAATTTCAATTAATTAATCACATTAATTCCTCAAGGAATTTCTCACCATTCTCCTCCTATTTATATAGAGCCCAGGGTGGGTTATTGGAACGACTTCATCAATTGAGGAAACCCTGATTCTGTGACACCACACCTTGCACTGACAGAGAATGGATTCTTGATGAGTCCCGTTGTAGAATCAATCTTAAGGTCGACAGATGGCGTATTCTAGTGAATGTGAACATTTTCCTTCATCAAAAATACCCTCAAACATGGAAGCACCACTATCCATGATGTACCCAACGAATCATTAGGTAGGGGTTTTCTTTTAATTCAATAATTTCGCTCTTTTCTAATCGTTGTTCTGGTATTTGCAGGAGGTTTTAGTGGGGGATTTCAATGGGGTTCAACATTATTAAAATTTGATGAATAATAACCTCCCTTTGAGTGAACATTGTCATGACTCATCTCACAAGGTATGAATGTGACTACCCAAAGCCCTCCTTCCATTGGATAGCGGATGGTGACTAGGATCAAAAGCTCCATAGTGGGTTGAACTGGCTTCATGAAAAATCATCCCGAACTCTGTACCTCTGACCACAATGGGTCGGCACTAATGACCAATACAGGACAACATTAAGGACCAATACAGGTTATCACTGATGACCAATACAATTCCGCACTAGTAACCAATACGGGTCAGCACTTGGAATAATACGAGTCAGCACTAGTGAAAAATATGGGTTAGCACTAGCATCCAATACGAGTCAGCATCTAGTGACCAATACAGGTTAGACTACAGTGGCCCATATAGGTTAGCAGTAGAGTTACATTGGATAGGATGAACTGGATTTTGTACTATTCATCCCTAACCTAGTAAGCATGAAGTTATAACGTTAGAGTGAGTTATCTCTTTTTAATTGTGCTTCCTGATTTAGATTATTATTATGATATTACCATTGTGGCATTTCATATGATATTTCCCTTTATGGATTATAGAGAGTCGTTCTGTGGTCTTAGGTTCCCTATTCGGTATTGTTATACTCACCCCTTCACGGGCTCAGCCCACATCGGTATGTCTGGTGAAGAATACATACGCTCGGAGGAAGACTTTGATGTTATGGGAATTGATGGAGTTGGGTGTGATGGGAGAAGTTGAGATCCTCTTATTTGAATTTAGAAATATTGCTACTACCCTCCAGGTAGAGCTCTAGGGAAGATGCGACAACTATTTATAATATTTTGAGTTTATAGGGACTGTATTCCAGCCCACTATATTCAGTTTACAGTTTTACTTGTGGTTGTACATTATTCTCATGGATATACCTTCCTTTTGTTATCTTTTTAATTTAGATTCCCTTTTTGAGTGTGTACATATCTCGAAGGAAATTCCTTACATGTTCGGTAGAATCCATCAAGTGCTAGTGGCCAAACCCTGGCCTAATGAAGGCAGGCTTGTAGTAGTCATTCCTAGAACCTGTGGGACGGGTCGTGACAATGTTGTATCATAGGTCGGTCGGTTCTACCAGAAGGACTAAGAGTATAATTTTAATGATACAATGTTGAAATTTGTCTTGAGTTCAGTTACAAGTACAAAGTGTCTAGTGTTGTAGTGGCAGCCCATGTATCCATACAACTGGACCTTGAATTTATTTTTTAGATTTAGTACATGGAAACACTAGTTTATAGTGTTTTAAAAGTTTTCATGATCATTCTTGAGTCATCTCTCTATGTATAAGTGATTGAATGTGGATCATATATTTCTTACAGGATTCCTCTACAAAGATAGCCAGCCGGGATTCTGGTTTGAGATCATGACAGTGGCCCACTGAGCAATGATGCATTGGTATAGAGACCACTCACCTTGATAGAACCTTCAGGTGGTTTACCAGCCACAACACCACCCATTGAATAATAGATTCTACCAGTGGATCATGCACACTAGCTGAGTGTGTTGCATGAGTTCCAGAGACATAGGCCTCCTAGGATTCAAGTAGAGACAGACCCCCAGGCAGTAGATGACTGGATTAAGGCGGTTTCGCGGGAATTTTTCTTAGTAGAGACACCTATCGAGAAGATGGAAATCTTGGCAGCTAATATTTTTCAGAGCATAGTAGGATGATGGTAGATCTTGATGCTCCATGTGCATGAGGAGATGACCCTCAACTGGGTATCAATTGAGATTCTTTTCAGGGAAGATTTTGTACAAATGAAACTACGCTATGTTCGTATTCAAGAGCTACTACATCTATAGTAGGGTAGCTAGACTATGGATCTATACTTTTAAATATTTACCGACCTCTCTGGATACTCCACCGACACGGTATGGGACCCTTACATCAGGTCCATGACCTTTGATTAGGGGCACCGAGGAGATATCAGAGATGGGAAAGTTTCTCTCAGCAACCTAATGCAGGATAGGGTGCTAGATAAAGCTTTTCTATTGGATCGCTTCCTTGAAGAGTAGGCATTGATAGTGGGTGACCCTACCAGATGAAAGGTAGAAAATTCATCTGCATCTAGCAATATATAGATGACGTAGAATCCTAAGTGGGCTAGACATTCCGTAGTGTGACCCGGGGATGTAGGGTCAGAGGTGTGAGGCTTGGGATGACGAGGGAGACACCATGGAGGCATGATCTATTTTTCTTGAGGGGGGCGGGGTCACAGATCTCTTGAATTTTTGAATCACCATGTGGTTGATTGACAGATGGTGGACGGGCCATCGAGGTACCGACCGCAACAGGAGCATGTGTGTCATCCTGATGGCGGATGAGGTAGGGGAGTGGGACTTGCATTAGGTGGTGGTAAGGGTAACCAAGAATTACCACCACCACCACCCCGGGCATTCCACCATGACCTTGGGAATAAGGTGGATGGGGATATGCCTACCTACTGGTAGTAGAGGCTCATGATCCTAACTTCCCTATAATGATACAATTTATGATCGGGATCTTCACTACATTACTTTTAGTGATTATCGACATGGGTGCTAGACTTTCATACCTTTCCACTTACTTAGTTCAGGACTCTGAGATTCCGACTGATCTTTTAGCTCAACCTTTGCATTCATATACTCATATGGGAGTAGATTCATTTGTCACAAACTGGTGCTGAGAGTGTTATCTTACTCTCAGAGGAGAGAGTTACAGATGTGATCTTCTAGTGGCAGCTTTGATGCCCTACGACATAATTCCCAGAATGGAATATCAATCAGTAGTTCACATAAAAATTGACTGATTGATACATACAATGTGATGTATGCGTAGACATGAGGGCCAGCTATCATTTGTGAGTGAGGAAGAAAATAGAGCAGCATGAGATGGACTTGCGCTCTGGAGGGTGAAGTTGATTATATATCAGCTGGCTTGCATGACTTTTGACATGGAAGATGAGGCGAGTCCACAGTTCCTAGTGTTGGTGGATGAGAATTAGGATGTCTTTCTAGAATATTCCCTATTATTACCTCCTTATAGGGAGGTAGATTTCTAAATTGACTTATACAAAAGAATAAAACCGTTATCTACACCAGCATATCATATAGCCCCTATGGAGCTTCGGGGGATGTGGGTATTGTTGGAGGATATACCATTGAAAAGATTCGTATGGCCCACTTTTTCTCTATGGGCATCCCTATTGTTGTTTTCCAATAAGGAAGATGGAATATTTAGGTTATTTGTGGACTTATGAGGCCTAAACTAGGTGACCATAAAAAAATATCATGTACCGAGGATTGATGGTCTATTTGACTAGCTGAAGGGATATCGTTGGTTTTCAAAGATAGCCCTTGGATCAGGCTATCACCAGCTTAGGATACGAGTTGAGGACATACAAATGATAGCATTTAGATTTCTGTATGGCCATTACAATTTCATGGTGATGCCTTTCAGTGTGACCAAAGATCTAGCAATTCCCATGGGGATCATGAAGAGGGTCTTTCATCCACACCTTGATCTATTTGTGGTGGTCTTCATCGATGACATCATGGTGTGCTAGGTGTCTGTGGAAGAGCACATTATACACTTAAAGATAGTTCTGGACACACCCCAGCAGCACCAGTTATATGGGAATCTCTCGATGAGTGATTCCTGGATAAGGAAGGACCACTTCTCGGGGCATGTCATCTCAGAGGCTGGAGTTGTAGTGGATCTATAGAAGATTGAGGCCATACATTCTTGGGAGCCTCCCATGACTATTCGTAAATCCACAACCCCAGTTACCCATAGTCGGTCCATTATTACATAACATTGGAATGATTCAAGGAATCATGTCATGAACGACTGATTACTTTAGTTTCTTTGTAAGTACTAGATACATTCATAAGTTTTACAATACATCATGAAATAAAAACATCAACAACGTTTTTCCCCTTTGAACACACTTATATCCTTAGCCTATCCATGCAGGTCAACCAGTAAATACTTATTCACCACTAGAGAAATATAAAACCTAGAAATGGGTCAGCTTAGAAGCTCTGTAAGGATAGAAATATAGCAGAAACATTCATAAATAAGAATAAACATTTAAGGAAATGTATACGACTAAAAAATCCATTTAAACATCAACATCAGTATAATATGGTAATAATAAAATCAAATAATCCAATTTAATTAATTAAATGGATATTATACCAGTTGAATAATCACATTCAATTTCCATATCCAATTTCATAATGATGGAATGTATAATACTAGACTTCATAACCACATACTCAATGCCTTGCGCGAAGACTACAAATAAGATTTTGTCAAGGACTTAGTCCAAGACACTAGTTTTTCTCATTAGACCTACCAATACATCGAGGAGATATAGTGGGCTCCACCCATCACATACTATGTCCAATTCATTCTACATATGAAAAGTTATAAACATAACATAAACATTCATATTAACACTAGCATACGAAATGTCATTACATTATCTACAAACCATGAATGGTATAAAAATAATACATCTATAGTAAAACATATAAAAAAACCTTCAATATAATATTGAATTTTATTATCATAATAAATCACTATCAAACAAGAAAAAAATTCATCAAAAGGATGTTGACATAGATGAAATAAAAACGTTTTTTAGAGAAATATCTCATTCTATATTGAAAACATTTAAAAGTCATATAATTATAAATGAAAAAATTTATTTTGAAAATATTCTAATAAGCATGTACAGAATGAATCGATGATGTTTTAATGGTAGAAAATTTTAGCTCCCGCCATATAATTGAAAAAAACATTATTACTTTAAATTTGTCAAAAAATTCATAAAGTACCTTGTTTGGAAAATGATTGAAATATTACGTTGAAAACATATAAGTTCAAATAAAGGTATTAATGACATTAAATCATTATCTAGTAAATAGTAAAAAAAATTGAAATACATTTTTAAGAAAACATGGATGTGGATGATATAGAATTCTCACTATTGACTTATGTAAAAACAACCTCGGATAATATAGAGATTGTGAAATTAACTCTAACCTTGAACTTTTCTTTTCTCGAGGGTACGTTTAACATCCTGTATAATGAAGATAGTATGTTATTAAATTTTACCAGAACCATATTAATATTAATTATATCATAAATTATTCATTTATTACTTTATACTATCCATTAAATAATTATTTCCATGTTAAATTAACATTTTGGGTAATACACATTTTCTTTATTGTACGTGTTTTACCTTGTTATTCTTGATCAAATCATTTAGATCATGATTTAAATACATACAGAATATAATCCTTGATTTATATATCATATGTTTTCATAATATAAATATTTATAATAGATAGATATATGAAATGGAAGGCTCTAGTTAGGGAGATGGAAGGTCGTACATATGCAAAAACGTTGTTTTTGTTTTAATATCTTATTGAACGAAATTAAGTGATTAAGATGTATGAAAGTTCATAAATATATATATATATCTATTTTAATTAGAATTATTATGTCATTAATTACATACTTATTAATAATATATATTTTAGTAAACATTGTTGAATGGTGAACGTGAGAATCAATCTCATCGCGTTGTGGTGATGGTAATCTGTACGTACCAATGTGCGACAATATCATTATATTGATGGTGAAATCGTATGTAATTGGATGGTATATCATATATACAATGAATTATTAACATGATATATGTATTATTTTCAATAGTTATAATCATTATTATACCCATCCGAATAATGAAGTGTTTGAATAACAAACTACACCATGACTTGGAGACAGTAAGTCGTATGTACGCACGAATGGTGACTTTATTATTCATATGATGGATAAAATATGGAATACGGTTGTACCATTTTTATTATAACATCACAGTATATAAAGGATACTATATTTATTATTTTAGAACGGAAAAAATGAAAGAGGAAGTGGAAGATGGAAAGAACTTGATAGAGGTGATGAAATATTTACCTCTTCATCAGGTTCTTCATTTGGATTTGATCAAAGGGATCCATAGAATTGCTTTCTGATATAATTAAGGACTCTAGGTTGATGTGACAGAAGTTTTAAGGATATTTTGGTAGGTTTTGGTCGAGCCCAATGGCTTTGGAGGTGTGAAATTAATAGAAGGGGAAGTGCCCATTTATAAGAGAGGTGAGGGTCACTTTTTGAAAAGTTTGAAATATTTTTTTATATTAAAATAATTTTCTGTTTCTAATGGATCCAAAATAAATTATTTCGAGTATATGGTGGGTATGGATCTAAAACCTCTATACCAATAGGTTTTATAGAGTTTTTGGTCATCATATTAACCTTATAATTTAGATTTAACTCTTAGTTAAATAGTTTGACATTTACCATGTCTCTTGGTATTTTTATATTATATGGTTTATAAACATACAGTAACAAGACAAGAGAACCCCATGTGGTTAATTATTAATATATATAACCTTATCTATGTAATTTTTATGAACCTTATATTTTTAAGAACATTATATCAATTAATAATATAGTATTTGTTTTAATAACTCAACTATGTCAATTTTGATAGTATTTAGTATTTGATTTTTTTTAACGCCATAAAAACTTATCACTTCTAATAAAATTTATTTAACCAACCCACACATATCATAGTAACCTGTAAAATTAGTGGAATTAATCATAAATCTCAATTTAAATTTATTTTGATATTTATAAAATCTATTATTTTAATATTTCATTAATAAGGTAATTACTGCATCATCATTCTGTCATAAATAAAGTAAATTATTTATTGTCTAAAAATTAAAAATAAACTAAAATATTGTAGTAAATCATTTTATATTTTTAATAAATATTTATTGTATAATTAATATTGTGTGAAAGCCTATATTATAAATATTTTATTTATTAAACATTGAATTTAACTCTTTTAACTTTTTCATAAATAAAACAATAATAAATGTCATAAACTAATCCAAGTGGACCAAAGAGGATAATATTTTATTCCTAAGGATTTTTTTGGTTCAATTATATTTATCCAATAGAATTAGGACATGTGTTAGGGTAATTATGATACCAGTTTTACATTTAATTACCCTATTTAATTTTAATCGTGGTAAATAAGTCAATAGTTACTATTCACCAAAAATTATTTTTACCTTATTGAATAAAATTATACATAATAATGTAAATATATTGACAGAAATTTTTGAAATTCAACTCATATAAGCGGAAAAATTATATTTTAAACATATTTACAAATTTGCCGAGAGGGGGGTAAAAGAGGTTAAAAAGTCCAATAAAATTTTATACATCTAATTTTATTATAAAAAGACTCAAATTAATTAAATTGAAATTATATAATTATTATATATTTAATTTTAGTTAAAATAATTTTTAATAAGATATATAAAATATTTAAATAAAATTTCGGTTTTAAATAATAACATTGTGTTTTTCACTATTCATCAAAAATTGAATGTTTTTAGAAAAATACATATATATCACCCTAAGCTAATTTTCATATTATAAATTCAAAAATGAATTCTATTGTACAAAATTCAAGACATTGAAGTTGAATTTATTAAAATAAAATTAATTCTCATTGTCAAATCCAAAAAGTTGGTTTTTAAAAAGTAAAAGGTATCAAAAACATGACAAGTGTTTATGTTAAATTTAAATGTGAAATTACTTATAATGAACTAAATTGTATTAAATGATAAAAATATAAGCTAATAAAAACTTCAAAACCATTTAAATTTATAATTTAAATCTATAAATTATATCGATTAAAAAAGTTGCTTTCAATTATAGCATAGTCTTTTTCACTATTCATCAAAATACATAAGTTATCAGAAAAGTACCAATCATTTATCCAAATTAAATTTTTATCAGCCAATTCAAAAGAAGAATTTCATTTTGTTAAAATGAATATATATTTGTTTCAAATATTGGTTTTAAAAATTGTTCTCCATTAAAATGCGGCAAAATTATATTTTTTGAAAAATACGTATTTTATCTAAAAAATCAATGTTTTTTTATATTATGTATAAGAACCATGTAATATGTATGTTAAAATTATAAAGAGTACATAATATTCAAAATGTAGTTAATACTATTTATAACAACTTTTTGAACAGCTAGTTTGGTATGTTGTGGCGCGCTACTACTCGGTGTTGCGTGTAGGGCAAGATATTGAATTTCTTTAATTAGACTACATGCTATGAAATCACGGGGTGTTACATTTTCTCCTCCTTCAATAAATTGAATTCTTGAAATTTTAAATTGTTCTTCGAAAATAAATGTTTAAAAATAGAAAAATACTTTTTTGGAAAACCCTCATAAAAAATTGGGTTTACTAATTTTAGTCTTATTAAGATGGAAATGGAATGAAAAAGTAACAACCAAATTTTGATCTCGATTAAGAGAAAATTGGTGGACATTAGAGACACATAATTTAAGGAGAAATGTAAATATTTATAGGGTGTGATTGAGGTCATCAATCACAAACATGTGTAAAATTGAGGGCCACAAATCCATCAATCTATGATGACTTAAAATATAGTTGGTTCAACAAAACATAAGGTATTGATTTAACAATATTTTGGTTTTAAGATCCCTTCCCTAAAATTTAAGAATTAATTTACTCATATAATAAGAGAAAAAAATACACTTGACAAGTAGAGTTTCATCTTTCAACTAATTCCTACAACAAACTATTGTTTCACTCCAAAAGATAATAGAATTAAAAAATATCTTATTTATCTTAATCGTATAGGGTTCGAAAAATAATGAATTTATAATTCATTTGAAATACATTTTAAAAAAAACTACATTATACAAACCAGGAAATCACGTATGATAGTGGTACTTGATCCACCCTTTTCGCCCTTCGGTTATGGGTTCATGTCTCATGACCTTGCCGGACGTGAAGGGTTGTCTCCCGACCTCCATGTTGTCCTTTTTATAACAATCCAAAAATAAAAATAAGAAATTATTTATCCATAATATTAGTATCCAAATTCAAACTTAATCCATTAAAACATTTAGAATTATCCAAAATATTTATGTCCAAACTCACAGTACAAAATTTATAATTATGGTAAAAACAATGAGGATCCTTTTTTTCATGTAATAACTTGTTAATACATTCATCATGTATTCATTTAAAACACTGCAACACCCTGAATTACCATAAAACCTTATTCATTACATTCATTCTCCCTTATTCCTTATAGAATACTGGATATACTTTTTCTATCCAAAAATTATTGTAAACTCCAACAATGATGGAATATACAAATCATTAATCAGTTTCAAGGTAGAAAATAATATCCAAATATAATTTATTCAAATCAATCATATATTATTAAAAAATCACTACCTCATTACTAAGACCATGTTATGGTTTATCTTTCTCTCATCCATATATTTTCAAAAAAATTTACCTTTTATTGAGTCAATTTTCTAGGTTCTACACAATCTCATGTCCTAAATCAAATTGTTGTATAGTACAATCCATTTAAGACTATAATACTTATAACATGTACATCATTAATACAATACTCAAATGACATAATACTTTAATAACATCATAAGAAATATAATCAGTCATCTTCATCTTTTGTAGTATCAAAACTTGGTTTTTATCCAAAAATAGAATTTGGGGTATACTCTGATGATTTGGACATTGCTTCACGTAAAGTCCCAACTCCTTGCAGATGAAGCATTGTAAATTTAAAACCTTTATCTTACCCTTTCAATCACGTACTTCGTGTCCTTTTTCTCAACACTTATAAAAAACTTCAATTCCCTTCATGAATTTACCAAGGTGATTCTTTTTACAGTTATCACATATGGGAAATTCATTCTTTTCCCTCTTCCCTTTATCCATATTTCTGTCTTCCAACCTTTTATTCTCTTGCTTCCCTATAATGCCATAGGACTCAAAGAATTCTTTACTTATCTTAGAAACCCATGATACTATTTCATCATATGATGAGAATATGTGGTAGACTATTTCCCATTTAAATGTTGGCATAATTTTATGAATTATATGATCCTTCACAATCTTTCGATCATGTGTACTACTGAAATTTACATTCCTTCTACTAGGCACCATTTCTAAACAATGGAATACACTAGGTTAGTTTATGAATTGCAATTCATAATTCCAATCTTGTAAAATCCCTAATGTAAATTCCAAAAATATTATATTTTATAATCTATAATCATAACATGTTAAAATTGAGGGGGTATTTACCCATAAATTCTTCGTAATGGCTTGTAATGAAAATGATAATTATCCTAAGCGTAACACCCCGGGATTTTAGGAAAAATATTCTTTTTAATTTCATTAATGTCTTTTGTTGTACGCTACACAAAAAGAAGCTTGCACAACAAGCATCCTTGACTTGCCTTGCATTAAATGCAATCGCGACCTTCCTCGATAGCGTGTGTAGTACGCAATACCGAGTTTCACTAAACAACGATATGCTATTAAAATATTATTAAAACTAGCCGTTATGAATAGTAATAACCACTTTTTGAAATTTTGTAAATTTTATTTTTCAAAATGGACTTCATTTTTGGATTCAGAATATCTAAATTAGCTTAGAGTGAAATTTTGGTACATTTCGGATAACTTTCATTTTTTGATGAATAGTGAAAATTACTAAATTTTAATTAAAAACAACGTTTTTAATCGAAATAATTAATAGTGATAAATTATTAATTTGAGTAGTTTTAAAGTAGATTTAGAATATATTTTTACAATTTAATACAATGTTGGTCATTGGATGTAATTCTACATTTAAACCAGACATAAACAAGTGTCAATCTTTTGATAGTTATTATCTCTTAAGAACACGTCATTTGTTTTGACGACGGGAATTAATTTTTAAATTAATTAATGCAAATAATATGTTTTTAATTTGGTAAAATAGACATCATTTTTGTGTTTATAATATCAAATATAGCTTAGGCATAATTTTTGGTATTTTTCTGGAAACATTCATTTTTTGATGAATAGTGAAACCACTAAGTGGTAGTAAAAAAATGAATTTTTCATAAAACGTAATTTTACCGCTTCTGTGAGTGTAATTTCAAAAATACGAGAGACACAGTTGACGTTAGTTAGTAAAATGTGGTTCAATGAGAAGAAAATAATTTTTGGTGAATAGTAAGATTTTACTTTTTTTACCACGGTTAAAAGTAAATAGGGTAATTAAGGGTAAAAATGTTATTTTTATTACCCTAAAACATGTCCTAATTCTATTGGATAAGTGTAATTCGACCAAAAACAACCTTATAAATAAAATATGATCATTTAGGCCCACTTGGATTAGATTAGGACATTTATTATTAATTTATTTAAAGAAGGGTTAAAATAGTTAAAATCAAAGTTTAATAAGTAAATCATTTTTAATATAGGGTTATATAAAAGATAAATTCGACTATAAATATTCATTAGAAATATAAAAATATTTCCTACATAATAGTATTTTATTTGTAATATTTAGACATTAAATAATTTAATTTATTTATGACACAAATATGATGCAGTAATTATCTTATTAATGAAATATTGACATAATTGATGTTATAAATACCCAATAAATGTAATTTGAAACTTTTTATGAATTCCACTAATTTTATAGGTTAATATGAAATGTTAGTATTGATTTAATTAACTGTTTTCTAACTAATCATTCTGTTATAATTTTCACAAAAATCAATTACTAAATAGTGTCAAAATTGACATATAATAGTTTTTAAAAAAATATTTTATTATTAATTGTAATATTATTCATAAAAATATATGTTTCTGCCAAATTACTTAGATAAGGATATATATATTAATAATAAAAAACTTTGGGTTCGTTTGGATTCATATAGTATGTTTATTAACCGTATAGTGTAAGAAAACAAGAAGACACGGTAAAAGTAAAATTATCTAACTTAAAGTTAAATATAAATGATAAGGTTAAAATAGGAACCTAAAGCTGTCTAAATTCTATTTTATAAGATTATTTCTATCCATCCCCACCTTTTCTTCGAAATAAATCAATTTGAAGCTATTTAAAACCGAATTTGGATTTATAATAAAATAATATTCTTCGTTATTCCAAAGGTGCCCCTCTCCTCCCTTATAAAAGGGAACCCCCTCCCTCTCTTCCTCACACCCAATTGAGACTTCAATCTCGGCCAAACCCTGAAAAATTATCTTATTCACTTCCCTATAAACCTACTAGAGGTTCTAGTCATCTTCAAAGACATATTTTAGTGCCTTAAAAGGAGGTCTCAAAGAAGCACTTCAAAGAAGAGGTAATGTCCGTTACTGATTCTTTCATCTTTATTTCTTCTTCCACTTATTCTTCTTTAGTTGTTTAATTATGAAGTAATAACATCAGTATCACTCATATACTTATATGTTATTATAAGTATGAAACAACCCTATTTCACCATCTATCCATCCTACGGAAAAAGAAATCACCGTGCATGCGTACGTACGGAATACCGTCTCCACGCCGTGGTGTAATCTATTTTCCACCACCACCTTACTTGGATGGGTATAATGGTGTAAATAATGACTATATATGACTATTATAAAGGGATATCGATTCTGAAATAGTATACATACACTCCAATAAAATTCCACGATCATAGGAACAATATCATCACTCGTGCGTACGTACGGAATACCGTCTCCACGATGTGATGTGACTCGTTCTACATGATCTTCAATGCATAATGATTATATAAATGAATTGAATGAATGAATATGATATATATTACACTAATACCATTCTGGAAATGAGGTATCTATAACCTAAAGGGAAGAATAAGAATTTATTCAACAAAACACGCATAAGTACTAAAAGTAATAAACACCCGAATAACAAGTAGTAATGAAATATTACTAATAAGAAGCTAAGAATATGACCATATAGGATATCATAACAATAAGTATGATTCTGGAATAAGTAAATAACATTATTTAAATCATTATACAGGAGTTTCAGACACTTACGAAGCAAATCAGACCTAAGGTAAGGGATAATTTTGCAAATATCAGTTTTATCCGAGATTGCTTATTCGTAAGTATTTACTGGGGAAATTTATATCATGTCCATGTTTTATAAAAGTGTTTTCATGTATGTATAAATTCATTTTTACCCATTTTTTACTTTTACTACATTGTATGTATGGAATCTTTCTCTTATTTACGTTACGAGGTACTTTTTGACTTTTTCGAAAAAAGTACGAGAAGAATGTTTTTTTAACTTATACGGCATGAATGAATTTTTAATACAGTGTTTCCAAGAATATTCCTTTACAAGTTTTCAAGATTATTTTTAATCAACTTCTTTTAGTTTAAAATTTTATGACATGTTATGAAAGGAAAAGTGTTTTTGAAGTAGAAAGGATATTTTCCTCAAGAATGGAGTTCAAGTGTTTTATCAAAATTATTTTCCCTCTAAGATAATAAAGGGTTCTGTTTTTATCCCTATTATTACATTGATTGGATTATGTTGTGATGGGATTATTTTTGTGAATTCCTTTATCTTATATGAATTGTTTTACGATGTCACGATGTTTAAGATTTCCATTTTTATTACATGGGTTATGCAATGATGTATGATTTATGATTTTGTGGCACACATAAGAATGGTATCATTATGAGATGGGTGGGACCTATATCTCACTCCAATCCATTGGGTAAAGATTTTATATCTCATGAGATATACATGGCACGAACGGAAAGTTATACCGGTTCAGTGAAACAGGACTGAAACGAGGAGTGAACTCGGTTCAGAAATGGACCTTGTCCACTAAGATAGTCTTGGAAATGAGTCTTGACTAATAAGAAATGATTCTCTATGATTATGTGTGTTGCCACAAACTTTCATGTTTTAAGTTATGATTATTGGGATTTCATTTCACTACTATGATTTATCCCATGTTATGAAATTATGCTCTCTTTTGCAAGTTAATATTTCCAAAATGTGATGTTCTTATGAATATGATGTGATTGATATTTTTTTTTACCCTTACTGAGCATTTGAGCTCACCCTATTATGTTTTCTTTTCCCTAGGATATAAATGAAGGTTTTAGGTAAAAAAGGGGAAGATCTTTATGGGAGATGTTGAAGATCTTTCACCACGATTAGAAGATTATATTCTGAGTTTCCAAAGACACTAAACTATTACGATCCTTGTGTGTGTGGTTTTGTTATGTACTAAGAATTCCTAAAAAGTAATGTAATGTCAATGTACGTCATGCTTAGGGTCTCTACAGTTGGTATCAGAGGAATGGTTTAGTCAACCTTTGGAAACTAGGATGCGATAACTTTAGTGAGATCCCTAGAGATATTTCTAAGGTATGTCTAGGGATGTCCCTAAGGATAAGTATAAGTATAGGTTATAGTCCTAGAATTGCACTAACAATATTATAATTAAACCTATGATGTTAGATAGTGAAGGTACTCCCCCTTTATTATGTTGTTTTCCTTAGCATGATTTTTTCCTCTCACACTATTCTTTTTGGGTTTTAGACGATGGCTGGAACCTGAAGGAACCTTGTTGATCAATTCAATGGACAATGTAATGATTGTCCTCCTGAACAAACAAATTTTATGGGAGATGGAGTGCAAAATCTTATTGCTATACTTACACAAGCTATGAATCATTGTGGACTTCCAAATGAGCAGAGAAGGGAACAATATTCTATTGAGTCCTTCATGAGGCAACGTCCACCTTCTTTCAGTGGGTCTTCTGATCCACTTGTTGCTGAACAATGGATTAGTACCACTGAAAAGATATTTTCAGTTCTTCAATGTTCTAAACATGATAAATTCATCTTAGCAGTATATCATTTGGAAGGTGAAGCTGATCAATGGTGGAATCTTATCAAGAATATGAGGCAAAGAGATGAAATTAAGTCCTTGGAATGGGATGAGTTCAAGAACTTATTTTTCAATAAGTACTTCCCTCGTATTCATCGAACAAAGATGGAGAAGGAGTATCTTGAACTAAAGAAAAAGGATGATGAATCTGTTGGTATATATGAAGCGAATTTTACATGGCTTGTAAGGTATGTATCTGGATTTATCATCCAACCTGAAATTAAAGTTGATCGATTCTTCAGTGGCTTAAAACCAAATCTTCGAAGGGAATTAGCTATAAGAGATTTCAGTAGCTATGAAGAAATTGTGCATTGTGCTATCAAGGTAGAAATGGAAGTTGGTGTTACTTATCTATCTCATAGTTTTGAAAAGAAACAAAAGATGGAGTTCAAAGAGAAATATCCGAATAATTTGTGAAAAGAAGATGAATCTTCCCTTATGCTCAAATGTGGAAAGAAGCATGGTGGAGATTGTCTTAAAGGGACAAGTAAATGTTTCAAATGTGGAAAGGAAGGCCATCGGGCATTTGAATGCTACAATGATGGGAAGAAGATGTCTAATGATGCAAACAAAGGAAGGGATACAAAGAATGAACCTACTACACTTCAATGCTTCAAGTGCAAAGAAATGGGACATTACGCTAATAAATTCCCTAATCCATGGGTTAGTGATGATCGACATGAGCATCCACTTAAGGAAAAGGACAAAGGGAAGTCACATGCGATCACCATTGGCGATGTTGAATATGACAACGATGTGGTGGAATGATTAAGTGTTTATGTAATGGGATTCCAAAATAATGTTGTATATGGTATCGTTGAATATTGGAATATTTATGTATTGGTCTATTGTGGTTTTCAATAATTTTATGGTACCGGTAACCATGGAAAGTGATTGAGATATTTTTGGAAAAAAGATGATATGTGCATAATGAAGGGAAAACGAGAAAATGAAATATTTGATAGTATTCGTGAGCTCATGATTGATATAAGGACTAAGTGATATCATGGTTTGAGTATATAGAATTTTGAGGATTTTGGTATGTGGAAAGTGTTAACTTTTAACTGCATTCATGTTTTCACTAAGGTTCAATGGGTATTCAAGAGAATACATGATTAAGGCCTTTGAATGTTTGTAATGTGACCAACAAGACATATCTTATGATATATGGGGATCAACGATGGTATTAAATCTCTGGTAATCGTTTTCACTATATTATGAGAGTGGACTGCAGTATTATGGATAAGCCTAATGATTGGAATGTATTATGTTGGACATAAGTTAGTATTGTTTAAGGATATTAGTTGTTTTGATATTATTGATGGGATGTTATAGTAATATAGTTTTAGAAAAAGGACAACCTGCTGGACGGGCGACATCCCATCGCGTCGGACAAGGCTGTGGGAATCGAACCCACAACCGAAGTTCGACTGGCCTTTATCGCCTACCACTGGCCTACATGAAGTCCCTGGTTAGTAGAAACTAGTTTTATTTTATTAAGCGGTATGATATATGAAGTATAAGTTCATTTTTGGAACCATATATGATTAACCATAAGATGGACTTATAACTTTTGCTAACCTTTTGTTTGAAAGAGATGGAATAAACCATCATTCTATCACATGATTTGCTAACACATCACGAATAAAAAATTCAACTTCATTTCATTAAGGGATGAAGTGGAAATTGTTCAATTCACGAACAACAGTGAGATTGTACCAAAATCAAGCAAGTATGTCTTCTAATTCAAAATTTTCAACTTTAGGGAAATGATATTGAAAACCAAAAATGTTGTCCTAGTGCCCTTATATCCGATGAATCAGACGGTACCCTAGATCATCACAAATTTATGGCTTTGTGATTGATGGCTTTTCCATAGCCATGTTCTCTACCACTCTCCATCAGAACATGATGGATAGATTTCTCTTCCATATCCGTATTTTCACCTATGTGTAAACTCAGTGATTAGTTTATTTGGGTAACTGTTACGTTTCATACTTTTTTTTAAAGATTGGTTTTGGTATTCCTTATTACGATGTGGGTTTCTATCAAAGAAACTTTCGAATAGTAAACCATTTATAACCCAGACGAATTTTGAGGGCGAAATTCATTTTAAGGTGGGTAGAATGTAACACCCCGAGATTTTATGAAAAATATTCTTTTTAATTTAATTAATGTCTTGTGTTGTACGATACACCAAAAGGAGCTTGCACAACACACATACTTGAATTTCCTTGCATTAAACGCAATCACGACCTTCCTCGATAGCGTGTGTAGTACGCAATACTGAGTTTCACTAAACAACGATATGCTATTAAAATATTATTAAAACTAGCTGTTATGAATAGTAATAACCACTTTTTGAAATTTTTTAAATTTTATTTTTCAAAATGGACTTCATTTTTTGATTCGGAATATCAAAATTAGCTTAGAGTGAAATTTTGGTACATTTCAGATAACTTTCATTTTTGATGAATAGTGAATATTACTAAATTTTAATTATAAACAACCTTTTTAATCAAAATAATTAATAGTGATAAATTATTAATTTGAGTGGTTTTAAAGTAGATTTAGAATATATTTTTACAATTTAATACAATTTTGGTCATTGGATGTAATTCTACATTTAAATCAGACATAAACAAGTGTCAATTTTTTGATAGTTATTATCTCTTAAGAACACTCTATTTGTTTTGACGACGGGAATTAATTTTTAAATTAATAAATGCAACTGATATGTTTTGAATTTGGTAAAATAAACATCATTTTTTAGTTTATAATATCAAATATATCTTAGGCCTAATGTTTGGTATTTTTCTAGAAACTTTCATTTTTTGATGAATAGTGAAACCACTAAGAGGTAGTTAAAAAAATGAATTTTTCATAAATCTTAATTTTACCGCTTCTGTGAGTGGAATTTCAAAAATCTAAGAGACATAGTTGATGTTAGTAAGTAAAATGTGGTTCAATGAGATGAAAATAATTTTTGGTGAATAGTAACTTTTTACTTTTTTTTAACCACGGTTAAAAGTAAATAGGGTAATTAAGGATAAAAATGTTATTATTATTTCCCTAACACATGTTCTAATTTTATTGGATAAGTGTAATTCGAAAAAAAAACTTAGGAATAAAATATGATCATTTAGTCCCACTTGAATTAGATTATGACATTTATTAATAATTTATTTAAAGAAGGGTTAAAATAGTTAAAATCAAAGTTTAAAAAGTAAATCATTTTTAATATAGGGTTATACATAAGCTAAATTCGACTATAAATACTCATTAGAACGATAAAAATATTTCCTAAATAATGGTATTTTATTTGTAATTTTTATACATTAAATAATTTAATTTATTTATGACACAAAGATGATGCAGTAATTATCTTATTAATAAAATATTGACATAATTGATGTTATAAATACCCAAATAAATGTAATTTGAGACTTTTTATGAATTCCACTAATTTTCTAGGTTAATATGACATGTTAGTATTGATTTAATTAACTTTTTTCGAACTAATAATTCTGTTATGATTTTCATAAAAATCAATTACTAAATAGTTTCAAAATTGACATAAAATAGTTTTTAAAACAAATATTATATTATTAATTGTTATTTTATATTTAAAAATCTTAGGTTCGGCCAAATGACTTAGATATGGATATATATATTAATAATAAACAACTTGGGGTTCTTTTGTCTTGATATAGTATGTTTATTAACCTTATAGTGTAACAAACAAAGAAGACACGGTAAAAGTAAAATTATCTAACGTAAAGATAAATATAAATGATAAGGTTTAAATAGGAACCTAAACTTGTCTAAATTATATTTTATGGGAGGATTTAGACCCATCCCCACCTTGTCTTCGAAATAAATCAATTCGGAGCTATTTAAAACCGAATTTGGATTTATAATAAAATAATATTTTTAGTTATTCCAAAGGTGCCCCTCTCCTCCCTTATAAAAGGGCACCCCCTCTCTCTCTTCCTCACACCACATTGAGCCTTAAAGCTCGGCCAAACCCTGCCAAAATCTCTTCTCCACGTCCCTAGAAACATCCTAGAGGTTTTGTTCTTCTTCAAAGACCTATTTTAGTGCCATAAAAGGAGGTATCAAAGAATCAATTCAAAGAAGAGGTAATGTTCGTTACCGATTCTATCATCTTTATTTCTTCTTCCACTTCTTCTTCATTAGTTGTTTCGTTATGAAGTAATAACATCTGTATCAATCATATACTGATATGTTATTATAAGTATGAAATAATCCTATTTTACCATCTATCCATCCTACGGAAAAAGAAATCACCACGCGTGCGTACGTACGGAATACCGTCTCCACGCCGTGGTGTAATCTATTTTCCACCACCACCTTACTTGCATGGGTCTAATGGTGTAAATAATGACTATATATGACTATTATAAAGTGATATTGATTCTGAAATAGTATACATACACTCCAATACAATTCCACGATCATAGGAACGATATCATCACTCGTGCGTACGTACGGAATACTGTCTCCACGATGTGATGCGACTCGTTCTACATGATCTTCATTGCATAATGATTATATAAATGAATTTAATGAATGAATATGATATATATTACACTAATACCATTCTGGAAATGAGGTATCTATAACCTAAAGATAAGAATAAGAATTTATTCGACAAAACACGCATAAGAACTTAAAGTAATAAACACCCGAATAAAAAGTAGTAATGAAATATTACTAACAAGAATCTAAGAATATGACCATATATGATATCATAACAATAAGTATGATTCTTGAATAAGTCAATAACATTATTGAAATCATTATACAGGAGGTTCGGACACTTACGAAGCAAATCGGACCTAAGGTAAGGAATAATTTTGCAAATCCCATTTTTATCCGAGATTGCTTATTCGTAAGTATTTACTAGGGCTATTTATATCATGTACATGTTTTATAAAAGTGTTTTCATGTATGTATAAAGTCTTTTTTACCCATTTTTTACTTTTACTACATGCTATATATGGAATCATTATATTATTTATGTTACGAGGTACTTTTTTACTTTTCCGACAAAAGTAAGAGAAGAATGATTTTTTAACTTATACGGCATGAATGAATTTTTAATACAATATTTCCCAGAATATTTCTTTACAAGATTTCAAGTTTATTTTTAATCAACTTATTTTAGTTTAAAATTGTATGACATGTTAAGAAAGGAAAAGTGTTTTTGAAGTAGAAAGGATATTTTCCTCAAGAATGGAGTTCAAGTGTTTTATAAAAATTATTTTCCATCTAAGATAATAAAGGGTTCTGTTTTTATCCCTATTATTACATTGATTTGATTATGTTGTGATGGGATTATTTTTATTAATTCCTTTATCTTATATGAATTGTTTTATGATGTCACGATGTTTAAGATTCCCATTTTTATTACATGGGTTATGAAATGATGTATGATTTGTGATTTTGTGGCACACATAAGAATGGTATCATTATGAGATGGGTGGGAACTATATCTCCCTCCAGTGCATTTGGTAATGATTTTATATCTCATGAGATAGACATGGCTGGAACGGCAGGTTATACCGGTTCAGTGAAACAGGACTGAAATGAGGAGTGAACTCGGTTCAGAAATGGACTTTGTCCACTAAGATAGTCTTGGAAATGAATCTTGACTAATAAGAAATGGTTCTCTATTATTATGTGTGTATTCCACAAAGTTTGAGGTTTCAATTTATGATTATTGGGGTTTCATTTCATTACTTTGATTTATCCCATGTTATGAAATTATTCTCTCTTTTGCAGGTTAAGATTTACAAAATGTTATGTTCTTATGAATATGATTTGATTGATATTTCTTTTGATTACCCTTACTGGGCATTTGAGCTCAACCTTTTATGTTTTCTTTTCCCCAGGATATAAATAAAGGTTTTAGGTAAAAAACGGGGAAGAACTTTATGGGAGATGTTGAAGATCTTTCACCACGATTAGAAGATTATATTCCGAGTTTCCAAAGACACTAAACTATTACGATCTATGTGTGTGTGTTTTTGTTATGTACTAAGTATTCCGAAAAAGTAATATAATGTCCATGTATGTCAGGATTAGGGTCTCTACACTAAGCATATCCCCTGGGAGGGTCATAACCAAGAGTTCAGTAAGGCCAGGTATCATGTACCAGGATACCCTAAGTAAAGACCGAAATTCCTTTTCGATGTATTCACACTTTAGTACATCTGTTCTAGAGCCGCCTCTACTTGATCGTATCTAGACTTGGATGTATTGCTTCGAAAATTTACAAAATCACTGCCATACCAAAATTCTAGGAAGTTATTCTATACTAATCATCAATGTCAATCATAAGGTAATGTGCTCAAATCAAAGTTTATCTAAATATAGTTTATGTGATTTTACTAAACATCCTATGATACCAACTGTAACGCCCAGACCCCAGTAACCCAAATTCAGAGCATTATTACAAAACATTGGCATGAAACAATGAATCATGTCCTAAAATACCGATTCTTTTAGTATCCTTGGAAGTACTAGATATATTCATAAGTTTTAAATTATATCATTTAATAAAAAAGTCACAAACATTTTTTCCCGTTTGAAAACACTTATATAGTTTGCCTATCCCAGTAGGTCCGCCATTAAATACTTCTTCTCCACCTGGGAAAAATAAAACATAGAAATAGGTGGGCTCAGATTCTCAGTAAGGATAACAATATAGCAGAAACTTCCATAAATAAGCATAATCTTTTAAGGCATTGTAAAGACTAAAAAAATATTTTTAATCTTAAACATCATCTTGATATACCAATGATAAAATAAAATAATGACATTTAATAACTCACATGGATATTCTAATAGTCAAATAATCACATGAAATTTCAATATCTAATTTCATAATGATGGAATGCATAATGCCAGACTTCATAACCACATAGTTAAGGCCATGCTCCAAGACTACAAATAAAAGTTTTTCAAGGCCTTATTCCAATACACTAGTTTGTCTCACTAGAACTACTGATGCATCGAGGAGATATAGAGGCCTCCACCTATCACTTACTATATTTAATGCATTCCACATATGAAAATTCTTAAACATAACATAAACATTCGTATTAAAACTAGCATAAGAAATTTAAATACTTTATCCACAAACTATGAATGGTATAAAAATAACACATCCATAGTCAAACATATCATAAAACCTTCAATACAATATGGAAGATGTGTGTCCTAATAAATCAACATCAAACATGATTTAAATCCATCAAAAGTATTTTGACATAGATGAAATGAAATCTTTTTTCAGAGAAATATCTCTTTCTATTTTGAAATCATTTAATAGTCAAATAATTATAAAAGAAAACCTTTCTTTTGAAATTTTTTTTATAATCTAGTAAGATAGTATTCAATGATATTATAATGGTATAAAATAAGTGCACCCACCATATAAGTTAAAAAACATTCTTACCTTAATTTTTTCGAAAACGTCATAAAGTACCAAGTTTGGAAAATGACGGAATGATTCTTTTAAAAACATATAAGGTCAAATAAGGGTACAAAGGAATATAACCCATTGTATATTAAATATTAAAAAGGTTTTGAAATTTAATTTTATGAAATCACCAATGTGGACGACAAAGAGGTCTCATAAGATACTTATGTAAAGACAACCTCGGATAATAAAGGGATAGTGAATTTAACCCGTACCTTCCACTTTCCATTAGTCGAGGGTACATTTAACCACCTATATAATGAGAACAGTATGTTATTAAATTATACCTGAACCATATTCATATTTATCATATCATTAATTATTAATTTATGACATTATACAATCTATTTAATAGTTATTTCCCTATTAAATTAACATTTTATGTAATAATCGCTTTCTTTATCATATGTGTTTTAACTTGTTATTCTTGATAGTATAATTTAGATCCCGATTTAAATACATACATAATATAATCCATGATATATATATCATATATATTTAGAATATAAATATTTATAATAGAAAGATATATGAAATAGATGGTACCGTTTATGGATACGGTAGGCCGTACGTACGCCTAAACGTTGTTTTCATTTTCATATCATTTTGAAAATATGTAAGTGAATAAGATATATGTAAGTACAAACATAAATACATATATATATATATATCTCTCTCTCCTGAATCATTATTATTTCATATATTACATATTTATTAATAATATATATTTTCAAAATCATCGTTGAATGGTGAACATGGGAATGAATCTCATCTCTTCATTGAGATGACAATCCGTACGTACGCACGAGTGACAATGTCAATATATTGATGGTGAAATAGTTTGTAATTGGATGTTATATCATATATACATAATCATTAACATGTTATATTTATTATTTACATCATTTATACTCGTTATTATACCAATTCAAATAATGATGTGTTTGAATAACAAACTACACCACGACGTGGAGATGGTAAGACGTATGTACACATGTATGGTGGCTTTATCCTTCATATGATGGATATAATAATGAATATGGTTGTACCATTTTTAAAATAACATCACTCTATATATATGATATTGGAGTTATTATTTTAGAATGTAAACAAAAAAGAATGAGGACGTGGAAGAAGAAAAGAACTTAAAAGAGGGGATGAAATATTTACCTCTTCTTCATGTTCTTCCGTATGATTTGATAAAAGGGGATCTATATGATGGATTTAAGATAAAATTAAGCACTATAGGTAGATTTGAGGGAAGTCGGGAGGATATTTGGGCAGGGTTTGGCCGAGCCAAATGTATTTGGAGTTCTGAAATTAATAGAATGGGAAGTGCCCTTTTATGAGAGAGGTGAGGGTAACTTTAGGAAAAGCTTGAAATATTATTTTATAATAAATTCATTTTCTGTTTATAATTGCTCAAAAATAAATTATTTAGATGATAAGGTGGGGATGGGTGGAAAACCACTAAACCAAAATGTGTTATACTGGTTTAGGTCATCATATTAACCTTATCTTTTAGATTTAACTCTCAATTAAATAGTTTGACATTTACCATGTCTCTTTGTATTTTTATATTATATGGTTAATAAACATAACATAACAATCCACGAGAACCCAATGAATTTCATTGTTAATATATATATATATTTATCTAAGTTCTTTGGATGAACTGTTGATTTTTAAGAATATTATATCAATTAATTATATAGTATTTGTTTTAAAAACTCAATTATGTCAATTTTGACACTATTTAGTATTTGATTTTTTTGAAAGCCGTAACAAAATTATCACATCGAATAATATTTTAGTTAACCAATACTAACATGTAATGTTATCCTAGAAAATTAGTGGAATTAATCATAAGTCTCAGTTTACATATGTTTTGATATATATAATAGCAATTATTCTAATATTTCATTAATAAGGTAATTACTACATCCCCATTGTGTCGTAAATAAAATATATTATATAATGTCTAAAAATAATAAATAAAATACTATTATGTATTAAATATTTTTATAATTATAATGAATATTTATAGTCAAATTTATATTGTGTGTAACCATATATTAAAAATGGTTTAGTTATTAAACATTGAATTTAACACTTTTATCTCTTCTTTAAATAAAATAATAATAAATGTCCTAATATAATCCAAGTGGACCAAAGAGGATCATATTTTTTTTCTAAGGTTGTTTTTGGTCGAATTATACTAATTTCATAGAATTAAGATAGGTTTTAGGGTAATTATGATATCATTTTTACCTTTAATTACCCAATTTAATTTTAACCGTGGTAAATAAATGTCAAAAGTTACAATTCATCCAAAATTATTTTTATGTAATTAAATCACATTTTACTTACTGATTACAATCATGTCCCTCAATGTTTTGAAATTCAACTAATAGAAGTGATAAAATTAAGTTTTAATCAATTTTTCTAATGTGTCTTGAACATTAGTAAACGAGGTAATAATGTTCAATAATATTTTATACATCTAATTTTATTATAAAATGACTACAATTAATTACATAGATAATATATATGTATTAAATATCTATTTTTAAATAAAATAATTTTAAATAAAATAAATAATTATTCAAATAAAAATTCTGTTTTAAATAATAACCTAGTGTTTTTCACAATTCCTCATAAATTGAATCTTTTTAGAAAAATACCCAAAATTCACCCAAAGATAATTTTGATATTATGAATTCAAAAATGAATTATAATTTACCAAATTCAAAACCTAGATGTAGTATTTATTTATTTAATGTTATTTCTCATTGTCAAAACCAAAAAAGTGGGTTTTTAAAAAGTAAAAACTATCAAAAGATCCAAATGTGTTTAAGTCAAATTTAAATGTGAAATTACTTATAATGACCTACATTATATTAAATGATAAAATTATAATATTATTATACTTAAAATCCTTTAAATTGCATAGTTTAATATAATAAATTATTTTGATTAAAAAATGTGTTTTCTATTAAAACATTGTATTTTTCAATATTCGTCAAAATATGATAGTTATTAGAAAACTACCAAAAATTTATCCAAAATAAATTTTTATGTCCCTCTTAAAAAGACTAATTTAATTTAGTTTAGTTGAATACATAAAAGTGTCAAATATTGGTTTTAAAAAAAATCTACATTAAAAGGTGGTAAAATTGTATTTTTTTAAATACATCTTTTTATCTGAAAAATTGAATTTGTTCGTATATTATGTCTAAGAAACACATAATATGGATGTAAGAATTATATATTGTATATAACTTCCAAAATGCAGTTAATAAAATTCATAACCATTTTTTGAACAGCTAGTTTAGAAAGCTTTGATGTCCTAGAACTCGGTGTTGCATGTTGCACAAGCTATTGAATTACATTAATGGGAAAAACTACTATAAAATCATGGGGTGTTACAGTGTTACAAAGGAGTGGATCTTCCTTTGATTAGTAGGCTACTATTGAAGGATCATACCTGATTTCTCTAGAGTAGCATCACCTATGACTTCCTTGAAGAAATAGGGGAAACCCTTCTGTGGTAAGAGAAATCCCTTCTAAGCTTTCAACAGCAAAGGAAGAGAATGAAAACCACTCTCATCCTAGGTTTGCCGGAGATGGGCAGTGACTACGTGGTTTACTATGATAAATCAGGGACCGAACTCAGTTGCATCTTGATGCAGGAAGATGTAGTTATTGTTGATGGCTCATGAATGTTGAGGCATCATGTGCAGAATTATGTGACTCATGACAAGGAGTTGGAACCATTAGTCTTCTCACTGATGATGTAGTGACACTAAATTATGGGAATTTAGTTCATTTTTTACTTGTACCAAAAGAGTCTCAGATATATATTCACACAGAAAGATCAGAATATGAGATAGCGACATTGGCCAGAGTTCTTACATTACATTGAATTTGAGATAGTCTATACACTTTGAAAGGGGGAAGTTGTGGCAGATGCACTTAGCCAGAGATTGAGTTTGCAGCTACAGAACGAGGCTTCGGAGTAGTTATCCTTAGTTCAGATATTCTATGTGGATAGAGATGAAACTGTCTACCTCTAGTCGATGGCAGTTTCTTCTCCACTCCTTTAGTGAGTCAGGGAGGTGCAACTCAGAGACAACAACTGTGAGACTACACATGCGCAAATATCCTCAGGCTTGAACATGAAAAATAAAATGAAGGTGGGGAGCATGCTATCCATTTCATAGGATGTATGGTTGGACCAGTTGTGCTACGAGATGATATGATGAGGGATTTTCATACACCCCCCTTGGTAGTAAATCCAGGCGTGATGATGATGTACCAGGACCCCTAGTATCTTTACTGGTGGACAGGGATGAAGCAAGTGGTGGGGGAGTTTATTTCTAGATGTCTCACTTGCTAGAATGTGAAGGTCGAGCACCAGGAACCAACAGGCATGACCCAACCCCTCGAGATACAAGAGTGTAAGTGGGAATGGATATAGATGGACTACGTGACAGGGTTTCCACGAGTGTATAGAGGGAACAATATCATCTGGGTGATTGTTGACCGACTTACCATGTCAGCCTGCTTCCATTATATTTGAAATAAGTGTTCGGTACAAAGCTTGGGTAGTCTCTATGCTCAAGATATCGTGCCACCTCATGGGGTGCCTTCAACAATAGTCTCATACCATAATACACGCTTCGGATCAACGTTGTGGAAATTATTATAGAAGGCTTTCGGGACTCATCTTCGCTTGAGCACAACTTTTCACCTACAAACAAATGGTTAGACTTAGTGGACCATCCAGACCATGGTAAACATGATTCAAGAATTTGTCCAAGATTTTGGTCACTGTTGGGAGGACCACCTACCCTTGGTGGAGTTCTCATATAAAAACAACTATCATTCCACCATTTGTATGGCCCTTTTAAGGAATTTTATAGACGACTGTACAGATCTCTCTTGTGCTCGATAGATCCAGGAGAGCCCACACTTGGGGGGCCCAGAGAAGGTACAAGCTACCACTGAGAAGGTGTAGGTCATCTGAGAAAGGATGAAGACTTCACAGAGATGACAAAAGTCCAATGTTGATAGGAAATGGAGACCTCATCAGTTCTATGAGAGGGATGATGTATTCTTTCGAGTATCCCCTTGACGGGGACAAGGATGATTTTTCCAAGGTGGAAAACACTCACTGAGTTTTATCGTACCATTACTGATACATCAGAGGATTAGAGAGGTGGTGTATCACTTCACAATACCACCGCAGTTGGAGAGTGTGCACGACGTCTTCCACGTCTCTCAGCTGAGGAGATACGTGCATTACCCATATCACATTATCGAACATGGTGAGCAGAAGATTGATGATGAGGAGACTTTTGTTGTGTACCCAGTGGACATAGAGGATCAACATGAGCGGATCCTTTATGGGCTATTGATACCCATGGTTCTCATTTTGTGGCAGTATGGGAATCTCCAGGAGAGCACATGGGAGTGAGAGTATCACATGCATGTCCGGTAAACCTCTTTGTTTGTGTAGTCTTGTGTGGATTTCAGGGACATAATCCTGAAGGTGGGGAGAATTTAATGACATGGAATCCATGTAGTTTTTTTAATTATTTCGGATTTTTAATGGTTTTTATAAATTGATAGCATGTGATTCGGAGGCTGGGTGTGACCGGAATGAATTTTTGAACCTTTTTTTTGGTACATTTAGTAAAATCATGGGTGGGGTTTTCTTTCTTTTGAACCAGTGCTCAGATTAAGAATCTGAGGGCACCATTGAATCTGCAGCGCTGTGATTTTCATAAGAGAAGCTTCACCTCAACAATAGTTGGTTTATAATAATATCATTTTTGAAACTTGTAAATAAACAATAATATAGAATAAATTGTATTTGTATTTATTATTCTTTTTCCTACCACCTGTTGAGTGGCGGTGGTGAGGACAACCGAGGTGGTTAGACCATTATTTTTGGGGTGTTAATTGCATGGTTAATAATTGGTTGCGTAACCACCCCGTACATCAATTAATGAGGAACTTTTATTACATAAATTAATGAGTCACATTTATTACATCAATTAATAGACCTCGTTAATTATTCAAGGCATTGCTCGTCTTTCCCCCTCTAATTTAAATAGTGATTAGGGTGGAGTTTTAGCACTACTTCATCAAGCTTGGAACCCCTGATGATGTGATTCCATACCTTCCACCGACGAATAATGGAGGATTGATGACTCCTATTGTATAATTGACCTGAAGTTCGACGGACGATGAACACAGAAGCACACAAACCTTCTCCTTCATCAGTAATACCCTCAAACATGGAAGCACCGCCATCTGTGATGTCCCCAATGAATCACAAGCTAGGGGTTGTCTATTAATTCAAGAATTTCCCACACTTTTATTCCTCATTCATGTATTTGTGGGAGGTTTGGGGGGGTGGAATTGAATGGGTTTCAACATTATTAAAATGTGATGAATAATAACCTCCTTTTGATACGACTTTGTCATGACCTGTACAATGGGGACCTGATGTGAGTAACCCGAGCTCGTATTCCATAGGGAAAGGGTTGGTGACTAGTATCAGAAGATTTAGAGTGGGATGATCTAGCTGCACGACTAATCATCCATACCTATGTAGAAAAAAATCCAATATAGGTTAACACCAGTGACCAACACAGGTCAGCACCAGTGACGAATAGAGGTCCACACCAGCAACCAATACAGGTCATCACCAGTGACCAA
Organism: Viscum album; assembly: GCA_963277665.1. Lineage (NCBI taxonomy): Eukaryota > Viridiplantae > Streptophyta > Magnoliopsida > Santalales > Viscaceae > Viscum > Viscum album. Next base: position 1,610,187,648 of record OY728142.1, read on the forward strand.
TATGGGTTAGCATCTAGAGACCAATAATGGTCATCATACGGTGACCTATACAGGTCTGAAGTAAAGATACTGTGTATTGGATAATCTAGCTTTACGACTAGTCATCCCTACCCTAGTAACCTTGAAGATATACCATTAGAGTGAGTTGTCTCTTTTTCTTTGTGCTTTATAATTTAAATCATGCTTGTGATATTAAATATGTGGTATTTCTTTTGATGTTTTCATTTGTGGATTACAGAGAGACCTTCAGGGGTCTCGAGGTTAGACTAGTTATTTTTATACTCAGTCTTGTACGAGCTCCGCCCTCATATGTGTTTCTTTTCAAGACTACTGACACTACGAGGCAGACATTGGATGTACATGACTTGGTGGATCTTGGTTTGAAGGGAGCATTCAATATACACTTCTTCGACTTCAACCATACAGCTACAACCCTCCAGGTAGAGCTCTAGAGAATATGTGATAACTGTTTACTTTCTTTTCAGTTTCCAGGGCGTCTATTCTTGCCCACTATTTTCCTTTTTCTGTTCTACTTGTGGTTTTACTTTACTATCATCTATATACCTTACTTTTTTTGTTGTTTACATCAGTTTCCATTTTTGAGTGTGTACAGATCTCTAAGGAAATGCCTTCCATTTTCGAGAAAATCTTTCAGGTGCATGTCTTCAACCCCTGGCCTATTGAACACGGGTATGGGGTTGTCACGTCAGGGCGCAGTGGGACAGGTTGTGAAAACACACCATTGTGATATACCATTGTGACCAACCATTAGAAAAAATGGATATTTTTAAAAAGTCAAGAAATAAGTCATTGTGACCTCCTAGAACACTTCAAAGATGATATTTTCAAAAAAAAAATCGATTAGAGTGGTCTGAGACATTACAAAATATACCACTGAAACTATTCTGGCCCGCGAGAATAAAAAATAATCCCAAAATAAATAGGGTCCCAAATGACCACCATGTTAGATACCAATCAAGGATCCCAGTAATCTAGAAACACCTCTAACAACCAAACACATCAACATCCGATGATAAAACCCAACTATGTTGTACGAAAGTGTTAGTGGAAACCTCATCATCCATGAACACCTCCTCTGAAATCCACTAACCCAAATGATCATAAGCCACACCATGGAAGAGCAGAAACCATTCGATCTCAAACACATGAATATTGTAATTCTACTTTCCATCTCAATATACTATCCTCTCATGGTTGAACTGGCTTGATGGAATGAGTTTAATCACTTCACAGTTAATAAGTCTCTATTTGGAATAAGGTCCTCCACATTCCACCTTTTAGAACATCATCACAAATTAAAAAACTACGATAAAATGCATCTCAATGTAATAAATTTTCAAACATTATGTTAAAAAAAAGTAAAAAATAAAAGAATCATTGAGTACTGGGAACACATATGCACTACTCACTCACATGTACTCTACTCTAGGCCAACATGCCTCCACAACCCATGAACCAAACGAATAATCCATCCAAACTAAAACTTATCCAAATTATCCTAGATCACTATCAGCTACTCCACGTATGTTGTGTCTTCTTCGATATCCAAATATCCCTAGTAATGGACATGTGAGTCATCTTAAAGATACCAAAGAAGATGAGATATTTAGATAATTTCAAGGATTTTCTCCATGTTTGGTTGCAATGCCAACTAGAATACCCCTTTTCCAAGTCACTCTAACACCTCTAAGGGTCCAATAATCCTAGGAGAAACCATGATACCTTTTCTTAAACACAACAACCCACATTGAGGAGAAACTTTCAAGAACTCATTATCCCCATCCTTGAACTACAAGGGCCTCCTCCAGTGATCAATATATAACTTATGGTTGTCTTGTTATACCGTCATACTATCATGAATGAGTTGATCATTATCTGTCATTCTTTTCACTACCTTAGGGCCAAGAATAGCTATCTCCCCAACCACTATTTATCACAATGGTGAACGAAATGGTCTCCAGAACAATGAATCAAACAGATCCATTCCAATGGAAGAGAGATATCTATTATTTTTATAGAACCCTACCTAGGGAACCTGCAATACTAAAGATCTAACAATGTCCAAACTACTTGTTCACAACATATACAATAGCATATGGATAGTCCATTTTTTCTGTCCATATATATGAGGGTTGAAGGAATTTCTAAGGTGTGAAATAGTTCTCAAAGCATACTAAAATCCTTTAAAACTCATGAGTTAAAACTTATATCTCTATCTGAAAAAATGGATCCCGGAACTCCATGAAACTATACCAACACATCAATATACCACATGGATAATTTATCAGCTATGCCTAACTCCTTGATCTCTAAAAAGAGAGAAGATTTGGTTAGTGGATACACTAAAACTCAGATAGAATAGTATTCTCCATATGAATTGGGTAAACAGATGATGATATCCATTGAGATGTCATCCCAATTCAACTCGGGGACAGCAAAGGGATTCAACAAACCAATTAGATCCTGGTACATATTCTTCACCTACTGGCATACTAAGCACATCACCATAAACTCTACCACTACATGTTTTATTTGGGGCCACAAACAAAACATCCTCAAGTCGTAGAACATCTTGGAAACTCATGGGTGTACCACTAAGAATGATATATGAAAATCAAGGAGTACATACTCAAATATAAAAAATAGACAAAAATAGGCATCCATGTAAAACATTCGATTATGACTATACTCCAAACATCACTATAGAGCATTACAATGGCTAACACGACCACACTTCACCTATACCTCTATTTCTTCAAACCGAGACTCCTCCCCCTTGCGACATTAGATAATACTGCAACATCATTTGAAAAAATTCACTCTACCTCTATCCATCCTTGCATCCAAATGCAATACTTAAAATTCATCTACTGCCTTCTAAGAATCCACAAATTTCTGAACAAACTCCTTCTGTGACTTCTATCTCAAATAATTAGACACAATATTCAATGTTCCTAAGGTGTATGGGATCTCAAAATCATAGTCCCAAGGAATCTCTATCAACCTACAATGTTTCTTTTTCGGATCACTCTAGGAATAGATATACCTCAAACACTTGTGATATGTGAAGTCCAAAAAATACTCCCAAATGAGGTAATTCCACCCCAAAAAATTGTGCAAACACGAATGTCTCTAGTATCAAATTATGGATGGCATTTTAACATTAATGGGGACATTATTTCCTTGATCCATATGTTATCACTAACCATTTGTAAATCAATATTCACTCCAAGCCTAGATGGGAAGCATCAAGATATAACTTGAACATCACTCCTTCCTTAGGAAATCAAACCATAGGAGAAATGACTCAATTACCCTTTAGGTAGCTAAATGCAGTATAGAACTACTCACTACACAAAAATGCTTGTTACATTCTTGTTAGAGGTCTGCATAGAGTTAATACATGTGAGAAATATGTTACAAACCTCTGATAATAGCCTGTGACACCATTAAAAATGTGAACATCCACCTCATTCTCAGGCTATACCCAATAAAAAACTACATAAAAAATTGACAATTCAAGTGAATAACCGTATTGAAATACCACATGCCCAATTAAATGAAACACTTGTTTCCCAAACATACACTTAGAGAACATTCCATAGATATGGGGGCATCGAGGGACCTACGAGACATTCCTGTGACACTTGGTGTAATCCTCCCTAAATTTTGACTAGATCAGTATTTCATCGATGAATACGACAAATAACAGGTCCATGAACTCACAAAAGACATAGATCATTAGTCACATGAATAAGGTTGGTGCATTTGTAACACCAAACGACATGAGTGTTAACATGAAGTCCACATACCGACATCTGAATGTAGTCTTTAGAAAATCTCCATCCTCCACCCTCAATTGGAGAAATCTAGACTGTAGGTAAATCATGGAAAACAAGCTTTACCCTCTTAACTAGTCAAAATGATCTTCCGTCATCGGAATGGGGAAATAGTTATTGATCGGTACATTGATCAGCCTTGGTTAGTCTATGTAAACAAGAGACCATCATCTGACTTCTTTGTGAATGTCACCAAAGCACCCACACTATAACACATCGGTCTAGATAAATCCTTTCATTATCAGATCATCATTTTGAATCCTCTTCCACCACAACTCATTTGGTTATATCTAATAAGGCACCAACGAGATTAGAGAAGCACCGAGATGTAGTTCTATCTGAAACTCCATGTTACATCATGGTGGTTGAGTCATAAACTCCTTTGGAAAAACATTCAGGATATCCCCAACAAATCTATGAACCCCCACCATCCAAACATCTACTGATCACATTGACTACTCAACAAAAAATGGGAAATGATTTTATATACTCCAACTGCCCACCTAACAAATCTGCATACCAAAGAAGGAAACACACTTTCCATCAACATATGAAAACATGAATAATCTCTGGAGTTAGTAAAGAATTTATTTCATAGAATAAAACTCGTTGATACTAAGAATTGCATTGTATGTTTGTATCTATTGTAGGAAAATATCCCCATGGGATGAATGTTTTCCCATCGCCAGTCTATATCCTCAGCGCACATCAAACACGATAGTAAAAACTATGATATGAGTACTCAGAAGTTGGGGCATGGGAGGGTTCTCTACATATAGTCCTAGAGAATTGTCTAGACTAGGTTCAAAAAATAGTGGGAAGCTCCGGAGTCATAAAAATTAAAAAAGGTACGAAGAAAGATGATCACACCTTTAATAATCCATGGTCTTGCCAGAATTTCTACCTCCACAAATTATAACAGACCACGCCCACATACCCTCCTCTATATAGATTACTACATCCACAACCATGCTATGGTATATTTCTGTAAGGAACAACCTGATGTCAGACTCTATCTGCTCCAAATCCCATCGATTTAGCATTAACTGACTATCCCTACTACTAAAATGGCCATGTTGGAATCTTCTGCTAACAATGGCGTAAAACCTCTCCCCTCCACCATATGAAGAACTAATATCGATTGGACACCAATTTTCTTGATGGTTGTGAACCCATAAAATGAAACACATAGGCGCCAATACTAATGCAATGGAATGAGGACCTATGGTTCGAAATAGAAAACACTGAGGTCGACTCCCCGCTGGTCGAAAACTCAGAAGACATAGAGCATGAAAAATTATATTCATAACTATGAATCTTGAAGAACCTTAATATATCCCCTCCCATTTTTTACCTCCTCATGATTCATTATCTCAACCACTTTGACCATCTTCGGAACATCCTTGTATGCCTGAAATTTAATGGGTGTAACATCATAATAGATATAAGGATGAAGTGCCTCCTCTAGGTACTCAAACAAGAATCCTCAATTAAATATTGATCTTGGTCAAATGGAGAAGATCCTTGAACACATTCACTAGATCTCTTACCAATATAATACCTCACTGTATGGAGATTAACACATTTTTTTACAAACATAATAGATGTTGGATAGAAATATTACAAGAAACCCTTATTGAAATATTCCCAAAAAAATTCATCCACCTTTCTCTCCCCCTTGTATGGTTTCCAACACAAACATGAAACTCCCCACATATGTATCATAGCCAATGAATCTAGAAAATTGTTGGATCTTGGATCAAAATGAAGGAGATCTCTAGATCATCTTTCTAACTCCCTATTTCCATGGCATTCAAAAAGATATTTAAAAACCTTATCTACCTATGGTCATCCTTTTCCACTGGATCAACCCTCAACTTATCAATTATATTTCCATACTGAGTCTCAACTATTGGAGAAACATTCCAAAGATGGTAAGTTCCATCTATAGAAATTTAAATAATGAATCACAAAGCCTGGATGGTATAGAATATTATTTAAAATTCATTTTAACTCTTAAAATTGTTATTCATTTAAAATTTTATCAAAAACCCAATTCAAAAAGGATCATAAGTCATTATGATGCATGTTACTTTCCATATCCCCTCCCTACAAATATTTTTTCCTCACGTGATCATTTGGTAGGCTAAGAGTCCTTGCATTGGATCATGGTTTATCTAATGTGTCGTGTTCTGGCCGGTCTTCCTTTGCCTATGTAAGGTACCAAGATCACATGACACTATTTCCCTTATTACACATAAAATAATCGATATTACTAAAAAAATCTATCTTATTCTCAACCACAGTCTATGATACCATTCCTTCATGACCCCCTCCAAGACTCCCATCTTAATCTGGTAGTGAAAAAAAAAAGAGATAATAACCCCTTGAGTCCCACCTCTAATAGGCCCCAGGGTTGTGACTTTCACAAAGGGGTTAATGATCTCCCAATATGAGAGGCATTGCAATTTATTAAAAAGTGTGAGATAAGAATCTTCATCCAAAAACAACTCCAAGACATAATGAATTTATAAAGAAAATACAAAACCATTCCACATGCATGTTCAAAACCAAACTATTACAAATTCAATAAAGCTCTAAAGTAAGTACCCAAAATAAAGCTAGGAAGAACCACAACAACTATCCCAATGTATAAAATATTAATGCTTGTCATAGTATTCATAATCCACCATGAAACCTAAAAGTAGTTTTATGTGTAGTGTGACCATACATGTATGCTCAATAGGAAAACCAAAGTCTCTCATGCAAAATTGAGAGAGGAAAAAGGAGGCTCTTGTGAGGAAACAACAAAACAAATAACACCTAACAAGGCATACTAAACATCCCCACATCAGTAAGTAAAACTCAAAAAATAACACAATTCATGTAATGTAATGTTGTATAAACATTATTGATAGGGTACGCCACACCACATTCTCACTGATTATATTCTCTCAGACCCTAATGATAAACATCATGGAATTCCCACCTCTTTTGAATGTACAACGTCATAACCTACCCACATTCACCTAGGCCTCAAACCACATCACATACCACCCACAAACACCTGACCCACAAAACCCCTCACATCCCACTTGCACACACTTGGGCCACTTACCACACCACATCCTGAAAACTACTTGAAAAGCACAACACATCACATCTGGAAGACACATGAGAAAACAAAACACGCTCACACAGACTTGGGCCTCACGAACCACAACATAACATATGAATCATGGGATATCACTATATCAAATTGAGATCATGGTATAGATGGGAATCACCCAGCCATCCTTCCACCAAGATGATTGGGAAAGACACCCTCCCTTGTGAAAATGGGGGTGTTCGTTATATTGTGCTCAACATGGGTGTCATGTATATAGAAATCAAAAGAACAAAGGATGCATATATATATATATATAATATTAATCACACAATACAAACCTATAAAATTCTCAAAAACCACAACTATTATATGCATAATTGTACCAGTAATTGTCACTTTAGAAGTTAAAAAATTAAAGAGGCTCCACAAGATCCTTCTATTAACACAAATTCATTTATTTATTTAGAATAAACCATATTTATCCATTCAAAAAATGAATTAAAATATTCATTGACAACTCCTTTCTATTTTCCAAATGACCCCATGCTATATCAACAATATTAATTATTCATTTTCTACAACAGTACCAGGGAAACTATGTAAAACAAAAAAAATAAGAAAGAAGAAACAGTGGAAATTGGTTAAGACCTCAATTGTTATTTCAAAAGGAGAAGATTTTTTTGTTTAACACACTTAATATTTCATTTCTGTTAATACCCATTCATACTATAACATATAATAGACCGAAAAAATGGGGTGAATCTCTTGGACTGCTACTCATCATGAAACTCTGGGAGAATAACCCATATCAAGCACAACCATCAGCATTATTCAATGTCAATTAGCTTATTTTTTTCCCTTAATATAGAGACCCTAAATATAATATCCCCACACATAAAAACATCCCATCACAACATCTTTGTGTATCCCTGCTAGATAAAACTTCTCATCCATTCCATAGTCACACAATCTCTTTACCTATTCTTCCATTACACCACCCCACATCACATAGCCATGACCCCAACCATAATATAGTGCATGTCAGAACAATCCCACACACAACACACAACTACACGATCTACATCATGGAATATTCACATTTTACAAAGCATCCAATTGTTTTATTCTACTTGTTATTTTCCATGGTTATCAATGAAGGAATGATACTAGGGAGTCCATTTTGATTAACTGGGTATACATGATTAAAATGTTTCATATATAATAGTATCCAAATAATGAAAAACATAATTTATTCTTTAGACCAAACCATTCCTAATCAAGCCTCCAAAAAACCATAATTTTTAGTAGCAAGACAGATCATTTGACCATAATATCAGCAAAATGATAAAACAAGAGAATTATTTTTGCTTTTTTGAATGTTTATTGATTTAAACATTATTCAAATATATTTATTGAATTTGGATTCAAATATTTCCACAATGGAAGTAATCATTCACCCACCCCTCATTATAGTCATATAAGTGATATGATAGAAACCCCACTTTGAATATGGTGAGCAACACTTTCTGATTGCACCAAAGAAAGGGGCATGTATTTAGAATGAAAACCCTAGGGAAAAACACAATACAAAGTCTATGGCCTAAAAACATGACTCCTTGGGGATGAAAGGATCAGGGAACACAAATACACATGGGAATCACACAAGTAATAGTAGACCACTTCATTGAATGGCCAAATCCTAAATCAGTGGGAGGAATGTGGTTTCAAAGCCACTATATGTGGATCTTTACCAAGACGGTGCAGTTTGGAAGTCAGTGGAATCTTTATGTTATTAAAATATTGTTATTATTTGGAACAAATCTAAAAACCATTATTTATGGTATTATATTAATTTTACTTCATGTAAAACCTTAAAGCGGTGAAACTAGAAAAATTCCAGAATTTGGGAATTTTGAAAAACTGTTGAAAATGTTTCACTAGTGGACGAGTCAGCAGAATGTGATACTTGTTATTGTTGTCGATAGATGATTCACCAATGTGATCTACCCATAAAAGTCAACTTTTCGAGCTACCACTATAATTCATTATTTTTACTCACTACTGTGACTCACCACTGTGACACAACCATGTGACTACCCATGACAACTCACCACTGCAACTCATCATTACGGCTATCCATGGTGACTCACTACTAGAACATGACACTGTGAGTCAACACTCTGACTCCTCGTTGTGACCAACCACAATGACTTACCATTTGAAACACTAAAAATATGAAAATTTGTTGAAATGAGTCACCGTGACCTCCAAGAACACTTCAAAGGCTATATTTTAACACCGTAATTGACTAGAGACGTTAGGGCCAATACATCCACTATGCATTATTTTCTATCCCTGAACCACCCTCTACCAAGACACATGGGTATGGTTTATAGTTAGTTCTAATCATGTTCCAATCATGTTCCAACCATAAAAAATACATTGGATAGAAACATATCCCCCATTTCTATGTTTTAAATCCATAGGAAACCAAAAGGCATTCCCTTCTCCTGTGATCCATTCTAATAAATAAAATAATTGGAGGTTAAAAAATTATACAAAAATTCACCTCATTGATGTTTATTATTTTTCAACCACTACATATTATAATAACTCATCATCATGATGCACTCCCAAATATCTCTAACAATCCATGGTAAAAGGACATAGTTATTAGGACCACTTATCAGCTTCCCGATGCATTTATTTCTCTAAAACATGAATATTATTCCAAATTACTCAGACTAATGACACATGCATACCCCTTAAAACACTCTCACAGTCATCTATGTCACGAATTAGATATACCCCAATAGATGAATCTTCCTCAATCCCAACAACACCAACTTCAATCACATTAGAATGGAAGGAGGATACTACCAAATTTGTATAACCTAAAAAACATTGTTCATAGATCTATACAAATGTGGAACTTCAAATTATTATTTTACAAGTCCCATCCTCTCTATAGTCTAAAGTATCCCCACATACTATGGTTCCAATTTACCTTTTTTAATATGATGGTGACCTAATCTTTGTGACACTTCATGAAACAAAATGTCACCAACTATTAACTCAATTACTCAATGATTTCAAGAAGTATATTAGTTATACTTATTCTAGGATATATCCATATTCCATTTGAGTAATTGAAGATGATCTAATTTCTCTTTCCCACGACTTAGTCCCAAAAACACAGATTCTCCCACCTCTATCCAAAATAGGGGTGATTAGTATGGACAACCATATATATCCTTGTATTTTAACATCTAAATAGTTATATTATAACTATTATTATACAGTTTTGTCACAAATAAAATAATTCTTATTAATTACTAACAATATCTAGGAAGTGTGGTCTCAAAATTTTTAATGACACCTGAACAGCATACACTGATTGCCTGTCAATATATGGGTGAAAATCTATAATAAAAAACACATGGGTTCTAAGAACCATCTAAAATAATTTCAATAAGCCTAAAGTATAATGAGAGTCCCTATTTACAAAAAAAATATTGCAGACCCAAATTAAATATTTTACACATACATGCAAGTCAAACATATTAAAAAATCAGGTTCTCCCTAATTGTCATGAAATAATAATTTTTTCAAATGGTCCCAAACTCGGAATATTGTGTGACAAATTCATTGATTTTATAGAAATACCTAAAAACCCATTTTAACATCATCAAACTTACATTACATAATGGGAAATGGCTATAGTAGACAATCATGTCACTGATGTATAGCCTTAACTTATTGATAGGTGAAACATAACATTAAAAAACTAGTGATATATTTCCTCATCCCCATATGGAAATATTTTTTTTGAAGATCAAGGTAAATCATGTTCAAGAATGGGATAAATGAAAATGTGGAATAATGAAATTATCCTATCATCCACTACAAAATACTAGTAATAAAAACAATATAACATGGGACATGGATAATATCATCATCCTTGATAGTCACATAGAATGGTGGCTCACCGCCATTAAAACTACATTAAAAGTCATGTAACCAATATCCTCGTATTATATCATCCTAATATGAAATATATTAGCTATGTTGAGTTATAAAGACATGATTTTGATCAGATACCACTACTTATTAACACCTATGTTCATATTAGTGAACAAGTTGCAATCTTCTACTTAGAAAAAGACTCATGTACCACATGAGACAATGTCTTCTGACTCAATGCATCAAAGTCACAATCCTCATTTCCCAGCATGTATGCTATCTCAAAATAAAAATAATGCATATAATTATCCCATCTCTTCTACATAAGATTAATATAATGATATAAGAATATATATTTAAAGATATTATGTTGTGTATACAGTATAACCTTCTCAATTAGAAGATAATGTCTCCAATACCTTCATGAATATACACATAATGATATGTCATGGTCATATGTAGTGTAATACAATCATGTGGGCTAATATACCATGATATATACACCATGACATGGTGTGATTTTATCAGCACCCCCCCAATTCCAATCACTGATGCATAAAAATACAAAGTATAATCTTCCATGTGTATGGGTTAGATCAGAATCAGTGTGATTTTCAACCACCTCATTCTATCATGGGAATAATTCTCACATTCTCCAAAAAATTCAATCCATACACCAATATTTGTTAGGCTAGCATGATGTTCTTCAAAATGAGAGAATATGATGATGAACATTCTTTAATAACCTACCATGAAAAAAAATATTTGGATATCAAGACCTATATTGGTATGATCCCATGAAAAAATTGAATGATCCTACTCAGGATCGCCTGAGAGAACTTCATACATGAATATGTGACCTAATAAATGTATTTTTCAATTAAAAAAATCACATTTTGATGGCTTCGAATATGGAAAATTATATATTAGTGTACAAAGGATTATGTCAAGATTTTTTGCATGATCAATAAGAATGTTGGATTACAAAAAGTTGTTATCTAAAAAAATGGCCCCAAACTGTTAATGTTATAGGTGATAGATAAATTCTGTCTAATAAAAAAATAGTACATGGGTGTTCGTTATCCCAAAAAAAAACATCACAATGAACTCATACCAATCATATCATCTCCATAATTCCATTAGTTTTATATTATAAAGTCTCACCCTCAGTTGACGATGTCTTGATCTCAAATATGTTATAGAAATCATTGAATTATGAATCATATAATCAAAAAATAACATTGATGCATGGTAGTGGATACCAGTTCATAATATTTACCCATTTTAACATCATTTATTGACACAGTATAATAACGATCCAAATGAATTATTAGTGAACAACTATGGAGATCCCCAAGGAGCTATGATCTGATAGATGAATCCCTTATCTTCTATCTCATATAGGCAAGTTTTATGATTTTGAATATTTTTTGGTTCCATTAAATATGAAATAATTGACACTATCTAAGATACATTCCATAACTCAATTTTACTGGTAGCCACCTTCTTGGATATAATCCCTAAAATGTATTTAAAAAAACAAAAAATTTGATCCACTTTAGAATGTAAGAAATCATTATCCCTTACCCCATTGTCAAGCACTAAACATACCTCATGGGCCATGATCTCACACTCTCTCTCATTTAATTTTTTACACACGATATGTTTATATATTCAATTACCCAAATTGGTCTTCTGTTTCAAATTATAAATATGTGAAACACACCCTCCTATGATAACCATATATATTATCATGTTTTGTAACCAAATAGTCCATTCCTGGTATTAGGAAATCATAAAAAAATATCAATCAAGTACAAACTCCTAAGGAAATTCCTCCACAAGCCTCTAGGGTACATGTAACACTCCATGCTTCCATGGTACATTTCACTTTGAATAATGTTGTAGCATGCATTGTACGCTACTTCGCATTTTAAAACACCTCAACAAATCAAAATAGTAGTTATAAATAGTAATGCACAATTATTAAAATTATATAAATTTTATTTTTCAGAATGGACTTCATTTTTGAATTCGGAATATAGAAATTAGCTTTGGGTGAATTTATGGAGATTTTATGAAAACATTCAATTTTTGATGAATAGTGAAAAATACTACGTTATTGTTTAAAAACAACTTTTTATTTAAGTAATTAGTTATTTTATTTTAATTAATTTTAGGTCAAAATAGATACAAAATACATATATATGTTCTATATAATTCATTGGAGTCATTTTATAATAAGTTTAGATATATATATTGAACTTTTTACCGTCTTTTACCCACCTTCTAAAAGCATTTGAAAATTTGCATAAAACATAATTTTACCGATTCTCTGAGTTGAATTTCAAAAATACATGGCACGGAGTTGACATCAGTAAGTAAAATGTTGTTCAATAAGATGAAAATAATTTTTTGGTGAATAGTAACTTTTGACTTTTATTTATCAGAGTTAAAATTAAAAAGGGTAATTAAGGGTAAAAATTATATTATAATTACCCTAACACATGTCCTAATTCTATTGGATAATTGTAACTCGACCAAAAACAACATATGGAATAAAATATGATCTTATTTGATACACATTTATTAGATTAGTACATTTATTATTATGATATTTAAAGAAGATTTATAAGAGTTAAATTCAATGTTTAATAACTAACCCATTTTTAATATAGGGATACACACAATATAAATTGGATTATAAATATATATTAGAAAGATAAAAATATTTCTTAAATAATGGTATTTTATTTATAATTTTTATATATTAAATAATTTAATTTATTTATGACAAAATGATGATGCTATAATTAACTTAATAGTGAAATATTAAAATAATTGATATTATAATTATCCCAATAAATGTATATGGAGTCTTATGATGAATTAAATTAATTTTATAGGTTAATATGACTGGATAGGGATTATTAAATAAATTTTATTCGAAGTAATTATGTTTTTATTGCTTTTAAAAAAGTCAAATACTAAACAGAGTCAAAATTGACATAATGGAGTTTTTAAAACAAATACTATATTATTAATTGATATGATTTTCATAAAAATATATGGTCTTGACAGAGGACATATATAAGGTTATATATATAAACATTGAACCACCGGGGGTGCTCCTGGCTTGTTATAGTATGTTTATTTACAATATGATATGAAAATGAAAAGAGACCTGGTAAATGTCAAACCATTTAACTAAGTGTTAAATCTAAATTAAAAGGATAATATGGTGACATAAACATGTATAAATCCTATTGGTTGAGAGGTTTTTGACCCATAACTACAATATCCTTTAAATGAATTATTTTTGAATCAATAGAAACCAAAAATAATTTTACTATAAAATAATAATTCAGGATTTTCATAAAGTTACCCGACCTCTCTTGTAAAAGTGTACTTCCCATTCTCTTAATTTCACACCCCCAAATCCATGTTGCTCGGGCAAACTAGGCCCAAATATCCTCTAAATTATCCTACCATCTACCTAGATTCCTTAATTTGATCCAAAATCCAACCTAAGGATCCCTTTTGATAATCTCAAAAGGAAACATCGAAGAGGAGGTAATAATTTCACCACCCCCTTTCAAATTCATTTATTTTTCCTCTTTCTCATTCTTTTTTGTTTCCATAACAAAATAATAACTATAGTACATTCTACATTTAGTGATGTTATTATAAATATGTTACAACCATATTCGTTATTCTATCCATCCTATAAATGACAAAGTCTTCATACATGCGTACGTACGACTTGCCGTCTCCACGATGTGGTGTAGTTTGTTATTCAAACACTTCATTATTTGGTTGGATATAATATTGAGTATAACTAATGTAAATAACAAATATAACATTTTAATGATTCTTTATATATGATCTACCATCCAATTACATTCTATTCCACCATCAATATAATGATAATGTCCCTCGTGCGTACGTATGGATTACCGTCTCCATGAATGCGATGAGATTCCTTACCCAACATAATCATTCAAGAATAATTTTCATTTCATGATTAAAAATAATTTCTATAAACATAATATCATTTTTTATATGAACCAAATACATCATATCGATAGAATACATGGATTATGTGACCAATAATATAAAGGATAATGAATCAGTTAACACTTGAATCTATGATACTACTAATATTTTATTAGCAAACAAATATTATAAGATCATATATGATATCATATTTATGTATATAATTGTTGAATAATTTAAAAACAATGATTTAACAATTATACAGGATGTTAATGTACCCTTGACTAAGTAAAATTACAAGGTAATGGTTAAATCTACTATCTCGTTACATATCCAAGGTTGTTATAACGTAAGTATCTACTCAGACCTCTTTATCATCCACATCCGTGTTTTCATAAAAAATTAATTCAAAACAATTTTACTATTTACTAGACATTGAGCTAAAGTTATGTATTCCCTTATTTGATTACATATGTTTTGAAAATAATCTTTCCTTTGTTTTCAAAATGAGGTACATTATGACCTTCTTGACCCAATTAAGGTAAGAATGTTATTTTCTAACTTATACAGTGGGTGCCGCTATTTTCCGCCGTTATAACATCGGTGAAGATTTGCATACAATCTTATAAGAATCTTTTCAAAATAAAAAATTTTCTTTTATAATTATATGTCTTTTAAATTAATTCAAAATTTAGAGAGATATTTCTCAATAAAATGTTTTGATTTCATCAATTTCATCATCCTTTGATGGATTTTAAGTTTGTTTGGATTTGATTATTAAGATACAAATCTTACATATTGTATTGAAGGTTTTATGATATGTTTCACTATGGATCTATTATTTTTACACCATTCTTGGTTTATGGATAATGTATTGACATTTTTTATGCTATTTTTAATACGAATGTATATTTTATGTTTTAAAATTTTTATATGAGGAATGCAATGGACTTTGTATATTCCGGGTGGAGCCCGCTATAGCCGCTTGATGCATCAGTATGTCTCATGACACAAAGTGATGTCTTAGAACATGCCTTAACAAAATCATATTTTTAGTCTTGGAACGAGGCTTTTACTATGTGTTTATGATGACTGGCATTATGCATTCAAACATTATGAAATTGGCAATTGATATTACATGTGATTATTCGACTAGTAAAATATCAATTAGAATAATTAATTGGAATTATTTAATTTATCATTTCCATATTTTGATGATATTTATTTTCAAAATGATTGTTTTTTAGTCTTATACATTGCCTTAAATGTTTATGCTTTTTCTTGAATGTTTCCAATATATTGTTCTCCTTACTGAGCATCTGAGCTCACACCTTTCTATGTTTTATTTTTCCCAAAATGAGAAAGAAGTTTCTTATGAAAGACCTACACGGATAGTATAAGGGAATAATGTGCTCAATGGAGAAATTTTTATTGTTGTTTTTAATTTTATAATGTAATGTAAAACTTATGTATGTATCTAGTACTTCCAAAGACACTAAACCAATCTGTCTTTCAGGATTTTGATCCCTTGTGATCATGCCAATGTTTTGTAATAATGCAATGACTCGGGGTATGTGGGGTCAGGGAGTCATAGTTGGTATCATAGGAAGTTTAGAACAATCCTTGGAGACTAGATATAGAAAATCTTTTACTAGAGAACAGTACCCTAAGATAGACATTGAGGATCGGTATAGATGAACATCCTAGAATTTTGGTAATTCTAAGATTTTGTTTATTTTCTAAGCAATACATCCCTATTTGGATATGAGTTGGTAGAGGTGGATCTATAACAAATGTACATAGGAGTGAATACTACTACAAGGTGTTTCAAGCTTGAATCGGGGTATCCTAGTACACAACAATGGGCTTCTGCTTCACTTTTGGTTATGACACTCCCAGGGGATATACTTAGGATAGTTCATATATTCATTACAAACAATTATAAAGTTTTTATGAGTATATAAATCCTTAAATAAAACATTTTTTTATTATGGATAATATCCATTCATTTTTCAATTTATTTTAAGTGTTTTAGGAGTTTGGAATTATGTATTGTGATTCATAAACTAATATATTATAGGAAATTGTTTAAAAATGGAGCCTAGTGGAAGGAATGGAAACCGTATCAACACACGTAGTCCATGTAGGTATTTCCATCATACTGATGATAATTATAGTGGATCTAATGATGCAACTGGTCCTGATCAACATATAACCATACTGTGACAACTATCTTATGTTATGAATAATAACGTTTCCCTTATTGAGCACTATGATCTACAATGCGCAGGTTCAATGTTAGACCGCTTCATGAGGCCAAAAACACCAACATTCATTGGGAGTACAAATCCATTAGTATTTGGGCAATGGGTAAGTTCGATAGAGAAAATAGTTCATGCTTTGGGAATTAGTGAAAGGGAAAAAGTATTCATGGCAGTTTGTCGCCTCACGGGAGATGAGGATTAGTGGTGGTAATTAATCCAAAACAAAAAGGAAGACGAAGAAGTTTTGAACACTAAATTTAGGGAGTTTAAAAATGTTTTTTTAGACAAATATTTTACTCATGACCATTGAGTAGATATGGAAAAGAAATTTCTATGTCTGCGAAAAATGGAGGATGATAATGTCCCAAAGTAAGAGACTGACATTACAATATTATCAAGGCATGAAACAAATTGTATACATAACCCATGAAGTAAGTTTGATCTATTGTTTTATGGGTTAAAAAAATGTCTCCATTGAAAATCTGTCTCACAATCCTTCTCATCATAATAAGATATTGACTCATGTGCTATCAAGAGAGAAATTTAGTTCTCTATGTCTTATAACTTCAATGAAATTCATGAGAAGAAGAGATATGCTGATCACTCTAGAAATGGAAATATGTGGAAGAAGGAAAAAGATGAATATTCATGCTTCAATAAATGTGGGACGAAAAACCCCAGTACATGCCTGAAGTGAATGAGAGTCTGTTACAAGTGCATAGAAAAAGGACCCCAAGCTCATGTTGCAATGGAATGAATGGGAATGTCAATGTTGAATGATACAATTATATAGAAAAGGGATATTATGTAAATGAATGTCCTAGGAACCAATAGAACATATCTCAAAAAAGTCAAAGGGAGAAAGGACAAGCTTACGCAATTACTACTGCTAAGGTTAAGGCCCCAAAATTCCTGGTGACATATAATTTAATGGTTTCCTCATGTTTAGCTAAAGATTTTTTTAATTACGGATCATCGCATTGTTTCATATCTTCCCAGTTTTCTATGAAAATTATATATTTTAAATATGACCTAACAAGGGAGTTTCTAGTAAAAACACATATGGGAAGTATCATAACAAAAATGTTTTGTGAATCAGTTCCAATTAGGGCATATAAATGTTCTTTATCTATCGATCTCATCATCAGAACCATGATTGAATTTTATATCATCATCGAATTGGATTATCTTTTAGACGATGAAGCGAAAATTTACTCTAAGAAGAAGGAGGATTCAATTTTTGATGATGATAAGGACTACCTTTTCTTTAGAGCAGAAACATCACCTCTGGATTCTTATCTAGATCGATCCATAGTATCTCTACTAAATTAAATTATTGGGGGGAAGAGAATGAAATAATTATGGGTGAGGAAAAGAATGTTCAAATATAGGATGTACCTATGGTGGAAGAATATGTTGATGTGTTTCTAGAGGATTTACCTAGACATCCTCGAGAATGAGAAATTCTTTTTTCCATTGATTTAATTCCAAGTTCAAGTCCCATATCGAATAACCCTTATATAATGGCCACTATAGAATTTGTTTGACTAAAGAAAAACCAGAGGAATTTACTAATAAGTTATTTATTCACCATAGTGTTTCTCCATGGGGATCCCCTGTACTTTTTGAAAATAAGAAAGATATATCTATATGGTTGTGCAATGACTATAGGGAGATAAATGATATAACAATAAAGAACAAGTCTCCCCTACCTCACTTTGATAAATTATTTAACCAACTTCACTGTTCTCAATCTTCTTCAAATATTGTCCTTTGATATTGATATCATCAGTTGCGTGTGATGAAGGAAGACATTCTGAAAACATCATTTTGAACCAGGTACATTCATTACGAGTTTAATGTACTTCTTTTTTGATCGACTAATTCACCCTCTGTCTTATTGAATTTAATGAATAGAGTTTTCAAGAAATATCTTGATGATTTTATAGTGGTATTGATTGATGTTATCTTGGTATTCTAAAAAATATAAAATGATCATGAAAACCACTTGTTCAATATTCTGAAAATCCTATGAAGAAATGAATTATGTGAGATGTTTAGAAAGTGTGAATTCTGTATTCAAGTTATTTCTTTTCATGGCCATATTTTCTCTAAGGATGGAAGATTTTTTGATCCATCAAATACCAAGGCAATCCAAAAATGACAGCACCAGCATGTAAAACTGATGTACGAAAATTTATTAGTTTAGTAGGTTATTAATGATGTTACATTCAAAATGTTTCCTTGTTGACTAACCCATTAACAAAGCTCACACGTAAAGGGGTTAAATTTTATTTGGAAAAAGGAGTGTGAATAATGTTTCAAAGAACATAAGAGAAGATTAGTGAACACTCCTATATTAAATCTACCATCAGGGAAATATGGGTTTTTTATTTATTGTGATGCTTCAATGAATGGACTTAGTTGGGTCCTTATGCAGGATTATTGTGTTTTTGCCTCTACATAAAGACATCTAATAATTCAGGAGCAAAAATATCCCACTCATGATATTGATTTAGCAGCTGTTATCTTTTCACAGATGATATGGAGACACTATCTCTATGGTAAAAAATGTGAGATTTTTACTGATCACAAGAGTTTGAAATATATTTTCTCACAAGAAAAACTCATCATGAGGCAAAGGAGATGTTATGAACTACATAAGTAGTAACATTTCACAATACACTACCACCCGAGGACGAAAAATAATGCGGCATATACTTTGAGCCGAAAGGATCATTGATTTTTGAACACGATGAGAGTTGAAAGGGATCCTATTTTCATATATCAAGTAAAGATGGTTATGATAATAACTATGGAAGGTGAAGCATCAATACGTTTTCATATGAATTCCAAAACATATTTACTATATAAGATAAAAATTTATCAGACTAATGATTAAGAGTTTCAAAAGACGATTAAACCTATAAATGATGAGAGATTGAGTAACTCCATATATGAAAATGGAATTTTTAAATTTGGGAAGAGACATTATGTTCCCAATATATCTGATCTAAAAAGGGAATTTATGGATGATGGTCCTAGATCCGATTTCTATATACACCCTCGAAGCATCCTGATGTATATATATTTAAAGGAAAGTTTTTAGTGGGACAACATGAAGAGGGTGATTGCAGATTTTCAATCAAGATGTATGGGTTTTCAACAAGTGGAAGCAAGAAAGCAACATCCTCAAGGAGTCATGTAACCTCTTCCCATACCTGAGTGCAAATGGGATAATATTACGATGGACTTGGTCATGGGGCTACCAAAGACTCCTATAAGGAATTATGCAATATGGGTCATTGTTGATCATCTTACCAAGTCAACACAATTTCATTCTATAAGAGAATATTTATGACTTGATCTTCGAGAAAGACTACATATTAATGAAGTTGTAATACTCCATGGTGTACCTCCATCGATTGTTTCGGATAGAGATCCATGTTTTACATCACGATTTTGGAAAAGTCTTCAGAAGGACTTGGATACCGAACTTCATTTGAGCACTTCCTACCACCCTCAAACCAATGGACAATCAGAATATACTATTCTAAACTTATAAGACATGTTAAGATCATTATCACTTGACTTTCAAGGTATGTGGGATCAATATTTACCTCTGATAGAATTTTTCTATCACAATAGCTTCTATTAAAGTCTTCAAATGACACCATATGAAGCATTATTTGGAAAGAGATGTCGCACAACAACTTGTTGGGATGATATTGGTGAAAGAAAACTCATAGGCCCAAAGCATGTTGTGGAAATAATGAAAATGGTGATGATTATCCCAACCCACATCAAAGCAGCTCAAAGTAGGAAAATGAGATATGCTGATAATCGATGGAAATATTTGGAATTTCTAGTAGGAGATCTTGTTTTATTTAAGGTATCTCTATGGAAGGGTGTTATAAGATTGTGTAAGAATGGTAAATTGAGCCCCAAGTACATCAGACCTTTCTAAATTTTAGAACTAATGGGAGTCGTGGCTTATCGTTTGTCAATGCCTCCAAGTCTCACCCAAGTTCATGATGTGTTCAACGTATCAGTGTTGACAAAATATATACCTAACCAAATGCATATACCCACCTATGAGGAAATTGAACAGGTATCCAAGCTACCTTATTGTGAAGATCCGGTCAAGAATCGTGATATCAGAGAACAAGTGCTGAGAAACCGGACGACTCGTCTGGTAAATGTTCTATGGAGAAACAATAAAATGGAAGAGTCAACATGGGAACCTATGGAACTTATGATGAAGAACCACCCAAATCTTTTTATGAAGAAATATTGTAGAAATTTCAAGGATGAAATTATTTCATGGAGGGGAGAATGTAACATTGCAAGCTTCCACGGTACGTTTCCCGTTGAATAATTCAGTAGCTTGCATTATACGCAACATGGAGTTATAACACACCATTACCAGTAAAAATACCTATTATAAATAGTAATACAGACTTTTTGAATTTATAAAAATTTTATTATTTAAAATGGGCTTCATTTTTGAATTCAGAATATCGAAATTAGCTAAGGTAGAATTATTGGTATTTTCCTGATAACTTGAAATTTATATTGAATAGTGTAAAACACTATGTTATTGTTTAAAACCGACCTTTTATTTAAGTAATTAGTTATTTTATTTTAATTTATTTATGTTAAAATATAGAATTAATAATTATATATGTTCAATGTAATTCTTTGGGGTCATTTTATAATATGATTATATATATAAAATTTTATTGAACCTTTTAATGTCTTTTACCCACCATCTATAAGCATTTGAAAATTTTCAGAAAACAAACTTTTACTGCTTCTGTGAGTTGAATTTCAAAAATATTAGAGACACAGTTGGTGAATAGTTACTTTTGACTTTTATTTACCTTAGTTAAAAGAAAATATGGTAATTAAGGATAAAAATGATATTATAATTACCCTAACGCAAGTCCAAATTCAGTTGGATAAGTGTAATTCGACCAAAAACAGCCTAAGGAATAAAATATGATTATCTCTGATCAACTTGGATTAGATTATGAAATTTATTATTTTTTTTATTTTATGAAGAGTTAAATGAGTTAAATTAATTATTTAATAACTAATCCTTTTTTAATATAGGGTTACAGAAAATATAAATTCGAGTATAAATATTCATTAGAAAAAAAAATTTATTTCCCACAGAAGGGAATTTTATTTATAATTTTTAAACATTAAATATTTTAATTTATTTATGACACAATGATGATGTAGTACTTACCTTAATAATAAACTATTAAAATAGTTGATATTATAAATATCCATATAAATGTAAAATTAGTCTTCTAATGAACTCAAAAAAATTTCTTGGTTTATAAGACTTGTTAGGGTTGATTAAATATATTTTATTCAATGTGATAAAGATTTAATGGATTCAATAAAATCAAATTCTAAGTAGTGTCAAAATTGACATAATTGAGTTTTTAAAACAAATACTATATTATTAATTGATATAATATTCCTAAAAATCAAAGTTTCATCCAAAGGACTTAAATACAGTTTTATATATTAATACGGAACCACTTGGGGTATGCATGGATATTTATAGTATGTTTATTAACTATATAATATAAAAATACAAAGATACATGATAAATGTCAAACTATTTAACTAAGAGTTAAATCCAAAAGGCATGGTTAATATGGTGACCTAAACCTGTATAAAACCTATTGGATGAGAGTTTTTAGACCAATTCTAACCTTAGCCTAGATATAAATCATTTTATAACCATTATATAACGAAAATGATTTTATTATAAAATAATATTTCAATCTTTTCATAAAGTGACCCTTATCTCTCTTATAAAAGGTTACTTCCTCTTCTCTTAATTTCACACCCCCAAATCCATTTGACTTGGCCCACCCCTGCCCAAATATCCTTTCTATTATCCCCCCTTCAACCTAGAGGCCTTAATTTTATCATAAATCCAACAAATGGATCCCTTTTGGTCAACTCAAAAGCAATCACCCGAAGAAGAGGTATTAATTTCACCACCATCTTTCATGTTCTTTTGTTCTTCTACTTCCTCTTTCTTTGTTGTTTCCAGAAAAAATAAAAACTCTAGTACCATCTACATACAAGTATGTTTTTATAAATATTTTACAACTGTATTCATTAATCTATCTATCCTATACATGACAACGTCACCATACGTGTGTATGTACGGCTTACCATCTCCAAATCGTGGTGTAGTCTGTTATTCAAACACTTCATTATTTGGATGGGTATCATAATGAGTATAACTAATATAAATAATAAATATAACATGTTACTGATTCTGTATATATGATATATCATTCCATTACATACTATTTCACCTTCAACATAATTATATTGTCTCTCGTGCGTACATATGGATTACCGTCTCCACGAACGCAATGAGATTCATTCCCATCGTAATCATTAAAGAACAATTTTCATTTTATGATTAAAAATAATTTTTATGATCATAATTTTATTCTGTATATGAATCAAATACATCATATCCATAATAAAACAAGGCTTATATATCCCAATATATAAAGGTAAATGAATAAGTTAACACCCGAAACAAAGATACAACATAAATATTATTAACAAAGAAATATTAGAAGATCATATATGATATAAAATTTATTTATATGATTCTTGTGTAATATAATAACAATGATTTAACTATTATATAGGAGGTTAATGTACCCTCAACTAAGTAAAAGTACAAAGTAAGGGTTATTTCTACAATCTCTTTACTTATCTGAGGTTTTTAATATGTAAGTTTCTACTAGGACATCTTTATCATACACATATGTGTTTTCTTAAAAATGTATTTCAATTTTTTTACTATTTACTATAATATGGGTTAATGTCATTTATACCCTTATTTTACCATATAATTATTGAAACAAATCTATCTGTTGTTTTCCAAACAATGTACTTTATGAAATTCTCGAGAAAATTAATGTAAGAATGTATTTTTTTAATTTATATGGTGGGTGTAGATATTTTTCACCATTATAACATCATCGATGCTTCCGATAAAATAATATAAGAATATTTTCAAACTATCTGTTTTATTTTATAATTATATGAATGTTAAATTATTTCAAAATTTGAAAGAGATTTTTCTCTATAAAAATTTTGGATTTCATCTATTTCAACATCTTTTGATGGATTGTAAGTTTGATTTAGGTTGATTATTAAGATAAAAGTATTACATATTGTATTTAAGGTTTTGTGATATGTTAGACTATGGATGTGTCATTTTTATGCCATTCATGGTTTATGGATAAAGTATTGACTTTTCATATGCTAGTTTTAATATGAATATTGATGTTATGTTTTAACCTTTTCGTATGAGGAATGCATTGGACCTAGTAAGTGAAGGGTTGAGACCACTATAGCTCCTTGATGCATCGGTAGGTCTTGTGAGACAAACTAGTGTCTTTGAACAAGGCCTTGAAAAAAATATTATTTGTAGTCTTGACACAAGGCCTTGACATTGTGGTTATGAAGTCTGGAATTATGGATTTCAACATTATGAATTTGGCTACTGATATTACTTATGTTTTAGTCTTATACATTTCCTTAAATTTTTATGCTTATTCTTGAATGTTTCTGCGATATTGTTATCCATATAGAGCATCTGAGCACATACCTTTTAGTGTTTTATTTTCCAAGGAAGTGAAGAAGTATATTATGACTGACCTTCAAGGATAGTCTAAGGGATGAATGTGGCCAATGTAGACAATTCTTTTATTGTTTTTAAATTTATATTGTAATTTAAAACATATAAATGTATCTAGTACTTCAAAATCTACTAAAATGATCAGAATTTCGGGATTTTTATCCCTTGTGATCATTCCATTATTATGTAATAATGCACGAACTCTGGGTAACTGGGGTCATGGAATTAATGCACACTATTGGAAATGTTAGATAACCTCTGACTGCACCCCATGTTGTTTTTAAATCCACATTACCTTATACATATAATAATACTCTAGACTAAAAATGATCTGCAATGAAAGAGAAAAAAATATTAGGAATCCCTAGTATAAAAAAACCTCAAAATCATGGTATCTACAAGAACCATAACATAGAATATCAGTTGACTAGATTTTATTCCATCAAGAGTTGGATGAATTACATGTAGCTAGATTATTTCCCAACCATGGAATTTAGTCTATGTCACTTGAACCACACTACTATACTGATATGAAAATTTTCTTCTAGATGTACCATTTCTACGACCATGAATAGTACAACGAGTAGAACTCCAACGACCAGACTAATAAGGGCCATAAGACACCCAAACGTTTTCCTACATCAGCCTAGTTACATTATCCCTATGCATCTGTCAAGGGTTCTTATAGAACCTCTTTATATACACCGAAAATCCTCCAGAATGGAACACCACTAATGATCAAAGACACTATCCCTGAATATTAGCAGGTCAACCACACAGATAGAAGATATCTGAAATACCGCACTATGATGCCAATCATCTCTCTTGACTATTCTGTATACCAAATACTTGGTGAATTTTCTAATAATTTTTCTTTCTACAGTAATAATATTTCCAAGATATTTAACAATCTATATAATCCTTCAACCAATATAACAATAATTTACATTTCCCATGGAAATGAGAGTTTAATTCTCCCCTCACTAAACCTATAAAAAGATAATATATTTACATCCAACTAAATTCTCACAATAGATCCCTTCATAAAAAAATATTGTTCTAGATTACACATCCCATACCAATATTTGGTAAAATTACTTCATGTTATTAATGTGGAATGAATAATATACCACAGTCCAATTTCCCTAGTTTACTTCACATTATCTTAGTAGTTCCCTCATTTCGCAAGGTCACTAGATCGAGATGTTATATGAAAATTCCATGGAATAACTTATATGAAAAGACCTCATGATTATGATTCGTGACCCAAATATCTTAACCACTCTTCTCTGGTCATCAATGCAATCATGTATCCAACTTGATCCTTTTCTCTATAGGGACCTCTACTTGATCCAATATCTTCTCGATAGACTCAATCTGTAAATATTCATCCATAGGTACACCCTCTCATGGAAAATTTGGACGGTACTACCTCTGAAAATATATTGTCATATCAAACACACTTGATGTATTATTCTCTAGTTATCCCTCAATGAACTCAATAAAATGAGTCAGTTCTCATGGAAATATTCTCCAATATAACTCAACACCAATAGGGGTTATTACCCTTTTACTGAAGATGAGTTCAGATTATTGACCACAATTCACCATACCTGTAAATATTTTCATGGTGAAATCTCTGTACAATTCAATATACACATTCCATGGGACATATGAGGTAATACATCATTTAAATTAACATCACATATGATACCATGTTAAAATCATCAAAATTTCTACACAGTTGAAAATACCATTATGTACCATTTTACCCACTATAAAATTATATTTGAAATATAATGATTTCCAATTCATTATGAGGTAATACATCATTTAAATCTCAAAAGAAACCTAACTGTTATTTTTTATCCATAACACATATCCTATTTCATGTGTTTCCAAAATCTTGTATTTAAAATAAAAAAATATGTTCCTAACATGATGTAGGAATAAAAATTCAATTTCCATACCACACCATAATAAAAATTACACATAAATGATCATCAAACACCATGTGAATCAATCAAGGTGATATAATAGTAAACTGTAATAACTGAACCTCATGAATATAAATCCCCCAAGGGAACATATATTTCTCACACACATGGTCAAGCTAACATCATTGAAGTTCTCATTTTTAAGACCCAAAATATCCTAACCTCCTTCATTCCATTTCAAAATTTTCTATTAATAGAAACAAGTCCAATGATTCCACTTTGTAATTTAATGGATCAGGTTCCATTAAAATGGTTCCCCAAGATGGTTCTCTATAGGAACTAAATCACACCTTCATAAAATCTATAGGATAAAAAATAGTAGTGGGGTTATAATGGAACACACGGAAAAACTATAACCACATTTACTGTGTAAAAAATACTGTATATCAGAATAATCATCCAAATATAAAATAGTAACAAATCGTGCATAAAATAATCATCTCTCTAAATTGGTTAAATGCAACAAACCAATATGATAAGTATGTCATGTCATGAGAGTCCAAATGAAAAAAGAAAACAAAATAATGTTTTAAAATCTCATCCCCACAGTATGTTTTGATAACATGTATCTTTAAATAACCCATTCTTTATCCTACATCCAAATATTACCATAGGGAATTTTCCATTATCCTGTCATGAAACAAATAAGTATTCACAAGTAACCAACAATGACATGAGTTGGGTTAGAGTACAATTTAGTTAGACACCACCACATATTTATACATCAATATCCAGTCTAATATTAGTGTATGTGGATGTATAGATAAAAATGTGATAAGATGTACGTAAACTAGGATATATATTTAAAATTTTGGCAATTAGACCCATGGGTTAGAGGTTACAAAATCATATAACCACCCTAAACATAACACATCCAATATCGATTGTCTGAATCTTATTTCATATGTTTAACATAATGTCATACATGGTGAATCAGTCCAATTATCCCACACCATGCTGTGGAACCTCATGACTATCACCAATTTATAAAGAGGGCCGTCATAAAAAATATCATTAACATGAAGTGGACCTCCTTAACATACAACATCACCAATGTGTGGACCTCCATATACGACACCACAATTTGTTTTATCAATAATAACTTCAAAAAATTTGACATTTTAGTCCCTTTTGAAACAAAAATTGAATCAATGGTGCACCTCCAACATTAATCCTAACCATTTTATAATATTATAATTCCCATTTAATATTTCCCTATATTATTTTCCATATAATTTCATCACAAAATTAATTCTCTATGTTAGGTAAAAAATCCCTTCAAACCATACTACCATAGAATATATAGTTACAATTATTTTAATATTATAACTCTTCATTTGATCATTTAACAATGAAATATCATATACATAAGGATGTGTCACATCCTAGGGGTTGAATTATGTATGAAATACTTATCAACAATGGATGAGAATTTTCATGAACCATCCAAAACCCTATTTCCACTTCTAATTTATCATTACCTATTAAATATTAAATTGATCAGTGCGATAAAAGAAATTAATAACCACATATAAATGAATAAATATCATTACTTTGGTAAATAACATGTAGAACAACATTCTCAAGGACATTCATAGAATCTCTCTCAACCACAAACCTTGTATCAATACCAAAAAACCCTCTATTTACCATCATTAATTTCGATATGACTTAAGAAGGAGAGGATACATTAAACCATGCTTCGTCTGGAAAATAGATGAAATATGACTTGTATAATAACCTAAATAATCAATCCACAACCAATAAAAAATCAAATTCATAATTATTGAGGGTGTACAACCCATGTAGATCATGTGAGGATTTGGTATGTAACTCTTTCAAATAGATGATGAGAGGGTTGAAAAATAATAAAACCACACTGTCTTCCTATGATTGGAAAATCGTAAATTCACCACTATTAATGATGCATAAGATTTTTCGGCATTATATTTAAACCATAGACCAAACTTTTGGTCCATCTATCCAAGAGAAAATCATGTCACATTGTTTTTTAGGGCACCCAGATGGTCTTAAAACCCCTCAGGTAGCTTCCCGATTTCCACATTCCATGATGTGACCGAATGACATTGATATCAGGCCCCCCATGGGTGGTTTTGTAACTTTCCCCCACCCTCTACTATACCAAAAAATTATGGTTCACTACTGGAACTATTCATTCAACTACATTGAACCATGCACTAGATAGTCATTTTTTACCCATTTTCATGATTTAAATTCACTTAATATTAACTTTTCATTTTCCATGCCCATTATCCATTAAATTAACCAAAATAAAGGGATATAAACCATAATTAAAAAATCACATTGTTGAAGTTTAAAAATAAAAAAAAATCCTAATGAATAATTATCCTATTTTTTTAGATATTGTGATACACAATAAATTTAATGACTATGGAAAATTTATAGATTTATTTCATAGAAATTTTTCATTCACTTTCCTCTTAGTTTTCCCATTTTAAACAATTTAATTATTGATAATAATTAGTATATAATTTCATTAATATGCTCTATAATTTTTCATTAATGGAACATTATTTCAATAAAAACATAAAATTTATACTATAATCCAATCCTAATTACTATTAAAATATACTTATGATTAAATCAAAGAAAAAAATCAATCAATATGGAGAGGCGGTAGCCCTCACAAACACATGATTATCGATTTCAACTTCAATAAAATGGGAGGAAATTATAACATTATTTATTTTTTATTAATAATAAAATATAATAAATTTTAATAAATTTATAAATTATTTATTTAATTTATGTTTTATAAAATTCATATAATATATTGCTAGAAAATGGAACACGTTGTGTCAGGGTGGTGCAGTCCATAGAAATCACGAATCACATTTTTCTTTTCTCTTAATAGAACAAGGGAGGGTGATTAATGATTTCAAATTCAAAATAAAAACATATTATAGTAATATGGATACTTTTTATTTCATTTTAATAAATTCAAACCAACTATTATAAAGAATATGTGCACATATTGAAAAAGTAAAATATAGGAGGGTTTATAAATTTATTCCATGCTTCTTAGATTTCCTCCTTTGAAATGGGTGGTTAAAGTGTGAGGGATGATATTTTGAAGATTAAAAATGATCTTGATGGATTATATAGTTGTGTAAGATATTACTGGTTATATTTTTGGATGAAATAATGGAGTTTTTGGGTATATGGAAGTTAATATAAGATATCCCCTTTTATAAGTTAAAAATGATGAAATCTTTATAAATACCCAAATATTTTAAATAATGAGAAGTATATATTAGTGAATTTGTTTAATAAATTGATATCTAATGGATTGGTTAAGGTATAATGTCATTCAGGGAATCGACTACCAATTCTTATATATTTTTTAAACATAATTTTATTATTTTACTCTTAAATTATTTACTTTTAACTTGTTACCAATTACCATGGGAACTAGTATTTACCTTAGGTAATATTTAGTTTATTA
Source organism: Viscum album (assembly GCA_963277665.1). NCBI lineage: Eukaryota > Viridiplantae > Streptophyta > Magnoliopsida > Santalales > Viscaceae > Viscum > Viscum album. The sequence continues at coordinate 1,610,218,020 of OY728142.1, forward strand.
CTAAATATAATGTGGTAATTATTTTATAATTTCAAACCATTGATACATAATTTTTAATCCATTTCAAATTATTCAATTTATAAAATTGAAAATAATTTAATTTAAAAAAATGATAATTTTTAAAAAAAATTGAGAAAATTTTTCTTATGGTTAGAAATATATAATGTGTTTTATTAAATTAATTTTTTTAAATTTTAAATTGGAATATGAAATACATATGTAATCATAGAAATTGTTTTCATGAATTTATAATTCATACATATATACTAACAATGTTATAGAAGTCGTGTTATTTGTAAAAAAATGTATTTTCATGTAAATAATTTTTTAAAAAAATCAAAGCATATTATTCAACTAGTATTATGTTGATTAATAAAAAAATAATATTTATTATTAAATATTAATATCATATAATTTTATATTTTTAACATTTAGATATAACTCTATAATATAGAGGATAACTATTTATGTAATGTCCCAGAGCTCTCTCATCCATTAAATTTTGAAAATGTGGTGTTTGAGGTGATCTCGGAGGTCAAGGTGACTTCTCTCTAACACTTTTCCAAATTTCCAATTCAGTGAACAATTCTATCGGTCAGGTTCGGTGAATAGAACTATCGTTGAGGATGTAGGAAAAGTTCTATCAGTGAGGTTCTGTGAACAGTTCTATCCGTGAAGTTCTGTGAACAGTTCTATCAGTGAGGTTCTGTGAACAGTTCTATCAGTGAGGTTCTGTGAACAGTCCTATCAGTGAGGTTCTGTGAACAGTTCTATCAGTGTGGTTCAGTGAACAGTTCTATCGGTGAGGTTCTGTGAACAGTTCATTCAGTGAGGTTATGTGAACAGTTCTATCAGTGAAGTTGTGTGAATTGTTTTATTGGTGAGGTTCTGTGAACAGTTCTATCAGTGAGGTTCTGTGAGGAGTTCTATCAGTGATGTTCTGTGAACAATTCTATCGGAGAGGTTGTGTGAACAGTTCTATCAGTGAGGTTCTGTGAACTGTTCTATCAGTGAGGATCTATGAACAGTTCTATCAGTGAGGTTCTGTGAACAGTTCTATTGGTGAGGTTCTATGAACTGTTCTATCAGTGAGGTTCTATGAAAAGTTATCTCAGTGAGGTTCTATGAACAGTTCTATCAGTGAGGTTCTGTGAACAGTTATATCTGTGAGGTTCAGTAAACAATTCTATCGGTGAGGTTCTCTAAACAGTCCAATCAGTGTGGTTCTATGAACAATTCTATCCGTGAGGTTGTGTGAACAGTTCTACCGGTGAGGTTCTATGAACAGTTCTATCAGTGAGGTTCTGTGAAGAGTTCTATCGGTGAGGTTCTCGGAACAGTTCTATCGGTGATTTTCTGTGAACAGATCTATCGGTGAGGTTTTTGAATAGTTCTATCAGTGAGGTTCTATGAACAGTTTTATTAGTGAGGTTCTGTGAACAGTTCTATCGGTGAGGTTTTTGAACAGTTCTATCTGTGAGGTTCTATGAGCAGTTTTATCGGTGAGGTTCTGTGAAAAGTTTTATCGATGAGGTTCTGTGAAAAGTTCTTTTAGTAAGGTTCTATGAATAGTACTACCAGTGAGGTTTTGTGAACTGTTCTATAGGTGAGGTTCTGTGAACAGTTATATCAGTGAGGTTCAGTGAACAGTTCTATCAGTGAGGTTTTGTGAATAGTTCTATCGGTGAGGTTTAGTGAACAGTTTTCCCAGAACGGTGAGGTCTATCGGTAACCTCTAACTATCGATGTACAGTAAAGGTAGGTTTACAATAATGGTAAGCGTACTGTGTTTCCAGATCGGTGAGGTTCCAATAGTGAACAATGTTTCTAGCTTCTTGCCATTTCACCCCTTTAACGTTTCCTTTGAGGTAAAATTCAATTAAAGACTTATTTTGGGGACTCTTAAGGCCGATTCAAAGGCCATAAATCCTATATTAATTATTCTTATGTTCAGGGATGTTTTTACTTGGTCAAACTATGTGGTTTAATGTGATACGCTTTTAATGGGGAATTAAGAGTATCTTAAACCGTCGCCCCATTAAATCTTCAAAAGGGACAAGATATCTTCCTCCCTTGTTCTTCCACATTGTTCTCAGCTATGAGATGCTAGAAGCTTTTAATCCTTCCTGTAGGAGTTTCAAAATCAAAACTTACCCCTTGGATTGTTTCCACTCTTTTTTGATGCATCCAAGCTATATCAATCAATATTTGATATAAGGAATGTTTTATTGTCGTTACTTTGGGGACCATCTTCTCATGTTCCTCATTCAATATTATATCATGTAATCTCCATGCTTCTAATTGAGTCTACTTGGGTTTTGGTTGGTGCGGTCATATCGTGGCGTCCTCGAGTGGATGCAGTTATCCCGAGAGGAGGATTGTGACTCGTTGTGTGGATAAAGAACAAGAGGAACTGTTTTAGGTAGGGGATTCGTTGCTTCTCTTTCTTTTTTATGAAATTGTATCTATACCTTGTTTTATCCCACTGGATGACAATATAATTGACATAATAAATATTTGAACCGACTAAATAAATTGATATCGATCATATGTTATTGCCTCTTATTTTTTCTAGATTGTGTGATATTTATGCTTTTTCTTGATGAAAATCAGTAAAGAATGTAAACTGAGATCAATTGATAATTGTTTGGATAAAGATAAAGAGGCATGTAAACAAATATGGTTCTTGTAGTAATTTTATGTTTATAAAATTTGTGTAGTAAGCATTTTAATTTATTTATGATAGCTTGTTGATTAGGTTTCTCGAATTTGGAACCTACGAATAATAAATCTGTTAATTCAAGATGGATTAAAGAACTAATTGTTTTATAATTACTTAAAGGGTTCTGAGTTACCCTCTTTATTGTTAAAGGTCCAAAAGCCCAATTAATGTGATGTTTGTTTTCCAGCTTCTTGTGTTGTGATGTGATTTTGGATGGCTGTTGTGATATGTGGGGGCATGGAGGCTTTTTCTTGTGGTAGCAGATGATGCCTAGAGTGGTGAGATGCATCAGTTTATGCATGTGGGTGTTGGTGAGGACACCGGGGATGATGGAATGGGATGGATGTGATTGTTGGATTCATGCTGATTTTGGATTGGTTGATTATCCGCTTAACTTTTCCCCACACCTCAAGGCATCTGGTCTTACTTACCCTTCTTTGGAAAAAGGTGAAGACACGTAGTGTATGCCACATGCTTTCCATGTTTATCTTCTCAAGGGATGATGGGTATATGTTCTTTCTATAAGAGGAAAAGACTAAACAGGTAGTACATCTACTCACCGTGTTGATCCCCTTGTGTTTAGTAGCATAGAATGTTTTTCTAGAATTCCTGGGAATGTGGGAAATTAATTATGTAATAAATAATTGAATAAATGGTGTTAACCCATTTGGATGGAGTTACAGGAACATAATGAAGAGGTTGTAATTTTGAAGGAACAATGGAATTTGGGTGTTATGCTGATAAAATATAATGTGGAATTGTTCATGGTTAATTACTGTTTAAATAATTAATTAATGTACAATGTAACTGATAAAAATGAATGAAGTAATATTATAAATCTCTTTAAATGGTTGTGTGCTTATAGGATACCTAGTCTTAGAAATAGCAGTTGGGATTCTAAGAGACATTAGCTGCAGTTGTTCCTAAGACTAGGATATTCCCATAGTGTGGTTGTGAGATATAGTATATCCTGTACTTTTGGTTTTTCTATATGCTACTCCACCTAGTCGGTAAGGGCAACCGACACCTCGAGGATTCTAATCCTTGGAGGATGTTTTCCCCAACATTCTAGAGGGAGGATGGATGGCTTACAACCCCCTTTGGCCCCGCTCTCTTCTATAGGTAGTTACTTGTGCTAGCCGACACATTGGTTTGTGTTCCCCATATATTTGTGTCAAGGGCTATAATGGCTTGTAGTTATTTACACATATATATTCTGGATATTGTTTTCTATGAACTACTATAGGTGTAACGTGTATAGGCTGTGATGTCTTTACGATCCTTACTCGGTGTATGGGATGTGATGGTTGAAAGTATAATACCCGATGTATGATACACATTATGCAAGCTGTGGTGGCTCCCTGAAACTACCTAGTTACTTTGGTGTGTGGACGTGGTGGTTTTGTTGCACGAGGTGCATATTGTGGTGCTTCGCCCAGGTGTCCGCGGGAAATCCTTTTTGGAGAGAGATGCTCCGGAAGTGCGACGTTGGGACAAAGTGACAAACCAGTGGGGAAGTAGTATCAGGGTACCCTTGATATTATATATTATATGATATATTCTTGTATGTGTTACTTGGTGAGAGTAGCCAAGTTGAGGCTGGCAACATATTATACATATTTAGGTGATGAGTTAGTTTCACTTGTTTTTCACTGTGCTTTAGCATTCTTACTTTACTTTTGCACGAGAGGATTCAGGGAGGATCCTAATGAGCTTACTGTTATACTCACCCTATGTATATTTAAACTGTTTTCAGGTCACTTGGAGCAGGTTGGAGATCAGGTTGGTGTTTATTATCTTGTGGTTGTAGGAGAAGCTTGAGATTGTGGTTGCTTCTGTTTTTACTTTCTTTTGGATACTTGAAGTTTTTAACCTTTCAGTTGTATTAACTTTTCATGGAATTACATATTTGAACTTGGGTTACTTTTATATATCATTTTTGAGTTAGAGTTGGATGGTTTCTATCTTATCTCTCTCTTCCACATGTGTTCTCTTTGAGGGTAATGCCTCTCATGTGTGTGTTTATTAACACTCGGTGTTAGTCGCCATCCTTGGGCCTACTAGAGGTGGGACTGAGGGGTTATTATCTCCTTTCTCACATTGCCGACCCAGGAGGGATACACTTTGTGGGGAGGGGGTCATGATAGAGTGGTATCAGAGGCCTGGTTGAGGGAAAGGATGGAGTCTGGATTGTGGCACTAGTGAGGTTTCATGGGTTGGTAGGGAAACAATGTCATTCATGTTTAGAAACTACAGTAAACCATGGATACCGGCTGAGAAATAGGCATTTAGGTCCCCCTATGATTTGATGTATGGACCTTTAATTTTACAATGGCTACTGAACAAGGTGATACTAGTTGTAGGGTAGAGACCTAAGAAAGGATCATGAATCATTTTTCATTGTTATTATGTTTGAATGGGTAGACCTTGCGATAGGTTAAGCTAAAATGAATAAATGAAATTAATTAATTAATTAATGTTGAGTCTTCCATATTCCAGGTTTAGGAGCTCTAATGTTTTGTTATTTTACAGGTATGGCACCAGGTCGACGTCCTCATTAGCTTTGCGCAGAAAATTTCCAGTAGGCTATTCCAGCAGATCTCCACAGGGTAAAGGTTGATGATGAAGACACTTGGAAGAAGACACTCCAAGAGTTTCATCTCCAGAGTCTGCAGAAGTATGAGGGCTCCGTTTCAGATGTAGTCACAGAAGACTGGTTAGAGGAGGTCGATATAGGCTCTAGTTTGATCCGGGCTTGGAATGAGCACTAGTTATCCCTGGTTGTGACGATGTTGTCTGGAGAAGTGAGGTAGTGGTGGTTCTTGTTCTTCCGGGATCTTGAGGAGTTAGCGATCTCATGGGAGGTGTTCCGAGATAAGTTTAGAGTCGATTTTCTTTCTTCAACTGCAAAGGCATCCATTCTCTAGGAGTTTCTTACCCTTGGACAAGAGAGATCTATTATTCATGAGTTTGGATTTTTTATTATGAACATTTTAAGATATGCTTCAGACCTGTTGCTAGATGAGGAGGCCAGGCCGAGACATTTAAAGGAGACTTTGTATCCAGAGATCTAGCACCAGGTCACCCCATTTATGCAGAAAACATATCTTGAGGTACTGGCCAGGGCAGAGATTGTCGAGAAAAATTTGGATCGGAATGGGTCATTCAGAGAGGGGAATCAGCATGATTCCTCACGAAGTAGAGTTGTGGTCCGGGGTTCCCGGTTTTCAGGGCAGAATAGTTTTCGTTCAGTTGGGGGTAGGTCCTAGTCCTTCACATATCGTTTCTCCAAAGGCAGCAACTCTCAGCCCTATACCAAGGGATCAGGCGCCTGTTTTTCTTGTGGTGGTCGTGGCCATCTCCAGTGGTAGTGCCCAACCTTTCAGAGTTGACATCGTGCACCAGGCGCTACGCTCTAGGTTCCTTCGTTGAGGCAGTTCCAACAGAGGCAACAACAACCATTTGCACCAGCTTTAGATCTTAAGAGGGTAGATGGGGCAGGAAGATGACATGCCCATGATGGTCCCCGTCATCAGAGAGCAGAGCGTGGCCATGGTGGTGGTCATCATCAGGGTCATAGAGTTCATGAAGGAGGTCGTGGTCAGCTTCGTGCTCTAGTGTTTCTAGCTTCAAGAGTGCCAGACGTCGTTCGATGTATCCTTTTTTCTACCTTAGTGTATTCCTTGATTGAATTTAGAGCAACAAACTCCTTCATATCACCTACCATTGTCCATGCTTTGGGACTTGAGGTAGAGAGGCTTCCAGTGCCCTTGGCATTGACTACACCAATTGGAGGTCGAGATGAATTGTTTGATGTATGTATAGATTGTGAGCTAGTTTTTGGGAAACATCGCTCTTGGGGATATTTCCTAATTTTATCAATACAATCACATAATTTCATCCTTAGCATGGATTGGTTGTATTCGGTGCATGCTATCATGGATTGCTTCAGAAATAAGGTCATCTTCATTGGCTCAGATGGAGAGCCAGTGGTGTTTGTTGGTGATCGATATCCTCAGATGGGTCATAGGTGTGTTCCACCCTTACCATCCATGATGGCTGAGATGATTTTGAGTTATTCATAGGTTTAGCAGTTGGTTCTTCCTAGGGTTGTAGAGGAGTACCCTAATGACTTTCTAGAAGAGGTTGTAGCATTACCCCCTCGACGAGAGATCGATTTTGGGATCGAGCTAGATACAAGAGCATATCCTATCTATATGCCTCCATATAGGATGGACTCTTCTGAGTTACGTGAGCTACATATACTTCTTGATGGTCTGTTACAGTGCGGTTTTGTTCAGCCATGTGTGTTACCATGGGGTGCACCCATTTTGTTCGTGATGAAGGCTAACGATAGTGTGAGGTTGTGTGTCAATTAATGTGACCTAAACAAAGTGACAATAAATAATCGCTATCATCTTCCAGATATTGATGAATTATTCGATCAACTAAAGGGTTCATGTTGGTTCTCAATGATCGACTTGCGGTCAGGATATCATCAGATGCGTGTGAAGGATGAGGATATCCCAAAGACTGCTTTCTATTGCCATCACGGGCATTATGAGTTCATTGTAATGCCATTTGGCATGATGAATGCTCCAGCTGTATTCATGGGATTGATGAATGATGTGTTCCATGAGTTCCTAGTCATGTTCTTGGTAGTTTTCATCAATGAAATCCTTGTTTACTCCACATCTGAATAGGAGCATGGAGAGCATCTATAAGCCTATTTGGGAGTTCTTCGCCATCATCAGTTGTTCGGGAAGATGTCGATGTGTGAGTTTTGGGCACGAGAAGTCAGTTTCATGGGGAATGTTGTGTCCCAACAGGGAGTAGTTGTGGATCCATCGATGATAGAAGTAGTTGTGTCTTGGGAAACCCCCAAGATTGTGTCAGTGGTGCGAAGTTTCCATGGTCTCGCAGGCTACTATGGGAGGTTCGTAGCCGAATTCTCACGAGTTGTGACTCCACTGACATCTTTGACTAGGAAGGATCATGCATTCATATAGACTGATCAATGTTAGGTAGCTATCAAGTATCTAAAGGAGATTTTAGTAAGTGCTCCAGTCCTTTTTCTTCCAGTTTAGGGATTTCAGTTTGATGTTTTCTATGATGCTTCACATTTGGGGTAAGGCAGTGTTCTCGTGCAGCTGAGGTCAGTTGTTTCCTATGGGACTTGGCAGTTACGTCCCCACGAATGCAACAATTCCACCCATGATCTTGAGTTGGGAGTCCTGGTTTTTACTCTGATGTTGTGGAGACATTACCTCATTGGTGAGCTCTTTGTGGTTTTCACCGATCATAAGTGTTCGAGGTATGTTTTATCCCATTGTGGAATGAACTTACAATAGCATTAGTGGATGGAGTTATTACAGGAATAAGACTTTGAGATATCATATACACCTGGAAAATGGAATGTTGTAGCTGATGGGCTGAGTCGAAAGTCACGTAGTGATGCTGTGCGTGAATCCGGTGATTCCCGGGGAGTAATGGAAGAACTGTCTGCATTACATCATGATATGGAAGAAGTTGGGGGTAGAGGTTGTCTTTTTTAGATGATGGTATAGTCATCCCTGATGCAGAAGGTGGAAGTGTCCTTGTTGGGAGATCTAGAGGTGGAGGTCTGGAGAGACCGAGTTGTTTGTGGTGAGGCCCATGATGATTGGTCAGAGGATGAACAACACCGAGTGTTGTATCATGGAAGGATTTTTATTCCCTTGACGATGCACGATACAGTTCTTTGAGAGTTCCATATTTCACCTTTATCAGTACATCCTAGCATGAAAATGATGTACCGATCTTTGAGGAGTCAGTTTTGGTGGCCTGGGCTAAGGCATGCGGTTGCGGATTTTGTGTCTCGATGTTTAATCTACCAGAAGGTGAAGGCCAAACACCATGTTCCTGGTGGTCTTCCCTAGCCATTAGGGATTTGTCAGTGGAATTGGGAGGAAATCTCAATGGAATTTGTTACTGGTTTGCCTCATGCTCCAGGAGGACATGATGCTATTTGTGTGGTAATGGATCATTTAACCAAATTGTCCCACTTCATAGTGATCAAGGATTCGAGTTCAGTGAATGTTTTGTCGAGGTAGTATCTAGAGGAGGTGGTGAGACTTCATGGAGTCCCTATCATGATTATTTCTAATCAAGATCCTTGTTTTACCTCCAGGGTGTGGAGAGATCTCCAACATGATTTCGGTTCTCAACTATACATTAGCACTGCTATTCATCATCAAAAGGATTGTCAGATAGAGCGAACCGTCCAGTATCTTGAAGACATGTTACGCTCTTGTGTTCTTGATTTTGGATGCTCATGGATATTACACATACACTTGGTGGAGTTTTCTTAAAACAATAGTTTTCACTCCACCATCGGTATGACACCCTTTGAAACCTTGTATGGCCGACCATGTCGTTCTTCGTTGTGCTGGACTAGGGTCAGAGAGTTAGCAATTATCAGATCGGAACTAGTGCAGAATACAACAGAGATGGTTTAAGTGATTTGTGAGAGGATCAAGACAGTGCAAGATCATCAGAAATAATATGATGTTCAAAGAAGGAGACACATAGAGTTTAATGTTGGAGATCATTTGTTCCTGAAGGTGACTCCCCATCATGGGCAGCGAAGTTTTGGTCGTGGAAGTAATATTTCTACCTGGTTTGTTGGGCCTTTCGAGATGTTAGCTTGTGTTGGAGTCGTGGCATATTGAGTACCACTTCCCCCATAGATGAGTCAGATAAATGAAGTTTTCCATGTTACATCACTCCATCTTTATCTTCATGAAGACTCTTACATTATCGATTGGGGAGAGATAGATGTTGATGATGATGCAGCCTTTGAGGAGTGACCCATGGAGATCCAAGACCGGAAGGATAAGGTGTTGCGCAAGCGTTCTATACCTTTATTTTGTGTCTTGTGGTGACACGATGGCATAGAAGAGAGTACCTGAGAACGTGAGTCAAAGATATGTGCCCAGTACCCAAGGTTGATTGATGTTTATCTCTTTTCATGTAATGATGTCCCCTTTGTGGTTAGACCATTATTGTTCTACTTATGATTATTATTGTATTTCTTTTGTGGCTTTCTCTCTTTTGAGAGGTACCTCGATGGGAGGTTGTTTGGATCCCATTTCATTTTTTATTTAGGTGGGTTTTGAATTCTCGGGGATGAGAATGTTTTGAGACGTATCTAATGTAATGGAATGGACCTATCTCGTCCATTACATTCTGAAAATGTGGTGTTTGAGGAGTTCCAGGAGGTCAAGGTGACTTATCCCCCACACATTTCCAAATTTCCAATTCAGTGAACAATTCTATCGGTGAGGTTCTCTGAACAGATCTATCGGTGAGGTTGTGTGAACAGTTCTATTAGTGAGGTTCTCTGAACAGTTCTATCAGTGGGGTTCTATGAACAGTTCAATCGGTGAGGTTCTATGAACAGTTCTATCAGTGAGGTTGTGTTAACTGTTCTATCAGTGAGGTTATATGAACTTTTCTATCAGGGAGGTTCTCTGAACAGTTCTATCAGTGAGGTTCTGTGAACAGTTCTATCAATAAGGTTCTCAGAACAGTTCTATCAGTTAGGTTCTGTGAATAGTATCTATTGGGGAGGTTGTGTGAACAGTTCTATCGGTGAGGTTCTGTGAACAGTTCTATCGGCGAGGTTCTGTGAACAGTTCTATCGGTGAGGTTCTGTGAACAGTTCTGTCAGTGAGGTTGTGTGAACAGTTCTATCAGTGAGGTTCTGTGAACAGTTTTATCAGTGAGGTTCTGTGGAAAGTTCTATCGGTGAGGTTTTGTGCACAGTTCTATCAATGAGGTTCTATGAACAGTTATATCGGTGATGTTCTGTGAACAGTTCTATCGGTGAGGTTCTGTGAACAGTTCTATCAGTGTGGTTCTGTGAACAGTTATATTCGTGAAGTTCAGTGAACAGTTCTATCGGAGAGGTTCTGTGAACGGTTCTATCGATGTGGTTCTGTGAGCAGTTCTATCAGTGAGGTTCTGTGAATAGTTCTATCGGTGAGGTTCAGGGAACAGTTCGATCAGTGAGGATCTGTGAACAGTTCTATCAGGGATGTTCTAGGAATAGTTTAATCAGTGAGGTTCTACGAAGAGTTTTATCAGTGAGGTTTGTGAACAGTTATATCGATGAGGTTCTATCAACAGTTCTATCAGTGAGGTACTGGGAATAGTTCTATCGGTGAGCTTTGTGAAAAGTTATATCGGTGAGGTTCTATGAAAATTCCTATCGGTGAGGTTCTATAAACAGTTCTATCTGTGAGGATCTGTGAATAGTTCTATCGGTGATGTTCTGTGAACATTTCTATCAGTGAGGTTGTGTGAACAGGTCTATCGGTGAGGTTCCGTGAACAGGTCTATCGGTGAGGTTCAGTGAACAGTGTTTCTAGAACGGCGAGGTCTATTGGTAACCTCTATCAGTAACCTCTAACTATAGGTGTACAGTAATGGTAGGTGTACAGTAATGGTAGGTGTACAGTGTTTCCAGAATGGTGAGGTTCCAATAGTGAACAGTGTTTCTAGCTTCCTACTGTTTCACCCCATTAACGTTTCCTTTGATGTAAAATTCAATTAAATCCTTATTTTAAGGACTCCTAAGGCCGATTAGAAGGATATAAATCCTATATTCATTATTCCTATGTCTCGGGATGTTTTTACTTGGTCAGACCATGTGGTTTAATGTGATCCACTTTTAATGGGGAATTAAGCATATCTTAAACCGTCGCCCCATTAAATCTTCAAAAGGGACTAGATATTTTCCTCCCTTGTTCATCCTCCTTGTTTTCAGCTATGAGATTCTAGAACCTTTCAATCCATCCCGTAGGACTTTCACAATCAAAACATAACCCTCAGATCATTTCCACTCTGTTTTGATGCATCCAATCTATATCAATCAATCTTCGATATAAGGTATGTTTTATCGTCGTTACTTTGGGGACCATATTCTCTTGTTCCTCATTTCAATATTATATCATGTAATCTCCATGATTCTAATGGAGTCTTCTTGGGTTTTGGTTGGTACGGTTATACCATGGAATCCTCGGGTGGATGCAGTTGTCCCGAGAGGAGGATTGTGACCCGCTGTGTGGATAAATAACGAGAGGAACTGTTTGAGGTAGGGGACTCATTGCTTATATTTCTGTTATATGCAACTGTATCTTTAGCTTGTATTATCCCAGAGGATGAAAATGGAATTGACATAATAAATATTTGAACCAGATAAATAAATTGATATCGACCATATGTTAAGGCATCTTATTTTTTCTAGATTGTGTGATATTTGTGCTAGTTCTTAATGGAAATCGATAAAGAACGTAAACTGATATCAATTGATAATTTTTTGGCTAAAGATAAAGTGATATGTAAATGAATCTGGTTCATGTTGTAATTTTATGTTTATAAAATCAGTGTAGTAAGGAGGTTCAATTATTTGCGATATCTTACTAATTAGGTTTCACGAATTATGAACCTATGAATAATAAATCAGTTAATTCAAGATGGATTAAAAACCTGATTGTTTGATAATTCCTTAATGGGTTCTGAGTTACCCTCTTGATTATAAAAGTGCCAAGAGCCCAATTAGTGTGATTTTTATTTTCTTTCTTCCTGTGCTATGATGTGATTCTGGATGGTCGTTGTGACATGTTGGGCATGGAGGCTTTTGGTTGTGGCAGCAGATGATGCCTAGAGTAGAGAGATGCATCAGTTTATGCATGTGGGTGTCAGAGAGGACACCATGGATAAAGGAATGGGTTGGATGTGATTGTTGGACGCTTACTAATTTATGAATGGATGATTATCTTCTTTACTTTTCCCAAATTCTCAAGGTATCTAGTCTTACTTACCATTCTCTCGAAAGACGGGAATACACGTAGGGTATGCCACATGCTTTCCGTGTTTAGCTTCTCAGGGGAGGATGCATATATGCTCTTACTATAAGCGGAAAAGACTCGATGGGTAGTACATCAACTTGTCGTGTTGAACCCATTGTGTTTAGTTGCATATAATGTTTTTCTAGAATTCTTGGGAATTTGGGAAAGTAATTCTGTAATGAATAATTGAATAAATGGTGTTAACCCATGGGGATGGAGTTGCTGGAACATAATGATGTGGTTTTAATTTCGAAGAAACGATGGACTTTGGGTGTGATGAAAATTAAATTTAATGTGGAATTATTCATGGTTAATTAATGTTTAGTGAATTAATTAACGTGTAATTGAACTAATAAAAAAATGAATGTCTTAATCTTATAAAGCTCTTTAAATGGTTGTGTGCTTTTAGGATACCAAGTCTTAGAAGTAGAAGAATGGATTCTGATAGACGTTAGCTATAGTCGTGTCTATGACTAGGTTATTTCCATAGTGTGGTTGTGAGATATGTTATATCATGTACTTTTTGTGTTTCTATATGCTACTCCACCCAGTCAGTAAGGTAAACTCACACCCCGAGGATTCTGAGCCTTGGGGGGTGTTTCCCCCCAACATTCCAGTGGGATGATGGTTGGATGACTACCCCCTTTGGCCCCGCTCTCTTCTCTTGGTCGTTACTTGTGCTGGCAGGCACATTGGTTAGTTTTCCCCATATATGTGTGTAGAGGGCTGTAATGGCTTGTTGTTAATCACAAACATATATTCTAGATATAGTTTTCTATGGGATATTATAGGTGTAATGTGTATAGGCTGTGATGGCTTGAGGATCCTTACTCGGTGTATGGGTTGTGATGGCTTGAAGTATAATACCTAACGTATTATACACGTTATGTGAGCTGTGGTGGCTCCCAAAAACTACCTTGTTACTTTGTTGTGAGGATTTTGTGGTTTTGTTGCACGAGGTGCATGTTATGGTGCTTCGCCTAGGTGTGCGGAAAAAGACTTTTTGGAGAGAGATGCTCAGGACATGCGACGTTGGGGAAAAACAGAAAACCAGTGGGGAAGTAGTAGTGGGGTACCCTTGATATTTTTTATTAAATGATATATTCTTGTATGCGTTACTTGGTGAGAGTATCCATGGTGAGGTTGGGAACTTTTTATACCTATTTAGGTGACGAGTTAGTTTCACTTGTTGTTCACAGTGCTTTAGCATGCTTTATTTACTTTTGCACAAGATTCTTCAGGGACGATCCTACTGAGTATAATTTTATACTCACCATATGTATATATAAACTGTTTTTCAGGTCACTTGGAGTAGGTTGGAGATCAGGCTGGTGTTTACTTGCTTGTGGTTGTAGGAGCTATTTGGGCTTGTGGTTGCTGTTGTTTTTACTTTATTTTGGGTACTTGCGGTTTTCCCCTTTCAGTTATAGTAATTTTGCATGGCATTACATATGTGCACATTGGATTCTTTTATATTTCATTATTTATTTTGATTTGGTTGGTGTCAATATTATCTCTCTTTTCTACATGTGTTCTCTTAAAGGTTAATGCCTCCCATTTTTGTGTTTATTATACCCTCGGTGCTAGTCACCAACCCAGGGCCTATTAGAGGCGAGACTCGGGTGTCATTATCTACCTTCTCATATTGAAGACCTAAGAGGGGTAAACATTGTGGTGAGGGGGTCATAACAGTTTATATTTAAAAATATACCTTTTAAATGTTAACTAATTTTTTTCTTATTCATTACAAATTATTAATTAATTTTTTGTTAATTATTTATTAATATAATAAATATAATTCGTTATTTCCTAATCATAATATACAAATTTCCTTTAAAAAACTCCATTTTGGGGAAAATATTTCTTCATGCATAAAATGAGTTTCTTAGTTATTTTGGCCATACTAATTGTATTTAATTAATACATAATGTTACCATTAGTTATTTAGAAATATTAATTAAAATTATTAATCACACTGATTCATTATAATTTAATGGGTAATATTTCTTTATCATATATAACAATAATAATTATATTAAAATATATATTTTTTATGTTCAATGTTTCATGTGGAGAATGATATCAAATAAAATTGAATATTTAATACTTTTCATATATTGAAACATTATGGTTTTACTTGTTTTTTCATTATATTTACTACATTCACTACTGGAAATCCAGCATTTCCCAATGGTTTAGAACCGTTGGGAAAGGCTGCAGAACCGTTGGTATATGTTATACCAACAGTTCTGCAAACCGTGGGGAAGTAAGCCGTTGGGAAAGGCTTTTCCCAACGGTTTACATAGAACCGTTGGGATAGGTTAGAAAAAATCAACCAATCCCAACGGTTTGGCCCGTTGGGAAATCAACATGAGATTTTTCTTTCCCAACGGTTTAAAAAACGTTGGGAAAGGTTTTTACCAACGGTTCTATGAACCGTTGGTAAAAAAAACCATTCAACAGGATATACCAACAGTTTTAAACCGTTGGTATAGGGTGTTTTTACCAACGGTTCCTTGAATCGTTGGTAAAAACAGCTACATAGAGCCTATGCCAACGGTTTGAAAACCGTTGGCATAGGCTTTGCTGTGCAAATTGCACAGCAGCCTGCACTTTGCACAGTAGGTCTGGTTTTTGGGCATTCACCCTCGGTTTCAATTCAATTTTCAATCCAATTATTCCCTCGTTTTCAATTCATTTTTCAATCTAATTATTGTACCTGTAACACATATAATGCATACATATAGAGAAAAAACCAACACATAAAAATAATTCAAACCAACCAACCAACACATATAATGCATCTTGAAAATATACACATCCATAATTACAGTAGAATTCATAACATAATTATAAACATACATAATTCATTTAGAATTCATTTTAAAATTTAGATGACAATCATATGTGGAATCCAGAATTCAATTCATATTTTGATTGGTTTTTCATATACCATATATTTTTAATAGAAGGAATGATACCGGTCACACCGTGCCTCGGATTGAGGCGAGGTTAAATCGTACGCGTCACAAATGACTCATTGATCATTTTCCTAAAGTATCAACATATTCCGAAATCGTTTGGTCGGTTTTCCGTATGTCAGTTGTTGTTTTCAATTAAAATGAAGTGTTTTTTAAATAAAAGAGAGACAATTTGAATGGTGTCGGCCACACCGTTCCTCGTATTGAGGCGGGGTTAACTCGTACACATCACAAATGTCCCATGGATTGTTGTGCTAAAATATAAACACAATCAGAATGCGTTTGGTTGGTTTTCCGTATGAATTTATAATGTAGTCCCTTTTAAAGAAAAGAGATACACTTAGAGTGGTCTCGGCCAAACCGCGACTCAGATTGAGGCGTGGTTGACTCGTACACGTAAAATATGACCCATGAATCGTTGTCCTAAATTTTCAACAGATTCTGAATGCGATTGGTCAGTTTTTTCATATGTCAGTTGTTTATTTCACTTATAATCTTGTCCATTTTAAATAAAAGAGACACAGTCAGAGTGGTACCGGCCACACCGCGTCTCGGATTTAGACTGGGTTGACTCTTACACATCTCAAATGACCCATGGATCATTTTCCTAACGTATCAACACAATCCGAATTCGTTTGGCCAGTTTTCCGTATGTCAGTTGATGTTTTTCACTTAAAATGATGTCCTTTTGAAACAAAAGACATACACTTTGAGTTGTGCCGGCCACAACACGCCTCGGATTGAGGTGGCGTTGACTCGTACACATTACATATAACCCATGGATCATTCTCCTAAAGTTTCAATAGAAACCGAATGCGTTTGGTCAGTTTTTCGTATGTACTTAAAATGATGTCCATTTTAAACAACAGAAAGTCACTTAGAGTGGTCCCGACCACACTTAGATGACAATTAAATTAGAATTCATAACGTAATTATAAACATACATAATTCATATAGAATTCAATTTATAATTTAGATGACAATTATATGTGGAATCCGAAATTAAATTCATAATTTGATCGGTTTTTTCTATACCATATATTTTTACCTCAAATGATGTCCATTTTAAACAAAATACATACACCTGAAGTGATACTGGCCACACCGCACCTCAGATTGAGGCGGGTTTGACTTGTACACATCACATTTGACCCATAGATCATTGTCCTAAAGTATCGACACAATTCGAATGCGTTTGGTCAGTTTTCCGTATGCCAGTTGATGTTTTTCACTTAAAATGACGTCCTTTTGAAACAAAAGACGGACACTATGAGTGGTGATGACCACACCGCATCTCCAATTGAGGCGGAGTTGATTCGTACACGTCACATATGACCCATGGATCTTTCTCCTTAAGTTTAAATGGAAACTGAATGCGTTTGGTCGGTTTTCCGTATGTACTTAAAATATTGTCCATTTTAAACAAAAGAGTGACACTTAGACTAATACTGACCACACCGCGATTCAGATTCATCCCTGGTTGGCTCGTACATGTCACATATGACCCATGGATCGTTGTGATAAATTATCAAAAGATTATGAATGCGTTTGGTCGGTTTTGCATATGCTAGTTGTTCTTTTCATTTATAATCATGTCCATTTTAAACAAAAGAGACAGAGTTAGAGCGGTGCCGACCACACCACGTCTCGGATTAAGACGGGGTTGACTTGGACACATCACATATGACTCATGGATCGTTTTGCTAATGTATCGATAGAATCCGAATGCGTTTGGTCATTCTTCCATATGTCAGTTGATGCCTTTCACTTAAAATGTCGTCCTTTTGAAACAAAAGACGGACACTTTGGGTGGTGTCAGCCGCACTGCATGTCGGATTGAGGCGGGGATGATTCGAACACGTCACATATGACCCATGGCTCGTT
Source organism: Viscum album (assembly GCA_963277665.1). Lineage (NCBI taxonomy): Eukaryota > Viridiplantae > Streptophyta > Magnoliopsida > Santalales > Viscaceae > Viscum > Viscum album. The sequence goes on from OY728142.1 coordinate 1,610,235,500, forward strand.
CTCCTAAAGTTTCAATGGAAACCGAATCCGTTTGGTCATTTTTCCGTATGTACTTAAAATGGTGTCCATTTTAAACAATAGAGAGTCACTTAGACTTATCCTGGCCACACCGCGACTCAGATTCATCCCAGGTTGGCTCATACACGTCACATATGACCCATGTATTGTTGGGATAAATTATCAACAGATTCAGAATGCGTTTGGTCGGTTTTCCGTATGTCAGTTGATGCTTTTCACTTAAAATGACGTCCTTTTGAAACAAAAGACGGACACTTTGAGTGGTGCCGGCCACACCATGTCTCCGGTTTGAGATGAAGCCACCGTGCAACATTCTAATTATTATTTGTGAGGTGTATGCGCAGACGGCATGTCAATCGGACATGCAGTTTGCGCGGTACGAATCAATATTCATGTTTTAAGTGATGCGCGCGCATTGTAAACGCGCGTGAGGGGGGTCCAAATGGGCCAAACGAAGTATGAATGTCCTGAAATCAGACGACAAATACGGGAGAGTGATTTATGAAGTGGTCGAGCAGACAGCACATCAATCGGACGTGCTGTGTGCCCGCGGTGACCGACAATGCAGTTCTGGTGTCATAAACGGCCATAACGGGCGTCCAACGGTCAAATTCATAGTGGACGACCTCGGATTGACCTGAAACCACCGTGAAAAATTCTAATTATTATTCGTGACATGTACGCACAGACGGCACGTCAATCGGACGTGCGGTTTGCGCGGTACGACTCAATATTCGTATTTTAAGTGATGCGCGCGATTCGTAAACGCGTGTGAGGGGGGTCCAAACGGGCCGAATGAAGTCAGAATGGCCTGAAATCAGACGAAAAATACGGGTGAGTGATTTCTGAAGTGGTTGAGTAGACGACACGTCAATTGGACGTTCCATGTGCCCGCGGTGACCGACAATGCAGTTCTGGTGTCACAAACGGCCAAAACGGGCGTCAAACGGTCAAAATCATAGTGGACGACCTCAGATTGAGTTGAAACCACCGTGAAACATTCTAATTATTATTCGTGACATGTACGCACAGACAGCACGTCAATTGGACGTGCGGTTTGCGTGGTACGTCTAAATATTCGTGTTTTAAGTGATGCGCGCGCTTCGTAAACGCGCCTGAGGGTGGTCCAAACGGGCCGAACGATTTCGGAATTTCCTGAAATCAGACAAAAAATACGGGTGAGTGATTTATGAAGTGGTCGAGCAGACAGAACGTCAATCGGACGTGCCGTGTGCCCGCGGTGACCGACAACGCAGTTCTGGTGTCATAAACGGCCAAAATGGGCGTCCAACAGTCAAATTCATAGCGGACGACCTAGGATTGACCTGAAACCACCGTGAAAGATTCTAATTATTATTTGTGATGTGTACGCGCAGACGGCACGTCAATCGGATTGGACGTGTGGTTTGCGCGGTACGGATCAATATTCGTGTTTTAAGTGATGCGCGCACTTCGTAAACGCGCGTGAGGGGGGTCCAAATGGGCCGAACAAAGTCGGAATGGCCTGAAATCAGACGACAAATACGGGAGAGTGATTTATGAAGTGGTTGAGTAGACGACACGTCAATCGGATGTCCCTTGTGCCCGCAGAGATAGACAACGCAGTTCTGGTGTCATAAACGGCCAAAACGGGCGTCCAATGGTCAAATTCATAGCAGACGACCTCGGATTGACCTGAAACCATCTTAAAACATTCTAATTATTATTCGTGACGTGTACACGCAGACGGCACGTCAATCAGACGTGCGGTTTGCGCGGTACGACTCAATGTTCGTATTTTAAGTGATACGCGCGCTTCGTAAACGCGCGTTAGGGGGGTCCACACGGGCCGAACGAAGTCGGAATGGCCTGAAATCAGGTGACAAATACTGGTGAGTGATTTCTGAAGTGGTCGAGCAGACGGCATGTCAATTGGACGTGCCATGTGCCCGCGGTGACCGACAACGCAGTTCCGGTTTCATAAACGGCCAAAACGGGCGTCAAACGGTCAAATTCATAGCGGACGACCTCGGATTGAGCAGAAACCACTGTGAAACATTATAATTATTATTCGTGATGTGTACGCGCAGACGGCACGTCAATCGGACGTGCGGTTTGTGCGGTACGGCTCAATATTCGTGTTTTACGTGACGCGCGCGCTTCGTAAACGCGCGTGAGGGTGGTCCAAACGGGCCGAACGATTTCGGAATGGCCAGAAATCAGAAAAAAATACGGGTGAGTGATTTATGAAGTGGTCGATCAAACGGCACATCAATCAGACGTGTCGTGCGCCCGTGGTGACCGACAACGCAGTTCTGGTGTCATAAACGGCCAAAACGGGCGCCCAACGGTCAAATTCATAGCGGACGACCTCGGATTGACCTGAAACCACCGTGAAACATTCTAATTATTATTCGTGACGTGTAAGCGTAGAGGGAACGTCAATCGAACGTGCGGTTTGTGCGGTACGGCTCAATATTCGTGTTTTAAGTGATGCGCGCGCTTCGTAAACGCGCGTGAGGGGGGTCTAAACGGGCCGAACGAAGTCAGAATGGCCTGAAATCAGACGACAAATACGGGAGAGTGATTTATGAAGTGGTCGAGCAGACGACACGTCAATCGGACGTGTCGTGTGCCCGCGGTGACCGACAATGCAGTTCTGGTGTCATAAAAGGCCAAAACGGGCGTCCAATGGTCAAATTCATAGCAGACGACCTCAGATTGACTTGAAACCACCGTGAAACATTCTAATTATTATTCGTGACGTGTACGCGCATACATCACGTTAATCGGACATGCGGTTTGCGCGGTACGGCTCAATATTCGTATTTTAAGTGATGTGCGCGCTTCGTAAACGCGCGTGAGGGGGGTCCAAATGGGCCGAACGAAGTCAGAATGGCCTGAAATCAGAAGACAAATACGGGTAATTGATTTCTGAAGTGTTCGAGCAGACGGCACGTCAATTGGACGTGCCCTGTGCCCGCGGTGACAGACAACGCAGTTCTGGTGTCATAAACGGCCAAAACGGGCGTCAAACGGTCAAATTCCTAGCAGACAACCTACGATTGAGTTGAAACCACCGTGAAACATTCTAATTATTATTCGTGACATGTACGCACAGACATCACATCAATCGGACGTACCATTTGCGCAGTACGGCTCAATATTCGTGTTTTAAGTGATGCGTGCGCTTCGTAAACGCGCGTGAGGGTGGTCCAAACGGGCCGAACGATTTTGGAATGGCCTGAAATCAGACGACAAATACGGGTGAGTGATTTATGAAGTGGTCGAGCAGACGGCATGTCAATCGGACGTGCCGTGTGCCCGCGGTGACCGACAACGCAGTTCTGGTGTCATAAACGGCCAAAACGGGCGTCCAACGGTCAAATTCATAGAGGAAGACCTCTGATTGAACTGAAACCACCGTGCAACATTATAATTAGTATTCGTGATGTGTACGCGCAGATGGCACATCAATCGGACGTGCGGTTTGCGCGGTACGGCTCAATATTCGTATTTTAAGTGATACGCGCGCTTCGTAAACGTGCGTGAGGGGGGTCCAAACGGGCCGAACGAAGTCGGAATGGCCTGAAATCAGAAAACAAATACGGGTTGGTTATTTCTGAAGTGGTCGAGCAGACGGCACATCAATTGGACGTGCCCTGTGCCCGCGGTGACCGACAACGCAGTTCTGGTTTCATAAACGGCCAAAACGGGCGTCAAATGGTCAAATTCATAGCGGACGACCTCGGATTGAGCTGAAACCACCGTGAAACATTCTAATTATTATTCTTGATGTGTACTCGCAGACGACACGTCAATCGGACGTGCGGTTTGCGCGGTACGGCTCAATATTTGTGTTTTATGTGATGCGCGCGCTTCGTAAACGCGCGTGAGGGTGGTCCAAACGGGCCGAACGATTTCGGAATGGCCTAAAATCAGACGAAAAATACGAGTGAGTGATTTATGAAGTGGTTGAGCAGACGGCACGTCAATCGGACGTCCCGTGTGCTCGTGGTGACCGAAAACGCAGTTCTTGTGTCATAAACGGCCAAAACGGGCGTCCAACGGTCAAATTCATAGCGGACGACCTCGTATTGACCTGAAACCACCGTGAAACATTCTAATTATTATTCTTGACGTGTATGCGCAGACGGCACGTCAATCGGACGTGCGGTTTGCGCGGTACGGCTCAATATTCGTGTTTTAAGTGATGCGCGCGCTTCGTAAACGCGCGTGAGGGGGATCCAAATGGGCCGAACGAAGTCGGAATGGCCTGAAATCAGACGAAAAATACGGGAGAGTGATTTATGAAGTGGTCGAGCAGACGGCACGTCAATCGGTTGTGTCGTGTGCCCACGGTGACCGACAACGCAGTTCTAGTGTCATAAACGGCCAAAACGGGCGTCCAACGGTCAAATTCATAGAGGACGACCTCGTATTGACCTAAAACCACCGTGAAACATTCTAATTATTATTCCTGACGTGTACGCGTAGACGGAACGTCAATCGGACGTGCGGTTTGCGCGGTACGGCTCAATATTCGTATTTTAAGTGATGTGCGCGCTTCGTAAACGCGCGTGAGGGGGGTCCAAACGGGCCGAACAAAGTCGGAATGGCCTGAAATCAGAGGAAAAATACGGGTGAGTGATTTATGAAGTGGTTGAGCAGACGGCATGTCAATTGGATGTGCCATGTGCCCGCGGTGACCGACAACGCAGTTCTGGTGTCATAAACGGCCAAAACGGGCGTCAAACGGTCCAATTCATAGCGGACGACCTCAGATTGAGCTGAAACCACCGTGAAACATTCTAATTATTTTTCAGGACGTTTACGCGCAGAGGGCACGTCAATTGGACGTGCGGTTTGCGCGGTACGGCTCAATATTCGTGTTTTAAGTGATGCGCGCGCTTCGTAAACACGCGTGAGGGTGGTCCAAACGGGCCGAACGATTTCGGAATGGCCTAAAATCAGACGAAAAATACGGGTGAGTGATTTATGAAGTGTTCGAGTAGACGGAACGTCAATCGGACGTGCCGTGTGCCCGCGGTGACCGACAACGCAGTTCTAGTGTCACAAACGGCCAAAACGGGCGTCCAACGGTCAAATTCATAGCGGACGACCTCGGATTGACCTGAAAACACCGTGAAACATTCTAATTATTATTCGTGACATGTACGCACAGATGGAACGCCAATCGGACGTGCGGTTTGCGCGGTACAGCTCAATATTCGTGTATTAAGTGTTGCGCGCGCTTCGTAAACGCGCGTGAGGGGGGTCCAAATGGGCCGAACGAAGTCGGAATGGCCTGAAATCAGACGACAAATACGGGACAGTGATTTCTGAAGTGGTCGAGCAGACGGTACATCAATCGGACGTGCCGTGTGCCCGCGGTGACCGACAACGCCGTTCTGGTGTCACATATGACCCATGGATCGTTCTCCTAAAGTTTAAACATAAACCGAATGCGTTTGGTCGGTTTTCCGTATGTCAATATTTGTTTTCACTAAAAATGAAGTCCATTTTAAACAAAATAGAGACACTTGGAGTGGTTTCGACCACACCGCATCTCGGATTTAGGCGGGGTTGACTCGTACACTTCTCATATGACCCATGGATCATTGTCTTAAAGTATCAACACAATCCGAATGCGTTTGGCTGGTTTTTCGTATGCCAGTTGATGCTTTTCACTTAAAATGATGTCATTTTGAAACAAAAGACATACACTTTGAGTTGTTCCGACCACACCGCGCCTCGGATTGAGGCGGGGTTGATTCGTACACGGCACATATGACCCATGGATCGTTGTCCTAAAGCATCAACACATTTCGAATGCGTTTGGTTAGTTTTTCGTATGTCGCTTTTTGTTTTCACTTAAAATCTTATGGAAATTAATATAGAATATTTTTATATCATATTTAGTATGGATTAGATTTTAGTTGATCGTTCTATGAAACATTTCAGAGCTAATGAAATTAAGGAAGGTGGAGGGGCTGTCCGGGGGGCTGTCCGGGGGGGGGCTATCTGGTGGGTGTCCGGGGGGCTGTCCGGGGACCAAGGAGGAGGGTGGTGGGGCTGTGCGGGGTCTGTCCGGGGGGTGTTTGGGGGTTGTTCAGGGGGTTGTCCGGGGTTGTTCAGGGGGCTGTCCGGGGGTTGTTCAGGGGGTTCTTCAGGGGTTGTTCAGGGGTTGTTCAGGGGTTGTTCAGGGGGTTGTCCGGGGTTGTTCAGGGGGCTGTCTGGGGGGTGTTTGGGGGGGTTGTCGGGGTCTAAGGGAGAGGGTGGGGGGGTTGTCCGAGGGGCTGTCTGGGGGGCTATACGGGGTCCAGGGTGGAGGGTTGGGGGCTGTACGGGGGGCTGTCCAGGGGGATGTCCGTGAGGGCTATCTGGGGGGGCTGTTCGGTGTGTGTCCGGGGGGCTGTCTGGGGACCAAGGAGGAGGGTGGGGGGGGGGGGGTTGTGCGGGGTCTGTCTGGGGGGTGTTTGGGGGTTGTTCAGGGGGTTGTTTGGGGTTGTTCAGGGGGCTGTCCGGGGGTTGTTCAGGGGGTTGTTCAGGGGTTGTTCAGGGGTTGTTCAGGGGTTGTTCAGGGGGTTGTCCGGGGTTGTTCAGGGGGCTGTCCGAGGGGTGTTTTGGGGGTTGTCCGGGGTCCAAGGGGGAGGGTGGGGGGGTTGTCCGGGGGGCTATCCGGGGGCTATCCAGGGTCCAGGGTGGAGGGTTGGGGGCTGTACGGGGGGTTGTCCAGGGGGCTGTCCGCGGGGCTGTCTGGGGGGTGTTTGGGGGGTGTTCGGGGTCCAGGGGGGGTTGTCCAGGGTCCAAGAATGAGGGGGGTTGTCCAGGGAGTTCTCAAACACACAACCACTAAAAGACAACAACATCCATAAAAACAGACAATATATAAAAATAACTCAACTCCAATACTATACTACGAGTCTAGATAAAACCAACAACTAGAATAGATTAAACATCAAATCTCAGTAATATATGTCAAAAATGTAACAGATCAATATGTCCCACATCAGCATCAGCATCACCATCATCATCATCATCATCACCCTCGTCATCGTCCTCCTCATCGTCCTCACCCTCCACAGTGCCTTCCTCCTCGCCCTCCTCATCTCCCTCCTCTTCTGCATCAGACTCCTCGCCATCATCATCTTCAAGCTGGACATCGGCCTGACCACCACTGGAACTGCCACCTGGTGCACCATATATAGAATGTATCGACGACATGTATTCATCAATCGCTGGGCTGGCCTCTGCTGGAAGTGTTGTACGTAGAACTTCAATAAATTTCATTAATGCATTGTTTTCCCTAGAAGACTGTTATGTCGTCTCTATGGCCCTTTTCTCAGCCTGTTCTGCCTGTGCCCTAACTTGCTGCAGCTCGGTGGCACTACAACTCATACCTGAGGCAGGCCAATACCTCTTCGGGTCTATCCTAGGTCGGTAGCGTACTCTACCAGAATGATCCTCTCCCAACACCTGATGTAAGTGATCAGATGGCCCAAAATTGTCTACTTCTTGGGAATCGAGGGCCTCTAAAGCATCCTGTTACAAATATAAATATATTATTAAGTTACAAAATAGATATTAAAATATATAATCAACAGATTAAAACTTACAATCTGCTGCTGAGTCTCTTCGTTGACAGCACTTCCATCCTTTTTTCGTCTACTCGAGCAAAACAGTTTTGCTCGAGGCACACGTCCTTCAATATTTTGTACTTGCCTCTACAATGAAATTGAAAACAAAAGTTATATAAAAACATTAGAAAATGATTAAATAATTGAGGAAACAAAAGAAAATGTATGTTGTAAAGAAAACTTATAAACAATTGTCATACCTGCTGCCTCTCATGATCCGGCATCGTCGTGCGTCCTAGTGTATGGAGGTATTTTTTGCATCAATGTTTTTTTTATTTTTTCCAGATGATTTCTAAATAAAATTCGATAATGAAAAGGATAATATTAATGCAAAACATGAAAGTTATTATTTAAATACCTCAAATGTAATTCATACCTTAAACTGGGTACTCTTCCAATGAGTAATCATCTGATGATACTGCTCTATAGGACAATCATCCACGACTGGTACCGCCTCTAACTCAGTGCCAACTCTAGCACGCCAGCCAATATAAAACTCATGCTTGTAGGCTCTCCAAAGCTCGCCTAAATCCTTTAGACGTTCCAGTCATGCACCCTCACCATCAGGAAAATTAAATCGAAGCTGAAATCATAATATTAATTCATATAAATACAAAAAAAATTCATGGCATTAAATACAACAGATTTTTTTACCCATATCTCTGCCCAAGCTCTATCTTTGACCTCATGTGGAAAATGTCTCCACGACAGCGGGCTGACGGGAATGATGTCGGAGTATTTGGCAAGCGTCGCCAGAAAACTCCGACATTGCTGCCCTGTTTTCTCAACCATCTGATTGTCTTCATTATATTCCACCGTAACCTGTGTGCGACGGTTCCACACCGAACACATGTGTGTACGGCCCCACCCCCGCCTCCTGTCAGTAGATGTATCTGTCATGAAAGAAAAACAAATATTTTATCAAAACATGTTATAATGAAAATAAATATTTCTATAAAAATTTGTTAGGGTTTTATAAATATACCTGCGCTAGTCTGATCAATTAGTGGCGCTGGATCCATAGAACCTGATGGAACACCCTCTGGTGGAACAGGAGTCGAAGACGATGGAATATAAAAGCTCGGAGAGACAGAAGTAGAAGGAAATGAAGATGGAACAGATGTATGACCTGGTGCTGACTGGGGAGTGGGAATCATCATGGGATGTGAAAATGATGGGGCAGAAGATGCAGAAGGTAGCGAAAACATGGGAGGCCTAAATACCCTGTGTGTCCTTAACGACACACCGGGATCAGAATGTGGGAAGGCTTAAATGTCAGTGGGAGGGGCAGGGTCTAGTCAGGCACGCACAACTCTACATCCACCTCTGGTATGAACCCTCCTCGTACCACCGGCCTGAGTACTAGGACCAGTACTAGGCTCCTCGTCGAATAACTGTCGACGTAATGGTGGATCCTACAAAAAAGTTTACAAAAAAATTAATCACCTGACATTATATATTCTATAAATATATATATATATATATATATATATATATATTTGAAATAAAGTACTCACTGTAGGCACTAATGGTGGAATGCCCATCTCCTCCATCCGACGATTGTTCTCCGCCATTTTTTTTCTTCGTCTCTCTTCAATTGGATGCATTTCCTGCATTTGAAAACAAATATGTAATTAATTAGAAATAGAAAATTAATGTGTAAACCAAAAAACTAAATATATGAGGGAATGAGGGGATTCATTGGTAATTTAGCTATCAATTGTTTTAGAAGAGCTTGAATGAATTTAGTAAAACATACAAGTTGTAATGTTCACCAAGTTAGAAATATTGTTTGATTTGGTTTGAATACAGTTCAATTCCAAATTAGAAAATCCAATTCAAATAAAACAGCAACCAATAAACATTGAAAATTCACATAATGGTCATGTTAGCTAAAACATATTTGTGATCAATACTAAATAAATATGAATATTACCAACCTTAACAACCCAACTCGAGGTAAACCAAAAGAATTGAGAACATGGATGAATGATTCTATATATTTCCAACCACAACTTCAGGTTCACAATCAACTCTGACAATTGAGCTATTGGAGTCATCAAAAGAAATAAATGGATTGGTTCCAATGGCAATATGGACAGTGTCAATTCCATCATCAACATCATCAAAAATATGTCTTGGAATAACTTCAACTATGACACCAAATTCAGGTTGAAGTTGATCTTTGACATAAAAAACTTGTTTAGCCATTGATGCCAACACATATGGTTCTTCGGTAGCAAGAGTGCGGGTCATATTAATTACTCGAAATCCACAATCATCAATAAATGTGACATGTCTCATCATCGAATCAAACCAATGACATTTCATCATTGTGACTCGTCCATGAGAGTAATAATCCAATATTATTATTTTCTCAATGACTCCATAATAACCCACATTTTCAAGTCGCGGTCTACTATCTGATGCACTGACATAACAATATGTTTTGGCAGTAACCATAATACCATCATGTTGTCTTCTCATGTTTTTGGCTCGTTCAGTGACAATAAATCTGTACCCATTGATAACAATTGATTTACAGTCACGAACCACAGTATTAGGACCAAAATCCAAAGCTCTTATTTCCTCAGAGTCAGAGTCAGCAGACAAACTCAATACCTTCAATATAAATGACAGTTAAACTTAAGTAAATATTGAAATAATTAATTTAAACAGTAATATTTTTACATTCAATTTTAACCAAGCAGAAAACTCTTTGCTATGCAAAGTCTCTCTCCTTCTCAAAGATAAAGAACGATGCTTACTATTTATCATTGTTTTATGTTCCCTGTAGATAAAAAAATATGAATAGTTTAATAAATATATATGTAAGAAATACATATTCAATTTTATTACCTGATATAGTCATCGAACAAATCACAGTTGAACAAAAATGTGCGATGTGCCATATCCCGCTCTTCATGGCTTAATGTCTTCAATGTATATGATCCAGGAATTCCTCCTGTTTGATGAAGTGATGGAAAAATGGGTTCAATTTGCTCATATTGTTCTTCTTCATTTATCATTGGTCTGTTAATCTTGTAGTAATATCAGACAAATACATTGAACAGAAATCCATACATTCTTGAGCTATGTAACCGTTCACGATAGAACCATCGTGATGATTCTTGTTTTGAACATAAGACTTTAATGTGAACATATTTCTTTCAATTGGATACATCCAACGAAAAGAAACAGGTCCTCCGAGAAGTATTTCAGTTGGAATATGGACAGTCAGATGCACCATGCATGTTAAAAATGATGGGGGAAATATTTTCTCCAACTCACACAAAATTAATGGGGCATCTGTCAACATTTTTTGCAAGAAATACTTGGACAACTTCTTAGCACAAATATCTCTAAAAAAATGGCACAACCGAATAACACCCACCCTAACATTATTGGAAAAAAGATGACGAATTGCTATTGGAAGCAACTCATGCAGTAGAACGTGATAATCATGAGTCTTCAAAGATTTTAGCTTCAACTCTCTTCTGTTGACCCGTTTAGATATGTTTCTTGAATAGCCATCAGGAACTCTAATAGTCTCTAATACTTCCAAAAATTGTTTTTTTCAGTAGGTGTCATCACATAAGAAGCACATGGAAGTTGCCATTTATTTTCACTGATACGCACAGGATGCAGTTCCGGTCTGATGCCCCAATCCACCAAGTCACGTCGAGATCATAAATCATCTTTTGTCTTCCCCTTGACATTTAGAAGAACTGAAAGCAACATTTCACATATATTCTTTTCAATATGCATTACGTCTAAGTAATGACGTAACAAATTGGTTGACCAATAAGGCAAATCAAAAAAGATACTCCTCTTCCTCCAATTGTAACAGGTTTCTGTGGAAACATTCTTTCTCTTTCCAGATTTCATTTGACCCTTCCCGAACGAAAAACTGAAATCTTTCAATTCATTAAGCACATCAGTTCCAGACGTACGCTGAGGTGGGTCATCGGTCTATATAGTATTATCAAATCTTCGACGGTTCATTCTATATGGACGATCCTTTGGCAAAAATCGTCGATGTCCCATAAAACTGAAACTACAATGATGTTTCAGTCTTCTGGATCGTGTATTCTTCATAAAAACTAGACATGTCAGGTTTCCCTTCGTGCTCCATCTAGACATCATTGCATAAGCTGGAAAATCATTGATCGTCAACATAAGCACAGAACGCATCTGAAATATGTCTTTCGAACATGCATCGTATGTGCGCACACCCACATCCCAAAGAAGTTTCAACTCTTTTATTAAATGTTGCATGTATACATCAATATCAATGCCGGGATCAGAAGGACCAGATATGAGTATACTCATGAAAGTGAAAGATTTTTTCATACACAACCATGGAGGAAGATTATAAATGTGTATAAAAACATGCCATGTGTTGTGCGAAGTAAGCATCTGCCCAAACAGATTAAAACTGTTGCATGAAATACCCAGCCTCACATTACGCACGTCAGCTGCAAAATCAGGATGTCGATCATCAAATCTCTGCCATGCAAATCCATCTGCAGGATGAACCAACTCATCATTAGTCTTCTTTCTCTCGGTATCATGCCATCTCATTTTTATTGATATGTTATCAGACATAAAAAGATTCTAGAGTCTGGGGATCAATGGAAAGTGCCACATTACTTTCTGTGGAATGCGGGATGGTGTTCCATCAGATTTTGACTTCCAGCGGGATGTGCCACATTTTATACTTTCATTTCGTTCAGCGGTTTCTTCCCAGAATAAACTGCAATCTTTCGGGCAAGCATGAATTTTGTTTCTGGAAAATCCAAGTTCTTCAACTAACATCCATGCCTTATAGTGGTTTGAGGGAATATCTGCATCATCTAGAAGTAAATCCGTCACGAGGGTAAGAATGTAATCGATTGTTGTATTAGAAATCCCATACATAGTTTTTCAATGAAACAATCGGATTAAAAATTCCAGCTTTTTCATTTTATCGCATTGTCGATATACTGGAGTCGTGGCAGCATCATTCAATTTTTTCACCCAATCAATATCATCATTTTCACTAGATGCATCAGTTTTCCTCATATCGACGTCTTCTTGAGTCGAAATCCTTTCTTTTTCATGATGACGAATAAACGGAAACCGATCATCTAACAAATTCTCCATTCCAGTCCTTTCATTTCGATCGTCACCAATTTGAGATTTCATTTTCTCCCCATTGTGATACCACACAAATTAGTTTTCTTGAAAACCATTTTTGGTTATGTGGTAGATGACTTCTTCATTACTCAACCAAGGTCTACCAACACAATTGGAACATGGGCAGTGTGTGCGACCACTATCTGAAGCATTGTGAAATGCAAAATCTATAAAGCTCTCCAAATTGTTTTGAAAATCGCTTGAGATACGATCGGTTTCATACACACAACTTCTGTCCATTCTATAAAAAGAATTCATATAAGTCATTTTGTCATAAACAATTCAATAGGATTGAACTTTAATAGAAAATACATTTAAGTAAACGATAAAGGAAGAAAATAATCATGGTATCAACTACACATGTGAAAAAAACATACTAATGTGTTATTGAAAAAATGTAAAACCAACAAGAACTTAATGTGTTATCACATCAGATCATGCCTCATCCCATAACCATATTAGTAGGGTACCCTCGTGGACAGCCCCTCCCACCCCCGTGGACAACCCACCCACCCCCGTGGACACCCCTACCCCCTAGACAGCCCAACCACCCCCGTGGACAGCCCACCCACCCCCCTCGACACCCCTTCTCCCTATGGACAGCCCCCCACCCCCATGGATAGCCCGCCCACCCCCCTGGACACCCCTACCCCCTGTGGGCAGCCCACCCACCCCCCTTGGACAGCCCGCCCACCCCTCCTTGACAGCCCGACCACCCCCGTGGACAGCCCGTCCACCCTTGTGGACAGCCCGCCCACCCTCGTACCCCCCTGGACACCCCGTACCCCCCCGGGATAGCCCCACCCACCCTCCCAAACAGCCCACACCCCCCTCCCCTGCAACCCCACCACCACCACCTAGACATACCAACCCCCCTGGACACCCCACACACCCCTCCCCACCAGGACACCCCACCCAGACCCCCAGGACAGCCCACACCCCCTGGACAGCCCTGCCCACCCCCGTGGACAGCCTTTCCCACCCCCGTGGACAGCCCCGCCCACCCTCGTGGACAACCCACCCACCCCCGTGGACGCCCCCTACCCCCTAGACAGCCCAACCACCCCCGTGGACAGCCCACCCACCCCCTCGACACCCCTTCTCCCTATGGACATCCCCCCACCCCCTTGGATAGCCCCCCACCCCCTAGACACCCCTACCCCCTATGGCCAGCCCACCCACCCCCCTAAACAGCCCGCCCACCCCTCCTTGACAGCCCGGCCACCCCCGTGGATAGCCCGTCCACCCTTGTGGACAGCCCACCCACTCACGTACACCCCTGTACACCCCATACCTCCCCTGGATAGCCCCGCCCACCCTACCAAACAGCCCACACCCCCTTCCCTATAACCCCACCACCACCACCTAGACATACCACCCCACCTGGACACCCCACACACCCGTCCCCCACCAGGACACCCCACCCAGACCCCCAAGACAGCCCACACCCCCTGGACAGCCCCGCCCACCCCCGTGGACACCCCCTACCCCCTAGACATCCCAACCACCCCCGTGGACAACCCACCCTCCCCCCTCGACACCCCTTCTCCCTATGGACAGCCCCCCACCCCCTTGGATAGCCCGCCCACCCCCTGGACACCTCTACCCCCCGTGGCCAGCCCACCCACCCCCCTGGACAGCCCACCCACCCCTCCTTGACAGCTCGCCCACCCCTCCTTGACAACCCGCCCACCCCCGTTGACAGCCCGTCCACCCTTGTGGACAACCCGCCCACCCCCGTACCCCCCTGGACACCCGGTACCCCCCTGGATAGCCCCGCCCACCCTCCCAAACCACCCACACCCCCCTCCCCTGCAACCCCACCACCACCACCTAGACATACCACTACCCCTGGACACCCCACACACCCCTCCCCCACCAGGACACCCCACCCAAACCCCTAGGACAGCCCACACCCCCTAGACAACCCCGCCCACCCCCGTGGACAGCCTTTCCTACCCCCGTGGACTCCCCCGCCCACCCCCGTGGAGAACCCACCCACCCCCGTGGACACCCCTACCCCCACAATCCATTATCCAAAACATATCAAATTGGTTTGAACACAATCCATAATTCCCACAATCCATTATCCAAAACATTTAAACGTTCACGATAGCCTCCCCCAACTCTGATTTACATGTTTTGAGCACTCTCCTTCCAAACATAGAATAAAAAAACATTAAATAAGTCTTCACTAACACAAACAATATCCTATTTAGATATTAATTTTAATAATCAATTAAACCACCAACACCTGGAAAAAATCTATTCATTAAAACAACTACAACAATCTGGTTGAGATCAAATTTTACCTATTGGTATGGGGGTGTACCTGTTGGGATGGGGGGTGCTGGTGTTCGGATTTGCGAGAGCAGTGGAGTCGGATGGGGTTCGATAGAGCAGTGGATCGAATAGATTAGGGCTCTGTCCGAATGGGGAGAGGAGATCGCGATCTGCAATTTGGGGGAAACCTTTGCCAATGGTTTATAAAAACTGTTGGCAAAGGCACACAATTCCCAACGGTTCCAGTGAACCGTTGGGAAAGGGTGCACCGAAATTCCCTTTGCCAACGATTTCCTTAAACCATTGGCAAAGGCTCACTATACCAACGGTTTAAGTAAACCGTTGGTATACTACCGTTGGGAAAAGAGCAAATTCCAGTAGTGATTCAAGGGGTCCATATGGAACTAATTTCATTATCATTTAGAAGAAAAATAACTTTTTCGCAAACATGGGTGCCCAACTTCTAAGAAATCAGTAACATGGACATGATTTAAAAAATGATATGAAATATGTGGGAGTGTATATTGATATATAAAGAACTAAAATCCATCTATAAAGATAAACCTTTTATAAATTTCATCCAGGAATTAAAACATGCACAACGTTCATCATTACTCATTATGACCATGTTGATATAATGATATCCCCACAATGTCCACAGTCACACCATCCTACAATTTTAATGGTAAAAAATTTAATTATATTAATATATAAAGACATGATAATTTGGTATCCTTGTGAGTATGGTTAATAATCATCTAATGAATCATTCTGTAATAAAGGAAACACGATGCAGAAACTGCCATCTTGTTAGTGGCTGCCCAAATGGGAATGAAGAAGTGAGTTTAAGAATCCATCCAATACTCGATCACATATTGATTATTCTTTCCACAACTCCATGGAGGAATCA
Source organism: Viscum album (assembly GCA_963277665.1). NCBI lineage: Eukaryota > Viridiplantae > Streptophyta > Magnoliopsida > Santalales > Viscaceae > Viscum > Viscum album. Next base: position 1,610,251,508 of record OY728142.1, read on the forward strand.
TGATCTTATATTCATAATTTGTAAATACACTAATAGTTATATCACATACATGAAGTAGCATATTCTCTATAATAAGGTCTTATCTTATCACCCTAGAAAAGATTAATAGATTTTTATACGAGGCATAAATATCATAAGATAAATTATATGGATCACTTCCACATAACTGAAGTGAACTATGGGAAAATGTTCATGTAGTGATACAAATACACCACAATATAGTCCCTGAACTAGGGATGGATGTTGGAAAGAAATATCCTCAACCAGTGGGAGGAACCCGTAATCAGAAGAGTATTATAGGATTAGACAATGAAGAATAAATATGAATTAAAATGACTTGACAACATATTATAGATGAAGAAATTTACTTTTACCAAAAACAATGACATATATTTTCATGTCAACTAATAGGTTATCAAATACATCGTTAAAGGACATATCACCCATTGGGACCCTACATGTTTCCTAGTTCAAAAAACATGTATCAAACTAAAATATAATAAATAGAAGTAATTTTTTAATGAAAAAATTCATTTTATGTTATATATTACTAAAAAAATTCATTAAATACTTTTGTTATTTTATATTGATATTAACTATTGACTATTATTCATAAAAGTCCGTTAAACATCCTATCCATTGATGATATAATATTTATACATTGTCCATTAATATTAGTATATTTATTATAGATTATGATAATGACTAATTAATTTCAATATAATCAATGCCCTCAACTATTAGGATCATACAATATGAATCCCACTTATTAAATATTTTTTGGGAGATTTTATCCTTGGGATTTTCCATGGTTAAACCCTACTTGAGAATTAATAACTGAAACATGATAGAAACCATTTATAGTATAATTTCAATATTATTGATAAAAATACCTAAAAAATGTTAGCTAAACCACCCAAAAAAAACCACATATCACATCTTACACATTGGTATTAACTGGTGAGACAAGAAGTTATGTATCTACACCCATGAAATGAATATGTGTATATTTTCTTTTTAATAAATATATATCCTATTCTATTATTATTTAATAAATTATTATATAATTAGTTCGAAAATATATATTTTGATAAAATAAAATAATTAGTCAATTTTTGAGGAATATATAGTTTCCATCAACACACATATTTTTTGAATTCTCGAATTAAAAATAAAATCATATTTAATTAAATGTTACTTGTTAAATAATATAAATTTAAATATAAATTATAATATAATTTGATGATTTATAATGTAATTTATCTGATGGTTATAAAATTTATATTGTTGTACAAACAAGTATTTTTCCAGTAAATTTGAAAATTATTTACATGTTAAAATTATAATATATAAAAAATTTCATTGGTAAGTAATTTTTTTTAAAAAATAGTACATATAAAATAGTAAATTTTTATTTGGATCTAATCAACTATGATATTCTATTTTTTGAGTAAAAAATAAATTCTATTTATGTATACATTCTATATTATTACATCATAAATGAAAAAATGTGAGTTAATAAATTCTATAAAATGGATCCTTGATAAAATACATATTAACCAATAAAAATGTTCTGTTTTGATGTTATTTGATAAATTTTATAAATATATATTAAATCCTCCAACACATATATAATATTTTATTATTTTAAAATCAAATATTTATGAAAATGAATCATTTCCACATAGCCAATTGTATTTTTTTTATATTGACATTAAATAGATGTGAAAACTATTAATTTTGGAATAATTTTGAAGAGAACCATGCTATTGTTTGTGGTTTTGATTATTTTAATATAAAAAGTACAAACCCTATAATCAAATATTATTTACGAATTCCTCTATATTTTTCTATTAATACCACCCAAACCCCAAATAATCTTCACTAAAAATACCAATAAAAATATATTACCACATTATATATATCTATAATTCCCTCTCTAGGTGGTCCTTGGCATTTAGATTCCCCTCTCATGGGAAGATATATAAATTTATATATATATATAACTTCTTTTAAATTTAAGATAGTTCTTTTTATTTTTAATTTTCTATAAGAATTTATAAATTTCCATTTTATTTTAAAAAACCCTTTAATATTCGATTTATTTAATTTTAATGGTATCCCCTCTGATTTTAACATTTTCATATGTTTTTATTTTAATTATGTAATAGATTATCTCCTCATATAATTTATTCAAATACTTTATTTGTTTCATTGCATTTAATATAAATGTATTGTTGATGATATTTCTTTTAACACATACAATTACAATCTATATGATGTGTATGTAATGATATATTACCATTAAAACACGTAAATACATATTTTAATCTTTATATACAACTATTATGGTGATGAAATTATCTATTTATTATCCATACCAAATATTTGTGATGGAAATGCCCATCCTTATTTCCACTCAATGGTAATCACAAATTTGTACCTATCAATAACTTATTATGGTCGTCTAAATATATAACACAGAAACCATGGTCATGGGATAAAAATGGATGAAAGGAATTCTTATTTTGATTTATGTATGTGGTATATATATGAATATAAAAGATATGAATTTGATTATTGGGGTCTGAATTATACTTCCTTATAATAAAATAGGGAATTTTTTCCTCAGGATACATCATGCATGATGTATGAGGGGTTATAAAAATAATACAATGTTACGATGTATTGGTTCTATGATTTGACTAATTATTATGATGTCATGTTTTAATTGGTTTCTACAATTGTGTGTTTCTATAATGTTATAATCGTATATCATTCTTTCAGGTTCCAGTATATCATTATCACTAATATCATGTCAACTGTATATGGCTATTCACTCATTATTATTATCTTCATCATGTATATATTGATTGTTCCCTTACTAATATCTATATATCACCACTTTTTAATATATTTCCACAAGTTATCTTGTATAGTATTATATATCAATGAATTTAATTGGATTTTTTGGGAGTTATAAAAAATTTCATTGAATCCCTATTTGTCAATATTATTCTTTGTATATAATATCCCAAAAACATTATCCCAATAATTCATTAGGGATTTTAGTATGTGTATCTCTGTTAAAAATCATGTAATATGTCATATATAATATATGGGTTTTTAATGATATTTTTAGAGGCTAGGTCTACTATTTTTAGGTATTATGATTATTAAACCATATCAAAGGATTTAGAGATTAGACTAAACATATAAAATCATCAATAATTTTTTTTATAGTATACTGTAAGTGGTTTGTAATGAATAAAATCATTATTTGAATACTAATGGTTTATGTGGCTCTGAAATTATTATATATATGGGTAATGTCCCCTATAGGGTGAATTGGGTATTAACTCGACCATCACCCGGAAGCTCAAAAATTGTCCTTGATAAAAACCATTTATGATTATGATAGGGGATTTGATTTGGTAAATTATAAAGACTTTAAATGAATTAAGGATTGGAAAATTTCTTTAAATGTTTTATTAATTATCCATACAACACTCACAATATCCATTTTTATGCATTATAGATTCAAAATTATCATCTCTAAGTATTCTATGGATGATTTAAATGATTATATTAATAATGGGTTAGTAAATTGAACGATTATTATCCATTCATGTATATCATATATCTTATATTAATATGGTTCTATGAATTCAATCATATGATAAGTTCTTAGTACAAGTATTCAGCTATTATATCTAAAAAAGGAATAAGATTTCCTTGTCAATATATAAAGTGTGGTGATTATTACATTTACTATATTCAACTTCTCACCTATCTATATTTATGAGAAGAATTTCTTAGTGATCCTTATGATAATCCATTTAAATTTATGATATTATATGTATTGATTTCCTTCCCCACTTTAAAGAAAACATAAATCATTGATAAATATTAATTATATTCCATTTCAAAAATCACCATATTATATTTTACAACTATATGGAGGAGGGTGAATATATGTAGCAACAACAACACTATATTAGTGATAGGGTACTGTAGCAGAGGTGGGTATTGTGGGTTACTGTAGCAGTAATTTTCACAGAACTGGCCTTGCGCCAAAAAATGGGCCTATAGGTCATGTAACGGGATAAATGATCACTGGGCCTTCAGGCTATGTAATGGGTCTCCTTCTAACTAGTTAAAGAGGTATTTTCTTTGTTTTAATAATAAATGAGGCTTCATCCCCAACAAATAAAAAAACCTAGATGATATTCCAAATGTGATGGAATAAGATGATCCTACTCTTAACGAATTACTAGGTCTCCCTCTTACAAAAGAGGTAGATTTGTTAATAAAAATTATAGATGATGGTTTTTAATATCAAAAATCCTATAAAGAATTTTCACTATTGTACATGATGAAGTAAAGAAGAAACTAAAAAAATGTATAAATGGTTTATATGGCCCTAGAAAACACTAGTCCTTTTCATTAAAAAAGGATGGGTTAATGAACATTATTTTTGATTATCACGAGCTCAAAATGATAAAGATAATAAAAAACTATCCTTGACCATACATTTATGACTTGTTTGATCTATTTAATATATCCCATGTATGGACCCAACCCCAGTTTCCCGGAGTCGGTATCTTATTTGATTACATTTTCATACATTCAAGGAATACGAATCCTGAAGGACCGAGTACTTTATTATTATTGGAAACAAGGTACATACATATGTTCAAATATATATATGGAAAGAAAAAAACTACACTAAATTATTCCACAAGAAACATCATGTCTCCTAGATTATGCTTGCATGTCATTCATAATTTACTTCTTCATGTCCTGAGAAAAATGAAACATAAGAAAGGGTGAGCTCAAATGCTCAGTAAGAGTAAGTAATATAGTAGAATATAGCATAAACATCAAACATGGTAAATAATTGAAAACACATGCCTTTAATAATGAACTTGAACACATTATTGAAGAAATAGGAGCTGAATAAATAATGCCATAATAAAACATAATCAGGGGTATTATACTAGTCGAATAACCACATGATCTTCAAATACTAGCATCATAATGAGGTTAGTGCATATGCCGAACATTTTGAAACATTCATTCAAGGCCTCTACCAAGATGTATAATGATTAAGGTCTCGGCCAAAATCCATAAATCACATTGGGAAAGGCCTCGGCCAATTCCACGTCTATTTGTCTCAGGAGACCTACCGATGCATCGAGGGGAAATATCAGGCCCCACCCATCACATAATAAGTCCAATGAATTATTCATATGAGAGGGGTTCAACATAAACAACATAAACATTCATATTGAAACTATCATATGAAATGAAACTAAATTTCCCCAATCATTAAACATAAAACACTAACCATTCCGAGTAATAGGTTCAATGGTTTTAGGATAGATCATCGAAAATAAATTTAGTAATAAACCATTAAATAAAATATGGTATATGACATCATAAATGATTTACCCCAACAATACATAAGAATCGTCAAGAGTGCTGAATCAAAAGAGAATATTTTTCTAAAATCATTAAGCAATTCTTGTGATATATACTCTTTTAATTTAAAAAGAAGCATTCTGTTGGAAAAATATTTGTAGAGAACCAAAAGTAAAGTAAGATAGTATATCATAATAAAATTAGTGTTTTTATAAGGATAGTGGTTTCAAAAAATATATTATATCTTTTCCTTGAAAATAGATATGAAATTGATAAATTCCCTTTTATCTGGCTTATATTTTTTGAAACAATTATGAGGGATTCTTTTAAAACATGTGACTATCCAAAAAGTAGGGATGGATTCTGGTTGGCATACATATATATAATACTCACACAGAATTTAAGAGGAGTACATCACAATACATAATAATTTCATCGAGGAAATTAGACAATAAAAGTCTCTCGAATGAAAATGGATGTTCGGGTGAAAAACCATTACCTTAACTACAAACATGTTCCACTCTTGATCTTATGCTCCTGGAATATGAAATTATACTTATTAATAAATTATTTAAGAAACTATTATATATTTATTTAGTTTTTCATAATTCTTCTTAGTTCATTTATACCCTTATTTATAAGTTATTATATTGAATTTCGTTGTTCCGGGGTGTTCGTTTTCTTTATTTTCATAATCATTTCACTTGTTTTTAAGTAATGGAGTTCCTGTGGTTTGGTTATAAATCTCCAGGGTAAGAATTATATATTATTTATGAATATAAATAATTATTAGTGGTCATTTCTATAATTTTATTACATGGAATGATGATGAATCATTAAATGACAACCACTTCGATTATTCGGCGATATTTGGATTATTATGAACTAGTTTTGTCATATATTTTAATTATATGTACATATTCTGGTTCTTGAATATAAATTATTTTATAGAACATATATTATAGTCTGGTTCAACCATTAATATGGTATCATGACCAGTAATGAAGAAGGAATTGAAGAACAAAACTCTATCGTGCACGAAGGCTATAAATTGGAACCCCATGGCCATTGATTTCATTTATAAAAATAAAAGGGAGGGAGTAAGAATATTTATGATGGTTCTTCCATTAACAATATATAATTCCAGTATATAGATTATAATAAACTAATCATGATAATTTGGACAGAGGAGGTGATGTGAGGATATAAAAATAAGATAAATTGATATGAAACCAAATGAATAAGAAGGCTGTTTTACGTCTTGAAATAACCTCCTTGATAATCTACGTAAGGGAAGGGGTTTTGGTCTTTTGGGAATACCAGAAGCTTCTTAGACGTGGGGAGTGACTAGGGAAGGGAAATTGGGACGAAATTTGACGAGCTTCAAGGCTTAGGGGAGTGAAGAGAAGAGTGAGTGGTGATGGGTTTTTATAGTGGAGGAGAGGGGTAAATTTTGAATATTTAATTCATTATTTTATTATTTCCCTCAATAAAACCAATAGTGTTGAATAATGTGACCCATAATAGTAATAAGTTAATGTGAGTTTGAACCAAGTGGCATTGCATCACATGTGATGTCATGAATGTGGTATTTAACTGATAAATTGTATAAACGGTATTATATCGTATTTCAATATTCATAAAAAATTTATGAATTTCAGAAAGAGCCCAAAATTTCACCCCTACCATTCTTCAACGTGTAGAATTAAAAAGTGAAATCCATTTTTCAAAAATAATTTTCATTATATTATTAAATTAGTTTTTATATAAAGTAATAGATAATTCAAAAAATAACAATCTTAGATGTATAATTGGTTTTATGGGACATTGAATAATTAATTTAGATCCCATTATCATATTAACTTAAGAAAATAAAATAATATCATTATTTACTATTCATAAGGGTCCTATTACTATTCATATTACTATTCATAATGTTATGTTACTATTCACCAAAAATCTTGTTTGTTCTAACTGACTCCAAATGACCAAGAGAACACAACTCTAGATGACCATTTTTCAAAATTCAAAACATAGAAGATGCAAAGTTGGGTTTAATGGCTAGATTATAAAATTGAATTCTATATTTATTTTCAAAACCCTGGGGTGTTACATTCTCCCCTCATTACACAAATTTTATCCTCGAAATTCACAAAATATTACCTAAAATGATTAGGGTATGTATTTATCATAATCTCTTAAGGCTCCCATGTTACTTCATACTTCTTGTAGTTCCTCCATAGAACCTTTACCAGACGAATCATCCAATTTCTCAATAATTTTTCTCAATTATCAAGAATCTTGATAGGCTCTTCACAATAAGATAGATCGGGCTCAAGTTCTTCTTCTTCACAAGTGAGTACATGTGTTGGGCCTGACATGTAATTTCTTAACATTGACACGCGGAACACACTGTGAACCCTAGAGAGACTTGGCAGCATTGCCAATGGGTAAGCTACAGCTCCAATTCGGTCCATAATTTCAAAAGGTCTGATGTACTTGGGGGTTAATCTTCACTTCTTACCAAATTTTATAATACCCTTCAATGGAGATACCTTTAATAAAACGTGATCACCTTCTTGAAATTCCAAATCCTTTATTCGGTTATCACCATAGGTATTTTGCCTAATTTGAGCTTTTTTGATATGGTTCTGGATAATAATCACATTTTTTGTTGTTTCTTCAAAAAGTTTTGGTACCAAGATATTTCTTTCAGCATCATCATCCCAGCAAATTGGTGTACGACAAATCCTCCCATATAATACAACATTGGGTGTCATCTAAATACTTGAATGGAATCTATTGTTGTAGAAAAATTCTATGAGAGGAAAATACTGATCCCACATGCCTTGAAAATCTTGTGAAAAAGACCTCAACATGTCTTCAAATGTTTGAATGGTCTGTTCTGATTTTCCTTCAGTTTGTGGGTGGTAGGAAGTGCTAAAATGGAGATCAATATCAAGGGCCTTCTGAAGCCTCTTCTAGAATCGTGATGTAAAACGGGGATCATGATCAGAAACAACTAATGAGGGTACACCATGAAGTCTTACAACGTCCATAATATATATTTTTTATAACCGTTCAAGTGGTAAATCTTCCCTTATAGTTAACAAATGAGCCAATTTTGTATGATAGTCAACAATGACCCATATCATATAATTCTTTCTTGGAGTCTTTGTTAGGCCTATGAAAAATTCCATCGTAATATTATCCCATTTCCACATAGGATTAGTATGGGGTTGCATGACTCCACTAAGATGTTTCCTTCCTTCCTTAACCTGTTGACAACCTAAACATCTCAACACGTAATCAGCTATATCCCTCTTCATGATTTCCCACCAAATATGTTCCTTCAGATCTCTAACCATCTTGGTGCTACCTTGGTGTATAGAGAAATTTGAGCTATGAGCATCGTCTAATATTTCCCTTTTTAGCTCAGCTACTGATGGAACACATAATCTCTTCCCAAACATCAAAAAACATTCTTCAAACATGAAGTCAGCAAAACTCCCATCCTTAACTACATTAATTTTCATTTGCATATTTTTATCATCAGAATGAGAAATTTTTAACTTCTCCAGTAAAGATGGTTTAGAAATCATTTGAAATAGGAGTGATGTTTCCACTTCTTTAACAATTCCTATATCCATCTTCAGTAGATCCATGAACATAGGATCTCTTTCAATCCTCATTTCAGTCAGAATTCCATGATATTTCCTACATAATGCATCTGCCACCTTATTCACCTTTCTTGGGTTGTAGTTTATTGAACAATTGTAATAATTGAGTAACTTGAGCCATCTTCTTTGCCTCATGTTGAGTTCATTTTATGTTAGAATATATTTCAAACTCTTGTAGTCCGTATAAATCTCACACATCTCTCCGTAGAGATAATGCCTCCATATTTTCAGAGAAAATATTACAACTTCTAACTCAAGGTCATGAGTTGGAAAATTTTTCTCATGAGTCTTCAACTATCTTGATTCATAAGCAATAACTTTATTATTTTCTATAAGGATGCGACCCAGTCTATTCATTGATGAATCACTATATATTACAAATCCATCACATCCAGATGGAAGAGTCAAAATTGGTGCATTGAAAAATATTATTTTAAATTCATTGAAGCATTCAATACATTATTTTTTTCCACACAAACGTAACTTATTTACGTATGAGCTTGGTCAGTGGGTTAGCCAGTCGGGAAAAATTCTGAATTAAACGCAGACAATAACCTGCTAATCCAACAAAACTGCGTACCTCGGTTATGATTGTTGGTGTGGGCCAATATTGGATTGCCTTTATCTTTGCAGGGTCAACTATGATTCCATCCTTACAGGTAATATGGCCCAGAAATGAAACTAATTGAGGACATAATTTTCACTTTCTAAACTTCCCATATAATTTATTTTTTCTATGAGTTCCTTGAATATCCTACAAGTGATTCTCATGGTCTTCATAGCTTTTTTAGTATACGAGGATATCATCGATGAATAACACAATAATGTTATCAAGATTTTCCTTGAGAACTCTATTCATTAAATACATGAAAACAGAGGGTGAATTTCTTTATCCAAAAGGAATCAATGTAAACACGTAATGCCCATACCTAGTCAGAAATGATTTCTTATGAATATCTTCCTTCCTCACAAGCAACTGATGATATCCGGATCGATGGTCAATCTTTGAAAAGTATTGAGCTCCATGATTATGGTCAAATAAATCATCAATACGGGGTATACGATGCTTATTATTTATTTTAATATCATTGATTTCCCTATAATCAATGAAAAGAATCTTGGATCCATCTTTCTTCTTGACAAACAGGACAGGGGATCCCCATGGAAAACACTAGGTCGAATAAATCCTTTTTTACTCAAATCCTCTAGTTTTTTCTTTAGATCTACTAATTTCACAGTGTTCATTCTATAGGGAGTCTTTGATATAGGTCTTTCATCAGGCATTAAATCTATAGAGAACTCAACTTCCCGTTCAAGAGGATTTCCAGTTAAATCCTCTAGAAATACATCAATGTACTCTTTCACTATGTGCACATATTCAATTTTATGATTTCTTTCCTCACCCATAGACATTGGTTTATCTTCCTCTCCAATTATTGTATTCATTAGAGCTACAAGGGTTGGTTCTAGATAAGAATCAGGTGGCGATGTTTCTGCCCTAAAGACAAGGGATTATACACCATTTTAAAAAAATTTATCTTCCTTCTTCTTACAATAAATATTCGGATAATAATTTGATAGCCAATCCATACTGAGAATTATATCAAATTAAATCATTGGTATGATGATAATATTAGAAACTAGAGCACATTTTGGTATCTGGAGGGGGACTAATCAGCATTCCTTTGTTGCAATGATGCATCCACTAAGAGTTTTGACTGATAAATCCTTTATTAAATTAAATTGGACATATGGAATTTTTTGGGAAAACTATGAAGATATAAATGAATGCGATGATCCAGAATAAAATAAAGTATTTTCCAAATTTGAGGAAATGATTAAAGTACCTTCCACTATGTCATTAGGAATTTCAAACTCTTCAGTTGTGATTTCATAATCTTGTCTCTAATCCCATGGCATTTTCTATTTCATATTTCCTTGACGCTTTGGAAATTCATTAGCATAGTGTCCCATATCTTGACAATTATAGCATTGAAAATCATTGGATTCCTTCTTCCCTTTGCAATCACCTGGAAGATGTCATTTCTGAAAAAATTTGTATCATAATCCTTTTCCTTTTAAGCATGCACTGGGGTGTTTCCTTCCAAAATTGTCACATGGTGGAAATCCAACTCTTCCCTTCATCCCAGTTTCCTTATTTCCTTTCCTAGGGTTTCCAGATGCCCGCTTCATTTCATGCTTCCCTTAAAGTCATAAGAGTTAGAGAATTATTTTTCTGTCTTGATAGCACATGAAAATATATCCTCATATGATGAATAACATTGGGAGACCAGTGCCCACCGTAGGAATGGGTTTATGCCATCAAAGAATCGATCAATTTTCTTCCTTGGATTTCTTATATAGTCCACAAAATGTCTTGCTAACCTTGTGAAGTAGGCTTCATATTTAGAAGCATTTTCATCCTTCTTCTGCCTCAAATTCAAGAATTGTCTCTCCATATCTACTCGCTGCTCATGTGGGAAATAGTTTTCTATGAAGATTTCCTTAAAATCCCCCCATTCCATCTCTTCTATCTCTTCCTCCTCCATTGTGTTTTGGATTAATGACCACCACTATTCTGCATCTCCTGACAGACGATATACTGCCACGACAACCTTATCTCTTTCATTACATCCCAAAGCAATAAATATCATCTCGAGGGAACTTAGCCAATGCTCAGCTAAAAATGGGATTGTATTTGCATTGAATGATGGAGGATGTTTTCACATAAAAAGATCCAGTATTGCTCCTCCAAATGGTCGATCCAAATGATCCATACGGGTAAGGTTATTATTCATAACCTGATAAAATTGTCCCAGTATATTTATGAGTTGCTCAGAACTAGACACAGAGCCATATCCATCATCATTATCTTACATCGGAGGAAAATCCCTATAGGGTACACATGTTTTCGTGCAGTTACCATTCCTTCCACTTAGAGCCATCTATTGATATTGTCATACACTAGATTAGGTTATGAATCCTAATGTATAATCTTAACATAACAAAATTCTTATAAAAACATTGAGATCCTACGAATGGCTTATCCCATATTCACAAATACGACTTATTTGAGGAATATTTTAAATTTCAATACTTTATAATGCCTTGTAAAGAAAATTTGAATTATCCTAAGAATATCCCCCAGGAGTGTCATAACCAAGAGTGCATCATGGCCCATTACGGTGCACTAGTTCCCGTTCGAGTCAAGATCAATGAGGTGTTTTCGTGTTTACCCCTAGATGCATCTGTACCAGAGCCACCTCTACCTGCTCGTATCCAGACATTGATGTATTGGTTGAAAGATCCACATAATCTATTCCTTACCAATATACCAGGACATTATTGTATGTATATCCTCAAATACTAACTTATGGACTCTTCCCCAATTATATGTTTTCTAAATCTAGTTTCCAAGTATTCTACTAAACTTCCTCTGATCCTAACTGTATGGACCCAGCCCCAGTTGCCTGGAGTCAGTTCTTTATTTGATTACATTTCCATACATACAAGGAATAAAAACCCCCAAGGACTAAGAAGTTTAGTATTATTGGAAACATCTAATATACATAAGTTCAAATTTACATATGGAAAGAAAAAAACAACACAAAATTATTCCACAAGAAACATCATGTCTCCTAGATTATGCTTGCATGTCATCCATAATTTACATCATCATCTCCTGAGAAAAATAAAACATAAGAAAGGATGAGATCAAATGCTCAGTAAGATTATGTAATATAAGAGAAGAAAGAATAAACATCAGACATGGTGAATAAATAAAAACATGTCCCTTTAAAAATGAACTTGAACACATTATGGAAGAAATATGAGCTCAATAAACAATTCCATAATAAAACATAATCATCGGTATTCTACTAGTCGAATAACCGCATGATCATAAAATACTAGCATCATAATGAGGGAAGTGCATATGCTGGACAGTCTGAAACATTGTTTCATGTCATCAAAAAATACGTATAATGATTAAGGTCTCTGCCAAAATCCATATATCACATTGGGAAATGCCTCAACCAATTCAATGTCTATTTGTCTCATGAGACCTAACGATGCATCGAGGGGCTATAGCAGGCCCCACCCATCACATAATAATTCCAATACATTCCTCATATTAGAGGGGATCAATATAAATAACATATAAATTCATATTGAAACTATCATATAAAATGTTACTAGCTTTCCCCAATCATTATACATATAACACTAACCATTACAAGTAATATGGTGAATGGTTTTAGGATAGATCATCCACAATAAATTTAGTCATAAACCATTAAATGATATATGGTATATGAAATCATAAATTATTAACCCCATCAATACACAAGAATCCATAAGAGTGTTGAATCAAACGAGAATCGTTTTCTAAAATCATTAAGCAATTCTTGTGATAAATAGTCTTTCATTTTAAATAGAAGAGTTATTTTGAAAAAATCATTGTATAAAACTAGAAGTAATGTGAGATAGTATTTCATCATAAAATTAGTGTTTTTTTACGTATAATGGTTTCCAAAAATAGATTATAGCTTTCCCTTTAAAATAGATATGAATTTGTAAAATTCCCTTGTATCAGGCTCATATTTTTTGAAACAGTTTTGAGAGATTTTTTTAAAACATTTAACTATGCAGAAAATAAGGAAGGATTATGGTTAGTTTACACATATAGAATACACACACAGAATTTATGAGTAGTAAATCACAATAAAAAATAATTTCATATAGGAAATTAGACAATAAAAGTAACTCGAATGAAAATGGAATTTCGGGTCAAAACCCCTTACCTTAACTCCAAACATGATCCTCTCTTGAACATAAGATCCTTGAATCTGAAATTATACTTATTAATAACATATTTAAGAACCTTTTATACATTTATTTATTTTATCATAATTCTATTTAGTACATTTATACCCTTATTGCTAAGTTATTATTTTGAATTTTGTTGTTCTGGGGTGTTCGTTTGCTTTATTTTCATAATCGGTTCAATTGTTTTTACGTGATGGAGTTCGTGTGGAATGGTTATAAATCTTTAGGATTGTAATGGTATTTTTTTTATGAACATAAATAATTAGTAGTGGTCATTTCATTCATTTGGTTACATGTAATGGGGATGAATCATTAGATGACAACCACATTGATTTTTCGGCGGTATTTGGATTATTATGAACTAGTTTTGTCATATATCTTAATTATATGTACATATTCTGGTTCTTGAATATTATTTATGTTATAATACATATATTATAGTCTGATTAAACCATAAATATGGTTTCATGACAAGTAATGAAGATTAAATTGGAGAACAAAACTCCACCGTCCATGAAGGCTATAAATTGGAACCTCATGGCCGTTGATTTCGTTTATAAAAATAAAAGGGAGGGAGTAAAAATATCTATGATGGTTCATACAGTCACATGATATAATTCCAGTATATATATTATACTTGAGTTAACATGATCATTTGGATAGATTAGGTTAGGTTAGGATAGAAAAAAAAAAGATAAATTGAAATGAAACCAAATGAAAAAAGAAGGGTGTTTTACCTCTTGAAATAACCTCCTTGAGAATCTCCTTAAGAGAAAGGGTTTTGGTCTTTTGTCAAGACCAGAAGCTTCTTGGACGTGGGGAGAGACTAGGGAAGGATAAATGGGCAGAACATTGAGGAGCTTCAAGTCTTATATGAGTGAATAGAAGATGGAGTGGTGAGAGGTTTTTATAGTGGCGGGGAGGGTTAAATTTTGAATATTTAATTCATTATTTTATTATTTACCTCAAAACAACCAATAGTGTTGTATCATGTGACCCGTAATAGTAATAAGTGCATGTGAGTTCGAACCAAGTGGACTTGCATCAATTATGATGTCATGAATATGGTATTTAACTGATAATTTTTATATACGGTATTTTATCGTATTTCACTATCCATCAAAAATTCAAGAATTTCAGAAAAATCCAAAAAATTCACCCCTACCATTTATCGACGAGTAGAATTCAAAAGTGAACTCCATTTTTCAAAAATAATTTTATAAATATTATTTATTTAATTTTTAAATAAATTTATAGTTAATTTGAAAAATAGAAATCTTAGAGGTATAATTAGTTTTATGGGACATTGAAAAATTAATTTATATCCCATTATCTTATTACCATAAGAAAATAAAACAATATCATTATTTACTATTCCTAAGGGTCATATTACTATTCCTATTACTATTAATAAGTGTATGTTACTGTTCACTAAAAATCATGTTTGTTCTAACCGACTCTAAATGACTTACTAAACCCAACTATAGATGATCATTTTACAAAATTCAAAACATATAAGAGAAAAATTTGTGTTTAATGGATAGATTATAAAATATAATTTTATATTTATTTTCAAAACCTTGGTGTGTTACATCCCAGAAAAACTTTAAGGTGGATCTATCATCAAGATATTTTCAAGTATAGGTGATGGAGGAGGATATTCCAAATACTATTATTCATACATCATAAGAAACTACATGTTTCTAATGATGATATTGGGTGTCACTAATTCATTATCTTTATTCATGTAGGAAATTAATTGATTAATTATGGATTACGTCAATACATTTTTGTTTTTATTTATAGGTGTAACTTATTTATACTGCAAAATTATGAATAAATATGAGTATATTATCAATATTTTACCAAAAACCATGTGAAAAAAATTAAAGTGTTATGTATTGTAAATGATAGTTTTTGAGGGATAAAGTAACATTCCTCTGGTATTGTTTCACATAAATATATGGATCCTTCAAAAACAATGGTAATTAAATGATATCCTTGAACAATATCTATAAATAAGATACATATATTACATGTATTAGATGGTTAGAGTCATCAATTTGTGAGAAAATCATTACATTTTTTAGTTCCATTAATCAATATTACTCGTAAGGGGTGATGTTTTACTAGACCGATGAATGTTAAGATATCTTTAATGAGTTAATGAATAGGATAATTTCTACACTTATTCACAAAAAATACCACATTGAGAATGTATATATTATCTACAGTGATGAATAAAAAATGGTCTGGGTTTTTCAGTCATGAAAGAAGAAATTGTGATATCCAATTATCCTTACAAATTAATGATCCAGGAACCAATCTAACCAAATCCTTATATTTAATTGGATGCAGTAATTAGAAAATTGAATATTTGGTGAAATTACCTCTATAGAGAGATGTGTGACATATATATGGATATTTAAACCCTTAGGTACATATTCACAAAAAATGAGATCAATTTGAACCATCGAAGTTTGTTAGAGATGTTAATGGAAAATGATTTTTTGATTCATTACCATGCTTGGAAGGAATACAATGTTCCACATTACCTAATGTAAAATGATTCTAAAAGCAAATACATGATGTGGATTCAATGGGATCCCTTATTATTTGACATTAATAGGATGGAATTGTAAATAATACAAGGATATTCATCAATTATTTATAAAATAACTACTCAATTATCCATTCTTGGGAGGATTAGGGATGACCTAAATAGAGGATATGTAGATGTATTTAAATATTGAAAATATTAGGATTTCAAATATTATAATGAAATAATTTAATGTTTGGATCCGATATATGTGTCACAACCAAATATGAGTTGAAGAGAGAGATTCTAGATTATGCACGTATCTCATATTTCTATATTAATCTAGGAAACAATAGGATTTTTTGAAATCTAAACCTGAAATTTTAGTTATATAAAATTAATATGGAGTTTGAAAAATATGTATCTTGATGTTAGTATGAGGAACCAGCCTTAAACATTACATAATATGGAATTAAACGAATATGTTACATTGAGGATCATTTTAGGTTTAGTGTTTTAGATAATTATGTCATAACAATATGAATATTACATGTGGACAATTGTACAATGAATCCATTTTTCTTATAAAATGAAATCTCTTGAAGAAAAGAGTCATGTCTTGTTCCTTGTTAGCATGAATTTTCCTGGATCCCATCCATGACCCTTATTTATCATTATGTCCTATGGAAAACATTTCAAACACATGGGATGAACATAAAAATCTCCATAAGGGATATAAAATAAGTAATGAAAACATTATCCCATCAATAAATACAAAACATTGAAACCACACTTTTCAATCATAATATACCTCATGAAATCATAAGATTTATGAATAACACATAGAAATAATAAATAATAAAGGTAACTTATGGAATCCATATGAAACATACATTGTAGATATCCCAACTACATAGGGAGTCACATTTGGAATACCCATCACAGTATATTCTCTAAATCTCTAAGAAGACCATTCAAGTTTACCTCTGTCCCATCACCCAATTAATTGGAGAGCTATCTCGGGCTCACCCACCCTAGGGTTATCATAGTACCACCCATATACATAAACAATGCCCAATAACCATAACATAATCATAAAAGATATCACTAGTATAATGGAAAAATAGAATTTCCACATTCCAATATATCCAATCTACATATTGAAAAAATAGAGCTTTATCACATCATTTTCAAAATCATTTAAAATGATATTTTTTAATCAATGTGTCTCATAAAACTTTGATGCTTTTAAATGAATTATCATTTGAAAACCTTAATTTTAATATAAAAAAAATCCTTAAACCCATTTTGAAAACATGGACATTAATGATATATATTTATAAGAATAAACCTTTAAAACATTTTAAATGATATTTTAGTTAAATAGTTATTTAACAAAAATAGAGATGCTTGGATACAAATAATTGAGTAATAATTTTAAATCACGACTTTATAATATCATGATAATAAATATATTCATGATATATTAGGCCAAAGGATAGTATATACACAACATAAGATTGAATTGGTTCATAATAACATTGATGTCTTAATGGAAATGTAAATTGAGATGAAATCCATTATAAAGATGGTATCCTTAAATTAAGGATAAATCAATCAAATAATTATGTGTGAAAAATATAAATACACCCAACATAAGTGGATATTAATTTTAAAACAATCATATTTCACTCAAACATATTCATAGGATGAAATATTCATGAAGTACAAGTTGAACCCAAAGAATTGAAATTTGGTTAAGAACTTCCCCTATAAAAATTTGATAGCCTAACAATGTCACTTTAAAATTCATAAAATGAGGTGATGAGAGAGAAAGGGAATCTCATTTCATCTACATAATTGTTATGTCAATAAGGATATAGAAAAAAAATTATCCCAACATAATAAGACATAAATTAAAAGACATAACACAAATAAGTCTTTTAAAAAGAGGATGGTGAAAGGTTCCCTTACCGATTTGGTAACATAAAAATCATACTCCAAATCAAAGACGAATCATACCATGAAGATGTAAATACTCATAAATGATGTAATATTACACAATTTGTTAAATAATGGGAAGTACATACACCACACTAAAAGAAACAGTGGCCAATATAGCAGGAATCTAACGAGAATAAAATGTGAGATGAAACCCTTTACCACGTTGTAATCAACTCTGTCGTATGACCAAAATATATTAACCACCAAATTAATCACAGAATACCATGAATATTAAAATTATAATGATAATATATATCAAATTTCTATACACAATACAACACATTCATTGAATTAGTGGCGATCAATTGAAATCTCACGGAATTAAACGTGAGATTAGAAATCCCTTACCTGGTGTCCAACTTGACCCGATCATTCTTTAATCTCCTGAATAATAAAATAATAATAATTTAAACTTTTATAAGAACCTTTTTAAAGTTTATTATTCATTTTATATCACTTATTACAATGTTATAAACAATATTTAATCATTTAAGTTATTAACGGTTGTTTTGTCGATATTTGGTACTTGAGTAAAAATGGACAACTTATAAATATAAGTTGGCCATATCGTCAAATATTCATTATATTTAGAATGATATTAGTGATTTAGATATCATATATATCATATATATCCACTATATGGATGTATTTATGTTAGTACATAACATTTGTAGGTAAGAAATAAATTTCACCATTAATGGAGACGGTAAGCCGTACGTATGCATGACCGCTAATTTCATTTCTATTTCATATTTTTTAATTAAATGAAAAAATAATTATACATAATTATATTATAGTTCCAGTATAATATATTAAATAATATCATTAACTCCATCCTTTATACGACCCACATAAGGCATTAACGAGTCATATCAATTTGATGGCGTGATAGTCTGCACTTCCTAAAATTAAATTATCGCGTTTACCCATTATGGAAACCATAAATGTATGCTATAAATGAAAAATACAGAAGAATAAAGAAAAAATAAACATAATATATATCATATATAAATAAATTTCCATCATAATGGCCACCATGAGAGGCGATAGGAGATAATTGAACAATCATCGTTTCGTGAGGCGTTAGTTTTCCATCCATAGAAAAAGTATGTTCTTCACCCATTAGATAGAGATTTGTGTAATTTTTGTTCAAATAATTCTCATTAAAACATTATAGAATATTTATTATATTGGTTTTTTTATAAAATAAAATAATAAAAATAGTTTAGGGTTTTGTAGATGTAAAATAAAACAAAAGAACTTTATAGAAGACGTTACCTTTAAATCGGGTACCTTCCTTAGGTTTGAAACAAAATGGTTTCTTGAAGTGTTTTCTACCTAAGGTAATGCTTATATGATGAAGTGGGGGATCTTTGGAGAATATTGGATTACAGTTTTCACGAGCCAAAGGCTTGAGAAGTGTGAGGAATATGTTATAAATGAGGGTTTTTTATAAGTAAGAGGAGGGCTCTTTAGGAGAGTTTGAAACAATTATTCTATTATAACCTCATTTTCAGTTTCAAAAGGTCAATTATTAGTCAATATAACATTTATGATGATTCAAGGTCGAAATAATATAATCCAATAAGAATTGGATGGGTTTTGGATATTGTTTTAATATTTATAATCTATTTTATTTAAATAAAATATTAAAGAGGTAAATATTGTATCGTTATTGTTTCATAAATAATTTAATTTATTTGTTTTCCTAGAATTATAAAAAAATACCATGATATAGGAAATATTTTTATCATTCCAAAGAATATTTACAGTCGAAATGATAACTTATTTATCCTCTTCTAAAAATTTATTTACTAAAAGATATTTGTTTATGTCATTTTTGTCTTTAAATTAAATTAATTAATATAAAATGTCATTATTACTCCCATCTAGCTCCATGGGGTCCAAAATTCAACCCATGGATGACCATGGTCGGATATGTACCAGCCTATTGAATTAAGGCACATGTTAGGGTATTTTAATATTATTATAATATTACATTTTACCCTTATTTACTATATTTACCCTTCAATAATGGTAAATAAAATATTTACTTAAGTAAATATTTAAAATGTTTAAATATAAATGTTTACTATTTACCCAATTTGGACCTAATTATTCCAAATATGGAATCCATTTTTCAAAATTAAAAACACAAAAGTGGCATAAATTAATTTAAAATTTTTTCCTGCTATTAAAACAAAAAGCGTGTTTTTAAGAAATAATAACTATTACAAGTTTGATACTTGTTTTAGTCGAATTTTAAATTGAAATTACTTACAATAACTAAAATTAGATTAAATGGTAAAAATATATTCTAATTTCATGTTAAAACCAATTAAAAATATAATATAACCATATAAATAAATTACATTAAAGGAAACTTTTGAATTAAAATACAGTATGTTTTCACTATTCATTAAAAAAGAACATTATCAGAAAAATACCAAAAATTCACCCAAAGTAAATTTTGATCTCCTGAATCTGAAGAAAAATTTTATTTTGTCAAAAATTACATATAAATGTGACAAAAAATATATTTAAATAGGGTTCTCCATCAAAAGGTGGTAAATCAACCTTTTAAATATAATTATGCCTAAAATTAGATTCATTCATATTTTTATCCACTAACCTTTATTGGATAATTATAAAAACATTTAACCAACATATATAATAAAATTTTATTCAGTTCAATTCATTCCTACCAATACATTATCTAGGCTTTAACTAACATTTAAAATAATAATATTATATTATTAGTATGCAACGTATGATTTCAAAGAAAGATGTTGTTGCGTATCGGGTACGCCATCGAACATAGCATTCCCTTTAAAGTAAAATTAATATTTAATTCACAAATATTAATAAATATGAAAAATTTCTTATTCCTTAATTATCTTGGATGTCACATCCTTCCCACCATTTAAGAATTGCGCCATTACAATTTTAAAACAGGTCTTGGAAACATCATTAGAAGTCCCACATTAGAAAAGAGTCAGTAAAACTATCACTTTAAAAGAAAGAAAGAGAACTTCAATGGTCACCTGAGATAACAAAAACTAGGATTTCATATAAAAAAACATGGATATGGAAGAGAGAACAAATGGTAAAGTTCTGATGGATAGTGATAGAAAACATTATTAGGAGAAAGTTAACCACCAAAAAACACAAACTTATGATGTGTTAAACGGCCGTTGATTACCTAGTAGGAGATTTAAGCCAACAACGTTTTTGTTTTACGTTCCTTTTCATAATTTTGAGGAATTAATTGACTACATAAAATAATAACATAAGGAAATATACTTACCTTTACATAGGGTTTCATCGTTCAATAAGTATCTACCAAAAACTAATCAGTTATCCAAGCAATGAGCATTCAAAAAGACTTGCTCACATCCAAATCACATGAATCATCTTCTAGAGAATCACATAATCCACAAAAGGAGAACTATATATTTCCCTTGTATTTAGACATCAACTAAAACCAAAATTGTTGGTGTGAGATTAGATAATACCGAGAAATGAAAACTTTTTACAAGAAGAAAAACTACTCATAATCTCCAAAAATTTTAGAACTAAACCCAAAAATGAACAAAAGCCATTCAATAAAACATTGTCCATAAAATTATTCAAATGTAATCCAATTTATGATTCTTACACAAATTTATTAAGGATTTAATTACATAGTCTTCCAAGATACATCTTAAAATTTACCTCCAAATAACACTAGTTACTCAAAAGTATCATATTGAAATGTAATTAACCTAATCACATATTATCCATGATAGGTTAATCATTTTCATAAATAAATCAAATAATCATATGTCCACAACAAAAATATTGATTATTCCAAACTAAAATTTCAACCATTATTTCACAAATGAAATACCATTGTAATCTATTTTATTTAGGAATATAGTGTTTCATAAAAAGAGAGAACATATTCCACAATAACATTTATCACATATTCACGAAATCATTTTTCTTTACTAGGTATATCCATTTTATAAAACATTAGTTCCAAAAATCAACTTATTCTTGTTCCATAAAATAATTATACTAAAATAATATGTCATATTAACCAGCTACTTCACGTTTTCTATTCATAGGTGATAAATCCCAGTCACACTTTTGTTGTGTGTTCGATTCCCACAACTTTGTCTGACGTGACGGGTTGTCACACGGTCTACGTGTTGTCCTTTATACAAAACTAAGAAAAAAACCCCTTACAAGTTTTAACCTCTATGGTTTTCATTTACCTCTCATTTTCATCTAAATTCTTTTTGATATCAACATCTTAATTCTTAAAGTCTTATTTCAGCACCATATGATAAAAAAATGATCCTCAAAATGAAGAACATCATACCTTTATGATGGTTTCTATTTGGTTTCATC
Source organism: Viscum album (assembly GCA_963277665.1). Lineage (NCBI taxonomy): Eukaryota > Viridiplantae > Streptophyta > Magnoliopsida > Santalales > Viscaceae > Viscum > Viscum album. The sequence goes on from OY728142.1 coordinate 1,610,274,377, forward strand.
GTCATCATGTTCACATAAGTAGAAGGTCCATGAATTGCAAAAATTATTTAGATATCCTTAAAAACCATTTGCATCCTTCATCCAAATACACCTAGAACAACATGGGTCACATGGGTGTTCACAGAAAAACAGTTTTGGAAAATAATTATGCATGACATATAATTTAAAAAATATGATAAAACATTATTTCTATAAAATAGTAGGACCAAATTTGAGAGGAAACTTTCAAATAAAGGTCATTTTAAAATAACATAAGCATGTAATGAGAGACTATATGGTAAAAGCAAATAATAATAGGTTGTGCAAGGGTCTCCTTCTTCAGAAACATTTTCAAAATCATTATATTCTTCAAAATCTCGTGATAAGGTAAAATATTTGTAAATAACATCATAATATTTACCTTTCATGAAAATATGAGAATATTGTGAAAATATGATTTGTTTAAATACAACCCATGATCCATGATGATAACGAGGTATAGTGGAAGGGTTTGATATCTCAAAGAACTACGTACAAGGGAGTTTTATGCTACAAAAAGTTTCACAATCATCCGAACATGACATTGCAATAATTATTGCAGGCAAGTCATCCCGAATAGATAAAACTATCATTTGAGATCATCCTTCTTCCATTTGTAACTCACTAACCTTGTTCTACAAAAAGTTATAAAACAAGGGTTTAACTGAAATAATATACATAGGGACTAACCATTTGTTTAACAACAACTCCTAATCCCAAAAGTTGTCTAAACCAACCTCTGATACCAACTATAAGGACATGGCCTTAAAAATTAAATAATCTTCAATTAAATGAATAATTTACATTAAGGATCTATTCATGTTTAGAGTTTTTGTAACACTTGAGACTTTTATAAGAAATATTTTGTTTTTATTTAAATCATCAAAGGAATCATTCATTACACACAACACTAGCTTGGCTTCCTTTACACGTATCCGCGAACTTCCTTGATATCTTGCGTCGTACATAATACCGAGTTTCACTAAACAACGATATTCTATTAAAATATTATTAAAACTAATCGTTATGAATAATAATAACCACTTTTTGAAATTTTGTAAATTTTATTTTTCCAAATGGACTTCATTTTTGGATTCGGAATATCGAAATTAGCTTAGGGTGAAATTTTGGTACTTTTCGGATAACTTTCATATTCTGATGAATAGTGAAAATTACTAAATTGTAATTAAAAACAACTTTTGTAATCGAAATAATTAATAGTGATAAATTATAAATTTGAGTGGGTTTAAAGTATATTTTTAATATATTTTTACAATTTAATACAATGTTGTTCATTGGATGTAATTTAACATTTAAACTGGACATAAACAAGTGTCAATCTTTTGATAGTTATTATCTCTTAAAAACAAACTATTTGTTTTGACGACGAGAATTAATTTTCAAATTAGTTAATGTAACTGATATGATTTGAATTTGGTAAAATAGACATCATTTTTGAATTGATAATATCAAATATTTCTTAGGCCTAATTTTTGGTATTTTTTCTGAAAACTTTCATTTTTTGATGAACAGACTGACAATTATTTATTTATTAAGAAATCACATTGAGGAAAAAGTGAGAAACCAAAAGTCCAACAATACAGCCAAACAAACCCAAAAAAAACATTGGAATGAGAAGGAACTACCACATACATGGAACAACAACACCACCATCCCTAAGCTGGACACTCGGTGATCCCATGCAAGCATGGTCCCTCCCAATGTTGCCATCCCTCCGAATCAACCATGTCCCAAATGACCTGCCAAGGAAATGGTAGAGTGCTCTAGCCCGATGAGGAAGCCCCGACTGCACTTCCCAAGTCAAACAGGGGGCGAAGCATCATAAGAAAAGGAAATGTTACCAAAACACAACCTTATCCTATTATTGCTTTCTTCCCTGTAGAGATTCCAATGTATTATCCATATCATAGCCCCATGATCTTCTCCAATAACATCTTCCAAATAGTTTTCCATTTTGTCCCAAGTGTGGATATATTCCTCTTTTCTGATTTTCTTGCCATTGAAGCCTCTCATTAAGATCAAGTCTTGCTTGTCAATCCACTTTGCCTGCTCGTGATCGACTTCCATTCTTACTGCCCTTCCGATCATATCAGCCTCTTCCTGTGGAATGTCAACATACAAAAACTCCTCGACCATATCCTCCTCAGAACTAAGGATGGGTTCTTTTCTAGTCCCAATCTTCCCAGTAGAAATTTCCATTTCATCTATGTTCCCCTTGCTTAAAGCCTGGTTCACCACATTGGACATTGTCACCAGTAGTTTCTTCGCAGAGCGGGTCTCCAATGGAGGGGGAAGCAAGGAGTAATCTTTTTCCCCTTCCTCTTTTTACAACTCATACTATGCTTCTGAGTTGGAATCCCCTCAGTCACCTGATCCGATGCAGCCATGTTGACTCCCTCCGAATCAGCCACACCACCACCAGACTGTCTAACCATCATTCCATGGGAAATACCACAATTAGTTATATCACCTTCATTCTATTGATGGCAAGGGATTGGTTCATCTTCCCCAGCATTGTCCACTACAACATCTGGATTTTCCAGTAAAGCAAAACGGTTTGGGGAACAAGGAATAACCTCATCCACCCCAACCTTAATCAGACTGGTTGGGGTGTTCTGGTTTGGCATCTCAGGCTCACCCAAGCCCTTCTGAAGCTCAAGTCCCCTGCCCATATACTGGAGATTACATACCCCATCCATTTCCCGGACCTTTATATTGATTGCAGCATCAAGGATCAGTTCATTATGATTACCATTCTCCCAGTTGACCGATCCAGAAACCTCTGGAGGGGTAGACACCACAGCCCCTGACATGGTATCCTTTCTCCTAGATTCATTCACTTCCACCTGTACTCCTACCAATGGATCATCTACCTCCCCTGGCAGCACCCCCTGAACAATCGGCCCAAAGTCCCCAACTGATTTGGAGGGAGCATGACAAACTTGAGGCCTGCCTGCAGGTGAAGACTGATCGCTGCCTTTCTCAGCACCAATGGTGACAACTTCTCCTCCCAAGGGAACACCCGCTAGTACAGCTGGAACATCAGAACTTCCACCACTACTGAACCTCCTTCGACAACCTTGTTCATCATGGCCCTGCTTGTGACAAAAGGAGAAGAATGGGATCCAGGATTCATAGATTATTTATTGAGCGTACCTGTACTCTTCTTCAACTACAATCCAGACAAGCTGCAGAGGCACTCTTGCAAGGTCCATTTCCACGCAAATTCTATCCGAAAAGGTATGACACATGGAAGATATTATTTGATCACTACATATAAAACTCCCTATCGAGTTTCCTATTGATCTCAATAACCCAATATTCTTAAATGGCATAGGGAGTCCAGGCAATTGAATCCAAATTGCCGTGTAAGACGAGTCACGGTTCATGTGCACCTCAAAGGACCAGCGCAGTAAGTGGAACTGAAGGCCATAGAAAGGAATCCCCTTTCGCGACCAAGCCATTCCCAAATATTCCTCATCCGTAAATAAAATAAGTAATTGACGTGGTCTCAGTATACTTACAAGTGCACAATGTTTCAAACCCCACTCCGTATTGACTACTTTGTCGAAGTGCTCCACCAAAGGTTGCCGCTTCGTAAACCTCACGATTAGCGCCAAGGAAAGTAAATCTGAAGCTTCATGAAATTCCTTCACTGAGACCGGAACAATAGGTTGACCTGAAACACACCTAGGTACCTTCGGAGCAACGTCTATTGTGGGGAGGAAGAAACCCGCGTCCGGCGAGGATCCAAAGCAATCCCTACCTCGTGGTTAAGCAACTCCTAAGGCATGAGTTGGAGACAAAGACCCCTCCCCTGATAGGGGGAGGGGCCACGGCAGCCACCATCACCGTAGTGTTAGCAGATCGCCCTTGCTGCGGACGCCATCACTGTAGAAATAATCTTTTGATGAATAGTGAAACCACAAAGTGGTAGTTAAAAAACTGAATTTTTCATAAAACTTACTTTTACCGCTTCTGTGAGTAGAATTTCGAAAATCTGAGAGACACGATTAATATGAAGGACTAAAATGTTGTTCAATGAGATGAAAATAATTTTTGGTGAATAGAAACTTTTTACTTTTTTTACCACGGTTAAAAGTAAATAGGGTAATTAAGGGTAAAAGTATTATTATTATTATCCTAACACATGTCCTAATTCTATTGTATAAGTGTAATTCGACCAAAAACAACCTTAGGAATAAAATATGACCATTTAGTCCCACTTGGATTAGATTAGGACATTTATTATCAATTTATTTAAAGAATGGTTAAAATAGTTAAAATCATAGTTTAATAACTAAATCATTTTTCATATAAGGTTATACATAAGATAAATTAGTCTATAAATATTAATTAGAAATATAAAATTCTTTCCAACATAACGGTATTTTATTTGTAATTTGTAGACTTAAAATAATTTAATTTATTTATGATACAATGATGATGCAGTAATTATCTTATAAATGAAATATTGACATAATTGATGTTATAAATACCGAAATAAATGTAATTTGAGACTTTTTATGAATTCCAATAATTTTATACGTTAATATGACATGTTAGTATTGATTTAATTGATTTGTTTGAACTAATCATTCTGTTATGATTTTCACAAAAATCAATTAACATATAGTGTCAAATTGACATAAAATAGTTTTAAAAACAAATATTATATTATTAATTGATATTATATTCCAAAAAATATAAGGTTCGGCGAAGCTATTTATATCATGATAGGTGTATCATTAATGGACCACTTGGGGGTCTCTTGGATGTATATGGTATGTTTATTAACTATATAATATAAAAATACAAAGTGACATGGTAAATGTCAATCTAATTAACTAAGAGTTAAAACTAAAAGATTAGGTTAATATAATGACCTAAACTTGTTTAAATTATATTTTATGAGAGTATTTAGACCCATCCCCACCTTATCATAGAAATATATCAATTTGGAGCTATTAAAAACCAAATTTGACTTTATAATAAAATAATATTTTTTGTTATTCCAAAGGTGCCCCTCTCCTCCCTTATAAAAGGGAACCTCCTCCCTCATTTCCTCACACCACTTTGAGCCTTCAAGCTCGGAAAACCCCTGCCAAATTATCCTCTCCACTTCCCTAGAAACATTCTAGAGTTCTTGGTCTTCTTCAATGACAAATTTTAGTGCCCTAAGAGAAGGTCTCAAATAGGCCCTTCAAACAAGAGGTAATGTCCGTTACTGATTCTTTCAACTTTATTTCTTCTTACACTTCTTCTTATTTAGTTGTTTCATTATGAAGTAATAACATCAGTATAACTCATATACAGATATGTTATTATAAGAATGAAACAACCCTATTTAATCATCTATCCATCCTACGGAAAACGAAATCCCCGCGCGTGCATACGTACGGAATATCGTCTCCACGTCGTGGTGTAATCTATTTTCCACCACAACCTTACTTGGATGAGTTTAATGGTGTAAATAATGACTATATATGATAATTGTAAATTTATATTGATTCTTAAATAGTATACATACACTTCATTACAATTTCACGATCATGGGAACGATATCATCGCTCGTGCGTACTTACGGAATACCGTCTCCACGATGTGATGCGACTCGTTCTACATGATCTTGATTGAATAATGATTATATAAATGAATTGAATGAATGAATATGATATATATTACACTAATACCATTCTGGAAATGAGATATCTATAACCTAAAAAGAAGAACAATAATTTATTCGACAAAACACGCATAAGAACAAAAAGTAATAAACACCCGAATAACAAGTAGTAATGAAATATTACTAATAAAAAGATAAGAATATGACCATATATGATATCATAAAAATAAGTTTGATTCTGTAATAAGTCAATAACATTATTTTAATCATTATACAGGAGGTTCAGACACTTAAGAAGCAAATCGGACCTAAGGTAATGGTTAATTTTGCAAATCTCGTTTTTATCCGAGATTGCTTATTCGTAAGTATTTACTGGGTTTATTTCTATCATCCATGTCCATGTTTTAAAAAATTGTTTTCATGTATGTTTAATGTCCTATTTACCCATTCTTGACTTTTACTACATGGTATGTAAGGAATCTTTCTTTTGTTTATGTTACGAGGTAATTTTTGACATTTCCGGCAAATGTACGAGAAAAATATTTTTTTTAACTTATACGGCACGAACAGATTTTTACGGTTTTATAAAGCCTTATTTTCATGAGGATTCCTCCAATGGTATCATGACTATTTTCATAAAAATCCTTTTATTTTAAAATTGCATGACATTTTTTGAAAAGAAAATTATTTTGAAGAAGAAAGGATATTTTCCTCCAGAATTCATTTCAAGTGTCTTATCAAAACCATTTTCCATCTAAGATGAAATTTTTTCATATGTGTATGGTTCAAGTATAAAGTCTCTATGATTTACATGGTTTCACTTTTATTATTATGAAATGATATCCATTTATTTTATATGGATTATGTGATGATGGAATGATGTTTATGAAACCCATTTTATTGCTTGGGTTATTATGAATGATGTCTGTTTATTTTGTGGCACAATTAAGAATGATTTCATTATGAGATGGGTGGGACCTATATATCCCTCCAATGCATTGGGTAATGATTTTATATCTCATGAGATAGAATGGCTGGAACGGCAGGTTATACCAGTTCAGTGAAACAGGACTGAAACGAGAGTGAACTCAGTTCAGAAATGGACTTTGTCCACTAAGATAGTCTTGGCAATGAGTCTTGACTAATAAGAAATGATTCACAATGATTATGTGTGTATGACACAAAGTATCATGTTTTATGTTATGATTATTGGGATTATATTTCACTACTATGATTTATCCCATGTTATGAAATTATGATCACTTTTGCAGGTTAAGATTTCCAAAAGTTATGTTCTTTTATATATGATGTGATTGATATTTCTTTTGTTTAACCTTACTGAGCATTTGAGCTCACCCTTTTGTATGTTTTATTTCCCCAGGTCAGGAAGAAGTTTATTAAGTAGGATATGCAAAAAGGGACTCTAGATATGATGATATAAATGGGAGGATCAGTAGATCCTTTATAAACCAGTTGTTTATGTTTCCCAGTTTCCAAAGACTCTATACCTATACGATCCTTTCCTGGTTTTGTTATATGTTGTAATAAGTGTGCTTTAATTCCGAAGTAATAAAAATGTATGTATAGTATGGGTCGTTATAGTTTTAGAGAATTAGGTCATAAAAAACTGAATATTACATATAGATAATTCTACTCATTATACATTTTTTTCATAAAATAAAAACTCTTGAAAAAAAGAGTCATGTCCAGTTCCATGTAAGCATGAAAATTCCTTGATCCCATCCTTGACGCTTATTCATCTTTAAGTCTTGTGGAAAACATTTCATAAACATGGGATGAGCATAAAAATCTCAGTAAGGGATATAAAATAAGGATTGAAAACATTATCCCATCAATAAATACAAAACAATGAAACCGTACTTTTCAATCATAACATACCTCATGAAATCATAAGATTTATGAATAACACACATAAATCATAAATCATAAAGGTAAATTGTTGAATACATATCAAATGTACATCGTAGCTATCACAGCCACATAGGGAGTCACATTTGGAATACCCATCATAGTATATTAACTCAATATCTTAGGAGAAACATTCACATTTACCTCTATCACGTTACCCAATGCATTGGTGAGCTATCTCGGGCTCACCCACCAATGGTTTATCATAGAACCACCCATATACGAAAACAATTCCCAATAACCATAACATAATCATTACACATAACACAAGTATAAAGGGAAAAATAATATTTCCATATTCCAATATATCCAATCAAGATTTTGAAATAATCAATGCTCTATCAAATCATTTTCAAAACCACTTAAAAAGGTATTTTTGAATCAATGTATCTCATACCTCTTTGAAGATTTTAATTGAATTATCATTTGAAAACATTAATTTCCATATACATAAATCCTTAAACCCATTTTGAGAACAATGACAGTATTTATAAATTTTTAGAAGAATAAATCATTAAAACATTTAAAATGATCTTTTAGTTAAAGAGTTTTTTAACAAAAAGAGAGATAGTTGAATACAAATAATTGATGAATAAAATTTAATCACAACTTTATAATATCATGAGAATAAAGGTATTCATGATATATTATTCCAAAGGATAGTATATACACCACATAAGAGTGAATTGGTGCATAACAACAATGAAGTCTCAATGGAAATGTAAATTGAGATGAAATCCTTTATAAAGATGGTGTTTATAAATAAAGTATAAATCAATCAAGTAATTATGTGTTAAAAATATAAATACACCAAATATAAGTGAATATTATGTCTAAAACAATAAGAGTTCATTCACACATATTCATAGGATGACGTATTCAAGAATTACCAGTTGAACCCAAAGAATTGAAATTGGGTTATGATGTTCCCTTGTACAAAATCGACAGCCTAACGACGTCAATTTAAAATTCAGAAAACATGTTGATGAGATAAGAAGTTAATATCATCACTTCTAAATAACTTTTAAATCAATAAGGATATAGAAGAACATATCCTAACAAAATAAGATGTAAATTAAAAGACATAACAAAAATAAGTTTTTTAAAAAGTGGAGGGTGAAAGGTTCCCTTATCGATTTGGTAACATACAAAACATTTGCCACATGAAAGAAGAATAATACTATAAAGATGTAAATACTAATAAATTAACTTATATTAAAAAATGAGTACAATAATGGAAAGTACATACACCACACAAATAGAAATAGGGGCAAATATAGCATGAATCTCATGGGAAAAAAAAGTGAGATGAAACCCCTTACTGCATTGTAATCAACTGAGTTGTGTGACCAAAAGTTAATAACCACTAAATGAAGCATTGAATACCATTAATATAAAGAGAATCATGATAATATATATAAAATTTAAGTACAAAATACACTACATTCAATGAATATGTGGCGAACAATGGAAATCTCACGGAATTAAATGTGAGATAAGAAATCCCTTACCTCGTGACTGACATGACACGATCGTTCTTTAAACTCCTGAATAATACACTAAAGTTAAATTATACTTGGTTAAGAACATTTTACATGTTTTTTATTCCTTTTATATCACTTATTACCATGTTATAATCATTATGTCATCATTTATGTTTTTAACGATTGTTTTGTCGATATTTGGAACTTTAGTTAAAATGAACACCTTATAATTACAAGTTGTCCATGTGGTCAAATATTCATTATCTTAAAAATGATTCTAATGAAGTATATATCTTATATATCATATATATCCAGTATATTCATGTATTTATATTAGTACATAAAATTTTGAGGTAAGAAATGAATTGCATCATTCATGGAGATGGCAAGCCGTACGTACGTATTATCATAAATTTCATTTACATTTAATATTTTTTAATGGAACGAAAACATAATTATAAATATGTATATTATAATTCCAGAATAATATATTAAATAATATCATTAACTCCTTATTTAATATGTCCCACATAAGGCATTAATGAGTCATATCACTTTGATGGGGCGGTAGGCCACACTTCCTAAAATGAAATTATCACATTTAACAATTATGGAAAACATAAAGGTATGATATAAATGAAAAACATAAGAATAAAGAAAACATAATCATAATATATATCATATATTAATACAGTGCCATCATAATGGCCACCATGGGAGGCGGTAAGAGATAATTGAACAATCATCGCTTCGTGAGGCGTTAGTTTTCTATCCACTGAAACAGTATGTTCTTCATCCATTAGATAGATGTATTTGTAAGTGTAGTTATAATACATATCATAACAACATACTAGTATATGTAGGATAGTTTTGTTGTTATAAAATAATAGAATATAAATAGTTTAGCGGGATTGAATGTAAAATAAAACAAAACAACATAAGAGAAGACGTTACCTTTAAATCGGGTAGCACCCTTTGGTTGGAACCGAAAGAGTTTATTTAAATGTTTTCTGCCTACAGTAAGGCTTATCAAATGAAGAGAGGTATATTGGGAGCTTATTTGAGCATAGTTACTTAGATACAAAGGCTTGAGATGATTGAGTAATGAGTTAGAAGTGAAGGATTTTTATAAGGGAGAGGAGGGGATCTTTAGGAATGTTTGAAACAATTATTTTAGTATAACCTCATTTTTAGTTTAGAAAGGTCAAATATAATTTAATATAAATGTTAAGATTACTAATGGTCGAAATAAAATAATACAATAATAATTGTACTAGTTTTGGATATTGTTTTAATATTTATAATATTGTTTAATTAAATCATTTATTAATGAGGTAAATATTGTATCATTCTTGTGTCCTAAATAATTTAATTTATATGACTTCCAAAAATTATATAACAAATACCATGATATTATAAATTGTTTAGCTTTCCAAATAATATTTATATTCAAAACTATAACTTATATAACCGCATGTAAAAAGTTATTTACTAAAAGATAATTTTTATGTCATTTTTGTCTTTACTTTATATTAATTAATATAAAATGTCATTATTACTACCATGTGGCACCATGGGGTCCCAAATTCAACAAAGTATCCCCATGGTCGGATATGTATCAGCTTATAGGATTAGGACACCTGTTAGAGAAATTTAATATTATTATAATATTAAATTTTACCCTTATTTACTATATTTACCCTTTAATGATGGTAAATTAAATATTTACTGAAGTAAATATTTAAAATGAATAAAAATAAAGTTAACTATTTACACAATGTGGACCTACTGATTCCAAATATAGATTCCATTTTTCCAAATTCAAAACATATAAGTGGCAGAAATTAATTTAAAATTAATTCCTGCTGTTAAAATAAATAGCATGCTTTTACGAAATAATAACTATTAAAAGATTGACACTTGTTTATATCCAATTTAAAAATGAAATTACTTAAAATGACAAAAATTAGATTAAATGATGAATATATATTCTAATTTCACATTAAAACCAATCAAAAATCTAATATAACCATATAAATAAATTATATTAAAATGCACTTTTGAATTAATATACATTATTTTTCACTATTCATTAAAAAATGAACTTTATCTAAATAATACCAAAAATTTACCCAATGTAAATTTTGATTTTCAAAATCTAAATAATAATATTATTTTTTCTAATAAAACATATAAAAGTGACAAAAACTATATTTAAAGAGGGTTCACCGTCAAAAGGCGGTAAATCGACCTTTTGATGAAAATTATGCCTAAAATTAGATTCATTCACATTTTAAGCCTCTAACATTTATTGGATAATTGTAAAAACATTTAACAAGCATATATAATCACATTATAGTTAGTTATATTCTTTCCCACCAGTACAATGGCTAGGCATTAATTACCATTTAAAATAATATTATTATATTATTAGTATACAGCGTAAGATTTCAAAGAAACCCGTTGTTGTGTATCGGGTGCGCCATCGCACATAGCATCCATTTTAAAATAAAATTAATATTTAATTCAAAAATATTAATAAATACTAAAAGTGTATTATTCCTTATTTATCTGGTATGTTACAATTAGATAATCTAATAATTCTGGAATGGATGAAAATTTTCTATGGGTATGATGTAGCAATTTTCTATAGCCTTATATAAATAGGAAACCAAAACCATGCATTTCATCCTAGGATCTCCCATGACATGTAAAAGAAAAAAATATATGTTTAAATTTAAATTTACTTACAATGTCAACTAACATCATTATTATCAAGGGATATTTATCTCTTGACTAATTAACTATAATATACATATGAAAGTGGTAATACTTTATTGATTACCACTATCCATTGTGTCAAATTGAGACCCAAGGTGTACCAAAAGGTTCCAAAAATCCTTTAACAATCACTTAATATAATTCATAGATTCATTAAAAATTATCACACTTAAAATTATAGTCAATAAAAAATTACAATTAATACTCTAGATGATATTATAAGATTATGATCAAAATACTTTCATTGATATTGGGAATAAAAAAAATCACCAAACATTGTTCTCAAATAACATCAAGTTCTTTTCTAGCAATAAAATGGTGCATAATGAGTATTTTCATGAGAATATGTGTTATAACTCAACATTCTTGGATGAATACGAGGAGTGTAAAATAAAGAGGCATTATCATATATATGTTATTAAATATAAGATTAAAACTGTTAATAGGCACAAAAATACACACTTTTTGACATAAAAGCTATATAGAATATTGTGGATGATACCTAGAGTTTATAGTCAAGTATAAGGTCTTCCTTTTTATATCATTATGTAAAAATTCATGAGGTTTTTAAAAATTGTAATTCATTTAACTAGAAACATAATCCACATCGCTATCATTGACTTCATTAGTGTTATAGACTATTGACTAGTACTCCCACCCAATGAATCTCAATTACATGATGTGTTCCATGTATCCCTTTTAGTGAAGTAAATACCTAATGAATATTGAGGTGGTAACTTTTGGGAATGGTATTTCATATGAGGATAATCTGATAAAGTGATTATATCTTAGGAACCATGTTATAAGAAACCAGGTAACTCACCTCCCAAAGTTATGTGGAGGAACCACATTTACAATGACGTGACATGGAAACTAGAAGAGGCAATGAGATATAAGTTCCATAAACAATTTTTGATTATAAAATGAAACGTTTTGGATGAAATTTTTGAATTAGATAACAATCTAATAACCTAAAAAACCATAAATAAAACTCTGATTTTGAATGAATAAATTATTTATTATGTATTGTTGTAATAAACAACACATGCACAACATTGGGTATATTAAATGATTATAAACTATAATCTAGTAGATGTAAATGAGAATTATGATTCATAACCATTCATAATATATCCATTATATTGTGAGAATTACGATTAGTAAATATTATGGATTAATATAAAGTGAAATAGATAAATAAATAAGAAGCTATAGCACAGACCAATAGGATTATACCTCATAATGCCTATTATCAAAGCATCATAGGGAGATAGAATTACTGGTCTCCAACCTTTAACAAGACTGATAGATGATTAAAAATTTAACATTAGTGAAACCATTTATAGGAGATGTTCAAGTCTAACATGAAACCATCCTGAACCATATTCTCCGAACCACATATGGAAAGCAACACCATCACACACCCAAGCCCAAGGGATAATATTGTTGTAATAAGGGGTTGGTTATCAAAAAACCATATATAAAAATATATATATATATCTTATTATTAATGAAATAAATAATACATACATATATTTTTTAACTATATAAATTATTATATATGGACTTTTATAAAAAATGTTTTTGATAAGAGGGAGAAAAGATCATTTTTAAAAAATATATAGTTTATATTAAAAAAATATTATGGTGAATTTTATATTTCGTAAAATATTTTTTATTAATATTTATTAATAAATAATATTTTTGTAAATATAAATGATTATATAAATAAATAATTTCCCATATAATTTAAAAAAACTTCAGATAGATATTTCTGTTGTCAAACTATGATTTTCTAGATAATAAGGACATCAATTTAAAAGTAATATTATTATACATAAAAAATTATTTGGTCCCAATATATATTATTCTACAAATCAACACATCAATATTAGGAGAAGATCAATTTTTTTATAATTTTCAATGATATGAAATTTTTAGGAGAAATTTTAAATATGGTATAAATATACATTATGTATTTTGACTTCATAAATACCCAAATTTGATGGAATAAATTATATAAAGGGTAACCATTAATAAATATTGATTTAAAAATTTAGATAATTTTTTTGGGATTTATTTTATTGATTATGAAAATAATTAAAAAATCATAAAATAGTATATAATATTTTAATGTTTTAAAATCAAATTTTTATGGTCAAAAATCCCTTCTACGTCACTAATTATATTATTTTATTATTATAAATTAATGGATTTATGAAAAAAAATTATGAAGACTCATATTTCATAGAAACCATTGGTAAAAACCAGGTAAAGGTTTGTGTATTTGATTTTTATCTATATAATGTCCAAAACTTTGTTTTAGAAAATTAAAACAAAATTCCCTCTTGTTTTCTATAAATATCAACCCAAACTACTACACCTCTTCATTGAAACCCAAGTGGAAATTAATTTCTTATCCTTATACATATAATAATGTATTATATGGTGTTTCTATGTTCATAATAGTCTCCCTCATGTTTTTAGTACCACTATCTCAATATATGGGATCTCTCTCTTATTTTCAATTTAAGGTCCTTCATTGTACCTAGAAAATTGATTTACTATTTAAAATGTTTGGATGAATCATTAAATATGGAATTAATATCCAATTTATTTTTAAAAAATCATACATCATTCATCCCCTATGATTAAGATTAATTCCTAAGTCATCACTATGTCTTATAAAGGGATTCTCTCATCAAACTGTTAATTTATGAACCTTCATTTTTTTTATTTTTATTTCCCATTTTTCATGTTTAAATGTGTATTTATACAAATATTTAAAATATTTATGATTTGTGAATAATGAAATATTACCATTAACTAACATTTAACCCTTACATTAATCATTATTTATATGTGTTATTCTATTGTTATTATCCTGATATTTTAAATGCCATCCAGTTTTGTTGTGAATACCCATCCCCATTTTTACTGAAGGGTATTCAAAAACATAAACCTATATTTTATTTATTTTGGAATTATATACATTTAATCCATAAACATAAATTATGGTATTAAATTTAATTAATGGGACACTAATGTTTTATGATCATTGTTGAAAAAATGCAAGTAAATGATATGAATTATATGAGTGTTATAAGACTTATATTGTTGCCCAATGTATTGGGTAATGATTTCATCACAAGAGAAACTATGTATAGTTTATTAGAGGTTATCCTATGAAGTCTATTTTATTATTTATTATTGGTTATCCTTGAAGTATTCTTATGATGTCATGTTTTATGTTTTTTTCACATTCCATTGTTTCCCTGATGTTATCATCTTACATCATGGCTTGATGTTTATTTTTATGATTATCACTCATTTCATGTCACATATATATACATATTAATTGACATGTACTAATTTTATCATGTAATGATTTGATTGTTCCCTTCATGGGTTTTATAGGTCACCACAATCTTATACACATCCACAGGTTATCCTGTGTAATATTATAATATCAATGGATATTAAGGTAATGTTATGGAGTTTTATATAATTTTTTTATCTATATTTCCAATTATTTTGAGATCTATCAGATTTCTCGAAGACACTAATTCTCTAAATCATATGGGATTGTATTATGTGTATCATTATTAATAAATCATGACAGAAGGTATAGAAATGGTATGGTATATTGTATAATTTAACTCAACAACCATTAAAAACACCTTCCAAGATTCTAAACCAGTCATCTCTATAAAACTAAATCATTAATACAACCTTATGAAATGAATCAAATTTATTCCATTTTGGAAAAGGACCACCAACCAGGACCCCACATAATGTTTTTTAAGGTTTATTTTTCTACCACATTTTTTCCTGCAATAGCCTAGGGTATAGAGACTAGCACCATGAATGGATATACACACATGAGAGGCCATATCCTCAATAAATCTACAATAAAAATAGCAATTTAATTTATATTACTCTAACAACTAATAAAAATATATATAAATAATTGAACTACATAACAAATATAAAAATGTGTAAAAACCCATAAAATATAATAGTATATTTATTAAACCAAAATTTATTATTCAAATAGGTAATAACACTATGATAAACTGATTTGTGATATGGTAAAATCATATCCACGCATAAGAAATAATTAGGAAGTGGAAATAAATATCGACATACACCTTTATGCCTCACCAAACACCATCATGCATCAACATTTCCACATATATTTTCATCAGTATACCCAAAATCAACAAAGGGAATAGAAAACTATGAAATATCTTCAAAATCCCAACACTTATGGGAACAAGGCCTATGAATGTGTGAGAAAAAATATATATAGGAGAATGAATGAAAAAATAAATTAATGGAATTATTATAGATCATATAAAATCCCATTTTGGGGTAAACAAATATTCATATTTTAGAGATAATTAAACAATATTTAATCTAAAGTTAATCATTACAAATAATAAGGCTCAAACTTATCTTTAGAAATTTATAATGAGACATCTCTCAAGGAATTATATAGATATACATTTATTGAAAATATCATAAGCCTATGGTTAATTTACCAGTTATATGTAATGTCATGATAAAAAGCATATGTTACCAATATATAATATGATTTATGAGATTTGTATAAATCATAACGAAAAAAAATAAAACCTCCAAATACACATGATTCATGATCAATAATAGTTGGTGACCCAATTATACTATTTAATGAATTCCCTTAAAAGGTGGTCGCCAAACTAAAGGGTTTAAAGAACCAAGGTCCATTCTAGTTGGAAAATAATAACATCCACTACTAGGGGACCCAAAACATTGGATAAGTATAGTTTTTTGGGTGTTGAGGGATCTATTAATATAATGGGAATCCCATACCTAATTAGGATAAAGGGGGTAAATATCCAATTTTTGAATAAAGGATCTATTCTCTAAGGAATGGATTCTTAATACATTAATATGATATATGGGTTACCTATTCTTAAATACAATCATGGGAACCCTTATATCTTCTAGGAACACTCCAAAACTAGTTACTAAACTTGTTCTAGAATCAACAAACTCTCCCACACACCAACTATGTATCCATGATGATATAAAATAGTAAACTACCATAAAAACCTCAAAAACAACCATGAGTCAATATAATATATGTTTCATTAATCTATGTACGGTTAATAACTCATTATGGACTTCTCATGTGTCTGTGTTTTACACTTGGATAATCAGAATTGATAAATAACATAAATTTTCATAAAAATTCCATGAACATATGTGAAAAAGAAATTTCTAACCTGTAACCAGCTATGACTAAGCTACTTAAATATAGGGAATTAAAATTTCTACCTATAAAACATTTATCTATAGAGAATATACTGGTATGGTCTATGACATAGGATAAAAATTATCCATGATCCATAATGTAAAACTATTATACAATATGTTTCTTATGGGTGGGTATACATGGTGTACGATGTTTCTTGAACCTTAGTCAACGTGTACTATCAGAACATAGGTCTCGTCTTCAAATAATTCATGACATGTACTCTATCTACAATAATTATAATGCTAATGACTTATCACCATTTATTGTATGTACATGATCAATTTTAATGAGATGTAATACATGGTTTGATACATATTTTCATAGAGGTAATTATATTTTTTAGACATTGAAACCATTGTTACCATAAACTCTAACATACATGGCACGTGTACAATAATCTATAAATCCAATATTTAAGAAAAAATCCCATATTCAACTCCCATGTGTATTAGGATACCACCTCTACATGTCATATTACTTATTCTATCAAATAAACACCTCGATGTGTTTCTGACAATACTATTTACTAAATCCAATTTCCTCAAATCTAATATCCCTAGATCCATAACTAATGTTCAATTGACTCTAAACACCAGTTGTCAAATATTTACAAATTCCCCATCTCTCCATCACACAAGCCACTACCACAAACCAGTGAAACCAAGGTTTCTATTATTGTTTCGTTAATTCAATATAATCACATGGACATACAACCGATGAAAGACTAGAAGAATTAAAAATAATAAATGGTTTATGGAGATTTCATCCACCCAATGGAGATTTTAAATTCAATCACATCTAAGAATGGTGAAGGAAAGAAAAAACTCCAACTCAAATGTCACAAAGAGGTTATTGAATATAGTATTATGAAATACAAAATTTCATGGACAATCATTGATTTTAGGAAGGATAATATCATATAAAATATAATATATTCATTAGTTCAACCAATAATGATTAATTACAAAAATAAATTTCCATAAATTGTTTCATGTTATCATAAGAATAAAATTTAATATCATATAATAAATATTAAATAATTATAAACATATGAATCGTTTTATTAAATTTTTTGGGACACATTCATTAAATATAACAAACACACTTGATTATCCAAAAAGTAATTTTTCAATATTTTAAAAAAAATTACATAATTAAGTCACATAATTTATTAAATTAATTATTCAAGAGTGTGATGTTTTTTTAAAAGGAGATGAGATTAAAATAGAAAATATACTTTTCTAAAAAATATAGATAACGTCAATTATTTTATTTCACTATCATTGACATGCATTCTTTGCTAACCATTGTTACATGTTTTATCATCACCACCACCGCTAAGAGATTTATTGTCCCCCTTATTTTTTTTTTGGCATTTCCCTCTAATTTCACTGTTTGAATTGACGGATAAAACCATTGGAATCATGAAATAGGGATTAATATATGTTAATGACCATAATATCAAGTATTTACATAAAGGAACTATAAATTTGAAATCCAAATCCTGAAATCTAAACACACAAGTAATAGATCACATATGTTAAACAAATAATCATCGACACAACCACAATTTCATAATAACTTTTCATATTTTACATAAGGTATTTTCTCCTTCCTTGTCCTGAAATTGATACTTATTTTAAAAAATAATATATATTAAAAATTATTCACCATGATTAGAAATTTGGAAAAATATATCCCATGGATCAAGACAACATTGTGAGAAAAACTATACAATTGGAATATTTTCCAAATATCATTTTTAGGAAAAATTATATGTTTAATTTTTTAGTGGACTTAGAACATAAACAAAAATTTCTCTAGTAAGATCTATGAAATATCATTTTCTATAGATTTGTTTAATATATTTATGGGATAAAATATTCACTTATATGTTATGGTGTTATTTGGTGGATTAAAATTATATATACCCATAATGTGTTGGGTAATTAATATATTTAGTTAGATAAAATTTATTATTCTTTAGTAGTGAGATAATCACAAAATGTTATGAATCACTGGAAGTAACCTTTTAATTATTCTAATTATTTAATGATTAATTTTTATGACACATTTATATAAATATTTCATACACTATGATTTATGTATCGAATATGTAATTATAACTCCATTAAAAAAACCACTATCATGATAACCAATATGAATTTCCCACCGGGGTTTAGTATATTCCCCATGTTCTAGATATTGGAAGCTAGAGTCAATGGACCACCCTTAATAATTTCTAATTTAATTTCCCAAAAATAAAAATATAACCTATTGAATTATGAGCAATATGTCCATAATTTATATATAGTACACTAAATGTAGTGGTCAAGTAAGAAATATTATTTTTATATGTGGAATAATAAATCCAAAATCATATGATTTAATCTATCCCTTTATGTATAGTGAAAATGCATTGAAAAAGCGTGAGAGAACACCAATAGACAAATCAACCAATTTGGATTATATTTTCTACAAGACCAATGATTCCATTGTATAGTGTATATATTATTTGTTATTTATTATGATAATTTGTTGATAATTTTTTTGAAAAAATAATATTTTTTTATTAATTTATTCATGCTCTATACTTACCCTCATAATGTATAATAATAATGAAGGGTAATCGTTAATCTAGATTAATTTTCATGAAAAGTGATATGATTCAGGTAATAATGTATCTGATCCATATATCCAACCAATACATTTTTGTTTTTTATCTACCCTTACTCATTATAATTTAGATCATGTCTCATTTAAATTAGTTACCTCGAGGATCCCCAATAGATATCCTATATTAAACGTCTATATATCCTTGGTTCCATGGCTATTTTTCATTTATCTTCATTTTATCTCCTATGAAAACAACCTCTATTTCTCTTCTTTTTTCATCATTCTATATTTTACTCATTTTTCATTCCCCTTTCTATATTTCTAGTGGCCTATGAGGAAAATTAAATTTTAAATGTATGTCTAAAAATGTTATTGTCGATTATTTGGATTGGCGAAGCATCATTGTTAACTTAATGTAGTGTTTTCTATGGAAGGTATGCAGATATATTTATCAGAATTTACGTGTTTTTGAAAATTCCATTTATTTTAAATTTCATCTCATGAACATTCTAGGATACCCTGGTAACCTGATACTCATGTTGAAACTAACAAGTCTCAAAGGGACTTACTGATCCCCATAGTTTTTTAGGTATCCCTTGTAATCATACAAGATAAAATAGGGAATTAATTTTTTTCACAAAAACTATTGATTATATTGAGAAAGTCATTCTATTAAATAAAAATTCCAAAATATACTATAAAAGAAACCAAATAGCTATGGAAAAAATCCAAATAATACTTCACCATTAGGAAAGTGACTGACCAGATAAAAAAACCCAAAGCCCCAATGGACATGCCACTCCATGATCCAATGAATAAAAAAATGAAACATCCAACAGATTATTTAACTTTTCTTGGACATTATCGGAGAAAATCTAAAAAAATATAAATTTAAAGGTTGGGTGTGAGTTAAAAAGCCTATAAGGTCCTTAACATGTGTTCCATGAAAAGTTTCCATAATAAATTAACCAAAAAATTCCTACTATTTTTAAAAAAACATTCATGGAAGTACATTTTCATATTTTAAATAAAACATTTTTTTTCATTTCGTATGATGGAAAATACCTCAAAAATTGGTTAAATAAACAAATTATAAAAAACATACTATTAAAATCAACAAACATAATAAAGTAGTTCACAACCTATGGCATATATATATTTTTATATATGAAAATAGTCAATCCCTAAAGCATTGACATCTCCCAAGAGGTGTGACAGTTTCTAGTTTTGAGATCACCAAACAATGAATTTATGATCATTCAAATGTTCACACTTATCCCATTGTATTAGGATGAATATGATCGATTAATATCTTACTAAGGATGAGATTCTACAAACCATGTTTTTGGTAGAGTGGTAATTTGTCAGTCCATTACTAAGGCCTTACCATCCTTGCATTTTGGTCCCAAAAAACATACTAATTACCTAGTATTTCTTGTGCTCAATAAATCAATCACCAATTTGTATATAATTTCAGAAATATATAAATTAAATTTCATCATTTTTTGTTTCAATATTTTATTTATATTGAAAAAACAGTCATAGGATTTCTCAATATTAATTCACGGATATTCAGAAAAACCATTGGTTTTTCTCATTTTAATATACGAAATATCCAAAAATGAATCAATTGAATTATTTCAAAATTTCCATTAATTTCAACTATTTTTACAAATTCAATTTCTTTTTTATGTTGGTTGTTTTACCAATATCGATAAAATGGAATATTCAATTTCAAATTTTCATCTAATTGGGTTTTTAGAATTAAATTAAATGTAATTTCAAAAAACATGAAAATCAATGTTTAATAAATTGATCATTATAAATATTTGCACCTAAATTTTCCATAGAAGCATACTTCTTACAATGGGTCTCACAAAAAATAAAGAAGGAGCATAAGATCTAGAAAATCAAAATTGAAATAGGATTCAACAACATTGTGTTTAGATCCATAAAACCACATATGATATGTCAAACACCAAGGAGGGATGGAAAAATTGAATGAGGGACATGGTGGAAAATTATCCAAGGAGACACATCGTAAACACAAAAATATTTAATTTCTAAATAACATTTTGTAAATCGGTTAAAGGTCTCAAAAATTTACCAAGGATAAATATAGGTTTTTAGAAAGGATACTAGAAGGATCGAGAATAATATTTTAAGGTGAGACACCTATTTAATCCATTAATCAATACTCCACGTGATGGGTAACCCAAATTCACATTGTATAATATCCATGTTCTTAATGTGCTAAATAACAATTCCCCCTTCTATTAAAACCCTGATTTTAAATTTTTACACGATGTGTATCCTTTCACATGGTGCACCGGTTGCACAAAAAATGTTGGGAAATGATTACACATAAAGTAACAACATTGAAAATCATAAAAATATTTTAAATACTATTGCTACAGTTTATTTTATGCTGCAAATATCAATAAAACCATGACTTCACTATAAGGCCCCGAACTTAAGCCTTACGTAATATTGAATTAAATGAATAATTCACATTGAGGATCTTTTCAGGTTTAGAGTTTTAGAGAATTCGGACATAACTATTACATCTCAAAAGATTACAATGTAGTCACTTCTACTAAATTTACATAAAATAAAAACTCTTAAAAATAAACATGTCTAGTTCCATGTATTAGATAGCATGACTTTCCCTTGATCCCATCCTTGACCATATTCCACATTAAGTCCTATGAAAAACATTTCAAAAAAACTTGGGGTGAGCATAAAAAGGTCAGCAAGGGATACATAAAGAATGAAAACTATTAGTTTTTCAAAACAACAAGAAAACCATGTATACTTTATCAAAGTAATACCTTTCACCTTTAGGAAGTAGTAAAAACTCTTCACGGAAATAAAATATCATTACTTACCCTTTTGTAACCAAAAGATTATTATAAAACCCATATAAAGAACACATAAAATATAAAGGTAACTTGGGACATAAACATAATTAAATGGAATAACCATACGGTTGACTTCCACACATACTTAATGGAATATACATATGTCTGACTTCCATACATA
Organism: Viscum album; assembly: GCA_963277665.1. Lineage (NCBI taxonomy): Eukaryota > Viridiplantae > Streptophyta > Magnoliopsida > Santalales > Viscaceae > Viscum > Viscum album. The sequence continues at coordinate 1,610,297,199 of OY728142.1, forward strand.
CTTAATGGAATAGTCATACGACCGACTTCCATACCCAATGCATTGGAGGTTATAACGTAACCACCCGTCCTGGTATTCACGGTACCACCCGTCATATGGTTTATCACGTAACCACCCGTAAAATGTCCAAGTTCCATCATTACACATAAACTATTTAAAATATAAACATTTCAATAACAACATTTCATTTTCAATCAAAATAATTAATTCCAAGATATTCAATTAATCAATCCATTTTCAAAAATCATTTAAAAGAGATTTTTGAATCAATGTGTCCCATACCACTTTGAAGATTTTATTGGAATTATCATTTTTCAAACATTAATGTCCATATAAATAAATACTGAAAACCACATTGAAAACATGGACATTAAAGATAAGGGTTTAGAATAATAAATCTTTAAAACATTTAAAACGATATTTTTGTTAAAGGGTTTTTAACAAAATGAGAGACTCTTGAATACAAATAATTGTGGAATAACATTTAATTGGAACTTTATAATATCATGAGAATAAAGGGATTCATGATATAATATGTCAAAGGACAGTATACACACCATATAAGAGTGAATTGGTGCATAACACCAATGAAGTCTCAATGGATATGTAAATTGAGATAAAATCCATTATAAAGATGGTATCCTTAAATTAAGGATAAATCTATCAAATAATTATGTGTGAGAAATATAAATACACCCAATATAAGTGGATATTATGTGTGAAACAATCATAGGTCATTCAAACATATTCATAGGATGACATGTTCAAGAAGTACAAGTTGAACCCAAAGAGATCGAAATTGGGTTAAGACGTTCCCTTGTAAAAGTTCGACAACCTAACAACGTCACTTCAAAATTCAGAAAATTAGTCGATGAGAGAGTGAATGGTATCTCATCACATGGACATAATCATTACATCAATAAGGATATAGAAGAACATATCCCAACATAATAAGATGTAAATTAAAAGACATAATAAAAGAAGTCTTTTAAAAAGAGGAGGGTGAAAGGTACGCTTACCGAGTTGGGTATCTTTAGAAACGTATACCCCATGGAAAAAGGGTCATACAATGAAGATGTAAATACCCATAAATGATATTATACTACAAAAAGTGTATAATAATTGGCAGTACATACACCACTAAAAGGAAATATTGGCAAACGTAGCATAAATGTCACGAGAATAAAAGTGAGATGAAAAATCCCTTACGAAAACTCGGCAGCCTAATGGCGCCGATTAAAACTTTCAAAAATGGATTTATGAGATCAAATAGGGTATCTTATTATATGACCATAAAATTACAGTATTAGTAATATAAAATAACATCCCCAAACATAATAAAGATGATCTTAAAAGAAATGACATAAAAGAGAGTACTTAAAAAGAAATAGAGAGGTTGGATCCCTTACGAAAATTCGGCAGCCTAACGGCGCCACTCAAAACATCCAAAATGGATTGATAAGAGAAAATAGGGTCTTTCACCATATCAAAATAATATGTACAGTATTAATAATATAAAATAACATCCCAATCATAAGAAATATGAGCTTAAAAGGAATGGCGTAAAAGAGTGTACTTAAAAAGAAAGAGAGGGGTATGATCCCTTACATCAAGTCGACTTGTCTTGTTCGTTTCTTTATATTCCTGAGTAATATACTTTGGTCAATTTATAATTGCCTAAGGACCTCCTTTAAATATTATTATTCAGTTCATATCACATATTATAATGTTATTATAATTGTTTAATAATGTTAGTTCATATGAGACGTTTTTGCTGATGTTTGATACATGAGTCAAAAATGAACTTGTTTGAAAAATGATTGCCCATGTAGTTATAAGTAAATAATTTCCAGAATAGTATTAATGATTAAAATATCATATATATCCAGTAAATATTCATTTTATACTATTCCATATCCTTTGGATATAAAAACGAAAAGTACCATTCATGGAGACGATAGGCCGTACGTACGCAAGAACGCTACTTTCATTTTTTCTTTGTCATATTAATGGAATTAAAAAAAATAAATGATATATATATATATATATTATAATTCCAGTATAATATATATGTCATATATGTCACATATGTTTATTAATTTCATTATTTATACATTCCATGTATTGCATGTACGAGTCACATCACACGAGGGGGCGGTAGTCCACACTTCCTCATATGAAATTATCGCATTTACACAACATGAAAAGAATAAAGGTATTGTTTAAATATAAAATACAGAAGCATATAGTAAACATAAATACCATATATATCATATATAAAATACAGTGACATCATAATGGCCACCTTTAATGGTATTAAGAGAATATTGAACAATCATCGTTTCGTGAGGCAGAAAATCGCCAACCATAGAAACAGTATGTTCTTTAACCATTAGATGAAGGTGTCTGTAAGTTTAGCTAAAATAATTCTTATAACAACATCCTAGTATATTGAAGATACTGGAGTTGTTACAAAACTAATGAATAAAAAAATTTAGGGGGTTGGGCAAGCAAAATAAAGCAAAAGGACACAAGTGAAGACATTACCTTAAAATCTGGTAACTCACTTTGGTTTGAGCTCAAAGGCTTCCTTGGGAAGACTTCTGCCCACAGTGAGGCTTCAATGAGTTATAGAGGGATGTGCAGAGACAAAATGGGAAGGGTTTGGCCGAGCCAAAGGCTTTTGATGTGTGGGTAATGAGGTAGAGGTGGGGACCTTTTATAAGAGGCGAGAAGGGGAACTTTTGGAATGTAAAGAAATGTTACTTTATTTTAGAATGAGTTTCAGATTTTAGTGGTCCCACATTGATGTTTTTCGAGGATAAGGCGATAAGGGTTCTAAATCCACCCATACAATAGATTTCAGACAAGTGTAGGTCTTATATTTTACATTATCTTTCCATTTTATTTAAATCGTTAAATAATGAGGTCGTTGCTGCATCATCATGATGTCATAAATAATTTAATTTATTTAATGTCTAAAAATTATAAAAAAAATACTATGATGTATTAAATCTTATTATCTTTCCAATTAATATTTATAGTCCAAAAGATCATTTATGTAGACAGAATTAAAAATATTTTACTTAGGTGATACATTCTTTGTTACATTTAGCATTCTTTAAAAATAAAAAGATAAAAAGTCACTTTCTCACAAACATGATTCCATGGGGCCCCCAAGTTTGGCACAAGGCATCCCATGGTCGGCCATGAGATAACCAGTAGCTTTAGGACACATGTTGTGGTCAATTTTTTTATTATTATGATATTATTTTATTATCTTTAACTACCTAATTACTCATTAATCAAGATAATTAATGATAATAACCGTCGTTACTATTCATAATGTCCAAAAATAAAAGAGTCTTAATTAAATAATTTGGACCTTTTAATTCCAAATATTTAATCCATTTTACCAAATTACAAACACATAAATTGCAATAATTAATTTAAAAATAATTCACGTTGTCATAAGAAATAGCGGGTTTTTTAGAAACAATATTTATGAAAAGTTTGGCACTTGTTTATGGAAAATTCAAATGTGAAATTAATACCAATGACCATCATTGGATTACATGGTAAAAATATATTCTAATTACACTTTAAAAAAATTTAAAAATATAATATAACCATATAATTAAATTATATGAAAAAGCAGTTTTGATTTAAAATGCAGTATTTTTCACTATTCATTGAAAAATGGACATTGTCGGAAAAATACCAAAAATTAACCCAAGGTAAATTTCAATGTCCCAATAATAAATAATATGTTTATTTTAAAAAATAGAGCTTATAAAATTGTCAAAAATTTGATTTAAAAATTTTTTTCCATCAAAAGGTAGTAAAACAATCTTTTAAAAATACTAGTGTATTCAATGATTAAGATTGGATTCATTTGTATTTTAAGCCTCTAAAATTTATTGGATAACAGTAAAAACATTTAACAAACATATATAATCGTATTTTAGTTATTTCTATTCATTCCAGTCAATACAATGGCTATGTGTTAACTACCATTAAAAAAATATTATTTTATTATTAGAGTACAACGTATGATTTCAAAGGAACTCGTTGTTGCGTATTGGGTAAGCCATCGAGCATAGCGTTCCCTTTAAATTAATATTGAAATTTTATTCACAAATAGGAATAAATATAAAAATTTCATATTCTTTATTTACCTGGGGTGTTACATCCTTCCCCCCTTTTGGGAATTGCGTCCTCGCAATTTTGAAATTTGGCTCAGAAACATCCATGAATGTCCCACATCGGAACAAGAGTTGGTAAAACAATTACTTTAAAATAAAGAAATATAAGTACAGAGGTCACCCGAGTTAACCCATACTAAGATTCCATGTAGGAAAACATGGACATGGAGGAGAAAACATAGGGTCATGTTCTGATGGAGAGTGATAGAAAACATGTTTAGGAGAAATTTAACCACAAGAAAATCACAAACTTGTGATGGGTTAAACGGTATTCGATTTCCCAGAAGGAAAAGTTAATAGACAACATTTTTGTTTTAAGTTACTTTTTATTGAGGAATTTATTCATAAGGAAACCTAATCACTTATCATGTTGACTTTCAACTTTTATTAGATTCCTTTCACAAACTCATATTTTCTCCATTAGACGAGTATTTAGGAAGACTTGTTCTCATTAAGAGTACTATAATCAACTTCTAGAGAATCACCTAATCCACAAAATAGAACTATATACTTCCCATGTCTTTATACATTAACCAAAAACAAAACCAAAAAGGTTAGTACAAGATCAGATAATCTAGAAAAGGATAAACCTTTATAAAAAGAAAATCTATTCTTAATCTCCAAAATTTGTCCAACAAAACCCAAAGTTCAACGAGGACCATTCGATAAACAATTTTTCCAGAAAATTCTTCAATGTAAACCATACTAAGATTGAAACCCAAATATTTGAAGGACTTAATGACATAGTATTCCAAGTTATATCGTAACATTTATCTCTAGACAACATCAGTTGCTCTTAATTTTTCGTATTGAAAAGTAATTAACCTAATCACATATCCTCCATGATAGGTTAATAAATTTTTCCATAGATAACCCAAAATCAACTTACTCTTAATTCATAAAATCATCTAACTAAAAAGAATCAGTCAAAATAACCAGGGACTTCACATAGTCCAGTGGTAGGTGATAAATACCAGTTGCACTTTGGTTGTGGGTTCGATACCCGCAGCTTTGTCCGACGTGACGGGTTGTCACACGGTCTGCGTCTTGTCCTTTTTACAAAACTATATAATTCTTAAAACATTCCCAAAAACGAGATAAAATATTCAAAAATAATCATAACATATTTTAACCTCAAGTTTATCTCATGCCTTTCACTTTCCATCATAACATATAGTAACCCATAATTACCTCAAAATTAAGGATCATATAAACCCAAATGGTTCTTTATAACTATGTCCACAAAAGAACATATAACTATTCCTTGAATAAAATTTTCACATATCAAACATCAGGGTTACACATAGTATAAAAAGTCTTCTAATGTAACCCCATCATCAAAAGAGACTTAATACTCTTAATAATTTCACCATAACTCTTGAAGCCTTTATATGTTGACTTCTTACTCATTCAACATTCTTCATGACCCTTTAACCATTCCTTTCCAACTTATTTTGAAATACTTCTTTCCTACAAACAAAATCATGAATCATATCCTATGATTACAAAAATAGGAAAACAAAAGTTATGAAATAATCCATACCTTTGATTGGTCATTGTTAATTTCTTCATCCTCAATTAGAATGGCATAAGGTATTGGTAAACAAATATTTGTACGATCTTGGTGATCCCATTCCCGAAACATCTTTATAGGACATGTGTTTTTATAATTACCATGAACACCACATTTAAAACATTCAATTGATCTCTCAGAAAAAACTTCTTTCCCTCTACTCGAGTCAACTGGATGCTTCCTTTTTCTATGGAAGGTTCTTGCTTTATGACCTTCATTTCCACATCTATAGCATATTTTTGTCCCTTTGAAACATTTTCCTAGGTGTTTCTATCCACATTTTGACACATAGGTTTTTAACACACATACCTTTATGATTATTACCTATAGTTACGTAGGGATTTGTTTCTCCCATATATGATGCCTTATAGAAATCACCAAGGTTTAGGTGATCAATCATAACTCCAGATAGTTGGATGAGGATAAACACAAGAGTTCTCATTGCAGCTCCGATATCATTCAGTTTCTCGCTCAGAAAACTGTCACAGTTTCCTTCACATCCACTGTCACATTGGTGCCTACTAGATCCAGCCATTTACTAAAACCAACAAGGTCAGTGTGAGAATATCAACAAAACTATCATGTACTAAAGAGGAAGATAAACACTAAGATATACTTACTCATTCAATTTATCTAAATCTAGGACTCTTTCTAAAATCCTAACCATTATGTTAATGTCACTTATGCTTAGAGAATACCCTAACCTCTAAAGTTATCTAAACCGACCTTTGATACCAACTATAAGGCCACGGCCTTAAACCTTACTTAATATAGAATTAAATGAATAATTCACATTGAGGATCTTTTCAGGTTTAGAGTTTTAGAGAATTAGGACAAAACTATTACATCTCAAAATATTACAAAGTAGTCACTTCTACTAAATTTCCATAAAATAAAATCTCTTAAAAAGAAACATGTCTAGTTCCATGTATTAGATAGCATGACTTTCCCTTGATCCCATCCTTGACCCTATTCCACATTAAGTCCTGTGAAAAACATTTCAAAAAAATGGGGTGAGCATAACAAGATCACCAAGGGATACATAATGAATGAAAACTGTTAGTTTTTCAAAACAACAAGTAAACCACGTATACTTTATCAAAGTAATACCTTTCACCTTTAGGAAGTAGTAAAAACTCTTCATTGAAATAAAATATCATTACTTACCCTTTTGTAACCAAAATATTACCATAAAACCCATATAAAGAACACATAAAATATAAAGGTAACTTGGGACATAAACATACTTAAATGGAATAACCATACAGTCGACTTCCACACATACTTAATGGAATAGCCATACAACCGACTTCCATACATACTTAATGGAATAGCCATACGGCCGACTTCCATACCCAATGCATTGGAGGTTATAATGTAACCACCCATCCTGGTATTCACGGCACCACCCGTCATATGGTTTATCACGTAACCACCCATAAAATGTCCAAGTACCATCATTACACATAAAATATTTAAAATAAAAACATTTCATTAACAAAATTTCATTTTCAATCAAAATAATTAATTCCAAGATATTGAATTAATCAATCCATTTTCAAAAATCATTTAAAAGAGTTTTTTGAATCAAAGTGTCCCATACCACTCTGAAGATTTTATTGGAATTATAGTTTTTAAAACATTAATGTCCATATAAATAAATACTAAAAACCACTTTGAAAACATGGACATTAAAGATAATGGTTTATAATAATAAATCTTTAAAACATTTAAAATGATATTTTTGTTAAAGAGTTTTTAACAAAATCAGAGACACTTGAATACAAATAATTGTGGAATAAAATTTAATCAGAACATTATAATATCATGAGAATAAAGGGATTCATGATATAAAATGTCAAAGGACAGTATACACACCATATAAGAGTTAATCGGTGCATAACAGCAATGAAGTCTCAATGGAAATAAAAATTGAGATGAAGTTTATTATATAGATGGTATCCTTAAATTAAGGATAAATCTATCAAATAATTATATGTGAGAAATATAAATATACCCAATATAAGTGGATATTAAGTGTGAAAAAATCAGAGGTCATTCAAACATATTCATAGGATGACATGTTCAAGAAGTACAAGTTGACCCCAAATAAATCGAAATTGGGTTAAGATGTTCCCTTGTAAAAGTTCAACAGCCTAACAGCGTCACTTCAAAATTCCGAAAATTAGTCGATGAGAGAGTGAATGGTATCTCATCACATGGACATAATCTTTACATCAATAAGGATATAGAAGAACATATCCCAACATAATAAGATGTAAATTAAAATACATAACAAAAGAAGTCTTTTAAAAAGAGGAGTGTGAAAGGTCCCCTTACTGAGTTGGGTAACTTTCGAAACGTACACCCCATTGAAGAAAGGTCACACAATGAAGATGTAAATACCCATAACTGATATTATACTACACAAAGTGTATAATAATTGGCATTACATACAACACTTAAAGGAAATAGTGGCAAACATAGCATAAATGTCACGGGAATAAAAGTGAGATGAAAAATCCCTTACGAAAACTCAGCAGCCTAACAGCGCCACTTAAAACTTCCAAAATTGTATTTATGAGATCAAATAGGGTCTCTCATAATATTACCATAAAATTATAGTATGATGAATATAAATGAACATCCCAGAACATATGAAATATTATCTTAAAAGAAATGACATAAAGGAGAGTACTTTAAAAGAAAGAGAGAGGTTGGATCCCGTACGAAAATTTGGCAGCCTGACGGCGCCACTCAAAACATCCAAAATGGATTGATGAGAGAAAATAGGGTCTCTCACCATATGAACATAATATGTAAAGTATGAGTAATATAAAATAACATCCCAATCATAAGAAATATGAGCTTAAAATGAATGACATAAAAGAGTGTACTTAAAAAGAAAGAGAGGGGTAGGATCCCTTACCTCAAGTCTGACTTGTCTTGTTTGTTTCTTTATATTCCTGATTAATAAACTTTGGTAAATTTATAATTTCTTAATTAACTCGTTTAAATATTATTATTCAGTTCATATCACATATTATAATGTTATTATAATTGTTTAATAATGTTAGTTCATATAAGACGTTTTTGCCGATGTTTGGTACATGAGTCAAAAATGAACTTGTTTGAAAAATGATTTCCCATGTTGTTATAAGTAAATAATTTCCAGAATATTATTAATGATTAAAATATCATATATATCCAGTACATATTCATTTTATAATATTCCATATCCTTTGGAGATAAAAATGAAAAGCACCATTCATGGAGACGGTAGGCCGTACATACGCATGAACACTACTTTCATTTTTTCTTTGTCATGTTAACGGAATTATAAAAAATAAATGATATATATATATATTATAATTACAGTATAATATATATGTTATATAGTTCAAATATGTATATTAATTTCATTATTTATACATTCCATGTATTGCATGTGTGAGTCACATCACTTGAGGGGGCGGTAGTCCACACTTCCTCATATGAAATTATCGCATTTACACAACATGAAAAGAATAAAGGTATGGTTGAAATATAAAATACAGAAGAATATAGTAAACATAAATACCATATATATCATATATAAAATACAGTGACTTCATAATGGCCACCTTTAATGGTGTTAAGAGAATATTGAACAATCATCATTTCGTGAGGCAGAAAATCGCCAACCACAAAAACAGTATGTTCTTTAACCATTAGACGAAGGTGTGTGTAAGTGTATATAAAATAATTCTTCTAAAAAAATCCTAGTATATTTAAGATACTGTAGTTTTTACAAAATAAATGAATAAAAAGAGTTTAGGGGGTTGGAGAAGCAAAATAAAACAAAAGGACACAAGTGAAGAAATTACCTTAAAATTGGGTAACTCCCTTTGGTTTGAGCTCAAAGGCTTCCTTGGGAAGCATTATTCCCAATGTGAGGCTTCAAGGAGATATAGAGGGATGTGTAGAGACAAAATGGGCAGGGGTTGGCCGATAAAAAGGCTTTGGATGTGTGGGTAAGGAGGTAGAGGTGGGGGCCTTTTATAAGAGGAGAGGAGGGGCACTCTTGGAAAGTAAAGAAATGTTACTTTATTTTAGAATGAGTTTCGGATCTTAGTGGTCCCAAATTGATGTTTTTCGAGGATAAGGTGATAAGGGTTCTAAATCCACCCATCAAATAGGTTTTGTACAAGTTTTGGTCTTATATTTTACATTATCTTTCCATTTTATTTAAATCGTTAAATAATGAGGTCACCACTGCATCATCATGATGTCATAACTAATTTAATATATTTAATGTCTAAAAATTATAAATAACTCCTATGATGTAGGAAATATTTTAATATTTCCAATGAATATATATAGTCCAAAGGATCAATTATGTAGACAAAATTAAAAATATTTTACTTAGGTGATACATTCTTTGTTACATTTAGCATTCTTTAAAAATAAAAAGATAAAAAGTCACTTTCTCACAAAAGTGATTCCATGGGGCCCCCATGTTTGGCACAAGGAATCCCATGGTCAGCCATGAGACAACCAGTAGCCTTAGGACACATGTTGTGGTAATATTTTTATTATTATGATATTATTTTATTAACTTAAACTACCTGATTACTCATTAATCAATATAATTAAAGATAATAACCGTCATTACTATTCATAATGTCCAAAAAATAAAAGAGTATTAATTACATAATTTTGACCTTCAAATTCCAAATATGTAATCCATTTTACCAAATTCCAAACACATAAATTGAAATAATTAATTTAAAAATAATTCCCGTTGTCAAAACAAATAGCGGGTTTTTTAGAAACAGTATTTATGAAAAGTTTGGCACTTGTTCATTGCCAATTCAGAAGTGAAATTAATCCCAATGACCATAATTGTATTACATGGTAAAAATATATTCTAATTACACTTAAAAAATAAAATGATAATATAACCATATAATTAAATTATATGAAAAAGCAGTTTTGATGTAAAATTAGTATTTTTCACTATTCATTAAAAAATGAACATTGTCGGAAAAATACCAAAAATTATCCCATGGTAAATTTTAATGCCCCAATCAGAAATAATATGTTTATTTTGAAAAATAGAGCTTATAAAATTGTCAAAAGTTTGATTTAAAAATGGTTTTCCATCAAAAGGTAGTAAAACAATCTTTTAAAAATACTAGTGTATTCAATGCTTATGATTGGATTCATTTGTATTTTAAGCCTCAAAAATTTATTGGATAAAAGTAAAAACATTTAACAAAAATATATAATCATATTTTAGTTATATCTATTCATTCTTGTCAATACAACGGCTATGTGTTAACTACCATTTAAAAAAATATTATTTTATTATTAGAGTGCAACGTATGATTTCAAAGGAACTCATTGTTGCATATTGGTTAAGCCATCGAGCATAGAGTTCCCTTTAAATTAATATTGAAATTTTATTCACAAATAGGGATAAATATAAAAATGTCATATTCTTTATTTACTTGGGGTGTTACATTCACCATTATAGGTTTTCCCCAAATTCCATATCAGCCTTTTCGAACAAAAAAAGAAAACAAAAAAACAGTTTAGTGATTTCTTTTTGAAAGAAGATATGATGTTACATTCTTCCCATAATAAAAACATTATATCCCTAAAAATATTCTCAAGAAGATTAAATTTTAAAAATGTGAGACCAATGCTCTCACATCAATCCCTCATACTACAATGTATCTTGATAATCAAAATGATCATTCCATTGAACACCAACAAAATGTATCTTCCTCACATGGATTAGCATTGTATTTGAATCAATAATCCAAACTAGATTTGTATTCATGGATAAATGATTCCCCACATCGAGATTACTCCAACTCAAAATAAGATATTCATCAAAATGATACATTTTATTCTATAATTCATTGATCAAATCATGTATTGATGCATACTATTGAGGAAGATATAAATAGTAGTCATATTTCCACAAAAACTCAACATCCTCAAAAGGTTCCAAAAAATGAGGAGAAATATTCACGTGCTTACGAATTTGTTATTGACCTAAATAGGGTGAAATTTTCTAGAAAACCTAATCACTAATTGAAATCTCTAATATTTCATCTCGTCGATCAACATAAGATTTAAATCAGATCATTTTCATAAAAAAATGAATAATAAACCGATTAATATCCATTATTTCATGAATAATGTTTATGCCAACCCAGGAACATTCACAAATCTTTGAACAATTAAAATGATATTTAAATGTAATTCTATAGAAGGCCTAAAATGGATCTGTTTTAATTGGGTACTAGTCACTATTGTTTTAATAAAAGTAAACATGTCCCAAATATTCATCCTAAGATCCAAAAAAATCATGGACATAACATTAAGAATATCTTCAAGAATCCATATCCAGTTATGACTGAACATCCATCTATAGATGTTATTCAATACTCAAATTAACATGAGATATATGTGCATATGGTAGTCCTATCCAAAAGAAAAAATGAAATTTTTTCTCTATCAGAGACTATACCAGGTGGAACATTGTGGAAATGAAAATTCTATTTTATAAATAGATTTCTCATCTCTTCAAAAATGGTTATATCAAAAATTAGTATAATGTGATCAAATTTAGTTAACATATTTATCCAAACACATATAATATTTTTCGTCGTTGGGGTACATGGATACCAAAAAATAATATCCATACAAACCCCATCACACATCCAATTAGTAACTGTAAGTGTGTGATGCTAACACAAAGGTCTCTAGTGGTTGGACTTGACCTTTTGTAACATATGACAAAATGATAAAAAAAATAAGCAACGTTCCATATCATACATGGACACTAGAATCATCACTTGTTGACATAAAATATCTTCATGGTTCGAAGGTTCATAGACCATTGGTAATTTTGGAAATTGATCTATCACAACATTTCATAGATGAAATGAAAAAAACCTGATTATGGAAAAATAGATTACCTCCCCCCCTTGGAGAATAAAAACAAAATAATGGTCTCCCCATCTTAAATAGAGTTTTTAATGAAATAAAATTCATCACTATGATGTTGTTCTTAAAGAATCATCTGGATAAGTGAATAGTTAAATATATAATAGGACAAAACAACCACAAACCATGCCTTCTAATATCTACTATGAAACCCTAAAAAAAGAGCCATCATGTTCCTCTCTTCTAATTATTATTTGATGGTCTCTATCTGAAGTTTCCTACAAAATTCAATGATAATGAAAATAACTTTCTCCAAGGTGTAGTAAATGACATTTTCAATGATTTGTAGGTATTCCAAAAATAAAATCTATTGGATATTTAAATATATTTTATAGAAAGTATAATACATTATCTAGTGGTCAGAATATAGTGAATGAATTTCTCCATCATCTTAATTCCACTGAATCTTAAGTTCATGCATCAAATCATTGAGTTCTTGGCCATATGTTTGGTAATACATGTCATTTGGATTAATATTCTATGATATACTGGAACTAATGTGATCACCTTGAATATGGAAACATCCCAAATGTGGACTAATAACATCACAAAAGATGAAAAATTTCATTACAACCTTTAGAAGTGTCAACATCAACATTGTAGTCCTAATATGTTTCATTTTAATAGAGTAACTATCAAATTTATCATACAATGAAAAATTATCCACCATTCATGAAAGGGCGGTCATTAGAGAAAAATGTTGAGAAATCCATTAAAACATATGAAAATATTTAGCTAATCCCTAGAATATCCTAATATAAAAAACATTACATGGATGCTGCCATTTTATAATAGATTTCAACTTTTAAGGATCAAAAAAATTACATGTTCTAACAGAACAGTCCCCAAGAACTTCACTTCCTAAATCTAGAAATGAAATTTGAATCGTTGGGGACAAATTCAGTGATATCTCAATAATTTAAAAACAAATATAAAGTGACATACATGATCGTCCTCATACATAGATTAAATGAAGATGTGTTCAACAGAGACTGCTACAAAATTATCAAGATACACATTGAAAATAATATAATTATGTCCATGAATTTTAAAGGACAATTGTTTAGATAAAATGGACAAAAGTTTAATCATAACGGATAAACATGCATCATAAGGTGGTTCGATAGATGTAAAATTCTATTATTC